>OX465599.1:81142500-82392500 GCA_950022295.1 Bromus sterilis
TCATGTTTCTGTCACTCAAGCTAGTCATCGGGGGGCATGAACCCACAATCATGCATAACGCTCCCTCTTGGAGTCACTACCTACTACTTGGCCAAAGCAATAAACAGCAACGGAGAACATGCAAGAATTACTCAAGAACATAAATATAAAAGAGGAGAATCAAATATATTACTCAAACACAATCTGAACATAGTCTCATAATCCATTGGATCCCAGTAAACTCAACATAGCAACAACAGAAAGATTACATATGTGCCTCGATCATGTAGGGAAGCTCACGAGGTCTAATCCATGAAGAACAAACAGGGGAGGAGAACATCACATAGCTACTGATCATAGAACCATGGTCCAAGGTGGACTACTGACGGTTCATTCGGGAAGCACCCATGGTGGTGGAGAAGCTCCCGGAGGTAGTTCCTCCCTCCAGAAGGGTGCCGGGAAGAGGTCTCCTGGTGCTCCCGATCTTGGAAGCGCGGAGGCGGCGGAATAGAGGAGAGATCGCGAAAAAGGGTTCATCTGGGGGTTTCGCGTCACGAAGAATATATGGGCGAAGGGGGGCCACCAGGGGTCCAGGCGGCCCCCTGGCGTGGCCCCACCCTAGGGCGCGCCGGGAGGGCGCCTGCGGCCCTGGTGGGTCCCCTCTGCCCCCCCTCGGTGATTCCCGAAGCTTCCGAAGCGCTGATTTTTATTGGGTTTTTCCGGAATTTTTGGAGCAGTTTTAATATGGGGGAAGCCTGAAATAGAAAAACAGCAGAAAACAGGAACTGACACTGGGGTGCACTGAGTTAATAGGTTAGTCAAAATATGATCAAAAGTGTATGGAAGTTCATCAATAACATAGCAATATCACACAAAAGATGCATGGAGCAAGCAGAAATTATAGATACGTTTTGGACGTATCAAACTCCGCCGCGTCGACTTTGCCGCCTAAACACTCGGGGCTGGTGGACTCAGGGGCTGAACGTTGCAGTCGCCATTATATCGACTTCGTCCGCTGCATCGACTCCATCATCTGCATCAAGACCATTCGCTGCATCGACCCCGCTTCACCACGTTGATACGTCCCAAACGTATCTATAATTTCTGCTTGCTCCATGCATGTTTTGGGTGATATTGCTATACTTTTGATGCACTTTCATATACTTTTGATCATAGTTGGACTAACCTATTAACTCAGTGCATCCCAGTGCCAGTTCCTATTTTCTGCTGTCTTTTTATTTCAGGTTTTCCCATTACTTAAAGTGCCAGAAAAAATTCGGGAAAAATATATAAAAAATCAGCTTCACAGAAACTTCAAGATGCCCGAAGGGGGCTGGGGGACCCACCTGGTGCCTAGGCGGCCAGGGGGCGCGACCCGACCCTAGGCCGCGCCAGGGTTGCGCCTGGACCCCCTGGTGCACCCCTGGCTGCCCCCTTCTCCTATGTATGCCTTTCGTCCCGAAACCCTTGAGGACAGAACCCTTTTTTGCGGTCTCCCCTCTTTTCCGCCGCCGTCGCGCTTCCAAGATAGGGGCTGCCAGGAGACCCTGTCCCAGCACCCTGCCGGAGGGAGGATTGAACTCCGGGAGCTTCTCCACCACCATGGACGCTTTCCGGATGAGCCATGAGTAGTCCACCTTGGACCATGGGTCCATTATCAGTAGCTATGTGATGTCTTCTCTCCACCTTTGCTCTTCATTGATTAGACCTTGTCAGCTGTCCTACATGATCAAGGCACATATGTAATTCTTTCTGTTGTTGCTATGTTGAGTTTGCTCGGATCTGATGGATTATAAGATTATGTTCAGATTGTGATGAGTAATATATTTGGTTCTTCCCCTTTTATATTTATGTTCTTGAGTAATTCTTGCATGTTCTCCGTTATTGTTCATTGCTTTGGCCAAGTGGTAGGTAGCAACTCCAAGCGGGAGAGTTATGCATGATTGTGGGTTCATGACCCCTGATGACTAGCTTGAGTGACAGAAACATGAGTTTAGGGGATGTGATGTTGGCACAAGGGGAAAACAACGGTGCTTGTACTTGCGGGTGCTGATACGTCCCAAACGTATATATAATTTATGCTTGCTCCATGCATGTTTTGTGTGATATTGCTATGATCTAGATACACTTTCATACACTTTTGATCATATTTGGACTAACTTATTAACTCAGTGCACCACAGTGCCAGTTCCTGTTTTTTGCTTTTTTTTATTCCAGGTTTCCCCCATATTAAAAGTGCTCCAAAAATTAGGGAAAATCAGATAAAAAATCTGCGCAACGGAACCTTCCAGAGCCCCGAAGGAGGGCCAGAGGGGCCCCACCTGGTGCCCAGGCGGACAGGTGGCGCGGCCTAGGATGGGGCCGCGCCGGGTGGCCGTATGGACACCTGGTGGCCCCCTGGCTGCCCCGTTCGCCTATTTAATCTCCGTGACGCGAAACCCCCAAAGACAGAACCCTTTTTCGCGATCTCGCCTCTGTTCCGCCGCCGCCGTGCTTCCAAGATCGGGGGCGCCAGCAGACTTCTTCCCGGCACCCTGCCGGAGGGAGGATTGACCTCCGGGAGCTTCCCCTTCACCATGGACGCTTCCTGGATGTGCCGTGAGTAGTTTTCTTTGGACCATGGGTACGTGATCAGTAGCTATGTGATGTTCTCCTCCCCTCTTTGTTCTTCATGGTTTTAGTCCTCGTGAGCTGCCCTACATGATCGAGGCACATATGTAATCTTTCTGTTGTTGCTATGCTGAGTTTGCCGGGATATGATGGATTATGAGATTATGTTCAGATTGTGATAGAGTAATATATTTGGTTCTTATCTTTTATATTGTTGTTCTTAAGTAATTCTTGCATGTTCTCCGTTGGTGTTTATTTCCTTGGCCAAGTAGTAGGTAGTGACTCCAAGAGGGAACGTTATGCTCGATTGTGGGTTCATGCCCCCCGACGACACGCTTGAGTGACAGAAACATGAGTCTAGGGGATGTGATGTTGCCACAAGGGGGAAAACAACGGTGCTTGTAACCGCGGTTGCAAGGATTGTTTAATTTATGCAAAGTGCTTTTAATGCAGTTTTCTGTTGCTTTGGGTTTACACTTTGGGTGGGGCTCGCAACTTAATACCAGCGAGATGTTCTGGATAGATATCTCAAGGTGGATGATTAATAGTAGATGCAGTTGGATTCCGGTCTACTTATTTTGGCGTACCGCCCATGCTTTTGAGTCCCTTCCTTTCTTTGTAGCATAGTTGGCATTACGGTGCGTTTATACTCCTGTCAATTGCCCCGCTGTAATTTGTTTACCTCGCATAACAGTTTTATCTTTTTTTGGGAGAGAGACATCACTAGTGAACATCACGGGACCCCGGTCCATATTCTCATCACTGTTTACACGCTCATTTAATTTTCTACTTTTAATTTCTATTTGGTATCACTATCACCATTATCCCTTGCGTTTGATCCTTTGTAAACAACAAGACCAGGGAGATTGACAACCTCTCTGAACTTCGTTGGGAGCAAAGTTATTTGTTTCTGTGTGCAGGTCCAAGTCGAGGAAGCAACTTTTGTCTTATTTGGTGCCATTCTTTCCTTGCCACCTACTTATCACTATCGGAGTCCTACTGGAGACAAACCCTATCCTCTACATAGGGGAAATTTGTTGCTATCCTACATCTCACCTTCCACTTGGGGTAAACAACGAAGGGCGAGAAACCATTATCATCATCTCGCACATCAGGTGCAAGGATTGTTTACTTTACGCAAAGTTCTTTTAATGCAGTTGTATGTTGCTTTGGGTTTAGACTTTGGGTGGGGCTCGCAACTTAATATCAGCGAGATGTTCTGGATAGATATCTCAAGGTGGATGATTAGTGAGTAGATGCAGATGCATTTTGGTCTACTTACTTGGCTTACTTCCCATGCTTTTGAGACTGTTACTTTCTTTTGTAGCATAGTTAGCATTGCGGTGCGTTTTAATCCTGTCAATTGCCCAGCTGTAATTTGTTCACCTTGCATAGCTGTTTATCGTCTTTTGGGAGAGAGACATCACTAGTGAACTTCATGGGACCCCGGTCCATATTTCCACCATTGTTTACACCCTCAATTTACTTCTTTTTTTACTTTCATTATGTTTATCACTACTATCTACCCTTGCGTTTGACCCTTTGTAAACAACAAGGACGGAGAGATTGACAACCTCTATGTACTCGTTGGGAGCAAAGTTATTTGTTGTTGTGTGCAGGTCCATGTCAAATCTCGCGCTATCAAGTTTCTAGCATCGTTTTCACCTACTTGTCGATGTCAGAGTCCTACAGGAGACATAAACCTCGGTATCTTCACTGAGGGAAACTTGCTGTTGTGCTACATCTCAACCTTCCACTTGGGGTAACCAACGAGGGGCGAGAAGCCATCAAGACAATTTCTGGCGCCATTGTCAGGGACTCCACTCTGCAAGATAGGGGAGTTGCACACTATCTTTTATCTTTGCTTTTTAGTCTTTGTAGTTTACTTTCTAGTTTTTGCTACAAAAAACCCCAAAAATAGTATGTCTAGTTCCTTGCTTGCCACCAATGCCTAACTTCTTTGAAACCAGATCCTATTGGCATGGAGGATTCACTAAGGATCAACAAGAATATTACAAGGAACACCGCTTGTCTCAAAAGGGGATACACTTATGGAGACTAATACATCAGTTGTATGAGTATGCTAGAAACTTGTGCTCAATATATAATATATCTTTCTGCATGGATGAATCTTGTTGATATATGAGGCATAAACACATTTTTCCAATGTGATTACAATGATGATGAAACCTTCACTTCTTATGCTAAGGGAAATTATGATTTTTATGATGAAGAGAAAATAGAATAATTTGTTTCTTTTAAGGGTGCCTGTGAAATTGCTTCTCTTCTTTAAAATATTGATGATGCCCCTTACAAATCTGAGAGTCTTTATATACTTAACTATTGCTTTGAAAATTATAATGCAAATTATTATATTACTGATCATCTGAGAGAATCTCTCCCCAAAAGAAGAGACTAATGTTTTGCAGGACTCTATGGAAGAAGAAATTAATGAAACTGAAAGCTCCTTGGATGAAAAAGAGGAGGAGAGTGACGAACAAAAGGAGGAAGAATGGAGCCATCCATGTCTACCTTATAATGACAGTAACTCTTTGAATCTTACCTTATATGAGTGTTATGATCCTATGGATTCTTTTGAAATATCCCTTTTTGTTGAAGTTGATGTCTTCTATACTTGTAGCCATGATGCCATTATGAAAGATGCTTATGGAGATGAACTTGCTATAGTTCCTCATGTTAAGAATGAAATTTTTGCTATTTCACCCACACTTGATTGCCCTATTATCCTTTTGAAATCTCCAACTCATATTCCGAAGAATTTTTCTCTTATCAAGGCTCAATGTGATGGGTTGCATTTATCTTATGATCCTAAAGACCGTGTTGAAAACTATACACGTGTGCTTATAGGTCATGAACAAAATGATTTATGTGATAGTTATATTCTTGATGTTGTTCATGATACTACTAAAAATTATTTTGAGAGAGGTAAGTTTGGTTGTAGAAACTTCCATATTACTAAAACTCATCTCTTTATGTTGAAAGCTTTGAAGTTGTTCTTTTTCCACCTTCCTATGCATGTCACTTTGTGCTTCTTTGATTTATTCGTTTACAAGTTTACTAGGCATAGGAAGTGGGTTAGGCTTAAATGTGTTTCACATTTGCTTCTTGATGCTCTCGTTTGCTTAAACTGTTATTGCTTTGTGAGCATCTTTTGCAAGCTTTGTGCCTAGCTCAAAGGCATAAAAGAAAGCGCTTGTTGGGAGGCAACTGATACGTCCCAAACGTATCTATAATTTCTGCTTGCTCCATGCATGTTTTGTGTGACTTTGCCATGTTTTCGTTGAACTTTATTACACTTTTAAACCAATTTGGACTAACCTACTAACTCAGTGCACCCAGTTGCCAGCTTCTGGTTTTCTGCTGTTTTTGTTTTTCAGGTTTTCCGGCTGATTAAATTGCCCAAAAAATTCCGCAAAAATTATATTAAAAATCAGCGGGCAGGAAGCTTCCGGAATAACCAAGGGAGAGAGCCGGGACCACCACCAGGGAGCCAAAAGGGTCCCTGGCGCGGCCCCAACCCTAGGGCGCGCCAGGCACCCTCCTGGCTGCCCTGGGTGGCCCCTCGACGCCCCCCTTCGCCTATATAACCCCCTCGGGGTAGAAACCCCTAAACAAGAACTCTTTTTCGCGGAAACCTCTCTGTTCCGCCGCCGCCGCCGTTTTCAGATCGGGGCTGCCTGGAGAAGCTTCCCCGGCACCCTGCCGGAAGGAGATCACCCCTCCGGGAGACCATCCATAGCCATGGACGCCTCCCGTATGTACCGTGAGTAGTCCCCCTTGGACCATGGGTCCGTGATCAGTAGCTATGTGATGTCCTCTCCCTCTTTTGTGCTTCCACTTTCGAGACCTCGTGAGCTGCCTCACATGATCGAGGCACCTATGTAATTTTCTGCTGTTGCTATGCTGAGTTTGTTGGGATCTGATGGATTATGAGACTATGTTCAGATTGTGATGAGTAATATATTTGGTTTGCCCTTTTATATTTTGTTCTTGAGTAAATTCTTGCATGTTCTCCGTTGCAGTATTTTCTTTGGCCAAGTTATTTTCTTGCAACTCCAAGAGAGAGCGTTATGCTCGATTGTGGGTTCAGCCCCTTGATGTCTAGCTTGAGTGACAGAAACATGAGACTAGGGGATGTGATGTTGCCACCAGGGATAAAACAACGGTGATTGTGCCTATTGGTGCAAGAATTGTTTACTTTACGCAAAGTTCTTTTAATGCAGTTGTCTGTTGCTTTGAGTTTACACTTTGGGTGGGATTCGCAACTTAATACCAGCGAGATGTTCTGGATAGATATCTCAAGGTGGATGATTCGTAGTAGATGCAGATGGTTTTCGGTCTACTTACCTTGGCGTACTGCCCATTGATTTTGAGCCCTTCCTTTATTTGCAGCATAGTTAGCATTGCGGTGCCTTCATAATCCTGTCAATTGCCCAACTGTGATTTGTTTACCTCGCTAGCATTTTTATCGTCTTTTGGGAGAGAGACATCACTAGTGAAAATCATGGGACTCCGGTCCATCTTCATACCATTGTTCACACCCACTATTTACCTTTCTGTTTTTATTTTTACTAGTACCCTTTTATCTCTTGCGTTTGATCCTTTGTAAACGACAAGGCCGGAGGAATTGACAACTCCTCTGAACTCGTTGGGAGCAAAGTTATTTGTTTTGTGCAGGTCCACGACAACTCCAAGCATCAGAGTAATTTCTGGCGCCGTTTTTACCTATCGTACTTATCGTTGAGTCCTACTGGAGACAAACCTTGGTATCTTTACCGAGGGAAATTACCGCTACGCTGCATCTCAACCTTCCACTTGGGGTAACCAACGAGGGGCGAGAAGCCATCAGCAACCCAAGATTTTTTTCCTTCTGTTTTTAGTGGTCTTGATTGTTACTACTGTATCAACATCATTGTATCTTTATTTCCAAGCTTTGTGCCAAGTTTAGAATATGATTTCAAGAAAGTTCAAAACTAGTGACGTACTTTCCAGAAAACAGATTATGTCCCTTGACGGAAAAATTCCGCTAAAATCACCAGATCATCTTTTTTGTCTGAATTTTTTTGAAAGTGTGCTCTATACAATTAGCTTTCGTGCATATGTTCTGATTTTTTTATTTGAGTTGTAAAAGTACCCCAAAAAAATTATTTACTACCTATTGGTATGTTTTTCACAGATTATTCCCTGTTTTTCCTTTTCCCAGTTTTGCGAATCTTGCGCTAGTTTTTTCTTTGCAAAAACTTTTGGGGAATATTGAGAAACAGTAGCTCTTCAAGAATATCGTAATTTCCAGTAGAGGAAAATAGTTTTATTATGGGTACTAACATCTCTAATCATATTATGATGAGTTATGTATGAAGGGGGTTTTCAAGTGTGTGAGGGAAGATGATGAAAGAAGATCCGGGAATGTCAAACGCTCAATCTTTGGGATGGCCCCATGCACCCCCAAGAAATATCCAAGGAGACTCAAGCGTCTAAGCTTGGGGATACCCCCGTGCATCCCCTTCTCCATCAACAATTATCAGTTTGCCCTTCGTTCCACTAATTATTTATCACTTCTTGCGTTATGTGCTATGTTTGGAGGGTCTTGCTCTTTAATTTTTAATTTTCTTTAGCTTTGTTTGTTGTTCATAAAAATTTAGAACCCAGTTTTGTTTGTGTGGCAGAGAAACAAGCTCCACTTTAACCTAGAACACATCATAGGATTTTCATGCTTATCTTTTTTAAGAGCTTTTGTTTGGTTTGTTGTTGGAACTCTCTTGAGCCTTCATGTTTATCTTGTTTAGAGAGTTGGACTGCTGCACTGAGTTGGGTGTCTTGAGTTGAAGTAGGTAATTGAGGTTGCTATTCAATAGTAGTAGTAACTTGCAGTAGTTTTGAGGTATTATTTTGAGTAATGTTTGAACTTTTGGTGTCAAGAGCTTTAGCCTATTAGTGATAGATGTCGTAATTTGGGAAATACGTGTTTATTTTAGAAAAACTACAAAAACTAGTTGAGAACTCTAGCTACTAGATGGATCACTAATCTTTGGAGGGGTCATATATTATAGTACACTCACGTACCATGAGTCGAGGATGTGCAAGGATAACCAAACCCCCATACACTCCTCCTGGGGGTACTTGTCTCTTTGTGAATCTCCTGATTAGATTGAGAGTTATCGATAATAAGTGCATGTGTTCTTCGGACAAATGTAAGTATTCGAAAGTTGACACTTCCACCTTCCCATGTTTTGCTAGCCTCTTCAGTACCGTGCATTGCCCTTTTCTCACCTCGAGAGTTGGCGCATACTTCATCGGTGCATCCAAACCCTTGGCCTGATATGCTCTGTCATCATAAACCCCCGTATATCCTTCCTCAAAACAGCTACCATACCTACCTATCAAGGCATTTCCATAGCCTTTCTGAGATACATTGCTATGCAACATCCACCTTCTCATGACTTGATCTTCATGTCATACATGTTTTTGCTTGATCGATGAGCCGCATGCTAGTTGGGCCTTGCCCTAATCATTGCTACATGACGCGCTAGTATCATTTCATATCCTACTACACTGGAAGAGGCATACATTTGCATACATCATGATAGCTTCATCTTCTTTATGTTGAGTACTTTCGTAAAGTGTGAAAGATCTTCTATACTTCTTGTAATATATAGAGTGTTGCCACTAAAGTGAGGAAAAGATCCCAAAGAGGACAAATTAAAAGATCCCAAAGAGGAAAAATGAGAGATACATAGAAAGAGCCATTGAGGCCACCAAAAAATACAAAAAAATAGAAAAAAGAGAAAAAAAAGAGAGAAGGTGGCACACTCCTATTCATTTTGAGAGATCCACGCTCGTACTCCCTCTTGTATCTTGTACTCCATGGAGATGATCACATATGCATATAGCTATGTGGGGACCTTTACACTATAGAACTTGGCTTGTATATTCCAATGATGAGCCTCCTCAAATGAGCACTAGGTCTTCTTACGCAAGCAAGTTGGATGCACCCCACTAGTTCCATTGGAGAGCTTTCCATAACTCATATGTGCATCCGTTGCATGGCAATCCCTACTCCTCACATCATATCTATCATTTGATTTCCTCTCGCCTATGGTTGTCCTCATTGATGTGAGCCTTTCACACCATTTTGTCTTCCTCCTCCACTCTCTCTTTGCCATCCTAAGTGTCAACTTTCTTGCTTACACTCATCCATTGCATGAGTGCTCAAAATATCGAAACAGAGTGGATCAGTTTGACTTGTACCTGGCTTGTGGTCTGGGCACGAGTCAAGATAAGATTCCAAAGAATACTAAGTGTGAAACTTTAGTAGATTGAGACTCAATCCCCCTACCTTCCAGCAACCTGAACAGCCGTTGGAAGCCGATGATTGGCTCCGCGACATTGATACGTCACAAACGTATCTATAATTTCTGCTTGCTCCATGCATGTTATGTGTGATATTGCTACGTTTTAGATACACTTTCATACACTTTTGATCATATTTGGACTAACCTATTAACTCAGTGCACCCCAGTGTCAGTTCCTGTTTTCTGCTGCTTTTGTATTTCACGGCACCCTGCCGGAGGGAGGATTGACCTCCGGGAGCTTCTCCACCACCATGGACGCTTTCCGGATGATCCGTGAGTAGTCCACCTTGGACCATGGGTCCATGATCAGTAGCTATGTGATTTTCTCCTCCCCTCTTTGTTATTCATGGATTAAACCTTGTGAGCTTCCCTACATAATCAAGGCACATATGTAATTCTTTCTGTTGTTGCTATGCTGAGTTTGCTGGGATCTGATGGATTATGAGACTATGTTCAAATTGTAATTGAGTAATATATTTGGTTCGTCTCTTTTATATTTTTGTTCTTGAGTAATTCTTGCATGTTCTCCGTTGTTGTTTATTGCTTTGGCCAAGTAGTAGGTAGTGACTCCAAGAGGGAGCATTATGCTTGATTGTGGGTTCATGCCCCCTGACTAGCTTGAGTGATAGAAACATGAGTCTAGGGGATGTGATGTTGCCACAAGGGGGAAAACAATGGTGCTTGTAACCGCGGTTGCAAGGATTGTTTACTTTACGCAAAGTTCTTTTAATGCAGTTGTCTGTTGCTTTGATTTTACACTTTGGGTGGGGCTCGCAACTTAATAACAGCGAGATGTTCTGAATAGATATCTCAAGGTGGATGATTAGTAGTAAATGCAGATGGATTTCGGTCTACTTATTTTGGCGTACCGCCCATTCTTTTGAGCCTCTTCCTTTCTTTGTAGCATAGTTAGCATTGGTTTGCACTCGTAATCCTATCAATTGCCCAGCTGTGATTTGTTTACCTCGCATAACAGTTTTATCGTCTTTAGGGAGAGAGACATCACTAGTGAACATCATGGGACAAATCATGCACCTCTCAAAACTTGTTTTCATTCTGTTTGATTTAAGGATAGCACTTGAGTTTTCCCTGCTTTCCTCTAACAAGGACTTTCCTTTACTTTTATGTTGAGTCGGTTTTCCCTACTTCCTCCTTTCCCAAAGATAGCAGACACTTTATGTTGATGAGGATTCATCCATATAATTCCGCATTAAGTTTTGCCATGCCATATCATTGTTGACATTATCTTTTGATAAGTAAGTTGTTTGCAAAAGCATTTGCCAAGCAAACATCTTCCTTTCTGTTAGCATTTGAACTTCATGACTAATAGCATGTTCTTTCAAAACTTCCAAATTGTCTCATCAAAATATGAAAAGAAAGAGCAAAAGTGAAACCTGTTAGTTGTTCTTGACCAAAGGACATGTTTGCCATGATTTGATGAGTTTCCTTAGCCCTACTCTTGATTATAATTGTTATTACTCTTTCATAAGGGCCTTATGAGTTGAAGATTGCTCTTGTGGATGTTTGAGTTTGGTGAACAAATCATGATGCTTCTTGTTCGTATTCTATTTATCGACACTTCACTCTCTAAACTTTGTGGACAAGTTTATCGAGCTCAGTTTTCTCTTGGGGACAAGCGAGGTCTAAGCTTGGGGGAGTTGATACGTCCAAAATGCATCACTATTTTATATCGTAATTCATTCTTATTCATTGATATATTTCATATTACGATGATGTTCTTATGTTGTTTTGGCTTGTTTTACACAGTTTGCAACTTTCCGGTGCTGAAGCAGCAGACGCAGGATTCAACGATAAAAAGTGGACGCTGAGTTGCTGAAGAAGAATACCTCCAAATTACCCGAAAATCGACGGAGGGTATTTTCCGAAGGATTAACGAAGACATGCCGAAGAGGGGCCAGAGGGGGGCCACGGGGGCCCCAGGCGGCCACCTGGCGCGGCCCCACCCCTGGCCGCACCGGGAGGGCGCCTGGAGCCCTGGGGCCACTCCTGGCTCCCCCCTCTGGCCTATATACCCCTCGTTACCCGAAAACCCTAAAAAGAGAAGCTTTTACGGAGTTCCGCCGCTGCTCCGTGGCGGAAAGCTACAGAGAAGAAAAGGGCTCTCCGGCGGGCAGATTCCGCCGAGGAGATCACCTCCCGGAAGGGGAGATCATCGCCATCGTCATCACCATCGTCACGGGCATCATCGAGATCATCATCAACATCATCCCCAACATCAGCACTATCTCCACCACCATCCAATCTCACCTCACAAGTTTATCTTGTGTTGTAATCCATACTATCTATCCTCTCTACTCTACCGGTGTTGATTACTACTTTGGGGTGAATGCTATTGAGTTTTGTTGGAGAAATATCATTACGTCCAGATTGTTTATCATATATTTATCACCTCTGATCATGATCTCTTTTATGTCTTGTGATTAGTTACTTTAGTTCTTGAGGACATGGGAGACGTCTAGTTGTTAGTGGCGGTCCAGGTTTCTGTCACTCCGGCAAGATTTCATTGTATCACTCAAGGGAATAATGGATCCTTGATCTTATTGCTGTGGTTAGGCTGTGCCTTAATTTCTATCTTGTATTTGCGGATGCTTGCAAGATGTTTAATCATAAGAGTACACTTATCTTAGTCTAGAAGGTGTGCTAGCATAGATCCACCCACTCAACACTTATCAGCACAACACATGTTATCGATATGGAGTATGGAGAAAGCACGTGACTAGCTCTCCATGTGTCCTCAAGAACGCTTTAGTCTTTATAAGTTCAGTTTCCAGGCTTATCCTCTGCTCAAAAGGATTGGGCCACTTGCTGCTCTTCAGTGCTATTTACTTTTCTTGCTTTTCTCTTATTGTTGCTTATATCGAAAACCCCTAAAAATTTATCTTTCAGTGCTTGCAGTTATTCCTTATCCAAAATCACCTATCAATACCTTTCGCTCCTCGTTGGGTTCGACACTCTTACTTATCGAAAACTCTGCAATAGATCCCTTACGGTTGTGGGTCATTAGACGTATCAGTCCATAATCAGTAGCTATGTGATGTTCTCCTCCCGTCTTTGTTCTTCATGGATTAGACCTTGTGAGCTGCCCTACATGATCAAGGCACATATGTAATTCTTTCTGTTGTTGATATGCTGAGTTTGCTGGGATCTGATGGATTATGAGACTATGTTCAGATTGTGATTGAGTAATATATTTGGTTCTTCTCTTTTATATTTTTGTTCTTGATTAATTCTTGCATTTTCTCCGTTGCTGTTTATTGCTTTGGCCAAGTAGTAGGTAGTGACTCCAAAAGGGAGCGTTATGCTTGATTGTGTTGCTATGTTGAGTTTGCTCGGATCTGATGGATTATGAGATTATGTTCAGATTGTGATGAGTAATATATTTGGTTTTTCTCCTTTTATATTTATGTACTTGAGTAATTCTTGCATGTTCTCCGTTGCTTTTATTACTTTGTCCAAGTGATTGATAGTAACTCCAAGAGGGAGCGTTATGCATGATTGTGGGTTCATGCCCTCTGATGATTAGCTTGAGTGACAAAAACATGAGTCTAGGGGATGTGTTGTTGCCATAAGGGGGAAAACAGCGGTCCTTGTACTTGCGGGTGCAAGGATTGTTTACTTTACGCAAATTTATTTTAATGCAGTTGTCTGTTGCTTTGGGTTTACACTTTGGGTGGGGCTCGCAACTTAATACCAGCAAGATGTTCTGGATAGATATCTCAAGGTGGATGATTAGTGAGTATATGTAGATGGATTTTGGTCTACTTTTCTTGGCGTACTGCCCATGCTTTTGAGCCTCTTCCTTTCTTTTGTAGCATAGTTAGCATTGCGGTGCGTTTTTAATCTTGTCAATTGCCTAGTTGTAATTTGTTCACCTCGCATAGTTGTTTATCGTCTTTTGGGAGAGAGACATCACTAGTGAACTTCATGGGACCCCGGTCCATATTCCCATTACTGTTTACACCCTCAATTTACTTCATGTTTTACTTTCTAGTTGCAATTATCATTACCATTATCTCTTGCATTTGACCCTTTGTAAACAACAAGGTCGGAGAGATTGACAACCTCTTTGTACTCATTGGGAGCAAAGTTATTTGCATCAATGTGCAGGTCCACGTCAACTCTCGTGCTAGTAATTTCTAGCGCCGTTGTCACCTACTTGTCGTCGTTGGAGTCCTACTGGGGACAAAGCTTGGTATCTTCACCGAGGGAAATTACTGCTACGCTACATCTCAACCTTCCACTTGGGGTAGCCAACGAGTAGCACTACTTTAGTGCCATCAAGCTAATTTCTGGCGCCGTTGCCGGGGACTCCTCTCTTCAAGATAGGGGAGTTGCACGCTATCTTTTATCTTTTCTTTTTAGTCTTGTTAATTTACCTTTCAGTTTGTGCCTTTGTGTCCTTTATCAAAAATCACAAAAAAATTGCTTGTCCTGCTTGCCGCTACTATTATGGGTACCACTGAAAACACCAAGTTGTGTGATTTCACTAGTCACAACAACAATGATTTTATCTTCACTCTTATTGCTACACCTGCCCTTTCAGTATCTTCTTATGCAATTAAACCTGCTTTGCTGAATCTTGTTATGAAAGATGATATTCAATTCTTCGGTGTTGAAGATGATGCTGCTTTACACTTGAATAATTTTGTTGAGCTTTGTGATATGAAAAAGTATAAAGAAGTAGAAGGTGATATTGTTAAGCTTAAGCTTTTTTCTCTCTCCTTGAGAGGAGGAGCTAAAATTTGGTTTCAATCCTTGCCTAGGAATATCATAGATTCTTGGGATAAGTGCAAGGATGCTTTTATTGGGAAGTACTACCCACCTGCTAAGATTATCCAATTCAGGAGTAATATTATGAATTTTAAGCAATTGGATAATGAACACGTTGCCCAAGATTGGGAACGTATGAAATATCTTGTTAAGAATTTCCCTCGCATGGTTTGACTACTTGGATGGTTATCCAGACTTTTTATGCAGGCTTGAACTTTACCTCGCGGAACCTGTTAGATTCGACCGCGAGAGGAACCTTTATGTCAACAACACTTGGTGCTGCCACAAAACTACTAGACGAGATGATGACCAACTATTCCCAATGGCACACCGAAAGAGCTCCAACAGGTAGGAAGGTAAACTCTGTCGAGGAGATCTCCTCCCTAAATAAAAAAGTTGACTTGATCATGTCTTTACTTACCCAACAACCTCCTTTTGATCCTTGTTCTTTTGGTGATTCTTACGTAAAGAAACCTTTGGGGAAGATTGACGATGTTCTTATTATTTTCAATGATAATTATGTTCTCGTTGATTTTACTATTATGGACATTGAGTGTGAACCCTCATGTCCAATTATTTTGGGACGTCCTTTTCTTCGCACCGCTGGTGCTGTCATTGATATGAAAGAGGGGAATATAAAATTCTAATTACCTCACAAGAAGGTTATGGAACACTGATGGCTTCTCGCCCCTTGTTGGTTACCCCAAGTGGAAGGTTTGAGATGCAGTGCAACAACAAGTTTCCCTCGGTGAAGATACCAAGGTTATCGAACCAGTAGGACTCAGGAGATACAAGTAGGTGGCAACATCGCCAGAAATTGCTTCCTGACTAGGTTGTTGTCGTGGACCTGCACACAGCAACAAATAACTTTGCTCCCAACGAGTACAGAGGAGTTGTCAATTCCTCCGGCCTTGTCATTTACAAAGGATCAACGCAAGAGATAAAAGGTGCAAAGGAAAGTAAAAGATGAAAGTAAATTGAGGGTGTGAACAATAATGTGAAGATGGACCGGGGTCCCGTGATTTTCACTAGTGATGTTTCTCTCCCAAAAGACGATAAAAGTGCTAGCGAGGTAAACAAATCACAGTTGGGCAATTGACAGGATTATGAAGGCACCGCAATGCTAACTATGCTGCAAAGAAAGGAAGGGTTCAAAAGCAATGGGCAGTACGCCAAGGTAAGTAGACCGAAATCCATCTGCATCTACTACGAATCATCCACCTTGAGATATCTATCCAGAATATTTCGCTGGTATTAAGTTGCGAATCCCACCCAAAGTGTAAACTCAAAGCAACAGACAACTGCATTAAAAGAACTTCGCGTAAAGTAAACAATCCTAGCACCCGCAGGTACAAGCACCATTGTTTTATCCCTGGTGGCAACAACACATCCCCCAGTCTCATATTTCTGTCACTCAAGCTAGACATCAAGGGGCTGAACCCACAATCAAGCATAACGCTCTCTCTTGGAGTTGCAAATAAAATACTTGGCCAAAGAAAATACCGCAACGGAGAACATGCAAGAATTTACTCAAGAACAAAATATAAAAGAGAAGAACCAAATATATTACTCACCACAATCTGAAAATAGTCTCATAATCCATCAGATCCCAACAAACTCAGCATAGCAACAGCAGAAATTACATAGATGCCTCGATCATGTGAGGCAGCTCACGAGGACTCGAAAGTGGAAGCACAAAAGGGGGAGAGATAGATCACATAGCTACTGGTCACGGACCCATGGTCAAAGGGGGACTACTCACGGCACATCCGGGAGGCGTCCATGGCTATGGATGGTCTCCCGGAGGGGGTTCCTCCTTCCGGCAGGGTGCCGGGGCATTTCTCTAGGCAGCCCCAATCTTGAAACGGCGGCGGCGGCGGTACAGAGGGGAGTTCGCTAGAAAGAGATTGATATTAGGGGTTTCCACCCCGAGGGGTAAATATAGACGAAGGGGGGCATCGAGGGGACCCACGAGGCAGTCAGGAGGGTCCCTGGCACGGCCCAGGGTGGGGCCGTGCCACCTGCCCTCCTGGCTGCCTGGTGGTGCCCCCTCTTCCCTCTCTTGGTGATTCCGGAAGCTTCTGTTGTGCTGATTTTTTATATATTTTTCCCGGAATTTTTGGAGCACTTTTAATGGCCGGAAAACCTGAAATACAAAAATAGCAGAAAACAGAAACTGGCAACTGGGTGCACTAACTTAATAGGTTAGTCCAAATAGGTTCAAAAGTGTATGAAAGTTCAAGAAAAACATGACAAAGTCACACAAAACATGCATGGAGCAAGCAGAAATTATAGATACGTTTGGGACGTATCAACATCCCCAAACTTAATTCCTGCCCGTCCTCGAGTAGGTAAATGATAACAAGCACAATTTCTGTGGTGACATGCCACACAACCAAATAAGGACTTTTAAGTAAAGCAATCAAAGCATGCAATTCAATTCAAGTCTTAACAAGCAAGAGTCTATATTAGCATTGACACAAGCAATAAAAGAACAAAAGGTTCAAGAGCTCTCGCTGTCCGTGACTCGAATGTCTCCAAATGGTGTTTGCGTGCAAGCAAGGGACTGGGAAGAAAGATAAAAAAAAGGTTGTTGAGAACAACTATCTACTAAAGTTTCACACTTGTCTCCTTTGGATTCTTATCCGGACTCGTCCCCAGACCACTAGCCAGGTACAAGTCAAACTGATCCACTCCCTTTCGATATTTTGAGCACTCATGCAATGGATGAGCGTGAGCAAGAAAGTTGACACCTAAAAGGCGAAACAGAAAGAAGGTGGACGAGGAAGACAAAAAGGTGTGAAAGGCTCACATCAATGAGGACAATCATAGGCGAGAGAAGGCCATATGATAGATATGATGTGAGGAGTAGGGATTTCCATACAATGGATACACATGTGAGATAAAAGCTCTCTAAGGGAACTAGTGGGGGTACATCTAACTTGCTTGCTCAAGAAGACCTAGAGCTCGTTTGAGGAGGCTCATCATTGGAATATACAAGCCAAGTTCTATAGTGTGAAGGGTCCCCACATAGCTATATGCATGATGATGATCTCTATGGAGTACAAAGGATAGAAGATGAAGTACTAGTGTGGATCTCTCAAAAGGAATAGTAGTATGCCCCCTTCTCTCTTTTTATTTTTATTTTCTCTTTTTCTCTTTTTTTTATTTTTTGGTGGCCTCAATGGCTCTTTCTATTTAACTCTCATTTGTCCTCTTTGGGATCTTTTCCTCACTTTAGGGGCAATACTCTATATTTTACAAGAATATAGGAGATCTTTCACACTTTACAAAGGTACTCAAATAAAGAAAATGTAACTATCATGATGCAAATGTATGCCTCTGCCAGGGTAGCAGGATAAGCAATGATACTAGCGCGTCATGTAGCAATGATTAGGGCAAGGCCCAACTAGCATGCGGCTCATCGATCAAGCAAGTAGCATGTATGACATGAAGATCAAGTCATGAGAAGGTGGATGTTGCATGGCAATGTATCTCGGAAAGGCTATGGAAACGCCTTGTAGGTAGGTATGGTGGCTGTTTTGAGGAAAGATATAAGGAGGCTTATGATGACAGAGCGTATCATGCCAAGGGTTTGGATGCACCGGAGAAGTATGCACCAACTCTCGAGGTGAGAAAGGGCAATGCACGGTACCGAAGAGGCTAGAAAAAGTATAGGTGGGTGGAAGTGTCAACTTTCGAATACTCACATAGTCCGAAGAACTCATGCACTTATTATCGGTAACTCTCAATCTAATCAGGAGGTTCACAAAGAGACAGGTACCCCGAGGAGGAGTGTATGGGGGTTTGGTTATCCTTGCGCATCCTCGACTCATGGTACGTGAGTGTACTCTAATATTCGAACCCTCCAGAGGTTAGTGATCCATCTAGTAGCTAGAGTTCTCAACAGGGGTTTTTTGGTTTTCGAAAAACACACGGATTGCCCAAAATACAACATCTATCACTAATAGGCAAGAGCTCTTGACACCAAAAGTTCAAACATTACTCTAGTCAATACCTCAAAACTATTGCAAGTTACTACTACAAAGAGAACAACAACTTTAAGTACCTACTTTCAGTCAAGACACAGAACTCAGTGCAACAGGCAAAGTCTCTAACAAGATAAAACATGCAACCTATAGAAAGTTCAACCTAAGACAAAAGAAAAGCTCTAGAAAAACTAAAGCACTACAACTAAACAGAACAACAGCTAAGAAAAGAAAAGAACAGCTCACAGCTAAAAGAATAAGCATGCAAATCCTATGAGGAGTTCTAGTTCAAGAGGAGCGTGAATCTCTCCCACACAAAAAGAGTAAGTTGGGGTCTAACTTGTTACTACAGCAAAGAAAGCAAATCAAACCTAGAAAAGTAAAGAGCGAGACGCTCCAAGCAAAGCACATAACGCATGCAGTGATAAAAATATAGTGCAACGAGGGACAAACTGATGATTGTTGATGAAGAAGGGGATGCATCGGGGGCATCCCCAAGCTTAGACGCTTGAGTCTTCTTGAATATTTATTGGGGGTGCACATGGGCATCCCCAAGCTTGAGTGTTTGACACTCCTGAATCTTCTTTCATCACCTTCCATCGCGCACTTGAAAACTCCCTTCATACATAACTCATTGTAGGCTGATTAGAGAGCTTAGTACCCTAATAAAATAATTTTCCTCTACTGCAAATAAAGATTTCCAGGAAGATCTACTGTTTCTCTTGCCTGCCCAAAAAAGTTTGCAAAGAAAAAGCAAGCTTAAGGATTGCAAAACTGCGAAAAGAAAAACCGGGGCAGAAGTTGAGAAAAACAGAACAGCAGAGAAAGGAGAATTTTTTTGAGGTACTTTTGCAACTCAAATCAAAAAACTTTGAACAGACGCCTGAAAGTTATTGTATGGAGCATGCTGTCACAAAAATTCAGATCAAAAAGATGACCTGGTGATTTATTGAGAATTTTTCCGTCAAGCAGACATAATCTGTTTCTGGACAGCAAGCACCAACTTTTGACCTTTCTTGCAATCTGAGGCTAAACTTTGCACAAAGCTTGAAAAGTAAAGATACAATGATGTTGCTACAGTAGTAACAATCAACAAGACCACTAAGAACAGAACAAAAGCAAAAATAAAAACCTAAATTCGTTGCGGGCTGCCTCCCGAAAGCGCTTCTTTAACGCCATTAGCTAGGCATAAGGAATATAGAAGATGCTCTCACAAGAATAAGAATTTTGAAGCAAAAGAGAGCATCAAGAAAAAAATATGAAACACATTTAAGCCTAACCCACTTCCTATGCATAGGCATCTCGTAAGAAAATAAATCAAAGAAGCACAAAGTGACATGCATAGGAAGGTCGAAAAAGAACAACTTCAAAACTTTTAACATGAAGAGAGGTGTTTTAGTAATATGGAAGTTTCTACAACCAAAATTTCCTCTCCCAAAATAATTTTCAGTAGCATCATGAACAATATCAAGAATATAACTATCACATAAATCATATTGCTCATGACCTACAAGCACACGTGTATAGTTTTCAACACGGTCTTTAGGATCATAAAATAAATGCAACCCATCACATTGAGTTTTGATAAGAGAAAAATTCTCCGGAGTTGGAGATTTCAAAAGGATAATAGAACACTCAAGTGTGGGTGCAATAGAAAAAATTTCATGCTTAACATGAGGAACTATAGCAAGTTCATCTCCGTAAGCATCATCCATAGTGGCATCACGGCCATAAGCATAGAAGGCATCAACTTCATCAAAAAGGGATATTTCAAAAGAATCCATAGGATCATAACACTCATATAAGGTAAGATTCAAAGAGTTACTCTCATTAGAAGGTAGACATGGATGGATCTATTCTTCCTCCTTTTGTTCGTCACTCTCCTCCTCTTTTTCATCCAAGGAGCTTTCAGTTTCAGCAATTTCTTCTTCCATAGAGTCCTGCAAATCATTAGTCTCTTCCTTTGGGGGAGAGATTCTCTCAAGATGATCAGTAATATAATAATTTGCATCGTAATTTTCCAGACAATAGTTAAGTATAGCAAGACTCTCAGATTTGTAAGGGGCATCATCAATATTTTTAAGAAGAGAAGTAATTTCATAGGCACCCTTATAAGCAACAAATTCTTCTATTTCCTCTACATCATAAAAATCATAGTTTCTCTTAGCATAAGAAGCTAAGGTTTCAGCATCATTGTACTCACGTTGGAAAACAAGGTGTTTGTGCTTCATAAAGCAACAAGATTCATCCCTGCAGAAAGATATATTATATATTGAGCACAAGTTTCTAGCATACTCATACAACTGATGTATTTGTTTCCATAAGTGTATCCCCTTTTGAGACAAGCGGTGTTCCTTGTACCACTTTTGTTGATCCTCAGTGAATCCTCCATGCCAATAAGATCTAGTTTCAAAGAAGTCAGACATTGATTGGCAAGTAAGGAACTAGACATACTATATATATATATTTTTGGATTTTTGATAAAGGACACGAAAATAAAAAATGAAAAGTAAACTAACAAGACTAAAAAGCAAAGGTAAAAGATAGTGTGCAACTCCCCTATCTTGTAGACTTGAGTCCCCGGCAACGGCGCCAGAAATTTTCTTGATGGCTTCTCGCCCCTCGTTGGTTACCCCAAGTGGAAGGTTTGAGATGCACTGCAGCAGCAAGTTTCCCTCGGTGAAGATACCAAGGTTATCGAACCAGTAGGACTCAGGATATACAAGTAGGTGGCAACGTCGCCAGAAATTTCTTCCTGACTAGGGTGTTGTCGTGGACCTGCACACAGCAACAAATAACTTTGCTCCCAACGAGTACAGAGGAGTTGTCAATTCCTCCGGCCTTGTCATTTACAAAGGATCAACGCAAGAGATAAAAGGTGCAAAGGAAAGTAAAAGCTGAAATTAAATTGAGGGTGTGAACAATAATGTGAAGATGGACCAGGGTCCCGTGATTTTCACTAGTGATGTCTCTCTCCCAAAAGACAATAAAAGTGCTAGCGAGGTAAACAAATCACAGTTGGGAAATTGACAGGATTATGAAGGCACCGCAATGCTAACTATGCTGCAAAAAAAGGAAGGGCTCAAAAGCAATGGGCAGTACGCCAAGGTAAGTAGACCTAAATCCATCTGCATCTACTACGAATCATCCACCTTGAGATATCTATCCAGAATATCTCGCTGGTATTAAGTTGCGAATCCCACCCAAAGTGTAAACTCAAAGAAACAGACAACTGCATTAAAAGAACTTTGCGTAAAGTAAGCAATCCTTGCACCCGCAGGTACAAGCACCGTTGATTTATCCCTGGTGGCAAAAACACATCCCCAAGTCTCATGTTTCTGTCACTCAAGCTAGACATCAAGGGGCTGAACCCACAATCGAGCATAACGCTCTCTCTTGGAGTTGCAAATAAAATACTTGGCCAAAGAAAATACCGCAATGGAGAACATGCAAGAATTTACTCAAGAACAAAATATAAAAGAGAAGAACCAAATATATTACTCATCACAATCTGAACATAGTCTCATAATCCATCTGATCCTAACAAACTCAGCATAGCAACAGCAGAAATTACATAGATGCCTCGATCATGTGAGGCAGCTCACGAGGACTCGAAAGTGGAAGCACAAAAGGGGGAGAGATAGATCACATAACTACTGGTCACAGACCCATGGTCCAAGGGGGACTACTCACGGCACATCCTGGAGGCGTCCATGGCTATGGATGGTCTCCCGGAGGGGGTTCCTCCTTCCGGCAGGGTGCCGGGGCAGCTTCTCTAGGCAGCCCCGATCTTGAAACGGCGGCGGCAGCGGTACAGAGGGGAGTTCACGAGAAAGAGATCGATATTAGGGGTTTCCACCCCGAGGGGTAAATATAGGCGAAGGGGGGCATCTAGGGGACCCACGAGGCAGTCAGGAGGGTCCCTGGCGCGGCCTGATACGTCCCAAACGTATCTATAATTTTTGCTTTCTCCATGCTTGTTTTGTGTGATATTGCTATGCGTTTGATACACTTTCATATCTTTTTATAACATATTTTGGAACTAACCTATTAATGGTTGCAAGAGTGCACAAGTTCTTGTTTTTGTACTTTATGTGTAGGAATTACTTGGATAAAGGAAAAATCACAAAAAGAAGCCTTGTAGGAGTTGGACTCTAACTCTCCCGAAATCTGTCCCCACCAGACATGTTTTCAAGATCGCCTCGGAAATGCTAGAAGACGGCCTCAAATGGAAAACTTAAAACTACAAAGTCGTAGGGAATTTTTTTCCGGTGGATTTAGACATAAAAGTCGGCCCAATCGGAGTTCGGATGCTCCCTCCAGGCACGAAATATAGAAGACGTAATCTGGATGACGGGAATCCGAGAGTCTATATAAAGAGTAAAGAGAGGAAACCTAGGTCAAAGGGCACCATGAAAATTCCTCCCCCTTGGCAGCCGTCTTAAGGGGGAGATCAATCTTCACAGCAGCACCATCTCCAAGGAAGAAGAAGGGGCCAAGGGCCGCTGCTCCCAAGGGTCGTGGCCGTGGCCGTGGGCGCCGCCGCTGCCGTGGCTACCGCCGTTGCCGTCTCCTTCATCTCCTTCGGGCTGCACCTCTCCATCAACAACTCTCTCTCTCTCACCATGTCCATGTGTGAGTAGTTCCCCTCGGGGCTAAGGCTTGTATCTTGATCTATGTGGTTTCTTTCTCTCTCTCCCATGATGTGATCTTTGTTGTGATCATAAGCTATGTTAATCTAGGGTGATCCATGATGTTTCCACTTCTTCTATGTATTGGATGTGATGTACTCACTTGATCCTATCTAGTATAATCCCCGAGACCATGGTGACAACGGTCTATTGGACATGGGTTAGAAGAATATTTTCATGAGTGATTTCCTCTTTTGTGTGTGGATTGAAGATTGAGAGTCTCTTGGTGCTTGTCTTTGACTATCCTTGAGATATGTTGTGGTGATTGTGGTACTCTCTTTGGATGGCCGCGGTGACATTGGGAAATCCATAGATTGAGAACTACGAACTTTGAGGTGTGCTTTTGTAGCCCTACATAATTCTCGTCCTCTCTTGACCACAAAGGAATGACCTCCGAGTGCGTCCTCATTGCATGTTTTATGGGAAATATCATGTGATTAGACTATGTTAATGTTGTTGAGAGTTTTCACTAGTGAAAGTATGAAGCCTAGGCCTTGTTTCCATCATTGTTACACCGTTTGCACTCACTTTTGTTACATGTTTGCTTGCTGCACTTTTTATTACAGATTTATATTACTTTGTTTTGCCACACCTATCACCCATATTTTACCATCTCTTCGCCGAACTAGTGCACCTATACAACTCCTAGTTGTATTAGGTGTGTTGGGGACACAAGAGACTTCTTGTTTCTTAATTGCAGGATTGCTTGAGAGAGACCATCTTCAACCTCTACTTCCCTGAGTTCGATAAACCTTAGGTCATCCACTTGAGGGAAATTGCTGCTGTCCTACAAACCTCTGCGCTTGGAGGCCCAACATAGTCTACAAGAATAGAAGCGTGCGTAGACATCAAGCTATTTCTGGCGCCGTTGCCGGGGAGGTAAGCGTTGAAGGTATATCTTTAGATGTTGAAATTAATTATTTTTGTTTCTTGTTTTTATTTTCACTAGTTAGGCTTATGAAAAACAACAAAAATATTATGAGAGAGCTTTATGAGCTCTATCTTGAGTTAGGACATGAAGTGTTTGAGGAGGAGATCAAAAATCCTATGAAGCTTTATTATTTTCACAACACTCATGATAGTAGTAATGTTATTTGCATGTCTTCTTTGAATACTTTTGATGCTAATGATATGCAAAGCTACAAGCTTGGGGATGCTACGTTTGATGAAGATGATCTTTTTAGCCCCCCAAGTTTTGATGAGGAAATTTATTTTGATGATACTTTGCCTCCTATCTATGATGATTATTGTGATGAAACTTATGCTATAAATAATAAATGTTTGGAAGTGTATCATGATAAGAATGATTCATGTGATAGCTATTTTCTTGAGTTTGCTCCCATTATTACTAATGAGAAGAATTTTACTTATGTGGAGAGTAACAAATTTTCTATGCTTGTGGATCATCATAAGAATTTTTTATGTGATACTTATATTGTTGAGTTTATTCATGATCCCACTGAAAATTATTATGAGAGGGGAACATATGCTTATAGATATTTCAATAATATCAAGTTCCCTCTCTTTATGTTGAAGGTTTTGAAGTTGCACTTATTTTGCCTTCCTATGCTAATATCTTTATCCTTCAATGATTTATTTTCTACAAGACACCTTTGCATAGGAAGCATGTTAGGCTTAAATTTGTTTCGTATTTGCTTCTTGATGCTCTCTTTTGTTCTTCAACTCTTATTCCTACGAGAGCATCATCAAAATCTTAAGCTTGTCTTTATGACTATAAAAAAAAGAGCTCTAGGGAGACAACCCTTGTTATCTTTACTTTGAGTTTTTACTTTCTGTTTTTAGTGGTCTTGATGATTGTTACTACTGTAGCAACATCATTGTATCTTTACTTTTCAAGCTTTGTGCCAAGTTTAGCATCAGATTGCAAGAATGGTCAAAAGTTGGTACATGCTGTCCAGAAATAGATTCCGTCTGCTTGACGGAAAACTTCGGAATAAATCACCAGATCATCTTTTTGGTTTGAATTGTTTTGACAGCATGCTCCATACAATTACCTTTCAGGCGTATGTTCAGAGTTTTTTGATTTGAGTTGCATAAGTATCCCTAAAAAATTCGTTTCTACCTGCTGTTCTGTTTTTCACAGATTCTGTCACGTTTTGTCTCTCCTAACTTTTGCAAACCTTAAGCTTACTTTTTCTTTGCAAAAACCTTATGGAAATCTTGAGAAACAGTAGATCTTCAAGAATATCTTTATATCCAGTGGTAAAATTTTTATTTATTAAGGGTACTAACCTCTCTAATCAGCTTATGATGAGTTATGTATGAAGGAAGTTTTCAAGTGTGCGATGGAAGATGATGAAAGAAGATTCGGGAGTGTCAAGTGCTCAAGCTTGGGGATGCCCCCGTGCATCCCCAACAAATATTCAAGGAGACTCAAGCGTCTAAGCTTGGGGATGCCCCCGTGCATCCCCTTCTCCATCAACAATCATCAGTTCGTCCTTCGTCTCACTATATTTTTATCACTTCATGCGTTATGTGCTATGCTTGGAGCGTCTCGCTCTTAGGTTTTATTTTTAGTTTTCTTTAGCTTTGCTTGTTGTTCATAACAAGTTAGATCCAGTCTTACTTTGCGTGGGAGAGAAACACGCTCCACTTTCAAAATCTAGAGCACATCATAGAAATTTTCATGCCTATCTTTCTCTGTTGTGTGTTCTTTACCTTTTCGTAGCTACTGCCATGTTTAATTTTAGCTTTAGTTTGTCTTTAGCAAGAGCCTTGGCTTTTGTTTAGTTTGTTGTTGGAACTCTCTTTAGTTTTCATGTTTATCTTGTTAAGAGAGTTGGTTGTTGCACTGAGTTGTGTCTTGTCTTGAAAGTAGGTAATTGAGGTTGCTATTTAATTTTAGTAGTAACTTGCAATAGTTTTGAGGTATTGACTAGAGTAATGTTTGAAATTTTGGTGTCAAGAGCTCGAGCCTATTAGTGATCGATGTCGTATTTTGGGCAATCCGTGTGTTTTTCGAAAACCAAAAAACCATGTTGAGAACTCTAGCTACTAGATGGATCACTAACCTCTGGAGGGTTCGAATATTAGAGTACACTCACGTACCATGAGTCGAGGATGCACAAGGATAACCAAACCCCCATACACTCCTCCTCGGGGTAGTTGTCTCTTTGTGAACCTCCTGATTAGATTGAGAGTTACCGCTAATAAGTGCATGAGTTCTTCGGACTAATGTGAGTATTCGAAAGTTGACACTTCCACCCACCTATACTTTTTCTAGCCTCTTCGGTACCGTGCATTGCCCTTTCTCACCTTGAGAGTTGGCGCATACTTCACCGGTGCATCCAAACCCTTGGCACGATACACTCTGTCATCATAAGCCTCCTCATATCTTTCCTCAAAAAAGCCACCATACCTACCTATCAAGGCATTTCCATAGCCTTTCCGAGATATATTGACATGCAACATCCACCTCTTCATGACTTGATCTTCATTTCATGCATGTTCCTGCTACACTGGCAGCGACATACATTGCATACATCATGATAGCTACATCTTCTTTATGTTTTGAGTACCTTGTAAAGTGTGGAAAATCTTCTGTACCCTCTTGTAAATTAGAGTGTTTCCCTTAAGTGAGGAAAAGATCCCAAAGAGGACAAAATCAAAATATCCCAAAGAGGACAAATGAGAGTTAAATAGAAAGAGCCATTGAGGCCACAAAAAATGCAAAAAAATAGAAAAAAGAGAAAAAGAAAAATAAAAAGAGAGAAGGGGCACACTACTATTCCTTTTGAGAGATCCACACTAGTACTTCATCCTCTATCCCTTGTACTCCATAGAGATCATCATCATGCATATAGCTATGTGGGGACCTTCACACTATAGAACTTGGCTTGTATATTCCAATGATGAGCCTCCTCAAACGAGCTGTAGGTCTTCTTGAGCAAGCAAGTTAGATGCACCCCCACTAGTTCCCTTGGAGAGCTTTTAGCTCACATGTGCATCTGTTGCATGGCAATCCCTACTCCTCACATCATATCTATCATATGGCCTTCTCTCGCTTATGATTGTCCTCATTGATGTGAGCCTTTCGCACCTTTTTTGTCTTCCTCCTCCACCTTCTTTCTGTTTTTCCTTTTAGGTGTCAACATTCTTGCTCACGCTCATCCATTGCATGAGTGCTCAAAATATCGAAAAAGAGTGGATCATTTTGACTTGTACCTGGCTAGTGGTCTGGGGATGAGTCAAGATAAGATTCGAAAGAAGACCAAGTGTGAAACTTTGGTAGATTGAGTTCTCAACACAAAAATATTTTTTCTCGTATATCCCTATCCCCTTTCTTGCACGCAAACACCATTTGGAGACATTCGAGTCACGGACAGCGAGAGCTCTTGCACCCAAACGTATCTATAATTTATGCTTGCTCCATGCTTGTTTTGTGTGATATTGCTATGCGTTTGATACACTTTCATATATTTTTATAACATATTTTGGAACTAACCTATCAATGGTTGCAAGAGTGCACAAGTTCTTGTTTTTGTACTTTATGTGTAGGAATTACTTGGATAAAGGAAAAATCACAAAAAGAAGCCTTGTAGGAGTTGGACTCTAACTCTCCCAAAATCTGTCCCCACCAGACAAGTTTTCAAGATCGCCTCGGAAACGCTAGAAGACAGCCTCAAACGGAAAACTTAAAACTACAAAGTTGTAGAGAATTTTTTTTCCGGTGGATTTAGACATAAAAGTTGGCCCAATCGGAGTTCGGATGCTCCCTCCAGGCCCAAAATATAGAAGACGTAATCTGGATGACGGGAATCCGAGAGTCTATATAAAGAGTAAAGAGAGGAAACCTAGGTCGAAGGGCACCACGAAAATTCCTCCCCCTTGGCAGCCGTCTTAAGGGGGAGATCAATCTCCACAGCAGCACCATCTCCAAGGAAGAAGAAGGGGCCAAGGGCCGCTGCTCCCAAGGGCCGTGGCCGTGGCCGTGGGCGCTGCCGTTGCCGTCTCCCTCATCTAATTCAGGCTGCACCTCTCCATCAACAACTCTCTCTCTCACCATGTCCATGTGTGAGTAGTTCCCCTCGGGGCTAAGGCTTGTATCTTGATCTATGTGGTTTCTTTCTCTCTCTCCCATGATGTGATCTTTGTTGTGATCATAGGCTATGTTAATCTAGGGTGATCCATGATGTTTCCCTTTCTTCTATGTATTGGATTTTATGTACTCACTTGATCCTATCTAGTATAATCCCCGAGACCATGGTGACAGCGGTCTATTGGACATGGGTTAGAAGAATATTTTCATGAGTGATTTCCTCTTTTGTGTGTGGATTGAAGATTGAGAGTCTCTTGGTGCTTGTCTTTGACTATCCTTGAGATATGTTGTGGTGATTTTGGTACTCTCTTTGGATGGCCGCGGTGACATTAGGAAATCCATAGATTGAGAACTACGAACTTTGAGGTGTGCTTTTGTAGCCCTACATAATTCTCGTCCTCTCTTGACCACAAAGGAATGACCTCCGAGTGCGTCCTCATTGCATGTTTTATGGGAAATATCATGTGATTAGACTATGTTAATGTTGTTGAGAGTTGCCACTAGTGAAAGTATGAAGCCTAGGCCTTGTTTCCATCATTGTTACACCGTTTGCACTCACTTTTGTTACATGTTTGCTTTCTGCACTTTTTATTACAGATTTATATTACTTTGTTTTGCCACACCTATCACCCATATTTTACCATCTCTTCGCCGAACTAGTGCACCTATACAACTCCTAGTTGTATTAGGTGTGTTGGGGACACAAGAGACTTCTTGTTTCTTAATTGCAGGATTGCTTGAGAGAGACCATCTTCAACCTCTACTTCCCTGAGTTCGATAAACCTTAGGTCATCCACTTGAGGGAAATTGTTGCTGTCCTACAAACCTCTGCGCTTAGAGGCCCAACATAGTCTACAAGAATAGAAGCGTGCATAGACATCACGGCCCAGGGTGGGGCCGCGCCACCTGCCCTCCTGGCTGCCTGGTGGTGGCCCCCCTTCCCTCTCTTGGTGATTCCGGAAGATTCTGTTGCGCTGATTTTTATATATTTTCCCGGAATTTTTGGAGCACTTTTAATGGCCGGAAAACCTGAAATACAAAAACAACAGAAAACAGAAACTGGCAACTGGGTGCACTGAGTTAATAGGTTAGTCCAAATAGGTTCAAAAGTGTATGAAAGTTCAAGCAAAACATGACAAAGTCACACAAAACATGCATGGAGCAAGCAGAAATTATAGATACGTTTGGGACGTATCAAACACTTCCCTAGAAAGAAGATTAAGTTACCTTTTGAGTCCGTTACACGGTGACGAGGGGGTGACCCCATGACTCCTACGGATGAGCCTACCTGGTGTCCATGAAGGCAGAAGGCCCATGAAGATACGGCCTAGGCCCACTAGATGGCACCGACATAGAAGTCCTCGACTCACAAGGAAGGTGCAAAGACCTGCCGTACGGAGCAAGCTAGGGTTAGGAAAGTTTACCTGTACACGTAGATGAGCTCCCCGAGACCTAGCCCGGTATATAAGGGCTGGGAGGGGCGACGCCAAAGACATCCAATCTCACCTGTAACCCTAGCCCTGAGCGCTCCAGCCTTGGCTTCCTCTGTAATCGCATCTCCCTAATCAATAATATCGAGCAGGAGCAAGCCTTCTTGTTTGCCGACAAGCTATCGTCCAACCTGTGCCTCTCATGACTAACCCAGGGTCCCTGACCATGGGATTTGCCGGGGTAGATCCCCGTCAATTGGCGCCGTCTGTGGGAACCGCGCAGGTTGGGAACGCGATCTCGACGGCCTCATCATCACTAGCACTCATTGATCTCGACAGCTCCGGCAAGATCCCTCGGATTCACGGCCCACCTCCCGGCCCTCAAACCAGACTTCACCGACCTACACTCTGGCGTCAATCTGATCTTCGGAGCGTATCAGATCTACATCAACCATTGGGGTACCCTTCGCCTCATCAACGACACCCGTGCGCCCACGGCAACACCTGCAGCAGCGACCATAGCAGACACCGCCCGCACGGACAACCTATCTGGCGGTTGCAGTTACGCGCCCAACTCACGGCTCCACGCCACTTACGACCGCTCGAGTGAAGCCCCAACATGGAGAAGCACGATCGCACGCATTAGCAAGGAAACGGCAAGGGAACCTTCACAGGTGTTCATGGCGGAAGTTGGCACATCAACGTCAGGTGACAACGGACGAGCCGACGACCCGGGCACTCGAGGAGACACTCCAACCACCAACAGGGCGGCTGGCCCCGGCGACAACAGTCAGATGGTCGTACAGCTAGGAGAGCCGGGAACCATACCAAAGAAAGTCCCGATGGAGCAAAGACCAAGCAATCAAAAAAGCGGTCAGACGCTAAGCAAAAAACAGCAAGCACCTGGCCAAGGCAGCCAGCCATCGCGCAGCGGGCAGCAAACCCCGGTTGCAGCGGCGGGCGAACCACACAAAGAAAAAATATACTTGTCCAAGGAATCGATGGCAATGGTAAAGGAAGCAGTCGCCCGCAGCGGTTTACTACCATCAGATGCCTCAAGAGACGAGCTAAGGGCATACAACAAGCTAGCGGGAGAGCTAACCAAGCAGACGAGACAGTGGCGCCTAGCCATGGAGAAGGAAGAAAAAGTGGAACCCGAAAGGAAAAGCAGCCGCAGACAATCTCCCAGAAGTGACTCACCAGGCCACGACTCCCCCATCCGCAATAGATCGAAACTCAACAACCTGCGGAAAACAGAAAGGGCGAGAGTAGTGCAGAAAATGGAAGACGACTTTAGGTCAGAGGAAGACGACGATGAAGAGGAGCCTCTCACTCCGGCGGAAGCACTCATAAGCGCCCAAGACTACCTGTCCCGTGCCCAGAAAAGCAGAAAGGGCAAAACGGATCGCAAAACTTCCATAGGTCTGTAGATAATGAAAGACGCTATCGACGCCTCGGTACCTAAAAAATCCAGCGCAAAGCGGCAGGCTCGCGAGCGGACACCGGACAGGGACCCCAGTTCGCCAGACGACGACGACGACAACGACAGTAACGACGACAGACGCAGGCGCTCCGACAAGCACAAGAAACGCGACAGCGACGACAGCGGCAGACGCCGCAGCACTCGGCGAGACGCGCGAGACGATATCACGCAGAATAGAGTCAACCGCAGCATGCGAAGATGTGCAGCACGCGAGGAGTACTCGGAGGAAGAGACTTCCGACGAGGAAATTGAGCCATGTGGAGCACTCTGCTTCACACGTGCCATACGCGAGACGCGCATGCCCAACGGGTTCAAACTGAACTCCACGACTCTAAAGTACAACGGACTCGAGGAGCCGGAGGCATGGCTCGATGACTACCTAACAGCAGTCAAGTTTCAAAGAGGGACCAATGTCACGGCGATGCAGTACGTACAGCTCATGCTCGAGAGCTCCGCTCGACACTGGCTGAAAAATCTCCGGCGCGGATCCATCAGCTCCTGGAGCCAGTTCCGAGGAGCCTTCATAGAAAACTTCAAATCAACATACAAGCGACCAGCCTCACTCGAGGAGCTGCGGGCATCCAAACAAGGAACAAGGGAGGCCCTGCGAGCATACATCCAGCGATGGACGATACTCAAGAATTCAGCGGAAGACATCTCGGACAAGAGTGCGATCGACGCATTCAGGCGAGGTCTTCAGCGCGTTGAATTCAAAATGCAGCTCGGACAGATGAAAGTCCTAACACTTGCACGGCTCCTAGAACTAGCCAACAGCTGGGCGGACGGAGAAGATTCCGTTCGTAATGAAACAGAAACCCACACTGCACGATCAGAGTACGACTACGACTACAACAGAGATAGAGGAGACGACAGAAGAAGGAAGCGACCCAGACGGAACTTCTACAACGACAGAGGACCTGACATGGTCGCCGCCGGTTTCTCAGACGACCGGAACGGCAGGCACCGTGATGACAACAGACCACAGCGCCGAGACAACCCAGAAGACGAGCCCCAGGCTCAAAGACGAGAATGGAGGACAAGACAGCCACGCGACGGCACTCGCGCATTCCGCTCCGCCAAAGAACAACTCGACGGACCGTGCTCTTTACACGGATTCAGAAACGAGCGAGGAGAGCTCAAATCATCCCACACCCTCAGGAACTGTCGAAGCTTCAATGAGTTGGCCGAAGAGAAAAGCCGCTCCTCGGTCGCAGTAGCACGACCACTTGCAAGCATAGCAGTTGGGCCAGTCGCCCACGGCGCACCACCAGCCCCACCTCTGCCAACAAGACAGGTGGCCGCCATCCAGGAACGGCAAAGGACGTCGGAAGAAGAAAACCAATACCCAGAAGCCCACGGGAGGATCTACATGATACAATAAGGCAGACCTTCCAACAGACAGCAGAAGGAAGTCACCAGACAAGTCTTCCTGGCAACCTCCGCACACCCGGCCGTCCTAGAGTACCTGCGCGGGTCGGAGACAGAAATTTCCTTCTCCCGGGACGACCACCCGCCAGTCGTCCCCCAACCAGGGCACGTCGCGCTGGTGCTCGAGGCCAGAATAGGAAATTACGACATGTCGCGAGTACTCATGGATGGCGGCAGCGGGATCAACATCATCTTCACCCGAACACTCGACGACATGCTCATCCAAAACAATGCACTCAAATCCTCAGGCACAACCTTCCACGGGATCGTACCAGGAAAAGCAGTCTATCCCCTTGGAAGGATAAGCCTGGAGGTAGTCTTCGGGGACGCGACGAACTTCCGCAAGGAAACCCTCGACTTTGAAGTGGTCGATTGGAAGTCGCAATACCACGCAATTCTCGGGCGGCCAGCTTTCACTCGCTTCATGGCCGTACCCCACTACGCCTACCTCAAGATGAAGATGCCAGGCCCAAACGGGGTCATCACAATCAGCGGCAGTTTCGTCAGATCCGACCGCTGCGACAAAGAATTCCACAAGATAGCAGAAGCATTCGTGGCCCACCAAGACAGCAGGACCACGGGACTCGCAGAAGAAGCGCTCCCGTAGAAGAAAAGGAACATCGCGCGAAGAAACCTAGCACTGGGAGACAAAGATACCAGGCCCTTAAAGCCACTACATCACCGCTCTAAAAGGAACCTACCCTCAACAAAGCCCGGCTACTCTTTGTAAGGAACAGCAGGAAATATATTACATAAATATTTTTCCACAAAATTACTCGGCACTCGGGGGATCGCCAAAGCAGCCACCCCCCGAGGCGTCCTCCGCAATCGCGGCAAATTAACTTGGCACTCGGGGGCTTGCCAAAGCAGCCACCCCCCGAGGCGTCCTCCGCAATCACGACAAATTAAACTGGCACTCGGGGGCTCGCCAAAGCAGCCACCCCCCGTGGCGTCCTCCGCAATCGCGGCAAATTAACTTGGCACTCGGGGGCTCGCCAAAGCAGCCACCCCCGAGGCATCCTCCGCAATCGCGGCAAATTAAACTGGCACTCGAGGGCTTGCCAAAGCAGCCACTCCCCGAGGCGTCCTCCGCAATCGCGGCAAATTAAACTGGCACTCGGAAGCTCGCCAAAGCAGGCACCCCCTGAGGCGTCCTCCGCAATCGCGGCAAATTAACTTGGCACTCGGGGGCTCGCCAAAGCAGCCACCCCCCGAGGCGTCCTCCGCAATCGCGGCAAATTAACTTGGCACTCGGGGGCTCGTCGAAGCAGCCACCCCCCGAGGCGTCCTCCGCAATCGCGGCACATTAACTTAGCCCTCGGGAGCTCGCCGAAGCAGACACCCCCCGAGGCGCCCCACACAACTACAGAAGCAGACGATATATACAATCAAGAATAAACATATACAACGAAGGGAAGCACCTAATCCTTAGGCTCCAACTTCGCCATAATAAGTGCACCCAGATGGCGGTCGTTCTCTTCGCAAACTCGCCTCACAACCTGGTGCGCACACCTATCTACGTCCACGTAGTGCTCATTCATCGGATGATCCCTACCACCGGGAGGACCCGCCACCACCTGAGCAAAATCCACCCCCGGCCAATGGCTATGAACCAAGCCCAAAGCAGCTCGGGCTGCAACACGAATCTGGTGATCCATCACTCGGCGCAACTCGGAAGGCTGAGAAAATATGCGACAAAGCCTCTCAAGGGACGAAAGAACCACCTCCAACGGATAGAACTCAGCATGGATACCGCCCAATACCCGCTGGCAGTAGCTGAGAGCTTCCGGCACCCGCTCAACTCGGCGACGAAGCAACGCAAAAGCTCGAGCGCGAGCCCCATCTGCCAAAAACGGATTTCTCGCCTGCACACTAGGATCATCAAGCCGCGACATCTCCGACTGAATGACCCTCTCTTCATCCCGAGTTCGCCCTGCCAGCACTTCGAAAGTCAAGAACTACGATCAAGACAGATGGCAAAAACCCACCAAACGGAACCAAGCAACCAAGCAGAGGCAAGACTCACCCCGCAGGAGGTCGGACAACTTCACCACCCACGAAGCAAGGCCCTCGACCACGGACTCAGCACGCTCGCGCCGAGTACGCTGAACGGCCACGGATCCCTTTAGTCGGACAATATCCGGCTCAGCATCCTTCAGCCGCAAGCAAACGGACTCATACGCACCCTCGCGGGCGTCATCCTTCAGCGAACTCCACGAACGAAGAACGCCCGGAGCGGCCTACCACAGGATGAACAAAACAATTCAAAAACAGCAAGAAAAACAGCCAAGCAGGCACTCAGATAGAAGTAGCAAAAGATCAACCATCACAACAGAGTCACGGATTACAGACCAAAGTTTCAAAGTGGCGCAACACTACTACGCCTCCCCCTCACCTACAACAGGGGGACCCTGAGCATCTACAACTTGTTGCAGGCGACGAGCCAGCCTATCGGCTCGGTCGTCCTGCTCACTAGAATACTCCGGGATGGTCTCAACCAAGGAATCGTCAAAAGAAACCCCATGCCCTATAAGGACGACAAGGGCCATGGAAGAACCACTCACCACGCTCTCCGCCACCAGTTCCACCATACGTTGCCCATCCGGACCGAACGCGGCAACCCGAGCACCTAGGCCATCAGGCACCTTCGTGCCCTCCGGCATAAGGTGCTCGTGCACAAGACCTACAACATTAGAAGCCCGAGCGCAGACGTCCTTGACCACCGCAACAGCATCTACATCACCTTGGAGAATCCAAGACCCTGACGCAGCAACCTTCATCGGCTTCGCACCTACAACAGCTGCACAAAGCAAGGAAACGCCATCGCCAGGAAGACAGAAGAAACATCAATGGTTGAATGCCAAACTTACACATGAGCGAGCCCGCCAAGGCACAAAGACGTTTGCCCTCGACTGCCTCTACCTGCGCACGCACATCCTCAGCCTGACGGAGGCGAACCAGCTCCTCATGCTGGCCATGCAATTCTGCCTCCTTGGAAGCCAAGGAAGCCTTCAGAACGGAAACCGTCTTTTCCTCCTTCTTTGCTTGCTTCTCGGCAGACTGGCGATGACATGCAAGGAAAGACAATAATCAGAACAAAGGACGCCCAACAGCTCAGCACCGCAAAACTCACCATCCATAGCAGATAAGGACTCCTGGGCAGAGTCATGGGCCCGTCGCCAACGCTCAGCATCAAGAACCAAACGCTCACAATGCTGGAAAACAGGCTGCAAGAACCAGGCAATCAGGTGCTTAGTAAAGGCAAGAGTACAAGCAACTGCAAACAGTTACTTCTAGCCTCGGGGGCTACTCCCATCGGGAGCACTGTCGTGCCCCCGATGTTAAAGCAACACAGACACGAATCATCTTACCATCTTGGAGACATGGTCGAAAGCACGGGCTTTGTCTTCAATCGCCAGATCAAGACGACCAAAATATGGAGGACCAAGTTCAGTCGGCTTAGGCGCAGAAGCAACAGCACCAGGCGCCCCAAAAGAAGGTGCTCCGGGAGCTACACCCGCAGTCGAAACGACGGGAGTCACCGCTAGCCCAGATTGGCCAGCCGCAGTCGAGTGGTCCTCAAGACGCTTGGCTGCCGCCCCAGAACTCGCCGACTTAAGATCGGTAGCAGCTGCGCTGGTACACGAAGCAGCTGGAGCAGCCGTAGCACTACAAAGTAAAGCATTATCATTCGCAAATACAAGGAAAAGGAACGGGCACAAATCCAGCAGAATCTTACCCGACACATGCAGCAAGAGGACGCCCCAACCTCCCAAGCCTGGCCCTCTTGGGAGGAGGAGCCGGAGCATCAGCCGAAGGGGAAGGCCCAACAAAAGGAGCAGCAGAAGGGACAACATCACCTAACGCGGCATGATCTTCAACATCTAAGGGGCGCTACCGCTTCACACGGAAGGGACTTGAGTCCTCACTATCTCCGGTCTCCACTAGCACAATCTCAGCATTAGCAGCCGGCGCAGCATTATCAACTGCAGAAGCATCAGGCTCTTCACGAATATCGGCGTCTTCCGACTGCGGAGGATTACATGGCACCGGAGCATGGCCCTGCAAGACAAGCAATGTCAACAACAAAACAATACCAGGTACTCGTCTAAACAGATGAAGGAACATGGGAACCAACTGGTGGCGGACGATGATCAGAAGCATATGGAAGGACACGGCGCATCTCGGAAATACTAGAGCACTTGGTCACATGCTGGATACGAGCCAGCAAGGCATCAGGTTCTAGCTCTTCAGGCGAGCATCTCGTCGAGTCATCGAGTCCCTTGTACTGCCACATAGGGCGATCTCAATGCTGCAACGGTTGAACTCGCCTCCCCACAAAAACAGAGGTAAGTTGACCACCATTCAAGTTATCCTTCAACACAGAAATCCTCTCCAAAAATGGAGTCAGTTCAGACGACTCCACCTCGGTCAAAGAATGAGACCACGAAGGCTGTCTGACCACCCGCGTGCCCGGATTGAAAGAAGCAAGACCAAATTGCTGACCAACAATGAAGCGATCCTTCAGATAAAACCAGCCTCTCCGCCAGCCACTAACGGAATCGATCTTCTCCAAGTCAAAGTACGAATGTTTATCCCCAATGGAGATACCCACTCGACCCACGGCGTACTCACAGTTCGTCCTTTTTACATTAAAAAGGCGTCTCCAAAGTCCCCAATGGGGATAAATCCCCAGGAAGGCCTCACAAAGAGTGATGAAACACGCAATGTGCAAAATCCCATTGGGAGTAAGGTCATGCAACTGGAGTCGATAAGAATACAGCAAACCCCGAACGAAAGGATGAAGCGGAAGAGCAAACCCACGGTGGAAGAAAGCCTGGAAGCATACCCGCTCGTCTGCCGCCGACGCTGGAATCGACTCATCGCCAGGAAGACGGGCATCGCCCGCCACCACCATGCCATCAGCAACTAGTGCATCCAGATCTTCAGCCCCGAACGTGGACTGCTCCCACTTGCCGGACATCTTGGCCGACTCGATAGAAGCACGGGAGCGCTTGGACATAGATCTCACAGCATCACGCAGAGGAGAAAAGATGAAGGCTCAGGAACACAAAGGAAAACAGAGAAAGAAGAGGAAGGCAATGGCTGGGTAAAACCTACAATTCACCCGGCCGCATGGTATTTAACTCAAGAGCCTGGCAAGAAGGGCCACCGGCCAACCTTTTCGCCCAGTAAAACGTGCCACGATCCCGTACAGGGGCGAAAAGCATGGAAAATCCAACCGGCGCAGTAACAACACCGCCCACTACGCGCGCAAAAAAATGGACCATGATCGGGTGACGCGAAAATTTTGGCGGGACAGCGCCAAGTCTTTTCACACGGCAGATCGCAGCGGTCAACAAATTTCCAAAGACCACGCCAACATCATTTTACAGCAAGGCGTACCCAGTACGCCATCAAAGTCCAGAGATCCCATCTTTCAGATCTTTTCCCCAAGGAAGAAAAACATCTTACTCCCATCGGGAGCGTACATCATAAGAGTTCCGGGTGCTCCCTCACCTAAAGGTTAGCCACGTGCTCGAGTGAACACTCGCACTTATAAGAGTCTCGAGTGCTCCCTCAACCCAACGTAAGACAAACAAGCATTCACCAAGACCATACGACGCAAAGAGTTTCGGGTGCTCCCTCACCTGAAGAGCCGAAACGGCATTCGAGTGATTACTCGCGAATAACCCCCCGACTGAGCACTCGAAACAAAGCTCCTCGGGTGAATGAGTGAACAGCTCGCTTGATGTTTTGTTCCAAGCGGGTGCAATGCTATAAGGCTCCGCGCCTCAAAAACACACTTTCCTGGAACACGATACACTGTGCCCAGATGCCACGCAAGATTAGCGTGTAGGTAAGACCCCGCTGCGAAGTACGACCGGGCTGGGACTTGCCGAAGAGCGATTTCACTCCCAACCTTTCCCATGCGCAGAGCATGATAGATAAGCCGGGCGGACGCGCCTTAGGCTACACACAGCCTTGGCAAATGAACACCGTAAGACCTGAAGCGGCCGGAATTTTGCTCGACACCAGTGTTCCAAGCTCACGTCGAGGGATGTGGGTTTGATTGGGCTACTGTGGTATTTTCCCTAGTGCAATTCACCCAAGGCTCGCCCCGTCGACTCCTTGGGCCCTTTCAGCTTAGCATCCCTCGAAACAGGTTTTGTCATGGCCACCAGACTGCCAGCGACCCACGGATGAACCGTGCATATCAATAAACGACACATGAATGTACTCGAGTCCCTGCGCGACTCTTCGAGTCCCCCAGGCACTCGGGGGCTACTGACGTGGGGGTGACCCCACGACTCCTACGGATGAGCCTACCTGGTTTCTATGAAGGCAGAAGGCCCATGAAGATACGTCCTAGGCCCATTAGATGGCACCGACGTAGAAGTCCTCGACTCACAAGGAAGGTGCGAAGACCTGCCGTACAGAGCAAGCTAGGGTTAGGAAAGTTTACATGTACACGTAGATGAGCTCCCCGAGACCTAGCCCGGTATATAAGGGCTAGGAGGGGCGACGCCAAAGACATCCAATCTCACCTGTAACCCTAGCCCTGAGCGCTCCAGCCTTGGCTTCCTCTGTAATCGCATCTCCCTAATCAATAATATCGAGCAGGAGCAAGCCTTCCTGTTTGCCGACGAGCTATCGTCCAACCTGCGCCTCTCATGACTAACCCAGGGTTCCTGACCATGGGATTTGCCGGGGTTGATCCCCGTCACACGGGCTAGCTATTCTCTTAAAATTCATACAACTTGATATTTTTGCTTTGTGCCTAGCTGAAAGGCGTAAAAGAAAGCGCTTGTTGGGAGGCAACCCAAGATGTTTTCCTTCTGTTTCTAGTGGTCTTGATGATTTTTACTACTGTAGCAACATCATTGTATCTTTATTTCCAAGCTTTGTGCCAAGTTTAGCCTCTGATTGCAAAAAAAGTTCAAAAGTTGTGGCGTGCTGTCCAGAAAACAGATTCTGTCCCTTGACGAAAAAATTCGGATAAAATCACCAAATCATCTTTTTGATCTGAATTTTTTGATAGAGTGCTTTATACAATTAGCTTTCGTGCATATGTTCTGAGTTTTTTTATTTGAGTTTCATAAGTTCCCCAAAAAATTTATTTACTACCTGCTGGACTGATTTTCACAGATTCTTCCATGTTTTTCCCTTTCCCAGTTTTGCAAGTATTGCGCTAGTTTTTTCTTTGCAAATTTTTTTGGGGAATCTTGAGAAACTGTAGATCTTCAAGAATATATTAATATACAGTAGAGGCTAATTATTTTATTATGGATACTAACCTCTCTAATCAGCTTATGATGAGCTATATATGAAGGGGGTTTTCAATTGTGCGAGGGAAGATGATGAAAGAAGATCCGGGAGTGTCAAGCGCTCAAACTTGGGGATGCCCCATGCACCCCCAAGAAATATCCAAGGAGACTCAAGCATCTAAGCTTGGGGATGCCCCGTGCATCCCCTTCTCCATCAACAATTATCAGTTCGTCCTTCGTTCCACTATATTTTTATCACATCATGCGTTATGTGCTATGCTTGGAGCGTCTTGCTCTTTACTTTTTAGTTTTCTTTAGATTTGTTTGATGTTCATAATAAGTTAGAACCCAAATTTCTTTGTGTGCAAGAGAAACACGCTCCACTTCAATCTAGAACACATCATAGGATTTTCATGCTTATCTTTCCTGTGTGTTCTTTATCTTTTCATAGCTGTTGTCATGCTTAGCTCTTAGTTTTCATGATTTTCTTTTTAAGAGCTTTTGTTTAGTTTGTTGCTGGAACTCTCTTGAGTTTTCATGTTTATCTTGTTTAGAGAGTTGGCCTGTTGCAGTGAGTTGTGTGTCTTGACTTGAAGTAGGTAATTGAGGTTGCTATTCAATTGTAGTAGTAACTTGCAATAGTTTTGAGGTATTGTTTTGAGTAATGTTGGAACTTTTGGTATCAAGAGATTTAGCCTATTAGTGATAGATGTCGTATTTTAGGCAATCCGTGTTTATTTCGAAAAACTACAAAAAACTAGTTGAGAACTCTAGCTACTAGATGGATCGCTAATATTTGGAGGGATCGAATATTAGAGTACACTCACGCACCATAAGTCGAGGATGCGCAAGGATAACCAAACCCACATACACTCCTCCTCGGGGTACTTGTCTCTTTGTGAACATCCTGATTAGATTCAGAGTTACCGATAATAGGTGCATGAGTTCTTCGGACTAATGTAAGTATTTGAAAGTTGACACTTCCAGCTTCCCATATTTTTCTAGCCTCTTTAGTACCGTGCATTGCCCTTTTCTCACCTCAAGAGTTGGCGCATACTTCGCAGGTGCATCCAAACCCTTGGCATGATACGCTCTGTCATCATAAACCCCCTTATATCCTTCCTCAAAACAGCCATCATCCCTACCTATCAAGGCATTTCCATAGCCTTTCCGAGATATATTGCCATGCAACATCCACCTTCTCATGACTTGATTTTCATGTCATACATGATTTTGCTTGATCGATGAGTCGCATGCTAGTTGGGCCTTTCCCTAATCATTGCTACATGACGCGCTAGTATCATTGCATATCCTGCTACACTGGCAGAGACATACATTTTCATACATCATGATAGCTTCATCTTCTTTATGCTGAGTACTTTTGAAAATTGTGAAAGATCTTCTATACTTCTTGTAATATATAGAGTGTCGCCACTAAAGTGAGTAAAAGATCCCAAAGAGGAAAAATTAAAAGATCCCAAAGAGGACAAATGAGAGTTAAATAGAAAGGGCCATTGAGGCCAAAAAAATACAAAAAATAGAAAAACAATTAAAAAGAGAGAAGGGGGCACACTATTATTCCTTTTGAGAGATCCACACTCGTACTCCCTCTTATATCTTGTACTCCATAGAGATCATCATACATGCATATAGCTATGTGGGGGCCTTCACACTATAGAACTTGGCTTGTATATTCCAATGATGAGCCTCCTCAAATGAGCTCTAGGTCTTCTTGAACAAGCAAGTTGGATGCACCCCCACTCGTTCCGTTGGAGAGCTTTCCATAGCTCACATGTGCATCCGTTGCATGGAAATCCCTACTCCTCACATCATATCTATCATTAGGCTTTCTCTCGCCTATGATTGTCCTCATTGATGTGAGCCTTTCACACCTTTTTTTCTTCCTCCTCTAGTATCTCTCTCTTTGCCATCCTAAGTGTCAACTTTCTTGCTTACGCTTATCCATTGCATGAGTGCTCAAAATATCGAAAGGGAGTGGATCAGTTTGATTTGTACCTGGCTAGTGGTATGGGGATGAGTCAAGATAAGATTCCAAAGAAGACCAAGTGTGAAACTTTAGTAGATTGAGTTCTCAACCAAAATAAATAGTATGTCTCGTAATCCCATCTCCGACTTCTTGCACGCAAACACCATTTGGAGACATTCGAGTCACGGACAGCGAGAGCTCTTGCACCTTTATGTTCTTATGTTGCTTGTTTCAATGCTAATGTAGACTCTTGCTTGTTATGAATTGAATTGAATTACATCTCTTGCTTGCCTTATTTAAAAGTTCTTTTATGGTTGGTAACATGTCACCACAGAAATTATGCTTATTATCATTTACCTACTCGAGGACGAGCAGGAACTAAGCTTGGGGATGTTGATACGTCCCAAAGGAATATATAATTTCTTTTTTTCTCCATGCATGTTTTGGGTGATATTGCTATAATTTTGATGCACTTTCATACATTTTTGATCATATTTGGACTAACCTATTAACTCAGTGCACCCTAGTGCCAGTTTCTGTTTTCTGCTATTTTTGTATTTCAGGTTTTCCCATTACTTAAAGTGCCAGAAAAATTCCGGGAAAAATATATAAAAAATCTGTGTCACGGAAGCTTCCAGATGCCCGAAGAGGGGCTGGGGGGACCCACCTGGTGCCTACGCGGCCAGGGGGCGGGGGCCCACCCTAGGCCACGCCAGGGGGCCACCCGGACCCTCTGGTCCACCCCTGGCTGCCCCCTTCGCCTATATTTACCTCTTGTCCTGAAACCCTCGAGGAAAGAACCCTTTTTCGCGATCTCCCCTTTGTTCCGCCGCCGCGCTTCCAAGATCTGGGCTGCCAGGAGACCCTGTCCCTGCACCCTGTCGGAGGGAGGATTGACCTCCAAGAGCTTCTCCACCACCATGGACGCTTCCCGGATGATCCGTGAGTAGTCCACCTTGGACCATGGGTCCATGATCAGTAGCTATGTGATGTCTTCTCTCCACCTTTGTTCTTCATTGATTAGACCTTGTGAGCTTCCCTACATGATGAAGGCACATATGTAATTCTTTCTGCTGTTGCTATGTTGAGTTTGATGGGATCAGATGGATTATGAGATTATGTTCAGATTGTGATGAGTAATATATTTGGTTCTTCTCCTTTTATATTTATGTTCTTGAGTAATTCTTTTATGTTCTCTGTTGTTGTTTATTGCTTTGGACAAGTGGTAGGTAGCAACTCCAAGAGGGAGCGTTATGCATGATTGTGGGTTCATGCCCCCTGATGACTTGATTGAGTGACAGAAACATGAGTCTGGGGGATTTTCTGTTGCCACAAGGGGGAAAACAACGATGCTTGTCCTTGCGGGTGCGAGAGTTGTTTACTTTACGCAAAGTTCTTTTAATGCAGTTGTATGCTGCTTTGGGTTTACACTTTGGGTGGGGCTCACAACTTAATACCAACGAGATGTTCTGGATAGATATCTCAAGGTGCATGATTAGTGAGTGGATGCAGATGGATTTCGATCTACTTGTCTTAGCGTGCTTCCCATGCTTTTGAGCCTTTTACTTTCTTTTTTAGCATAGTTAGCATTGCGGTGCGTTTTTAATCATGTCAATTGCTCAGGTGTAATTTGTTCTCCTCGCATAGTTGTTTATGAACTTCATGGGACCCCGGTCCATATTTCCATTACTATTTACATCCTTTAATTTACTTTCTGTTTGACTTTCTAGTTGCAATTATCATTACCATCATCTCTTGCGTTTGACCCTTTGTAAACAACAAGACCGAAGGTATTGACAACCTCTCTGTACTCGCTGGGAGCAAAGTTATTTGTATCTGTGTGCAGGTCCACGTCAACTCTCGTTCTAGTAATTTCTAGTGCCGTTGTCACCTAGTTGTCGTCGTTGTAGTCCTACTGGAGACAAACCTTGGTATCTTCACCGAAGGAAATTACTGTTGCGCTACATCTCAACCTTCCATTTGGGGTAGCCAACGAGGAGCACTATTTCAGTGCCATCACCCCCCTCGGGGGCCCCTTCTGGCTAATGGACTCTTTTGTCTTGCATTTTTTTATGATTTTTCTGGAATTTTTCGATCATTTTTTTTTTGACATTTTCCTGCAATGCACGGACAATAACAGACAGAAACTGGCACTGTGCACTGAGTTAATAGATTAGTAAAAATATGTTATAAAATATATGATAGAGAATCAAAACTATAGATACATTTGAGACGTATCAGCGGTGGCCAGAGAACGAGCAATCCCGCGTGGGACGGTAGCGCCGGGCCATACACGTATGCGAGAATCCACTTTTGCTACAATTGATATACGATAAATGTTGCAACGTGCTACAGATGGTACTATGTTGATATATTTATTTTTTGATAAACATATGTACCTATATGTATTTTAGTGCCAAGCACATCCATTTGAGAGCGTGATATAAAATGCTAGTATGCTCATTCATATTACTTGTTGTTAAAACGGATGTATCCAAATTTATTTTAGTGTTATATACATCCATTTTTTAGTGCTAAGTACATTCGTTAATGAACGGGATAATTTTTTTTGTTGCAACGGGCAACGGAAAAGCTTCCATTCGTTATATAAAATGCTAGTATGCTCACTCGATTTTTTGCTACAACAAAAAATGATGAAGTATGATTAGCGATAACTGATTGTGATTTTTGTTGTAATTGATAACAAAAAGTGCTACCACCGATAATTAATTTTTCTACCACCAATTGATGAAAATTATGGTATGCAACGTGTTTCGTCATGATATTTTTGCTACAACGGTGCTAAAATTTAAGAAAATTTGATTTTTCAGTTGTCAGTTTTTGTAATACTTGATTATCACATCCAATGTTCACTAGTAGGAAAAATATTATCCCTAACTTCGATTGCTGGCGTGCCAAATAATTCCACGCTGATACGCGAGAGGTGATAATAGTTTCTCGCCCTTTGTTAGTTACCCCAAGTGTAAGGTGAGATGTAGGATAGCAGCAAATTTCCCCTAACGTAAAGGATAGGGTTTGTCTCCCGTAGGACTCCGAAAGCAACAAGTAGGTGACAACGGCGCTAGAAGGCGGTTGACGTGGACCTGCACACAGATACAAATAACTTTTCTCCCAACGAAGTTCAGAGAGGTTGCCAATCTCTCCGGCCTTGTTGTTTACAAAGGATTAAACGCAAGGGATAATGATAATGGTGATAGCTACTGAAAGTAAAAGCAGGAACTAAATTGAGCGTGTAAACAGTGATGAGAATATGGATCGGTGTCCCATGATGTTCACTAGTGATGTCTCTATCCCAAAAGACGATAAAACTGCTATGCGAGGTAAACAAATCATAACTGAGCAATTGACATGATTAAAAACGCACCGCAATGCTAACTATGCTACAAAGAAAGGAAGAGGCTCGAAAGCATGGGAGGTACGCAAAAATAAGTAGACCGAAATCCAATTACATCTACTATTAATCATCCACCTTGAGATATCTATCCAGAACATCTCGCTGGTATTAAGTTGCGAGCCCCACCGAAAGTGTAAACCCAAAGCAACAGACAACTGCATTAAAAGAACTTTTCATAAATTAAACAATCCTTGCAACCGCGGTTACAAGCACCATTGTTTTCCCCCTTGTGGCAACAAAACATCCCCTAGACTCATGTTTCTGTCACTCAAGCTAGTCATCAGGGGCATGAACCCATAATTGAGCATAATGTTCCCTCTTGGAGTCACTACCTAATACTTGGCAAAAGTAATAAACAACAACGAAGAACATGCAAGAATTACTCAAGAACAAAAATATAAAAGATAAGAACCAAATATATTACTCTATCACAAATTGAACATAGTCTCATAATCCATCAGATCCCAGGAAACTCAGCATAGCAACATCAGAAAGAATTACATATGTGCCTTGATCATGTAGGGCAGCTCAACAGGTCTAATCCATGAAGAACAAAGAGGGGGGAAGAACATCACATAGCTACTGATCATGGACCCATGGTCCAACGTAGACTACTCACGGATCATCCGGGAAGCATCCATGGTGGAGGAGAAGCTCCCGGAGGTCAATCCTCCCTCCAGCAGGGTGCCGGGAAGAGGTATGCTGGCGCTCCCGATCTTGAAAGCTCGGCGGCGGCGGAACAGAGGCGAGATCGTGAAAAAGGGTTATGTCTTCGGAAGTTTCACGTCACGGGGAATATATAGGCGAAGGGGGGAAGCCAGGGGGCCACCAGGGGTCCAGGCGCCCCTTGGCGCGGCCCCACCCTAGGGCGCGCCGGGAGGGCGCCTGGGTACCTGGTGCTGGCCCTCTGGCCCCACTTTTGTTCTTCCGGAAGCTTCCGATACGCTGCATTTTTTATTAGATTTTTCTCGAATTTTTGGAGCACTTTTAATATGGGGGAAACCTGAAATAGAAAAACAGCAGAAAACGGAAACTGGCACTGGGGTGCACTGAGTTAATAGGTTAGTCAAAATATGATCAAAAGTGTATGAAATTGTATCTAAATCATAGCAATATCACACAAAACATGCATGGAGCAAGCATAAATTATAGATACGTTTGGGACGTATCAACATCCCCAAGCTTAATTCCTGATCGTCCTCGAGTAGGTAAATGATAACAAGCATATTTTCTGTGGTGACATGCTAACAACCATATAAGAACTTTGAAAGTAAAGCAATCGAGGTATGTAATTCAATTCAAGTCATAAAAATCAAGAGTATATATTAGGATTGAAACAAGAAACATAAGAACATAAAGGTGCAAGATGTCTCGTTGTCTGTGACTCGAATGTCTCCAGAGGTGTTTGCGTGCAAGAAGGGGGAGATGGGAATACGAGAGAGAAAAATATATTTGTTGAGAACTCAATCTACTAAAGTTTCACCCTTAGTCTTCTTTGGAATCTTATCTTGACTCGTCCCTAGACCACTAGCCAGGTACAAGTCAATTTAATCCACTCATTTTCGATATTTTGAGCACTCATGCAATGGATGAGCGTAAGAACGAGAGTTGATACTTAGGATGGCAAAGAGAGAGATATGGTGGAGGAGGAAGACAAAAAGGGTGTGAAAGGCTCACATCAAGAGGACAATCATAGGCGAGAAGGCAAAATGATAGATATGATGTGAGGAGCAGGGATTGTCATGCAACAGATGCACATATGAGCTAAGAAAAGCTCTCCAATGGAACTAGTGGGGGTGCATCCAACTTGCTCGCTCAAGAAGACCTAGAGCTCGTTTGAGTAGGCTCATCATTGGAATATACAAGCCAAGTTATATAGTGTGAAGTTCCCCCACATAGCTATATGCATATATGATCATCTCTATGGAGCACAAGGTATAAGAGGGAGTACGAGTGTGAATCTTTCAAAAGGAATAGTAGCGTTGCCCCTTCTCTCTTTTTATTTATTTTTCTCATTTTTTCTATTTTTTTCTATTTTTTTGGTGGCCTCAATGGCTCTTTCTATTTAACTCTCATTTGTCCTCTTTGGGATCTTTTAATTTTGTCCTCTTTGGGATCTTTTCCTCACATAAGGGCAACACTCTATTTTACAAGAAGGTATAGAATATCTTCACACTTTACAAGGTACTCAACATAAAGAAGATGTAGCTATCATGATGTATGCAAATGTATGCCTCTGCCAGTGTAGCAGGAACATGTATGACATGAAGATCAAGTCATGAGAAGGTGGATGTTGCATGGAAATATATCTCGGAAATGCTATGGAAATTCCTCGATAGGTAGGTATGGTGAATGTTTTGACGAAAGATATAAGGAGGTTTATGTTGACAGAGCGTATCATGCCAAGGGTATGGATGCACCGACGAGGTGGACGCCAACTCTCGGAGTGAGAAGAGGGCAATGCACGGTATCGAAGAGGCTAGGAAATATGAGGAGGTGGAAGTGTCAACTTTCAATGCTTACATTAGTCCAAAGAACTCATGCACTTATTATCGGTAACTCTCAGTCTAATAAGGAGGTTCACAAAGAGACAAGTACCCCGAGGAGGAGTGTATGGGGGTTTGGTTATCCTTGCGCATCCTCGACTCATGGTACGTGAGTGTACTCTAATATTCGACCCCTCCAAAGATTGGTGATCCATCTAGTAGCTAGAGTTCTCAACTAGTTTTTGTAGGTTTTGAAAATAAGCACGGGTTGCCCAAAATACGACACCTATCACTAATAGGCTAGAGCTCTTGACACCAAAAGTTCAAACATTACTCACAACACTACCTAAAAACTATTGCAAGTTACTACTACAATTGAATAGCAACCTCAATTACCTACTTCAAGACAAGACACAACTCAGTGCAATAACCAACTCTCTTAACAAGATAAAAATGAAAACTAAAGAGAGTTCCAGCAACAAACTAAACAAAAGCTAAAGATCTTGAAAAAGATAAACATGAAAACTAAGAGCTAAACATGACAACAACTACGAAAAGATAAAGAACACACAACAGAAGAAAGATGGGCATGAAATTCCTATGATGTGTTCTAGTTTGAAGTGGAGCATGTTTCTCTCCCACACAAAGTAAGTTGGGTTCTAACTTGTTATGAACAACAAGCAAAGCTAAGAAAAACTAAAAAGGAAACCTAAGAGCGAGACGCTCCAAGCATAACACATAACACATGAAGTGATAAAAATATAGTGAGACGGAGGACGAACTGATGATTATTGATGGAGAAGGAGATGCACGGGGGCATCCCCAAGCTTAGACGCTTGAGTCTCCTTGAATATTTATTGGGTATGCATGGGGGCATCCTAGTAGCAAGCACACTGTTAATCATTTCTTCAATCAATAAAGCAATTGGCACTATATTTTTGTACATTTCCATGGCAATGTATGAAAGTCGATGGCAATTCTGGTGGTAACCACATGGCTAGTTTTCTTTGTTGTTTCTTTTAGGTGCATTCTCTTAACTATGTTTTTTGTGGCAACAAAGTTTCTTATCGGGATGAGGGATATTTTATCTACGCCCCCCGTTGCCATCACGTACGTAATCGCATCACTAGCTTCATGGAAATTATATTAGTTTGCATATGGCAGTTATAATATTTTTGTATTGGAAATTCTAGGTAATAGCAGATGGCAATTCTAGATACTCACATTTGATAATTATAGGTAAGCACATATGGCAATTCTATTAGATTGCACATGGTAATATCTACTTTCTTTTAGTGGTAATTATACCTACCACATGCATTAAATATTTTTTCTTGTTTAGATATACTCACTCATTGTAGACCTTGCACCCACACCCCTCATAGTTGAGTGGTTTGGTGTACCAGATCTTGCACATGTTCTTTGTTTAATTAGTTTTTTAACAAAATCGCCATGTAATTTAATTTTGGAATAGATTTCATACACCACCTCGTATATTCTTCTACACGCTTATTTTGACGAGGGTGTTTCATACCTTGAATGTTTCATTCAACACTATTGATGGGTTATTAGTCTTTTCCAGGATAGTTTACCATGGAAATCCGTTCATTCTAGTTGCTTCAAAGGCGACGCCTTCACACTTTTGTAGGAGTGGAAGCAATGGTCCAGTTAACATCAAATACCCATAGTCTTGCGCATTTCAATCATGCGACCTCATTGTTCTGTGTAACCATTCATCAAATTCTCCGCCCTCATCCATTTTTTATTCGGCATAACAAATGAATAACAACTATTTTTTTGTAAAACAACAATAATGACAATTCTTGTGTATCATGGCAATAACATGTAATGCAACATGGCAAGTTATATACGCACGGTTTGCATCTTGTGTTGGCATGCATACATAGGCAATCATAATTTAAACAAATAATTGTGATATTTTTTCATATTTTGTGTTATTTATTGCATTGTATTTTGCATTTCATATGTTTCTTAACATAAATATTGAATTCTTGATGGCGACGTCATGGAACGTATCATGGCAATTCTAACTAGTTTAAAATTTTCATGTCAAAAACTTTTAATGTAGCATGGCAATTGTACTTCATTCAAGCATCTACTTATTTTGCATTTTTTTACACAAATCCAAGGACATGGAGTTCAAACATGACAATTAATTACAGTCAGACATGGAAAATTCTCTATTTGTTGATCAAATTACATACTTATCTCTATGTTTTTTCGTAGATCCACGAATTCACATCTACAGAAGTTATCCCGGATGCCAACTACTTTAGTAGATCGATGGCAAGAACACAAAAAATATTTAAGAGATTGTCAGAACCCCAACTTGGGTAAGTGCTAGGGTTTGATTGTGCCCCTTTGCATCATGCAAAAATTCAAAAAGAAAAAGAATTGGGGAAAAGAAAAGCCCCAAAATATTTAATTAAAAGGACAGAAATAAATCTTTTTCCAAAATTCTTTTGGATATGTTGAAAAATCCTAAAAATGAGTGGATCACTTTAAAAGTGATTTGGGATTAATCCCATGCTCATAGGTTTTTCAAAAATCCAAACAGTAGCTTGGAAATTAAATCAATTGCATATTTGAATTGGAATTCAAATAAGTTGAATTCCAAAAATTCCCAAAACTTGGGGTTGACTAATATAATGTCACCTAGGTTTTATAAAATTACTTGGGATTTTTTATTAAATTCCCTGGTATTTATTTAAAAGGGCAAAACAAATAAACAGAAACAAATAAGAAGAAAACAGGAACCCCCCCACCCCACTTACCTGCCCCATGTGGCCCATCCTGGACAGCAAGCCAGCCCAGCCCACCAGGGGTAGAGTTGTCTTCTACCCCGGGACAGGCAGGCTGCTCGTCGGCGTGGCGAGCATGCCGTCGCCACGCCCACCTCCTGCTTGCCCCCTGGCCTCATACCCTCCCCGTGCACGCCTGGAAGGCCCCAGGTCCATCTCCCCTTCCCCTGGTTCTTCCCCTCTCCCTCTTTCGCCAGTTCCAACGCGCACCCGAGACGCCTTCTCGCCGCCGACACGCCCACGCGTGGCCATCGTGCTCCCTCGCCGCACCGCCATGTCCCGTGGAGTCCCCGTGATCGTCTTCATCGCACTGCCCCTCGAATCGAAGCCGAGGAGCTCGGGAGTCGCCGCTCGCCTCTCCACTTCACCGCCGCCCGCGGTGGAGCTCGAGCCCGAATTCGCCGCCACCTCTTCGTCTCCGGCCACCCCGACTCCTCCACTGCACTCAGGGTGAGCCTCCGGTTCGAACACCACCCTCCGCACCCGTTTCTGTGCACGCCATCACCGCCCCCTCCTCGGCCGAAAGCTCGCCGCCGCGGGCCTCGACGCCGCCGTGCTCCGGGACCTCCCCGTGAACCCCGACTAGCTCCAGAAATTGCGCAACGTCGCGAGGATCATGCCCGTGCCCTTCTTTTCCTCTCCCGTGCCCCCCAGCAGATTCCATCGAGTGCTCCGACGAGCCACAGAGGCGGCGACCCAGGCCATTAGAGGCCCTAATGACCTTGCTAACCCCTCCCCTCCTCTCTCTGATAGGTGGGCCCAGGGCCCCCCTTAATTAACCAGTGGTTAAATTAAACGGGGATTAACCCCTGGGTCACTGACAGTGGGACCCCCCTGTCAGGCCCCCTACGTCATGCTGACACCAGCATGACGCAGTAATTGATTAAATGAATTAAATATATTTCAGAAAAGGCAGAAAAGGCTTTAAACTTTGAAAAATCATAGAAAATTCATACTAACTCCAATTTGGACAAATAATATAGGAAAAATAATCAAAAAAATGCAAGGATTATGAATATGCAACTTGTTTCTATGTTTGACCATTTTAAAATGGGTGAACAGTGACAAATGAATATTTGGCTAATTTTAAAATCATATATGGAGTTTGAATTTGCATTCCAAATGCAATACACTTCAATTAAGATGAATTTGCCACAAACCAGTAGCATTCACATCATGGACAACTATATCATGTGCTTGTGCATTCTATTTCAGTGTTGTTCCCCCCTTTGTTGATGATTGTTCCGGTAACAGACTTTCCGAGACGGTGATCACCCCCGAAGAATAAGAAGTCCGTTAAACCCATGTATCGTCAGCAAGGCAAGCAAACCTCATTGATCATGTCTATAAAATCCTACTTCCCTCTCAGTGTCACTTATGCATGTTTAGGAGATCACCGAGACACGTTCTTTCGCATAGTTGAACCCATTTCGATGCATGACCTATCATTTTGTCACCGTATTAAGCAAACCACAATCCTAGCAGATATAGGAGTTGAATGATGAGCATGTGGCCCCTGCAACTGTTACTGCTTATTGCTGCTTAGTGTTACAATGAGGTTACTTTGATTGTGAGTCGGGATGGTTGATCATAATGGTGCTGATGATAACGTGTTGGTGAATCCACCCTAAGCAAAGGTGAACGATGAGAGGTTGTGTAGGAGTACACAGTGGGTTGTCTTGTTGAACACTGCCCTAGGACCCGAGTTCCTGTTTTGTGATCCAAGACAAAGAGTATGACCACATGTAGGGTTTATGGGAGCCCCGTTTGGTCTCTTTACTTACCCGATCCGGTCCAGGAGTCACACTAGATTCAGGCTTTCCATTTGGCATGTGCATAGAAAAAGAATGAAGAAAAGGTTGCATCATATAGATATGTGGGTGGACCTTTGAGGCAGTAAAACCATCTGGTAGAGGTGGCGTCTCGGTCCCTTGCATTATCTGAGTCCGTTTCGTTGAACCGTCCGAACTCTCGAGCGGTGCCAAACTCAGGTAGTTGACTCCTGGATTAGAGAAGGTGATGTGGGGTAGTGCATTGGTTTCATCCACGTCCGACACCCGCTTGAAAGGTGACAAGAACGAGGCGATAAGTGATGACACGCATGTGAAGATGTACACCCATGCAGGGTAATGAACTATTCGAATAGCCGTGTCCGCGGTTATGGACTACTTGGAGACCTCTACTTGATCATTAGACAACTTGAATGGATATTTATAAAACTCGCAAGATAAGCGTGAGTGCTATGGTGGGCTTCCTCGTGGGGAAGTCGAGGAAGTATCCATAGTGGTGTATTGTTTGGAGACTTGGTAGTGGGCTCGTGTACGCTTCTTACCTCAAATCTGGTACTCGTGGTACAGGACTAGCCAAGTCAAAGCTGACACTTCTGCATTGAAACCTCACCTTCCTTTACCTTGAAACTTGAGCATGAGTAGTATAGTTCTGATGTAAGTCTTGCTGGGTACGACTTTGTACTCACGGTTGCTTATTCTATGTTTTAGATGAGAACCCGGACCCCGATGGAGTCACCTTCGTGAAGCTCGACGTTGACCTTTGTAGTATAGTTCCAGACAGCAGTCTAGTCCCTCGTGGAAGGGCATGTATGTTGAACTAGGCTTCTCTAAGCCATTTGTTAATCTTGTCTGTACTCAGACCTAATTTGCTTCCGTTGTTTGATGTAATAATGGATCATAGTTAGATGATCTTTGTGTACTCTATGTGTAAGTCAATAAAGATATACTTTATAGAGTTCATGCAATGTGTACCTGCTGTTTACACTAGACATGTATGCTGCGTGTATGATTATAACATGCATGTCTTAGTGTGGGCTTTGATAGCTTAGTTGTTTTCTTGCCGGCGGTCTTTTATACACCAAGTGGCCCTTAGATGTGCGCAGCTTGAGGCATCACGATGCGATTGCTCGTGACTCTGTCACGTGGCACACTTCGTTGTATGATTGAGCCCGCCCGAGACCCCGACTAAGTGATCAGGCTGGAGTCTGTTTATGTAAGTGTTATGATTCAATCGATAATATGGTTGAGGCGACTTGTTTATGAGTATGAGATTTCACCACCCATAATCATTTAGACTTGTGAGCGGGCGATGAGGACCCATCTCAGTTGATCATCCGGCCTGGATGGGATGCCCCTCACGTACGATGCTTTCCGAGAGTGTTCTGTGCTTGGCCTTGTCTGCTTAGACAAGTGGGTACGACTCTTGGCTCTCCATATGATTGAGTTGTGACTGAAATTACATACGCATATTCCGGGTCCCGACAGAGAGGGATGAGGATGAAGCGAAACAAAGCAGGAACCAAGAATCATGTAAGGTACGCGCGATTCTCACTTGTACCGTAGTGGGAACCTTGGATCAACCTTTGAATTTCTGGCTAGGGTTCGTAGGAAGTTGCCATGTCAACTTTTGCTCAGATCTGTTCTTGTTCGTCGGGATGAAGGGATGGTGAGGGGGAAGTGCGTGGAGGGATCGCGGCGGGGAGGAGCAATAATAGATGGGATCACGATGGAGAGGAGTGGCACGGACGTGCGGCAGGTTGGTGATTTTGCCCGAACATTTTCGTTCAGACCGTTTTTCACCTAATCCGAATAGGTGGCTGGACATCGGTCCGCACGTATGACAAATATCGGCGTCCTAAATTTTTTATGAAAATATAGTCTTCCATTAAAAAATAATTCACATTAAGGAAAAATTGCTCCTAGTAGAAAATGTAGTGGCCCACCGTGACGCTGATGAGACACCATCATCACAAGTTAAAAGGCAAGAGCACCGTAACAACATCGCAACGAGAAAAGAAGATTCGAACGTCTCAACATTTCAATTTTCAAACCAAATCACTCTTCTTCCTCCTCCTCCTCCCACTTCATCCCCCGCCCCCCCGCAATGCGGACTCGCTTCCTCGCCGCCAACTACTTCTCTCTGGTGCCGCCGGCCTCCTGCTCGGACCATGCCCTAGCCCTAGCGTCCTTGCGCTTCCCTCCGCTTCCCGTCCCATCCCTTCCTCCCGATCCGCGTTTCCCGTTCCCCGCCGCGGCCGACCTCCCCGCAGTCAGCATCTCCGGAGACGGTCTCGATTCCCTCCCCATATCCTCCGCGCTCTCCGAGTTCCTCGCGGCCGTTATTCCGCAGGCCCTGCCTGTGCCGACCATCCCCGCCGCCGACGAGGTGAGTCAGCTTTTCCACAGTGGTCCGCGTCCTCAACTCGTGTTGGTTTGGTCGAAGTAGCCAGGATTGGGGGGCGCTTTGTGTGGTATTGGTTAATTTGGTTATTCCGTGAGGCATCTCGTGCGGCATCTTTGAATTTGAACGGCTTGGATGCTTCACGCAGGGTTTGGATGATTTCCTCTACGACAGGGGCGAGTATCGCAAGGGTTTTAGCTCGAGGAAGTCCGTTGCATTTGAAATCCCCAATGTGAGTGAAGCTTTAATGCTTGTATTCCCTGCGTTTGTGGTTTTCCCCCTCTTTTCATGTGGCTTCACTGAACAATTTTGTGTTTATTGAAGGGATTGGACGAGATTAGCCTCGAGAAGGATGGGGAGGGAGACGGATCCAGGTCAGATAGGCCGGGAACCTCTACTGATGCGAAGGTGATTGCAGTTTTCCCCTGTGTTGTCCCATTGTGTTGTGACTGTTGCGTTGGAGATTAGAGTGTGATTTCTGAATGTGGTGATGTTATAGAGATGGGAACTGCTGAAGGAGCACATATTTGAGGTTGTAGAGGTCGATCTCCCACAGGCAAGCTTCGTTCATATACCATATTGGTTATCTCGTATGTGGTTTCATTATTATGGCTCAAGATATGTTGTTTTCGCTGTTTTAAAGGTTTTGGAAGGACACGTTGCATCCATTGGTAGTGATGAGTCGACTGATGGTGTCACTTTTTCGTTTCGTGTTCCAGATGCAACCGTCCACTTGGTACTTCACGTCATCTCGTCAAAATTTCAAGCAGTTACTAGTCTAAATTTTCAGAATGTACGTTGTGCTTGGGTATGCAGTTAGATATAAGAGACAGATCAAAATACTGTGCTTAGAATTTCATGGTTGTGATAGTGCTGCTCCTTTAATGCTTATTGTCACAGTTATATATGTAATGACATGAAGCAGGGTCCCGTTTACTATCTGTATTCAGTAATCACCATTGGTTCAAATTTAAAAATTACATTCATCCCGCCACAGTTCTGTACTATATATAGCAATCTCTGTCATTACCATAGTCATATCCAATTATGTAAACCAGTTGAAGTTGCTTGCATCCACATGAAAATCAGCTGAAGTTGCTTGCATCCACATGTAAACCAGTTGAAGCCGAGTTTGCATCCACCGAATAGTGATTAGGATCAGTATGTTGTCGGTCTGCTTCCCTTGTGTTCTTTTAACTCAAGCATCATGATATATTAATACAGTGTGCTTATAGTCCCATATTCTCTTTTAATTTATCATAGGATTTCATTGATATTGACACTGAGATGACATTAAGATATCCAATTGAACTTGCGGACTCAATTTATCAAGTAGAGAAAATCCCTGTGAAGCATAATGATGAGGAGGACCATTTGTCTGCAAGAAACAGTAGCCTCTCAGTGATTGCAGCATTAGATTGTGGTTTAGCAATACCAAAACTGGAGGTTAGTAGGCATTCTTGGGAGCTTAATGAGTATCCCAGTAAGACAGAGATATCCAATATTTTCCATAACCTTGTCGAACATTTGGGTGAAGCACACGTTCAGCATCCAGTGTTGACCACAAATGAGTTCTCGAGATCAACTGATATGGACATGATGGCCTTTGTTTCCAAAGATGCCCCTTGTGCAGATTATCAAGCAGATAAACCAACAACAGTCAAGACTGCTGTAGAAATGGATCTTGTGAGGATTAATGATAATGTTCTACTTGAGAGAAACTCAGCATTATACCCTCTCAAGCCTGATGGGACCTTTTCAGACTTGCCTTGCTCAGTTCGTTTAGAAGAAGTACAGATCATTGATTTTCCTTCAGAGGATGTCTTCAAAATGCTTGTTCAGTCAGATGAAGCCGAGCTGAATACATCTGATGAAATATTCAAAGAGGACTTTCATCCAGCAAGACGTTTCCATGAGTCAGTGGTTAGCTCTGAGTTGGTGCTGGTTGATGATACATTCATATCACTACCTACACCTATTCTAACTGATGATGATATGACACTGAAGTCTATGGTCCCCCCCATGGGGGAAGTACTTTGCTCCCTGAAACCACATTCTCTCTCTGCAGCCGACATAATTTATCTGGACTGGCATCTTTTATTGGAAGGTCCATGCAACCAGGAGATCTGCTCTACCTGCGCAAGCACTGTTGAGGAGGTGAAAAGTTGCCAGTTAAATTCTGAGCTACAAGTCAGTTGTCAGCAGACATCGGCATTTGGCTTTGATTTTCTCGAGTATTTTTGGAGAAGTGCAAAGCACCAAGATGAGGACAAACAGAATAATATTTATGTTGTTCCTACCCCTATACCTCATGATCCACCTGCTGTAGTGGAAACAGCTCAGAAATACAGACAAGAAAGTGATTCTCGAGGCCATGGCCTCATGGAGAAGTCGAGTTCAGAAAAGGCAGCTTCCTTATTCGGGTCAATGTCACAATCCAGTGACCTAAATTTCTACTTGAATGTCAGAAGCGGCACCAAGAGAAGAACTAATGATGAAAATATTTCTACTTTAGATATCCCTACTTTAGTTGAAGAAGCAGTTTCTTTTCCAAGCAGGCCTAAAGTTGACAAGCTCATAGAAATTCATCCTATCAGCATCTCAGATTCTATTCGAGTCCTTATAAAAAACATCCATAGAAGCTATACATCTGCTTTGCAAGATAGTGCACATTTGAGGTACACTTTCTCGGATGGGCATGGTTTAAGCATTTCAAAACAGAAGCTTCTTGGACTGATAACTGGAGAAGGTTCAGGTGGCCTTGATAGTCACTGTAAACACGAAGATAAGATGGAACTCATTGTACTCTATGGATTAAAACAGGTTGCACACTATCTATTTTTCTTTGGTTTGCATGCTGCCCATCTGTACATAAGCAACCTGATTGGAAGCTTTGAAAATATTCCTGAGAGGCTCAGAAGTATTCATTGTTTCATCGGTGAAGCTCTATGGAAAGCTGAGAAGCATCATATTGACTCTCATCCATCATTGCATGAAATTGAGACGATACTGAGATCTAATACACGTATCAAGCAAAAGATCCTTATAGTTGCTGATAGAGCTTTCTGTCTGCCATTGGGTCAAAAATTAACTTCGATGAACATGTCATTTGTTGAGCTTGGAAAAGAACCTGCTGCAGCTTATTTAGATCTGGTGAACAAGACAAACCCTACAACTTGTGTGCTGGGAGGATTGCCGAAATCAGACTGCATTCTGCTAGATAATAAGTAAGTACACATGATAAATTAACCATGCCAATTATCTGCTCCAGTTCTTTTTTTATAGAGTTCTACTACAAACCAACTTACTTCTAGAAGCAAATAATCTGGAACTTGGAGTAAGCTACTCAATCTTCATGAAAAAAAATCATGCGAGCTCTACCAAAATGTTCCATCCCTATTAGCATACAGAATGAGTAAACCATCATAAGGGAATTCATAGAAGTATGGGATCCAATCAGCTTTCTCATTGTGGTTGCAGTCCACTTGTGTTTCTTGTCGGGTTCTTAAAAAAATCCAAATATTGAGACCAGTTATTCGCAAGAAACCACAAAATAATGCTTATAGTTTTGAACAAGCTGAATGCTCTGCAAACATTTGAACTTCACTGGAATCAAGGCTAAATTTGTTATCAATTTGGTGAGCAAAGACGTGTATTGAGTTGCATGAACAGTTCATGCCTGTTTGTCAGTTGACTTTCGTTTCTAACTGATTAGGCAGATTACAATTTATAACTCCTTGTTTTAAAGAATGGAAGCTTTTATTACCCCTGACCTCTGCATCCTTAGATGCATATGCAACAACAACAACAAAGCCTTTCAGTGTTGAAACCCGTAAGATCTCTAGACCAACTCTCGGTTCGGCATGTGGATAGCTAAGTTCCACGCGCTGAAACCCCTTCGATACATATAGCCAAATAAATCTACAACTCTAGAAGGTTCGGATTTTTTCAGTAGGACCAAGGCATTGGTACTTTTTGAGCCATCTTGCATTTTTTGTTCCAATTGATGATTAAACTGCTGTCCCAAAATACTTTTGAGGCTTCAGTTTCTTGTATGTATGTGGAGATATTTGATTGTATAATATAACACGTAAATTACATGCACGTAAAACAAAGAACATAACTCTTAAGTCGTGAACATTTGTAGCTGAGTTCATTTGTATTTCTAGGTGGATGGCGTTTTTTGTACACACATCATGATTTGGGTCTGTGACTGTTATCAAATATTTATTATATTTATTTTGATCTCAATTTTGAAGGAACATTCCAGCTTCATTCCCTTTCAGTGACTTTGGCATTGTACTGGAATATGGAGGTCCAAATAAATCATCTACTCTGTTATCTGTGGCTCCTAAATTAGATGGTTTTCCACCACTACATTTCCTCTATGTCAAAGTGGATGTTGAAGACCCTTCGGTTGCACTTATTGATGACAACCCTACAGACCAGGAGTTGAAAGCCACATTGGTGATTGTCCATTACTTCTTCATACTTGGTCATGATGTTAGGAACTTATTGATGTTTGGTTTTACCATATGTTGGTCAAGCTGTTTGGAACTTACTACTGTTTTACCATGAACACGTTAAACATGAAAAGCACCATCATTAATATTTTTTATGAAAGTCCAGTCTGCTTTTTACTCTTTGGTTGTTGGTTACTTCAGTAATTCTATTATCCGATGAAGTTCAGTGTTTTTCTAGGTAAACTCTACTCTAATGAGTCCCAGATTAGAACAGAGAAAATTGCCTACCTGTAAAATGGAAGGGAAATGATTAAATCAATAATGCAACCTATTATTTATTTTTCTTTGCATATATCCCTGATTTTTTGACAAATAACTAACCGGCAATATGCAAATAATTGTAGATTTCGTAACTCTAGTTTATCAATGGTTGTATACTTTTGTTGAGCATGAGTTCTACATGCCAGATCTTGTGGGTGGTTTAAATCGAATTTGCTTTGATTTTCTCATTATGAGTGATACCAATGGTTGATGGGGTAGCAAATGATCTCCTGTCAAAACATAAATGCCTACGAAGAAATAATTGTCCGTCCTGATTATTTGCAGGATACGGTTCTGCATGCACTTCAGAAGGATCTGCAAGAGAAGATGAACAAGATGCGTATTGTTGATTCATTGAACTTTATACCAGCAACCAATCAAATTCAAGGACAGGAGGAAAATCTGTGCAAATATCTCACTGCTGATTCAACACAAAGATTGCCTGCAGATGATCAACTGCTCAAACTAGAAAATTTGGAGAACAGGAATATTTTGGATGCACATAATTTTGTGCCTGCATCTGAACAGCGGCGAATAGAGGAAATGTTGAGAAAAAGAACTATTGTCCATTCACAACATGTTGTGCCTGCAGTTGAGAAGAGCAGCTCTACTTCCTCTGTATCTGCAAATGTGATAAAGGCCCCACAAGACAATCTATCTGCCGCTGACTTGCCCTCCAGTGTAAAAGTTGGCAGCATGACTCCGCGAAGATTATCTACCCCGGTGATTGTTGTAAATACTGGAAGTCATGGAAAGAATATGATTTTCTCTCGGAGATCATCTTATCAGCGGATACTGTCTTTGGAGAAAGGAGGAATGCAGGTTGTGGAACGAGATGTTGATCTTCCTGTGGACCTAATACTCAGTGCAGGGGTTTGCTTAGTATGGTTTGAGACAAAAATCTTTGGGATCAATGAATTCACAGCGTCCACAGAGACATCTAATATCACAAGTTTTGTAGAGACCATCGCTACCAACATTCTGATGTCAATTAGCTTCTGCTTCTGTGGTTGCATAATGGTAATTGGTTATGAACTTCTGAGGTTTTTGCATTTTCCTGATAAGAGTTATCCTGGTATACCTGTCTTTATGTTATACCTGCAATAAACAAACCATTTCACTGTTTCTACTCTTGCAGGTGTTTGAAGGTGATCCTCACTCCCTTTCTGCTGTAATGGAGTCATCTGATTCTCTATATGCTGCAGCTGCTAGCCTGGCCATGAACTTGCAGCTGTTCTTCTCACACACCTCCAAGTCAACAGATGAGATAATTCTCAGTTGTATTACGAATGTTAATAGGTTGAATAAAGCTCCTTCTCCAGATATACCTGAATCAGAAAGCTTGGCTGAATCATTTCTCACAAAATTCCCTTCAATCAATCCCTTGTCTGCATACATTATTCTTTCTTGTGGAGGCAGCCTAATGGAGTTCCTCAGTTGGTCACATGAGCGCCGTATTCAGGCTGTTGAAAAGGACCTGTTGTCTCCGCAGAGCATTTCTCTGTTCAATGCTCTGTGCAAATTTGGTGAGCTAGGTGAATCTAGGTCTGTATTGACCGAAGTCTCTTCTGTAGATTCAGACATCTGTAGTGCATTGTTGCAGTCTCCAAGGAAAAGGAAAAGGTGTGCCTCGCAAGCTTTTGCAGTACCAACTAGTGATCCCCTCCACTCCGATCCTCTAAATCGATTTCCTGGTGACTATGTCGAACATAACAATCTATTCTCACAGCCTAAGTTGAGGAGGTTCTCTGATGTGGAGGATGCAACACCTGAGTTCCCACAGGTCTTTATGTTCGATCAAAGTTTGAGTAGGGGAGGTGAAGGGGTCTCTTGTCTAACAAGAGAGCACGATATTGACGCAATATTGGGCAATCATATCATGAGTGATCATTTCAGCAGTGGGTTGACTACAGATATGAGGCATTATGACCAAAGGGCTAGGAATATGGTGGACACATACGACTTCTCTTGGCAACCCGAATCAGGGGGTAAAGAACCAATCAAAAGCTCCTTTCCTGCAAGCAAACCATCATCCAGCAGAACTTACAGTCATCCAGTATTTCCATCTGCATTGGAGATCAATGATGATACTGGTGACTGGGACATTCCAGGAGGTACACGTCGCACGTGGAAGGGTCATGTACATGGGGATATTGCCTCAACCTCTCGCAGAAATGACGTGGGCAGCAGATACCACGAACCAAGAGATGAAATGATACAGAATCCTGCAGGAGGTTCGCTTGCTTTTCTGAAACAGGATTCTGGCTTTCCTGCAACTTCGCATGGCTCAGTCTGGGAAATGGATTATCTAAGGCAAATGAACGAGAAAAGAAGAGCGCGTCAGGAGAGATCAAGATGTAATACATCAGCAACGATGTCAAGCTCAAGGATGAGGGATGGACCCGCTACGATTATAAGTCCTCCACCTATTGAATCCTTCAGATACAGAGGAGATAGAGACACTCCTTCGAGGGGCCGGAGCCCATCTACTGGGACTCGCTGTTATGGAAAAGCTAGAGAAGGAACTAAAGCTCATACCCACAGGGGAAGAAAAGGTTTCAAGATGCAACCAAATGCAAGTCATGAAAACATGATGGGGCCGTCCATAGATCCAACCTGGACTCCCATTGACAAGAGAGCGAGACAGGTATATGCTAACAGACTCTGATGTCATAATGTTGCCAGTGTTTATGCATAAAGTTAATCTGTGAGAGTTTTTGTGAGGGTGTAATCTGGATGAGTTTGTGTGCAGAAACTTCTATTTACGACACATGGGAAGGAAAAACAAAGCAAGCTGATCTGGAGAAGCGAAAATAGCCCTGGTGTTGGATGTGGCTTCCGGAAAAGATACAGGGAAGAAGGTACGTAGATTAGATCGAGGTCCTCGGTCCCTTGATGCAAACTAGTGTTGATGTCTTAATTGATAAAATATGCTCCATGAAAACATGTCTTGACAGCTCTTTTTTACTGTGTACAAACTTTGTTGGAGGTAGAATGTGTGCAAAGTAATAATACTACTTTATATGCTACTACTATCTGTTTCACCACAATTTGTTTTGGAACATTGAGGGTGAAGCAGTGGATGCGGTACCATTGTTCATCATTTATAGAGGGAACAGGGAATGCTTGTCATGTTCAACCTGCTGCAAGGTTGATCTGGTGTTTGCATATTCGAACGGATTCAGGGCGTTTGATCTGAGTTTGCACTTGAGTGATCGTGTTGAAAGTTGTGTTGTGTCTCCCTTTCACAAGCTCGCTCTAGCTATCTGTGTTGAGAGCAAAACCCACTTTTTGTTGGCATTATTATGTGCACTGTCCGTCCGATTTACGGGAACGGATTGAAATTGTGGCGACTCGCATCCGATTCAACTTTTCCATCCCGTGACCGGCTGGGACTGGGAGTCGACGACTATCTGCACTGCTTCTGAGGCGCGGGACATCAATTCGAATCCGACGCCGCCTCGTCTTCATACGCGCCCTTTTAAGTCACCATCGGCCCCAGCGTCGAGTTGGATCGTTCTGCGTTTGCTTCGAACCGCGCGAGAGCTTTGCACTCGGCGGCGACCAAGATCATCGATGCATCCCGGCGGCTACAACCCGCGTCCCGGCACGGCCCCGACCGGCGTGTACGGCAGCAACAGCCAGGGCGTCGCCGGCTTCGGCTTCCGCAACGGGGCCAATGCTCCGCCGTACCGCCAGCTACCGCCGCTGGCGGCGCAGCAGCAGCAGCAAGAGCGGCAGATGACGCAGCAATGGAGGGAAGATGTGCTCCTGGAGGCCGGCCGCCTCGCCGCGGAGCACCTGGTGGCCACAGGCGAGCTGCCCGCGCACGTGCTGCAGCGCCGCCCGCCGGCGCCGCTCCCGTTCCATCAAGAAGGGCCATCGTCGGCCGCATTGCCCCGGCCGCGCCCGTTCCAGGAACGGCCGCTCGCGAGGCGCCACTTCCAGTTCCATCCCCCGGCCTCGCGCGGCTTCGCTCCCCGTCCGTTCCAAGGCATCGCCAAGCGCCCCCGCCCGTACCAGGCGTCGCGGTTCCAAGGACGCCCGCCGTTTCATCCGGGCGCGCGTGGCACCGCGGCGGCGGCGACCGTCGGGAGCCCGGCGCAGGTCGCTTCGAATGATGCGCCGGCGGGGGTTGGGAATGCGATTTCGAACGACGGTCAGCCGGTGGCGCAGTCGGGTGACATGGCTCAAAGCCCCAAGAACCAACAATAAAGCTCCACATGGTACTATGGCGTTTGGTAGTAGTAATATCGGCCCCGTTTATATATGCTCACAAGCCGCACGCAGTCTTCACTCTTCTTTTCTTCTTATTTGTCAGAGAACACTGAATCATTGTTTTTTTGAGGTTTACTGAATCTTTTGTGTGCATACACGATATGCCTGATGTCGCCTCGCCTGTGTTCGGCTTAAGCTGCCAAGGCAGAACAATGGATTATACGTACTATAGCTTCGTACTGTCTTCGAGGATAACGCATACATGTAATCACAAAGCACTAGCGTCAAACTATCGACATGTTCTTAGGAATCTATATTGTTTTCTCATCAGAAGTTTGAACATATGGCCACATGGTTTTGATCTACTATACCCTATACGGGCTTCTTATCAAGAAGGATCTTAACATTGATCTCATTAGAGGTTTGCTTGCGTAAATAATAAAACAGTTGGCTTAACCAGGCAAAATGAAAATTTATTAAAATAAATAAAAAGGGGGCATTCCGAGAATCGAACTCGGGACCTCTCGCACCCAAAGCGAGAATCATACCACTAGACCAAATGCCCTGTTACGTTGATTAAAAACGACAGATCATAATTATTCAGTGATCTGAACGATAGACTTCCATATCCCCTATGATCTTTGGTCATTCAATACCATACAACTCCAGGGTAAAGCAGCCATTTCTCGCCAGCACCGCCCTCTCCCCCGTTTCTATGATCGTCAATATTAGTGGAGTGCACATGCAACACACGATCTCGCTGGAATTTGAATACTCAAAACTTACAATTTCAATTCACAATAGCTACTTATAATCTTACTTCTCCGGTCTAGGTCTAAAAGACTGGAATGCCAAAGCATAAAAACCACACTAACAACGTAATTTTCAAGCATGTCAACAACCCAACAAGCTTAAGGATTGGATCACCGCTCTACTATGTTCTCCTCAACGGCATGCTAGTCCTCATGGTCAGAGCCTAAGGCAGCCCCCCCTCCCCCTAGCCATGGCCTGCTACAACAAGATTAGGGGTCGGGGAACCATCAATCGCACTTCTTTCTATGTTGACGAGGTGACTATTTTTGTATGTTCCTTTGCTGAGGATGTGGAGAACCTCGCGACCATTATTTGCTCTTTCTATGAGGTCATCGACATGCCCACCAAATTTGATAAACACTTTGCCGTCCATATCCATTGCGGTCACCTCAACCTTGACACGATCTTCGACGCCCTCCCGGCAAAGCGGACTTTCTTCCCCATAAAGTACCTTGGGCTCCCCCTCTTGGTGTACCAGCTAAAGAGGGTGGACTTTCGGCATCTCGAAGATAAGATCGCTGCCAAGATGCCTCCTTGGCAGGGACCAAACATCACCATGCTGGGCAGCCCAACCTTGGTGAAATCACCCCTCACCTCACAAGCGGTCTACAACATCACCTCTCGTGCCCCCCTATAGTCTTACAGAGCGCATCAACAAAATTGTGTGTGATTTCCTCTAGTCTGACACTAATATAACTTTCAGGGCAAAATGAAAGGTCAAATGGGAGACTATTTGCCTCCCCACCCACCTTGAGGGGCTTGACATCTTGCACTTGTACAAGATCGTAAGGGCTTTCAGATAGAGATGGCCTTGGTTGTTGTGGAAGGATCCGACAAAGCTATGGGTCGGTGTGGGAAACCCGTGCAGTGAGGTGGACATGAACCTCTTATATGCATCCACCATCATAACCATCGGAAATGAAGAGAAGATTATGTTTTGGGAGGACCCTTGGTTGTACGGGAAAGCACCTAAGGATATTGCCCCGCTCATCATCACAGTCTCCAGGTACAAGAGGTGGGTCGTAGGTGAGGCCTACAAGACAATGGTTGGATCCACAAGATCAACCAATATATTTTTAACTTCATTTTTTTTTAATTTTGGAGCCTCCTCATTCAATTTAGGTGTTCAATTTAAATTTGAATATAAGATTTTGACTATGTATTTGCCATGGCATTTGTAGCGGTAATCACGATGTATGCGTCCCTTTGATAAATGATTGGGTAATGTGAGACTTGGTTGGGAAGAAGGAAATAACACGTTTAACATCATTACAATACATGCAATCCACAACATAGTTAACTCTCCATGCATGTATATTCATTAGAAGTTATCTAAGAATCACAGGGTAAAAAAAAATCACCCAAACATCACATAAAAATAAAAGATATTTTTTTATGAGATAAGAATAAGATCTATGCGACCCAAAGAAACGAAAGCGGGCGCGATGAAGCGTGCACTACACTTGTATCTAGTAAATCACTAAGGTCCCTATGGGTGGAAGTCATGGGAGTCAAAGTCAATTGAATAGCCAATTTTGACTCAATCATACCCCTTGATTATATATGTAGAATGTTTTTTTCCCTTTTTTATTAAGTAATTTTCTTAACTTATTTTTTTACTTGGAATACTTTTAGGATCTCAAGTGTATTTTACTCATTATAAAATACAGCCCCACGTGTCACAGCCAAAGCATTTACGACAATGCCGTTTTCGCATTATTGATGAAAGCTACATTTTGTATAGAACAACCTATAAATTTGTGAATCTACCAATGTCTTTGGTAATTTTCTACGCGTGCTTATCGAAATGTAATGTGAGACGTTGATGCGCGACGTGTGCGTCTTCATCATCATACAGCGAGAGAGTAATCGACAACTACCCCGGCGTGTCGCCCTTATCGTGATTTTTATGGAGAGAAATCAATAGGGAACACACGAGAAAAGGATCAATTATAAGAGGCGCGGGGACACCACGCTCCCGCATTGTCTCCACTCGCTCCGTCCGTCGGGAAACCATACCAACCAGCAGCAGCAGCGCCGGCGAGAGCCAAGCAGGGGAGAGGAGGGTTGGAAGGGAAAGGGCCGGAGGCGATGGGGCTGGGCGTGAGGGCGGCGCCGTTCACGTACGTGGCGCACGCGCTGGCCGTGGCGGCGGCCGCCATGGTGCTGTACTGGTGCATCCACTTCCGCGGCGGCCTCGCCTTCGAAGCCACCAACAAGAACCTCATCTTCAACGTGAGCACCCTCTTCTCTGGTTCGCAAGGGCGCAGAAAATTTCAGATTCTGCCGTTTTGTTTTGTTCCCTAAAGGAAAAAGAAAAAGGTGAAATCGCATCGAGTGGGGCTGTGGGGGTAGGTACGCTAGCTTCATGAGAGAGGAAAGAGGGAAGGGGGCGCCAAGATTTGACCGTCGTGTCCGTGCGATTCAGAAAAGCGTCTGCTTGATTTTTTTTTGCTGTGAACATTGGCTCGGTGATTGCTACTATTATTGGTTCCATGGTCCATGGAGATTAGATGATGCTTAGCTCAGTCATATGATAGGCCGTATTACTTCTGAAACTTCTGTTTGCGTTAGATAGAGGCATCTATTGTGTTGATGCACATCAATTTCACACCACAGAGTTAATGATTCCGGGAATTCGATAAAAATGACATCGAAACTGGGCCTAAAAGAAGTTGTATTCCAAATGTCAACACGCCACAGTTTCTGTTAGGGCCACTAGTTAACTGCTCTCTAATGCATCTGAAAACGTCTAATTTAAGTGTTATTTTCTGCCATACTGTATGTCTGTTTCAGTTTAAAAACTCTCTAGGTCTCTGAGTTAAGTGAAGATGGAGATGTACTTAAACGCACATGAGCCTTTTAACCAGTAAACGTTCTCCTTTGTTTCCACCTAACTCCTGACATGGATTTCCAGAGACTCCCTCGGCGAGAGGTGCAGCTTCACAGTTATTTATGACCCTGGTGTTTGTTACAATTTAGGATAATAACTTGGTTTACATTTTGCAATTTTCAGAATGTTTCTAATGTTTAGATATTACAGGTTCATCCTGTTCTTATGCTGATTGGCTTTATTATTCTTGGCAGTGAAGGTAATGCTGAAAATTCCTTGACTTTTCTGGCTCATGATTTTTCTTTTGTTTGTAAGACTTTGTCCATTTTGGCAGGTATAATGGTATACAAGGTACTACCTACGTTGAACCGTGATACAACTAAGTTGATCCATCTAATACTCCATGCCATTGCGCTTGTGCTCGGAGCGGTCGGGATATACTGTGCTTTCAAGAATCACAATGAATCTGGAATTGCCAACATGTACAGTCTGCATTCTTGGCTTGGAATAGGAACAATTTCTCTATATGGTATTCAGGTATGAACGTATGACTTCTGATGTCATTGCAATTTGATTCCATTTACCAACCTGGTTCATTTGATTACAATAGTTTTATGCATTTGCAAATGACTAGTTTTTAACCTTTTATGAGTCTCCTGACACAGTTGACTTCCAGTAGAATAGACAGACAATACTTTAAGCAGTTAATAAACTATGAGTATCGGATTATTCTAAAATAATATGGAATAGGTAAGACTATGGACAATTTATATGGGTGGATTTACATGCTTTTAAAATATGTTATCAGTATAATTAACCCATAAACTGCATGCTTGTATTTTATGTTATTACTAATCAGATTGGTGGTGGAGAAATGGATTAGTTTAGAGCTGATGCATACCACAATTATTGAGCTAGGGAGTTGCATTACAGTTGAGTCCAAAGAATTAGATATTTTGTTTTAATTGGATTTTGACAAGTGCTCTATAATTTGAGTTATGTGTCACAGTGGATATTTGGATTCTTGGCCTTCTTCTTCCCCAAGGCTGCTCCAAATGTGAGAAAGGGTGCTCTTCCTTGGCACATACTACTTGGGATCTTCGTTTACATTTTGGCCCTTGCAACGGCAGAACTTGGGTTTCTGGAGAAGCTCACCTTCCTCCAAAGCTCAGGCATCGACAAATATGGACCAGAATCATTTTTGGTGAACTTCACGGCATTGGTGGTTGTGCTATTTGGTGCCTGTGTTGTTGTAGCTGCTGTTGCTCCAGCTTGCCTTGAAGAGCCACAGGGTTACGCTCCAATCCCAGAAAACTAGTATGTCTGAAGTGTACTGCATACACAGAAATTCACAAAGTTTTCTGTCAACATAGTGCCGCTATACCAGGGTCTCGCCGATTTGAAAATGAATGATCTGATAAGAAAATGTTGTGCATCTTCCGTGTGTATATAAATACATAGAAGTACATATTGTTCTTTCATGTATCATGTATAATTGAAACCTCTATATAAGCAGCTATTTTATTACATATTTGTCTTGATCTGGTGAGTTTTATTGTGTTATATTATTATTTTCTTAACCTGTGCTTCAGAAGCAAGTACATAAACTGTCGAACAGAAAAGGAGATGCTACTTAGTTCCTTGCAGATTGAAGTACTTGTTTGCTCATGCCAATGGTGTTCATGGTACAAATGCAAGATCAAAATTTCATCTTCCATGATTATTCGCCACATACCGACAGATTAGAAACAATCCAATCAATAAAAATGCTAGATCCAGTCGCACAAGGGGGCAAATTTTACAAAGCATGGTCAACAAAGGGGATCAACGAAATCTTAAAAATCTCACCATTTATGCAAAATTTTAAATTATCGTCATTTATGGTGAAAAGTGAAAACTAACAGAAAGTAGCTGATGTAAAATTCATTGGTCGCCGCAAGCACCAATTGATGGTCGCCGTTGAACCCACATGTCGCCCATTGGAGATCACCATGAGCTTTTTTTAGTGCTTCAGTCTCACCCCATTAATCGAACACAAAAATGGTAAAAAAAATTACTACTTCCTCCGATCCATATTACTTGTCCTAAAATTGATGTATCTATCACTAAAATGCATCTAGATTCATTCATTTTAAGACAAATAATATGGATCGGAGGAAGTATTATTTAACTTCTGCGAGATATATATGCCGGTTGGGAAACCCATGGCCATTTTGCAGCGGTGATGGTGAGAGAAGCTATGGCTCTTCTATTGGGGTTTTAAACACCGGTTCACCTGTCCCACCAATTCTTGACGAAGCCTCCAAATGAGTGGATGTATCCATGCGCACAAAACCTAGCCTCTCGATGAGCAAGTTCCACCTAAGGGTGTAACGACTTCAAGAAAAGACGAGCCCGATTCCTTGCTCCCTTTTACATATAGTGCAAAGGCTGCAATTTGTCCACTCACAGCTTGCCAACCTATCAGCGGACCCAATTCTATCTTGCAAAGCCAACGAAGCAAAAAAAAAACTTGAGTTTTGGTGGTGCTCAAACCTTCTAAAACATGTGATCCATGGGGGAGAGGGCCATGCCCAAGCATTGATCCTTATAAGTGGTAGCCGCCGAGTGTATCCATCATTCGAGTGCTTCCACACTATGTCAACCTCAGTTTGCTCGTCAAAATGGAAGTCATGCACAAGCATCCAAAGAGTGAATAACTCCCGGATGTGGTCGACGGGACAATGGATGGATTGATCTTTAGGATCCAAGCATTGTCCTTAAGGGCCTCTTGCATTTTCCATTTTTTGTTGCCTCAAAGCCTCAAAGATTAGGGGAGCAATATACTTGAGCTTGCGCCCAAGTATCCAAGGGGAGTCTACAAAGGTGTTTTCGCGCCATTTCCAATGATTATGGTGGTGGAAGCATAGAAGAAATCAAAGTCCTCTTCATTACATGGGTTTCCCAACCCCATCCACCGCTCATATGGCTCCTTCCATTCATACCACGGCCAACACAAACACAAAGCACACACAAAATTGTTGGTGTTAAGCACTCGAAGGCCACCATGATCACGCGGGTGGCGAACGACCTCCTAATTGACCATGCACTTTGCGTTGGTAGTCTTATCTGAGCGGATCATAGAAAAGCCCTCTCAAGCTTCGTAAGATTATGAAGGCTGCACAGAGAGACGATAATGGATGTGATGAAATACATCGCTGGGAGGAGATAACGGACTTGACAAGGGCCATGAGCCCAATGGTAGTGATGTTATGGACCTCCCAAGTGAATAATTTTCAGACGCTTCGTCTTCTAGGAATTGGAATTCCACTTTCTTTAGTTTCCAAACCTAAAGGGGAAGTCCCAAGTATCTGGGAATGAAGATCCATTTTCCGACAAACTTTGAAGAATATGCCCCAAGTTGATGTGATTGCAACGAATAGGCACCACCAAGATCTTATGGAAGTTGGTGTGAAGGCCAGTAACTTCGCCAAAGCCCTTAAGATGGCAGAGAGGTTGTTAATACCCCTCTTGTATGATCCATGCATGGACACCGATGCATCTTCCACATAGATGGAGGTTCTCACCATAGCACCCCTCCTCACGAATCCTCTGGAGAAGACCCTTATGAGTTACCAAGTCCAAGATTTGATATAGAGGGTCAAATATGATAATAAAGAGGAGAGGGGAAAGGGGGTTCCCCTTGTTTCCCCTTGTGATTGATAAGGGGCTAGCGACCCCATTTAAGAGGATCCACCAGTAAGATGTGCAAAGAAGCGCGGTGATTAGATCCCTAACTTTTCTCATAACCCTATCATTTATAAAAGGTCAAGGATGTACTCCCATTTGACCGAATAAAAATCCTTGTGAATATCAAGCTTGAAGAGGAGGAAGGGGGTCTTGTAGTTATGGAGCCAATTATGTGCAAAGTTCTGAACGTCCATCAAGTTGCTGTGGATACATCTCCTCTTGATAAAATGCACTTTGAGCATTGGAGACAAGGGCGTTCATGTGAGGGCCTAGACGCATGGGTAGGATCTTTACTATAATCTCAACGAGCGCATGAATGAGGCTAATGGGTTTATAATCATTTATTCCCTTCGCTCATTCTTATTGGGCAAGAGCAGCAAATTGGTGGAGTTGAGCCAATATAGATTTTATGTGTGTAGGGATTCAAAGAGGTAGATGAACCTCATGATATCATCCTGGATGTTTGATCCTATGGATGTGGTTTTCTCTCCTTCCAGCATTGATGCGGTGATAAAAGAATTTTGTATTAGTATATTTATTTTAAGTGAGTAATCCTTACACGTTGACTCCATCTATCACTTTCAAGCACGAGCAAACTAATGACCCACCTTTTGAGCCTAGAACGGGGTTCAAAATCATCATCGAAAAGGAGTTGTCCCTCTTGAGAAATGTGAAGGTGTGGGATCACAAGAAGAACTGCATGGTGGTAGATTTTTTAGGGAAAGTCGTAGAACAATTGTACGACAGTCATTTTCTATTAAGAAAAGCACGTTACAATGGGGGGAGGGGGCGCAAAAGGAAAACAAAGTGAAATAAAAAATAGGCCTTCCACCAATTCTTGATTTGTGCAACATATCTTGGGAATCAAAATAAATTATCTAGCGATGACTGGAATAAAGCAACATGCTTATCCAGTATCTTGTGAGAATGCTTATTAAGATCCGCACTAAAACCTTCTTTTCAGTTAGTCATTGAAGGTTGGATTTGTCTAAAAAACTTGTGGTTTCCCTAGATACAGATTTTGACAGCGACCAAGTATTCCAGGCTGAATTCCTTAGGCAGAAGTTTCATAGAAAACATTCATCAAAGATTGAAGTGCCTCTATATCCATTTCTCCGTGGAATGAGGGAAGACCAGCAATCATAAGAAAAATTGGAATCCCGAAGAACATGCATCATTGTCTCATCAACTTGTTGGTTACATCATACACATTCGTAGCTGTCCAAGTCTAGCCTTTTCTTTGTAGGTGTGCTCTTGTGTTTATTCTGTTGGGGAACGGGGAAGGAAACAAAAAAAAATTCCTATCTACAAAACCCGAACCCAAGATCTATGTTATGACGATGTAATGTAACGGAAGGAATCGGCGTTCATACCTTTGAAGACCGAAAGAGGGAAACGTTCTACGAACGTGGTTGGCGTAGACTCAGAACCTACGACCTCCTTGTCGTGTAGAAGACCACCGGCGACCTCCGACGATGAAGTAGCACCACAGGTGTAGTGCCTCAAGGAGATTACACACGTACGGTGCAACCGATGTTCCCTCCGGGCCCCGAACCAGGCGAGCAGCGGAAAGAAGACGTATTCGGATACCGACTCCGGCAGAGCGACGACGTGCTTTGGTGGAGAACTCCCTACCAGGTGCAAACTCCAAACAAGGGAAGTCCGCTCGAGGTAGGAGAAAGAGAGAGAAAAGCAAAACATGATCCTTGGAAAAAGTGGGGGGTGTACCCCTCCTTATATAGGCCAAGGGTGGTTGCCATCCTCCTCCCCTCCCCCATGTGGGACTAAACTCCCAAGGCGGGGGAGGTGCGCCGGCCATAGGGGGGATGGGCCCCATCCTTGGCGCATGGCCCAAGGGGGGAACCCCCTCCCTTCCCTAATGGGCCCCATAAGGCCCATTTGCCTTTTTTCCATTTTATTAATTAATTTAAATATCTAATTTTGTTAGTTAAATAATAAAACATTATTAAATATGCTTCCTTGCCATCGTCGTCCATGATGGATACCATGCCCGATAGGTGTTTGGTCAAATGCTATTGAACATTTTTTAACGTCCCATTGTTCCTATAGATCACAATGTCAACATACTAGGTGATGAAGAACGAGTTGTTCTGCGAGACTTGGTTGTCCGTGTCTGAAAACTTATAAGGCAGGAAGCAAGTGAGCACGAGCTTTTGGGAAAGCATCTATTCTTCATTTCATGAGCGAAAGCACAACGGATACTACCACTTGCACTTGAACATGATCCATGACCGCAATGCCAAGTTGCTAGCCCATCGACAGTATGCTATTTACAACTCCGCCAACGAGTAGCACTCTGGGTTAGTCAAGTGAATAGTTGCAACCGGGCACCCAACTATGGAGGTCGTAAGTTTCTGTTCAATTTTGTTCTATATATTGATCAATTCATTGATTCATTCAATCTAGAACTGATGATCATCACATTATATAGCTCGAACGCGTTGACGTGTTGTATAAAAAAAGAGAGGGTAGATCGTTTACATTGATGCACTGTTGGCTGAAGCTGAGGAAGCGACTTGAGTCGAACGACTTCTACCCATTCTAAGAAGAGCTTCATTTTAATTAAATTAGATGAATTCTTAAAATTTATGCTATTTATGAATAAGTATGTTATTTATGGATGAATTATGCTGTTTTTGTAAAAATAAATAAGCATTTTTACTTTAATTTTTTTTAGAAAGGATATTTACGGTTAAGGTTGGATGACCGGCTCATGCATCAGTATCTGCGAACGGATGCGGCGTCCAATTTAAGAATCAGCGTTGAAGATGTCTCATACAGTTTTTTTTTAAAGAGGAAGCAGGGTGGATTATGTGCTCCTTTTAGCGAGGAGCACTATTCCAGCTGGGTTTCGTCCAAGTTGGCAGAATACCAAATCTTACTTGCTTTTCAGACCTACCGGCGATCCAACAAAGCAGACAGGAGGCAATAATCAAAAGCTCCGGCCACAGCTCACATCGGCGAGTAGCCAGACGGTTTCCACGTCATAACTGATGCGAAAACCACGTCTTTATCAGAAAGGAGATAAACTAATTGAGTGGGTACGTCGACAATGCTTTGAAATGCACTCCACTAACACTACAGTATTGTTTCCTTTGCATTCTTGCATGGCGGCAGTATTGTGTTTGCGTTCTGAATATTATTGTGATGCCGGAAAGGTTCTGTCTTGGAGAAAGAAGAAGAAGCCAGCGGCTGGCTGAAAGTATCGAGTACAGACGGTCCGACACACGACGCAGGACGGAAAAGGACCAACTCGTGAGACAGGAGACACGAAAACAGATCAACTCGTGCTGGGTTTTAAATTTTAATGCGTAAAATACAGTCCATTTGTTTAGCGTAGCTAACAACCATTTGTTTGCTTAGGGACGAAGAGAGGGTCGAGACATGATGCAGGAGCGAATCAGTGGATGGAATGAGATCGAAGGCGGCTTACTTACTTAGGAATGATCATTGGCATTAGCATCGACGTCGATTGTACCAACAAGACAGGGCAGCATGATGCCCTTGTTCCTGTTGTTCTTCAGCTGTGGATCAAATCGTTTTTTAAAGTTTAAACCGCATCCTCGACTTCACGGCGAATATCTCCCCGGAAACTGGAATGCATCTTGTTTTTCCCTCTGTCTCTGTACCGTGCTCCCATCTACTTGGACTTGCGAGAATTCTACTGTCCCTGTCCCTGTCCCTGATGCGCACGCGTGGTGACAAAGAAACAAATGCAGCGCGGGTCCTTCCGCCTTCGGGCGCAACGGATTTGGGCGCCGATGCGTCGGAGGAGGCGGACGCCCGGAGGAGGACGGCACGCACGGCCCGCGTGTGCGCCATGAAAACCACCGATGATCTTCTTTTTTCTTTCCGTTAGCGGCAGACGACGAAGGCGCGCGTCATTGAATTTCCCCGTGCCAACAACACTCAACATCCAAGCACACGTACGTGCACACGATGACACGAACCTGCCCAAAGTAGCTCCTCGCTGGCCATCTTTTCGTCCAGGCCAACAGCAGCGGAGCCACTTAAACCTTGCCCGTTCTATATATTACTCCCACGTCAAGCCGCAGTTGAGCATTACTAGTGACAGTGAAGCAGCCGCGGAAATTTCTCACCGCAACAACAAGGACCTGCTGTGTGCGTGCGTGATGGCTGGGGAGGAAGCCAAGAAGGAGGTGCCGCTGCCGGCTGCCGCGCCGGAGGCGGTAGCACAGAAGGACGTGGCGGTGGTCATCCCGCCTCCCCCGGGGGCCAAGCCGCCAGCCGATCACTCCAAGGCCCTCGTCGTCGTCGACAGTGAGTACACTACTTGACGTTCAAGCCTCTCTGTTGCTACTAAACTCTCATGCCGGTCCATGTCCAATGTCGCCTCTTGCGATTCTAGACAAAGGATCTGAGGCATGCTAGCCAAACATTCTCAACTGTTAAAATTAAGGGTTCGCATGCGCATGACCAACTATGTATAGCCTGTCCTGTCTGCCATGTTTTCTGTTCCACGAGGTTGGATCAAGTCATTGCAACGGACTTCTGAATTCTCATACTTTGCTCCCTGTTTCTTGTGCAGAAGTTGCTGAAAAACCTCGTTCTGAGAAGAACGCACACAGGGGCTCACATGAAAGAGGTGACGATTAAATGACCATTCAACTCTGTTCCTTCTTCTTGTCTTGTTGAATGCAGCAGGTTAAGCTAACAACATACTAGTAATATAACCTGCTTTTAGACGTTGCTCTGGCGAAGGTGGAAACAGAGAAGATGAGCTCTCTGATCAAAGCATGGGTGGAGAACGAGAAGGCCAAAGCTGAGAACAAGTAAGTTGTGAACAATAGCTTCATCATTATTATGTCCCGTTCATTCTGCACTATTATTGTCACTTAGCCGGAAGCATCCTTTTTTTAGTACTACCACTATTCATTCAGTGATCTGAATGTTTCACTGGTCAGCCCTGGAAATTTTTGTTAAGAAACTTACGACTGGAAAATTGTCACACTGCAAGCTGTGCTATTTTGTAAGTCACACTGGCAGTGAGGATCACAAAGGGCCACAGGCCCCACATTGCATTTGATGTCAATTTTAAAACCTCAAAGTTTCAAGTAATATCGCGTTACAACATTCTATATATATTGAGGAAATAAGTTGCAAAGTCATAACTCCAAATAAATTGAAAACCGTTACTTTAATCCATTTCTGTCTATGTCACAGGGCTGCTAAGAAGTTATCGTCTATTCTTTCATGGGAGAACACAAAGAAGGCAACCATAGATGCTCAACTGAAAAGGAAGGAAGTAAGTTCTCCTTTTCAATTAATGTTTCTCAAAGTTATGATGCTGGTATAGTTTACTCTTGCCAAGTTTTTTATCCCCTTTCTCTATTGCTGGGGTTTTGAATGACCTGCATTTTTATCTGCACTTCTACAAAAAAATCATTAAACTCTAGTTTTTTCACATTTTAGTGATGATATTTGAGTGGGATGCAAACGAGGAAGTTCCTTTTTTCTTTGATAAAAGGAATCTATTGACTCTTATGCCACATCAAGGCGATACAAACATAATAGTGAACTGCAAAAAAACACGACATTGTGGGCTTGCCGAATCCCACAGACACAACAATTAGAAGCCAACAGTAAGGTTCAGCCATATATAACATGAAACGACATATTTTGAACAAATAAAGGAAAAACAGCCTAAGGTCCTGGATGACCGATTCGAAGACTAAACCATCATCCATGCTGGGTAAACATCTCCTTGGCCACCCGATCCACCTTACTATATAATATGAAAATGTATAAATAAGAATTCACTATTTTTCCCCCAAAAAAGGAAGAACTCATTTATGTTTTCTGGTGACCTTCACTAGCTGATGACAAGTTATTTTTTACAGTATTCCATAAATATACTATGTAACAATTTCTCGTAGAGGAATTTTATGTGCATCCACCGATCGGCTAATGTTTTTGAATTTTACGAGCTTTCAGCAAGAGTTAGAAAAGAAGAAGGCTGAATATGCTGAGAAGATGAAGAACAAAAAGGCCATCGCCCACAGGGAAGCTGAAGAGAAGAGAGCAATGGTAGTGGCCCGGCGTGGTGAAGAAGTTCTCAAGGCCGAGGAGCTGGCAGCAAAGTACCACGCAACCGGGCTGGCTCCCAGGAAACTTCTTGGGTGTTTTGGGCCATAAGAATCACCTCGATCTTATGTGTTGGAGGTGATTTGTTCTGTGTAGCTGTTTTCTTCTTTATGTTCTGAAAGTGTGTCTTCTTTATCGTCGGTTAAGTTTGCTACTCTTCATGCCTCTTTCTTGTTCTTTTTGCGGCGGGGAGCTGCTCTTCATGTTGCATACTTGTAATTGCAAAGACGGATTTTTGGTGGTACATATACTTATATAGCATGCATTGTTCGCCTTGTCTGAGATCAAACAATTACTTGCAGCTAGTACTCTCTCCATGATGTTGTAGATGCTGGTTTTTTATTCCTATTTTTGTTTGCTTGTTATTTTTATAACCTTAGTCAAACTTAAAATAGTTCAACTTGTCTCTCAATTCGACATACACTACTAGGCCATAAATAAGATGACAAAAAGAAAAGATCCCCAAAAGCTAGAGATGTGATCACAACCTCACATGAGCTCAGTACTCTACACTCTCAGTACTTCACGGCTTTCTGCATGAGATGTTCAGAGTACGATTTTTTTACTTTATGAATTTCATCGATAAGATGCTGCTCTTTTCCACGACAATTCTTGTGTTTCCTCTTCCAGTGCGTAGACTTGGTAATATCGGCATATGTAGGTAACAGGATATCCCAGTGACCACAAGGAGACATACCAAAACCTGAACCTACCAAGCTCCTCACCTAATTTCAGTTCAAATTTGGTTGAAAATATGGCAGTTTTCACCATGGTTGATGCAAATACGAATGCCATTCCACAGGCAAATGTTAGAGGATGCATTTTGTTGCTTCACCAAGCTCCTTTGCATTTCATCCGATAATGAGGATTTTATACATCCCTAGCCTCTACAATTCCACAAAGTACCTTTCATACACAATATTCCAACGAAAAAGAAAAGAACCAACACGCTGTATGAGAAGGGAACTGCAAGCACTACAGCTAGCTAACATACAGAGGCCTAGAATGAATCTTCACTTGTATCCCTCAAATCGGCTGGCCTTTGGGAACAACCTGATCCTTGATCCACATGTAGACAGGCACTAGCACGTAGTACGACGCACATATCGTCCCCATGGTGAAGCGGAAGAGGAAGGCGAGAAGGTTCACCGGTTCCTCAACAGCCTCAGCCTTGGGACCGAGCTGCAGCAACAACATACAAATGGATAAGAGACGGCAACACACTTGGAACATTGAGATGGAGAAAAGAAAGTCCCGCAACTATTGAATGCACGAAATGTACCTGCAAAGGGGAGTCGCCAGAAGCTCTCTTCACGCCTGTCACGGAGCATCCCATGATCAGGCCATGCCGGCGAACACCACGGTACCACTTGGGCCCAATCCTTTTGAGCTTAACGTCCTCGAACCCTGCCTTGGTGAACCACTCTATGTACTCTTCTTCAGTGGGGAAGAGCATCCACATGTCGGCGAAGAAGCGTGATAGCCAAAATGTTGGGTGAACTGGCCCGATCAAACAGGCAAGCCCGCCAGGCTTCACGACCCTATAAGCTTCCTTGATTCCTCGCTGCGGATCAGGCCAATACTCAATGCTGGAGAATAACACCATCTATAAGCATGGCTGATGAAACCGAGGCATAAGAGATATGACACAAATCTAAGCCAGGTTGCAATATACACTCCTTTCAATGTTCAAGCAGCAGTTTAACATATAGGAAAGGATCGACCAAAGTTATGTGTACATGTATACACAAATCTGAAGATAGTTAAACCATTTCTTTCAGCAGAATATCAGGACTGCAATCGTAAATATTTCTCTAATCATGGATAACAGGAAACTGAGAGCATGATCATTTGCTACAAATTGCACCAGTTGCAATATATCCTGACAGGCAACTGCAACACTGACTTTCTAATGTTTATACTGCAGTTAGATGGAATTCGGCAAGTAAAATTGAATTGGTATATAAATCTAGATACTTATTATTAATTAAGACAGACAATAAAAAGGTATTGGCATTAATAGTAGTAAGTGGAGACAGGAAAGGATGAAGGTCAAGAAAATACTCAGCATCACCTTCCAGTATATACAAAGAGGTATAAGATAAGATATCCATACAATTGAAAAGAGCATCACCTTCCAGCAGAGACATAGCGGTCAAATGTGTCAGTTGGAAAGGGGAGATCCTCGGCATCACCCTCCATGATGCTCACCCCCTTCAATGCCTCCTTCTGCCGAGCCTTCTCGATCTGGTGTGGTGACTGGTCCAGCAGGGTCACATTGTCATTGTCCACATGCTTGACAATCCCCAGTGTAGTGAACCCAGTTCCACCGCCAACATCAACAACCTTGAGCTCATTGTCGTAGAGTTCAGCGGGTTCCAATGCATCATCCCTCATGTCCTCAGTCCAATGCCCTGGGTTTATGACATGGTCATACACTACAGAAAGAAACCTGTAGAACCAGAAGGCCTCCTTCTTGTGCTGTATGAACCTAGGCTGTGACGCTGGCCTAGCTGTGGAGACGGCACAAGTTGGTGCCACATACTTTGCTCCTAATCTCACACCAGCTTTGTTTCTCAAAGGAATCCGACCAATCTTGGAAGGCCCCAAGAATCCTAACCCACTGGGAACTCTAAATGTGGATGAACAAGCCATTTTTTTTTATCTCTGTATGCAAAGTTGGATCAAATCATATACGGGTTAGTTCCTAGGGGAAGAAAATGCTAGGGATACAACAAACAAACCCCAGCAAAAGGGAAAATATTTAGGTAACTCCTAGACAGATCTTTGTGAGTTCTTCCATATACTTGTAAGGAAAATAAATAGAGGTTACGTACCTGTGAGTTGTGAGGTAGCCATGGAGACAAGTTCTTGGCTTTGGTCACCTCATTTTCTAAGTCCGGGACAACTTCAGGCCATAGAAACATGAGAACTACCAGAAGACATGTGTGCAAGATTTGTGTGTCTGCTGTGTGAGAACTTTCTTGTGTGCTGCAACAAAAGGCGACGTTTCTATTCCTTAAGAATTCTGATGTTTTTGTCTGTTCTGCTTCTATTGATGTGGACATGGGGGTTATGAATCTATGGTTGTGGATTTGCCACTTGATATCTTGGACTCACCATCCAAATATCACAACACCCTATTTGCTGGATATATTTTACATAACAAATAATCTTTTGAGTCTTATCGGCATTATTTTATTTCATAAATTTATACTACAAGAAAAAAGCATGCAAAGGCATTGTTACAATTTGCATCTGATAATTACTGGTCCTTTCCCTAAAAATAATTTAATGGCCCTAAATTATAACTAGGTACCTCTTAACTATAATGATTCATGACATACTCTTGTTAACTCATAATCAACCAAAGTAAATCGTGCGTACCTGGTTTCTGCCAAGAGATCCAAGAAGGGTAATGGATTGGAATGAAGAAAATGCTACAAGTATATTGCATTACTTCTTATGAAGTACACATCACATGAATACGTCACAGAAGAGGAACCAAATTCATTTTTAGTTGGTTTCCAAACGACCTCAAGGTGACTTTACAACTAGATGGCAATGCCAGGACAAAATATGTGTACATTTGGTTAGTCTAGCTTACCAACATTGAGTTTGTAAGGCTATACCCTTCAGAATAGGGCAATATACTGTTACAGAGCCATAGGTTGACGTTTGAAGACCATTCATTCAAAAAGGCAGCCAATGCCATTTCTGGTTACTTTCTGTTGATGACAAACTTCAGCGGACCACTTCAGATTTGTGTATGCAGCTCAAGAAGCCAGTACGTTTCCTCTCTAAACACCTTTCTGATTAGCTATTGTTGCTTTCTGTTGTTGAGCTTGCACCGCCTCGAGCTTCCTTAAAGCAGATGAACTCAATTTTTCTCCCTCGGTATCTCCAGATAAAAGATCAACAACCTCAACCTGCAATCAAGCTCATCAGCTCGATTATGTGCTCCATACACTTGCAGGTTCATATGTATAGAAAAGGAAATATAGAACACACGAACACACCTTCAACAATGGCAGTTCTTTCCCTTCTCTCTTCTGATTTACCGCAATTCCACCATTTAGTGTCTCCTTACTAGACATAAAGACATTGCCACATCAAATGAGGCACAGCAAACAAAGCTTAAAGTAAACAAGGACTATTTTACATGATCATGACACGTCATACTTTCAAGTCCAAAAATGGAACTGTAATATGCAAGTTCGACATTAATATATTCGGATGTTTATAGTGCAGTTTTGAAGTTAGTGGAAGGATGACTTTTACCTTTTGGTAAGATCATATGCATGAAAGAACAAAAATGGCATATTTATCAATAGCTAAATGACAGAAAATCCATAATGCAAATGTACATACCTGACAATAATGGCATCCAACTTATCATCAATAATGGATGGGCCATATGGATCCTCAATAGGCTCCACTTGTACTATCAGTTCTGGTTTAATGGACTGCGATAGACAACAAACCAGTGAGCTTTTGCAATATGTTATAAACTTCTAATGGCCAGTGAATCATTATAATAAATTGTGCACTCAATACAAAACTGACAAGAGATAACACTTATAAGTTCAGAGTCCATAAGCAATCGTTCCCAACGCTTAAAAATCACATGTATGTGAAATCGGAATACAGGCTAATTTCATCTCCAGAAACTCTTTATAGATGTACCGTTTCAATACTAGAGAAAAGAATTAAATAACAAGGAAGAGCTCTTTAGTACTTGGAGATTCTCTATCAACCATACAAAACAAAAGAACATTCATAACAATAACAACATGCACAAATAATAACAAGTCAGTCTTCAAATGCCACAAAACATCATTTCAAAATCACTTACTACAGAAATTCCAAATGCTCAATGAAAGCATCAAGATGCACAAGAACAAATACGTGTCTGGCAGTAACTAAATTCTCTCCACAACTGCAGAATTTCTGCTCCTCAGACCAAAATAACAAATAATTACCAGTACCTTGGACCTGTTCAGCAACCAAATCATATCCACAGCTTCCATGCATACAGGACCACACAAACGTCAAACAGAAACAACACGCCGATTTCGTTACCCAACCAAATCGAACTCATTCCTAGCTATCCACCCAATCATTTTTAGGTCTCTGCTACCAGAAATTTCAGCAAATAAGGGGACAATAAAATGACACACCTTAATGTAATCCTCCACGGCCCTGATGCGCTTCTCCACGGGTTCGATAAGCTCAGCGTACTACATATGGGATCAAGAACACGACCAAGAAGCATCAGAACTCCATTAACTGATGAACATGGGTGGAAAATCAAAAGCACCTTCTGGGGATAAAAGGCAAGATTTCTCACCTCCTTCTTGGCAAGCATGGGCCCCGTGCAGACGCCCACCACGATCCGATCTCTGGCCAAATCTGCCGAGGCCTACCACCCAACAATCCCAATACCCAAAGAACACAAAGAAGAAAGATTTAATCCGAAGGAAGGCAAATAAATAAATAAATAAATAAATGAGAAAACAATCCTGTTCATTTCTATGTTCTGCAGCAGCCACCTTGAGGAGGCGACGGTGCCCGTCGTGGAGACGGTCAAAGGTGCCTCCTAGGACCACGGAACCGTACGGCGGGGAGTCCTCCGCCGCCGGAGCAGGCGACGGCGGCGCTCCGGTTGGGATGTCGCCAGAGACGGGGGCAGCGATCATTTCGTTTCTTGTTGTTTTCCCCTTTCTCCTCTACCTTGTGGTTGTAGATTGAGGGACCAGATTGACTCATACATGTGCTTAGATCTATTCTGTCTCCTCTGTTTTTTCTTTCGACTTTTGATTACAAATTATTTCTACCTTTTTAGATCACCAAATTACTGTTCCGTTAGAGCATCTATAAAACTCTACTTAAATTTAACATGTAGGTGTTCTACCAATAATTTTATAGATAGTTAGAGATATGCTACTTTTGCAAAAAAGAAAATTGCAGGGCTACTTTTGCATTTTATCTATAAAGTTTTATCTATACTCGATCAGTCGATCCGACGGATAGGTCACGCTTGTTAGTGGATCAATTTGTCTTTTTATTTATGCATCAGCTCCAACGAGGTGTGATGCTCATGGCGTGCCGGTTGACGGTCGTTGAGGCGTTGCGGCATGGCGGTTGCAATGCATGACGGCGGCAGTGACGATCGCAACTTGTGGCTATGAGTGCGGCAGCCGACGGTGAATTGGGCTCCATAAAAATTTGTTTGTTGATTTCCGTCAACAGCCTATGGTTATAGATAGAGATGAAATTGTCTCTTCATATAAGGAGAATTTCGCGGTTTATAGGTGCTCTACCTAAATAATAAAAGGGAAAGGAGATTTTTCATCACGCGAGAGGCAACTGCATGCAACATGTATCCCCTTGTTAGAGTTAACGTGGGGTTTCAGTTCGTCTTTCTCGAGTCACACATTGCAACCATGGCACACAGCAACGGTGCATTCGCTCGCACTTACCTCCCCACACCTCACAGCTACAGGGGGTTCCTTCCTTCTCCCTCTTTGCACCTTCCCTCCCTCGCATCTCGCAAAACAGGGAGCTCATGCTTGCACCTTTCCTCACCGGCCACCAGTGAACTCTATTGAATTGTCGCACCAGCCAGTTATTCCAAAAGTTCGAACTATGGAGAGAGGCTAGTCAATATATTTATATTTCAACATTACCCCTCACGTCTAAGCTATTGTAGTCCTTAGCGTGGGTTCGGTGTAGGCCGCATGATCTATTTACTGATGGAGAGAGGCTAGGCAATATATTTATATTTCAACAAACTCGCCAGTCGAACGACTGCCTCGCGCGCCTTGCCGACCGACTACCTGGCGCACTAAAAAGGCGCAGCAACAGGGGCTCGCACTTCACAATTTGCAAAACAATGAGGCACTTCTCATACCTCGCTTACAATTCAAAAAATAGAGCCTCCTAGCTACTCGTTGCTCTCGCTCGCAATTCATAAAATGGGGGGGGGGGGGTGCTCCTCACTCGCAATTTGCAACACATATGAGGGCTCGTCTCACATCTGGCAACTCACTCGCAATTCACAACATAGAGGGGACATCCTCGCATCTCGCTTGCAATTCGCAAAGCAGAGGGGGCTCCTCACATTCGTAAAACAACGAGCTCTCCTCACACACCTAGCTCGTAATTTGCAAAACAAAGTAAAACACGAATCCTTGGCCAACTCGAGCAGCAACACGATCATGATGGGGATCTCGCGCACCACAACATATATATATATATATATATATATATCTTCTAATATACTAAACCCCCTAGGGATAGAAGTCATGAGAATCAATTGAGGATTCAATTTTGACTTAGTCATACCCCTTGGTGATGTATGTAAACTATTATTTTATTATATTTTTTTGCTTCCTAGGGATGGATGTCATGGGAGTCAATTGAGAACTCAATTTTGACTTGGTCATGACCCATGGTCATGTATGTAAACTATTATTTTTTCATTTTATTTTTTTGTTAGAATTTTCTTATTTTTTTACATTAACATTATTAATATTTGTTTTTTTTAAATGAATGACATTTTTTTATGTTTTCTACATCGGTGCTATAGTAAATAATTATCTATTTCATGATCAAACAATTTAGTTCATGCAATAGATGTCGTTTATTTTTTAACTTTACTAAACTTTCTAATTTTGAAGTCTCCTCGTTCAGTTGAGGTCTTTAGTTTCAAATTGGATGCATAATTTTATTAAATTGTTACCTTAGGCTTTATCATTAAATATTTCGATGGATGGGCTATTTTAATAAAAAATGGGTGGCATGAGTCTTGGTTGACGAGAAGAAAGTGATGTCTATGATAAATTTAGTACCATCATAAGACACATGCTCAACAATATAGTAAACTTCATGGTGTGTACACATTATGAATTATTTCCAGATCAAACGATAAGAACTATCCATCCAAACAACACATAAATTAAAAACTTAAAAAACTAACACATAAAAATAAATCATATTCAATTCAAAAGCGTAAACGGCGCGGCAAAGTGTATATAGGACGTCCATTTAGGACACCTAGGTGCCCAGGCAGCTTGCTTAGAGGGTTTCACCCGTTAACAACAGAATTTGAATACATTCATGGGCTAGAGAAAACATTTCATATTTGTTTTGCATGTCATTACACATGTCCATTGACCATGCGCTTTTCAAAATAGTGTGCATGCTTACCTCGGCTGAAATATAAACCTCTCATACGATCAATTAAATACAGTCCAAGTTAATTAGCCGGTATTATTGATATTAAATGCATAATAAGTGGATTAGCATGCGGCTGGAAAGAATAAAGCTTTCGCAGGTCAATTGAATACTCACGTACTTAATTAGCCGGTATTAAGGATATTGAAAGCATAATTACTAGTCGTAGATTAATCCATTAGGACTAATTTTAGAATGTCATTATTCGTAGCTGTTATTATAATTAGGTATATACTTTTTATTCCTCCAATGGCAAGTACATATTGTAATTAGTACGTGACAGTTGCCTAGATGTGAGAATGGTGATGATTGTTCGTTTTAGTAATTCATATATACTTCAGGTAAGTTACATCAAATGTGTAGCTTTACATGCTGATCTTTTTTAATCGGGTATATGTGATTAGCAGTAGCTAATACTTGAAGGATATATATAGCTTTAGGTATATCTTATAAATTTAATTGATTAGACAAAATTGTTGTGTTTCAATAGAAAGGACATTGAGTAATTTTAATTAAACGTTAGTTACTTATGTTTTTTTGGTTACATTAACTTGTCCATGCAAGCTTGGAAATAGGGTATCACGATGATTCCTTGAAGCAGCGACATCCATGTCTAGGATTCTTATATATCCATCTCGGGCATTGTAGGTTCATTGAGTGTTCCGCACGAGCATCCATCTTGCCACGACCACCCTCGCCCATTCTTTTCCTTCTTGCACTTGCACACTTTTATAGTCTGGGCCTGGAGATACTTGCATTTGAAATAGAAATGGATAAATTATTATAGTAGTAACGGAGCAGTCTACGAGCGCCATCGACAACCATGACGGTAATGATGCAACCATGGCCACAACGAATGTGACAACGACCTTGCATAGTTGCCGAAGAACTGTTGAGAATGAACAACGGAGAAATAAGTCACCCGGGTATGAAGTGTCTTTCCGGAGGAGAATGATGGATAGTTGAATGGTAGGTATGCTTATACGTGTGATGTATTACTTGGATTGCTCCAAGGTTTAATTAGCACGAGGAGGATTATGCTTGATGTCCAACTTGGATTGCTCCATGTTTAATTAGCCAGCCAGATTATTGCATGTACCGGTTGTGGCAGGTTTAATCGAAGGCATTTTGTACACTTGGAAAGAATCTGCATTTAAGAGCAACACCATTATTAAGATAATTATGGAGAGGAGACGTACCTCAAGGAATATTTCAAATTTTCTAATCAATGTTGTTAATGGGTTATAGCAATAGGTAAGCCGGTAAGCATTGGTTGCATCATGATTGATTCGACGGCTGTCGCTATAGGTGCCCAGGCACCTAGGTCCCCCACATATTTTACCTATAAGGGCTAATTCTTTTGAGTTGCAGCTTATGCATAAGCGCTCATATGGAAATAAGCTCTAGATAAGCTTATGTGAAAATAAGCTTCAAATAATAAGCTAGTCAGTTCTTTTCAGTGTCTGTTTCTCAGCTTATCCGTGGTATGATCAATGAAATTTCTTTTATGCCCCTTATAGCAGCAGCACTCCGAAAACAATGGTAAGAACCATGGCCAAGGACTGGGAGGAGGGGAGGGGGAACGGGGTCCTCCCACCGGAGTAGGACGTCGGCCGCCGGAGTTGAGCACTGGCTAGACCGGGAGGAGGGGAGGGGGAACGGGGTCCTCCCGCCGGAGTAGGACGTCAGCCGCCAGAGTTGAGCACTGGCTAGACCGGGAGGAGGGGAGGGGGAACGGGGTCCTCCCGCCGGAGTAGGACGTCGGCCGCCGGAGTTGAGCACTGGCTAGACCGGGAGGAGAGGAGCACTGGCTATAGTGTTTTGTAATCTATAATACTAAATAGTTCATCTTCACTAAACTATTTATCTTGACATGCGAGCTATCTACATCATCGAGTAGGTTCACCATGTAAAAATTATTTTCCATTAACTCTTCATGCACGTGCTTCTATTAATACTGCATGCGCATGCAAACTAAATAAATAATATATTTTTATGAACTTAGCCTCACAATTTATAAAGGACCTTTTTATTAGAAAAATCAAATTATGAGTTTTTTCTATGCACTTCTATAATTTCTATCATTGTTTTAGGTTTAGCCAAAGATGAAGATGTTTTCACTGTCTCTACTCAACGTTGCTTTCGTCTATTCGATATATTATCAAGGAAATAAATTAATAAAAAACTAATTTGTTTTTTCTTCACTGTCTCTACTCAACGCTGTTTTGGTCTATTCGATATATTATTAAGGAAATAAATTAATAAAAAACTCATTTGTTTTTTATCAAAATTTCTTAGATTTTTACTCTAAACAATATTATTTCGAAAAAATAAATTATAATCAAATTATATAATATTTAATATATTTTTCATGTTTTCAAACATCAAATTACTTCTTAACAATTCCCGCAGCAACGCGCAGGGCATCGTCTAGTATGTGAAGAAGTATAGTGACGAGGGGGTGACCCCACGAATCCTATGGATGGGCCTACCCGGTGTATCCAAAGACAGAAGGCCCACAAAGATGCCGCCTGGGCCCAGCCTTGGTCCACTAGTGGCACCGACGTAGGAGTCCGCGACTCATAAGGAAGGTGCAAACCTGCCGTACGGTACAAGCTTAGGGTTAGGAAATACTATCTGTAATTTGGGACGGACTCCCCGAGACCTGGCCGACTATATAAAGGCTAGGAGGGGAGGCGTCAAGATCGACCAAGACACAATCTGTAACCCTAGCCTTGTGCGCACCAGCCTTGGCCTCCCCTGTAATCACATCTCCAAGCAATAATATCGAGCAGAAACGTATCCTCCTGTTAGCCGACGAGCTATCGTCCAACCTGTGTCTCTCATGACTAATCCAGGGTCCCTGACCATGGGATTTGCCGGGGTTGATCCTCGTCAATTGGCGCCGTCCGTGGGGACTACACAAGTTGGAATCACGATCTCGGCGGCCCCGTCTCCAGCAAGTCACAACTCAAGGGTTTCTTCAACAACTACATCAAGATCTACATCAAGCTCACGGAGAAAACAAGAAAATTTTCGAGCGCGTCACTTGAAGATCGACATCAACAAAAGTGCTCACGCACAGCCTATGTAACACCCCGGGTGTCACGCTACAGTAATCACCTTGTGCTAATGCCAAGTCACCTCGATTAACTTGTGATGATCACCTTGATCAAAGCTTGTCTAAATTCAGGCCAAATAAAATTTCCAGATACAAGTGGAAATAAAACTTGATCCAAAAATATCGCAACCACTTTTATTAAATGTCTAAAAATCAGTAGGTCACAATAATATAGCAATGGTATTTTATTGCATTGTTTAGATATTGAAAACAAAACAAACAGTGTCTAAACCATCCACTTTTAATTCTTTTTAAATAAAAAAAACCCAAATTATTTTATTATGCCACCAACCTTTTTGTGGCACTGTATAATATGTTGCACTAATATTGGTGCTTGTTTTGCATTTTACAAAAATTAAATGGAGACCAAATAAAATATAAACAGAAAGGTTAGAAAAAGAAAAGAAAAGAAATTAAATTAAATGAAAGAAATCATATTCTACTCGCGGGGCAGAGCCCTCCACTTGGGCCTAGCCCACCTCTCCCCACCCCCAGGCAAGCCCATCTCTCTCATCCCCCACCCCCGTTCACCCCCGTGCGTGGACTCCATCCACGCCGGCCACGCCGGCCGGCCATGCCGTGGCGGCTATCGGGCGGTCGCTGGCGAGCATAAGGACCCCGGCACCCCCAGCGCGAACCCTAGTCCTCTTCCCTTCCTCCCCCTCGCGCCTCCCTCGCTCTGAATCGAGCTCGCGCCCGAGCGCTAGGTCGCCGCCGTCCCGCCATTACCCTTGGCACCGGCCACCTCGACGACGATGAGCACGTCCGGGAGGTTCCCTTTCGACTGCTCGGTCGCCCCGTGAGCCATTTCAGCCGGAGTCGCATCGTTTCGCCGCCCGCGTCGCCGTTTCCCCCGTCGGACTCGCCACGACACCGCCGTCGTCCTCCACCGCCGGCGCCATCCTGGCCTCCCAAGCTCGGCCCCGGGCACCACTGTGAGCCCTCGTTCCATTTTGAGCTCGCCCTTCGTCCCTTGCCGTTTGCCGCCGTAGGCCCTGTCTCCGCCGACGCCGTGACCACGCCGCCGCCATGGTTGGTGATTCCGGCCGCCGACAGCCCGTGCGTGGCCACGCCCCCGCACACGCGCTCCCTGTCCGCCCCCTGCGCGCCCCACACGCCCAGCCCACGCGCTGGCCACGCCCTGCGCGTGCACGCGCAGCTGGTCGCCCGTGGCAGCTGCGGCTGCTGCTACTGAATTCAGCTGTGCTGCCTTTTTTACTGAAGAAGAACAGAGGATGCTAGATGTTGCTGAAGAACCCCTCTAAACAACAGCAAAATTTATAGCTAAACAACATCTAATGAGGATAAAGATTATGTGGACTAAAACTACACTTATCAAGCTCCATTTTGTTCCATTGGACCAACTTTATTGGAGCTACAGATTAAATACCATGAAAATCACAAATTGGAGATTCTGTTAACAGAAATCTGTCAGAAAAATAGTTGTGTTCATAGCTTCTTTGGAGCAAGATCTGGACTTCCTATAGGAGCTATTCATGGCAACAAATAACATGGTTTGAAAGCACACCCAATGTACTTCAAAACATCTATAGGTTACAACTCCATTTGAGTTGTAGATCAATGACATTCATCTAGCAAAGTTGGCTAATTATAACAAGTTTCCGAAATTAACAGTGAACAACCCTTTTCCAGAAAATATTTAATTAGGGAGATGAATTCCAATATGAATGAAAATTGTACCAGGTTATAGATCATAGAAAATAGCTCAAGTTGATGTTGACCTCAAAATCATAGGATTTGTAGAACTCTACTTATAGCCTTTCGAAAACAGCTATATTCTGTTAACAACAGAAAAATCCAGACTTAGCAATTTTCTGCCAAGTCATCATTATTAGCTTGACCACTTCATTGTCCTAAAACTATGTGCTACTATTTTTAATTAATCATTCTAATGACATGGGCTTGTTGTATAATTAACCGGGATCAAATAATGTCATTGGCATATAATTGTTTGAGGCTTAATTAACTAGATATTAAATTCACAAATGGGCTAAACCATAACAAATTCTTAGACTTAGTAATTTTGGAGAAAGTCACTGGGAGTCTATGACACATGGGGCCCACTGGTCAGTTGACCAGGTCAAAGGCTCCAACCTATGACCTGTGGGTCCCTTCTGTCAGGTTGACTTGGTCAACATTTATTATTGTGAATAAATTTGATTTATTTAATAAAAGAAAATCTAGAAAATAAATTCAGATTGTTTTAAATGGATTTAAATTTTGAAAATCAATATCTTTTAAACCGTAACTCGGATTGAAAAAGTTTATACATGAAAATTGATCAGAAAAATATAACGAATACAGATACGCTATTTGTATACCCACCACCCCCCTCTAACATACCGAACATAGAACCGTCCCCCTCCGGACCGTCTGTCCGATGATTTGTCTGGTACTGTCAAAGTATCCGGATGAATTTATTCTGAACACGAAAGTTGTTCAGATTGTTTAAACTAGCACAGATACACCTGGCACATGTTTGTCGGATGTCCAAGACACCTCCGGCATGATCCCTTCCCCCTCCGGATCATCTGTCCGGTAATCAACCGGTACTGATGAGTCGTCACCGGATAAATTCCCGCTCCGAGCAAATCACCGAACACCGCGTTAGAGCCCCGTTGCTTTGTATCTTCTATGTCTTATGTTTGTATTGCTATTATTGTTGTGTATTTACTATTTCCCCCCCCCCTTATTCTCCGATAGAACCCGTTGCTGCCGCCGACTACACTGCTGCTGGGTACGACTACTTCGTCGGTGAATGTACCCCTACTACCGAGCTTCCAGGAAAGCAGAGCCATTCTCTTCCCCAGATATCGCCTACCTTTCCGTACTTTCTTGCACTAGGCATTGTTACCGTTGCTGCTACGTTACAATCCTATCCAATTGCATAACCTGATTTTGTTGCCCCTTGATGTACCTCCTTTATCCTATGCTGCCTATTATAATTATGCATTATATTCAGCAGTGAGCCCTGCGCATTGTTAGTTAGGATTATATAGCGGGCCGTGACCACTCAGGGGAGTGACGCAGATACAAGAATATATACAACTGCAACAGGTACGGATCAATGCAGACGCCCGAGGGAACCTACAACGGCGAGACTCTGCTGAGTCGCTTCGAGTTTGACTTACGAGTGGAAGGGCTCGTATCTCACTCTCGTCGGCTCAGCAGCGTAGCATCACTGGGATGATACGAGGGTATTCCTCTTTAGTTCATTCCGCTGGTGTCTCGGCACCACCGGGGTGATACGAGAATATTCCTCTTTAGTTCATTCCGCTGATGTCTCTATCGAACCTCGTTAAGTGTGCCATCGAGGGTGATTCCTCCTGGTTTCACTTAATGGTAGGCACTCGAATCAACTGGTGTCCTTAAAGGTAAGAGTCGGGCGACCCAACGGTGCCCACGAGCGGTATATTGTCGGGAGCGACAGGGAGGGTACGACCGTCGTTACTGGCGTGCTTGGCCCCTGCTCGTATCTCGCGAGAGTTACCAACCCACGAAAAAGTCGAGCTCTACCAAGAGCACACGCGAGACAAGGTAAGGAGACGGTTCACCTTGTCGGTAACCGCGCGCTTTGACGGGACGACAGGGCAGGCCCCGACGTTACCGGTGGGCCTTGTTGCTGTTCGTTGTCCGTTGTGTTGTTAGTCAGACAGCGATAACGGTTGTCTGCGAGATAATATTAAAATGCTAAATGGTTCGGCGGATGACTTGAGAGACCCGTTGGTCTGTACGCACTACCTACACGTGGGATTACGGTGTGGGCCCTCCGCGTCGTAGTTCGTCCGAAAGCTCTTCAGACGTCAGCAGTACTGCGGCCTGATCGCCGGGAAGCCGTGTTGTATTATTTGCTGCAGCAGGTGTGTTTGGATTTGCCTTTGCTTCACCGGCCAGACTCGCACCGTGCAGGAGCGTGCAAGGGTGAGGGACCTAGACCCCTTGGCGCATAGGATATAGTCCGACGGATGGCCTCTCTGCTGAGCCTAGGATGGGTTGCGATGTGTCGGATAGCCTCGGTGGGGCGTTCCCTAACAAGGTTCACGCCACCCTGGAGATCCGAGCGTGCAGGCTGAACAGTAGTGCACCCCTGCAGGGAGTTTAATCTATTCGAATAGTCGTGTCCACGGTAACAGGACGCTTTATGCTGAAGCTGGATCTTACCACTACAAACTATTACTATTAAACTGTATGGTTCCGGGTTTTCTTCCTCGCAGGGAAGTCGAGGAGGGGAACTCGGAGGCATTATTATTATTAATCATTACAACTTATATTATACAATGTTGCAGCAACTTCTGCTTCATTGTTACTTTATGATTTTATATGAACTGTTGGCTAATTCTCTTCTCATGCTGCAAGACATCGTCAGAAGATGCTAGTCTTCGATAGGCCTAGCTTCTTACCCTTGCTCTGGATTTCTGTCTTGTAGTCCACTATATACAGCCTCTTCTTTCCGTGGATACAATGCATAATGCTTAGTAGCGGACGTAAGACTCGCGGGTATGCTAGATACTCACCTGCTTTATTTTTCCCCTTTTATTGTTTTGCCTGATCGGCCGCTGCAGTCGACGTTGGAGTCTTGGAGTCCAGGAGCAGGAGATCCCCGATGCCGACCACCACAACGTGAAGATCCCCGATGTCTTCTACGACATCGAGTTCCCCTTTGACCAGGAGTAGTTTGGAGGTTCCCAGGCAGGAGGCCTCGCCTTTTCGATCTGTTGTTATTTTGTGTTAGCCTTCTTAAGGCAACCTTGTATTCTTGTGTCTGTACTCAGATACTATTGCTTCCGCTGACTTTGTGCTCTCGAGCTGTTGTATTCGAGCCCTCGTGGCCCCTGGCTTGTATTAAACAGCTTGTATTATTTTATTTGTAGAGTTGTGTTGTGATATCTCACCGTGAGTCCCTGATCTCGATCGTGTACCTTGCGTGTATGATTACTGTACACGGTCTGATTTTGGGGGCGTCACAGCCTACAGGAAAAAAAAACCAAATTCCAATGGCTGGATCTCCGTCGGCGACTCCCGCACTGAAGCACTCTCAGAATCTGACGGAACTCCGTGCGACTCTAGAAAATAAATTCCTGACAATGGCTCGGACATCAACTCGAAGATCCCTCTAGTGAAGGCATGCGGGATACAATCCCTCATCAGCACAAAAAATTTCAGAAAATTCCAACGGTTAGATATCCGTCAGCGGCTCTCGCACTGCAAAGCGTTTTTGGATCTACGCAAGATCGCGAATTTCCAATCGGGAATTCGGGTTCAATCTTGACCCACAAGGCTTCTACTCCACCTCGACATGCCATGGATGACTCGCCAAGATTTCTACATCGACTCGCGCCGCTACAACGACATCACCCAATGAGCAATCGAAGGATACCGCCCGACGCATCGAGTCCTTCTCGGTCACTCGCCGCACCGTCAACTCCAAGCACACAAATCATCATGCGCCGAGCTCTTTCGTATGGGCTCTCCCGTACCGAGCTCCATCGCACATGAATCGCCGCATCGAGTCCTCTCGTCACTCGCCGGATAAATTCATCACGACGAATTCGCTGCGCAACTCCGCCGCCTCAACACTCGGGGGCTCGTGGACTCACGGACTCGGGGGCTGAACGTTGCAGTCGCCGTCACATCGACTTTGTTCTCGCCTCGTCGACTGCTCATCTTCGACATCCTCCGCCACGTCGATCCTACAGCTAAGTTTCTTTACACTCTTATATGCTATGATTCCAAAACATATATGCATTCTCGATCAGTCGCCAAAGACGACTACACAGTCGCACACAAAAATCTGAGGGCTATAAAATCATCCTGCCGACTACGCAGTCGTGCAGAACCATCTCGAGGGCTTCAAAACTATTCTTTGGATCATGCTCAGTTTTATATGTTGTTTATTCGTGTTTGTCAAAGTAATGAGGCGGGTACCAAAGGCCGCCCTTGTCTCCGGGTTCAACAAGTCTGGCATCGCGTCCCTGTTACCCGGCAAGGGTATGCTGCCGGAGGTCCTACTCACAAAAGACACACTTAAACCGTATATGCTGCTACATTTTCCACTCGACAAAAGTGCAACGTCTGCAAATCATGCACCTTACTATTCTTTTGTATATCGCGCAAGTACATCTTAATACAGTTGCAACTTTTTCTCCTTCTCAGCAGATGCTCGAGGGCTGGGCGCTCTCGTAACGCGGAGAGGCCAACCTCCTCGTCCACGACTGATCCCTACAATAACTCACGCCTACGACGCAAGACCCGAGTCGAGCACTTCCTCAGATGAAAATTACTCGACTATGAAGAAGTTTTGAGTCTATGCTCGACTGCAAGCAGTCGAACATAGCCTCGGGGGCTACTCCCATCGGGAGCGCTGACGCGCACCCGACGAGCACTACTCGCGCAGCTGACAAGAATGACGGGGTTAGCTTAAAAACAACTTGAGCCTATGCGCGACTCTACGAGTCGCACATAGCCTCGGGGGCTACTCCCATCGGGAGCGCTGACGCGCACCCGACGACCGCTCAACTGGGCAACTTCTCTCCACCCGACGATGAAATACGAAGACGAACTAGACTGAAATTTCGATGCTTCATCCAAATACTCCCATCGGGAGCATACTCACGACATCTTCAACTGCTCATCAGCAAATGATCGACACGCACTACGGCGGCTACTGCATATTCGAGTCCCTGCACAACTCTTCGAAACCTCTAGGCACTCGGGGGATACTGACGAGGGGATGACCCCACGACTCCTATGGATGGGCCTACCCGGTGTACCCAAAGACAGAAGGCCCACAAAGATGCCGCCTGGGCCCAGCCTTGGTCCACTAGTGGCACCGACGTAGGATTCCGCGACTCATAAGGAAGGTGCAAACCTTCCGTACGGTACAAGCTTAGGGTTAGGAAATACTATCTGTAATCTGGGACGGACTCCCCGAGACCTGGCCGACTATATAAAGGCTAGGAGGGGAGGCGTCAAGATCGACCAAGACACAATCTGTAACCCTATCCTTGTGCGCACCAGCCTTGGCCTCCCCTGTAATCACATCTCCAAGCAATAATATCGAGCATGAACGTATCCTCCTGTTAGCCGACGAGCTATCGTCCAACCTGTGCCTCTCATGACTAACCCAGGGTCCCTGACCATGGGATTTGCCGGGGTTGATCCTCGTCATATAGACTCTCAAAAACTCGAGCACACACATTAACCATGGGCGCATGCATTGGGCCTCCGACTGCAACCGAGCACGAGCATCGATCAATTGGGCCCTTCATCAACCCCGTATAATCGTGTTTCACATCGAAGTATGAGGTTCTATAACACGAAAGTCCCACATGATAACATGAACAAACCTTCCTATCGCTCGGGGCCGGCCACCACCATTACCAAGAGAGGTGGAACTCATCCGAGAAATCACTGAATAATTTTAGCCCTCGCTGCTATGATGATATTTTTTGCATCATGGAAGTGAAAAGGAACATCACACATGTGATGTGTCAGCCCGCCCTTGACAAAAATCATTTTTCTACTATAAGTATTTGTCATAGAAATGGGTGCCACATCCATGACAACAAGTGATTTCATCACTAATATCATCATGGAAGTGTCACTTCTATGATAGAAAAAATCCGCTCGGGCCATAATGTCACGAATGTATTCTTTTCTTATAGTGTATGTAATGTCGATGAACATAGATGGGAGAGACAAGTTACAAGTCAACATGGTGTTGGGGGAGGAAAAAGGCATGGTGGAGTTGATGGAGATGATGTCGGCCCTTCGGTCGATGATGGACGTCAGGGGCGCCTCCTCCTTCCTTATTCCTTGTCTTGGACCTTCCTCTATGGTCGAGTCTTAGCAATGGAGGTTTTGTTGTTTTAGACGTGACTTGTTGAATAACAATCATATGATGCCCAGTGGATAGGGTTGGAGACGAACATATAGGAGGCACACTTGGGTCTTCTTCATTGATGTTAGATCTCCCACCCAATACTTAAGGACTTTAGGGAAAGAAAATCCTCTCCCCAAACATCCCTTGTTTGACAAAGATCACATAGAAACAAACCGGAACAACTTAGAGCAAAGCAAACAAAGTTATGGATGATTTACTAAGTTGTCATGCTCCGGTACGAGCTGCGGTATGAACGAGCATGCTTGTACTGTAGTTCATCTTGGAAATGCGGACCTAAGAGAGCTTTATTATTTTAGTCATTTCTTCTTACCTCTGAATTTGATGTTCTTGGACTCGTTGGATTCCTAAGGACAATGTCGATGCGTCTCTGGTGTTGGGTCATCTGTTCAGATGCTTCGATAAATGTCGAAACATCAGACACTCCATAGGGCCTGAATCTGATGCCTGGAACTTCTCCGATTTTACCCCAACTTTGTCCAGTTTTATGTGCCAAGTGCAATAAGCTGCCTATACACCTACAAAGACCACCAAACAAAGGAAAAATATTAAAAACTAAAAATTATGCAATGAACTTAGTAAAACAAGTAAATATAAAAATGATGCATATGGACATGAAAAGGTGCTAGATGGGTATGCTATGATTGATTTTAGCACTAAGATATGCTCCACAAAGTGTGAATAAAATCAACTCATCAACCTTCCCAAGATTAAACCTTGCTCATACTCGAGCGAGAAGATTGATAAACCAAAGGTATACATCTATCTCATCAACAAAGATTGTTGCCCATATGTGTATCCTTTTCTTCTCTGCTAGCTTGGTAGAATATATATTTTACAAGGTACACTAGTACCGGATGCAGCTATGCACATGGTTATTACCCCCGATCGTGTAGATAGTTTCTCGAACCTTGTGCTTGAGTGGGTTGGAAGTTGGGGGACCATCACACACGAGAGGGAAATCATCGGTGATCACTATGGCGTCCCACACGAGTGATGAGGAACAATATATGAGGAAAAGAAAAAACATATGGCTGATCTGTTTGGCTACTTCTGAATACATCCACGCTAGTGTAGAATTTTTCTTTTCTTTACCCTACCTATTGTTTCCTGGAGTCCTTGATGGTACGAGAGATGATAACGGCTTCTCGCCCTTCGTTGGTACCCCAAGTGGAAGGTTGAGATGTAGATAGCGGCAAATTTCCCTTATGCGGTGGTTGTAAGGTTTATCGAATCCAGGAGGACTCCAAGGATCGACAAGTGGGTGTCTTCTTCTCTGGCGCTTACAGAAGACGTGGACCTGCACACACAACAAATAACTTTGCTCCCAACAAGTATAGAGGGGTTGTCAATCCCTCCGGCCTTGTCGTTTACAAAGGATCAGATGCAAGAGGATAGTAGTGATAATTGCAATAGAAAGTAAAAGTAGAAAGTAAAGTGGAGGTGTAAACAGTGGTGGAAATATGGACCGGGGTCCCATGATGTTCACTAGTGATGTATCTCTCCCAAAAGATGATAAAATAGCTAAGCATGGTAAACAAATTACAGCTGGGCAATTGACAGAATTATAAACGCAACGCAATGCTAATTATGCTACTAGAAAGTTAGAGGCTCAAATGTATGGGCAGTACGCCAAGACAAGTAGACCGAAATCAAACTGCATCTACTCACTAATCATCCACCTTGAGATATCTATCCAAAACATCTCGTTGGTATTAAGTTGCGAGCCCCACCCAAAGTGTAAACTCAAAGCAACAGACAACTGCATTAACAAACTTTGGGTAAGGTAAACAATCCTTGCAACCGCGGTTACAAGCACAGTTGTTTTCTCCCTGGTGGCAACAACACATCCCCTAGTCTCATGTTTCTGACACTCAAGCTAGACATCGGGGGGCATGAACCCACAATCAAGCATAAACGCTCCCTCTTGGAGTTACTATCTACTACTCCCTCCGATCCATAAAAAGTGTCGTCCACTTAGTACAAAGTTTGTACTAGCTTAGTACAAAACTTGTGACACTTATTATGGATCGGAGGGAGTACTTGTCCAAAGCAATAAAAAGCAACGGAGAACATGCAAGAATTACTCAAGAACAATATATAAAAGGAGAACCAAATATATAACTCATCACAATCTGAACATAATCTCATAATCCATCGGATCCTAGCAAAATCAGCATAACAACAACAGAAAGAATTACATAGATGCCTTGATCATGTAGGGAGCTCACAAGGGCTAAGAATTGAAGCACAAGATTGGAGAGAAGACATCACGTAGCTAATGGTCATGCACCCATGGTCCAAGGGGGAGTACTCACGGCACATTCGGGAAGCGCTCATGGTGGTGGAGAAGCTCCCGGAGGTGAATCCTCCCTCCGGCAGGGTGCTGGGAAGAGGTCTGCTGGTGCTCCCGATCTTGGAAGCGCGACGACGATGGAACAGAGGGGAAAATCGTGATGTCGGTCTCTCTGCGAGGGTTTTCAGAATGAGAGGTAAATATAGGCCGAAGGGGCGCACGGGGTGGACCCTCCCCCTAGGCGCCCTGGTGGCGCGGCCAGGAGGGGGGTTGACGAGGGGGTGACCCCACGACTCCTATGGATAGGCCTACCCAGTTTCCCTGAAGATGGAGGGCCCATGAAGACTCGCCTGGACCCGCCTTTGCGAAGACCTGTCGTACGGAGCAAGCTAGGGTTAGTAAAGCTTACCTGTAAACGTAGATGAACTCCCCGAGACCTAGCACCGTATATAAGGGCTAGGAGGGACAACGCCAAAGGCATAGAATATCATCTGTAACCCTAGCCTTGACCACTCCGGCCTTGGCATCCACTGTAATCGCATCTCCCTCATCAATAATATCGAGCAGGAACGCGTCCTCCTGTTTGCCAACGAGCTATCGTCCAACCTGTGCTTCTCATGACTAACCCAGGGTCCCTGACCATGGGATTTGCCGGGGTTGATCCCCGTCAATTGGCGCCGTCCGTGGGGACTACACAGGTTGGGATCACGATCTCGGCGGTCCCGTCTTCAGCAAGCCACAACTCAAGGGCAAGGACCAGATCTAGCCCACTCGAAGGATTCAAGATCACGGCGAACATCTCTGCCGCCCCAAGATCGCTCGGGCTACAGCTGTGCCAGGACCGATACTACGGTAATGGCCAAGCGCAGCGTCAGCAGCGAAGGATTCGATGACCCAAAAGAACGGAGAGAGGCCTCTACGAAGGAATTCCACTCGACGAACCGCGACGCGCAGCGGAGGACTCACAAATCTTTCGACAACCCACCGCCGCCCGGGCACCCACCGCACATCAAGACGATGACTACGAGATCAAAACCAGCGATCAGTAGAACCATCGCCAAGGAGGAAGGAATCGACGACCCAAAAGGCGCGCACAGGAGATCTACGGCGAGGCCCCACTGAACGAGCCACGTCAAGTAGCCGTGCAACCGACGAGCACTCGACGACACGCCGTCGCACGAGCACCTGTCGCCAGCCAGGACAGCGACTCCGAGACGCCGGTGGGCGAGTACTATGACCCAGATCGAAGGTCAGATGAATTCGCCAACCTCATCAAGAACCAAGACATGAGTAGAGGAATCGAAACCGACCCTCGCTTCCACGAACACCCGGAGGATCACGAGCAAATCTTCAGAATCTCAAGAAGGAAGAGGCACGCCGGATCTAGCAAACTCACGGATAGAGAGAAGCTAGCAGGACCCTGTACGATCCACAACTTCGAGGATGACTGGGGACGCGTCAGGTCAGGTCACACTTTGAGAGACTGCCGCCTGTTCAACGAGCTAGCCGACAAACTCAAGAAGGAGAAGCAGAAAGAAGAAAAGCGCAACCGGCGACCCGAACAATCGCCGCCCTCAAGCCCGGAAGGACGTCACAGCCCGCTGCAAGGACAGGTGCTCATGATCCAAGAGGGAAGGGCGCCGCAAGCACAACGCGACGCCTACACCCTGCAAGCTAGAGCAGCCGAGAGAATAAACATAGTCGAAGTCTACCAGCTACATGACGCGGAGACCAGCATCACGTTCTCACAGGAGGACCATCCACCCGCAGTCCCAAGACCGGGGCACACACCCCTGGTGCTCGATGCACAAATCAGAGGGTACGACATGGATAGGGTCTTCATGGACGGAGGCAGCAGCATGAATATCATCTTCTCCAGCACCCTGCAAAAGATGCTGATCCCACGATCAGTATGGAAGAAATCGAGCACCGTGTTACACGGGGTAGTCCCAGGAGAAGCATCCACATCCCTCAGAGTCGTCGAACTCGAAGTCGTCTTCGGCAACCGAAGCAACTTCGCAAAGCACATCCTCGAGTTCGAAGTACTCGACTGGCAATCGCCGTATCACGCCATATTGGGTCGGCCAGCATTTGCGCAGTTCATGGCGGTTCCACATTACGCCTACCTCAAGCTCAAGATGCCAGGATCAACGGGAGTCCTCACGATCAACGGAAGCTTCATCAAATCAGATCAATGTGACCGTGACTTTCACAAAATCTCCGACACATTCGGAGCCGAACAAGAACTCAGAGAAATAGCCATGGTGACGGACAAGAGTACCGTCCCATTGGTGAGCCGAAGCGAATCTAAGGAGTACGGACGCGACTTCAGCATCGACAGAGACACAGTCACTCACCAAGTGCACCCGACGGACCTGGACAAAACAGTCCGCGTGTACGCCCACCTACCAGAGGAGCAGGCGACGGCTCTCGTCGCTTTCCTTCGAGATGAGTGGGAAATATTCGCCTGGTGCCCAGCCGACATGCCTGGAATACCACGCGAATTCGCGGAGCACCCGCTATGCATCAAGAAAAACACGAAGCCGGTGAAGCAAGCTCTGAGACGATTCTCTGTAACACCCTCAGATCCAGTACAGTAATCACTACAGTGATTCCACTGTTAGTGATCATTACTGTTGATGATCAAGCCATGATCACCTTGATCATAGCTCTGTTAGATTCTCACCCTGATAAAATTTCCAAATTAGAGTGGACTATAGATTTGCTCCAAGGAATTTTGGGAGATTATCAACCCAATTGCAAATGGTTAAACCAAAACATCCTTAGTCATTTGAATAATCCTAAGTCCATGATAGTTGTGAAACCAAATAGGATTGGCTTATCCAAAATTGCCATGAAATTTAAAATGGAAATGAAAATCTTTGTTAAACCAAAGTTTGTGGAACCTATTAATAAAATTGCCTAGCAATCATGGGACATGATAATGTAGTAATGGATATTTTATTAATGTGATTTAGTAATATTATGAAATAAAATAATTGCTTGGGGATTATTAAGTTGCCATGATAATTTTAATAAACATATGGGAATTTTAAATGCACTAAAAATTGTGGAACCTATTTTATAAAATGTGAAATAATCAGTAGGTAATGTTGTGATGTATTGGAGAATTAGTAGTTTGTTTAAATAAAATAAATAATTAAAAACAGTAGCAAATGGCCACATTTAATTGATTTTCAATTTATATAAAATCTAGATGATTTTATTATTGTTCAAAACTTTATGTAGCAGTAGTTTGCATTGCAACAATATTAATGGTATAGGTTTTACATCTAACAAAATTAAATTGATTGGAAAACAAAAGTGAAACAGAAAAGAAACAAAGGAAAACAAAAAAAAGTGCAAAAACCTATCCTACGCCCTGGGCGCTGGCCCACCCCGGTCCGACCGTCCCCTTCATCTCTCCTTCCCCTGCTCCCCTCCCCCACCACGACGACAGTGCCATGGCAGGGGAGCACTGTCGCCGGCGGCCCCCCACCCACCTGCCCTATCTGCTCCCTCCCCCTTTACAAGAGGATAAGGATGGGGTCGAAGCCACCACCCCTCCTCCTCCCCACCCCAAGCCCCTGCCTCCTCTCTGTTCCCCCGGCCGCATGCCTATGGCCGCGCCGTCGTCGGCCGCGTGGCCGGAGAGCTCCTCCCGCCACGACGCCATGTCTGGCCGCCCCGTGGACCTCGACTTCGTCACCTGCCGCCCGGAATTGAGTCGTGGACGCCCCGAGATTGCCGCCCCCTTCTTCCTCTCTGCCGCGGCCCCCGATGGCCTCCCCCCTTATTCGCGCCACCTCGACCTCCCCGGCCTCCCCAAGAACCTCCTCGCGCTTCAACGCGAGCTCCTCGCCCGAACCCCCCTAAAATCCCCTCCGTTTCTTGCCTCGGTCGTCGTCGCCGTCTAGCGGGTACTCTGGCCGCTGCCCCGTTCATTGTAGCTATCGTTGTAGAAATTATCGGCGTCATCCTCAAGCACCAGTGGCTGCGCGACGCCGCGCGCGTTCGATTCTCCCCTTCGCCTGTGATTTGGTCGCCGGAGTCGCCGGTTGGGTCCTCGCCGCCGTGCCTGTAGTCGCCGGCGTGCACCGCGTGTGCTTGCGCGTGTGTTAGGGCAGTGGGTTAACCCACTGACCCGTGGGCCCTCCCCCTTGGATTAAACACTAATCACCTGTTAAGAAGATAACCCCCCTGTTAGCTTAAAATAAACGTTAAGTTAAAATATGTGCCTATGACTAGTGGGCCCTGGGCCTGTTAAAATAATTAAACTGATAATTTAGCACTGCAGTGTATGACAGATGGGCCCCATGCCCTTAACTTAATTAAACTAATTGAATTAGCACATCTGTGAATGACAGATGGGTCCCACTAGATTATTAGTTTAATTTAAATGTATTATTAAAATGAGTAACTGACATGTGGGACCCCACTGTTATTTGAATTAATAAAATGGTTTTATTAACTGTGAGGCTGACCAGTGGGACCCACTGGTCAGGTTTGACTAGTCAACTCCACTGTTGTGGATAATGTTGGTTTATTAATAAAAGAAATTCAGAAAATCATTTAAATTGATTTAAACTTTGAAATTCAATATCTTTTAAACCGTAACTCAGATTCAAAAACTTTATACATGAAAATTGATCACAAAAATATAACGGATACGAATACGCTATCCGTATGTCAACCACCCCCCTCTAACACAACAAACATCGACATCCCCCTCCGGACCGTCTGTCCGATAAATTGTCCGGTACTACTAAAGTACCCGGATGAATTTATTTTGAACACGAAAGTTGTTCGGAATAGATCAAATAACCCGGATACACCACCCACACATGTGTCGGATGTCCACGACACCTCCGGCATGATAACTCCCCCTCCGGACACCCTGTCCGGTAATCACCCGGAGCCGGTAGTTCATCCCCAGATGAATTTCCGCTCCGAGAAACGTGCATTGCACTGCGTTAGAACACCGTTAGCATTTCCTCGGTCATGTCATGCATCTGTTTGTATATGCTTGCTGTGTATTTACTGTTTCTTCCCCCCCTTATTCTCCGGTAGACCCCGACGCTGCCGCCTACTACACCGTTGCTGAGTACGACTACTTCGTCGACGACCCTACCCCTACCGTCGAGCTTGCAGGCAAGAAGAGCCATTCTCTTCCCCAGATATCGCCTATCTTTCCGTACATTTCTTGCACTAGGCATTGTTACTGCTGTTGCTACGTTGCTTACCTATTCAATTGCATAGCCTGTCATTGTAGCCCCTTGATGTACCTCCCTTTAATCCTATGCTGCCTATTATTACTTATGCATTACTCAGCAGTAAACCCTGCGCATTGTTAGTTAGGTTTAGAATAGCGGGCTGTGATCACTCTGGGAGTGATCGCGGGAACGATATATTACAACTGCAACAGGTACGGATCAATGCAGACGCCCTAGGGAACCTACAATGGCGAGACTCTGCCGAGTCACTTCGAGTTTGACTTACGAGTGGTATGGACTCGTATTTCACTCTCGTCGGCTCAGTAGCGTAGCATCACCGGGATGATATGAGGTTTACCTCTTTAGTTCATTCCGCTGATGTCTCTGTCAAACCTATTTAAGTGTGCCATCGAGGGTGATACCTCCTGGTTTCACTTAATGGTAGGGACTCGAACCAACTGGTGTCCTTAAAGGTAACAAGTCGGGCGACCCAACGGTACCCGCGAGAGTTATTGCGACGGGACGACAGGGAGGGTACGACCAGTGTACCGGTGTGCTTGTCCCCTGGTCGTTGGCCGCGAGAGTTACCAAACCACGAAAGTCGAGCTCCTCCAGGAGCACACGCGAGACAAGGTAAGGAGACGGTTCACCTTGTTGGTAACCGCAGTGACTTGGTGGGACGACGAGGCAGGCACCGATGTACTGGTGGTCCTGGCTGCTGTCGTTGTCCGCGGGTCGGTTAAGTCGAGGCAACGATAACGGTTGTCACGCAGGTTAATTAAAATGCTAAATGGTTCAGTGAATGTCTTGAGTTGGCTATATTCCATGTACGCACTACCTACCCATGGGAATTACGAGTTATGGGCTCCTCTGCTTCGTAGTGTCGCCCGAGGACTCTTCAGACGTCAGCAGTACTGCGGGATGATTGCCGGGAAGTGGTGTTGTCTTATTTTCCCGCGCGGTGGTGTCTTATTTAGATTTGCTTCAACTTCACCGGCCAGCCACGCACCGTGCAGGATTACGTTCGGGTTGGGGTCCAAGGCCCGACGTACTTAGGATTTAGACCGGCGGATGGCCTCTCTGTTGAGTTTGAAAGATGGGCTACGAAGTGTCGGATAGCCTCGGTGGAGCGTTCCCTAACAAGGGTCCCGCCACCCTGGAGATCCGTGCGTGTAGTGTAACACAAGTGCACCCCTGCAGGGAAGATTAATCTATTCGAATAGCCGTGTCCACGGTAACAGGACGCTTTATGCTGAAGCTGGATCTTACCACTACAAACTATTATTATTGAACTGTATGGTTCCGGATTGTCTTCCTCGCTGGGATGTCGAGGAGGGGAACTCGGAGGCATTGTTAATTATTACAACTTATTATTATACAATGCTGCAGCAACTTCTGCTGCATTGTTACTTTATGCTTTATATAAACTGGTTGCTGATTCTTACCTCATGCTGCAAGACATCGTCGGAAGTTGCTAGTCTTCGATAGGCCTAGATTCTTACCCTTGCTCTGGATTTCTGTCTTTCGGTCCACTATATACAACCTCTTCTTTCCATTGATACAATGCATAATGCTTAGTAGCGGACGTAAGACTCGCGGGTATGCTAGATACTCACCTGCTTTATTTTCCCCCTTTTTGTTTTGCCTGATCGGCCGCTGCAGTCGACGTTGGAGCGTTGGAGTCCAGGAGCAGGAGATCTCCGGTGCCGACCACCACAACATGAAGATCCCCGATGCCTTCTACGACGTTGAGTTCCCCTTTGACCAGGAGTAGTTTGGAGGTTCCCAGGCAGGAGGCCTTGCCTTTTCGATCGAGTGTTGATTTTGTGCTAGACTTCTTAAGGAAACCTTTTATTTTGTGTCTGTACTCAAATACTATTGCTTTCGCTAACTTTGGGTTCTCGAGCTGTTGTATTCGAGCCCTCGTGGCCCCTGGCTTGTATTAAACAGCTTGTATTATTTTATTTGTAGAGTTGTGTTGTGATATCTCACTGTGAGTCCCTGATCTCGATCGTGTACCTTGCGTGTATGATTACTGTACACGGTCTGATTTTGGGTGCGTCACATTCTCGGAGCCCAAGCGCAGAGCAATCGGAGAGGAAGTCAACCGGTTACTCGACGCCCAGTTCATCCGAGAAACGAAGAAAGCCACCTGGATAGCCAACCCAGTGCTGGTTCCCAAGAAAGACACGACCATGCTGCGCATGTGTGTCGACTACGGACCAGTCAACAGGCATTGCCCAAAGGACCACTTCCCCCTGCCTAGAATCGATCAGATAATCGACTCGACAGCAGGGTGCGATCTACTTTCCTTTCTTGATGCCTACTCAGGATACAACCAGATCAGGATGAAGGAAGAAGACGAAGATCACACATCGTTCATCACCCCCTATGGCGTATTATTCTACAGGACCATGCCCTTCGGGCTCAAGAACGCAGGTGCCACATACCAGTGAATGATGCAGGCCTGCCTGAAAGAGCAAATCGAAAGAAATGTGCAAGTCTATGTGGACAACGTCGTCATGAAGACCTACAAAGAAGCCACACTACTCGACGACCTGCGCGAAACCTTCGCAGCGCTCAACAAATACAGAATCAAACTCAACCCAAAGAAGTGCGCATTCGGCGTACCGGCGGGGAAGCTTCCCGGCTATATGGTCTCTGCCCGAAGAATCGAGGCAAACCCTGAGAAAGTCCAAGCCATCGCCCGAATGCAAGAACCAACCGACATCAAAGGAGTACAACAGCTCACTGGAAAACTCGCAGTCCTAAGCCGCTTCATCAGCAGGCTGGGAGAACGCACGCTGCCTTTCTATCAGCTGCTCAGGAAAGGAAAGAAATTCGAGTGGACGGTGGAAGCCCGCCAAGAATTCGCAGACCTGAAAAAGATACTCTCGACCCCACCAATCCTGGCGGTACCCAAGGAACGAGAGAAGCTATACCTCTACGTGGCAGCACATAACAGTGTAGTAAGCACAACGCTCGTTGTCGAACGCACAGAAGAAGGCAAGGTCCAGAGCATCTAGAGACCAATCTACTACCTCAGCATGCTCCTGACCAAATCCCAGCAACGATACCCGCATTATCAGAAGCTACTACTGGCCGTCATCATGACCTCAAGAAAGGTGTCCCACTACTTCGACGAGCACCCTATCACAATCGTGAGTAGCGCACCACTCGCTGACATACTCAACAACCCTGGAGCGACTGGACAGGTCGCCGAGTGGAACATTGAGCTCAGCCCACGGGACCTGCAGTTCAAGCACCCAACAACCATCAAAGCCCAAGTACTCCCAGATTTCCTGGTCGAGTGGACGGAGGTTCAGACACCAGGCCCCCCAGACCTGTCAAATTCATGGTCAATGTTCTTCGATGGGTCCAAGAGACAACAAGGAGCCGGGGCAAGAGTTTTGCTCATCTCCCCTAAAGGAACAAAGCTAAAATATGTCCTCCAGATCAACTTCAGTCACACCTCCAACAACGAAGCAGAATACGAGGCACTCCTCCATGGCATGCGCATGGCCAAAACGTGCGGAGCCACTCGCCTCATAATCTACGGGGACTCCAATCTCGTCGTCCAGCAGACGATGAGAAACTCAATAGCCGACAACATGGCGGCCTACCAGAAGCTCTACAACGCACTCGAAGGAAGTTTCGACGGTTGCGAGCTCAACTACATCACCAGGGCCAATAACACAGAAGCTGATGAACTCGCGAACATTGGCTCGACCCGAGGACCAATACCACCCGACGTTTTTTCTCGAAAGCATCAGCCAGAGATCCATCAAGGTACAGGCAGCAGCACCTGAAGCAATCATGGATGGCGAGGACGCAACAGACCTGGCGCAGGTGGCAGCAGCAAGCCCATTAGAAGGCACAAGCACCAGGACACCCGACAGCAAAACTCCGACAGAGCTCGAAGGACCTGTCTGGGCAAAACCGTTCCTCCGATTCCTAATCGAAGGTACGCTACCACAAGACGCGGCCGAAGCACGACGCATCAGCCGACGATCCAAGGCGTTCACGGTGATCAGCAAACAGCTATACAAGCGCAGCATCACCCAGATACTCCAAAGGTGCATCGACGAAGAGGACGGCAAAGCCCTACTGCTCGAAATCCACGAAGGCACCTGTGGGCACCATGCGAGCAGTCGAGTACTCGTGTCCAAAGCATTCCGAGCCGGGTTCTATTAGCCCACATCCATGAAAAACGTAGAGGAAATCGTGCGACGTTGTGTCGCCTGCCAGAAATTCGCCAACAGGCCACACGCTCCCGCCTCAGAGCTCAAGACCATACCACTATCCTGGCCGTTCTCCACCTGGGGACTCGACATGGTGGGCCCACTCAAGAAATCTTCAAAGGGCGGAAGGACACACCTGCTCGTCACAGCCGACAAGTTCACTAAATGGATCGAAGCAGTGCCCATCACCAGCTCCACAGCCCTCATGGCCGTCAACTTCATCAAATCGATCATCTTCCAGTTCGAAGTGCCACACAACATCATCTTGGACAACGGCACGAACTTCACAACCGCAGAATTCCAGAACTTTTGCGAAGAACTGGGCATCAAAATCAATTACGCATCAGTCGCGCACCCGCGGTCCAACGGCCAAGTGGAAAAAGAAAACGGCCTTGTATGAGGAGGAATCAAGAAGCGGCTCCTCGCACCACTCAAGCAAGACGCCGACAACTGGGTAGAAGAACTCCCCGCGGTACTATGGAGCCTACGAACTACACCAAACACCGCGACCCAGTACACACCCTTCTTCATGGTATACGGGGCAGAGGCAGTACTACCACACGACCTCAAGTTCGGAGCACCTCGGGTCACCGGGTACGAAGAAGAAGAAGCAAAAGAAGCATCACAAGATGACAAAGATACAGCTGACGAAGCAAGAGATACAACCCTGGCAAAATCAGAAGGGTACCAGGACAAGCTACACACCTGCCAAAGCAGTCGTTTGCGCACTAGAACCTTCAACAAAGGTGACCTAGTCCTACGGCTGATACAAGAGAAGGTCCATAAACTTGCCCCCCAATGGGAAGGACCATTTGTAGTCTCAGAAGTCATCGGAGGTGGCGCCTACAGGCTGAAGAACCCGAAGACTGACGAGGACGTGGGTAACCCATGGAACGTAGCAAACTGGCGACTGTTCTATCCATAAGTCCCCATCGGTCAGACATGACTGGCAACTCATGTAGCCGCTCAACCGCAATAAAATAAATGTTGTCCAAATACTGCCATCTTAAAGCACTCGGGGGCTCGAGCACCCACTCCCCCCGAGAGACGCTATCATCGCCTACGCGATCTTAACCAAAGCACTCGGGGGCTTAAGCATAAAATCCCCCCGAGAGACGCTATCGCCTACACGATCTTAACCAAAGCACTCAGGGGCTTAAGCATAAAATCCCCCCGAGAGACGTTATCGCCTACGCGATCTTAACCAAATCACTCGGGGGCTTAAGCATAAAATCCCCCCGAGAGACGCTATCGCCTACGCGATCTTAACCAAAGCACTCGGGGGCTAAAGAATAAAATCCCCCCGAAAGACGCTATCGCCTACGCGACCCTAACCAAAGCACTCGGGGGCTTAAGAATAAAACCCCCCCGAGAGACGCTATCGCCTACGCGATCTTAACCAAAGCACTCAGGGGCTTAAGCATAAAATCCCCCCGAGAGACGCTATCTCCTACGCGACCCTAATCAAAGCACTCGGGGGCTTAAGAACAAAATCCCCCCGAGAGACGCTATCTCCACTCAAGAGATCTTAACCAAAGCACTCGGGGGCTTAAGAGAAAAATCCCCCTGAGAGACGCTATCACCACCTACGCGAGCTCACCTTAAAAACTCGGAGGCTCATGCATAAGCATTCCCCGAGACACGCTACGGTCCTATTCAAAAACACCAAGCTAGCAATCTTCAAGTCTTCACCCAGACGACAAACAACCAAAACTCGGGGACTACTCCAGAGTTGAACCGCGAGGAAATACGTAAAGTTTTAAGCCTACGTTTGACTCTACAACTCAAACGTAGCCTCGAGGGCTACTCCCATCGGGAGCGCTGCCGCGCACCCGATAGAACACACTAGAAAGTTAAAGTCAGTGCATCACGGGAGGAGTCGAAGACATTTCACGCTATCAGATGAAGTCGAAGACATCTGACGCTATCAGATGAAGTCGAAGACATTCCGCGCTATCAGATGGAATCGAAAGAAGGAGTCGAAGACATGGCATCATAGGAGTCGAAAACACAGTTTATTGCAAGATCTCAAACCACAGCTTGAATTCAACCATAAAGGTATAAAAGTACTCAACTACATTTGGATAGAAGGCAACTCCTATTACAAGAGGGAATCACCCAAGGAATTACGACTTCTACATGTGTGCCCATGAGGGGTAATCGAATCTAGTACAAGGGCATCACCACAGACAAGGGAAAGAAGGAAGCTAGCAGAGGATGTCAATGTCATAACAAAAGGGTGAAGATCGACTTATTTGTCGATGCTCCACCAGCTTCTTCTCCAGCTGCAGCTACACGCCTTCTTCTCCGGCGGCGCAACTCCTTCTCTGAATTTCCGGCGATGATGAGGTCGCCTCCAGTTCTACAAGGTCGCTTGGCGCGCCCGCATGATCGACGGCTTGACGTCGATGTCTTCTTCGGAGCTGATGAAGACAGCATCACCGCCTGAGGAGTCACCAGAAGACGGAGCTGTAGAAGATGCAGGCGTAGGACTCCTCGATCTTGTGGATCTGTCGCTGCTCGACTCCTGCCAGTGCGGATCCATGCTGTTGCCGCTCGGGTCGAACGCGCGGACAGTGACAGTGCTTTCGCCGTCAAAACGACAGCTGAGCATATCGCCATCTCGCAAATTCAACCGCCGAGAAAATAAACTCCAACCAGAGCCAAGAAAAGTCAAGCGGGAGCTATCAACCTCCAAGTCAACATAAGAAGGAGATCTACAACTCCGTTGAGGATGCAGAAGCAAGCCATCTAAGCCACGTTCAGAGACAATGGCGGAAAAAGCAGAGGGAAGAAGAACGCGATTGGCGCTCTGGCCACGAATGTGTAAAATAAAATCATAGCGCTAGAATCCCTCCTCCAAGGGAGAGGAGGAAGGCACTGGCGCCGTACCATGTCGACCACTACGGCATGAGCGTGGTGTACGACAACCACGGCCACGGCCAAAACCTCGCCTGGGAACCATGAGAGGAAGAAGAGAAGAAGGAAGAGGCAAAGCAGCAAGGTGGATAGAGGCGAAACGCTGTGGAAGAGAAAGGCTCATTTATAGAACAAAAATCTCCCAGCACAGAGAAGCCAAGACGACAACAACAATTAATTCAAAGACCAAACATCGCAGACGTCTCAGATTCCAAAACCAAGATGCTCTTCCCCTGGACGCACTGTGCGTGAGACGCGTCAATTCACGCGCGTTTCCAACGCGCGTATCGGAAACTCAACCAGCGCCTGCCGCACGCCACAACGGTCATCATTATGACCGATCATGAAGACGTGACGGCTCACTGGCGGAGCATCCCAGACAACCATCAAACAGAGGCATCGTTATCCTGACAAGCGGCGAAGAATACCAACAGACATCAAGAATGATTTCTTAAACACATTTTTCAAATATATTTAAACTCCCATCGGGAGCGTACCCACTCAAAACCGAGCCTCAGGTGAGCAGCCGCCTAAAAGTCAGCAATGTGCTCGAGTGACCACTCGCACTCACGAGAGTCTCGGGTGCTCCCTCAACCCGACACAAGACAAACATGCATTCGCCAAGATCATACGGCGCTAAGAGTCTCAGGTGCTCCCTCACCTCAAGAGCCGAAACGGCATTCGAGTGACCACTCGCGAAGAACCCCTCGCCGGAGCACTCGAAACAAGCTCCGCGGGTGAATAAGTGAACAGCTAGCTTGATGTTTTTTTCCAAGCGGGTGCAATACTATTAGGCTCCGCGCCTCAAAAACACGCATTCCTGGAACACGACACACTTTGCCCATATGCCACGCAAGATTAGCGTGTAGGTAAGACCCCGCTGCGAAGTTCGGCCAGGCTGGGACTTGCCGAAGAGCGATTTCACTCCCAACCTTATCCATGCGCTGCGCATGATAGAAAAAGGCGGGCGGACGCGCCTTAGGCTACGCACATTACTGGAGGCAAATGAACACCGTAAGACCTGAAGCGGCAGGACTTTTGCTCGACACCAGTGTTCCAAGCTCACGTCGAGGGACGTGGGTTTGATTGGGCTACTGCGGTATTTGCCACTAGCGCAATTCACCAAGGCTCGACCAGTTGACTCCTTGGGCCCTTTCAGCTTAGCATCCCTCGAAACAGGTTCTGTCATGGCCACCAGACTGCCAGCGACCCGCGGTTTTACTGCGCATACAAACGACCGACAAATGGATATACTCGAGTCCCTGCGCGACTCTTCGAGTCCCCCAGGCACTCGGGGGCTACTGACGAGGGGTGACCCCACGACTCCTACGGATAAGCCTACCTAGTGTCCCTGAAGATAGAAGGCCCATGAAGACTCGCCTGGACCCGCCTTGGCCCGCTAATTGTCACCGACGTAGGAGTCTGCGACTCACAAGGAAGGTGCGAAGACCTGTCGTACGGAGCAAGCTAGGGTTAGGAAAGCTTACCTGTAAACGTAGATGAACTCCCCGAGACCTAGCCCAGTATATAAGGGCTAGGAGGGACAACGCCAAAGGCATATAATATCATCTGTAACCCTAGCCTTGACCGCTCCGGCCTTGGCATCCACTGTAATCGCATCTCCCTCATCAATAATATCGAGCAGGAACGTGTCCTCCTGTTTGCCGACGAGCTATCGTCCAACCTGTGCTTCTCATGACTAACCCAAGGTCCCTGACCATGGGATTTGCCGGGGTTGATCCCCGTCAGGGGTTGCGCCAGGTGGCCGCCTGGGTGGGCCCTGGTCCCCCTCCCGCACTCCCTCGGTGATCCGGAAGCTTCTGTCTTGCTGATTTTTTATCTGATTTTGTGGAATTTTTGGAGCTATGTAAATATGGGTAAAAACCTATAACTTACAGACATCAGCAGATAGAAACTGGCACTGGGTGCACTGAGTTAGTAGGTTAGTCCAATTATGTGTAAAATGGTATGAAAGTGTAGCAAAACACATAGCAATGTCACCTAAAAGAGCATGGAACAAGCATATTATAAATGCGTTTGGGACGTATCAATCCTCTAGTTATGAGTAGCTGTGAGTAGAATGGTGAATTTTCAATAATGTTTTCTAGAGTGTTCCAGGCATAAGTAGCTATGAGAATAAGTAAGATGTGAAGGCTTCCTAAAGCCCTACAAATAGAGGTCCTCACCTCTAGTTTTTAATTAGACTATATACTCACTACCTAGAAAATGACTTATTCTTATCTAAGATATTCGACTTGATCTTGTGCTCTAGGATTTTTTTATTGAACTCTTGCTTCCATCAACCCTACCTCCGCCTCTAGATCGATATCTTACACATCACGTTGAAGTTTTTCCTTCAACACTTGTGTTGCACACATTATAGCAGCAAGGTGGAGTTGCTCCTCTACAACCTTGTACTGCTTTAGGTGGTATCATAGCCCCATTGATCCATACTAGTTCTTGTTGTTCTTTTTAGAGCAAATTGTAGCAAGCAATGGAACAATTGGAGAAGAGGATGTATGTTGCAGAACAATAGATCAAAGGGCTACGTGAAGATATTAGCAGGAGATTCAATCATCAGTTGGTTAAGATGCTAAGAAAGGGTGTTCACCCTGCTGGCAATGAATAAAATTCGTCTAAAGAAGAAAAAGATGTTCAACGACGAAGAAAGGGGAGGTAATCTTGGAGAAAGACTACCACAACAACATGCGGTTCAACGTACTTCAAGATCAACAATTTATGTTAAAACTTCTGAAGGTGAAGAATATGATAATCACCTTGAAGAACCTAACCTCTATGCATATCCGAGGGTACCAAATCCTACATATGTAAGGGATATACAAGGTGAAATCTGCTACCACTTGATAGAGGCGGGGTGTCTCGATCTTTCGATGAGAGATAACTATCGATTTGGTGGAGTCGATATGATGATTCGATTACAAACGTGCAACGATGTTGCGCCTTAGCAATTGCTAAACCAATATCCTGGAGGTAATTGACCACGTCGAAGCACGATCAACCTGACCACGAAGGTCTAGTGCTTGCAAGAAATCAAAGATCAAGCAAGAACTATGGTAAAGCAATCTGAATATTGCGAGGATATAGATGAAGTATGGATAAAAGTTGGGGTTCTAAAGCGATCTTGGCCTGGTGTAAGACACAAATGAAGTACACGAAGTTACAATGGCTAACTTTTAACTAAACGGAACCCAGAGAAAACTCTAGAGGTTGATCTACTTATATAGGAGTAAAAGGTTGAGTCCAAGGGGGAGGAAGGACGTCCCAAGGGATCCTATAATCGAACCTAGGTCATACAAGGTACTTGAGCCCATGTGGAGGTGATGTAACACCCATTGAGATGAATTTTGACTTAGATTCTGCAACTGGATCACACCATTTTCGTGATTTCTCCGCGCTCGGAAGGAATTTGAAGGCGAAACCAGTTGAGTTGGAAAGTACACGAGATAGGCTTTCACGAGAAAAAATAATCACCCAATTTGGAGTTCGTATATAGAATTTTTGTTGTTTGAAGTTGGGTATATCTATGTAGTACGAACCTGAGTCCACGAGGTGAAGGACTTGGTCTCTATCCTCTCTTGGGCCAAAAGTGACGTGAAATAACTCCTTGTACATCACACAATCATGCCCCTCGGTATTGATTTCATTTCTTGACCAAATATAGAGGAATTAATGGTAGTTTTGGTTGTATCCATGGTAGTGATGTCATCATCACCAACTTTTAATGGAAATGTTGATATTGATTGGTTATATGAAGTGGAGACTTTCTTTGAGGCAATGGAGGTTTCGGAAGATCAGAGTACCTTTGGTCGCATACAAGATGAAAGTTGGAGCCGGTGCATGGTGGCATCGTGTTCAAGGAGAATGGCGCAGACTTAGAGGAGAACTTTGTGTGAGAACTTGGCGGCAAATGAAAAGTCTTTTGAAAGGGAGATTGTTACCCGATGATTGTGACTAGATCCTATTTATCCAATTCCAAAATTGTGCCCAAGGAAATAGGACTGTTTTGGATTACAGTTACACAGAGGAGTTTCCAAGGCTATAAGTGAGGTGCAACCTTGCCGAAACGGAAGAAAAATCAACAGGGAAAATATGCAAAATAATTGTGTGGAACCACCTAAAACCGACTTTTCGTTTTCTAAAATACTAAAAATGTATAAGAAAATTTAAAAAAGTTGTAACTTGGAATATTTTCATGATTTAACCTCATAATTTGGTGGTAAGAATTTAAGATGGTTTGGAGATTCTTGCCATGTGGATGTTGGGATACGGGGCAGAAAACACAAAATTTTCATACCTACGTTACCCGGACCCAAGATCTATGGTATGGCAATGTAAAGTAACGGAGGGAGTCGGAGTTCATACCTTTGAAGACTGAAAGAGGGAAACGTTCTTGCGAACGTGGCTAGCATAGACTCGGAACTACGACCTCCCTATCGTGTTGAAGACTACCGGCGATGGAGACTCCCGGTTGACCTCCGGCGATGAAGTAGCGCCACAGGTGTAGCGCCTCGAAGAGATTATACACGTATGATACGTCCCAAACGTATCTATAATTTCTTCTTGCTCCATGCATGTTTTGTGTGACTTTGTCATATTTATCTTGAACTTTCATACACTTTTGAACCTATTTGGACTAACCTATTAACTCAGTGCACCCAGTTGCCAGTTTCTGTTTTCTCCTGTTTTTGCATTTCAGGTTTTTCGGCCATTAAAAGTGCTCCAAAAATTCTGGGAAAAATATATAAAAAATCAGCGCAACAGAAGCTTCCGGAATCACCAAGAGAGGGAAGGGGGCCACCACCAGGCAGCCAGGAGGGCAGGTGGCGCGGCCCCACCCTGGGCCCCGCCAGGGACCCTCCTGACTGCCTCGTGGGTCCCCTCGATGCCCCCCTTCGCCTATATTTACCCCTCGGGGTGGAAACCCCTAATATCGATCTCTTTTCCGCGAACTCCCCTCTGTACCGCCGCCGCCGCCGTTTCTAGATCGGGGCTGCCTGGAGAAGCTGCCCCGGCACCCTGCCGGGAGGAGGAACCCCCTCCGGGAGACCATCCATAGCCATGGACGCCTCCTGGATGCACCGTGAGTAGTCCCCCTTGGACCATGGGTCCGTGACCAGTAGCTATGTGATGAATCTCTCCCCCCTTTGTGCTTCCACTTTCGGGTCCTCGTGAGCTGCCTCACATGATTGAGGCATCTATGTAATTTCTGCTGTTGCTATGCTGAGTTTGTTGGGATCTGATGGATTATGGGACTATGTTCAGATTGTGATGAGTAATATATTGGTTCTTCTTTTTTATATTTTGTTCTTGAGTAAATTCTTGCATGTTCTCCGTTGCGGTATTTGCTTTGGCCAAGTATTTTATTTGCAACTCCAAGAGAGAGCGTTATGCTCGATTGTGGGTTCAGCCCCTTGATGTCTAGCTTGAGTGACAGAAACATGAGACTAGGGGATGTGTTGTTTCCACCATGGATAAAACAACGGTGCTTGTACCTGCGGGTGCAAGGATTGTTTACTTTACGCAAAGTTCTTTTAATGCAGTTGTCTGTTGCTTTGAGTTTACACTTTGGGTAGGATTCGCAACTTAATACCAGCGAGATGTTCTGGATAGATATCTCAAGGTGGATGATTCTTAGTAGATGCAGCTGGATTTCGTTCTACTTACCTTGGCGTACTGCCCATTGCTTTTGATCCCTTCCTTTCTTTGCAGCATAGTTAGCATTGCGGTGCCTTCATAATCCTGTCAATTGCCCAACTGTGATTTGTTTACCTCGCTAGCACTTTTATCGTCTTTTGGGAGAGAGACATCACTAGTGAAAATCACGGGACCCCGGTCCATCTTCACATTATTGTTCACACCCTTTATTTACTTTCAGCTTTTACTTTCCTTTGCACCTTTTATCTCTTGCGTTGATCCTTTGTAAACGACAAGGCCGGAGGAATTGACAACTCCTCTGTACTCGTTGGGAGCAAAGTTATTTGTTGCTGTGTGCAGGTCCACGACAACACCCTTGTCAGGAAGCAATTTCTGGCGACGTTGCCACCTACTTGTATCTCCTGAGTCCTACTGGTTCGATAACCTTGGTATCTTCACCAAGGGAAACTTTCTGCTGCACTGCATCTCAAAACTTCCACTTGGGGTAACCAACGAGGGGCGAGAAGCCATCAAGCAAATTTCTGGCGCCGTTGCCGGGGACTCAAGTCTACAAGATAGGGGAGTGGCACACTATCTTTTACCTTTGCTTTTTAGTCTTGTTAGTTTACCTTTCAGTTTTTACTTTTGTGTCCCTAATAAAAAATACCAAAAATACCTGTTACCTTGCCAGTAGTTACCACTATGGTTGGTCCTTTTGCCTTTGGTGAGGCAGAAGTGCTTACCTTTACTCAAAGAGGTGGTGAAAGTTTGAAAGATGCTTGGTATAGAATTAATGATTCTCAAAAAAGAGCCACCAAGAAGCAATCCACTACTATCCTGCTTAGAAATTTTTATGTTGGGATTACTTCTTGGAATAGGTTTCTATTAGAAACTGCTATCACTGGGAACTTCATAGAGGCCCCAGTTTGGGAAGCCCTTAATGTTATTGAAAATCTTGTTGGAAGTCTCCCCATTGTTAGTATTAAGGAGGACATTACTTTAGCTCACATTATGAGAAAACTTGAAAAAATAGAGCTAGAGATGCCAAGTATCGATAGGGTGAATGAGTTGGATAGTAAGATTCAAGGGAATTTTAATAGGCTAGATAATTCCATGCAGAAATTTGTCAAAACTTTGGAGACTATCAAATCCCTTGATGAAAAGTCTTCTAGGATAGAAAAGATTGAGGAAGTTATTGAAACTTTAGGAACTTCCTTTTCCTCAATCAAAACCAAAAAGGATGAAACTCCAGCAAAGAAGGAACCTAAGTCCGTTTACGTACCCAAGGTTCCCCGAGCTAAAGCTAGCACACCCTGTGTCAAGAGAGTTGAAACGGTGAAAACTTTGGAGGAGACACATATCTTTAACTTTAATGAAACTCCAATTGATTTCCCTCCTTTTGATTTTATTCCAAGAAGCATTTTCATTCGTCCTTTATTTGAGAAACCCATTAAGGCTAGTTGTACTATTGAAGAGCTTTTTGATGATCATGATGATGGTCCAATAGATGCACCTTGATCTTCTGCTTTAAGCCTAGCTAATGGCTCTAAAGAAGCGCTTCCGGGAGGCAGCCCGCAACGAATTTAGGTTTTTCTTTTTGCTTTTGTTTTGTTCTTAGTGGTCTTGATGATTTTTACTACTGTAGCAACATCATTGCATCTTTACTTTTCAAGCTTTGTGCCAAGTTTAGCCTCATACGACAAGGGAAGTGAAAGTTGTGACATGCTGTCCAGAAAACAGATTATGTCCTCGTGACTAGAAAAATCATAAAAAATCACAGTTCGTCTTTTTGAGCTGAAATTTTTACACAGCGGGCTCTATACAATTACGAAACTTCCGTATGTTCTGAGTTTTTTGATTTGAGTTGCAGAAGTACCTCGAAAAAATTCTCCTTTCTGTGCTGTTCTGTTTTTCTCAGCTTCTGCCCCGGTTTTTCTTTTCGCAGTTTTGCAATCCTTAAGCTTTCTTTTTCTTTGAAAACTTTTTTGGGCAAGTAAGAGAAACAGTAGCTCTTCCTGGAAATCTTTATTTGCAGTAGAGGAAAATTATTTTATTAGGGTACTAACCTCTCTAATAAGCCTACAATGAGTTATGTATGAAGGGAGTTTTCAAGTGCGCGATGGAAGATGATGAAAGAAGATTCAGGAGTGTCAAACGCTCAAGCTTGGGGATGCCCATGTGCACCCCCAATAAATATTCAAGGAGACTCAAGCGTCTAAGCTTGGGTATGCCCCGTGCATCCCCTTCTTCATCAACAATTATCAGTTCGTCTCTCGTTGCACTATATTTTTATCACTCCATGCGTTATGTGCTATGCTTGGAACGTCTCGCTCTTTACTTTTTTAGTTTTCTTTAGCTTTGTTTGCTGTAGTAACAAGTTAGACCCCAACTTACTCTTTTGTGTGGGAGAGATTCACGCTCCGCTTGAACTAGAACTCCTCATAGGATTTGCATGCTTATTCTTTTAGTTGTGAGCTGTTCTTTTTATTTTCTTAGCTGCTGTTCTATTTAGTTGTAGTGCTTTAGTTTTTTTTTCTAGAGCTTTTCTTTTGTCTTAGGTCGAACTTTCTATAGGTTGCATGTTTTATCTTGTTAGAGAGTTTGCCTGTTGCACTGAGTTCTGTGTCTTGACTGAAAGTAGGTAGTTAAAGTTGATGTTCTCTTTGTAGTAGTAACTTGCAATAGTTTTGAGGTATTGACTAGAGTAATGTTTGAACTTATGGTGTCAAGAGCTCTTGCCTATTAGTGATAGATGTAGTATTTTGGGCAATCCGTGTGTTTTTCGAAAACCAAAAAAACCCTGTTGATAACTCTAGCTACTAGATGGATCACTAACCTCTGGAGGGTTCGAATATTAGAGTACACTCACGTACCATGAGTCGAGGATGCGCAAGGATAACCAAACCCCCATACACTCCTCCTCGGGGTACCTGTCTCTTTGTGAACCTCCTAATTAGATTGAGAGTTACCGATAATAAGTGCATGAGTTCTTCCGACTAATGTGAGTATTCGAAAGTTGACACTTCCACCCACCTATACTTTTTCTGGCCTGTTCGGTACCGTGCATTGCCCTTTTCTCACCTCGAGAGTTGGCGCATACTTCGCCGGTGCATCCAAACCCTTGGCATGATACACTCTGTCATCATAAGCCTCCTTATATCTTTCCTCAAAACAGCCACCATACCTACCTACAAGGCATTTCCATAGCCTTTCCGAGATACATTGCCATGCAACATCCACCTTCTCATGACTTGATCTTCATGTCATACATTCTAATTGCTTGATCGATGAGCCGCATGCTAGTTGGGCCTTGCCCTAATCATTGATACATGACGCGCTAGTATCATTGCATATCCTGCTACTTGGCAGAAGCATACATTTGCATCATGATAGTTACATTTTCTTTATGTGACTACCTTTGTAAAGTGTGAAAGATCTCCTACATTCTTGTAAAATATAGAGTATTGCCCCTAAAGTGAGGAAAAGATCCCAAAGAGGACAAAATCAAAAGATCCCAAAGAGGACAAATGAGAGTTAAATAGAAAGAGCCAGTGAGGCCACCAAAAAATAAAAATAAAGAGAAAAGAGAAAAAAATAAAAAGAGAGAAGGGGGCATACTACTATTCCTTTTGAGAGATCCACACTAGTACTTCATCTCCTATCCCTTGTACTCCATAGAGATCATCATCATGCATATAGCTATGTGGGGACCCTTCACACTATAGAACTTGGCATGTATATTCCAATGATGAGCCTCCTCAAACGAGCTCTAGGTCTTCTTGAGCAAGCAAGTTAGATGCACCCCCACTAGTTCCATTGGAGAGCTTTTAGCTCACATGTGCATTCGTTGTATGGAAATCCCTACTCCTCACATCATATCTATCATATGGCCTTCTCTCGCCTATGATTGTCCTCATTAAGTCATTGATGTGAGCCTTTAGCACCTTTTTGTCTTCCTCCTCCACCTTCTTTCTGTTTCGCCTTTTAGGTGTCAACTTTCTTGCTCACGCTCATCCATTGCATGAGTGCTCAAAATGTCGAAAGGGAGTGGATCAGTTTGACTTCTACCTGGCTAGTGGTCTGGGGACGAGTCCAGATAAGAATCCAAAGGAGACCAAGTGTGAAACTTTAGTAGATAGTTGTTCTCAACAACCTTATTATTTCTCTCGTATTTCCCTATCCCTTGCTTGCACGCAAACACCATCTGGAGACATTCGAGTCACGGAGAGCGAGAGCTCTTGCACCCTTTGTTCTTTTGTTGCTTGTGTCAATGCTAATATAGACTCTTGCTTGTTAAGACTTGAACTGAATTTCATGCTTTGATTGCTTTACTTAAAAGTCCTTTTATGGTTGTGTGGCATGTCACCACAGAAATTATGCTTGTTATCATTTACCTACTCGAGGACGAGCAGGAATTAAGCTTGTTCCATGCATGTTTTGTGTGACTTTGCCATGTTTTGCTTGAACTTTCATACACTTTTGAACCTATTTGGACTAATCTATTAACCCAGTGCACCCAGCTGCCAGTTGCTGTTTTCTGCTGTTTTTGTATTTCAGGTTTTCCGGCCATTAAATTTGCTCCAAAAATTCCGGGAAAAATATATAAAAAATCAGCGCAACAGAATCTTCTGGAAACACCAAAGGAGCGGAGGAGGGCCACCACCAGGAGGCCAGGAGGGCCCCTGGCGCGGACCCACCCTAGGCCACGTCAGGAGGCCTCCTGGCTGCCTGGTGGGTCCCCTCGACGCCCCCCTTCGCCTATATTTACCCCTCGGGGTGGAAACCCCTAGGACCCTCCATAGCCATGGACGCCTCCCGTATGTACCGTGAGTAGTTTCCCTTGGACCATGGGTCCGTGACCAGTAGCTATGTGAACTATCTCTCCCCCTTTTCTGCTTCCACTTTCGAGTCTTCGTGAGCTGCTTCACATGATCGAGGCATCTATGTAATTTCTGGTGTTGCTATGCTGAGTTTGTTGGGATCTGATGGATTATGAGACTATGTTCAGATTGTGATGAGTAATATATTTGGTTCTTCTCTTTTATATTTTTTTCCTGCTCGTCCTCGAGTAGGTAAATGATAACAAGCATAATTTCTGTGGTGACATGCCACACAACCATAAAAGGACTTTTAAGTAAAGCAATCAAAGCATGCAATTCCATTCAAGTCTTAACAAGCAAGAGTCTATATTAGCATTGACACAAGCAACAAAAGAACAAAAGGTGCAAGAGCTCTCTCTGTCCGTGACTCGAATGTCTCCAGATGGTGTTTGCGTGCAAGAAAGGGATAGGGAAATACGAGAGAAAAAATAAGGTTGTTGAGAACAACTATCTACTAAAGTTTCACACTTGGTCTCCTTTGGATTCTTATCTGGACTCGTCCCCAGACCACTAGCCAGGTACAAGTCAAACTGATCCACTCCCTTTCGATATTTTGAGCACTCATGCAATGGATGAGCGTGAGCAATAAAGTTGACACCTAAAAGGCGAAACAGAAAGAAGGTGGAGGAGGAAGACAAAAAGGTGTGAAAGGCTCAAATCAATGAGGACAATCATAGGCGAGAGAAGGCCATATGATAGATATGATGTGAGGAGTAGGGATTGCCATACAATGGATGCACATGTGAGCTAAAATCTCTCCAAGGGAACTAGTGGGGGTGCATCTAACTTGCTTGCTCAAGAAGACCTAGAGCTCGTTTGAGGAGGCTCATCATTGGAATATACAAGCCAAGTTCTATAGTGTGAAGGGTCCCCACATAGCTATATGCATGACGATGATCTCTATGGAGTACAAGGGATAGGAGATGAAGTACTAGTGTTTATCTCTCAAAAGGAATAGTAGTCTGCCCCCTTCTCTCTTTTTATTTTTCTATTTTTCTCTTTTTTTATTTTTTTGGTGGCCTCACTGGCTCTTTCTATTTAACTCTTATTTGTCCTCTTTGGGATCTTTTGATTTTGTCCTCTTTGGGATCTATTCCTCACTTTAGGGGCAATACTCTATATTTTACAAGAATATAGGAGATCTTTCACACTTTACAAAGGTACTCACATAAAGAAAATGTAACTATCATGATGCAAATGTATGCTTCTGCCAGGATAGCAGGATATGCAATGATACTAGCGCGTCATGTAGCAATGATTAGGGCAAGGCCCAACTAGCATGAGGCTCATCGATCAAGCAAGTAGCATGTATGACATGAAGATCAAGTCATGAGAAGGTGGATGTTGCATGGCAATGTATCTCGGAAAGGCTATGGAAATGCCTTGTAGGTAGGTATGGTAGCTGTTTTGAGGAAAGATATAAGGAGGCTTATGATGACAGAGCGTATCGTGCCAAGGGTTTGGATGCACTGGCGAAGTATGCGCCAACTCTCGAGGTGAGAAAGGGCAATGCACGGTACCGAAGAGGCTAGAAAAAGTATAGGTGGGTGGAAGTGTCAACTTTCGAATACTCACATTAGTCCGAAGAACTCATGCACTTATTATCGGTAACTCTCAATCTAATCAGGAGGTTCACAAAGAGACAAGTACCCAGAGGAGGAGTGTATGGGGGTTTGGTTATCCTTGCGCATCCTCGACTCATCGTACATGAGTGTACTCTAATATTCGAACCCTCCAGAGGTTAGTGATCCATCTAGTAGCTAGAGTTCTCAACAGGGGTTTTTGGTTTTCGAAAAACACATGGGTTGCCCAAAATACGACATCTATCACTAATAGGCAAGAGCTCTTGACACCATAAGTTCAAACATTACTCTAGTCAATACCTCAAAACTATTGCAAGTTACTACTACAAAGAGAACAACAACTTCAACTACCTACTTCTAGTCAAGACACAAAACTCAGTGCAACAGGCAAACTCTCTAACAAGATAAAACATGCAACTTATAGAAAGTTCAACCTAAGACAAAATAAAGGCTCTAGAAAAAACTAAAGTACTACAACTAAACAGAACATCAGCTAAGAAAAGAAAAAGAACAGCTCACAGCTAAAAGAATAAGCATGCAAATCCTATGAGGAGTTCTAGTTCAAGCGGAGCGTGAATATCTCCCACACAAAAGAGTAAGTTGGGGTCTAACTTGTTACTACAGCAAACAAAGCAAAAGAAAACTAAAAACAAAACCTAAGAGCGAGACGCTCCAAGAAAAGCACATAATGCATGAAGTGATAAAAATATAGTGCAACGAGAGACGAATTGATAATTGTTGATGAAGAAGGGGATGCACGGGGGCATCCCCAAGCTTAGACGCTTGAGTCTCCTTGAATATTTATTGGGGGTGCACATGGGCATACCCAAGCTTGAGCGTTTGACCCTCCTGAATCTTCTTTCATCATCCTCCATCGCGCACTTGAAAACTCCCTTCATACATAACTCATTGTAGGCTGATTAGAGAGGTTAGTACCCTAATAAAATAATTTTCCTCTATTGCAAATAAAGATAAACTTGAAGAGCTACTGTTTCCCAAGATTGCCAAAAGATTTTTGCAAAGAAAAAGCAAGCTTAAGGTTTGCAAAAGTGAAGATAGACACAACGTGGCAGAATCTGTGAAAAACAGAACAACAGATAGAAACGAATTTTTAGGGGTACTTCTGCAACTCAAATCAAAAAACTCAGAACATACGGAAGTTTCGTAATTGTATAGAGCACGCTGTGTAAAAATTTCAGCTCAAAAAGATGAACTGGGATTTTTCTAGTCACGAGGACAGAATCTGTTTTCTTGACAGCATGTCACAACTTTAATTCCCTTGCCGTATGAGGCTAAACTTGGCACAAAGCTTGAAAAGTAAAGATACAATGATGTTGCTACAGTAGTAAGAATCATCAAGACCACTAAGAACAGAACAAAAGCAAAAAGAAAAACCTAAATTCGTCGCGGGCTGCCTCCCGAAAGCGCTTCTTTAGAGCCATTAGCTAGGCTTAAAGGTTATAGAAGATGCTCTCCCAAGAATAAGAATTTTGAAGCAAAAGAGGGCATCAAGAAGAAAATATGAAACACATTTAAGCCTAACCCACTTCCTATGCATAGGCATCTTGTAAGAAAATAAATCAAAGAAGCACAAAGTGACATGCATAGGAAGGTCGAAAAAGAACAACTTCAAAACTTTCAACATGAAGAGAGGTGTTTTAGTAATATGGAAGTTTCTACAACCAAACTTCCCTCTCTCGAAATAATTTTCAGTAGTATCATGAACAACATCAAGAATATAACTATCACATAAATCATGTTGTTAATGACCTACAAGCACACGAGTATAGTTTTCAACACGGTCTTTAGGATTATAAGATAAATGCAACCCATCACATTGAGCCTTGATAAGAGCACAATTCTCCGGAATATGAGTTGGAGATTTCAAAAGGATAATAGGACAATCAAGTGTGGGTGCAATAGCAAAAATTTCATGCTTAACATGAGGAACTATAGCAAGTTCATCTCCGCAAGCATCATCCATAGCGGCATCACGGCCATAAGCATAGAAGGCATCAACTTCATCAAAAAGGGATATTTCAAAAGAATCCATAGGATCATAACACTCATATAAGGTAAGAGTCAAAGAGTTACTCTCGTTAGAAGGTATACATGGATGGATACATTCTTCCTCCTTTTGTTCGTCACTCTCCTCTTTTTCATCCAAGGGGCTTTCGGGTTCAAAAATTTCTTCATCCATAGAGTCCTTCAAAACATTAGTCTCTTCCTTTGGGGGAGAGATTCTCTCAAGATGATCAGTAATATAATAATTTTCATCTTAATTTTGCAAACAATAGTTAAGTATAGCTAGACTCTCAGATTTGTAAGGGGCAACATCAATATTTTTAAGAAGAGAAGTAATTTCATAGGCCCCCTTATAAGCAACAAATTCTTCTATTTCCTCTTCATCATAAAAATCATAGTTTCTCTTAGCATAAGAATCTAAGATTTCATCATCATTGTACTCACATTGGAAAGCAAGGTGTTTGTGCCTCATAAAGCAACAAGATTCATCCCTGCAAAAAAGATATATTATATATTGAGCACAAGTTTCTAGCATACTCATACAACTGATGTATTTGTTTCCATAAGTGTATCCCCTTTTGAGACAAGCGGTGTTCCTTGAACCACTTTTGCTGATCCTCGGTGAATCCTCCATGCCAATAAGTTCTGGTTTCAAAGAAGTCAGACATTGATTGGCAAGTAAGGAACTAGACATACTATTTTTTTTGAAAGTTTGATAAAGGACACAAAAGTAAAAACAGAAAGGTAAACTAACAAGACTAAAAAGCAAAGATAAAAGATAGTGTGCAACTCTCCTATCTTGTAGACTGGAGTCCCCGGCAACGGCGCCAGAAAACTTGCTGGTGGCAAGAGAGTGTTATACTCTTCAAGCCCTCGTTGATTACCCCAAGTTCAGGGTGAGATATAGTGCAGCGGCAAGTTTTCCCTTGGCAAAGATACCAAGGTTTGTCTCCCGTAGGACTCCGAAGGATACAAGAAGGTGGTAAAGTGAACAATGGCACCGAGGTTGCTAACCTCACCTGGACCTGCGCACAGATACAAATAACTTTGCTCCCAACGAGTACAGAGGAGTTGTCAATTCCTCCGGCCTTGCTGTTTACAAAGGATCAACGCAAGAGATAATAATAGTGGCAACACAAAGTAATAAGGGTGTAAACGGTGATATGAAGATGGACCGGAGTCCCGTGATTTTCACTAGTGATGTCTCTCTCCCAAAAGACGATAAAAGTGCTAGCGAGGTAAACAAATCATAGTTGGGCAATTGACAGGATTATGAAGGCACCGCAATGCTAACTATGCTGCAAAGAAAGGAAGGGCTCAAAAGAAATGGGCAGTACGCCAAGGTAAGTAGACCGAAATCCATCTGCATCTACTACGAATCATCCACCTTGAGATATCTATCCAGAACATCTCGCTGGTATTAAGTTGCGAATCCCACCCAAAGTGTAAACTCAAAGCAACAGACAACTGCATTAAAAGAACTTTGCGTAAAGTAAACAATCCTTGCACCCGCAGGTACAAGCACCGTTGTTTTATCCCTGGTGGCAACAACACATCCCCTAGCATAACGCTCTCTCTTGGAGTTGCAAATAAAATACTTGGCCAAAGCAAATACCGCAACGGAGAACATGAAAGAATTTACTCAAGAACAAAATATAAAAGAGAAGAACCAAATATATTACTCATCACAATCTAAACATAGTCTCATAATCCATCAGATTCCAACAAACTTAGCATAGCAACAACAGAAATTACATAGATTCCTCAATCATGTGAGGAAGCTCACGAGGAGTCGAAAGTGGAAGCACAAAAGGGGGAGAGATAGATCACATAGCTACTGGTCACGGACCCATGGTCCAAGGGAAACTACTCACGGTACATACGGGAGGCGTCCATGGCTACGGAGGGTCTCCTGGAGGGGGTAGCTTCTCCCGGCAGGGTGCCGGAGCAGCTTCCCCAGGCAGCCCCGATCTAGAAACGGCGGCGGCGGCGGAACTGAGGCAAGATCGCGAAAAAGGAGTTCGTCCTAGGGGTTTCCACCCCGAGGGGTAAATATAGGCGAAGGGGGGCGTCGAGGGGACCCACCAGGCAGCCAGGAGGCCTCCTGGCGCGGCCTAGGGTGGGGCCGCGCCAGGGGCCCTCTTGGCCTCCTGGTGGTGGCCCGCCTCCGCTCCTTTGGTGTTTCCGGAAGCTTCTGTTGCGCTGATTTTTTATATATTTTTCCTGGAATTTTTGGAGCACTTTTAATGGCCGGAAAACCTGAAATACAAAAATAGCAGAAAACAGCAACTGGCAACTGGGTGCACTGGGTTAATAGATTAGTCCAAATAGGTTCAAAAGTGTATGAAAGTTCAAGCAAAACATGGCAAAGTCACACAAAACATGCATGGAACAAGCAGAAATTATAGATACGTTTGGGACGTATCACGCTTCCAGTGACCTTCACCCTTTCAGTAGAAGCACTCAACTCCGGGCTTGGGTTTAGGTGCCTTGGGATGAACGAAAACTGACTTTCCATCCTTCTTGTGGCTACCTTTCTTTCCCTTTTCCCGTCTGCTTGACTTCTTGAATTCAGTGGTCTTGTTGACCATGAATACAACGTGCTCCTTCTTGATCTCAACCTCAGCACTTTTCAGCATGGCGAACAACTCAAAAGGGGTCTTAGTCATCCCCTGCATGTTGTAGTTCAGCACAAAGCCTTTGTAGCTAGGGGGAAGCGACTGCAACACCCTATCAACTGCAAGTTCATCTGGAATCTGACATTCCAGAGCATTCAAGCATTGAACGTAGCCAGACATTTTGACCACGTGCTCACACACACTGTTGTGCTCGTCCACCTTGGCCGAGAAGAAGGCTTCAGAAGCCTCGTATCATTCAGCCCTGGCTTGAGGTGCAAAGACTGCCTTGAGGTCGGTGATAATCTCATATGCACCCATCCTCTCAAACCGCTTCTGCAACTCAGCCTCCATGGAGTAGAGCATGCCACTCTGGACAAGGTTGTAATCATCAGTCTTGGAGAGATAGACATTCTTCTCATCCTGACTGGCATCATCTGCTGGTGCGTCACCTAACACGGCCTCTAGTATGTATGCCATTTTGAGGGGAACGAGGAGAATCCTCAGAGTGCGGAACCAATTGGTGAAGTTTGACCCATCAGTTTTCAGTTTGTCTTTCTCTAGGAACGACCCTAAGTTGAGCGAGGGGTGTGGTGCTTCCATCTACAATGGTGATTCACAAAGATACATATTTAGACTTTTGTTCATAATGTGGAGTTTTCAATTTAATCTTCAAAATTCTAGAGAGCTCCCACTAAGATAAACACCTCTCAAATTAACTAAGTGATTACACAATCCCAAACCCCCATACCTCCCCCGATCGTCACGGCCATCAGTATGTGGTTCAGGTAGGCCACTATGCCAATCACATCAGGTATGTGACTCGTGCTCGATCTTTCGATCTACTGTGTTCCAGGCCCGCATCTACATACGTCAAGCCTGCCAATCCAACCTTGATGGTAGCTGTTTAACAAGGCCATATATTTATATTCCAGGCTTGCCGAACCCAACCTCATGTGAACGCCATTTAATATGTGTGACACCCGATATGTATGGGATGTCGGCCATATGGTAGATCCTTCCAAGCGGTGCCCACCAAGGGAGAACACAATGTTGGTATTGTGAGAGATGGTCCTATTTATGCTACCGTCGATATATCTAGCACGCTAGCAGAAACAGGAAGTAAAACTGTAAATCATAAAAGCCATGATCCCCCTTTATGCAAAGTAAAGTTAAACGCCTTTCTACTTTAGTTTATGCAAGTTTTACGTGGCTGCTAGCGGTTTCGAGAAAGAACCATGTCTATTCTGCGAAAAAACATGCCACAACATCGATTCCCCAATCGTCTCTATTACACCCCTATCGGGGCCCTCCGTTGCAAACATCTTCGCATCTCTAAGGTTAGAGAGACAGACACCCCCCCAACCACTTATATGGTACAAGACATATGTCAAGCGTGGCACCAGTCCCGCGTAAACGCTTAAGGTCGGTCAGGTCCACTTCATCATGACATTGCCGCAATACTAAATGAGTACACGTGGGAGGGTAACTGATACGTCTCAAACGTATCGATAATTTCTGCTCGCTCCATGCATGTTTTGTGTGATATTGCTATGATCTAGATACACTTTCATACACCTTTGATCATATTTGGACTAAACTATTAACTAAGTGCACCCCAGTGCCAGTTTCTGTTTTCTGCTGTTTTTCTATTTATGTTTTCCCCCATATAAAAAGTGCTCCAAAAATTCAGGAAAATCAGATAAAAAATCAGCGTTCCGGAAGCTTCCGGATTCACCGAAGAAGGGCCAGAGGGGCCCCCCTGGTGCCTAGGCGGCCACCCCGCGCGGCCTAGTGCTTGGCCTCACCGGGTGGCCTCGTGGGCGGCTGGTGCCCCCCGGTGTCCCCCTTTGGCTCATATTTATACACCCTTCGCAAAAACCCTGATTCCAGACCCTTTTCTCCAGAAGCAATTCCGATCTCCGCCGCCATCGCCGACAAGCTTCAGGGGATCAGAATTCTTGTGTCGGCACCCTGCCGGGACGGGGAAGTGCCCCCAGATTCATCTCCATCGATGTTGCTTCCTCCCTCCATGATGCGGGAGTAGTCCCTCCTCGGGGATGAGGTTTCTACCAGTAGCTATGTGGTCAATTCTCTCTCCCATGATGTGATCTTCGTTGTGATCATAGGTTATGTTAATCTAGGGTGATCCCATGATATTTCCCCTTCTTCTATGTATTCGATTGATGTAATCACTTGATCTTATCTGACAGTGGTCTATTGGACATGGATTCGAAGGATATTTTCATGAGTGGTTTCCTCTTTTGTGTGTTGATTGAAGATTGAGAGTCTCTTGGTGCTTGTCTTTGACTATCCTTGAGATATGTTGTGGTGATTGTGGTACTCTCTTTGGGTGTCCGCGGTGACATTGGGAAATCCATAGATTGAGAACTACGAACTTTGAGGTGTGATTTTGTAGCCCTACATAATTCTTGTCCTCTATTGACCACAAAGGAATGACCTCCGAGTGCGTCTCCATTGCACGTTTTATGAGAAATATCATGTGATTAGACTATGTTAATGTTGTTGAGAGTTTCCACTAGTGAAAGTATGAAGCCTAGGCCTTGTTTCCACCATTGTTACACTGTTTGTTCTCACTTTTGTCACATGTTTGCTTGCTGCACTTTTTATTACAGATTTATATTACTTTGTTTTGCCACACCTATCACCCATATTTTACCATCTCTTCGCCGAACTAGTGCATATATACAACTCCTAGTTGTATTAGGTGTGTTGGTAACACAAGAGACTTCTTGTATCTTAATTGCAGGGTTGCTTGAAAGAGACCATCTTCAACCTCTACTTCGATGAGTTCGATAAAACTTAGGTCATCCACTTGAGGGAAATTGTTGTTGTCCTAAAAACCTCTGCGCTTGGAGGCCCAACATAGTCTACAAGAATAGAAGCGTGTGTAGACATCAAGCTATTTCTGGCGTCGTTGCCGGGGAGGTAAGCGTTGAAGGTATATCTTTAGATCTTGCAATTAAATCTTTTCGTTTCTTGTTTTTATTTTCACTAGTTAGGACTTATGGAAAACAACAAAAATATTATGAGAGAGCTTTATGAGCTCTACCTTGAGTTGGGACATGAAGTGTTTGAAGAGAAAATCAAAAAGCCTATTGAGCTTCATTATTTGCACAACACTCATGTTAGTAGCAATGTTACTAGTATGTCTTCTTTGAATACCTTTGATGCTAATGATATGCAAAGTTATAAGCTTGGGGATGCTACGTTTTATGAAGATGATATTTTTAGCCCCCCAAGTTTTGATGAGGAAATTTATTTTGATGATACTTTGCCTCCTATCTATGATGATTATTGTGATGACACTTATGCTATAAAGAATAAATGTTTGCAAGTGTATCATGATAAGAATGATTCATGTGATAGCTATTTTCTTGAGTTTGCTCCCACTATTACTAATGAGAAGAATTTTTCTTATGTGGGGAGTAATAAATTTTCTATGCTTGTGGATCATGATAAGAAAGTTTTATGTGATACTTATATTGTTGATTTTATTCATGATCCCACTGAAAATTATTATGAGAGGGGAACATATGCTCATAGATATTTTAATAATATCATATTCCCTCTCTTTATGTTGAAAGTTTTGAAGTTGCACTTGTTTTGCCTTCCTATGCTAATATCTTTATGCTACAATGAGTTATTTCTCTACAAGATCCCTTTGCATAGGAATCATGTTAGACTTAAATGTGTTTGGTGTTTTCTTCTTTATGCTCTCTTTTGTGCTTCAACTCTTATTCCTACGAGAGCATCATTAAAAATTTAAGCCTATCTTTATGGCTATAAAGAAAGAGCTCTAGGGAGACAACCCTTGTTATCTTTAGTTTGAGTTTTTTCCTTTCCAGTTTTAGTGGTCTTGATGATTGTTACTACTGTAGAAACATCATTGTATCTTTCTTTTCAAGCTTTGTGCCAAGATATAGCCTCATATGACAAGGGAAGTGAAATTTGTGACATGTTGTCCAGAAAACAGATTCTGTCTTCGTGACGGGGGAAATCGGAATAAATCACCAGTTCATCTTTTTGAGCTGAATATTTTACACAGCGTGAGCTATACAATCACGGAACTTTCGTATGTTCTGAGTTTTTTTATTTGAGTGGCAGAAGTGCCCCAAAAAAATTCTCTACTACATGTTGTCCTGTTTTTCACAGATTCTGCCACGTTTTATCTCTCCTTACTTTTGCAAAACTTAAGCTTGCTTTTTCTTTACAAAAACCTGTTGGAAATCTTGAGAAATAGTAACTCTTCAAGAATATCTTTATGTCCAGTGGGAATTTTTTTATTTTATTAAGGTTACTAACCTCTCTAATCAGCTTATGATGAGTTATGTATGAAGGGAGTTTTCAAGTGTGCGATGGTAGATGATGAAAGAAGATTCGGAAGTGTCAAGCGCTCAAGCTTGGGGATGCCCCCATGAATCCACAATAAATATTAAAGGAGACTCAAGCATCTAAGCTTGGGGATGCCCCCGTGCATCCCCTTCTCCATCAACAATCATCAGTTCGTCCTTCGTCTCACTATATTTTTATCACTTCATGTGTTATGTGCTATGCTTGGAGCGTCTCGCTATTTGGTTTTATTTTTAGTTTTTTTAGCTTTGCTTTCTGTCCGTAACAAGTTAGATCCCTTCTTACTTTGTGTGGGAGAGAAACACGCTCCACTTTCAAAATCTAGAACACAACATAGGATTTGTGCTGAAATGTTAAACCTGGAGGCAAAAACTTCGCAACGATAAAGTTAGCATAATCTGCAAACCAAGGTAAGAAGAGAGATTGTACTTTTACAACAGCTAGTTGTTCGTCTGGAAAACTGTCGTTGACGGGAATGGGATCATGCGGTATATCTTCCATCCTTGAAAGATTATCCGCCACCGGATTGTCTGCTCCTTTCCTATCGACAATCTGCAAATCAAATTCTTGAAGAAGGAGTACCCATCGGATGAGCCTTGGTTTGGCATCCTTCTTCTCCATAAGATACTTAATGGCAACATGGTCAGTTGTAAGGCCCGATATGCGGTACTGTTCCAGATCTAGGCGTTTCCACCCAGATCCGGGGACGAAGCACATATCAGTCCCACCGCGACATATGATAAAGCCATATGCCCCGGATTTCCAACATGATATCACAACATTACAGATACAAGGATACAATATCTCATACAATCGGCATACAACTGCCTTAATACAATACAACAGTGGAAGATACATGTCTGAGTATAGACTACAAGAAAATGCCTAGTGGCAAAGAGAAAAACATCGATCCCATAACCACACAGGTCCAGGCCCTCCGCCGGGATCCGCCTAACTAGTCGTCGTCGAGTCTCCACGTGAAACGTCGATCACCATACCTGTTGTCGATCGAGAACCCTAAAAAGAGTTTGGGGGTAGTATCATGAGTAGAGAGGTACTCAGCATCCAACTGTAGTGGTCATGTGAACCAGCAAGGACTTCATCACTCATCATTCTAGGACAACTAGTAGTTTACGGTAAGGATGGGGTAAGTGGTGAGGTTGCTGCCGCGCTAGCATTTATGAAGTGGCTAACGATCTAGAGAGTAAGATAAGAAGCCAAGCATTCGATGAGGAATCGCCACCAAAAAAATTCTTGCTATCAACTACTTACGCAATCATAACACCTATCCTATCCTTGTCCTCCTCTTCGCATCCCGACGAAGAAGAAGCAGTCAAGGCACACACACGTTGATCAAGTTTATTAAGATTATCTCAGCTGTTGTTGTCTATGAACAAGGAGTAGGTCTCAAGTCGTCCATAACCGTGGACACGGCTTCTCGAAAAGATTTAACCCTGCAGGGGTGTACCAACTGCCCATTACGAGGCTCCGCACGCACGTCCATCTCTCTCAGTTGCTACCCATTATAGGAAACCATTTTATGATTTAGTTCCAAGAGATCCGAAACGACAGGTCCCGCTAACTAACAGCGAACAAATCTGGGTGGCCCCCGGTGAGTCGACATCCATCTCAGGAGCCGGCCGCGCTCTCGATCTGGTCTCAACCGTCTGTCGCAGGTTTGGATAGCCGGTTAATCACACATGGGAAACCGGGTCCTCAGCCGGACAAAGTGGGCCAGCAAGGGAACTATGTCCTCATTGGTCCAGGTTAGTTTGGAAACAACTGGCGGCCGACCAGCACACACACGGTTTCAAATGGTAAATCAGCTTGGGCCACCACTAGAAATGTTTGAAGCTAGGTAGGTAAGAAAAGGGGACCCCATAAAATCCCACACGCGGTTAGGCACGCTCAGTCTTAAAACCAATACTCGGAACTCGGGTCCTAGGTGACTCGAATGGAACAAAACATCGGGGCGGGATAGCCTAGACCTTCCATCCTTCGTTGAATATAGTCAACATTATAATAATCATATCATCAGCAACAATATAATAATGTGATATCCCAACCCAAAGAGTAACAGGGTAACATCGTAGCATCCTAAGCATGCATACTAAGCAGGGGCTGAGCAACGAGCAATAGTAACATAGCAGTACATGGTTTGCTAGGAGGGGACATGGTTGTATCGGTTTGAAAGAGGCTGTAAACATGTGGTAGGATCAAACATCGAACTTAACCTAGACTAGCATGCAAACCGCTGGTTGAAATAGAATGGATCATAAGTAATGTATAGTCCTTGCCTGTTGATAAGTCGAGTTCCGAAGGTGTAGTTGATCGCAAGCTCGCATCGTCTCCGAGAGGTACCCGCGGAAGCACACAAGACGGTAAACACTGGAAAGCAATCAACGAGCAAGCACTCTATTACTACGAGGAAAACACGAGAAAGCATCAACAAGAAGGCAACATGAGACATCTCACCTACCGTCAAGAGCGGTTACTAACAGGTTAAGTGGAGTATTCGTCACACACGACGATACCGCACATTTGGAAAGGTTCTAGTTGTTTAGCTACAGGTGATCAACAAAGTTGTTAACATGGCAACTCAAGCAAGCATGGCATATCACACAAACATAGCAAAAGGTGAAGCATAAGATAAACTATCTAATCTAGTCAAGTTAAGTGGGGTGAAATCCTAGACATGGCAAACTATTGCGGACCCCACGATAAAAATGGAATTCGGTACTGTTTTGACCTAAGGCATATTTTATTATTTTATTTAGCAAGCAAGAACATCATAAACACAATCTACACAAAATTCTAGTCAAGTTACATATAAAGAACATTTTAATCGGAGCAACGGTTAAAAAGTTATTGCTATTACAGTTTACAGTGGCAGGCAGTGTAATTGGCAGGTCAACAACATGTAAACAAAGTCAAACATGGCAACAAGCAACATTTTATTAAACTACACGAAAAACTAAGCAACTTTCATATTTAACGCGTTGCGATCGGAGCTACCGTTAAAAAGATACGGGCACCGCAAAAAAAACAACACAATCTGCCAAATTAATAATAAAACCTAGCAAAAAAACTAAAAGGGGCCGAAACAGTACTGAACTGGGCTTAATAGAGCAGGGCGCAAAATAACTAAACAGCGCTCAGGCGCTAGACAGCAAACGGGCCGGCCCAACAGTGCACAGAGGAAAAAAAAGAAAAAAAGAGTGGAGGCGTCCTCACCTTGGGCCTGGCCCAGCCGCAGCGGTGGGCGCGGTTTAGCTGGGCGTCGCCCAGGCGAAGGGGAGGCCACGGGCCAGCCTGGGGAGAGGTGGGCCGCGCGGATGAGGCCGTTGGAGGCCCAGCTAGTTCACCCGAGCGGGCGTCGTTCCCGTCCCCGTCTGGATCGGGGCTGCGGATGCGGCCGGCGGCTGGATCCGTCGCGGCGGCGCGACCGGCTGGGAAGGTCTCGGGCGGCGGAGGTTGGAGCTGCCGGATCGGGCTCGGAGGGGGTCGGCGGTGAGGTGCAGGGGCGACCACGACGAGGTCCCACACGACGCGACGGCGAGCTACATCTTGAGGCGTCCATGGCGGCCTGGGTGCCTTGATTTTCCTGGGAAGAGAGCACAGAGGATGAGAGGAAGAGGGAGAAGGGGAGAGGGAGAGGAGAAGGGACGCGGCTGAGGAGGAGATGGCCAGGGCGCGCAGCTGCTACCGGCGGCAGCCTCGGGCAGAGGCGGCGGCGGCCTCGGGTCCGCGGGCGGCTCCGAGGAGAGAGGAGGAGAGAGAAAGCTGGGGGGCTCGATCTGGAGCGTCCATCTCGCGGATCGACGGCCGAGAGCGACCAGGAGCTAGGGTTGACGAAAAATGGGGTATTTTGGGGCAAAATGGAGGGGGTGGCTGCAATTTTTTGGCTAGGGAAACCCTAGAAAGAGGTGGGAGTGTGGTGGTCTTTATATAGCCCAGGTGGCTGGCAGTTTGCAAAAACATCCCCGGTTTTTCTCTCGCGCGCGCGGTGTTTATGTTTCTCACCGTCGGGGTCCGCAATACCTCCGATTCGGGTAAAACTTCGAACTGCGTGATCAGCGCGTCGAGCCGGAGGCGTTCACCTCACGCTGGAACCGTTTCGAGAACACTTTCCGACGCGCTATAAAAATAACCCATTTAATTATTAAACGGGGTTTTTCGTTCCGTTGGTTGCGGTTGGTCTCGTGCGGTTTTCGCGACGGTGATCGAGTGAAACCCGGTGTCGCAAAGGTCGAGTGTCAAGGTGGCAAGGGTCTTTCTCCGTCCGGTATGAGATAAGAGGGGGAAAAAATCGCCGATCAAAAAATCGGGGATGCAAACACCGCAAACAAATCAGATAATCAAACAATTCACACCGAAAACAAATTTTTTTAATTTTTGTGAAATCTGGGCTGTTACATCAGTATGAACAATAATCTTAGAATCAACAATATATTGCCTAAACTTATCACAAGCAAACACTACTGCTAAGAATTCCTTCTCAGTAGTAGCATAATTCTTTTGAGCACTATCAAGGGTTTTGCTAGCATAATATATAACATTCAACTTCTTATCAACCCTCTGCCCTAAAACAGCTCCAACAACAAAATCACTAGCATCACACATAATTTCAAAAGGTAAATTCCAATCAGGTGGTTGTACTATAGGAGCGGTTATTAAAGCTTTCTTAATAACTTGGAAGGCTTCCTTACAATCTTCATCAAAAAAAAAGGAACGTCCTTCTGGAGAAGATTAGTGAGGGGTCTCGAAGTCTTAGAAAAGTCTTTAATAAATCTTCTATAGAAACCAGCATGACCGATAAAACTACGTATACCTTTGATGTCCCTTGGGTAGGGCATCCTTTCAATTGCTTCGATCTTGGCCCTGTCCACCTCAATTCCCATCTCGGAAATCTCGTTGACCATAAAGTGGCACTTCTCCCAGTTAAGCACCAAATTTGTCTCCTCACATCTCTGCAAAACTTTATTAAGGTTGTGGAAAAATGGTCAAAAGAGGTTCCATAGACGGAGAAATCGTCCATGAATACCTCAACAATTTCTTCACAAAAACCATGAAAGATAGCAGACATACACCTTTGAAAAGTAGCAGGTGCATTACATAAACCAAAGGGCATACGTCTGTAAGCATAAGTACCATAGGGACAAGTAAAAGTGGTCTTCTCTTGATCAGCAGTGTTAACATGAATTTGAGAGAAGCCAGAATAACCATCTAAATAACAAAAATGAGTATTTTTGGATAAACTTTCAAGTATTTGCTCGATGAACGGCAACGGGTAGTGATCCTTCCTGGTTGCCTTGTTCAGTTTCCTGTAATCAATACACATTCTATATCGAATAATAATTTGCTGAGGTATTAGTTCATTCTTATCATTAGAAACCACAGTTGTTCCTCCTTTCTTTGGAACACAGTGAACCGGGCTTACCCACTTGCTATCAGCTATAGGGTAGATAATACCTGCGGCTAGAAGTTTGAGAATCTCAGTCCTTACAACATCCATCATTTTCGGATTCAACCGTCGTTGATGATCAATAACTGGTTTAGCATCAGGCTCAAGGTTGATGGTATGTTGAAAAATAGACGGACTAATCCCCTTAAGGTCATCAAGCGTATAGCCAATTGCACCTCGATGTTTGCGAAGTACTTCCAATAGTCGCTCTTCTTCATACCCTGAAAGGTTAGAATTGATAATAACAAGATATATTTTCTTTTCATCTAAATAGGCATATTTGAGCGTATCAGGAAGAGGTTTAAGATCAAACACTGGATCTTCTTTTGGTTTCGATAAAATTCCCAAAGGTTCAACTGGAAGGTTGTGCTTTAGGATAGCAGGTTGTCTTAAGAATATTTCGTCCATCTCATTTCTCTCCTGCATATGCAAATCATTCTCGTGGTCCTCCATATATTGCTGCAAAGGGTCATTAGGAGGAATAGCAATGGAAGAAATATCTTCAATAATCTTATCATTACTAGGAAAATCAGTACCACGAGGCGCTTAGAGAACTTAGAAAAGTTAAATTCATATGGCTCACCATTGAATTCAACAGAAACTTTACCTTTCTTGCAATCTATTATAGCTCCACAAGTTCTGAGAAAAGGTCTACCGAAAATAATAGGACAAAAATTATCGCTTACTGAACCAAGTACTAAAAAGTCGGTAGGATATTTTAACTTTCCGCATAAGAATTCAACGTCTCTCACAATTCCGTTAGGAGAGATAGTTGCTCTGTTTGCAAGATGAATAGTAACATCAACTTCTTCAAGTTCACAAGGTGAAATTTCACCCATGATCTCTTGATAAAGTGAATACGGGATAGCACTAGCACTCGATCCCAAATCTCATAGCCCATAATAATTGTGATCTCCTATTTTAGCAGATACTACTGGAGTACCTGAAATTGGGCCTTTATTCTTGGCTGTGACAAGTTTAGTGGAAACAACACAAAAATTTATATTGGAATCTAAAGCATCATTAGTAATAAGATCCTTAACCAATGCAACTCGAGGATCGACCTTGATCTGGTCCTCAGGCTCATCAATTCTTCTCTCACTCTTATTCATTATGCCTGTCACAAAAGAGTGCTCCCTTATTCTTACGGGAAAAGGGGGCTTTTCGTATATAACTGCAGGCAAAATAGGGTCAGCAACATGAATATCAATAGGTAATTCTTTGAAGGGTTTATGATGCTGATTCTTCTTCTTCTTAGAAGAGTCAATATGAGAGGCAAAGTCCTTACAAAAATCAATCATTAGATGGGAATCAAGACCAATCTTAGAGCAAAAGGTACTAAAGTAATCAGTTTTCACATAGCTCTCTATATAATCATGCTCATAATTTATAGTGGGTTCAATACCTTTATCTATTTCCCAATCTTCGGTATTCTTCTGGATCCTTTCAAGGAGATCCCATGTTTCTTCAACGCTTTTCATCTGAAATACCCCACTAGAGGAGGCATCCAACATCTCCTTATCCTGACGAGAAAGTCTAGCATAAAAATTTGTAAGTATAGTTTTCTTGGGGAGCTCATGAATAGGACATTTGAGCATTAGAGATTTCAATCTCCCCCAAGCTTGAGTGATGCTTTCTCCATCACGAGACCTAAAGTTATAGATATAATTTATGTCTCGATGAATTTCATGAAGAGGATAAAACTTGGTATAAAAGAGAGACATAAGCTCTCGCCAATCAAGAAAATGAGAGTTATCGAGAAGCTTATAGATACGTCCCAAACGTATCTATAATTTCTGCTTGCTCCATGCATGTTTTGTGTGATTTTGCCATGATTTGCTTGAACTTTCATACACTTTTGAGCATATTTGGACTAACCTATTAACCCAGTGCACCCAGCTGCCAGTTGTTGTTTTCTGCCATTTTTTTATTTCAGGTTTTCCGGCCATTAAAAGTGTTCCAAAAAATCCGGAAAAATCAGATAAAAAATCAGCGACCCGGAAGCTTCTGGAAACACCAAAGGAGGGAAGGGGGGCCACCCTCCTAGCTGCCTTGTGGCCCCTCTCGGTGCGCCCTTCACCTATATTTAGCCCTCCGGGTGGAAACCCCTAATATCGATCTCTTTTCCGCGAACTCGCCTCTGTACCGCCGCCGTTTCTAGATCGGGGCTGCCTGGAGAAGCTGCCCTGGCACCCTGCCGGGAGGAGGAACCCCCTCCTGGAGACCATCCATAGCCATGGACGCCTCCCGTATGTACCGTGAGTAGTTTCCCTTGGACCATGGGTCCGTGACCAGTAGCTATGTGATGTACTTATCTCCCCTCTTTGTGCTTCCACTTTCGAGACCTCGTGAGCTGTCTCACATGATCGAGGCACTTCTGTAATTTCTGCTGTTGCTATGCTGAGTTTGTTGGGATCTGATGGATTATGAGACTATGTTCAGATTGTGATGAGTAATATATTTGGTTCTTCTCTTTTATATTTTGTTCTTGAGTAAATTCTTGCATGTTCTCTATTGCAGTATTTTACTTTGGCCAAGTATTTTGTTGAAACTCCAAGAGGGAGCGTTATGGTTGATTGTTGGTTCAGCCCCTTGATGTCTAGCTTGAGTGGCAGAAACATGAGACTAGGGGATGTGCCGTTGCCACCAAGGATAAAACAACGGTGCGTGTATCCACGGATGCAAGGATTGTTTACTTTACGCAAAGTTCTTTTAATGCAGTTGTATGTTGCTTTGAGTTTACACTTTGGGTGGGATTCGCAACTTAATACCAGCGAGATGTTCTGGATAGATATCTCAAGGTGGATGATTCGTAGTAGATGCAGTTGGATTTCGGTCTACTTACCTTGGCGTACTGCCCATTGCTTTTGAGCCCTTCCTTTCTTTGCAGCATAGTTAGCATTGCGGTGCCTTCATAATTCTGTCAATTGCCCAAAGGTGATTTGTTTACCTCGCTAGCACTTTTATCGTCTTTTGGGAGAGAGACATCACTAGTGAAAATCACAGGACCCCGGTCCATCTTCACATTACTGTTTACATCCTTAGTTTACTTTCAGTTGCCACTATTATAATCTCTTGTGTTGATCATTTGTAAACAGCAAGGCCGGAGGAATTGACAACTCCTCTGTACTCGTTGGGAGCAAAGTTATTTGTTGCTGTGTGCAGGTCCACGTCAAGCGCCGTGACACCATCTTGTATCTCTTGGAGTCCTACTGGTTCGATAACCTTGGTATCTTTACCGAGGGAAATTTGCTGCTACGCTACATCTCACCTTCCACTTGGGGTAACCAACAAGGAGTGAGAGATCCTCACCGTATCACTTATACCAATCTAAAGCTTTATCTATAAGCGATACTGAGAACAATTTCTTCATGACAAACTCCTTTGATACACATGCAAGCTTAAATAGTGAACATAGTTCTGATAAATATAGCAAGTGTTCACTGGGATGTCTGTCTCCTGCATAACGATTAGACAAAACACAATCGATAATACCAGCTGGTATTTTATAAGGCACAATTTCAGTAGGGTGAGGTACAACCACCACAGATGTGGGGTGTTTCCCCATAAGCAACGGTCCAATAGCTAGGTTGTCCATATGGACAAAGAGTAGCAACAGCAAAATAAAAATAACAATATAAAAAATTCCTTACCAACTTCACTTACCAATAGCGCTATGCTCCCCGGCAACGGCGCCAGAAAACGTTACTTGATGACCCTCAACGTCAAGGGATCTATTGCAGCGTTTTCGATAAGTAAGAGTGTCGAACCCAACGAGGAGCGAAAGATATTGATAGGTGAATTTGGGCAAGGAATAACTGCAAGCACTAAAAGATAACTTTTTAGGGGTTTTCTATATAAGCAACGATAAGATAAAAGAAAGCAAAGTAAATAGTGCTGAGGAGCAGCAAGTGACCCAATCCTTTTGAGAAAAGGATAAGCCTGGCAACTGAACTTATAAAGACTAAAGCGTTCTTGAGGACACATGGAGAGGTAGTCACTTGTTTTCTCCATACTCTGTATCGATAACAAGTGTTGTGTTGATAAGTGTTGAGTGGGTGGATCTATGCTAGCACACCTTCTAGACTAAGATAAGTGCGCTCTTATGATTAAAAATCTTGCAAGCATCCGCAAATACAAGATAGAAATTAAGGCAAAGCCTAACCACGTCAATAAGATCAAGGATCCATTAGTCCCTTGTGCAAAAGTGTGCAAACTGGGGTTCAGGTTTCTGTCACTCTGGCAACCCACCATAAGCATTCTTTATACACAATTTATCCCCCTAGGTCCTTAAGAAGGCGAAGTGTTGAGTGTTCGACTCACACAACACCACTAGGAAAATAACAACACAACTTAAATATCAAACAACACAAATTACTTCAACACATATGACTACTAACAACTAGATTTCTCCCATGTCCTCAAGAACTAAAGTAACTACTCACAAGACATAAAAGAGATCATGATCATAGGTGATAAATATATGATAAACAATCTGAACATAATGATATTTCACCAACAAAACTCAATAGCATTCACCACAAAGTAGCAATCAACACCGATAGAGTAGAGAGGATAGATAGTACGGATTACAACACAAGATAAACTTGTGAGGTGAGATTGGATGGTGTTAGAGATGGTGCTGATGTTGGGGATGATGTTGATGATGATCTCGATGATGCCCATGATGATGGTTATGACGATGGCGATGATATCCCCTTCCGGGAGGTGATCTCCTCGGTGGAATCTGCCCGCCGGAGAGCCCTTTTCTTCTCTGTAGGTTTCCGCCACGGAGCGGCGGCGGAACTCCGTAAAAGCTTCTTATTTTTAGTTTTTCGCGTAAGGAGGAGTATATAGGCCAGAGGGGGGACCGGGAGTGTCCCCAGGGCTCTAGGCGCCCTCCCGGCGCGGCTAGGGGTGGGGCCACGCCAGGTGGCCGCCTGGGGCTCCTGTGGCCCCCCTCTGGCCCCTCTTCAGCGTCTCTTCGTTAATATTCTGGAACCCCCCCCCCCCCGTCAATTTTCAGGTAATTTGGAGGTATGCTTCTTCAGCAACTCAGCGTCCACTTTTTAGCGCTGAATCCTGCGTCTGCTGCTTCTGCACCGGAAAGTTGCAAACTGTGTAAAATGAGCCAAAACAACATAAGAACATCATCGTAACATGAAATATATCAATGAATAAGGATGAATTACGATATAAAATAGTAATGCAATTTGGACGTATCAGGGACCTTCACACAATAGAACTTGGCTTGCATATTCATAGGATGAGCCTCCTCAAAAGATCTCTAGGTCTTCATGAGCGAGCAAGTTAGATGCACCCCCACTAGTTCCATAGGAGAGCTTTTTAGCTCATATGTGCATCCGTTTCATGTCAATCCCTACTCCTCACATCATATCTATCATTTGGCCTTCTCGCCTATGATTGTCCTCATTGATGTGAGCCTTTCTCACCTTTTTGTCTTCCTCCTCCACCATATTCTCTCTTTTCCATCCTAAGTGTCAACTCTCGTGCTTACGCTCATCCATTGCATGAGTGCTCAAAATATCGAAAGGGAGTGGATCAAATTGACTTGTACCTGGCTAGTGGTCTGGTGAAGAGTCAAGATAAGATTCCAAAGAAGACCAGGCGTGAAACTTTAGTAGATTGAGTTCTCAACACAAAAATACTTTTTTCCCGTATTCCCTATCCCCATTCTTGCACGCAAACACCATTTGGAGACATTCGAGTCATGGACAGCGAGAGCTCTTGCACCTAATGTTCTTTTTTTACTTGTTTCAACGCTAATATAGAGTCTTGCATGTTATGACTTGAATTGAATCACATACCTTGATTTCTTTACTTTTCAAAGTCCTTATATGGTTGCTAGCATGTCACCATAGAAATTATGCCTGTTATCATTTACCTACTCGAGGACGACCAGGAATTAAGCTTGGGGATGTTGATACGTCTCAAACGTATCGATAATTTCTGCTCGCTCCATGCATGTTTTGTGTGATATTGCTATGATCTAGATACACTTTCATACACTTTTGATCATATTTGTACTAACCTATTAACTCAGTGCACCCTAGTGCCATTTTCTGTTTTCTGCTGTTTTTCTATTTCAGTTTCCCCCCATATAAATAGTGCTCCAAAAATTCGAGAAAAATCAGATAAAAAATCAGTGTTCCGGAAGCTTCCGGATTCACCGAAGAAGGGCCAGAGGGGCCCCACCTGGTGCCTAGGCGGCCACCCCGTGCGGCCTAGGGCTTGGTCACGCCGGGTGGCCGCCTAGACTCCTGGTGCCCCCCCGGTGCACCCCTTTGGCTCTTATTTATACACTCGTCGCAAAAACCCTGATTCTAGACCCTTTTCTCCATAAGCAAGTATGATCTCCACCGCCATCGCCGACAAGCTTCAGGGGACCAGAATTCATGTGCCGGCACCCTGCCGGGACGGGGAAGTGCCCCCGGATTCATCTCCATCGACGTTGCTTCCTCCCTCCATGATGCGTGAGTAGTCCCTCCTCGGGGTTGAGGTTTCTACCAGTAGCTATATGGTCAATTCTCTCTCCCATGATGTGAATTCGTTGTGATCATAGGCTATGTTAATCTAGGGTGATCCCATGATATTTCCCCTTCTTCTATGTGTTGGATTGATGTACTCACTTGATCTTATCTAGTATAATCCCCGAGACCATGGTGACAGTGGTCTATTGGACATGGATTCGAAGAATATTTTCATGAGTGATTTCGTCTTTTGTGTGTTGATTGAAGATTAAGAGTCTCTTGGTGCTTTTCTTTGACTATCCTTGAGAAATATTGTGGTGATATAGATACTCTATTTGGGTGGCCACGGTGACATTGGGAAATCCATAGATTGAGAACTACGAACTTTGAGGTGTGATTTTGTAGCCCTACATAATTATCGTCCTCTCTTGACCACAAAGGAATGACCTCCGAGTGCATCTCAATTGCACGTTTTATGAGAAATATCATGTGATTAGACTATGTTAATGTTGTTGAGAGTTGCCACTAGTGAAAGTATGAAGCCTGGGCCTTGTTTCCACTATTGTTACACCGTTTGTGCTCACTTTTGTCACATGTTAGCTTGCTGCACTTTTTATTACAGATTTATATTACTTTGTTTTGCCACACCTATCACCCATATTTTACCATCTCTTTGCCGAACTAGTGCACCTATACAACTCCTAGTTGTATTAGGTGTGTTGTGGCCAGAGGGGACCCACCAGGGCCCCAGGCGCCCTCCCGGCGCGCCCCAGGGTGGGGCCGCGCCAGGGGGCCTCCTGGACCCCTGGTGGCCCCCCTGGCTGCCCCCCTTCGCCTACTTATTCCCCGTGACGCAAAAACCCTGAAACGGGAACCCTATTTCGTGATCTCTCCTCTGTTCCGCCGCCGTCGCGCTTCCAAGATCGGGAGCACCAGAAGACCTCTTCCCGGCACCCTGCCGGAGGGAGGAATCACCTCCGGGAGCTTCTCCACCATAATGGACGCTTCCCGGATGAACCGTGAGTAGTCCACCTTGGACCATGGGTCTATTATCAGTAGCTATGTGATGTTCTCCTCCCCTCTTTGTTCTTCATGGATTAGACCTCGTGAGCTGCCCTACATGATCGAGGCACTTATGTAATATTTCTGTTGTTGCTATGCTGAGTTTGTTGGGATCCGATGGATTATGAGATTATGTTCAGATTGTGTTTGAGTAATATATTTGATTCTCCTCTTTTATATTTATGTTCTTGAGTAATTCTTGCATGTTCTCCGTTGTTGTTTATTGCTTTGGCCAAGTAGTAGGTAGTGACTCCAAGAGGGAGCGTTTTGCATGATTGTGGGTTCATGCCCCCCGATAACTAGCTTGAGTGATAGGAACATGAGTCTAGGGGATGTGTTGTTGCCACAAGGGGCAAAACAACAGTGCTTGTACTTGCGGGTGCAAGGATTGTTTACTTTACGCAAAGTTCTTTCATGCAGTTGTCTGTTGCTTTGAGTTTACACTTTGGGTGGGATTCACAACTTAATACCAACGAGATGTTCTGGATAGATGTCTCAAGGTGGATGATTAGTAGGTAGATGCAGCTGGATTTCGGTCTACTTGTTTTGGCGTACCGCCCAAGCTTTTGAGCCTCATCCTTTCTTTATAGCATAATTAGCATTGGTTTGCGCACATAATCCTGTCAATTGCCCAGCTGTAATTTGTTTACCTCGCATGGTTCTTTTATCGTCTTTTTGGAGAGAGACATCACTAGTGAACATCATAGGACCCCGGTCCATATTTCCAATACTGTTTACACCCTCTATCAATTTACTACTTTATTTATTTTTTCGATGCTATCACTATAATTATTATCCTGTGCGTTTTATCCTTTGTAAACAACAAGGCCGGAGGAATTGACAACTCCTCTGTACTCATTGGGAAGCAAAGTTATTTGCTTTGTGTGCAGGTCCAGGTGAAGTAAGCAACCTTAGGTTGTGAACGGCGCCATTGTTCACTTCACCACCTTCTTGTATCTGTTGGAGTCCTACTGGTTCGATACTCAACCTTAGCATCTTCGCTAAGGGAAATTGCCGCTACGCTACATCTCACCTTCCACTTTGGGTAACCAGCAAGGGGCGAGAAGTAAACTCTCGTGACATCAAAGCAATTTCTGGCGCCGTTGCCGGGGACTCCACTCTTCAAGATAGGGGAGTTGCACACTATCTTTTATCTTTGCTTTTTAGTCTTGTTTGTTTACCTTTCAGTTTTTTCTTTAGTGTCGTTTATCAAAAATCAAAAAAAAATAGTTACCTTGCTAGTAGTTGTCATTATGTCTGGTCCTTTTGCCTTTGGTGAAGCAGAAGTGTTCACCTTTAAACAAAGGGGTGGTGAAAGTCTGAAAGATGCGAGGTATAGAATTAATGATTCTCAAAAAAGAGCCACCAAGAAGCAATCCACTACTATCCTTCTTATAAAATTTTATGTTGGAATTACTTCTTGGAATAGGTTTATTCTAGATACTGCTATCAATGGGAATTTCATAGAAGCCCCAGTTTGGGAAGCTCTTAGTATTATGGAAAATCTTGTTGGAAATCTCCCTGTTGCTAGCATTCAAGAGGACATTACCCTAGCTCATATTATGAAAAAACTTGAAAAGTTAGAGCTAGAGATGCCAAGCATTCATAAGATAAGTGAGTTGGATCGTAAGATTCAAGGGAATTTGAATAGATTCGATAGCTCCATGCATAATGTTTTTAAAAAATTTGAGACTATCAAATCCCATGACTTGGACCCTTCTAGGATTGATAAGATTGAGGAAATCATTGACACTCTAGGAACTACTTTCTCCTCAATCAAAACCAAGAAGGTGGAAACTCCGGCAAAGAAGGAACCTAGGTTCGTTTACGTCCCAAAGGCTCCTCGTTTCAAAAATAATCTATCTGTTGCCAAAGGGGTTGAAATTGTGAAGACTTTGGAAGAGATACCTCTCTTTAATAGAATAAATGAGACTCCAATTGATCTTCCGTCTTTTGCTTTTATTCCTAGAAGTATATTTATTAGGCCTTTATTTTAAAGACCTCTTAAGAGTGGTTGTATTATTGAAGAGGTTTTTGATGATCTTGATGATGGTTCAATTGATACAACTTGATCTATTTTGCATTAAGCCTAGCTAATGGCTTTAAAGAAGCGCTTTCGGGAGGCAGCCCGCAACGAATTTATGATTTCCTTTTTGTTTTTATTCTGTTTTTAGTGGTCTTGATGATTGTTACTACTGTATCAACATCATTGTATCTTTACTTTTCAAGCTTTGTGCCATTTATAGCCTCTTATGACAAGGGAAGTGAAAGTTGTGACATGCTGTCCAGAAAACAGATTCTGTCCTCGTGACTAGAAAAATTCAGAGACAGATCCCAGTTCATCTTTCTGAGCTGAATTTTTTACACAACGTGCTCTATACAATTATGGAACTTTCGTATGTTCTGAGTTTTTTTATTTGAGTTGCAGAAGTATCCCTAAAAAATTCTTTTCTACCTTCTGGTCTGTTTTTCACAGATTCTGTCCTGTTTTGCCTTTCCTTCGTTTTGCAAACCTTAAGCTTGCTTTTTCTTTGCAAAAACTTTTTGGAAATCTTGAGAAACAGTATCTCTTCAAGAATATCCTTATTTACAGCAGAGAAAAAATTATTTTTTTATGGGTACTAACCTCGCTAATCAGATTATTATGAGTTATGTATGAAGGGAGTTTTCAAATGTGCGAGGGAAGATAATGAAAGAAGATTCAGAAGTGTCAAGCGCTCAAGCTTGGGGATTCCCCCATGCATCCCCAAGAAATATTCAAGGAGACTCAAGTGTCTAAGCTTGGGGATGCCCCCGTGCATCTCCTTCTTCATCAACAATTATCAGTTCGTCTCTCGTCTCACTATATTTTTATCACTTCATGCGTTATGTGCTACGCTTGGAGCATAGCGCTCTTAGGTTTTGTTTTTAGTTTTATTTAGCTTTGGTTGCTGTTCATAACAAGTTAGAACCCAGCTTTCTTTGTGTGGGAGAGAAACACGCTCCACTTCCAAAAATCTAGAACACAACATAGGACTTTTCATGCTTATCTTTGCTGTGTGTGTTCTTTATCTTTTCATAGATACTGTCATGTTTAGCTCTTAGTTTTCATGCTTATCTTTTCAAAGATCTTTTGTTTAGTTTATTGCTGGAACTCTCTTGAGTTTTCATGTTTATCTTGTTTAGAGAGTTTGCCTGTTGCACTGAGTTTTGTGTCTTGATTTGAAGTAGGTAATTGAGGTTGCTATTCTTTTGTAGTAGTAACTTGCAATAGTTTTGAGGTATTGTTTTGAGGTTTGTTTGGACTTTTGGTGTCAAGACCTTTAGCCTATTAGTGATAGATGTCGTATTTTGGGCAATCCGTGTTTATTTTCAAAACTTACAAATTTAGTTGAGAACTTTAGCTACTAGATGGATCACTACTCTTCTGAGGGGTCGATTATTAGAGTACACTCACGTACCATGAGTTGAGGATGCGCAAGGATAACCAAACCCCCATACACTCCTCCTCGGGGTACTTGTCTCTTTGTGAAACCTCCTTATTAGATTGAGAGTTACCGATAATAAGTGCATGAGTTCTTCGGACTAATGTGAGTATTCGAAAGTTGACACTTCCACCTTCCCATATTTTTCTAGCCTCTCCTGTGCTGTGCATTGCTTTCTTCTCACTCCGAGAGTTAGCGTCCACCTTCGCCGGTACATCCAAACCCTTGGCATGATACGCTCTGTCATCATAAACCTCCTTATATCCTTCCTCAAAACAGCCACCATACCTACCTATAAAGGCATTTCCATAGCCTTTCCGAGATATATTGCCATGCAACAATCATCTTCTCATGACTTGATCTTCATGTCATACATGCTACTTGCTTGATCGATGAGCCGCATGCTAGTTGGGCCTTTCTCTAATCATTTCTACATGACACATTAGTATCATTGCATATCCTGCTACACTGGTAGAGGCATACATTTGCATACATCATGATAGTTACATCTTCTTTATGATTTGAGTACTTTGTAAAGTGTGAAAGATCTTCTATAATTTTTGTAATATATAGAGTGCTGCCCCTAAAGTGAGGCAAAGTGGACACAAATTAAAAGATCCCAAAGAGGACAATTGAGAGAAATAGAAAGAGCCATTGAGGCCACCAAAAAAATAGAAAAAAATAGAAAAAAGAGAAAAAGAAATAAAAAGAGAGAAGGGGGCACACTACTATTCCTTTTGAGAGATCCACACTCGTACTCCCTCTTATATCTTGTACTCCATAGAGATTATCATTCATGCATATAGCTATGTGGGGACCTTCACACTATAGAACTTGGCTAGTATATTCCAATGATGAGCCTCCTCAAATGAGCTCTAGGTCTTCTTGAGCAAGCAAGTTGGATGCACCCCCACTAGTTCCATTGGAGAGCTTACCTTAGCTCATATGTGCATCCGTTGCATGGCAATCCCTACTCCTCACATCATATCTATCATTTGGCTTTATCTCGCCTATGATTGTCCTCATTGATGTGAGCCTTTCACACCTTTTTGTTTTCCTCCTCCACCATATTCTCTCTTTGCCATCCTAAGTGTCAAATTTCTTTCTTACGCTCATCCATTGCATGAGTGCTCAAAATGTCGAAAAGGAGTGGATCATTTTGACTTGTACTTGGCTAGTGGTCTGGGGATGAGTCAAGATAAGATTCCAAAGAAGACCAAGTGTAAAACTTTAGTAGATTGAGTTCTCAACAGAAAAATACTTTTTTCTTGTATATCCCTATCCCCTTTCTTGCACGCAAACACCATTTGGAGACATTCGAGTCACGGACAGCGAGAGCTCTTGCACCTTTATGTTCTTATGTTGCTTGTTTCAATGCTAAATATAGACTCTTGCCTGTTATGACTTGAATTGAATTACATGCCTTGATTTCTTTACTTAAAAGTTCTTTTATGGTTGTTAGCATGTCACCATAGAAATTATGCTTCTATCATTTACCTACTCGAGGACGAGCAGGAATTAAGCTTGGGGATGTTGATACGTCCAAAACGTATCTATAATGTCTGCTTGCTCCATGCCTCTTTTGTGTGATATTACTATGATATTGATGAACTTCCATACACTTTGATCATATTTGGACTAACCTGTTAACTCAATGCACCCAGTGCCAGTTCCTTTTTTCTGCTGTTTTTCTATTTCAGGTTTCCCCCATATAAAAAGTGCTACAAAAATACAGGAAAATCCAATAAAAAATCAGCATGCAGGAAGCTACGGGAATCACCGAGGGGGGGGGGGGGCAGAGGGGACCCACCAGGGCCCCAGGCGCCCACCCGGCGCGGCCCAGGGTGGGGTCGCGCCAGGGGAGCGCCTGGACCCCTGGTGGCCCCCCTGGATGCCCCCCTTCGCCTATTTATTCCCCGTGACGCAAAAACCCTGAAACGGGAACCCTATTTCGCGATCTCTCCTCTGTTCCGCCGCCGTCGTGCTTCCAAGATCGGGAGAACCAGAAGACCTCTTCCCGGCACCCTGCCGGAGGGAGGAATCACCTCCGAGAGCTTCTCCACCACCATGGACGCTTCCCGGATGAACCATGAGTAGTCCACCTTGGCCATGGGTCTATGATCAGTAGCTATGTGATGTTCTCATCCCCTCTTTGTTCTTCATGGATTAGACCTCATGAGATGCCCTACATGATCGAGGCACTTATGTAATATTTCTGCTGTTGCTATGCTGAGTTTGCTGGGATCCGATGGATTATGAGATTATGTTCAGATTGTGTTTGAGTAATATATTTGATTCTCCTCTTTTATATTTATGTTCTTGAGTAATTCTTGCATGTTCTCCGTTGCTGTTTATTGCTTTGGCCAAGTAGTAGGTAGTGACTCCAAGAGGGAGCGTTTTTCATTATTGTGGGTTCATGCCCCCCGATGACTAGCTTGAGTGACGGAAACATGAGTCTAGGGGACGTGTTGTTGCCACAAGGGGGGAAACAACGGTGCTTGTACTTGCGGGTGCAAGGATTGTTTACTTTACGCAAAGTTCTTTAATGCAGTTGTCTGTTGCTTTGAGTTTAGACTTTGGGTGGGATTCGCAACTTAATACCAGCGAGATGTTCTGGATAGATATCTCAAGGTGGATGATTAGTAGGTAGATGCAGATGGATTTCGGTCTACTTGTTTTGGCGTACCGCCCATGCTTTTGAGCCTCTTCCTTTCTTTATAGCATAATTAGCATTGGGTTGCACACATAATCCTGTCAATTGCCCAGCAGTAATTTGTTTACCTCGCATGGTTCTTTTATCTTCTTTTGGGAGAGAGACATCACTAGTGAGCATCATAGGACCCCGGTCCATATTTCCAATACTGTTTACACCCTCTATCAATTTACTACTTTATTTATTTTTTCGATGCTATCACTATCATTATTATCCCGTGCGTTTTATCCTTTGTAAACAACAAGGCCGAAGTAATTGACAACTCCTCTGTACTCGTTGGGAAGAAAAGTTATTTGCTTTGTGTGCAGGTCCAGGTGAAGTAAGCAACCTTAGGTTGTGAACGGCGCCATTGTTCACTTCACCACCTTCTTGTATCTGTTGGAGTCCTACTGGTTTGATGCTCAACCTTAGCATCTTCGCTAAGGGAAATTGCCGCTACGCTACATCTCACCTTCCACTTTGGGTAACCAACGAGGGGCGAGAAGTAAACTCTCGTGAAATCACGTAGACATCAGTAACGAATGAGGATTCGATGCCCACATCCTAGATGTGTTCTACCCGTATAATACATCTTCGCATATCTTGGCTCTGGTACCACTGTTGGGATACGGGGCAGAAAACACAATTTTTTCATACCTACGTTACCCGAACCCAAGATCTATGCTATGGCGACGTAAAGTAACGGAGGGAATCCGAGATCATACCTTTGAAGACCGAAAGAGGGAAACATTCTTGCGAACGTGGCTGGCTTAGACTCGGAACTATGACTCCCGGTCGTGTTGAAGACCACCGACGATGGAGACTCCCGGTTGACCTCCGGCGATGAAGTAGCGCCACAGGTGTAGCGCCTCAAAGAGATTATACACGTACAGTACAATCGATGTTCCCTCCGGGCCCCAAACCAGGCGATCAGCGGAAGAAAGACGGATTCGGATCCCGACTCCGGCAGAGGGACGGCCTGCTGTGGCGGAGAACTCCAGACCAGGTTCAGACTCCAAGCAAGGGGAGTCCACTCTCTAGGTAGGAGAAGGAGAGGGAGAGAGATTTCTGTGTATTGAAAAAAAGGGGGTGTACCCCTCTTATATAGGCCAAGGGGGTGCCATCCTCCTCCCCTCCCCGAGGTGGGACTAAACTCCCAAGGGAGGGGGGTGCGCCAGCCAGGGAGGGGGATGGGCCTCACCCTTGGCGCCAAGCCCAAGGGGGGAAACCCCCTCCTCCCCTAATGGGCCCACATGGCCCATTAAGCCTTTTTCCATTTTAATTAATTTAATTATATTTTAATATTTAATTTAGATAATTAAATAATAAAACATTATTAAATACAATTAAACTTTATTTTGAACCTTTCAAAATATCCGGAACAACTTCCGTTCTTCCCTGGAGCTATTCCGATGATATCTCCTATTTCACCGATGATCCCGAATCTATCCCAATGCATCGATTGCACCTTAAGTGTAACACCCTACGGCCCGGGAAACAACAGACATGATCGAGACATTCTCATTGACCAATGACTAGTGATACGTCCCAAACGTATCTATAATTTCAGCTTGATCCATGCATGATTTGTGTGACTTTGCCATGTTTTGCTTGAACTTTCATACACTTTTGATCATATTTGGACTAACCTATTAACTCAGTGCACCCAGTTGCCAGTTCCTGTTTTCTGCTGTTTTTATATTTCAGGTTTCCGGCCATTAAATGTGCCAAATAAATTCCGGAAAAAATATATAAAAAATCAGCGTCCCGAAAGCTTCCCGAAGAACCAAAGATTGAAGGGAGTGGACCCACCAGGGTCCCATGAGGGTCCCTGGCGTGGCCCAGCCCTAGGGCGCGCCGGGCACCCTCCTGGCTGCCATGTGGCCCCCTCGGTGCCCCCTTGGCCTATATTTAGTGCCCGCGGAGGAAACCCCTAATATCGATCTGCTATTCCCGTTCTCCTCTCTCTACCGCCGCCGCCGCTGTTTCAAGATCGGGGCTGCCAGGAGAAGCTGCCCAGGCACCCTGCCGGAAGGAGGAACCCCCTCTGGGAGACCATCCTTCGCCATGGACGCCTCCCGGATGTGATGTTAGTAATCCCCCTTGGACCATGGTGTCGTGGTAATACTAAAGGTATACCCCTAGGCAAGGGAAACCCAGGGGTATCCCTAAGCTTTGGGTTTCCCCCAGAAAACACACATCAAGCAAAATAAGATCAACCAAAAAACACGAAGCATTGGCGGCTTCCGAGTAACACATTACTCGGAAACCAGGAGCCGTTTCCGAGTAAACAACTACTCGGAAGCTCAGCAAGATCCGAGTAGAGCGATACTCGGGAGGGACCGGCGAGCCCCCACTACTCGGAAGATGGAAAACGCAACGGACAGAAGGCATTTAATGTTGCAGGCGTTCTCCCCCCTTTATTAGTAGTAACGGGCTAACCGTTTTGTAATTAAGTATGCATTTAATCTTACAATTAAGACCCATTTATGCCAGGGAATTAAGGAGGCAGGGGCGCACTCTATATAAGCCACCCCCTCCCCTCTGGCATAGGGACGCGCACACTTTTCCCCTTCTCAGTATTCTGAAGAAAGAACACCCCAGTAAGTCTGGGACAGGACTAAGATTTTTATCTCCACGGAGAGGCCTAACCTGTACAATCCTCTTGCGTCAACCCACTCTACGTACAGATTCATTTAGCTCCTTTCATACCCCTATACTCATTGTCAGATTTACATCCACGACAGTTGGCGCCCACCGTGGGGCTGAGTTGATCAGCAATCGTAGAGATGGCATTTTCCTCATCCTTTTCGTCGACTCGCGGCTCTGAGCTCATCATCGGAGAGGTTTTCTGTTTTGGATCGTTGGCTTTCATAGCTGACGATTCGGCTTCGTTAGCAGATTCCCCGCTCCAGGCACAATTGCTGCCCTCAAGGGGCAGCGTCCACTTCCGAGCTGACGAATCGGGGGGCCTGCGCCTCCAACTGTCGGCTCATCGTCAAGCGCCCGCGCTGCTATCTGTCCGCCACAAGAAGAGGCGCTCGGGCCGTCCGCATGCTCACCATCGTGGAAATTCGGTCAAGGTCCGACAGGTGGCGATCATCGACTCGGTGGAGTCCGCCCACAAGGCCTTGGACGAACTGATCACAAGAGAAGGCTCCACGGCTTCTCTCTTGCCTCTGTTCGACCTGGTCGAAGAAGAAGGCATGGCAGCGTCTGACCCCGAGCCAGGCACCGAACAAGAAGGCAGCAGCGGCACCCCCGTCGCGGTTGCGGAAGTATGTATGGCCGAGATTCCGCCCTCTCATCCATCGCCAGCTCGGGACACTAGCGCCCGAGATGAGACGAACAGCCCATCCAAGGCCGGCACTCGGGAGCCGACCCGACGTGTTTCAGCCTTCCGAAGGTTGGAGCTCGGAGATTCAAGTCGGCAACCTCGTCCACCTACCCGGGAGGAGCGGGAAGAGGCAGAAGCGGCCGAGCGACTGCTTAATACCCCAATTGACACAAGCACTCCAGAAGGGCGAGGCCTGGAGGCAGCCAGATTAACCAATATCGGCATGAAGACCTCAGAAGAACGGAAGCCCGTGGGATGGGTCAGCCCGCACCTCGGAGGGAGGAGTTCCCGCGGCGCCGAGACGACCGTTATTTTGACATTGAAGACGACGTCCGAAGCCATCTTGTTCAGACCCGAGTCGACCGCGCCAGAACTCATCGTCAGGATCAGGCTCGGCCCTCAATGGCCACAGGACCGGTCTGCTTCAGTGAAAGGATTCGGTCTACCCCCATCCCGCCACACTTCAGGATAGCCCAGGGGGTGGACAAATATCGAGGTGATGCTAAACCCCAAACATGGCTGGATGATTACAGAATAGTCGTGCAGATCGGAGGGGGCGGTGATGAGATAGCCATGATGCACCTGCCGTTGATGTTAGAAGGCTCGGCTCGGGCGTGGCTGAATCAGCTCCCCCCAAGTAGCATCTGGGTTTGGGAAGACCCCGAAAGAGTATTCATCAAGAATTTTGAGGGGACCTACAAGAGGCCCGGAGGCCTGACCGAGCTGCAATTGTGCATCCAGGGCAACACCGAGACAACTCGGGACTACATCCAGAGGTGAATCACACTCCACAACTCGGTCGAAAGGGTCTCCGAGTTCCAGGCCATTCACGCTTTCAAGCAGGGGGTCAAGTACAAGGAATTAAGCCTCAAGCTGGCAAGGTCACCACACATCACCTCACTCGGGAAGTTGATGGAGATAGCAAATAAGTATGCCAATGGCGAGGAAGAAATCCGGAAGAAGAATCAGCAACATAGAGGAGGTGGCAGCTCGGCACCGAACCCGAAGCAGAAGACCGCAAACAACAAGAGAAAGGCAGAGGACGCCCCAACAGACGTAGAGCTGGTAGAGGCAGCAAATGCTTCGGGCCTTCATGGCAAGGGTCAAGCGCGAAAGGAGTGGAAACCGCGGCAGAAAAAGCCTTCCAACGAGGATGAAGTTCTGGATCAGCCCTGTCCTCTCCACACCACCCGCGATGCCGAGGGAAAGGTGGTTATCCCAAAGCATACAGCTCGGCGGTGCCGCCTGATCAAGAGAGCAGCCCAGAATGCAAGAACAGGCCCCCAGCAAGACAAGGATACCGGGAAAAAGAAAGCACCCAGCCCGGAACTGGACAGTGAAGGTTTCCCGCGGGAGGACGGAGTATTGGTTATCTTCGCAGGACGACAATCGAAGAGGGTGGAAAAAATAAGGTTCAGAGAAGTCAACTCGGCGGCTCCGGCAGTTCCGAGTTACATGAAGTGGGCCGACGTCCCCATCACTTTCGATCAGTCGGACCACCCTCCTCACATTCCTCACCCGGGAAGACACGCCCTGATTGTGGACCCTTTGCTGGAAACGGGAAATGGTAACTTCAGGATCAGGAATGTCTTGATGGACGGTGGCAACGGAATTAACATCCTGTACGCAAGCACTCTGAAGAGCATGAACATCCCGATGTCCAAACTCCGCAAAAGCTACCTGGAATTTCATGGGATAATCCCGGGGGAAAAAGCGTACTCACTCGGAATGATCTCCCTCAATGTGGTCTTTGGTACTCCGAGTAACTTCCGGAAAGAGAGGATCACCTTTGAAGTAGTGGACTTCCCGAGTGCGTATCATGCTTTACTCGGAAGGCCAGCCTACGCAAAATTTATGGCCATTCCCTGTTACCTCTACTTGAAGCTCAAGATGCCCGGTCCTCACGGCGTAATCACTGTCTCAGGAGACTACAAGCAAGCTGAAGACCTGCTCTAGAAAGGCACCCTGATAGCTGATCAGCAGATGGCCGAGGTCGAATTGGCCGAATACAAGAAGGCCGTCGACTCGTCCGAGTTGCTACAGCCAAAGAAGACATCGTCATTCGAGTCGGCCGGAGAAACCAAGAGGGTGCAGATACACCCAACAGATGAAGGCAAGTACACCAACATCGCTACCGATCTGGATCCCCAATAGGAACTCGAGCTCGTCAACTTCCTCCGTGAGAAGTGGGACATTTTCGCGTGGAATCCCTCCGACATGCCTGGAGTCCCAAGGGAGTTGGCCGAGCACAAGTTGCATGTAGATCCGAAGGCAAGACCGGTAAAAGAGTCCCTCCGACGGTTTTCCTTTGAGAAAAGGAAGGCCATCGGGAAGGAAATAGCTAGACTATTAGCAGCCGGATTCATTAGGGAAATCTTCCACTCCGAGTGGTTAGAAAATCCTGTAATGGTTCCGAAGAAGGACAAATCTTGGAGAACTTGTGTTGATTTTCGCCATATCAATAAAGTTTGTCCCAAAGACCATTTCCCTCTTCCTCGTATCGACCAGATTGTGGACTCCACATCAGGTTGCGAGAGATTATGTTTCCTCGATGCATACTCAGGTTACCACCAAATCCGACTATATGAACGAGACGAACTCAAAACGGCGTTTATAACCCCATTCGGATGTTTTTGTTACATCACGATGCCATTCGGACTAAGGAACGCAGGCGCCACGTACCAGCGCATGATGCAGAATTGTCTAATCTGGCAGATCGGCAGGAACGTGGAAGTCTACGTGGATGACATCGTAATCAAATCGGCTAAAGGGAGTAGTTTGCTAGCAGACCTAGCAGAAACCTTCCAGAGCCTCCGAGCCTACAGCATCAGGCTTAATCCGGAAAAGTGCATTTTAGGCGTGCCACCAGGGAAGCTACTCGGATTCATGGTCTCCGAGCGAGGGATAGAAGCCAACCTGGAAAAAATCGCGGCAATTCAGAACATGAAACCTCCCAAGCAGCTCCGAGACGTCCAAAAGTTAACAGGCTGCCTCGCAGCACTCAGTCGGTTTATTTCCAGGTTGGGAGAGAAAGACCTACCTCTCTACCAACTGATGAAAAAATCGCCGAATTTCGTCTGGACAGAAGAGGCTCAAATGGCTTTCGAAGAACTCAAGAAGCAATTGTCAACTCGGCCAGTCCTGGCAGGACCCCAGGAAAAAGAGTCGCTCTTGATGTATATCGCTGCCACAAGCCGAGTTGTCAGCATAGCCATATGGGTGGAGAGAGAATAAGAAGGAAAAGCATAGAAGGTGCAAAGACCGGTGTACTACATCTCCGAAGTCCTCACACCATCCAAGCAAAGATACCCTCACTACCAGAAGATAGCAATGGGAATTTACCTGGCGTCTCAGAAGCTCGCACATTACTTCCAGAATCATTCCATCACAGTGGTCTTTGAAGCCCCCCTGGCAGAAATTATGAACAACAGATATTCAACAGGAAGAATAGCAAAATGGAGTTTGGACCTACTCCCCTTTGACCTCAATTACCAAGCTAAGAAAGCAATCAAGTCACAAGCACTGGTGGACTTCCAAGCCGAGTGGATTGAAGTCCAACACCCCCCACAGCCAACACCAGAACATTGGACAATGTTCTTTGATGGCTCCAAGATGCTACATGGCGCATGTAACAGCCCAGTTTTCACAAAATTAAAAAAATTGTTTTCGGTGTGAATTGTTTGATTGTCTGATTTGTTTGCGGTGTTTGCATCCCCGATTTATCGATCGGCGATTATTTTTCCCCCTCTTATCTCGTACCGGACGGAGACCGACCCTTGCCACCCTGACACTCGACCTTTGCGACACCGGGTTTCACCCGATCACCGTCGCGAAAACCGCACGAGACCAGCCGCAGCCAACGGAACGAAAACCCCGTTTATTTAATAAACGGATTATTTTATTGGGGCGCTGAAAAATGTTGTTGGAATGTCACCGCAGTGAGGTACGATCGAAGGGCTCGACGCGCTGAGCGCGTGGTTCGAGATTTTGTAGGAATCGGAGTCCGTACGGAGTCTCGGCGGTCACGAACGCGATCACCGGACGCGAGAGAGGGGGTATCGAGGGTATTTGCGTAACCTGGCCAGCCAACCTGCCTATATAAGGACCCCCACCTCCCAAACCAGCCAATTAAGGTTTACCCTAATGGAAAATTGCAGCCACCCCCCTCTTTTTGCACAAAATTCTGCCCCCTAGCCCCTCATGTCCCGAAACCCTAGCTTCCTCTAATCTGAGCCATCAGATCTGGCCTCCAACGGCTCAGATCGAGCCCCCATAGCCTCCATCAGCCAGTCCCTCCGCCGCCAGGCCCGCTCGGGCCCATCCGGGAGCCGCCGCCGCCGGGCCCGTCCCCCTGCCGCCAGGCCCGCTCGGGCCCATCCGGGAGTCGCCGCGCCGCCGTGGCAGCCGCACCACCGCAGGCAGCCGCAGCTCGCTGCGCCGGCGCCGTGCGCACCCCGGCGAGCTCTCCTCTCCTCCCTCCTTCCTCATCATCTCCCTCTCCTCCCTCCTTCCTCATCATCTCCCTCTCCTCCTCCTCCTCCTCACCTCCCCATCTCTCTGCTGCAGGTCGCCGCCGGAGCCGCCCGCCATGGCCGAGCTCGCGGAGCTGCGCCACCCTGGCTCCTCGCCCCGCGCCGCCAGGGAGCTCACGCCGACGAGCCCCGCCGGATTCGGGCCGGTGCTGCCCCTCTTGGCCTCCCTGCGCCACCTCCCGCCCGCGCCTGGGCCTGCGCCGCCGCGCCGGAGCGCCGCCGCCGGCCGGCTGCCTCCTGGCCAACGGGAACGGCCTCCCGATCCAGCGCCCAGCTGCCATGGGCCCGGCCACCCACACGTCCCAGCTCCCCACCGGCCCGCAGCCGGCCTCCCTAGCCCAGAGGCCACCTTGACCAGATGGGCCTCGAGGCCCATGGTGAGCCAGCCCGAGGCTCCAGCGTTCGTATGTAGAAAGTTTTTCTTATTTCCTGTTATTTTGCCAAGTCCCTAGTAATCTGCTGCTGATTCAATTTCGTGTTGCGATTTCCCGTTGAACCGTAGCTCCGATGAACGTGCCTCCAAAACGAAAGTTGCTCAGTTTTGCGTGCTCCAGCGTTCGTATGTAGAAAGTTTTTCCGTTTGAGGCCGTCTAGATAGTTTAATTCTGCGTTGAAGTGGGCATCAGGCCGTTCACTGCTAGTTTTTCCTGTTAAGTGCTGCTGTTATTATTGTATTGCAACTTCGGGTGACGATTGCTTCGCAACCGTTCATCGGAATTGATTGATTACTTTTGCATCCTGTTAAGCATTGTTTCTACTTCAGTTCTATGCATTCACATGCCATAATTTCTTGTTGCATCATGATTGTATCTTGCTCCAAAGTAGCTACCCTGCTGTTAATGTGCTGCTGTGCTGAAAACTTTTATTTTGTTGCAATTTCGGTCGACGAGTGTGTCGCGACCGTTTATCGGAACTGAGTGATTCCAATTGCATATTGTTAAGCATCATGTCTACTTTCATTACATGTATTGCATCTTCATGTTAGCATTACTGGTCATATAGTTATTTAGCTCCAAAGTTGCTATGTTGCTGTTTTTGACAGCCACCTCTGTTTTTCACTAAGTCTGCTACTTTGCGATGCCATGTTGTTTGCTTAATATATTTTGATCTATGATGCCTTTTTGCATGATTCTTTTTTCCATTCCTTCTCTGCCATGTCTAATTTAATTGCAGTTCATTTGTGAGCATGTTTACATTCTTTAACCTGTTTATGCATTGCTCTAAAGTGTGCTTCGTGATGTTGGCAGATTATGCCCGTAACTTGTTTTGCTTATATCTTTTGATCCGTAACTCCGTTTGGAGTGTGCCTTATATGTAACTTGATTAGTTTTTCGTGTACTTTGTGTTTATGCTATTGTTTGCTGCTGTTAACCAACCTAAAATATGGTTTAGGGCAGAACAGTACCAAATGTTTTGAATCATCGTGCGGCACTTAGTGTTATGCCATGTTTAGGTTGTGCCTCACTTAAAATGACTAGCATAGATAGTTTACTTTGTGCTTTACCTCTTGCCATGTTTGTGTGCTATGTCATGCTTGCTTGAGTTTCCATGTTAATAACCGTTGGTTGATCACCTGTAGCTAAACAACTTGAACCTCCGTAAACGTGCGGTATTCGTCGTGTGTGACCGATACCCCACTTAAACTGTTAGTAACCGTTCTCGACGATAGATCCGTATCGCGTTGTCGTGTCGTGTGATGTCTTCTTGATCTTGTGTTGCCCCATAGTAATAGAGTGCGTGCTCATTGATTGTCTTCCTGTGTTTATCGTCTTGTGTGCTTTCGCGGGTACCTTCGGAGACGATGCGAGCGTGCGATCGACTACACCTTCGGAACCCGACTTATCAACAGGCAAGGACTATACATTACTTGTGAACCATTCTATTTCAACCAGCGGTTTGCATGCTAGTCTAGGATAGGTTCGATGTTTGATCCTACCACATGTTTACAGCCTCTTTCAAACCGATACAGCCATGTCCCTTCCCAGCAAACCTTGTACTGCTATGTTACCATTGCTCGTTGCTCAGCCCCTGCTTAGTATGCATGCTTAGGATGCTACGATGTTACCCTGTTACTCCTTGGTTTGGGATATCACATTATTTATATTGTTGTTGATGATATGATTATTATAATGTTGACTATATTCGACGAAGGATGGAAGGTCTAGGCTATCCTGCCCCAACGCTTTGTTCCATTCGAGTCACCTAGGATTCGAGTTCCGGGTATTGGTTTTAAGACTGAGCGTGCCTAACCGCGTGTGGGATTTTATGGGGTCCCCTTTTCTTACCTACCTAGCTTCAAACATTTCTAGTGGTGGCCCAAGCTGATTTACCATTTGAAACCGTGTGTGTGCTGGTCAGCTGCCAGTAGTTTTCAAACCAACCCGGACCAGTGAGGACATGGTTCCCTTGCTGGCCCGCCTTGTTTGGCTGAGGACCCGGTTTCCCATGTGTGATTAACCGGCTATCCAAACCAGAGACAGACGGTAGAGACCAGATCGAGAGAGCGGCCGGCTCCTGAGCTGGATGTCGACTCACCGGGGGCCACCCGGATTTTTTCGTTGTTAGTTAGAGGGACCTGTCGTTTCGGATCTCTTGGTACTAAATCATAAAATGGTTTCCTGTGATGGGTAGCAACTAAGAGAGATGGACGTGCGTGCGGAGCCTCGTAATGGGCAGTTGGTACACCCCTGCAGGGTTAAATCTTTTCGAGAAGCCGTGTCCGCGGTTATGGACGACTTGAGACCTACTCCTTGTTCATAGACAACAACAACTGAGATAATCTTAATTATAACTTGATCAACGTGTGTGTGTGCCTTGACTGCTTCTTCTTCGTCGGGATGCGAATAGGAGGACAAGGATAGGATAGGTGTTATGTTTGCGTATGTAGGTGGATAGCAAAACTTGTTGGAGGCGATTCCTCATCGAATGCTTGGCTTCTTATCTTACTCTGTAGATCGTTAGCCACTTCATAAATTCTAGTGTGGCAGCAACCTCACCACTTACCCCTTCCTTACCGTAAACTACTAGTTGTCCTAGAATGACGAGTGATGAAGTCCTTGCTGGGTCAGATGACCACTACAGTTGGATGCTGAGTACCTTTGTACTCATGATACTACCCCCAAACTCTTTTCAGGGTTCTTGGTCGACAACAGGTATGGTGATCGACGTTTCACGTGGAGACTCGACGACGACTAGTTAGGCGGATCCCGACGGAGGGCCTGGACCCGTGTGGTTATGGGATCGATGTTTTTCTCTTTGCTAGGAGGCATTTGCTTGTAGTCTGTACTCAGACATATATCTTCCGATGTTGTATTGTATTTGAGGCAGTTGTATGCCGATTGTATGAGATGTTGTATCCTTGTATCTGTAATGTTCTGATATCATGTTGGAAATCCGGGGCATATGACTTTGTCATATGTCGCGGTGGGACCGATATGTGCTTCGTCCCCGGATCTGGGTGGAAACACCTAGATCTGGAACAGTACCGCATATCGGGCCTTACAGCGCAGGGGCAGGGGTGGTACTAGTCTCACCCAGAAAGGATGAGATGCGATACGTCCTCCAAATCCATTTCCCAGCAACAAACAACGAGGCAGAATATGAAGCTCTTCTGTATGGCATGTGAATGGCTATCTCACTCGGAGTCAGGAGACTTATGGTATTCGGAGATTCAGACTTGGTAATCAACCAAGTAATGAAAGAGTGGGATATCCGAAGCCCAGCAATGACAACCTACTGTGTAGCAGTGAGAAAATTGGAGAAAAAATTTGATGGACTGGAGCTCCATCACATCCCAAGGGTTAAGAATCAGGCAGCAGATGTCAGAACCCCAACTAGGGTAAGTGCTAGGTTTGTTTGTGCCCTTTGCATCATGCAAATATTCAAATGAAATTCAAAAATGGGGAAGCAGAAAGCCCTGAGAAATTATTTGAAATGGCCAGATAAAAATCTTTTCCCAAAAATCTTTTGAATGATTGGAAAATTCCTATAAATGATGCTGATCATTTTAAAAGTGGTTTGGGTATTTTTCCCATGCCCATGGAATATTCTAAAATTCAAACAGTGCTCTGGAAATTAAATTTGACCCCTATTTGAATTGAAATTCAAATGTTTTGAATTTCAAAATTGCTCAAATTCTATATGTGGCTAGCTACTGGTCACCTAGTATTTATAAAAGTATTTGGGAATTTTTATGAAATGTTTTGGTATTTTTACCAGGGCAAAACAAAAGGCAGAAAAACAAAACAGAGCAGAAAAAGAAAAAGGGAAAACACCCCGTGGCTTTCAGCCCAACTCTTCCCCCCAGCCCATCTAGCACGGCCCAGCCCGCGAGCTCCCCGTTGTCGTCTACCCCGGCGACGGCAAGCAGCTCCGTGGCTTGCATGCCGACGCCGGCGACGTGGCCGAGCCACCTAGCCCCCCCCCCCCCCCCGGACGCCTCTGAGCGCCACGCAACGCCTAGAAGTCGCCACACCTTCTCCCCCCTCCGCTGCTTCCTCCCCTTCTTCACTGGCGAGATCCCCTCCGCACCCGAACAACCGAGCTCGCCGTCGTCCTTCGTTCGCGTGGCCACTTGCCGAACTGGAGAGCGCCACCGTGTCCAGCAACTTCCCCGGCGACGACTTCGTCGATCCCCCCGACCAATTCGAGCAGAAGAGCAGCTCTGGTGACACGAGCTTCAAGTCTGCACCGCCGGTCAACCGAAGCTCCGGCGGCAAATCGAGCGCCCTCCGGTCTCTCTTCCACGACGCCGAGCCTACCATCTTCACCGGGGTGAGCCCCTGCTCCGATTCCCTCCTCCTGCAACTCTTCCCGCGCCCCGCAGCCCCTTCCCGACGAGCACCGAAGCTCCGGCCGCCGCAAGCTTGAAGTAGCCGTGGCCTCGAGCCCTCTCGTGGTAGCACGACTAGTCAGGGGGTGTGCGCCTTCGTGCTCGTCCTCCTGGCGGTCTCGGAGCGGCAAACGGTGCCGGATTCACCTTCCAGTGGAGCGCCGCCGCGGCTGCAGGCCACCGGCGGCTAACCGCCGGCGGGCCGGTTTAGTTACCGCCTAATCACCCAGCTAATCCCCCCCCGAGTCCATGACAAGTGGGCCCCAGGCCACCCCTAACCCAATGTTAATTAAACTAACAGAGGGGTTAACCCCCTGTGTCACTGACAGGGTGGACCCACTGTCAGCCCCCCCTGTGACATCACCCCCTCATCAGCATGACGCAATAAACCAAATTCCAGAATTTAAAAGAATGAATTAAAACAGAGAAAAATCCAGAAAATGAGTTAAAGTTTGGAAATTCATAACTAATTCATATGAACTCCAAATTAAACATATAATATATGAAAAATTATCAGAAAAATACAAGGATTAAGAATATGCAATTTGTTTTTATGTTTGACCATTTTAAAATGAGGGAACAGAAGCAAATGTGTATATGACTTAATTTGAAATTGAATTTGGAGTTTGAATTTGCATTTCAAATGCAATATACTTCAATCAAATTGAATATGCTACAAACCAGTACCATTCACATCATGGACAACCTTATCATGTGTATGTGCATTTTTATTTTGAAAGTTGTCCCCCTCTTGTTGATGATTGTGCCGGTAACAGTGCCTCCGAGACGGTGATCACCCCGAAGAAGAAGACCACCGTTAAGACCCGTGTACCATCAGCAAGGCAAGCAAACCCCATTGATCATGTCTATAAAATCCTACTTCCCTCTCAGTCTCGCTTATGCATGTTTAGGAGATCATCGAGACACGTTCTTTCGCATAGTTGAACCCATTCCGATGCATGACCTATCATTTTGCCACCGTATTAAGCAAACCACAATCCTAGCAGATTTAGGAGTTGGTTGATGAGAATGTGGACCCTACAACTGTTACTGCTTTTGCTGCTTAGTGGTACAATGAGGATGTTTTGATTGTGAGTCGGGATGGAATGAACACAGTGGTGTTGATGAAAGTGAAACGTGTTGGTGAATCCACCCTAAACAAAGGTGAACGATGAGAGGTTGTGTAGGAGTACACAGTGGGTTGTCTCGTTGAACACTGCCCTAGGCCCCGAGTTCCTGTTTTGTGATCCAAGACAAAGAGTATGACCACATGTAGGGTTTTATGGGAGCCCCGCTTGGCCTCTTTACGTACCCGATCCAGTCGAGGAGTCACACTAGATTCGGGCTTTCCATTTGATTTATGTATAGATATGTGGGTGGACCTGTGAGGCAGTGAAACCATCTGTCAAAGGTGGCGTCTCGGTCCCTTGCATTATCTGAGTCCGTTTCGTGGAACCGGCCGGACTCTCGAGCGGTGACAAACTCAGGTAGTCGGCTCCTGGATTAGAGAAGGTGATGTGAGGGTAGTTCCTTGGTTTCATCCACGTCCGACATCCGCTTGAAGGATGACAAGAACGAGGCGATAAGTGATGACACGTGTGTGAAGATGTACACCCCTGCAGGGTTAATGAACTATTCGAATAGCCGTGTCCGCGGTTATGGACTACTTGGAAACCTCTACTTGATCATAGACAACTTGAATGGATACTTATAAAACTCGCAAGATAAGCGTGAGTGCTATGGCGTGCTTCCTCGTGGGGAAGTCGAGGAAGTAACCATAGTGGTGTATTGGTTGGAGATGTAGTGGACTCGTGTACGCTTCTTACCTAAAGTCTGGTACTCGTAGTACAGGATTAGCCAAGTCAAAGCTGGCACTTCTGCATGTTGAACCCCACCTCCTTTACCTTGATACTTGAGCATGAGTAGTATAGTTCTGATGTAAGTCTTGCTGAGTACGACTTTGTACTCACGTTTGCTTATTCTATGTTTTAGATGAGAACCCAGACCCCGATGGAGTCACCTTCGTGAAGCTCGACGTTGACTAAGTTAGCATAGTCCCAGACAATAGTCTGGTCCCTCGTGGAAGGGCATGTTTGTTTACAAGGCTTCTCTAAGCCATTTGTTAAACTTGTCTGTACTCAGACCTAATTTGCTTCCGTTGTATGATGTAATGTTGATCACAAACATGTGATCTTTGTATGCTCTATGTGTATATCAATAAAGCATACTTTGTAGAGTTATGTGATGATACCTGCTGTTCATACTAGGCATGTGTGCTGCGTGTATGTTTATAACATGCATGTCTTAGTATGGGTTTTCGAGACCTTAGTTGTGATCTGGCTGGCGGCCTTTTATACACCAAGTGGCCCTTAGATGTGCGCAGCTTGGGGCATCACGATGCGATTGCTCGTGACTCTGTCACGTGCACACTTAGTTGTATGATCGAGCCCGCCCTAGACCCCGACTAAGTGATCGGGCTGGAGTAAGTCTATGTAAGAGTTAGGATCCAATCGATAACATGGTTGAGGCGACTTGTCTATGAGTATGGGATTCACCACCCATAAGCATTTAGACTTGTGAGCGGACGATGAGGACCCATCTCAGATGATCATCCGGCCTGAATGGGACGCCCCTCACGTTCGATGCTTACCGAGAACGTTCTGTGCTTGGCCTTGTCTGCTTAGACAAGTGGGTACGGTTCTCGGCTCTCCATGTGATTGTATCGTGACTGGAATTACATATGCTAACCCCGGGTCCCGACAGCAGACGACCTTGCCAAATTGGGTTCCACCCGCGGACAGATCCCACCAGGGATCTATCTGGAACACCTACATTCCCCTACAGTCAAAGAAGATCCCTTCCTGGAGGCAGATCCAAACATGCTTCCTGAAAAGAACATCCCCAGCAAAGAAGACATACCCACAGTAGTTGACATGGTGTTTGATGTGGAGGTCATTCCCTTCGAGTGGACACGCCCAATCCTTCACTATCTGCAAAAACAAGAGTTGCCCGACGACGAGGTAGAAGCCAAACAGATAGTCCGCAAGTCCAAGTCCTACTCGGAGATCAACGGAGAGCTGTATAGGAACAGCATCACTCATGTCCCCCAGCGATGCATCTCCGAGGAAGAAGGCCGCTGCATACTGGAAGAAATCCACTCGGGAGATTGTGGCCATCATGCTTCAAGTCGGACGTTAGTGGCAAAAGCTTTCCGAGCTGGTTTCTTCTGGCCCGACGCCCTCAGCGATGCCCGGTACATCGTGGACCATTGCGAGGGCTGCCAGTTTTACGCCAACCAGCCTCGCAAACCAGCTTCCGAGCTGAAGACCATCCCCCTAGCCTGGCCATTTGCAGCATGGGGATTGGATATGATTGGACCACTCCGAACGGGCAAGCATGGCTTCACCCACATTCTGGTCGCCATAGACAAGTTTACAAAATGGATAGAAGCAAAGCCTATCAAGAACCAAGACTCCGCTACAGCAGTCAGCTTCATGCAGGGCATCATCCATCTGTTCGGCGTCCCACATGACATCATTACTGATAATGGATCGAACTTCAACCCAGCCGAATTCAAGAAATTATGTTGGTCCAATGGCATCCAGGTCAACTTCGCCTCAGTCGCACACCCACAGTCCAATGGCCAAGTCGAACGAGCCAACGGACTAATACTCAAAGGAATCAAGCCTCGGCTCCTCAGGGAACTAAAGTAAGCAGCGGGCGCCTGGGTTGATGAACTCCCTTCAGTCTTGTGGGGATTGCGCACCACTCCCAATCGCTCAACTCGGTCAACCCCCTTCTTCCTCGTCTATGGCTCAGAAGCAGTCCTTCCGAGTGACCTCAAGCACAATGCACCCCGTATAAGCCAGTACAAAGAAGCTGAAGCCGAACAAGCACGGCAAGACGGCGTTGACCTCCTGGAAGAGGAACGAAATTTAGCTCTCACCCGCTCGACGTTTTATCAGCAAGACCTTCTCCGCTATCACGACCGACACGTCCGAGATCGCTCCTTCCAAGAAGGTGACATAGTACTTCGCATCAAGAAAACTTCGGATCAAAAATTAGCTCCCCCATGGGAAGGCTCGTTTATCATCTCCAGAGTACTGCACAATGGGGCCTATCACCTGTATGATGTAACCAATAAGATTGAAGAGCCTCATGCCTGGAACGCCCAGTTACTGCGCCGATTCTATGCATGAGCAAGCTTGTAAGATATGAATAAAAATTACTTGTACGCCTAGTGCGCCTTATTCCATTCGTTTTCATTACATAAAATCAGGTTTTCTTCCGAGCTGCGCGCAGCTTGGACGAACACTATTAATCAGGTTCCATCCGAGCTGTGTGCAGCTCGGACGAGAACTTAGAAAACCAATGTTAAGTGCTCACCAACGCCCCAAAGGCTTGAGGAAGCACAACATCATCTGCATTGAGGACCTTGTATACAAGATCTTCAATAGAAAAAAAATCTAAGTACTCTCAAGCCTCAAGAGGCTTGGGGGCTGCTTAAAGCCATAAAAACAGGTTTTCTTCCGAGCTGCGGGCAGCTCGGACGAACACTATTAATCAGGTTCCATCCGAGTTGTGAGCAGCTCGGAAGAGAACTTAGAAAACCAATGTTAAGTGCTCACCAACGCCCCAAAGGCTTGAGGAAGCACAACATCATCTGCATTGAGGACCTTGTATACAAGATCTTCAATATAAAAAAATTCTAAGTACTCTCAAGCCTCAAGAGGCTTGGGGGCTGCTTAAAGCCATAAAATCAGGTTTTCTTCCGAGCTGCGCTTGGCTCGGACGAACACTGTTAATCAGGTTCCATCCGAGCTGTGCGCAGCTCGGACGAGAACTTAGAAAACCAATGTTAAGTGCTCACCAACGCCCCAAAGGCTTGAGGAATCACAACATCATCTGCATTGAGGACCTTGTATACAAGATCTTCAATAGAAAAAAAAATCTAAGTACTCTCAAGCCTCAAGAGTCTTGGGGGCTGCTTAAAGCCATAAAAACAGGTTTTTTTCCGAGCTGCGCGCAGCTCGGACGAACACTATTAATCAGGTTCCATCCGAGTTGTGCGCAGCTCGGAAGAGAACTTAGAAAACACTTGTTAAGTGCTCACCAACGCCCCAAAGTCTTGAGGAAGCACAACATCATCTGCATTGAGGACCTTGTATACAAGATCTTCAATAGAAAAAACTTCTAAGTACTCTCAAGCCTCAAGAGTCTTGGGGGCTTCTTAAAGCCATAAAAACAGGTTTTCTTCCGAGTTGCGCACAGCTTGGACGAACACTATTAATCAGGTCCTATCCGAGTTGTGCGCAGCTCGGACGAGAACTTAGAAAACCAATGTTAAGCGCTCACCAACGCCCCAAAGGCTTGAGGAAGCACAACATCATCTGCATTGAGGACCTTGTATACAAGATCTTCAAAATAAAAAAATTCTAAGTACTCTCAAGCCTAAAGAGGCTTGGGGGCTGCTTAAAGCTATAAAAACAGGTTATTCTTCCGAGCTGCGCGCATCACAAACCTCGAACCTTCACAAAGGCAAGTCGGAAGAAAAATTCATTCCAAGCAAAGAAACAGAGCAAAGGTTCATCACCCAAACGACGGAGTGTCACGACACAACCACAAAGTGCAACTTATTACAAACCCACTCGGCATACCGAGGCAAATATCAAGCAACTGTTTTTCAAGACAATCCATTCATTCCTCGCCCGCCTCGTCCGACTCACTGGTTACTCCAGTTGACTCAACGAACAAATCGAGATCGGGCATCAGTGCGATTCGGCTAGCAGTCTCAGCATCGTGCGGCAAGAAGGAGGTGCAGCTTTGACCTTCTTTCGGATCTCCACCACCAACTCGTTCAAGATTATGGACCCGCTCCGGAAAATGCGCCTTGGTCAAAGCCAGTGCGTAATTCGCACCGCTCCGCGCCGCTGAGCGTTTCCAGCGGGCCACCTGATGTGGAGCCTCCTGCAGAACGGGTACAACAGTATCCAGCTTCACTCTACTCTCTTCTTCAGGCGACAGCTTGCTCTTCAAAGCCAGAGTAGCACCCATAACCTCCTCAGCAAATTTCTTCGCTTTGGCGCACCTCATGGTCAGCAATCCCCGAGCCAAAGCAAAATCTATGGTAACTGGAGTATAGTTATCTATCTTCATGATTTCAGCAAAGTCAGCCATGCGCGCCCGCTCGGCATCTGGATCTGTACCATACGCTACACTAATAGAGCAGACGGGTAAATAATCTAAGAACGGATCACAACTCCTTACCACAGCTCGGACAGTAAAATACTCACCAGACAAGGTCTCACTGAAAACGGCGAACCGCCCAGCGCAATACTCTTCAGCTACCTTCACTTCTTTCCGAGTGGTTTCCAAATCGGCTTCATGTTTCTTCGCATCCTCGTCACGCAGCTCGGAAAGCTTTTCCAAGTCAGACTCCAGCCTAGAAATGCAAGCCTCATTCTCCTTCACCGCCTGCTTATAGTAATGGAGACTGGTCTCCAAAGCTTTGTGAGCCTCGGCTCTCTTCTCAACCTGGTCTATTTCCTTCTTCATCTTGGCCACAAAATCATCGTTCTCCTTTACTTTTGCATCAAAGGCCTTCTTCGCCGCCTCTGCAAGCAAAACGTCAGACGCAAGAACAAGAGGAAGAACGATGGCAGTTTGGAAACTCAAGAACTCTTACCATTATCCTCAGCATGCTGTTTCTTCAGCCTGTTATGCTCTTCAAGAAGCGCCTCGTATGCACTCTTGGTGGCAACACCTTCCTCCTGCAACTTCACGAAGGCCGACCCAAGCTTGCATGCCTCCTACGAAGACAAGAGGAATACCACAATCAAATAAAAACTCCCTATCAAAAGACTCCGAATAACTTCACGAAGTTACTCGGAGCCTTGGGGGCTACACCCAGTGGGTGCACTAAGAAGTGCTCCCACTGGAAGGTCATCAAAATAAAAACCTCCTATCAAAAGACTCCGAATAACTTCACAAAAGTTACTCGGAGCCTTGGGGGCTACACCCAGTGGGTGCACTAAGAAGTGTTCCCACTGGAAGTTCATCAAAAATACAAACCTCCTATCAAAAGACTCCGAATAACTTCACAAAAGTTACTCGGAGCCTTGGGGGCAACACCCACTGGGTGCACTAAGAAGTGCTCCCACTGGAAGTTCACAAAAATACAAACCTCCTACCAAAAGACTCCGAATAACTTCGCAAAGTTACTCGGAGCCTCGGGGGCTACACCCACTGGGTAGGAAAACTTATGTAAGTACTTACGTGCATGTTGGACTTCACCAACTCAGCCTCAGACGCTAGCTCCCGCAGCCGCAGCTCAAACTGGGCCGCCTTGACCAAAGAATCCTTCAAACCGCCAATGATAGCACTCTCCACTGGGGTTCCGACGGGAATGGCCCCCGAACTAGCAGGCTCACTCCCCCGAACAGCGTCCGAGGCGATAGGGGTCCCCTTGACAGCCTCCCCAGCTGGAGCATCGGGTGTGGCAGCTCGAGAACCAGACCCAGAGGCTACCGTTCCCTCAGGAACAGTCACCTCAGGAGGATCAATAGCAGGGTCAACATCCATGTCTGCAGCAGAAACAACAAACAATTAAAAGCGAAAGACGACAGCAACAAACGCCTCAACAAAGAAAACAACGAAGAATTCTCACCAACAGTCGCAGTATCTTCTGGAATAGCGCCCATCCCAGGAAAATCAGTCACCTCACAAGTGCTAGCGTCCTCCATAGCTTCAGCCTCGGGATCCTCCTCGATCCCAGGCAACGTCTCAGAACCACTCGGACGAACACTGCAAAAAGGACAGCTAATGATGAGCCTGAGAAGCTAACAGAGCCTTAAAAGCACGCGTTAAGCAACAGCATTACGGGTGAACGGTCTTCAAGCTACGCCTTGGGGGAGAAACCCTGGCCAAACTAGATCCACCCCACTTGGCCTTTTCAGCAGCAGCACCTCCTGCGGGATTAGCCTCTCGGCCCCCAAGAGTGACAAGTTTCTTCTTCTTCATGGGCGCCACCTTCCTAGAGCTGAGGCCCAAGGGAGGAAGCTTCCCGCTATCTTCCTCACCACTCGGAGTGTGACCCCTTTTACGGGTCCGAGTAAGCCCTTCCCGCGCCGACTCGCGATCCTGGTTGTTCTTCGAGCGTTGCTCGGACGCCGCTTGCACGCGAGCCACCTCGGACTCCAGCTCCTCCCCCACCTCAACTCCGACCCCCGCGCCAGCAGTACTATCTTCATCTTCCTCGGCGGGATGCTGCGGAGCCAGAGGAATAGGGCAGTGGAACTGGGTAAAATCCTAGGCAATAAACAAAGAGGTCCGAGTTAAAGCCAACAAATGAAGCACATTAAAGAAACATACGACTCGGCATACCAAGGTGGGAGGATTGTCGACGCCGAGGGGTCTCACTCGGCCAGTTGCCTGAAGCCCCTGAGTCACGCTTGTTATTATCTTCATCTGAAGTTCGAACTCATCCAAGGGCATCTCAGTGTTACTGTAACGGGTGTCATCCTGCAACCCGGAGTATGTCCACATCCCCCGAGCTCGGGCCTGGAGCGGCTGAATCTTCCGAATCACGAAAGCAGCTATCAGATCTATGGCGTCCAGTCCATTCTTCTTCAACCTGATGACTTCACGCATCAGGGGGAGTACTTGCTCCTTATCAGCATTGGTGAGCCGGGGGTTCCAGCCCTGAGAGTTAGTCAGCCTAACATCCGAGTAAGGAGGCAAGGTACGCGCCCCCGGTTCCTCGGCCACTTTGCAATAAAACTAGCTATTCTGCCAGTTCTTGACAGAATCAGGAACACAAGAAGCAAAATACTGCACTCCTTTCTTTTTGGCCAAAAACAGACCGCCACAAAGATGATTAAACTCAACGCCGCCGCCCTCCCCAGACTTTTTCGCCTTCTGAGGCTTGATGGCGTATATACTACGGAAGAGATGCCAGTGGGGTTCTATGCCTAAAAAGCCCTCGCATAGGGTGAAAAAGCTGGAGAGAAGGGTAACCGCGTTGGGGACGACGTGGTGAAGCTGAGCGCCCGTAAAAGCCAAGAAATCCAAGAAGAAGGGATGTGGGGAAGAGAAAAGCCGCGATCCACATGCGAAAGTAAAATTACCCTCTCACCATCCCGCGGTGCAGGCTCGTCTTCCCCCGCCGCGGGAAGACGGCAACCCTCCCGGGGAACCAGGCCGGCGTCCTGGTACCCCAGCAGCATGTCTTCCGTCACAATCGAGGGCAGCCACTCCCCCGCAGACATGGTCACGGCAGAGGAAGAGGGGCAGTACGAGTGACGACCTCCCAGGACGGACCTCGGGCGGCCGGCGGAGACGTACCGACGGCGAGATGCAGCAGGCAGAGGAAGAGGCGGAGCAGGAGAGAGAAACGGGAACGGCTGCGCGGGGGAAAATGAGTGGAGACGTTCCAAACCGCAAGGCAAGGGGCCCCTTTTTATAGCTCAAAATGGCAACCGCCTCGCGTCAGATCCGCACCCCACTAATGGGTTTGCTGGTTGCGCTTCCCCATAAAAACCACCCCACTTCCCCATAATCCCTCCCACTTCCCCCGCGGACAGTTAATTATTACTATCCTATGAAACCGCCGCGGGAATCAAGGAGACAAACCCAAACAGTGCGCCCACTCACCTGGGCAAGAATATTCTCTGACAAGATAAGATCTTTTGGGGAAAAACCAAATCTGTTTCCAACCCGAAGTTTGGAATCGCCTTGACCACTCGGAAGAGGCGGGGCATAGCAACGACCAAACTCTCCGAGTATGCCATCACTCGGAAGAAAACGCAGGGCTCCCACAGCATCCGAGTAAGTTGTCACTCGGAAGCACCGCGAAAGGAACCACTCGAAGATTCCTCGCAAGACGAAGAATCCCGCACCCGGTTACTCGGGCGAAAATCCTAATAACAAACTCGCTGGCGGCCCATCTCGGATGTAGAATGCCAAGCCGCCGGTAAGACCCGGCGCAGGGGGTAAAGAATCAATGTCCCACGTGGCATGGCCTAGGACTCGGCACGATGTCCTAGGACATTGAGCTTTACAAATTTGGTTCATGTGGAGTTTAAGGCCTTTTACTCTGAGACACGCCTTCCGAGGCCTCAGTCCACCTCTTCCGAGAGACGTTTTGAGTGTCGCCAAATTTTTCGGTTAACCTGCCCAACTCCCACTCGAGGGAAAAGTTCAAACATCAATAAAGCTCTTCCGGGCCTCTTACTGAGTTCAATCTTCACATACCTCAGAAAGACTAGATGTCAGTCAACCCACTTACGAGCACCCGAAAGCGCTTGGGGGCTAATGTCGTGGTAATACTAAAGGTATACCCCTAGGCAAGGGAAACCCAAGGGTATCCCTAAGCCTTGGGTTTCCCCCAGAAAACACACATCACGCAAAATAAGATCAACCAAAAAACACGAAGCATTGGCGGCTTCCGAGTAACACATTACTCGGAAACCAGGAGCCGTTTCCGAGTAAACAACTACTCGGAAACTCAGCAAGATCCGAGTACAGCGATACTCGGGAGGGACCGGCGAGCCCCCACTACTCGGAAGATGGAAAACGCAACGGACAGAAGGCATTTCATGCTGCAGGCGTTCTCCCCCCTTCATTAGTAGTAACGGGCTAACCGTTTTGTAATTAAGTATGCATTTAATCTTCCAATTAAGAACCATTTATGCCAGGGAATTAAGGAGGCAGGGGCGCACTCTATATAAGTCACCCCCTCCCCTCTGGCATAGGGACGCGCACACTTTTCCCCTTCTCAGTATTCTGAAGAAAGAACACCCCAGTAAGTCTGGGACAGGACTAAGGTTTTATCTCCATGGAGAGGCCTAACCTGTATAATCCTCTTGCGTCAACCCACTCTACGTACAGATTCATTTAGCTCCTTTCATACCCCTATACTCATTGTCAGATTTACATCCACGACACATGGGTCCATGACCAGTAGCTATGTGATGTTCTCCTCCCCTCTTTGTGCTTGCACTTTCGAGACCTCGTGAGCTGCCTCACATGATCGAGGCACCTTTGTAATTTTCTGTGTTGCTATGCTGAGTTTGCTGGGATCTGATGGATTATGAGACTATGTTCAGATTGTGATGAGTAATATATTTGGTTCTCTTTTATATTTGTGTTCTTAAGTTAATTCTTGCATGTTCTCCGTTCCGTATTGTACTTTGGCCAAGTGATTTGTTGCAACTCCAAGAGGAAGCGTTATGCTTGATTTTGGGTTCAGCCCCCTGATGTCTAGCTTGAGTGATAGAAACATGAGACTAGGGGATGTGTTGTTGCCACCAGGGATAAAACAACGGTGCTTGTACCTGCGGGTGCAAGGATTTTTTACTTTACGCAAAGTTCTTTTAATGCAGTTGTCTGTTGCTTTGAGTTTACACTTCTGGTGGGATTTGCAACTTAATACCAGCGAGATGTTCTGGATAGATATCTCAAGGTGGATGATTCGTAGTAGATGCAGATGGATTTCGGTCTACTTACCTTGGCGTACTGCCCATTGCTTTTGAGCCTCTTCCTTTCTTTTATAGCATAGTTAGCATTGCGGTGCGTTTATAATCCTGTCAATTGCCCAGCTGTGATTTGTTTACCTCGCTAGCACTTTTTATCTTCTTTTGGGAGAGAGACATCACTAGTGAACGTCATGGGACGCCGGTCCATATTTCCACCATTGTTTACACCCTCAATTTACTTTTAGTTCTTACTTTCAGTTGCCACTATTATTATCTCTTGTGTTGATCCTTTGTAAACAGCAAGGTCGGAGGAATTGACAACTCCTCTGTACTCGTTGGGAGCAAAGTTACTTGTTGTGTGCGCAGGTCCACGTCAAGCGCCGTGACACCTTCTTGTTTTTCTACGAGTCCTACGGGAAAGAAATCCTATCCTCTACATAGGGGAAATTCGCTGCTACGCTACATCTCACCTTCCACTTGGGGTAACCAACGAGAAGCAAGAGAACTATCTTCCTTGCTAGCATCAAGCAATTTCTGGCACCGTTGCCGGGGACTCCAGTCTACAAGATAGGGGAGTTGCACACTATCTTTTATCCTTGCTTTTTAGTCTTGTTAGTTTACCTTTCAGTTTTTTACTTTTGTGTCCCTTATCAAAAATACCAAAAATACCTGCTGCTACTATGGGTTCCAATGAAAACACCAAGTTGTGTGACTTCACTAGTCACAACAACAGTGACTTTATCTGCACTCCTATTGCTCCACCTGCCACTTTAGCACCTTCTTATGAAATTAAACCTTCTTTGCTGAATCTTGTTATGAAAGATCAATTCTCAGGTGCTGGAGAGGATGCTGCCTTGCACTTAAATAATTTTGTTGAGCTTTGTGATATGCAAAAGTACAAGGAAGTAGATCGAGACATCGTCAAGCTGAAGATTTTTCCTTTCTCCTTGAGAGTAAGAGCCAAGGAGTGGCTGCAATCCTTACCTAAGAATAGCATTGATTCTTGGGACAAGTGTAAGGATGATTTTATTGGGAAGTACTACCCCTTGCTAAAATTATCCAGTTAAGAAGTAACATTATGAATTTTAGGAAATTGGATAATGAACATGTTTCCCAAGCTTGGGAACGTATGAAATCTCTTGTTAAGAACTGCCCTACACATGGTTTGACTACTTGGATGGTTATCCAGACTTTTTATGCAGGCTTAAACTTTACCTCGCGGAATCTGCTAGACTCGGCCGCGGGAGGAACTTTTATGTCAACCACACTTGGTGCTGCCACGAAGCTACTTGATGAGATGATGCTGAACTACTCTCAGTGGCACACCGAACGATCTCCAACTGGTAAGAAGGTAAATTCTGTCGAGGAGATCTCCTCTCTTAATGAAAAGGTTGACTTGATCATGTCTCTACTTACCAAGCAAGCTCCTATTGATCCTCAGGATGTTCCTTTAAATTCCTTGGTTGCTCAAGAACAAGTAGATGTGAACTTTATCTCTAGAAACAACTTCAACAATAATGCTTATAGGAGTAATTTTTGTAGCAACAATCCTAGACCTTTCCCATCCAACAACTATGGGAACAACAACACTTACCCTAGCACCAAAAACTCCACTTCTGAACTAGAGAGTATGCTTAAAGACTTTATCTCGACCCAAAAATCCTTCAACAAGAGTGTAGAACAGAAATTAGATAAATTAGATATCCTCTGTTCGAAGGTAGACAACATAGCCCATGATGTTGAGATGCTTAAGATTAGAACTTCTCCCCCCGAGGAGAGGAAAATCATTCCTATGAATGCTACCCAAGTACAAATTAATGAAAACATTAGGATGTTGGGCAAACTTAAAGACAGATGGGCTAGAGAAAAGAAGGAAGAAGAGAGAGTTAAGAGCCTTCCTACCTACCACACCGTAGCTACTATCCAATTTTTGAGGATGTCCAAACTATTAGCACCCATCACACCCCTAGTCCACCTGGACCTATCAATGGTGATGCTACCACCTCAACCATAGATGAAGAAACCTCTATGAACATAGAGGCTTTCAAACAAGTGAGCCTTAATGATATCACTACCTCCTTGATGGATAGTAGTGATCTAGACTTTGACAATTGGACCTTACTTGAAGTTATAGGTTTCCTACACAAGATGTCTAGAGACCCCCACACTAGCACACTTAATCTTGTCTTCACAGAGCATATCACCAATGGTCTAATCAAAGTTAGGAAGGAGAAGCTTAGACTAGAAGCCTCCATACCTAGGAAGCTAGAAGATGGTTGGGATCCTATGATAAAAATCAAATTTCATAACTTCTCTTGCTTTTCTCTTTGTGATGTTGGAGCTAGTGCCTCTGTTATGCCCAAAAGAATGTATGATATGTTTGAATTGAAACCTTTTGATCCTTGTTCTTTTGGTGTTCGCCTTGTCGATTCTTTCATAAAGAAACCTTTGGGGAAGATCGATGATGTTCTTATCATTGTCAATGACAATTATGTTCCCGTTGATTTTACTATGGACATTGAGTGTGAGCCCTCTTGTCCAATTATTTTGGGACGTCCTTTTCTTCGCACCGTTGGTGTTGTTATTGACATGAAAGAGGGGAATATCAAATTCCAATTCCCTCTCAAGAAAGGGATGGAACACTTCCCAAGGAAAAAGATTAAGTTTCCTTTTGAGTCTGTCACACGGGCTAGTTATTTTCTTGATAAAACTTGATCTTTTGCTTTGTGCCTAGCTCAAAGGCGTAAAAGAAAGCGCTTGTTGGGAGGCAACCCAAGATGTTTCTTCTTCTGTTTTTAGTGGTCTTGATGATTGTTACTACTGTACCAACATCATTGTATCTTTATTTTTCAAGCTTTGTGCCAAATATAGCCTCATATGACAAGGGAAGTGAAAGTTGTGACATGCTGTCCAGAAAACAGATTCTGTCCTCGTGACGGGAAAAATCATAGTAAATCACCAGTTCATCTTTTTGAGCTGAATTTTTTACAAAGTGTGCTCTATAAAATCACGGAACTTTCGTATGTTCAGAGTTCTTTGATTTGAGTTGCAGAAGTACCCCTAAAAATTCTTTACTACCTGCTGTTATGTTTTTCACAGATTCTGCCACGTTTTGTCTCTCCTAACTTTTGCAAACCTTAAGCTTGCTTTTTATTTGCAAAAACATTTTGGCAATCTTGAGAAACAGTAGACCTTCCTGAAAATCTTTATTTGCAGTAGAGGAAAATTATTTTAATAGGGTACTAACCTCTCTAATCAGTTTACAATGAGTTATGTATGAAGGGAGTTTTCAAGTGTGCGATGGAAGATGATGAAAGAAGATCCTGGAGTGTCAAACGCTCAAGCTTGGGGATGACCATGTGAACCCCCAACAAATATTCAAGGAGACTCAAGCGTCTAAGCTTGGGGATGCCCCTGTGCATCCCCTTCTTCATCAATAATTATCAGTTCGTCCCTCCTTGGACTATATTTTTATCACTTCATGCGTTATGTGCTATGCTTGGAGTGTCTCGCTCTTTACTTTTCTTATGTTTATTTTTGCTTTGTTTGCTGTAGTAACAAGTTAGACCCCGGATTTCTTTTGTGTGGGATAGAAACACGCTCCTCTTGAACTAGAACTCATCATAGGATTTGCATGCTTATTTCCTTAGCTATGAGTTGTTCTTTTTCTTTTCTTAGCTGCTGCCATGTTTAGTTTTAGTCTTAGTTTGTCTTTAGCAAGAGCCTTGGATTTTGTTTAGTTTTTGCTGGAAGTCTCTTTAGTTTTCATGTTTATCTTGTTAAGAGAGTTTGCTTGTTGCACTGAGTTTTGTGTCTTGACTAGAAAGTAGGTAGTTGAAGTTGCTATTCTCTTTGTAGTAGTAACTTGCAATAGTTTTGAGGTATTGACTAGAGTAATGTTTGAACTTATGGTGTCAAGAGATTTAGCCTATTAGTGATAGATGTCGTATTTTTGGAAATCCGTGTGATTTTCGAAAACCAAACCCCTGTTGAGAAATCTAGCTACTAGATGGATCACTAACCTCTGGAGGGTTCGAATATTAGAGTATACTCACGTACCATGAGTCGAGGATGCGCAAGGATAACCAAACCCCCATACGCTCCTCCTCGGGGTACTTGTCTCTTTGTGAACCTCCTGATTAGATTGAGAGTTACCGATAATAAGTGCATGAGTTCTTCGGACTAATGTGAGTATTCGAAAGTTGACACTTCCACCTCCCATATTTTTCTAGCCTCTCATGTGTCGTGCATTGCCTCCTTCTCACTCCGAGAGTTGGCATCCACCTTCGCCGATACATCCAAACCCTTGGCATGATACACTCTGTCATCATAAACCTCCTTATATCCTTACTCAAAACAGCCACCATACCTACCTATCAAGGCATTTCCATAGCCTTTCTGAGATACATTGCCATGGAACATCCACCTTCTCATTACTTGATCTTCATGTCATACATGCTACTTGCTTGATCGATGAGCCGCATGCTAGTTGGGCCTTGCCCTAATCATTGCTACATGACGCGCTAGTATCATTGCATATCCTGCTATCCTGGCAGAGGCATACATTTTCATCATGATAGTTACATCTTCTTGATGTGAGTACCTTTGTAAAGTGTGAAAGATCTCCTATATTCTTGTAAAATATAGAGTGTTGCCCCTAAAGTGAGGAAAAGATCCCAAAGAGGACAAAATCAAAAGATCCCAAAGAGGACAAATGAGAGTTAAATATAAAGAGCCATTAAGGCCACCAAAAAAATACAAAAAAATAGAAAAAGGAAAAAAAAAAAGGGGCACACTACTATTCCCTTTGAGAGATCCATTCTAGTACTTCATCCTCTATCCCTTGTACTCCATAGAGATCATCATACAAGCATATAGCTATGTGGGGACCCTTCACACTATAGAAGTTGGTTTGTATATTCCAATGATGAGCCTCCTCAAACGAGCTCTAGGTCTTCTTGAGCAAGCAAGTTGGATGCACCCCCACTAGTTCCCTTGGAGAGCTTTTAGCTCACATGTGCATCCGTTGCATGGAAATCCCTACTCCTCACATCATATCTATCATGTGTCCTTCTCTCGCCTATGATTGTCCTCATTGATGTGAGCCTTTCACACCTTTTTGTCTTCCTCCTCCACCTTCTTTCTGTTTCACCTTTTAGGTGTCAACTTTCTTGCTCACGCTCATCCATTGCACGAGTGCTCAAAATATTGAAAGGGAGTGGATCAGTTTGACTTGTACCTGGCTAGTGATCTGGGGACGAGTCAAGATAAGAATCCAAAGGAGAGTGTGAAACTTTATTAGATAGTAGTTCTCAACAACCTTTTTTCTCTCTTTTTCCCAGTCCCCCGATTGCACGCAAACACCATCTGGAGACATTCGAGTCACGTACAGCGAGAGCTCTTGCACCCTTTGTTCTTTTATTGCTTGTGTCAATGCTAATATAGACTCTTGCTTGTTAATACTTGAATTGAATTGCATTATTTGATTGCTTTACTTAAAAGTCATTATATGGTTGTGTGGCATGTCGCCACAGAAATTATGCTTGTTATCATTTCCCTACTCGAGGACGAGCATGAATTAAGCTTGGGGATGTTGATACGTCCCAAACGTATCTATAATTCTTGCTTGCTCCATGCATGATTTGTGTGACTTTGCCATGTTTTGCTTGAACTTTCATACACTTTTGATCATATTTGGACTAACCTATTAACTCAGTGCACCTAGTTGTCAGTTCCTGTTTTCTCCTGTTTTTATATTTCAGGTTTTCCGGCCATTAAAAGTGCCAAATAAATTCCGTAAAAATTATATAAAAAATCAGTGTCCCGGAAGCTTCCCGAAGAACCAAAGATGGAAGGGGGTGGACCCACCAGGGGCCCAGGAGGGTCCCTGGCACGGCCCAGCCCTAGGGCGCGCCGGGCACCCTCCTGGCTGCCTTGTGGCCCCCCTCGGTGCCCCCTTGGCCTATATTTAGTGCCCGCGGAGGAAACCCCTAATATCGATCTGCTATTCTCGTTCTCCTCTCTCTACCGCCGCCGCCGCCGTTTCAAGATCGGGGCTGCCAGGAGAAGCTGTCCCGGCACCCTGCCGGAAGGAGGAACCCCCTCTGGGAGACCATCCTTCGCCATGGACGCCTCCCGGATGTGCTGTGAGTAGTCCCCCTTGGACCATGGGTCCATGACCAGTAGCTATGTGATGTTCTCATCCCCTCTTTGTGCTTCCACTTTTGAGACCTCGTGAGCTGCCTCACATGATTGAGGCACCTTTGTAATTTTCTATGTTGCTATGCTGAGTTTGCTGGGATCTGATGCATTATGAGATTATGTTCAGATTGTGATGAGTAATATATTTGGTTCTCTTTTATATTTGTGTTCTTAAGCTAATTCTTGCATGTTCTCCGTTGCCGTATTTTACTTTGGCCAAGTGATTTGTTGCAACTCCAAGAGGGAGCGTTATGCTTGATTGTGGGTTCAGCCCCCTGATGTCTAGCTTGAGTGACAGAAACATGAGACTAGGGGATGTGTTGTTGCCACCAGGGATAAAACACTGGTGCTTGTACCTGCGGGTGCAAGGATTGTTTACTTTACGCAAAGTTCTTTTAATGCAGTTTTCTGTTGCTTTGAGTTTACACTTTGGGTGGGATTCACAACTTAATACCAGCGAGATGTTCTGGATAGATATCTCAAGGTGGATGATTCGTAGTAGATGCAGATGGATTTCGGTCTACTTACCTTGGCGTACTGCCCATTGCTTTTGAGCCTCTTCCTTTCTTTTATAGCATAGTTAGCATTGCGGTGCGTTTATAATCCTGTCAATTGCCCAGCTGTGATTTGTTTACCTTGCTAGCACTTTTTATCGTCTTTTGGGAGAGAGACATCACTAGTGAACATCATGGGACCCCGGTCCATATTTCCACCATTGTTTACACCCTCAATTTACTTTAAGTTCTTACTTTCAGTTGTCACTATTATTATCTCTTGCGTTGATCCTTTGTAAACAGCAAGGCCGGAGGAATTGACAACTCCTCTGTACTCGTTGGGAGCAAATTTACTTGTTGTGTGTGCAGGTGCATGTCAAGCGTCGTGACACCTTCTTGTATTTCTGCGAGTCATGCGGGAAACAATCCCTATCCTCTACATAGGGGAAATTCGCTGCTACGCTACATCTCACCTTCCACTTGGGGTAACCAACAAGAAGCGACAGAACTATCTTCCTTGCTAGCATCAACTAGTCAGTTGGATCTGGTTACAATCCTTGACAGCCCCTGCGCTTCCATCGAATGAACTTCAATCGCTTTTGGAAGCCGTTAACGATACGACATAATCCCTTTCTGTTGCGGTACTTTGTTTGTTCGTGGTTAGATCGTCGGTATCCAACATACCGGGTTCACATCTCGTTCACAACGAACAAGTTTACTCGTTTGTGCCTATTACATCTCCTGTGACCTAGTCACTTTCTTGCAAGCTATTGATGCAATATTACCGAGTGGACCCAAAGTACCTGTCCGTCACTTGGACTGACAAATCCCGCTCTGATCTATTAACATACTCATCAACCATCTATTTAGGAATACCCAAGGTGCACCATTATAGCCAGCATATTTCAGTCAGGCGGTGGGATACAAATCAAAGTCTCCTCATAGATGACAATTACGTATGATCATTACGGTCTAAGGACTAAGACATATGTTACAAAGTCATCGCAATGCTGAACTATGCGACTCAATCACATTACAATGCTTTATGTCGATGTGTGTCCATCACATCATTCCCCAATGATATGACCTCATTGTCAATGGACTTAAGTGTCGTCATGATCAGGAAACCTTGAACTAGGGACTTGTGTTTTATACTACACGTGTATTAGTGTTTTCAAGTAATACAGTTCTTAGCACAATATAAAATGTATTATGAACAAAACGGATATGTGACAAATATCTTTATTAATTTGCCTCTAGGGCACATATCCAACAGTGGAGTCTTAAAAAATCGAACCATCTTCAATGATGTATCGTGGTTTCGAGTGGGAACAACTTAAATTTTAAGAGATAGTTAACGTATCTTCATTGTTTGAATATTTTTTCTAGATTCAAGATACACCATGAAATCATGAATGTGCAAATTTTGCATTAGTGGGGTTCATTTGCTATATTTAAATGGTTTACTGTATTTTTTTGCATTTAATGCAAGTAATTCAGATTTAAACTACATGTACATAAATTAGTAGAGAAAAATGATTATTTTTTTACCTATGGTCTTTCCATATGTACATGCTTTATGCAATAAAAATCAATAGGCCAAATATTGAAAATAATTGTTTGTGACCGCCTCAAAAATGTGCTTTTGTTTTCTAAATATTGAAAATGTAAAATAAAATAAAGTTGAAACTTGGTGTGCTCCCATCATTTGACCTTATATGCAGTGGTGAAAATTGGATATAATTTTAAATTGTTGCAATGTAGAGTCTTCATAAATTGAGTCATCTCCAATGAAGTATCGTGGTTTCGAGAGGGAACCGCTTAAATTTTAAGAGATAGTTAATGTATCTTCGTTGTTGAGCATGATTTTTTTTATGTTTAACATACACCATGAAATTATGAATGTGCAAGCTTGGCATTTTTCAGGGTTGATTTGCTATATTTAAGTGCTTTATTGTAGTTTTCTTTGCATTTAATGCAACTAATTTAGATTTCAACTGCAGGTACATAAAGTAGCGAAGAAAAATATTTAGAAAAATCTTATTTATGGTCTTTTTCACTTGTACATGGCTTATGCAAGAAAAATCAATAGAAAAATAAGCAAAATAATTATGTGGAACCACCTCAAAAATCAAAAATTTTACTCCCTCCGATTCAAATTAATTGACACACACTTAGTATAACTTTATACTAGAGTTGTACTAAGTGTGCGTCAATTAATATGGATCGGAGGGAGTACTAAAATATTGAAAATGTAAGAAAGTCAAGAAAATTAAAACTTTGTATGGTGCTATGATTTGACGTCATAATGCGGTGGAAAATATTTGAGATGATTTGGAGATTGTTGTCACCTAGAGTATTTAAAAATCGAGCCTTCTCCAATGAAGTATTGTGGTTTAAAAGATAACAACTTAAATCTATTATATAATTATTATATAATTAAAACAAGAGACAAATAAGTCATTACGTTCGTCCACACGAATTAAACTATCTAAACCATTAATTTTATAGATTAAAGGCCAAGATTTAGAGATGTAGCGTTACATACAAATATATCATGTAAAAATATCTTGACATGTTACGTCTTTCATCCGACTCCTATGCCAGCCATCGGATATAAGCACACGTTGGTTTTGCTAAATACGGCAGCCTTCTCTCAAAAAAAACAACACTCGACCCAACCTTTCTATGTAAAAAAAGTTGTACTAGACAATCGAATATAAGCTTACGATTGGGATTGGAATTCGAACAGCCCAAAGGAAAGTGTCCGAACATATACATGTGCATCAATCCAAACTTCCTTCTCAATACATCCATAATCAAACTGTGGTTGAGTTGGTTAGGTGGATGGTTGTATCCCCAGCCCATCAGAGTTCAAATCCTAGATTTGACAATGGTGCTCGCATTTTCCTGGATTTATTATATCCCCTGGGGTGATGCGCTTTCAGTGGGAGGAGACGTTTCCGTCGAAGACGAGGTGGTGGCTTCGTTAATCTCAAGATGATGTACCGGCTCAGTATTGCGAAGATGCTCATAGGGGTAGGGTGTGCGTGTGTGCGTCATAGGGGTGATTGTATACTCGTGTTTGTGAGCGTCAGAGTTGTACTGTGTTCGTCAAAAAAAACATCCATACGTTGCTTTGCTTCATGTTGAGATAAAAATACGAAAATGATACTCACCGAACGTGTGGGCGGACCTTCCATGCCCACACGCCCCGTGCACCAATATTAAAGCACATCCATTTATACTTAGCTTTTATGTTTTCCAGATTTAAAAAAAGTTTTATCTCTTAAATAAAAATTCCGATTAAAATTCCGTTTTCACCATTAAATCCGTCTCGACGAGATCTTCGAAACTAGACCGAACGTGTGGGCGGACCTTCCATGCCCACACGCCCCGGGCACCAATATTAAAGCACATCCATCTACTCTTAGCTTTTATGTTTTTCAGATTTAAAAAAAGTTTTATCTCTTAAATAAAAATTTCGATTAAAATTCCGTTTTCACCATTAAATCCGTCTCGACGAGATCTTCGAAACTAGATCTCATATTGATATGTTTCGAGAACTTTTTTTTGACCAAAAGTTGTCATGCTGTTACACTGAAGTTGCCATCCTGTTTACACTAAAGTTGTCATGATTTCTTTCATCTATTATTTTCTTCTAAATTTAAATCCACCAATGTATTTTAACGCCTTTTGACTCGTCGTCGAGGACCGGGGAGAGCTGCGGTGATGGTCAGTGGATCCCGAGCAGATATCTGGCGCAACGGCGGGGGGAGGGTGCGACATGGCGGTTTCCTAGGTTACGAATGCATCATGGAGATCCTCCGACGCATCTCAACGCGTGACGGTGGGGTAGGCGACATGGATCAAGGGAGAGTTTGTCGACGGTGTGGTGCTGCTCTGGCGGCGACTCTTTTTTGTGTCCATGGCAATTTCTATTCATAGGACATGACAATTTCTACTCATAGGACATGACAATTATTATTCATAGGACATGACAATTTCTATTCATATGACATGGCAATTCTTCTTCGTAGGACTAGCGTCTACAACTTAAAGTTGTCACCCTCACATAACTAAACTTGCCATAAAAAAAATCAGGGATTGCCATGTACTCGTGTCAAACATGTGGTAGTTATCAGCATCCCAAGTTTTTTTCTATCTATCAATGACAAACTATTTCTTTTTTTTGTCCATGGCAAATTTAACATATCTTTCGACATGACAATTCAAGATGTGTTTTTGCCATGGCAAAAACAACATGTATTTACCCAAGGTAAGTTTATAAAGTTTTATTTTATGAATTACGATAAATTTACTTAGAACGTTGAAGAAAACGTGCAAAAAACGTAGTTGAAACAAATGACGGTAATTTTAGTGCAAACAACATGACAATTTACGTGCAATTGACATGGCAATTTTTAACCCGAATTTTTTTTGTCGAAACATATCGATATGGGATCTAATTTTGAAGATCTCGTCGCGACGGATTTAATGGTGAAAATGAGATTTTATTTGAAAGATAAAACATACACGCGTTCGGTGCATTCAGCTAGCACCTGATCTTCGGTGAATATCACCGTCCAAAAAATAACTCTCTAACCAAACTGAAAGCAAAAAAAATCTACATGTATGTACCTAGAAAGACAGGATAGCAAAAATATTACCAAAATGTTATTTTTCAATATAATATGGAGAATTTAGGTGATAATAAATCATGAATGTACAGCTAACACCGGAAATACATGGTCATCTAAGTCCCATAAATATATATATTTCTATTCTCAGAAAATAATTAATAAATCAACATAATGTCAACAGAAAGAAACAAGCATGCAAATGATCCATTATGAAGTAAGTTTTTTTCATGAAAAATTAGTAACGAGAAAAAACACGTAAAAGCATATACAATGTACATGTGTACAAAATATACCCTATTTGTTTCAAAATTTAAGGCACATAAGTAAAAATGTTGTTAATTTTTAAAAAACTTCGACCACTAAGATATACAAAAAGTACATGGATTGGACATGAAAGAATAACAACATAATGACTGCAAAATATGGAACATATGGAACCCTATATCATTATATTAGCTATACCATAAAAGAAAAACACACAAAACTCTAGGAGAACATATGAATGTCCTGATAATTTATGCTTGATGAGTTAATTTGTTGTCATAATAGTGTGGATAAACTAATGGAGTGACACAAGACTAATCGAGTCAAATTTTATTTCTAAAAAATTTGGGAGAGGAGAGATCGACACACAATACCAATAATCATGTATGTTCGATGAGTTTATTTGCAATGGTAATTATTTTGATGGAGAGTTTGTGTGAAAATAAAATACAAACTCTATTGCTCGAAAAACTCGCCATCGTGCAAATCGACAAAATCCATTCAGCTAGGGATATCATGTTGATCCACACCGGTCATCTCAGTGATATATGGTATAAGGAGCTAACTGGTCCGATGACCGAAGGGCGGCAAGAAAAGAGAAAATTCTAGCCATCTCTCGCAAAAGTAAAGATAAAAGACTAGCCATAACAGTTTCCCACATGGGAGCCTAAATAATCAGGTATAATCATATTGGTTGAGACAAAAAATATATAAAAGATAAACGTGTATTAGCAACCACGCCAGCTATGATATTAATACAATCTAAAGCAATTTGTATTAATTGCATGTAAATGCATGCAATAAAGTCATTGCTTATGCCATCAATTAAAAACTAATATATCAAATATACTTTACATATTATGTGAGTTGATAATATTTACTTTTTATTGACATGAATAAGAAAATACCTTTATCCAACTTGACTTGAATAAGAAAATAAGAAAATACCTTTATTGAACAATATATTCTCCTTCTAACATTGAAATGAAATAAATAAATAAATAAATACACCAAAGATATATTGATATTGTAAAGGAGGAATGCGGACTGCAATAGAACTATTAGTATGACTTTGATAAGAATACTAAAATAATAAGGCTTTGAACTAAACCACACCCATTATTCTAATGAGCTAATTATTTTGTTTATTTGGAATATAATTTCATATACTCCCTCCGATCCATAATAAATATCGCTCATCTAGTACAAACTTTGTACTAGCTTAGTACAAAATGAGCGACACTTATTATGGATCGGAGGGAGTATCATTTATAAAGACAATGTAAGGGCGATATTTGACCAAACAGGAATTAACATTGAAGAGAAAAAAAATGTTCACATGTAGATATCAATATATTGAGATTTCTTTCTTTGTTCAAAGTTATTTAAAATTTTGAAAAAGTATCAAGAAGAATTATGCATCTTTTGTTGTCTTTTTTCCAACTGGTGAAGAATAATAAAATGACCAAGAAGAATGCACGTTGTTTAAAATTAGCTGCAAATATATTAATATTTTTTATATTATTCAAGGGAAGTAGTATCAATTTATGAATGTTTTAGTTGCAAATTTAACATTCTATATAGAATTTCATACGAAAATGCGATGAAACTTTTGTTTTGGAGTTCAAAATAAAATTACATGTGTAGTTATATGATAAAAATCTAGCCGCGCAAATGCGCGAGTCACACCGCTAGTTTTGAGAGATAATTGACGTATTTTTGTCGTTGTAATGTAGAATTTTAAAAAATCAAGTCATCTGCGGTGAAGTATCATGGTTTTGAGAGATAACAACTTAAATTTTGAAAGATAATTTTTGTATCTTTGTCTTTTTAACATGATTTTTTTATGTTCAATGTACACCAGGTTTAACACTTTGGTACCTCGTTAGAAAGACGAATATTTTTTCAGTGAAAAGAAACGTTGTTGTCGACAATGATACGTCTGTGATGACTTTGTTAAATCTCAAGACTCGTCGAATGAAGACTAATCTCTTGAAGGTGTTCATAAGGGTAGAGTGTACATTTGTTTTTCTACATCATTGTATGTATGTATTTATGAACGTCTGCATTCATATTGTTATTTTTAAAAACTCTTAAAAGAATTTATAATGCTGTTTTAGTCTTATTCGATTATTGCACTTGGTTCATAGAATGGATGACTTTGGTCTATGATGATAAAAGATGTGGGCTTGCTGAGTTCAACTCCTTTGTGGATTGTTTTCCTTTTGGTCTGCTACTGAATTCGTAGCACATTTTTTTCTCAGTTCCTTTATTTCTTTGTCTGATTTTCCTTTTGGTCTGCTGACGGATTTTTTTCACCGGAGAGATCCGAGTCCCTGCTCGAATGGCAAAAATTTCCATTATTAACATTGAAGTTCAAGCGTGAAATACATTGGGTCTGGTGTGTTCCTTTCCTGACGGTTTGTGATGGTGCCAAAAACTATCTCTTTCCTAAGGGAAACGCATTTATCTTTACTGAAACAAAGCAACAAATACAGGTAGCAAAACAATCCGTCAGCTGATGTAGGAAATTTCTACAAAATTATTCAGAGTGCAATCATATCAAAGGAGGACCACGATATCGGCTGACATGACATTTAATTATCTCTCAGAAGGGAATCATTAGCGGTTGCATACGGGTGAGGAGCTGCCTCTTTCTGTTCTTGCCTGCCGATGAAGCCGCAGACAGCAGATGTTGGGGAAACTTTTCACTGCTCTCTTTTGGATTTTTGTCTGAACTTAACAATAAATTGTTTCTTGGCTTGGTCCCTTACCACTCTGGTGCATTTACTGAGTAGAAACATGTCAAACACAGTCGTCCACTGCATATTTGGACCATTTCCCTGTGACCCTACACGAAGTCTTACTAGAGCAAAATCATTCTTTTAATCCTTTTCAGTAAGTTTAACGCAATCTAATCCTTCTTCAAAATTTTAGTGCGATATAACCCATTTTAATAACGTCAATTATCATAGTGTTACAACTTTACATAAAAACACCAATGGTGTGTTTGGTAGGGTGCATGAGGGCAAAAGTCTCCTACTCAATTCACTTTTGAGTATTTGGTAGCTGCATGGGGTCTCCTCAGCATGCATGAACTCAGCTCAAATACCCTCATAGCAAGCACGAAGAGAAAATACCCCCAACAGTTGTTCGCTGGTCAGCATGCACGAAGAGAGAACACCCACGTTTCAAAAAATGTAAGAAATCAAAAAATTGTTTAAATTCTAAAAAATATTCAAAATTCCAAAGTTTGTTAAATTCTCAAAAATGTTCGCCATTCTTAGCTCATCTAAGTAACATGCATGCACATCATTTGCTTCTAAATAAATATAATTTTGGGTATATAAAACAACATGATTTGTTTTGCGGGTATATACAGATCGGAACGCCCGATTTATGAGAAAACAAACAGATGGATTTACACCTGCGTTAGATGGCAAAACACGTTCAGATCAGACGCCACGTCAAGACAGAGCCGGCATCGCCACCAGACAATCATATGCGGTGTTTTACCGTGGGGAACTGTCGTCACTACATCAAAACTGGCGCGGCAACACCATCAAGGAGGAGTTGCCTCCGTCAATCTTGAAGGTGCACGGTTTCCTCCTACACAACCTCGATGGCGGCGGTGACTCTTCGTCACGGGCCCTTGTCCTTGATCGACTGTGGTGGCAGCTCCAACGCTGGCCTCTAAAATGGACGCCGCGTCCATCCGCTGACAGGGGACCAATCCGTGAATATTGATGCGGAAGTCGTCCATCCAACCCTAAGCGAGGGGCTTTGTGGGCGTCCAGATCTGCATATTGATAATTCCCAAACGTATCTATAATTTTTGCTTGTTGCATGCTCATTTGGTTGACACTATTATATGTTTTTGATGCACTTTTATATTTTTGACAAATATTTTTGGGAACTAACCTATTAACCCAGTGCTCAGTGCTAGTTTCTGCATGTTATTGTTTGTGCATCACAGAAAAAAAAATGAAAAATCAATATGCTTAGAAAATTCCACAAAAAATTCTAAAATTCTAAAGTTCCAGAAGATATTGGAAGGAGCCAACAGGGGCCAAACGGGGGCACTCTCTGGCGAGGTGACTCGAGGGTGCGGCCAGGGTTGGGTCGCACCCCTGGCTGCCTAAGGGGTGGCCCTACCTCTGGTGCCCTATCATCTCCCTATTTCTCCCTCATCCTCTTAAAACCCTCAGGGCGGAGTTTTTTTTCTAGTAGCCATCACCGTTCCTCCGCCATCGCAATTCTCAGATCGAGAGGCCCTGCAGTCATGTCCCAGCACCCTGCTGGAGGAGGGAATCATCCTTAGAGGCTTCTTCACCAACTATGCCTTCCTCCGAGATGATGTTTCACCTTGGACCTAGGGTTCATGGCAGTAGTTAGATGATGTATTCTTCGTAATCTTGTACTTCACTAATTAATCTTTGTTCTTTATCTTCGTTGATCAAGGCACATATGTTATAGTTTCTATGTTGTTATGCTGAGTTTGATGGGATCCGATGGATTATGAGATTATATTTAGATTGTGGAAGTAATATATTTTAGCTTCTTTTATATTGTGCTCTTGATTGTTCTTGCATGCTCTCTGTATATTTTGTTGCTTTGGTCAAGTAGCATTTTATAACTCCAAGAGGGAGCTTTGTGCTAGATAGTAGGTTCATGCCTCCTCATGTAATCGCTTGAGTTACAGAAACATGCAAGTATCGAGGATGTGTTGTTGTAACTAAGGGGAAATATGTGGTGCTTGTGGCTATTTGCTAACAAGTGTTGCTTACATTATGCATTGAGTTTATAGCATTTGCCTATTGTTTTTGGGTTTTCAGCTTTTGGTTGTTGCTCAACACTTAATACCAGCGGGATGTTCTGGATTAGATATCTCAAGATGGATATTTAGTAGTAAATGCTTTGGATTGAGGCCTACATGATTGAACCTTGCACTCGCTCCTAGCATAATTAGTATTGCGGTACGTTCATAATTCTGTCAATTGTTCAACTGTAATTTTTTCATCCAGTATAAGTCTTACTTTCTTTTGGGTGAGAGACATCGCTAGTAAAGGTCGTGGTACCCCGGTCCATATCTCATCATTGTTTACACCCGCTGCAATTTATTTCTTTTGTTTTGCTTTTGTTGTTCCAACCACCATAAAGGTTTAACATTTTGTAAACAGAAAGACAGGAAGATTGATAACATTCCTGCCTCTTTGGGGCCGAGAGCATTTGTCTTCTTGTGTGCAGTTGTAGGTCCAGCAAGCAATATCGATTCGCGTTGTTGCTAGACACCTCCTTGAAGGCACTGAAGTCCCACTGGATATCGATAACCTTGATATCTTTACCGAGGGAAATTATCATTATCTACATCACCATCTTCCACTTTGGGTTCCCAACGAGTGTGCGTGATCAACACCATTAAAAAATTTATGGCGTCGTTGTCGGGGAGTTTAATATGCAAGAACGGGGAGTTGCACACTTCCACTTTTACCTTCATTTTTATTTCTTGCTTATTTTACCTATTTGCTTGCTTTTCTTTCATCAAGAACTCAAAAAAAAATAGTTGCTACCTTTTACCTTTTCATGCTATGTTATTATGTCTAGTTCTTCACTTGCTATCGATGGCTAACTTCTTTGAAACTAGATCTTATTGGCAGGGAGGACTGACCGAGGATGACAAGAATATTACAAGGATTATCGCTTGTCTCAAAAAGGGATACACTTATGGAGACTAATACATCAATTGTATGGGTATGCTAGAAACTTGTACTAAATATATGATATATCTTACTGCATGGATGAATCTTGTTGCTTTGTAAGAACATATTGGAGAATTTGTTGCTTTTAAGGGTGCCTATGAAATTACTTCTTTGCTTGAGAATATTGATGATGCTCCTCATAAATCTAAGAGTCTTGCTATACTTAAATATTGTTATGGTAATTAAAAGAATGATAATGACAATACTATTGATTATATTAAGGAATCTCTCTCGCAAAGGAAGAGACTAATGCCTTGTAGGAACCTATGGAAAAAGAAATTGCTGAAATTCAAAGCTCGTTGGATGAAAAAGAGGAGGAGAGTAATGAACATAAGGAGAAATAATGGATTAGCTATCTATGTCTACCTTCTAATCAGAGTAAATCTTTAACTTATATATTATTTGATTGCCCTTCATGCTTAACAGAGGATGAACGATATATTGATGAGTGTTATGAACCTTTGGATTCGTTTTGAAATATCCTTTTTATGAGATTGATGCTAGCTATACTTATGGCCATGATGCCCCTATGAATAATGTGTTTGTAGGTCATGAAGAGCATTTTTACGCGATAGTTATATTATTGAGGTTGTTGATGATGCTACTGAAACAAAAATTGAGGGAAGAACACCTCTCTTCATGTTGAAGATTCTGAAGTTGCTCTTGTTTTACCTTCCGATGCTTGTTACTATGTGCTTAATGGATTTAGTTGGTTACAAGGTTCCTATGCTTAGGATGTGGGTTAGACTTAAATGTGTTTTGTATTTGTATTTTGATGCTCTCTTTTTCTTCAATTCTTAATCCAATGAGGGCATCTTTTATAATCGTTATGTCTAGCTAGAATGCATTAAAGAAAACGTTTATTGGAAGGCAACCCCAAATGTTTTTCCTTTTTGTTTTGAGAGAATTCCTTCTATGACACTACTTCTAAAATATGATGCCTTACGTGACACTTCCAACTTTTTGCTTCCTTCTATGTCCACTTATGTAAAATTTATGCCTCACATGACACTAGTGTATTTTTAGAGCTAATGGTGTCAACTTTTCACATAAAAAGTCACTTTTTCCCCTGTGCAATGTGTGAAAAAAATACAAGAAATATTATTGTATTATGTAATATGGAACTGTGCATGTAGATTCATAATAACTAATACACTAATTCAAAAAAAATTCAAAAAATAGGCAGAACCTCCCCTGTATTTTGATGCCATATCCCCTGTAGTTTTTTAATTATTTTGAATTAGCGTTTGAGTTATTATGAATCTACATGCACGGTTCCATATTACATAGTACAACAATATTTCTTGTATTTTTGTCACACATTGCATTAGGGGCAGAAGTGACTTTGTATGTGAAATTTGACACTGTAAGTTCTAAAAATACACTAGAGTGTCATAAATTTTACACAAGTGGTCATAAAAGGAAGCAGAAAGTTGAGAGTGTCACATAAGGCATCAAATTTATGAGTAGTGTCATAGAAGGAATTCTCTCTTTTGTTTTAGTTGTCTTTGAGTGTGTTACTACTATAGCAACTCCATTGTATAATAATTTTCAAAATTTTGACCAAGTTTTAGCCACTAATGTTGGGGAAAGTAAAAGTTATGACTTATTATCTAGAAAACAAATTATGTACGCTCGAGTGGTGACATTATTAAAAATCACCAGAACATCTTTTTAATTTGAAATTTTTACACAACAATAAGTATACTTTTCTTCACCTTTCGTTATTGAGTTTTCTCATTTAAGCTATAGCAATGCCTCTCTCAATTCGATCATTATAAATTGTTCTGTTTTTCCAGATTTCTACTTTGTAATTATATTTGCCTCTTCTGTAAGCTTTGTTCTCGATTCTTTGGGAGAAGAGCCTACAAAAAGTTAGGGATTAGTAGCTAATGTTTAATTTGAGTGCTTAAATGTGTTCATACATTATCTATGTGAAAAATTATTTATTTGGCACTAACTTATGAGAAATTTTGTGTGTAGTAAGTTTTCAATTGTTATGAGGAAAGATGATTGAAAAAATTAAGGAGTGATATAAGCTTAAGCTTGGAATGCCCTGACAACCTCAAAAAATATTTAGAAAGACTCAAGCGTCTAAATTTGAGATCGAATTGAAAGTTATTTTCTCGAAAAGAAACTGAGGTTAGAACAGCTCCAAGATCAGACGAACTAAGATCGAACATCATACGATGTATTAGAGCTAGCGTCTCCGGAGAGAACCCAATCACAAACCGTAATACACCATGATGTCCAGCCTTCTAAGCCCCAGGTCAAGCCTCCTAAGCCCTAGCTAAACTACTCCCAAAAACCTCTCGTGCATCTTGGCACACGCACTAACAATTCCCCACGCGCGCCATACGCCACAAAAGACAAGCATATACAGCGTACATACATACGCACAGGCGTACGTACGTTACCCCCCGCGCTACCAGTCTTCTTGCTAGAACGCCGTGTCCAGTGACGCCTCGGCGAGCACGTCCATTGGCGGGAACAGCGAGAAGCCACCGTGCCGGCCGTGGAACAGGCCCAGCTCCTCTCCGGCGAAGTCGAGGAACATCTGGTACTCGGCCGCCGCCGCGTCCATCTCGTTGGACGCCGCCGAGGAGTCGTCCCCGGGCAGCACCGCTTCCTCCTCCTTGACGGACACCGGCAGAGACGACCCCTTCGCGGTCGCGGCCGCCTTTCGGAAGGAGCTCCCGATATCGGAGTTCCACAGGCGCAGGAAGACGTCAGCGGGCTTCGCGAGTTCGGCCGCAGCTGCGCCGGCGGCCGCCGTCGACGAAGAGGACGCGGAGCCGGAGGTGGTGGCCGTCGCCGCGGCGCCGGAGGAGGAGAGCAGCGAGAGGCGCGCCTCGGCCTCGAGGCGCGCGGTCTCCCACTGCGCCATGTGGCGCGCGGCGGGGCTGCCGGCGGTCGGGCCGGGCGGGCGCTCGTCGAGGCCCATCCGGCGGAGCTGCTTCTTGAGGTGCGTGTTCCAGTGGTTCTTGATCTCGTTGTCCGTCCGGCCGGGCAGCTGCGCCGCGATCATGGACCATCTGCGCATGCAGAACAAAGAGACCATCAGGACAGGCAGGCCCGCCGCCGGTCACTTGCAATCAAGATACTCCATTACTCACACCATCACCCTGATGATCTTAACATGTGTAGTAGTACAACTATTTGGTTGTAAATAAATTCTAGTTCGAGTACACGATCGAGTTATGCATCCATCCGAGATGCTGCATCAGGTGGCATCATCATTGAGGGCATGCAAGCACTGTGTGTGTGCACAGACGGAACACAGTGGCACGCTCTGGGCCGAGCTCATGGCTATAGTGCGGGAGCTACAGTCAGCTACTAGTGGGGAAGCTCGTTGCATCAGTGGCGAAATGTGTTTGGGGTCGTCGGGGCTCTTACTTGTTGCCGACGATGGCGTGGAGCTGGACGATGGACTTCTGCTCCTCGGGGGTGAAGGGTCCGCGCTTGATGTCCGGCCGCAGGTAGTTCGTCCACCGTAGCCGGCAGCTCTTGCCGCACCGGTTCAGCTCTGCAGCCAACGCGGTTCACACATCAAAACTCTAATCTCATCACTTGAAACGATGCAAAAATTTGTGTTCCCCACGAAAGCTTACTCAATCGAACAAAAAAATGAACTTTGCATGCAAAACCTATAATCCAAACTTAAGAAGAAACATCGAATTGACTGGTAAAAAGCCATGGTTGGATCGATGGATCTGAGAGAGAAGACAGAACAGACCTGCGAGCTTAGGGAGCAGGCGCCAGCTGCCATGGCCGTTGGCCTGGATGAAGTCGACGAGGATTTTGTCCTCCTCCGGCGTCCAGGGCCCCTTCTTGAGCCCCTTCTTCTCGCAGCACGGCGCCCTCCCCATCGGCAATGATCTACTCCACTATCGAACAACCAAGCTCCAGAGCGCAGCAAGGACTATAAGGAAGGAGACACTCAACTCAAGACTGCACAACTAGTAGTAGTAGCTGGAGTATCGAGGCGCCAGCGCGCGCACGAGGCTATGGCTGGATACGTAGGGTAGCTATCGAGCCCTGGGGCTGGGGGATAGAGGGGACGGGGCGATGAATGCGATGGGAAACGAGAGCAGGGAGGTGTCCCGGAGTGGAAGGGAAAGATTTTGGGGGGCGCGGGGGACGAGGAGGGTTTTGTTTGTGGCCGAGGAGGATCCCGGGGGCCGCACTTTAATGCCGGAGATCTTCACTCCACCTGTGCTGCCGCACGCAACAACGAGACCATCGACGGACTTTGCTCCTTCTCGACGGAAACGCGGGCACGCAGCGCGCGACAGCGTGGGTTGGGTTGACGACCGGGGACCGGACAGGGTGACGTCCAGTCCACCAGACACCTTTTTATTTCAGCTCGGTTCAATCGTTCGCGTGTCGGGCCATGGATCATCTCACTCTCACAAGATGCATGCGAAGGCATATTCAAACGTGTACAGTACCTAAGAGCAATTTCAACGGGCTGATCCAAACGGACAGCAATTTGGTTGGCTATTTGTCCGTTTAGGTCGATCCGGCAGATTAAATGTTTTTTAAATGTCCCCTTGAGTCATGAGGCCTTAAAGGGCGCGAGAAGGGCGTAAATTTAGGTCATACATTAAGCATAAAAAAACAAAAAAAGGCACGCACATCCCATCCTAAACCCTAGATCGCTTCCCAGGCCGCTACGGGTCGTCCACGTCGGTGTTGGCGTCGCCGCTTAGGTCGATGAAGGCCGGCGGCGGTCACGACATGTTGGCCGGTCAACCGCTCTGCGGTGGCGTTGGTGGCGTCGGCGGGAGCAGGCCCATTAGGTTGGAAGGTCCAGCGCGTACCCACGAGATCGCGGATGATCTCGCGACGCAGGCCTCGTCGTGGTCTGCAGGCGGCGGTGGCGGCGACGACGAAGGGAGGTACTCGTACCAAGGGGCCCGCGCCGGTGGAGGTGGCGGTGAAGGCGGTGGAGGCAGAGGCACCGGTGTCGGTGTCGGTGCCGGTGGAGCGTCGCCCTGGCCGAACAGCTCCAAACTGGGCCACATTTCACGCTCGGCGCGCTTGGAGTCTTCAATGGTCCGCCGGAGGGCCTCATCCTCATTGTACCCGGCTCGACGGGATGTAGGGTGGTGGGGAAAGGTCCCGCTCGGGCTTCACGACGACCGGCCGCTGCGCCATGTTGCGGATCTGCGTACGCGATGGCGGTGGGCAGGAGCGTTGGGAAGGCGGCAGATCCTCCAATGGATGCCTCCGGTGGCCGCGACGCCGGATAGGAGGAGCATCGCGGCCGCCCGTCCGGCGTTGGCACCGGAACCCTCACGTTGTTGAGGTACCACCCAGTGGGGAGCTTGACGTCCCCATCCGGCACCGACTCGCCCCTTTGCCAGTACCAAAATGGAAACCTCGATGTCGATGGGGACGCGGTTGCGCACGCAACGGCCGCTGGAGCCGCCGGCCTCATGGTTGTGCGACATGGGGGGTCGGCGTGCTAGGGAACAAGGGAGCGGTGGTGGAGGCGATGGGGAGTGAAGTGGGGAGTGGTGGGGGTGGATGGTCCTATTAATTGCGGCCGGTCCACGCCTCGTGCGGGAGTCAAACCGACCCCATGTGGCTGCCAGGCGGGGCCCGGCGAAACGGACGATCCGCCTCCTATCCACGAGAACCAGAATCGTCCTCACATTTGGGTCAGTTTTGAATCGCGACGACCTGAATTGCGAACACAAGCGGACATTTTCCATTTTGCGTCGCCCCGTTGGGCCGTGTTTTTTGGCTTCCCGACCCAAACGAACTAAAAACGAACATTTGGATCGCGCCGTTGGAGTTGCTCTAAAACGAACATTGTATGCGTTTGTAAATTAGTTTTGATGATAGGTACACGAGCACTGATATAAAAATTGGTTATTTAATTTTGAGGTAATATTATTGGAAGTCATAGAACTTGCGTTTGATATTCAGTTTGGTGAACTTGAAAATACAGAATTGCAGTCACTTAACTTGATTCGAGAGTGCAGATACGATCACAAACACGTATGCGAACGTGTGGTCTCACTTATGAGTGAATGATGACCCTTGGCCAATGTTTTTTACACTAAACACGCCTGTACTTCTTTATTTATAGAAAAATAGATCATCACGATGCATTTTTCTATAAAATTCTCTCGCATTATTTATTTACAAAAACATTGACTACCATATGACTTAAACACCATTTTTTAACGGTATATGAATAGTGGGTTCTAATTACCCAAAAATTACTAAAATTACGTTGAGCAGGAGAATCAAACCCACAACCTGCGATGCTTCAACTAAACGACCCTAGTCAGCGGGCGAACTAAAATGTGATGTTCAAAAGTGATTTCGTAGATTCTATAGTCTCCTCGGTCCATTCTCCACAATTGACTGTTGTTCGGTGCAACCCATTTACAATGTTAATTCATTTTAATTTACTGTTGCTAGATAAATTTTAATAGTCTTTCATAAAAAATACATATATAATGTATTATATTTAACTACAAGACATCTATAATACCTAAATAGTTCATCCCCACTAACCTTTCTATCTTGACATGCAAGCTATCCACATCATCAAGTAGGTCCACCATGCAAAAACTAATTTCCACTAACTCTTCATGCACATGCTCCTATTAATTCTCCATGCATCACAAATAAATATTTATAAAAATTATGCACTTAGCTCCATGATTTATAAACGATTTTCTTATAGAAAATCCAATTAAAAGTTACCTCGCATGTTATTTTTCTATTCGACAAATTTTCCATGAATGCACATCTGTAGTTGCTATCATTGTTTTAGGTTTAGTCAAGGGTGGAGATGTTTCCATTGTCTCTACTCAACTTCTTTCCGTCTCTTATCATCTCACCGATATATTGTCAAGGTAATAAATTAAGAAAGCAAAAAATCACACATATTTTTGGATTTTCATCAAATTATCTTAGATTTGTACTCTAAAATATATATTTTTGATTTTTTTAATCAAATTATAATATGTTTCATTTTTTTTCTCCTATTTTAAAACTTTACAGTATTTGTTAATAGTTCCCGCAGCAACGTGCGGGGTATCATCTAGTTATATTTATACTTGAATACTTATAGTTTACTATATATTTTTATAAATAAACTTAAATATTTTACAATATAATAATTTGTATTTATATTTATATTATTTATAACAGAGAAATCCAATTTATTTTATAGCAGGAAATTGAAGAAACATTGATATTGCAAAGTGGGTTGCACTGTGGAGCAATCCATTGTGTAAAATGAGAGAATCCGTTTCAAAATGATATACAGTTGTGGAATCTGTTCTTGACTACAAATTTCAATAGGCCAACTGGCCGTGGCCGTGCGGTGATTCTAAGGTCGTGTGTTTGAGTAATCTTTTTGACACATTATGACTCATTTTTACATTTAATCACTATAGCGATTAATTTTTTATTAAATATAAAAAATCCGAGGAGGTTTTATTAAAAAATGTGTAGTGATGGTCATTTTTTTAACTAATAAAAAAATTACAAGTGTGTTTTGTTTAAAAAACATCATCCGAACGCCATCACTCATTGACGGGTGGGGTTATACACATGGATACGTCCATGTACATGTTTTTGCCCGTATTTGTACGCTTGAGTGAAGTTAAGTGACTGCAATTTCATATTTTCAAAGTTTTAGCACCAAATTGAACAACGTGGCGATATTACCTTTTTAATTTTTATCATAAATATTCACTTGCAGTTTAACCAAAATCAGGAAATTTTGAATAAATGAGGACAAAATTAATCAAATATTAATACTACTATAGTTTACATAAATCAGATACATTTCATGCAATTTTCATAAAAGTCGCATCAAAATATCAAATACATGAGTTTTATAATCTAATCTAAAACTACGCCAGCATCATGCAAAACTGAAAACTGCTTCAGGGCTCCTCACGGCGAAGAAGCTTCATTGCAGCTTTGAAGTTTCTCGCGGAGAAGTAGAAAGAGGTCAATCGTCGGTACCAAGGTCTTTCATCTTCGGGGTTCTTCGCAGATAATTGTGCTAGCTCTCAGGCTACCGGGTTCCCGGTAGTGAACCTACGGGAGGCCGATCCACATGGGACGAGGGAAATGTGGTTATTCACTAGTTGTCGTCCCCACAACCATGATGCGGTCCCTCACTTTCGCCGTGAGGCAGAAGCATGAGGTCAGTGCCCACGTTGATCTTTCATGAAAGCTCTTGCATTTTCTAGTCGTAGTATGCCATTTGGACGTCGCCAATAGAGGTGAGGTTCACGAGCGATGTGGGTGAGATTGACTAATGGTCGTTTGGACCGGGTGATGTGCAAAACATGGGCTTCCTACGTTGCCTTCCGCAATCTTATATGTCGCCTCCGCGTCCGCCTCAACCATGGTCGCCTTGTAGGTTGTGTGAGAGTGGTGTGTGAACTCCTAAAGAGCACGCAACTTCTCGATAAGGTTGAAGTTCATAGAGATCATGGTTGCCTCGCTTACAAACTTGCCATAGATTTGTTCATACGACAATCGATTATGTGAGAGAAGTTCCAAGTTATATCGTTGGTCCTCCTACGCTTGCGCAAGGCTGAGACGGGCGTCGGCGTCGACTGCTCCTCCACCATGAAGACATTGAAATGTGTTTGTGCCTGCTCCATGGTGATGTCGGAATGGACGGGCTTAAACGTGTAGGTTGGCTAGGTGTCAAACAAGTTATCCACCATCGGGTCACGTCGCTCACCTCCGAAGAGCTCAGTGGCAACACGAGCTCTATCCGCCACGCACAACAGGCTACCAATTGCCCGTTACGTCGGCCAAATCATGTTTCTGCTCCTTAGATAGGCCTTCCCATAATAAAAAAGTAGTTGAATCAATTTATTAAAAAATAGTACATCTTCCTTGTTGGGATACAAATTTGCTATTTCTACATAAGGCAGTAGAGCTCGTCCTCATGTCAGAGGTGAAGAACTAGGAAGAAATGGGAACGGTTAGGGTGTGGTGTAGTTAAGTGTCGTGTGCGGACACATATAAGTTGTGGGCATTGATGCCTACATGGAAAACCCCAAGTGAAAAGGGTAATGTAGACAGCAACAAGTTTCCCTCAGTGAAGAACTGAGGTTATCGAATTAGAAGGAGCTTCTAGTCCTAGCAAGTCAAATAACGCCTCCACACAAGAAAAAAAATCACGTTTCTCCCAACAATGGCGTGAGGGTTGTCAAACCTCCTATCTTGCTAGTCACAAGATCAAAAGCAGTTGTATATGATTTAGAAGGTAACAGAATTGCAGTAAAGCAAGTAAATAACATGACAACTATTATAATGAGACTAGACCCTGTGGACCATAGTATCCACTAGTGACATCTCCCTTATAAAGCAACATGATGTGGTGAAATAAATTACAATTGGGTAATTGATAGATTGCGATAGTTTATAGCTATGATCTGTTGACAACGGTTTTTGGCATGAAAATAAACCTATATAATATGACCTCAAATAAAGAAGTTCTCTACATGAAAAAGTTGGGTATTGTCGATATGAACAACTTTGTAGTTCGAGTCATCGCCATCCGATTCCATCTCAAGGGCCGAAACTATATTTGAAGCAATAAGACCCTGGCATTCGAAGTACTATTCTGCTAATTATGCCTTCAAGACATCCTCAAATGGGAAAATGTTATACATATACCGGCTCCGTCTCGTCGAACCAGTCGATTTTGATATTTGAAACGTCCAAATCCGACTCCGTATAAAGAAGTTAAGGCCAAAACAGTGCAATGCTGAAAAACCAGGTCGGACCGTCCGAAGTGGAAACCGGACCGTCCGCGCTAAGGTCGGACCGTACGACTTGAGGACCCCGATTACAGAAAGATTTTGACCTTTAGCTCGGACCGTCCGACCCTACAGTCTGGACCGTCCGGGATAAATTTCGGACATCCAACCCCCCGATCCGGGTCCGAGTTTATGTGGGATTTTGGCAGTTTTGACGCGGATTGGAGTCCATATCTTGCACGGGAAGTCCAAACCCCTTATAAATAGATTAGTTGACGGCCGATTGAAACAACACACAATCGAACAAACATATCTACACTTCCAAACCCTAATTTTATCTCTCTCCCTTGTATCTTTCTTCTCGTTCTTCGTTCGTTCTTGTTCTTGCAGGGCAATGATCCACGAGGCTCTAGGGACGATTAGGTCGACCTAGGGCAGCCCATAGCCGCCATGCTTCCTGGCGGGGTCCCTCCCGGGAGTGTGGGGTTTCGGGTCTACAAAAGCGCCCGCCGGAGTGCTTGCATATCGCTCTTCCGGTCGGGTCTCCTTCGACGTGAGTTGCGGTGTATCACCCCCGGCGTTGAGGGTACATGTGACGTGTTCGTGTGTCAACACACTTTTTGGCGACTCCGCTGGGGACGAATCTTTGAACGGTCTCCGGCCCGTTCTTGCTATGAAAAGACCGTCATCAAGGATTTTCTATCTACGAAGGTAATATGAATACTCAATCCCCTCATGTAGATGCAAATAGCTCATATGGTGTTACTAGATCGTTCAATGAATATACTATATCGGCTAACCCTTGTTTTGTCAATTATACATCTAATTATATGCAAGGACCGATTGAAAGTAATTTGCATGCTTCGACTTCTTATAATACTAGTAACATGCACCATATGTATTCTAATTCTCATGCATCGGCAACCCTATAAATCCATATGCCGATGAACAACATGATGAGCTCGGTTGATAGAGTTGAAACACCCCATGTAGGAACTTTCAATAACATGCAACAAAGTGTTTCAACTTTTTATTCATCGGCACCTAACTTGCAATATGTTAATCCAAATATGCCGATGGATAGGGTAATTGGCCATGCTAGCACTAGTTATTCGGCCAATTACCATCAACCATCATATGCTACAACTCATGCTACTAATTTGTCAGTGCCATATGCAACTGTTGATACTCATAATTCGGCTCCACACCTTCATGGTTATAGCCAAATAAGTGACCAATCTACAGGAGCATACATACCTTCATCTAAAGTTGCTGCTGAGGTAGCTGTGTTAGAAAGGAAGAAAGCCCAAAATGACAGGATTAGTGATATTTGTATGGAATTATATCTTAGTGGTTTGTCTCCTGACTATAATGCAATAAAATCTAGAGTTTTGCAAGAAGATGAATCATTGCCAATTGATAGGTTATGCCAGGAAAAATATAGTTCCACACCAATGCATATGTCTTATCCTATTGCTCCAGCATACTATATACCCCCTATAAAATTGCAAAGTTTTGGCAATACTCAAGTTCAAATGCCGAAAGAGTCTGAAAGTATTGGAGGGCAATCTTACCCGGAGTGGGCTGAGATTGAGAAAAAGCTTAAAGCTAATAGCATTGGGGGGCAATCTTGTCCAGGGTGGGCTGAGCTTGAGAAGAAGCTTAAAGCTGAATCAGTTGCTCGCCGTTTGGAGCAAATAGAAAAATAATTGGCTCAAAGAAAATAAGCCTTGCCAATTGATGAAAAGAGTGATAATTCGAAGATTGAAAGTTCTTCGGCTGGAAAAGCCGAATCAACTAGTGTGTGTTCCGAATCCATCAAATCCAAAGAGGCAAGCACCATTCAGAAAGGGCATGGCCAGCACATAGCAACCGTGCTTGATTTTTCTGAAGCTAAGGGAACCTATTTCCCTCCCTTTGAGTTTCGTGCCACAGAAATTGATGAGCATCAAAAACAAAGTGATATGGCCGAACAAAGTTTGGTTAATGATGAACATCAAGAACACAAGCGTGCAGCTGAGAAAAGTTCACGTGACAATCATTCGAGTGATGAAGCACGAAACAAAGAAAAAGATGAGGACAAGACGTTGGAGAGTCATCCAAAATTGGAACAAGCTATTATTCAATTCACGCTACCATCATGCTCTCCCAACACGTATGAAAAGGTATGTCTAGCAAGTAATTTATCTATTTTCAGATTTGGTCATAATTTTATTATTGATGCAACTATTAGCAAAATCCCTATAACAAATCTTGAGAGACCAATGAAGAAGGATAATTTACTTGTTAGCAATACAATTATAACAAAGCATATCGGTCAACACATTGTGCTACTTAGAGAGACCGGAAGTGACTTACTATTAAAGCAAAAGCTTTTCCCATTGTTTCATTTAAAGTTTATATATACATGGATAGCTTTGCTAGTTTCCTACTTGGCTTACATTTGGTCTCAAGTGAGACATATATGTTATAACAGTTTTGATTTCAGAAAAATAAAGCCAAGATTTGAATCTTTTCAGAAAACCGATGATAGTATAATTTCTTATTCAAAGTCATCGGAGATAGAGTGCAAAACAAAATGCATAGTCAAATGGAGTGATGCGAAATCTGAACCATTCGTTTGCTTACTTCCAAAGCCGTTCTCGCACCAAGATCGGTTAAAGAACAAAATGTTTACCTTCAATTAAAAATGTGTGATCAGAATTTGATTTGTTGCTGAAAATGATTATATTAGAATTCTTGATCACCATTTCAAGCCATCAATCCAAGGACGAGTCTATTGTAAGTTGCATGATTCGTTCAAGCATAATTTTGAAGACTGCAATATGTTTCGTCAAATAGTTAAATCGGCCATTGATAGCGGACGATTGAAACTTGTTAAAACACCAAAGGATGATCATGCCATTCCTATTGGTCCTGATGGCAAAAAGTGTTTGCATCGACTACTTCAAGCCGATCCATTCAAAGACAAGAAGGTAAAAACTGCATGTGATGGGATCAAGCTTTCAAGTATACAGGTTATTCATGAGCACAATGATGATATTCTTGAAGGCGGAGGTTCTATCTGTTCGAAAACGTTGTAGAAAACAAAAAAAATTCGTGCCTACGAATCAAGATCCCAAGATCATCCAAGAAAGATGGCATACAAGGTTTAGGCCATTGCTCACCAACGGTTGCAGCGGAAGAAGAGTTGATGAAGCGGGTGGAAGAAGATCTCGTGATGCGTCTCACGATCCGTCCCACGATCTATCCCACGAACGAATCCCTCGAGCAATTCCCTCGAACAGATCTCCGAGGAAGAAGAAGAAGAAGAAGTTCCTCGAAGAAGGATCAAAGTTATGATCCGTCTACCGGTATCCACACATCCTGTAGCAGCAATCCAGCAGCGCTCCGTCGTCCAGAGAAGAACGCCACCGAGAAAACTAGAGGGAGAAAACCCTAACGGATTCCGATCTAGAACAGCGTCTAAACCGGGGTCTAATTGTGGAGCAACGGGGTTTAGAGGGAGGGAGGGTGGCGCATAGACCTTGGGGACAAGTTGTCTTGCGCCCCCCACCCTTGCCCCTCATTATATAGGTGGCCAGGGGGCTGTCCTGGCCGACCTGGGAGGTGTGGAGTCCCCCTGGGACTCCTACTCCCAAAGGGAGTCCTTCCCACCGGGGAGTCTGAGTCCAAGGAGGACTCCTCCCCCACTTGTGGCGCCCCCACCACCTAATTTCGTCCAGCCCCCTTGGGGTGCCTTGCCCCCCAAGGCTAAGGGTGTTGGGGAGCATATGGTACTGTCCGGAAACTTGTGGAACCTTCTAGAAGCTTCTAGGACCTTCCAAGACCCGTCGGTACCATTCTCGGCCATTCTGGGACCTTCCGGGATGGTTTCGGGACATTCCGGAACCTTCTGGAACACTTCCAAGACCTTCCGGGACCGTCTTCGGACGTTCCGGAACTATCTGGATAGGTTCCTGGACGATTCTGGTTACGGTCTAGCCTGCCCGATGCCCTGCGTCGGTTCGTCGGTCGTTTTCGGGACGTCCACCGATTAACCGGAAACTATTCCGGTTGATCCAGGACTTCCCCAGTACCATTCTCATATGTTCCAGAACCACCTGAGACTATTCCAGAGTGATCCGGACATATCTTTAAATACCCAGAACTTCTTCTGGTGCCCTTATGAACAATTCCATAAATACCCGGAACTACTTCCGGTTCCCGTATGAACTATTCCGTTTTGCTTCCACTAAACCTTCTACCATTCCAATATTATAACAGACTACTACTCGTTAAGTGTGTGACCCAATAGGTTCGGTATAATGCGGACATGACTCAGAACATCTTCCGGACATAGGTCAACAACCTTTTGTCAATAGCCAATAATCAACAGCGGAGCCATGGACACCCATGTTGACTCCCGCACATACACGAAGAAACTTCGAGTGAACCATTATGTTTAGTCATGTACCATTCCCTTTGCTTCGTGATATATGACAAAGTTAGAGGAGAGAAGTTTGGCACCCATGTGTAACAACTTCTTGAACACAAGTCACTCGTTATCCTCTTTGCTTGTTTGTCCCTTTTCTCGTTATCGTATTCCGGTATCCCCGTGACTGAATCACAATGCGTCTGGCCAGACTATAATGGATACCGTCATACCGAGTGGGCCCGAAGTGAATATCTTCTTCATCGTGAAGGAGCAAATCCCAATCTTGAACTATCATAGTTACTAGACACACTATCCAATGTACCCAGAACTTATTTTACTACTTCCCAGTAACGGGAAGATTCATCTAAGAACCAAAGCACATCTTCCTGTGTGAAGCAACTTGATACTCTCATGGTCTAAGGAATTATGTATATGATAACATTTCATGATATGACTTATAACGTTGTTACGATGTGATCTCTAAGTATATCATTCAATACTGGGGTTGGTTCAACATCATTGTTCTGCTAACAATATGTTCCCATTGCTACTGACATCCTTGTTACAAGAACAATGTCCATGATTAAGAAAACGTAATCATCAGTTAGCACATGAGCTGGTCTTAGAGGCTAAACCAGGAACTCTTGGTTTTTACATTTCCACACATGCAAGTGAGTTTTCTTCTGAATCTCATAGTCAGGGTCATTGCAATTATAGCACAGAAATATAAACATTAATTACGAACGTGGAAATATATATAATAACATTTTATTATTGCCTCTAGGGCATATTTCCAACAGTCTCACACTTGCACCAGAGTCAATAATATTATCAGTGCTTGAGCACTTTACACCTATAGCATACCGGTGTAATACATGCTTCATTGGTGGTATAGACTTCATCATCGGATCTGACGTTTCAGGCTCGTTTGTATCTTGCATATCTTCGCGTTTTCACGCTATCATAAAATTCACTAATTTTATTAGTTTAGCTTTGTATATGTTTGAATCATTTGGCAGGACCATGCTTCCTTTAGAATAAGTCATGAAATAATTCATCAATGCTCCATGAGCTTCAAGCATCTAGGAAACCATACCATGTTCATAAATGAACTGATGATTCAAAATACCCTCCCTTGTTACTTCTTTAAGCAACAATATACTTAGCCTCTGTTATAGAATTCGCCACAGTATCTAACTTAACACAGTTCCTCCATACTATGCCACCCTTACGTGTGAAGCACATAATCCCAATTAAAATTGAAAAACGGTCGGAGTAAGTATGAAGACTGAATTGGTGTAACTGATTTACATCAAAAAATTCAGCTGGTGTAACTCATTACAACGAGCTCTTCATTATCTCCATTTTTCGAGAAACATATCTTATCTTTCATAAGCTTAATTTTTTCACTGTTTTTCTAATAGTCAACAAGTTTATCACTTTGGTATCTTGCTCACAACCTTTTGGAGCACTGGACATATCTGGTTGTTTTACATATTATGGTGTTCATGATTAATCCAAACACACAGGTGAGTGGAATTCAATTCACGTGTTTTTGCCTATCTGTGTTCATCAACACCGATGTCTGCAAACAACTTTTCACCACGACTTCGACAAGAACATGTTTCTTGGCGTTTCATACTAAACTACTTTGGTATCTTGTCAATATGTAGTGTTGGCTTTAGGATGATCAGGCACTTACTATCTTAATAGATCACTGTGGTCAATACTAATGCTATATTGGCCCAAGTTCTTCAACTGAAAACTATTTCCAATGAAGTCTTTATTCGTGTCAAGAAATTTATATCATTTCCAATCAACAATATGTCATCTACATAAGGTTTTAGAAATATCATTCAGCTCCCACTTACTTTCTTGAACATTCAAGCATCTTCGTTTATTCCCTATGAAAACAAACTCTTTTGTCAATTTCATCATAACGAAAATTCCAACTCCATTGTGCTAGCTTCAGTCAATCACTGGATATCCAAGGCTTGCATCTATTTTAGCATCCTTTGAATCGACAAAACATTCCGGTTGTATCACATATACGTCCTTTGTTATATTTCCGTGTAGGAACTTTGTTTTGACGTTAATTCTACCATATCCTATAAATGAGATATGTAGTAATTGCTAATATAACCCGAACTGACTAAAGCATCTCTACGGTCGAAACTATTTCGCCGTAGTCAACCTTTGAACTTGCTAGAAAACAATTTTCCAACGTGTTGAGCTTTATGGATAAAACAATTTCATCTGAATCAATTATAGATCCATATATATATTCTTCAGACTTTTAGTCTTTCGGAGGGTCTACCAAGTTCAAAACTTGACTTACTTCCATGGATACTATCTCGGATTATTTGGCATTTAGCCAAATCCCGGAGTCAGGGCCCATCAACGCTTCTTTGTATATCACAGGTTTATCATTGTCGAACAACAATATCTCGTTTTACATATCATGAATGTTTGTATGAGTTTTGTCTAACCTGTGTGGTTCAGCTGCGCACTTATTTGAAGATTCAACAATCTTTAACAAGTTGCACTGTCCTCCCACTCACTCTTTTGCAAGAAACCATTTTCTTCAAAACACATTGTTCTTAACAGCAAACAGTTTTGCTTTTGTGTAGTGATAGAGGAATACCAAACCTTATGGAATAACCTTCACAAAGTAGCACTTATCTGATTTGGTGTTTTGAGTATGTCAAACATATGTCTCATACACCCAAATTTTAAGAAAAGACAATATGGTTTTATCATTTCCATATCATATCTAATATGGTGTCATTTCAACAGATTTGATGGTGCTCTTTTCAGTGTAAAAGTTGTAGTCTCTAACGCATAACTTTAATAAGTATAATGGCAAATTGATAAACGTCATATTTGATCTTACCGTGTCATACATGGCTTGATTATGTCTCTCGAACACTTTACTCTTAGTTGAGTTCCGCAAGGCACAAGTTATGACACATTTTCACAACTCATCAGACGTTCGCTAAACTTGTAACTCAAATATTACTTTCTACAATCTAATTTGCAGAAGCATTATTTCTTGTTACAATACATTTCTATTTCACTCTAATTTTCCTTGAACGTTTCAAAGATTTCAGACGTATGTCTCCACTGAACAGATATCCATATATTTACTTCAATTCATGAGCGAAGATAGAAAATCCACTGTACACAACTACACGTATTGGACTACACACATCATCATGTATGATTTTCAATAATTTAGTTGCCCGTTAATGCATGGCCTATCAACGGTGTTTTAGTCACATTACTTTTAGACAATGTATGCAAGCGTCAAGTGATTCATAATCATATGACTCAAAAGTCCATCACTTATGGAATTTTTTCATGCATGTTATGTCACTTGTGACAAACTGCAGTGCCACACACTTGTGGTATTTCTGTTAGTCTTGCGACGTTTAGCGTCAGTGTTATGGATGTTTAGCGTTATTATCAAGATTCATAACATACAACCTATTCACAATAGAAGTATGGCCTTTATGTTATTCATAGCTTTGAACAACTCTCTTGCAATAAACATGATTCAAAAATGATGTTTTGCAACAAGGCTAAAGTGTAGTAACAATTTACTCAACTCTAAAATTAATTATGAAGATAATCATAGAGTCAACACAAAGTATAGTAAACCTTTTACCGTGTTCTCGTGTGTGTCAAAACTCATCATTAGCTAGTCATAAAGGCCATAGTATTTCTTGCATCGATCTGCAACGATATGCAGTCTAAGTGATATTCTAGTGATCAACAGTTTAATCACAATACCCAAGAATTAAGATTAACCATTTAATCATGATTTCCAAGAATAACATCTTTTGACCAGCAATGAATTCATCTATAACTTTGTATGACTTTCATTTCTGAGCTGGGTATCCCAGTCTTCTTTCTATTTTCCTTTATACGTATCATAGTTATATTTCCAATGTCACTCTTACTCACAGAAGATCACATATGATAAAGGGTGGCGCATGCCATGGACTTTCCGGCGTGTGAGTCTTACCAACATCCTTTGGACTTCCTTTCCCTTAATTCTCATCATCATATGATCGGTGTTCTTCTAGATCCCACACTTATCAGTTTTGTTTAGAGCACAATGAACATTTTCACTAATGCTTACAATCATACATTGTACTAGATATCTTATATCCAACATCAATTGTCTTACTACTGAAAACTATTTTTCAGTTCCATGAATATAACATAACTATCCCAAACGTTTCGAAGTTCGGGTTTCATGGTGGTGAAGACAATGCACTTAGCTGTGGTGGAATTCTAGCATTTTGGATTATGGACGTAAGTCACATCATCCATAGCATCAGCGGGAGAGAGCATCAAAAATTTGCGATAGGAAAAGCTCCTTCTCGACACTATTGAGGATAGTCCTCACAATACGGTACCAATCATAAAGTTTTTACCGGATAATACAGTTAATCAAAATCAATTGGGAAGGTGGTAACGCGAGCCATTATTCTACAACGATAATGCAAATACTAAGACTTTGTTCATAATTAAGTTGCACTTGTGATTAATCAATTTAATTACTAAGTGCGCTCCCACTCATATCAATATCTCTCGTAATTGATGCTGGAGTGATTCAAGATCCAACCCAATCGTCCGCCATTGATGTGACATCACTGATGACTTAGACTGGACTGGTAGGCCAACTTGCCAATCACGCCAAAGGTGATTCTTGTTCATCTTTCGGTGGGCGTGTTCCGGTGATGACCCACGACGTAATGGGATCTATTGTAGTGTTTTCGATAAGTAAGAGTGTCGAACCCAACGAGGAGCAGAAGGTAGTAGCAAGTGACTTTGGTAAGGAGATAACTGCAAGCACTGAAAGATAACTTTTTAGGGATTTTCTTGGTATAAGCAACAGGATAGTAAAGACTAGCAAAGTAAAAGATACTGGAGAGTAACGAGTGGCCCAATACTTTCTGAGCAAAGGAGAGGCCTAGCAACTGAACTTATAAAAGCTAAAGTGTTCTTGAGGACACACGGGAGAGGTAATCATGTGCTTTCGCCATATTCCGTATCGGTACTATGTGCTGGGTTGATAAGTGTTTGGTGGGTGGATGTATGCTAGTGCACCCTCTAAACTAAGATGAATGCACTCTTATGATTAAACTCCTTGCAAGCATCCGCAAATATAAGATAGTAATTAAGGCAAAAGCCTAACCATAGCAATACGATCGGTGATCCATTGTTCCCTTGTGCAAAAACGTGCAAACTGGGGTTCAGGTTTCTGTCACTCCGGCAACCCACCGTAAGCATTCTTTAAACACAATGCATTCCCCTAGGTCCTTGATAAGGCGAAGTGTTGAGTGTTCGACTCACACAACACCACTAGGAAAATAATAACACAACTTAAATATCAACCAACACATATTACTTCAACATCATATGACTACTAACAACTAGACTTCTCCCATGTCCTCAAGAACTAAAGTAACTACTCACAAGACATAAAAGAGATCATGATCAGTGGGCATAAATAGGTGATAAACAATCTAAACACAATAATATTTCTCCAACAAAACTCAATAGCATTCACCACAAAGTAGTAATCAACACCGGTAGAGTAGAGAGGATAGATAGTACGGATTACAACACGAGTTGCAATTGTGAGACAAGATTGGATGGAGGTGGAGATGGTGCTGATGATGGGGATGATGTTGATGATGATCTCGATGATGCCCGTGACGATGGTGATGACGATGGCGATGATCTCCCCTTCCGGGAGGTGATATCCCCGGCGGAATTTGCCCGCCAGAGATGGATTTTCTTCTCTGTAGGTTTCCTCCACGGAGCGGCGGCGGAACTCCGGAAACTCTCCCTTTTTTAGGGTTTTTGGGCGACGAGGGGTATATAGGCCAGAGGGGGGAGCCGGGAGAGCTCCAGGGGGCCCAGGCGCCCTCCCGGCGCGGCCAGAGGTGGGGCCGCGCCAGGTGGCCGCCTGGGCACCCTGTGTCCCCCCTCTGGTTGCTCTTTTGCGTGCCTTCGTTATCCTTCTGGAAAACAGCCTCCGTCGATTTTCAGGTAATTTGGAGGTGTTCTTCTTCAGCAACTCAGCGTCCACTTTTTACCGCTGAATCCTGCGTCTACTGTTTCGGCACCGGAAAGTTGTAAACTGTGTAAAATAAGCCAAAACAACATAAGAATAGCATCATATCATGAAATATATCAATGAATAATAAAGAATTACTATATAAAATAGTGATGCATTTTGGACGTATCAACTCCCCCAAGCTTAGACCTCGCTTGTCCTCAAGCGAATACTGAACTCGGTAAACCTCACCACAAGTTTAGAGAGTGAAGTGTCGATAAATAAAATACGGACAAGAAGCATCAAGGTTTCTCCATCAAACCCAAGCATCCTCAACAGCAACCTCAACTCATAAGGCCCTCATGAGAAAGTAATAACAATTATAATCAGAAGTAGGGCTGAGGAAACTCATCAAATTATGGCAAACATAACCTTGGTCAAAGGACAACTAAAAACAATTTGAAGCTTTTGAAAGAACATGTTAATAGTCATGAAGTGCAAATGCTAACACAAAGGAAGATGCTTTCTAGGCAAAAGCTTTCGCAAACAACTTACTTATCAAAAGATAATGTCAACCAGGATATGACATGGCAAAACTTAATGCAGCTCTATATGGATGAATCCTCATTAACATCAAATGTCTGTTCTCTTAGGGAAAAGAAGGAAGTGGGAAAACTGACTCAACACGAAGGTGAAAGAGAGCCTTGTTTAAAGGCAAGCAGGGAAAACTCATGTGCTATCCTTAAATCAAACAGAATAAAAATAGATTTTGGGACGGTGCATAGTTTGTCAACGAATGCTAATAGATAGCTCAATTACTTCTCAAGATGGACAAGTTTCGAGGAACAACTCCCAAGTGAGGACGATCACATCCCCTTAATCTCCTTTGTTTATCACTGCCAAAGTTTCTGATTTCTCATAGACCAGCGTGAAGGAGAGTTTGTTTGTTATATTATCTTTCGAGCTGGGCGCACCCATGCCAGTTCCTCCTCGTATTATGGGTTTGCAGATTAAACATGCAATCCCGGGATAAAACTTGTCCAACTTGAGAAGATCATGAATTACCTACTACTTCTTCACGAGCTAAACAGGAGGCACAAAACAGAAGATTTTGAACATTTAAGGATAACACATAAATTCTATACTTATAGGAGTGGTAGGGGAATACCACGAATAGGAAGGTATGGTGGACTCACATGGAAGGTAAAGGTTTCAGGGTATGGATGCACAAGCAGAAATCTACTTGCCAAAGAGTTTGGCTAGCAAAGGCTTTGAGAGAAATGACAGTTGATGCTGATTTAGATGCAAAACATATAAGGCATAAACATTAAGGTGAGCATAACACATCAAGTTGTCTTCTTTGTCAACATAACACTTCAAGCATAATAACAAAAAGGTTTTGGCTATGTCGCTACTTGAGAAAACATGCATGTTGTCAAGACCAGAGCTATGTTTTCCAAAATTAAATAAAGTTTTCAAAGCCATACCTGATATAAGGTCAATACTCCCCATAAGAATCGTCATATGATGCCGATTGCGTGAAGATAATACCGAGGCAGCGAAGGAACCAATAGACTTCTCATTAATATTCCATTAAAGACGACTCCACACTCACGGATACAATCTCTCCACAGACGGAGTGACAGACCTCGATGCAAACACCTATTTCATATAATAAACTTCCTAGACATGATACGACTCTACTTGACTCTAAAAGACTAAGATAAAGATAAAGATATCGGGCACTCCCCCAAGCTTGGAACAAGCTGAGGGGATGCCATTACCCGAGGAGATTTACTCCTCATCCTTGTTCTTCTCAATAAGGTACTCCTTGGCGAAGCGCTTCCATGGCAGCTCCTCTCCAGTCTCGAAGGAAATTCCCGTCTCCAGGATCCTGCACTCAGCACCTAAACCCATGCGCAGAAACTTTAGTTCATACTCACAGTTCTGGTTGTGCAGATCATAGATTTGTGCTTGGAGCTGATAAACTTTCTCTTCTAGTGCGGACAAGCTTGACCACATCTCCTTCATCTCTTTCCTATGGGAAGCATCGATATCGTTCCTGATATCGAAGTTGGCTTCAACACCACGCTCCACCATCTTCTTGAACTTGAAGACTTCATGTTCCATCTCCTTCAGCTGCTCCTCGGTGCTCCCCTCCATGACTGGCCCTTTCAGATCTTCCTTGTGGAGAACACCGTCCTCCACACGAAGGACCTGGGGGTGCTTGTTCACCTCAGCGAGGTAAGGGTTGATGACGTTGACGACGAACTTGTCCTTGGGGGAACTTGGGGAAGCCATGGCACCTAGGTCTAGCTAAAAGATTCCCTGGCAGAAACAGATCGAAAAGAAAACACACGAAATCGCGAGATACGTTGCCGGAACAATCCGGGTGAATATATAGCAAAAATTTATGCAACAAAAGGAAGGTAACGAGCCAAAGTGGGGTCGGAGACGGAGTCCTGGGTGCCCAGGCGGCCTCCCGGCGCGGCCAGGGGGTAGGGCCCGCCAGGGGGGCGCCTGGGCCCCCTGGAGCTCGTCTCCGGCTCCACTTAGGCCTCGAATTTTCCTAATTTTCCAAAAACTCGTAATATGGAACTTTTTTGGCAGTTCGCGATGTTTCCTTACCGTAATACATACCTTTCCTTATTCTGCTTCTGTCAGTGTCTGAAATAGGGCTTCAACATGTTCTTCATGAGTTGTTGTGCGAATTATATTTACATCAACATTGACGGGTCTCCCGCTATGTAATGCTTGAGTCTTTGGCCATTCACAACTTGAGGTTTGGTGCCTTTAAAATTGTTAATCTTAATTGCACCAGACCGGTAGACTTCTTCAATATGAAATGGCCCTTCCCACCTGGAAAGTAGTTTACCTAGAGAAAACCTGAAACGGGATCTAAACAATAAAACTTTATCACCAACATTAAATTCACGTTTCAGAATCCTCCTGTCATGCCACTTCTTTACCTTTTCCTTGAACATTTTAGGGCTCTCGTAAGCTTCACTTCTCCACTCATCTAGAGAAGTCAAGTTCATGAGACGCTTTTCACCAGCTAACTTTGGGTCAGCATTAAGCTCTCTAACAGCCCAGAAAGCTTTGTGCTCTAACTCTAATGGAAAATGGCAAGCCTTGCCATAGACCATTTTATAGGGGGACATGCCCATGGGGTTTTTGTAAGCAGTTCTATACGCCCACAAAGCATCTCCTAACTTATTTGACCATTCCTTCCTATTTCTGTTAACTGTCTTCTGCAAGATCAACTTGATCTCTCTATTGGTGAGCTCAACTTGCCCACTAGTTTGAGGATGGTACGGTGACGCAATCCTATGATTGACATCATACTTGGCTAAAGCTTTTATAAAAGCTCCATGCGTGAAGTGTGATCCTCCATCAGTCATGAGATACCTGGGTACACCAAACCTAGGGAAAATTACATCTTTGAGCATTTTCAAAGATGTTTTGTGATCAACACTTTCAGTGGGGATTGCTTCAACCCACTTGGTTACATAATCAACATCAACTAATATATGAGTGTACTTGTGTGAAGAAGGAAAAGGACCCATAAAATCAAAACCCCAGCAATCAAAAGGCTCAATCACTAGTGAGTAATTCATAGGCATCTCATTCCTCCTACTAATATTACCAACTCTCTGACATTTATCACAAGCTAAAACATAACTTCTAGCATCTTTAAAGAGAGTAGGCCAATAAAAACCTGATTGGAGAACCTTATGTGCGGTCCTCTCACCAGCGTGATGTCCTCCGTAGGGACTGTCGTGACATTGCCTGAGAATGTCCTTCTGCTCGTGTTCCGGTACGCATCTTCTCACGATCCCGTCTGGACCTTCTTTGAAAATATGTGGGTCATCCCAAAAGTAATGCCTCAAATCATGGAAGAACTTCTTCCTTTGATGAAATGTTAAACCTGGAGGCAAATATTTTGCAACGATAAAATTAGCATAATCTGCAAACCAGGGATCGGAAAGAGATTGTACTTTAACAACGGCAAGTTGTTCGTCTGGAAAACTGTCGTTGACTGGGATGGGATCATGCGGTATATCTTCCATCCTTGAAAGATTGTCCGCTACAGGGTTGTCTGCTCCTTTTCTATCAACAATCTGCAAATCAAATTCTTGAAGAAGGAGTACCCATCTGATGAGTCTTGGTTTGGCATCCTTCTTCGTCATAAGATACTTAATGGTAGCATGGTCAGTATGAATAATAACTTTAGAATCAACAATATACTGTCTAAACTTATCACAAGCAAACACTACTGCTAAGAATTCCTTCTCAGTAGTAGCATAGTTATTTTGAGTACTATCAAGGGTCTTACTAGCATAATATATAACATTCAACTTTTTATCAACCCTTTGTCCTAAAACAGCTCCAACAGTAAAATCACTAGCATCACACATAATTTCAAAGGGCAAATTCCAGTCAGGCGGTTGTACTATAGGAGCGGTTATTAAAGCTTTCTTAAGAACTTCAAAAGCCTCCTTACAATCTTCATCAAATACAAAAGGAACATCCTTCTGGAGAATATTAGTGAGGGGTCTTGAGGTCTTAGAAAAGTCTTTAATAAATCTTCTATAGAAACCGACATGACCGAGAAAACTACGAATACCTTTAATGTCCCTTGGATAGGGCATCCTTTCGATAGCTTCAATCTTCGCCTTGTCCACTTCAATTCCCCTCTCAGAAATCTTGTGGCCAAGAACGATCCCTTCGTTAACCATGAAGTGGCACTTTTCCCAGTTTAGAACTAAGTTTGTATCCTCGCAGCTCTGCAAAACTTTATTAAGATTGTGGAGACAGTGGTCAAAGGAAGTTCCATAGACGGAGAAATCGTCCATGAAGACTTCCACAATCTCCTCACAGAAACCATGAAATATTGCAGACATACATCTCTGAAAAGTAGCAGGGGCATTGCATAAACCAAAAGGCATACGTCTATAAGCATAAGTACCATAAGGACAAGTGAAAGTGGTCTTCTCTTGATCGGCGGTGTTAACATGAATTTGAGAGAAGCCAAAGTACCCGTCAAGATAGCAGAAGTGGGTGTTTTTGGACAGCCTCTCAAGCATCTGATCAATAAAGGGCAGCGGGTAGTGGTCCTTCCTGGTTGCCTTGTTCAACTTCCTGTAATCAATACACATTCTATATCCAATAATAATTCTCTGAGGTATTAGTTCATTCTTATCATTAGGGACTACAGTTGTCCCTCCTTTCTTAGGAACACAATTAACTGGACTTACCCACTTACTATCGGCTATAGGGTAGATAATACCTGCAGCTAGAAGCTTGAGGATTTCGGTCCTCACAACATCCATCATCTTTGGGTTCAACCGTCGTTGATGGTCAACAACAGGTTTGGCATCGGGCTCGAGGTTGATAGTATGTTGACAGATAGATGGACTAATTCCCTTAAGGTCATCAAGGTATAGCCAATTGCACCACGGTGTTTACGAAGTACTTCCAATAGTCGCTCCTCTTCATATCATGAAAGGTTAGAGTTGATAATAACAGGATATATTTTCTTTTCATCTAAATAAGCATACTTGAGTGTATCGGGAAGAGGTTTGAGATCAAACACCGGGTTTTCTTTTGGTTTGGATAGAATTCCTAAAGGTTCAACCGGAAGGTTGTGCTTCAGGATAGCAGGTTGCCTCAAGAAGATTTCATCAATTTCATTTCTTTCCTGCATACGAGTATCATTCTCGTGGTCCTCCATGTATTGCTGCAAAGGATCATTAGGGGGAATAGCAATAGAAGCAATACTTTCAATAATTTTATCATCACTAGGTAATTCAGTACCATGAGGCTGCTTGGAAATCTTGGAAAAATTAAATTCATACTGCTAATCATTGGAAAAACGAGTTAGATCGCCATCTACACGGGTTGTTGCAACTTTTATCGTGGTTGATTAGCAGGTTACATGCAAACGTTGTTCCCTATACAAACCAAACATGATACTTCATTGTTGCTAGTTTAACGTTCGGGGTGCGTGCAGCAACTAATGCCACAAGCCAAACTTCGTTCAACGCATGACCCCCGTGTGGATTTGAGTTCATAAAATCCACAAGCCCCTCCATGTTAAATCTTCTATTGTGAGAGTAAGATGAGATCCAAGGAGTTTGATGTAGACCATGATCAAGGCAACCAGCATACTGAAAGCAACATAGAGGGATCGATGGAAAACTCAATCCTTGTAGCAAAACCTCAACTTGCCATCAAGCATAGAAAAAATCACATGACAGGGAAGCAACAAGAAAATCAATTCCTCATATCACACATATGATCTAGACCTAAACATGCATATAATCAAGGATCGCTCATGATACCGTTGTTCGGAAACGTAGTAGAAAACAAAAAAATTCGTGCCTACGAATCAAGATCCCAAGATCATCCAAGAAAGATGGCTTACAAGGTTTAGGCCATTGCTCACCAACGGTTTCAGCGGAAGAAGAGTTGATGAAGCGGGTGGAAGAAGATCTCGTGATGCGTCTCACGATCAGTCCCACGATCTATCCCACGAACGAATCCCTCGAGCAATTCCCTCGAACAGATCTCCGAGGAAGAAGAAGAAGAAGTTCCTCGAAGAAGGATCAAAGTTATGATCCCTCTACCGGTATCCACACATCCCGTAGCAGCAATCCAGCAGCGCTCTGCCGTCCAGAGAAGAACGCCACCGAGAAAACTAGAGGGATAAAACCCTAACGGATTCCGATCTAGAACAGCGTCTAAACCGGGGTCTAATTGTGGAGCAACGGGGTTTAGAGGGAGGGAGGCTGGCGCATAGGCCTTGGGGACAAGTTGTCTTGCGCCCCCCACCCTTGCCCCTCATTATATAGGTGGCCAGGGGGCTGTCCTGGACGACCTGGGAGGTGTGGAGTTGATGACCCACAACCGTAAGGGATCGAGATAGTCTTCGCGGGTAAGTTAACCCAATTTATTGATTCGACACACGGGGAGCCAAAGAGTATTTATAAGCTTTGACAGTTGAGTTGTCAATTCAACCGCACCTGAAATATACTTGCTTGCAACAAAAGATAAGTGGTAATGGTAATATGATAGTGATGGTGGCGACAGCAAAAGTAAACAGCAAAAGTAACAACTAATGACCAGCAGGATTGAAAACACTGTAGGCTAGGGAGACGGATGGTTGGGCATCCATGGATGAGAGTGAACATGTAATAGATTCTAACACGGGGAAAGGCACATAGAAAAGCAATGATCATCTAGGCAAATATCAAACATTAGGCATGTATCCTGTAGGTAGTTGTGCGTGCTTGCAATAAGAACTTGCACAACATCTTTTGTCCTACCATCCCGCTACGAACGGGGCCAAAGGGAACTTATGGAGATTAAGGTGCTCCTGTCGAAGAGCACCGGAACAAAGCAATAAACTCAATGGATACATGGAATCCTCAAATTATGGACCATCCCCTTTGGTGTCCCAAGCTGTCACCTTTGGGATCGCCGGTTCCGGACCATAATAGGTGCATACAACTCATAGATAGGATCTAGAACACAAATATATTCATGAAAACACATAGGGTTCAGATCTGAAAACATGGCACTCGGGCCCAAAGTGACAAGCATTAAGAGCAACAAATTGAAGCAAAGAAGATAAACACCAAAGTAGATGATAGGCAACATGCCCCCAACAATCTGACGAACTATTACATGATCAAACTCATCCAATCCCTACCATCCCCTTTGTCTACATCAGGGAATTACTCACACATGTGAAGAGAAGTCATGGAGGAGGGATGGATTGGTGATGGTGATGACGATGGCGACGATCTCCCCTCTCCGGAGGCCAAATCAGCCTCCAGATTAGCCCTCCCGAAGAAGAACAGAGGGTGGCGGCGGCTCCGCGACGGAAACTGGAAAAGCGACTCCTCTTTTGGGGTTTTCCCGTCACGAGAATAAATAGGAGTCGAGGTAGGGCACGAGAGGAGGTGGAGGCCTCCCAGGCGCCCCCCCGGCGCGGCTAGGGGTGGGGTCGCACCAGCCAGGCGCCTGGGGCCCCTGGGGCCCCTGTGGCCCCCCTCTGGCCCCACTTCTGGCTGGTGGAAGCTTCTGGTGCGTGGATTTTCTGTGAATTTTCCCGGAATTTTCTGAGATACCTAAAAATCCATTTTTCTGCACACAATAAAACCATACAGGCAGCTCTGCTGAAAACAGCGTTAGTCCGGGTTAGTTTCGTCCAAATCATGCAAGAATGAGGGCAAAACAATAGCAAAAGTGTTTGGAAAAGTAGATACGTTTGAGACGTATCAACTCCCCCAAGCTTAGCATATTGCTTGTCCTCAAGCAATTCAGTTCAACGAACTGGACGCGACAAAGAAAACTTTGACAAACTCTTTTGCTTCATTAGATGTATATAAGCATGTGCTACGAAAAGAGTTTAGCAAGTATTGAAACAATGCTATAAGGACAATGCACGAAGCAATTATCCTTTCATGTGATCAATCACAAACAACTAAAAGTAAATAATATGCTACTGGAAATCAAGACAAGATCACAATGCACATAGCTTGAACATACTTGAGTGGCACTTCGCTAGCCTCCATGAGTGAAGCAAAACATAAATGCAGAAACTCCTCTGGAGTTTTAAAGGTGACTAGAGCTAAGAATTTCAGACTAGCAATAACACAAGCATGCAGAAGACAATGTAATATTTTGGGACAATGCACATTACACTAAGAATGACAATTATGCTCTCATAGTTGGTGCTTTGAAGAAAGAAGGGGAGACTCTCGAACCGTGGCTTTTGGTGGCAAGGTTGAAAACCCGTGGTTGGAAGCAAAGACTAAACATGTGCCAGAGCTCTTGGTTTTGAAAACAGAGACAAGAACATTTTTGAGAAGTGCAACTTTCCAGTCAACGGTGAACGGTAAAGGTCTCTCAATATCTCCCATGCCAACCATATTAATGCCTTTTGCTTACACATATTCCCTTATCCATAAATCCTTTGATGGTCTACAGAACCTTTTATTTTTCCTCAAGGATGGAAGGAGGGTATCGTTCCACCTATCATTAGCAGCATTTGGTCCATTTCACTCCATCATCAAGTATGGGGTAGGTGTAACTTTCCTTTTTTATATAAATGACTAGTTAAAACTTCCGTCAATATCTTTGGCATGATAGATACTGATTTTCCCTCACCGCACCATGAGCTTGTACGGTTACAAAAGGGAAGCTTTTGAATAAATTTCGAGATGGCACAAGAAAGTCTGAGTTAGGGGTGGCCGGTAAATACCACATATAGGAAGGTATGGTGGACTCGTATGGAATAACTGGTTTCAAAGATTTTGGATGCACAAGCAGAATTCCGCTTAGTGCGAGCGAAGGCTAGCAAAAGACTGGGAAGCGACCAACTAGAGAGCAATAATTGTCATAATCATGCAGAGCGACAAAGCGACATTGAATCGGGCACGAAAGTGATATAACTATTCTGAAACAAAAAGATCATCAAGGCATAATAGACTTTTTAGTCATAAACATGTGTGAACATGTGCAAAGTCAATCCAAAAATTCTCCGAAGGGAAATACCACCTCAGTATGCCAAACCATGAACAATGCAATGCATGTAAATCATTTCAACGACACATTATGTACTCTAGCTATTTGAGATTAGCCACAAGGAAAGCATGAACACTGGGAAAGCATTGTAAACATAGCACTATGTCGCTACAAGCTGGTCTCTAGATCATAAGTACAGGCATATGTACAAAAGTAGAAACAAGAAGAGTTCATACCGGTTTTCCTTGTTGCTTCCCTTCCGTCGATCTTCGTCATTACTGCCTTGTCACTTGCACGATCGAACGTGGGAAATATAATCAAATGCCATCACGGACTCGAGCTGAACTCTGAAAACAAAACAAACTAAAGAGAGAAAGGAAAATTTTTGGGGTTTTTTTAAGGTTTAAACGAGAGCAAAAGAAAAGAGAAAATCTTTTGGTGTTTTTGCAAAGAAAGAATCAAAGAAGAACAAGCAAAAACTTCGAAAAGATCAAAGCGAACAAAAAATAAAACGGATAATACAATGGAAAAGTGAGAAGGGCACGTACTCCCCCAAGCTTAGGCTTTTGGCCTAAGTTGGTAGTAGCTAATGTCCCCAGGAGCCTCCTGCTCCAGGGTGGTACTGGTGAGTCCAAGGGTCGTATGAGGCTTCCGGCGCGTACACAGAAGTCCTTGGTTCGTCCCACGAAGAAGGATCCGCGCTCCAAGCAGAGGAAGATCCTTCACCAAACTGGGTGACGGTCTCCCCCTGGAAAGGTGGTAACTCACCATGCTCCTCCTCATCGGGCACAACCCCCTCCATGGGGTTATTAAACTGATGCTGGACCATGAACTCATCGAACTGGATAGCATCAAAGGACCATCCGTTCCTGATGTGTGGGAATAAGATGTTGGAGATTTTTGACCGATGAATATCCCTCGTATCCATGCTACAGAGAGAGTTGCAGACGGTTCTCAGCTCGGAGGGCTGAGAGCTTATCTTCGTCGTCAGTCCAACGTTCGGCACACCTATTATTTCACAAAACTTTTCCAAAGGCATGGTCAAAATATTATTGTAAATTTTAAACTCAACAGAGCCAGTATCAAGGTTATATCTAAAACTGTTAATGAAACAAGAGGTGAGTTTTTGATACTGAGCAACACGGCACGTTGCGAGCCGCGTCAGACCTGCATTAGCACAAAGATTATAGAACTCCTTAATTCCTGCAGCTTCAAGGAGTTCATTGCACGGGAAAGTCATTGCACATGCTGGATTTGTGTCCTCCAACAACTCTAAGGGCACATGATCCTCGTTGTAGCTCATCCTAGCAGTCGAGGGTGAAGCTGCAGCTCTTGTAACTCGATCGGAGCGCTCGGGCCTTTTCTTCCCAAGCCACCCCTTGCTCTTCCTAGCAAACTCATTTCTGAAATTTTTGACAAATTACAAAAACAAGGATTTAAACAAAGTGAGTTAAGGCAAACTACTCAACCCACTTACCTAAGGCACAAACTTGCATCAAAACTTGGAAAATAAACTTCTACACATGCAAGCAAGCTCATCTAAACAGCACCAAGAACTACTAAATACTCACAAATGAAGCCACCAACCAAAAATCTATTTGGAGGAGTGGAGGAGTTACATACCAGGGAGTATTTGCTCAAAATCTTAGCTCAAATGATGGGTTGTGGAGAGAGATCGAAAATCACCTCCACGAACAGCAAGAACGCAAGTTCCAGGGCCAGAAATCGTGTTTTTGGAAAGGAAGAGAGAGAGAGGAAGAAGACTCGCCTGGAGACGGGGCCTGTGGGCCCCAGGCGCCCTATGGGCGCGACCAGGGGGCAGGCCGCGCCAGCTGGCCGCCTGGGCCACTGGTGGCCCCCCTGGTCAACCCCAGGTGCCTCTGGGTCACTCCCGGCATGGAAATTTTTATTTTTATTTTTCTGGATTTTTTTGAAAACTTCACTGTTGAAAATTTCTCGGAGTTCAAAAAGCTGGAAAACTTTCTGAAAACTTAAAGCGGTGATTAGTATTGTGAAGCTTCAAAAACACAAAAACTTGGTACAGCAAAGAGAATAAAAGCTAAAGCAAATGAAAACATAACAAGCTTAACTTTTTACCTATATAAAACAAGCTCACTAGTAAGGTTGATCAAGTCTTACCAACAAACCGGCGATATATAGAACAAGAAGTCTCACCTCTTATGAAGTGATCATTGCACCTTTACTTTAATGGACATTGTCCCCACCATAATGGTTTTGTTTTTGTGGTGCACATGTAGTGGACAGTCCCATTCTCCAATCTTCACGGTCTCAACATTCTCTATAGAGTTAAGGCCATGCCTTTTGTCGATCTTCTTTGGAAAATACACCGTGTGTTCTTTATCATCAATGTTGAAAGTGACATTTCCTTTATTGCAATCAATAATAGCACCTGTGGTGTTAAGAAAAGGTCTACCAAGAATAATGGACATGCTCCCATCCTCGGGCATGTCAAGCACAAAAAAATCTGTAAGGATCAAACAATTAGCAACTTCAACGGGAACATCCTCACAAATACCAATGGGGACAGCTGTTGACTTGTCAGCCATCTGAAGAGAGATATCTGTAGGGATTAGTTTCTCTAAACAAAGCCTCTTGTAAAGAGAGAAATGCATAACACTCACTCCTGCACCAAGATCACATAAAGCAGTTCTGACATAATTATTCTTATGGAGCAAGGAATGGTGGGTATACCTGGATCACCAAGCTTCTCAGGAATCTTTCCAGTGAAAGAGTAGTTAGCAAGCATAGTAGATATTGCCTCATTAGGAACTTTTCTTTTATTTGTAACAAGATCTTTCATATATTTCGAATAGGGAGGTAACTTAATAGCATCAGTCAAAGGGATTTGAAGAAAAAGAGGTTTCATCCATTCACAAAACTTATTGTAATGCTCTTCTTCTTTAGATTTGAGGGACTTACCTGGAAAGGGCATGGGTTTCTGTATCCATGGTTCTCTTTCCTTCCAATGTCTTCTTGCGATGAAGTCTTCTCTAGAGTACTTCTTGCGTTTATCAGGTGTTTCTTCTTCTCGAACTTCGGGTGGATCGTCCTTCTCCGTGTCCTTTTCTTCAGGCTCGGCACCGTCTTCTGTTTCAGCATCGGAGGTAGATATGATGTTAGGATCAAAAGCTGGCTTTTCACTTGTAATAGGGTCATCGGGATTGTCAGCCTCCTTGTGTTTCTTCTTCTTCTTTTTCTTCGGAGAGCTGACAGTCTCGTCTTCTTCTTGTACTTGAGAATCTTGCTCGATCCTCTTTGGATGCCCCTCAGGATAGAGTGGGTCCTGGGTGTGTGTTCCACCCCTAGTTTTGATGCCATAAGCTTGTATGTCCTTTTTGGCATTATTAGCAAGCAAATCTTTTTGCACATTAAAAATTTGTTCAAGCTGAGTTTGAACCATATGAAAATGCTTAACAAGACATTTAACATCATTAACTGTTCTTTCTAGAACACCACACAAACTTTTGATAGCAAGAGAGTTATCATGCAACTGACTTTGTATCCTCCTATTAAAACGGTCTTGCTTAATAATAAAATTATCAAGCTCATCTAAGCATTGGTCGGGAGGCTTACCTTTAGGGATGTCACTTTCAGTAAAGTCTAATAGAAAGTGTAACTCTACCAAGGGAGGGCGAGTAGTAGGCTCACACAACTTCTCAATAGGCGGTAAATTTTTCACGTCTTCGGCTTTAATACCTTTCTCCTTTATAGACTTCTTTGCTTCTTGCATATCTTCGGGGCTCAGAACAAGCATGCCCCTCTTTTTTGGTGGTAGAAGTGGTTCAGGAACGGACCAATCTTCATAGTCCTTGGCAATTTTGCACATTAATTCTTCTGCATCGTCCGGTGTTCTTTCCCTGAAAACACAACTAGCACAACTATCCAGGTAGGATCTGGATTCATCGGTTAAACCAGCGTAAAATATATCAAGAAGTTCATTCTTGGGGACTCCATGTCCCGGCATAACCTTAAGTAAATCACAAAACCTCCCCCAAGCTTTAGGGAGGTGCTCATCCTGCAATTGTTTAAAGTTATAGATTCTTTGCAAAGCAGCATGTTGCATATGAGTTGGGAAATATTTATCGACAAAGAATTGGACTAAGTCCTGAGGACTCTTAATGGAACCATAGGGTGGTGCATCGTACCATGATTTAGCGTCTTCCTTCAAAGAAAAAGGAAAAATCTTGGCCACATAGAAGTTTCGTATCTTCTCATCAGTAGTGAATAGGTTACCTAGCTCAGCGAGTTTGGTCAAGTGTGCTATAGCATCATCATTTTCTCTGCCATAAAAGGGGTCAGCCTCGACCGTAGATATAAGTGAAAGATCAACAGAGAAATCATAATCAGGATCAGTGATGCATATAGGAGATGTGGTGAATTTAGGATCAGGAATAACTTTGTTCTTCATGGAGTGCTTTTTGAGCAACTCCTTAACAGCACCAGGGTCAGAGTCGACACACTCTCTGAGTTCCCTGCAAAAATCATCATCAAGAGTAACATAATCATCATCAAGGATTCTCTCCTTGAGTTCATCTAAGCACGGGTAACCAAAGGTTTTGCAGGTAGGAATATAGGTAGCAGGAGTCTCGGTCTTGGATTCTGCTGCAGCCTTAGCAGTCTGAGTTTCAATATAGTAGCCAAGAAAAGTAGTATCATCAAGAGTAGTGGAAGCATCATCAAAAGCATCGGACATAGTGACAGACTCAGTAGAAGCATCATGTGGTGGTGGTGAAGCAAACTTACTCATAACAGAAGGTGAATCAAGTGTAGCACTAGTGTTCAGAGCAGTACCTTTTCTTGTACGGGATGGTAAGATCGGAACCTTGGGATCTCCTTTCTTACCCATAGAGGATGATGTGCAGCAGACAGGATACTTCAAGTAGACTTGTAAATATTGCTATGCTCCCCGGCAACGGCGCCAGAAAACGGTACTTGATGACCCACAACCGTAAGGGATCGAGATAGTCTTCGCGGTAAGTTAACCCAATTTATTGATTCGACACACGGGGAGACAAAGAGTATTTATAAGCTTTGACATTTGAGTTGTCAATTCAACCGCACCTGAAATATACTTGCTTGCAACAAAAGATAAGTGGTAATGGTAATATGATAGTGATGGTGGCGACAGCAAAAGTAAACAAAAAAAGTAACAACTAATGACCAACAGGATTGAAAACACTGTAGGTTAGGGAGACGGATGGTTGGGCGCTGCATGGATGTCGGGACCCGGGGTTAGCGTATGCAAGCCTCGCTACAACACAATCATATGGAGAGCCGAGAACCGTACCCACTTGTCTAAGCAGACAAGGCCAAGCACAGAACGTTCTCGGAAAGCATCGAACGTGAGGGGTATCCCATCCAGGCCGAATGATCAATTGAAATGGGTCCTCATCATCCGCACACAAGTCTAAATGATATGAGTGATGAACTCCCATACTCATAGACAAGTCGCCTCAACCATACTATCGATTGTATTATAACCCTTACATAGACTTACTCCAGCCCGATCACTTAGTCGGGGTCTAGGGCGGGCTCGATCATACATCAAAGTGTGCACGAGACGGAGTCTCGAGCAATCGCATCGCGATGCCCCAAGCTGCGCACATCTAAGGGCCACTTGGTGTATAAAAGACCGCCAGCTAGATCACAACTACGGTCTTGAAAACCCATACTAAGACATGCATGTTATAAACATACACGCAGCACACATGTCTAGTATGAACAGCAGGTATCATTGCAATTCTCTACAATGTATACATCTTTATTAATAACTCTTACAGAGTGCACACAGAGATCACAAGCATGTGATCCAACATTACAACAGACAAGCGGAAGCAAAGTAGGTCTGAGTACAGACAAGTTTAACAAATGGCTTAGAGAAGCCTTATCTAAAAACAAGCCCTCCACGTGGGAACCAGTCGTCTGACTGGGACTACACTAGCTTGGTCTTGGTCTGAGTTTTCATTCTTCGAGCTTCGGTTAGAAGTCACCATCGGGGTCGGTGGTTCATCTAAAACATAGATTAAGCAAACGTGAGTACAAAATCGTACTCAGCAAGACTTACATAGGAACTATACTACTCATGCACATGTATCAAGATAAAGGGAGGTGGGGTTTCACTTGCAGAAGTGCCAGCTTTGACTTGGCTAGTCCTGAACTACGAGTACCAGACTTGAGGTAAGAAGCGTACACGAGTCCACTACATCTCTTCAACCAATTACACCACTAAGGTTACTTCCTCGACTTCCCCACGAGAAGCACCCATAGCACTCACGCTTATCTTGGTGTATTTTAGAAGTATCCAGTTCAAGTTGTCTAATAATCGAGCACAGCTCTCCAAGTAGTCCCTTACCGCGGACGCGACTATTCGAATAGTTTATTAACCCTGCAGGGGTGTACTGCTACACACATGAAACTATCAGTTACCGCCTTTGTACTCGACACCGTTCAAGAGGTGCCGGCGAGGATAATTCCCACAACTTTTACCTCACAGCCAACTCAAATTCAATGGAGACGCCTATCTGGGCTGGAATCCACATCGTGAACCCGGCCGGTTTACCGATGTGGTCCCATAAGATGTGTGCAGGGTCCTAAGCCGGTCTGAATAGCCGTTCTTCCACTTTGCAGACCGTGACACAGACCTACCAGAACTCCGAACTAATGCGACTCATTGAACTAAGAAGGGGTGAGTTAGTAGGTTGAGCGGGGGTCCATGTGCCCAACATGTGGTAGTACTCTTCGTCTTGGATCACCACACAAGAACTCGGGCTTAGGGCGGTGTTCAACGAGACAACCCACTGTGTACTCCTACACAGCCTCTCATCGTTCACCTTGTATTAGGGTAGATTCACCAACACAGTTTCACTTTCATCAACACCATGTTCACTATCATCCCGACTCACATCAAAGCAACCTTATTGTACCACTAAGCATGCAATAAGCATTAACAGTTGCAGGGGCCACATGATATCAGTCAACTCCTATGTCAGCTAGGATTGTGGTTTGCTTACTACTGTGACAAGATGATAGGTCATGCAAAGGATATGGGTTCAACTGTGCGGTAGAATCGATACAAAGTGATCTCCTAAACATGCATAAGCGAGACTGAGAGGGAATTGGGATTTTATAGACATGATAAATGGGGTTTGCTTGCCTTGCTGACGAGGTTCACACACACGGTGTCTTCAACGAAGGGGGTGGCCTCCGGTTCCGGTTGCACGTCTATCGAGCAAACAAAGCAATCAAGGAATAAATATAATTGCAATGCTCAAGCACATGATAAGTTGTGTAAACATGATGTACATGGTACTGATGTGTTGACAATTCAATTTAATTGAAGTGTATTGCAAAAGAATTGCAAATTCAAACTTCAAATTTGAATTCAAATTAAGACATATGCACATTTGCTACTGTTGCCCCATTTTAAAATGGTCAAACATAAAAACAAATTGCATATTCTTAATCCTTGCATTTTTCTGATAATTTTTCATATATTATATGTTTAATTTGGAGTTGATTTGAATTTTCTATGATTTTTCAAAGTTTAAATGATTTTCTGCAATTTCTGTAATTTCTTTAAATCATTTAATTTCTGGAAAATTCTTTATTGCGTCATGATGATGTGGGGGTGATGTCACAGGGGGGGCTGACATGTGGGTCCACTCTGTCAGTGGGAGAGGGGTTAATCCCCTCTCTGTTTAATTAACAAAGGGGCTTAAGGGGCCAGGGGGCCCACCTGTCATTGTCACTGGGGGGGATTAAGGGCTGATTAGCCCTTAAGCTAATCCACCCGGCCGGCGGCTAGCCGCCGGTGCCAGTGGGCACGGCGGAGCCCTGCCGGAGTGACCATTCCGGCCACGGCTGAGCACGGGGAAACTACCAGGGGGTAGCCCGTGCTCGTCCTCTTCGAGCTATGCCACCAGGGAGGTCAGGGGGCGGCCGGAACCTCGCCGGCGACGAGGGGCAGCGGCGGCCGTGGACTGGACCATGGCGAAACACGACTCGGGCACGGATTCGAGCGGGACTTTGAGGGGAAATGAGCGCAAGCTCACCCTGGGTGCAGAGAAGGGCTCGAGGAAGCCGGAGGATGCGAGGCGACGGCGAATTCCGGCAATGGCGCACGGCGGCCGTGGGGAAGAACTCGAAGCTGGCGGCTCTTCCAAGGGCTTCTGGCCTCGATTCGTTGCGCAGCTTGATGAAGTCGTCTACTGCGGACCTTCTGGACAGCACAGTTCGCCGGGAATTGCTCGATGGCCACGCGCTGCACGGCGGCGTGCTCCGGCTGGGCTTCGGGCGGCGCTGGATTCACGGGGGAGAGAGACAGGGAGGAAGCCAGAGGAGGGGGAAAGGGTGCGGGGGTTCGTGGGCAGCTCCGTGGCGCGCTTAGAGGCCAGGGGGAGGTCTGGAAGCCGCTGGGCGTCGCGGTGGCGTCGCCGGCTCCCTCCCAGCTCGCCACCGAGCTGGTTGAGGAAGACGACAAGGGTGGCCGTGGGCTTGGGCCGTGGGGGGTTTAGTTGGGCCCGAGGCCTGTAGGGGTGGGCTAGCTTTTCTTTTTCTTTTTCTCTGTGTTTTTTTGTTTCTGTTTTCTTTTTCTGTTATTTGTTTTTCCCAATTAAAATATCAAGGCATTTTATAAAATCATGAAAACTTTTATGTGGGCTTATAACATATATAGCTAGCCACTCATAAAGTTTGGCACTTTTTAAAAATCAAATCATTTGAACTTTAATTCAAATGGGGGTTTAAATTTAATTCCATGCTCCTGTTTGAATATTTGAAAAATCTATGAGCATGGGGTGGGTCCCACATCACTTGATATATGATCACACTCATTTATAAGACTTTTCAAAAATGCAAAAGGAAATTTTGGAGAAACTTTTTATCTGCCTTTTTGAAATAATTTATCTGGGGGTTGTTCTCTCTCCCATTTTGATTTCTTTTGAAAATTTTATCATGATGCAAAGGCCTAAGCTTACCCTAGCACATACCTAAGTTGGGGTTCTGACAATGGATAAGAGTGAACATGTAATAGATTCTAACACGGGGCAAGGCACACAGAAAAGCAATGATCATCTAGGAAAATATCAAACATTAGGCATGTATCCCGTAGGTAGTCGTGCGTGCTTGCAATAAGAACTTGCACAACATCTTTTGTCCTACCATCCCGCTACGAACGGGGCCAAAGGGAACTTATGGAGATTAAGGTGCTCCTGTCAAAGAGCACCGGAACAAAGCAATAAACTCAATGGATACATGGAATCCTCAAATTATGGACCATCCCCTTTGGTGTCCCAAGCTGTCACCTTTGGGATCGCCGGTTCCGGACCATAATAGGTGCATACAACTCATAGATAGGATCTAGAACACAAATATATTCATGAAAACACATAGGGTTCAGATCTGAAAACATGGCACTCGAGCCCAAAGTGACAAGCATTAAGAGCAACAAGTTGAAGCAAAGAAGATAAACACAAAGTAGATGATAGGCAACATGCCCCCAATAATCTGACGAACTATTACATGATCAAACTCATCGAATCCCTACCATCCCCTTTGCCTATAGCAGGGAATTACTCACACATGTGAAGAGAAGTCATGGAGGAGGGATGGATTGGTGATGGTGATGACGATGGTGACGATCTCCCCTCCCCGGAGGCCAAATCAGCCTCCAGATTAGCCCTCCCGAAGAAGAACAGAGGGTGGCGGCGGATCCGCGACGGAAACTGGAAAAGCGACTCCTCTTTTGGGGTTTTCCCGTCACGAGAATAAATAGGAGTCGAGGTAGGGCACGAGAAAAGGTGGAGGCCTCCCAGGCGCCCCCCCGGCGCGACCAGGGGTGGGACCGCGCCAGCCAGGCACATGGGGCGCCTGTGGCCCCACTTCTGGCTGGTGGAAGATTCTGGTGCGTGGATTTTCTATGAATTTTCCCGGAATTTTCTGAGATACCTAAAAATCCATTTTTCTGCACACAATAAAACCATACAAGCAGCTCTGCTGAAAACAGCGTTAGTCCGGGTTAGTTTCGTCCAAATCATGCAAGAATGAGGGCAAAACAATAGCAAAAGTGTTTGGAAAAGTAGATACGTTTGAGACGTATCAGGAGTCCCCCTGGGACTCCTACTTCCAAAGGGAGTCCTTCCCACCAGGGAGGTTGAGTCCAAGGAGGACTCCTCCCCACTTGTGGCGCCCCCACCACCTAATTTCGTCCAGCCCCCTTGGGGTGCCTTGCCCCCCAAGGATAAGGGTGTTGGGGCGCATATGGTACTGTCCGGAAACTTGTGGAACCTTCTAGAAGCTTCCAGAACCTTCCAGGACCCGTCGGGACCATTCTTGGCCATTCTGGGACCTTCCGGGATGGTTTCGGGACATTCCGGAACCTTCTGGAACACTTCCAAGACCTTCCGGGACCGTCTTCGGACGTTCCGGAACTATCTGGATAGGTTCCTGGACGATCCTGGTTACGGTCTAGCCTGCCCGATGCCCTGCGTCGGTTTGTCGGTCGTTTTCGGGACGTCCACCGATTAACCGGAAACTATTCCGGTTGATCCAGGACTTCCCCAGTACCATTCTCATATGTTCCAGAACCACCTGGGACTATTCCAGAGTGATCCGGACATATCTTTAAATACCCAGAACTTCTTCTGGTGCCCTTATGAACAATTACATAAATACCCGGAACTACTTCCGGTGCCCGTATGAACTATTCCGTTTTTCTTCCACTAAACCTTCTACCATTCCAATATTCTAACAGACTACTACTCGTTAAGTGTGTGATCCAATAGGTTCGGTATAATGCGGACATGAATCAGAACATCTTCCGGACATAGGTCAATAGCCTTTTGTCAATAGCCAATAATCAACAGCGGAGCCATGGACACCCATGTTGACTCCCGCACATACACGAAGAAACTTTGAGTGAACCATTATGTTTATTCATGTACCATTCCCTTTGCTTCGTGATATATGACAAAGTTAGAGGAGAGAAGTTTGCACCCATTTGTAACAACTTATTGAACACAAGCCACTCGTTATCCTCTTTGCTCGTTTGTCCCTTTTCTCGTTATCGTATTCCGGTATCCCCGTGACTGAATCACCATGCGTCTGGCCAGACTATAATGGATACCGTCATACCGAGTGGGTCCGAAGTGAATATCTTCTTCATCGTGAAGGAGCAAATCCCAATCTTGAACTATCACAGTTACTAGACACACTATCCAATGTACCCAGAACTTATTTTACTACTTCCCAGTAACGGGAAGATTCATCTAAGAACCAAAGCACATCTTCCTATGTGAAGCAACTTGATACTCTCATGGTCTAAGGAATTACGTATATGATAAAATTTCATGATATGACTTATAACGTTGTTACGATGTGATCTCTAAGTATATCATTCAATACAGGGGTCGGTTCAACATCATTGTTCTGCTAACAATATGTTCCCATTGCTACTGACATCCTTGTTACAAGAACAATGTCCATGATTAAGAAAACGTAATCATCAGTTAGCACATGAGCTGGTCCTAGAGGCTAAACCAGGAACTCTTGGTTTTTACATTTCCACACATGCAAGTGAGTTTTCTTCTGAATCTCATAGTCAGGGTCATTGCAATTATAGCACAGAAATATAAACATTAATTACAAACGTGGAAATATATATAATAACATTTTATTATTGCCTCTAGGGCATATTTCCAACACTATCAAAGTTCCGATGAAGACGTCAAACACTGGGGGGCAGCAAGCAAATCCTAAGATCGATGAAAGGAAAACCAAAGAGAGCAAAGGCCGAGGTAAACGGAAAGGTAAAAAGCCGAAAGTCACTTTCGCGCATCTTTGGAAAAATATCAGAAGATAAGTGAAGATAAAAATGTTTATCGGCTGAGTAATTCAAAAGCATCAAGATCACCCCCTAGGCGCAAATCTGAGGACCGGTATTGGCAAAGTAATAAGTTCAATATATCATACTCATATCCTTATTTTGGTCCGCCAATACCAGCGTCATGGATATCTCCCCATGCTTATATGAATCAATATCCATCACGGGACAGGAATAATTCTAGGGCACATTATCCATCTTATTTTGAACCATCTCATCAAGATTGTGCAGCTCCAAGAAGGTCCACATTTGATTAACAATTTCATAACAAAGACTGTTTCAATCAAAAGGAATCGGTCCAGAGCTCAAGGAAGGAGAAAGAGGTGGTCAAGCAAGTTTATCGTGTCAAAAGGGATGGCCGTCGCTTCAGATTTTATTTCAAATGATAAAGAGCCAATGAAAGTGTTGACATTGGCTACTAAAGGCAAAGAAGAGGAGCAAACAAATCTTCAAAATACCGATGCCAAATCTGAACAAAAGGAGTTGAGAGTGCACAAGGTCAAAAAGGAATTGCCACTTCTTGAAAAAGAATCACAATTGATACTTCCACTCGGTTTATCGTATTGGCAGAAGAAGAAATTGCAAAAGCTTAGTGCACGAGAACTTGAAAAAAAGAATATGGCATGGATTCCCAAGAAGAAAAGTCAAACAAGAAGTAATGTGGAAGCTTCTATTTTAGAGAATACAACCAAAGTGAAGGAGGAGAAATCATCTCATAAAAGATTAAGCCGAAGGTTTCCATCATCCAACCGGAATCTTCGATTAGCACATCATTCATATTCTTCAAACATGTCATTGATGCCTTTATTATGGAATTCATCCTCGGGTATGATTGGTTACCCTCCATGGACTTATTTTGATCCATGGATGAAATACAATTTCTTACATCATGATAGGGGATTACCAAGTCACTATAAATTTGATTAGTTCCATTCTTGTTGCTAATTCAAGGGGCCGAAATATTTGATTTATTATTTCATTTGCTTGTTTCGGCTATATATGCTTTGGTGGATGAATTCTACATCTCGTTTATACTAATGGTCGATATTTGTTCTATCGTCCTAAGAATACATCTAAACATGGTCGGTGTGGTTTTCTAAATATCGTCCTTAGTTTTGTTGGAGATTGAGACAAGGTGTACATTCGCTAAAAATATGTTGCATGGACCAATTCATAAGTTGCAGAATTGGTGAGCGGGATTATGCTTTGGCTAGGTGTCATATAGCTAATTTGCATCTATGAGAAGCCAAATCATTGTTGTTTTTATTATTGAGCATAATATTGTTATGAATCTTGTCTCATTAGTGCCATGGAGATTATATTTTTATGGTTTAGTTTGTAGCAATGGCCAAGGTTTTGGTATTGTTTATATATCTCCTCGTGGTGCTGTTTTAAAGCCTCATGCCATTTAAATGTTGTTGCATGAACAATGAAAGCTGAATATGTTATTATTCGGTTCAGAACTTTTGCTTGATATAGGTGCTACACATATTGAGGATTTTGGTGATTCGTTATTAGTTGTGCAGCAAGTATATATGGATTTCATATGTTTTGATGAATCACTTCATATTTATCTTGATAAGTGTCTAGATATAATTTCTTTATCCGATTGCTTTATTGTTTCTCATATATTTAGACATGACATTGAAGAGAAAATGAGTTAGCACAACAAGCATCCGGATATTATGTTAATCATGGTGTATTTCTCAAGAGCCGATGCCGAGTGTGCCAACATGGGGAAGGCCGAATCGGAGCTTTCCGTTTTCGGCCACTAATGGAAATTTTATATGCATGCGAAGGCAAGATTGCGGGAAGTTCACTATTTTTTATTTACAAGATTAATGCAAGAGGGTGGATAGTATGATTCAGTGGATATCTTTGAGATGGATCTTGATATATGGGAATTATTGACGAATTTCCTATGGCGTTATTCTCAAGTTCATAAGGTTTCACCCAAGTCTGCATACAAAGGATCAAACAAGCAATGGATGATACATGATTAATCGTGCTAATAAATAGCCGTATATGATTATCGCCTCAAGGATAAACGAGGCCGATATATGATTATCGCCCTAAGAATATGCATGGCCGATGGGGTGTTGACATCGTCCTTAGAACCTTTATGGTGCAGAGTATTTGTCGGCACACAAGTTTGGCCGAAAAACTGGGGGGCATGTGTTGACAACGGTTTTCGGCATGACAATAAACCTATATAAGATGACCTCAAATGAATAAGTTCTCTACATGAAAAAGTTGGGTATTGTCGATATGAACAACTTTGTAGTTCGAGCCATCGACATCTGATTCCATCTCAAGGGCCGAAACAAATGATTATTCCAATAGCACGTCGAAATTAGCATTTAGATGGGTTCACCGAGGTCTAGGAGTGTGCAGCGGTGGAAACAAATGTCTCCGGACATATTCCATTGTTTAGGAATATATACAAGTATTTTGGGAGAAGGAACTGGCATAAGGCGATGAACGGGGGCCACACAGGAAGGTGGTGTCCCCTTTCCGAACAGGTCGCGTCAGGAGGTTGTGTGGGCCCCTGGTCACCGACTGGTGGACCCCCTGGTCTCCATCTGCTCAATCTACGCACACAAAATGAGGAAAATCCCCAAGTGTTTTCTTATGTTTGGAAAATAAGATTTCCTACAAAGTAAAAAAACAAGCAGAAAAGAGCAACTCACCTAGGCACTAGGTTAATAGGTTAGTCCAACAAAATTATATAAAATACTATACAATGTTATACAAAATATGGAAGCGATTCTATCAGAGAATGAAACAATAAAAAAGTATAGATATGTTGGAGATGTATCTAGTGTCGACTAGGGGAGCGGGGGAGTGGAGCAGACAGTTTCAATGTGCGGCGTCAGACTGGGTTTCTTAGCCGCCACACATGTTTAATATCGGTAGATAGATGTACGAGCAATCGATTTAAATGTTGCAGATAGTCGTATCGTCACATTTTTATTGAAGAAGCTTAGAGAATGGAGCTTTTGACTAGCGTGTCGCTTTGTCTTAGTGACCGTTTGCGTCTGCTCTATGTCAACATCAATTTAGGGTTGGCATACAATGCTAGCAACCGGTGTGAATGCGCGGCCACCACTTCATGGGGGGAGAGAATTTTTTACTGGGTTTCGGGGTGGGACCGTTGTGTCGGAGTCCTACGTGGTGGAGGTCCAGGCGCTCGCAAATCCACTCTGGTTTGCATCTGATTTATGCTAAACGCCAGAAGACAATCTCAAACAAAAAAAACAAAAACTACAAAGTTGTGGGAAAATTTTTGGTGATGCTTCTGGAAATAAAATGCGACCAAATACGAGTTCTTATGAGCCCACTTCACATGCTTTACTAAAGCCCTAATCTGGATGACGGGAATCCGAGAGTCTATATAAAGTGAGGAAACCTAGATCATGGGGGATCACGAAAATTCGTCCCCCTAGGTAGCATTATTAAAGGGGAGAACCACCTCCATACTAGCACCATCTCTAAGGAATAAGAGGGGGCCAAGGGCGGCTGCCACCAACCCCGTGGCTGGCGCATGCCATCGCTTCCTCTTCGGGTTGCATCTCTCCATCAAGCTCTTGCTCACCATGGCAGTTTGTGGGTAGTTCCTCTTTGGGGTTGAGGGTTGTACCTATATCTATGTGTTTATCTATATCTTCCATGATGTGATCTTGATTGTGATCATTGGCTATGTTAATCTAGTTAAATCCCATGTTGTTTTCCCTCTCTATCTCTTTTATGTATTGGACATGATGTGCTACTTTGATGATATTTCTGGAGTCCACAGTGACGCGGGGACTCCATGAGTAGTGGAATATTGATCATGGGTTTGATCTTGTTGGATTGAATAATGTATTTGAGTGCTCTTGATGCTTGGGTTGAGTATAGTTTTCATATAGCTTCGGTAGTAGGGTGGGCACATTGTTATATTAGAAATAGAATATTCAAGAGATATATTGTGGTCTTTGTTAGTACTATCTTTGAATGCTCGCGGTGACATTGGGGTATCCATATATGTGGAATACGAACTCTAAGGTGTGCTTTTGTAGCCCTACGCAGTTCTCATCCTCTTTCGATCGATGAAAAAATGACATCCGATAACGTCTTCCTTGCATGGTTTTGGAGGAAACATCATGAGTTTCAATTATGTTAATGTTGTTAAGAGTTGCCACTAGTGAAAGTATGAAGTCTGAGCCTTGTTTCCAAGCATTGCAACACCATTTTTAGTTACTTTTACTACTTGATACCTTGCTATTTTTGTTATTTCATATTACAAAAACATATATCTACTATCCATATTACACTTGTATCACAATCTCTTCGCTGAACTAGTGCACCTGTACAATTTACCATTGTATTAGGTGTGTTGGGGACACAAGAGATTTCTAGTTTTTTATTGCAGTGTTGCCTTAGAGAGACCATCTTTGACCTACACTTCCCACAGATTGATAAACCTTAGGTCATCCACTTAAGAGAAATTTGCTGCTGTTCTACAAACCTACTCTAGAAAATTTCTCTTTCATGACAAGATTGAACAAAGCGTTCATAAGAATCTGCCAAGGTGGCGGGTGGAGAAATAGGAGTGCAAATACAGTCATTGTTGTTGTGACTTTTGCAGTCACAAAGCTTGGTATTCTCAAAAGAACTCATGCTGACAGGAGCAAATCAAACTAACTAAAAAAGGAAAGTGGAACTTGGAACTAATTTTATCTTGGGTTTCTAATAAAGAGGCAAGAAAAAAACTAGATAAAATTAAAACAAGCAAGAAATAAAGCGAAGGTAAGTGGATTGTGCAACTCCCATATCTTGAAGATTGAAGTCCTCAGTAGGCACCCGAAATTTCTTGATGGTGTGGATCATACACTCTCGTTGGGACCCCAAGTGGAAGGTGGTTATGTAGATAGCAGAAAAATTCCCTCGGCAAAGATACCAAGGTATCGAAATCCAGTATGACCTCAGATGCTTTCAAGTAGATGTCTAGAAGCAATGCGTCGTCTGAATAGATATTACTTGGTGGACCTGGACTTGCACACAAGTACACTAATACTATCACCCCCCGCCCCAACGAGGTAGGAAGGTCGGCAAACTCTCTGTCTTAATGTTTACGAAAGTTTAAACATATAGGGTGGTTGGAACAACAAAAGTAAATTAAAAGAAATAAATTGCATCAGATGTAAACATTGATGAGATATGGACCTGGGTACCACAAACTTCACTAATGATGTTGTTGGATATGTGCTCTAGAGGCAAATAATAAAGATATTGTTTATCACATATCTATTTGTTCATAACAAGTTTATGCTATGCTATAATTGTATTAAGCAGAAACATTGATACACGTGTACTATAAACAACCAAGTCCCTGTCGATTTGATGAAGTGATGAAAGCTTTTGGATTCTCCAAAATGTCGAAGAGTTATAAGAAATTGAGTGGGAGCTCTGTAGCATTCCTAGTACTATATTGGGATGACATACTGTTAATAGGGAATGATGTGAAACTTCTTGAGAGCGTAAAAGAATATTTGAACTATCAATTTTCAATTAAGGACCTAGGTGAAGGTGCATATATATTAGGCATTAAAATCTATAGGGATAGATCGCAACGCCTATTAGCACTGAGTCAGAAGACTTACCTTGAGAAGATATTGAAAAGGTTCAATATGGATAAATCCAAGAAAGGGTTATTGCCTGTTCTTAGAGGTAGTCGATTGAGTGTGACTCAATGCCCGATTACAGTAAAAGATAGAGAGGAAATGTCCTCGAAGCCCTATGCTTCAGCCATAAGATCTATCATGTATGCTATGCTGAGCACTCGACCAGATGTGGCCTTAGAAATTAGTCCGACTAATTGTTTCCAAAGTAATCCTGGAATGAAACATTGGAATGTAGTTAAGAATATCCTGAAGTACTTGCAAATAAGTAAGGATCTATTTCTTGTCTATGGAGGATGTGAAGAAGAGCTCTCCGTAAAGGGTGACGTCCATGCTAGTCTTCGTATCGATCCCGATGACTCGAAATCTACAACGGGATATGTGTTTGTGTTGAATGGAGGCGTGATAAGCTGGAGGAGCGGCAAGCAGTCACTCGTCTCCCAATCTTCAAAGGATTCAGAGTATATTGATGATACGTCTCAAACGTATCTATAATTTATGCTTGTTCCATGCTCTTTTAGATGAAATTGCTATGTATTTTTCTACACTTTTATATCTTCTTACACATATTTAGACTAACCTACTAACTCAGTGCACCCAGTGCCAGTTTCTATCTGCTGATGTCTGTAAGTTGCAAGTTTTTACCCATATTTACAAAGCCCAAAAAATTCCAGAAAAATCATATAAAAAATCAGCATACATGAAGCTTCCAGAATCACCGAAGAAGTGCCGGAGGGGGGCCAGGGCCCACCCAGGCGGCCAGGTGGCGCGGTCCCCTCACTGGTCGCGCCACCACGGCGCCTAGGAGGTGGGTACACCCCTTGACACCCTCTTAGGCCTATATTTACTTCTCGTCCAGAAAACCCTCAGAGATACCCCCGCATCGCGAATTTCTTCTCGGTTCCGCCGTCGCCACGCTTCCAAGATCGGGAGCACCAGAAGACCTCGTCCCAGCACCCTGTCAAAGAGAGGATTGACCTCCGGGAGATTCGCCACCACCATGGACGCTTCCCGGATGTGCCGTGAGTAGTCCCCTTGGACCATGTGATGTCTTCTCTCCAATCTTGTGCTTCAATTCTTAGTCCTTGTGAGATGCCTTACATGATCAAGGCATCTATGTAATTTTCCTGTTGTTGATATGATGTGTTTGTTGGATCCGATGTATTATGAGATTAATGTTCAGATCGTGATGAGTTATATATTTGGTTCCTCTTTTATATTTTGTTCTTGAGTAATTCTTGCATGTTCTCCGTTACCTTTTATTTCTTTGGCCAAGTAGTAGATAGTAACTCCAAGAGGGAGCGTTTATGCTTGATTTTGGGTTCATGCCCCCCGATGTCTAGCTTGAGTGACAGAAACTTGAGACTAGGGGGTGTGTTGTTGCCACCAGGGAGAATACAATGGTGCTTGTAACCGCGGTTGCAAGGATTTTTTACCTTACGCAAAGTTTGTTAATGCAGTTGTCAATCTATCCGGCCTTGTTGTTTACAAAGGATTAAACGCAATGGGATAATGATAGTGATAATTGCAATGGAAATTAAAAGCAGTAAATAAAGTGGAGGTGTAAACAGTGGTGGAAATATGGACCGGGGTCCCATGATGTTAACTAGTGACGTCTCTCTCCCAAAATACGATAAAATAGCTAAGTTGGGTTAACAAATTACAGTTGGGCCATTGACAGAATTATAAACGCACAGTAATGCCAAATATGCTACGAGATAGTTAGAGGCTCAAAAGTATGGGCAGCACGCTAAGACAAGTTTACACCTCCACTTTATTTTCCGCTTTTACTTTCAGTTGCTATCACCACTATCATTATCCTCTTGCGTTTGATCCTTTGTAAACGACAAGGTCAGAGAGTGTAACGACCCGGTCCCGAAGGGAACCAAGTCTACTGTGCTTCTGTGCTATCCCTGGATCAGTATGCTAGCACGCACAGTACTCGATGAAATACCATAAATCACATGTCAAAAAGTAATGTAAGTACATGGTATTTATTACCTTATAGCCTTTGGGCTAGAATACACCGCGGAAACAAACAATACATAAGTGGAGTCCCATCAACACCAACGGCAAAGTTGAGTGTAGACATCGTAACCCTACATCGCATCACTTACTCGTCATATACAATCCTGCAACACCGAAGGTTACAGCCCAAAATGGGTCAGTACTTTGAATGTACGGCAAGTTACTCCCAAAAGAATATATAACAGACCTATCTTCTACATGCAATTTTGGCTGGTGGAAAAGCTCTAAGAGTTTCAGTTTGCATAAAGCTGATTTTGTCCTACTCAAAGAGTATCATAACAGTACTACAAAGCTCATAATATGATTGAATTGGTTTCTCCAAGTCAATCTATTCCCAAAGTTCATTAAACCCGATTGATTAATTAAATATGATGAGATCCGTCAACATTCCCACTTCTAGATGCTCAAAGGTTTCCGTAACCGGGGACACGGCTAATCATGATCAGTTTGTACACTCTGCAGAGGTTTGTGCACTTTTCCCCACAAGACTCGACCACCACCTTTTTAGTTCGTCACACTGCATGTTGTATGAGAACCGGAAGGTCGAGACATGGTCTTTTAGAAGAGTTTCCCTCACTCTGGCGGTGCCCATCCCACCTACTCATAACTACGTTCGTAGCACCACCTAGTAAGAGTCACTACAACTAATCAACCAAGCCAGAGCCCATAATAGCTTGTGGCTGCACACGTAAGCTTCTAGTTATGAAAAATATGATTGATCCCTTTAAGCCTGGGTGGCATTCCGCAGTGATTACTGGCCATCTCCAGGTCACTCAGGCAAATCCACTGGTTCCTCCAGGGTGCCCCCAACCATTCCACCCAGGTGGTTCATTAAGATTATCTTGGTCCTGTTTACTACTTAGTCACTCATACCTCATAATGGATCACTTCCCAATCCACGTCTACTTAGCAAAGCAGTATAATTCTACACGGTGGCGACAATGATATAAGGTTCAGATCTACCTCAATGAACTACTGGGTGTAATAGCATAGCATAATATATAATCCTATCAATGCATAATATTTAAGTTGGACTACAATGCATATAAAAAAATATAGGTAATACTGGAGCATGATCAAAAGAGTAACTTGCCTGGATCCTGACGATGAAATATTCTACTCGTAGTCATCTCTCCATCTCGTTACAATATATCTAACGGTAAAAGAGAAACACTTCAACACACAGCTCAACCCAAAGTGAAGATTCAAATAAGATACAATTACAACATAAATATTTAGTTATTACTATTAATAAACTAATTACTATGGCATGGATAGGTTGAGATAGGATCAAGTTGGATTGGATGGAAATATGATGGAAATCATATATCCGAGGATTGTAAAATCAATAGAATATGTTGGAGGTTGATTATAAAATCAATTGGATGGAGAATATGTCAAACTCAGTTGGTTTGTCCATATGAATATTTGCATAGGAAATCAATTCTTGGATTGGATTCAAAAAGATCCGATAGAAATCGTGATGATCTTGTTGAGAAAATTGAATTTTTGTAGCCAAATTTATATAAAAAAAAGATATAACTAAAGGGAAGCTTGGACGAAGGTTTGAGGTCAAAATAGTGTATTTATATGATGGAAAGAATGTGACAATTTTCCAAACAGAAAGATTTGATTTTAAGGATCAAATTTGATGAAGATAATATTCCAAATAAATTATAGAATAAGATGTATATCAATTATAAAAAGAAATTTGAGTTAAATTTCGAATTATCAAAAGTGGAATATTACTGGAAAATAATAAACTACATTTTCCAAGGAATCCGGGGATATAAAATTTGTCGAAATCCGACTTACGGGCTAGAAGATATGAATTTTTGAAGTTTGGATATTTTTGCTAAAATGAATTACGGGATTAATAAAAAAGATGCCACGTGGCGAGTTCTGATAGGTCTGCACCTATTCATTTTTTTACAAAAAAAAAGATGAATCAAAGAGGAGAAAATCTTACCGGAGATCTCGCCGGAATTTTGGAAAAAGGTCTCCGGCGTCAACGAACAACCGAACGGGGTAGAGGATGATTTGGACGACTCGATGGACAAGGTTATAACTGCATGTTCGCCTTCGGATAGCCGAGAAGTTCCGCCAGAGTAAAGAAGAACAAATGAAGAGCACAATGACACGGACGGCGTGCTCCGGCCTTGCAATCGAGAGGAAAAATATGTCACAACGGTGCGCATCGTCAAGGGGAAGAAACTAGAGGAAGAAATATGGACTAGGTACCTTTCTTGGCGACAAAAATCTTCACCGGAAGTGTGGATGCATGTTTACTCCGACGAGAAATTGCACACGAAGGAGAGGGATTTGAAGAGGGACTTTATGCGTGGGGATGTGTGGTTCAAAGGGGTCCTAGGGGCGGTATTTATAGGGTCATGGGAGGTCCATAGAAGGAGGGTGAGCAATGTTTTGGAAATGGAGTTAATGACATTCATGGAGAAATAATGGGCATTGAAAGCGAGGTTTTGGAAATGGAGTTAATGCCATTCATGGAGAAATAATGGCATTAAAAGCATTAAAGTGAGGTTTTAATTGCCTGAATGAATTCCTTATAATGTGCTACGAATGTAGACTTCATATCGAATCGGTCAAGGACTTAAGTAGAAGGAGGGGAGGAACGTGTCCAGGTGCCATGTACCTCGTTTTTTTCTGTAATGAGTGACTCATTCATTCATGAACGTGAGACAGAAGAAGATGATATGAGCCTTAGTGGAAATTAGGTCAAGGGAGGAAAAAGACAGAGTAAAAATAAATCAGAAACATGGGCTCGGCTCAGATGATCTAGGATTTATATTTTCTAATACCTAACAACACTAAAATTCTGGATTATCAAATCCCTCCCAAAGTCGAAACATATATGTAGACTAAATAAAATATAGAGATTATAGAAATATATTTCTCTTTGAATTAAATGTTATAAATAGATTTTTATCAACCAAAATTCATTTAAGGCACTAATAAATTCCCCAAATTAGTTTTAGGGTTTTATAAATACCAAAATGATTACAAAAAAATAATCAAGTGTTCAAATGAGCACTTTAAAAAAATTCAATACTATCTTCGAAGAAGTCATATTATCTCCTCTCATTTTATTCCATAAATTGTTGGAAATATTTAAATATCTCTTAAACGTCAATATCAAATAAACTCAAATTTCAAATAAATTTCAAGAATGAGTATGGGACCACAATAAATTTGATAAAGTCATTTTATTCTCGCTCTAAAATATTTTAATTGTGGTTCCTACCAAATTTCAAAAAGACAAAAGAAAGAAAATCATTATTTGAATTTGGAATAAACTTCACAACAAAGATTTTTATTATTGGATAAATGATTATCCAAATTTTATTAAATGATTTGTAAAGGTTTTAAACAAAAACTCAAAAGAAAAGTTTTCGTTTACTCTAAAATTCAAACAAGTCAATCAATATTATATTATTTATTAACATTCCAAAATTTTGAAAAATTTGGGATGTTACAGAGAGATTGAAAACATCTCTGTACTCATTGGGAGCAAAGTTATCTGTTGTGTGTGTAGGTCCACGTCAAGTTATCTCTGGCGCCGTTGACACCTACTTGCAGCATTCATAGTCCTACTGGTTCGATAACCTAGGTATCTTCACCGAGGTAAATTTTCTACTAGCTACATCTCAACCTTTCACTTGGGGTAGCCAACGAGAAGCGCCAACTTGCGCGCTATCAATTGCCGCTTGCGAAGCATCAAATGAAGTGCATTGGCTGAAGAATTTCGTGATTTAACTTGGTGTATTCCCAATTTCCATTGACCCTGTTAGCATTCATTGCGATAATACATGCGCAATTGCTAACGCAAGGGAACCAAGGACTCACTCTACAGCCAAACATATTCTTCGACGTTTCCATGTGACGCGAGACTACATCAAGGATTCTCATACTAGGATTTGCAAAAATACATACGAATCTGAACGCTGCAGACCCTAGGACTAAACCTCTTCGGCGGGGCATGTTTGATCAACATCGAGAGACTATAGGTGTTAGATATTTGCTTAATGTAATCTAGTGTATTTGTACTCTAGTGCAAGTGGGAGACTGTTGGATATGTGCCCTAGAGGTAAATAATAAATATATTGTTTGTCACATATCTATTTGTTCATAATACGTTTATACTATTCTATAACCATATTAAGCGAAAAAATTGTTACACTTGTAGTATAAACAACCAAGTCCCTTGTTAAACTGAGGTATACTAGTTCATTGGGAAATTGATGATCAATGTTTCCTGATCATGGAGACACATACGTCCGTTGACAATGAAGTCATGTCATTAGGAAAATGATACGATGGACAAACACCCAACTAAAGTGTTGAATGTGATCCAGTCACATGTTGGGAAACGTAGCAGAAAACAAAAATTTTGGCCTACGAATCAAGAACCCAAGATCATCCAAGAAGATTGCATACAAGGTTTTAGGTCATGTCTCACCAACCGATGTAGCGGAAGTAGAGTTGGTGAAGCTCGTGGACGTAGTGGAATTAGATCTCGCAAGTTCTCCCACGAACAGTCCCTTGATCAATCCCACGAACAAGTCCCGCGATCTAGTCCCACGGACAAGTCCCATGAACAAGCTCCTCGAAGAAGGGTCGAAGGTACGACCCCTCCATTAGTATCCACACATCCCGTAGCAGCAATCCAGCAGCGCTCCGCCGTCCAAAGATGAACGCCACCGAGAAAACTAGAGGGAGAAAACCCTAATCGATTCCGATCTAGAACAGCATCTAAACCGGGGTCTAAAAGTGGAGCAACGGGGTTTAGAGGAGGGAGGGTGGCGCATAGACCTTGGGGACAAGTTGTCTTGCTCTCCCTCTCCCCCTGGCTCACCTTATATAGGTGGCCAAGAGGCCTAGGGCGCAGCTCAAGGAGGATTGGGAGTCCAACTTGGACTCCCAAGCCTTCCAAACCTTCCCACACCTTCCCACCGGAAACCTGCCATAATGTGATTTGGTAATTCCACCTGGAGGAGGATTCCTTCCCTTTGGTGCGCCCCCCACCCCTTGGCCGGCCAGGGCAGCCTAGGTGGCTTTCCCCCCAAGGCTAGCGGCGCAGGAGAGTGGGTGGTACAGCCCGGAACCTTCCGGAACCTTCCATGACCTTCTAGAAGCTTCCGGGACCTTCCGGGACATACCTGGACCGTTTCGGGACATTCCGGACACTTCTGGAGCACTTCCAGGACCTTCCGAGACCGTTCTCGGACGTTCCGGAGCCATCCGAATAGTTTCCAAGACCATCCGAGTTACAGTTTAAGCCACCCGATGACCGCGAAGGTTGTCGGGACGCCCAGCGATTATCCAGAAACTATTCCGGTTGATCCAGGACTTCCCCAGTACCATTCTCATATGTTCCGGAACCACATGGGACTACTCCAGAGTGATCCGGACATAACCTTAAATACCCAAAACTACTTTTGGTGCCCTTATGAACTATTTCATAAATCCCCGGAACTACTTCCGGTACCCGTATGAACTATTCTTCTTTGCTTCCACTAAACCTTCTACCATACTAGTATTCTAACAGACTACTGCTCGTTAAGTGTGTGACCCAATAGGTTCGGTATAATGCGGACATGACTCAGAACATCTTCCGGACATAGGTCAATAGCCTTTTGTCAATAGCCAATAATCAACAGCGGAGCCATGGACACCCATGTTGACTCCCGCACATACACGAAGAAACTTCGAGTGAACCATTATGTTTAGTCATGTACCATTCCCTTTGCTTCGCGATATATGACAAAGTTAGAGGAGAGAAGTTTGGCACCCATGTGTAACAACTTTTGAACACAAGCCACTCGTTATCCTCTTTGCTCGTTTGTCCCTTTTCTCGTTATCGTATTCCGGTATCCCCGTGACTGAATCACAATGCGTCTGGCCAGACTATAATGGATACCGTCATACCGAGTGGGCCCGAAGTGAATATCTTCTTCATCGTGAAGGAGCAAATCCCATTCTTGAACTATCACAGTCACTAGCCACACCATCTGACATACCCAGAACTTATTTTACTACTTCCCATTTACGGGAGGATTCATCTAAGAACCAAAGCATGTCTTCCTGTGTGAAGCAACTCGATACTCTCATGGTCTAAGGAATTACGTATATGATAACATTTCATGATATGACTTATAACGTAGTTACGATGTGATCTCTAAGTATATCATTCAATACTGGGGTCGGTTCAACATCATTGTTCTGCTAACAATATGTTCCCATTGCTACTGACATCCTTGTTACAAGAACAATGTCCATGATTAAGAAAACGTAATCATCAGTTAGCACATGAGCTGGTCTTAGAGGCTAAACCAGGAACTCTTGGTGTTTACATTTCCACACATGCAAATGAGTTTTCTTCTGAATCTCACAGTCAGGGTCATTGCAATTATAGCACAGAAATATAAACATTAATTACGAACGTGGAAATATATATAATAACATTTTATTATTGCCTCTAGGGCATATTTCCAACATCACATAGTTCAACATTGCGATAACTTAATAATGTAGTGACCCGATCCTTAGACCGTAATGATCATATGTAATTGCTATCTCCGGAGGATGCTTTGAGTGTATCAAACGTTACGCCATAATAGGGTGACCATAAAGGTGCATATTGGGTATTACGAAGTGGATATGTTGAGGAGTATGGATTAGAGCGGGATTTCTTCATCCGAGAGACGGATAGGTACTCTGGGCCCACTCGGTGATATTGCATCAAACAGCTTGCAAACATGTGACTAGCTCATGGAGATGTAATACCATAGCCAAGTAAATATGTTTGTAAGTAAAGAAGATGAACTAGGTATAGGATACCTACGATCAAACCTCGGATGAACGAAGTACCATAGAACAAAGGGATCATGACTCAATGTTAGCGGTTCAAACGATTAAGTTAATTCGATGGAAGCACAAGGGCCATCAAGGATTGTAACCAGGTCCCACATGATGGTCATTGGTCAGAGAGTGTCTCGATCATGTTTATTGTTGTCACGAACCATAGGATGTCACGCTTAAGGGTAATTGATGCATTAAGGATAGATTCGGGATCATCGATGAAATAAGAGAGAACATCGGAACTGTTCCGGAGGGTGCCGAAAATAGTTCTAGAGATTTAGAATTGTTCAAAATATTGTATAAATATGTTTTAGTATTTAATTACAGAATTAAATTTAAAAAAATAATTAAAACAGATTAAAAATGGATTAAAAAGCACACAGGCCTTAAAAGTCCCATTAGGGGAAAGAGGGGGATCCCCCTTGGGCCATGTGCCATGGGAGGGCCCTCCTCCCCCCCCCCCTTGGCCGGCGCACCTTTCCATCTTGTGGGATTTATCCCACATGGGGGAGGGACGTAGGTTGGCATCCCTCCTAGCCTATATAAGGAAGGTAGGGTGCCCTTTTTATTCATCCCAATTGAGTTCTTTCTCTCTCTCTCTCTTTCTCCTACCTTTGTCGGGCTCCCATTATTTAGAGCTTGCACTAGGTTGGGGGTTTCTCCACCATACGCACGTTGTCGAGCTGCCGGAATCAGGATCTGAATTTGTCTTCTTCTGCTGCTCGCCTGGTTCGGAGCCCGGGGGAACATTGACTATGTCGTAAGCGTGTAATCCTGCGAGGTACTACACGTGCGGTACTCCTTCCTCGCTGGAGGACTTCAACACGACAAGGAGGTCGTATGGATCACGAGTCTACGCCAACCACGTTTGTAGAACGTTTCTCTCTTTCAGTCTTCAAAGGTCACTACAAAATCGGTGATATTTTTTGACAAAAACCCTTGTGACAGAGGGACAAACGTGACCGAAGTATGTTTTTCTTTGACGGATACCGTCACCAGGTAATCACCCTCCCGTCCCAGCGCCCGGGCCAATTTCGGTGACAGTCTCGCCTGATTTTAGAGGACGTATTTGGATGTCACTAGGCCTTCTTATTTTATGTGATAGTTGTACGTGTCACAAAACATGGTTTAACTCGTCAACACGATTGTATTTCTATTCTCGACAAATAAAAAAATAAAAATGTCTTAGCGATCCAAAATAAGTATGTTCATCAGGTTGAAGATAGGAAAATTAAATAAGAAATAGTAGAAAAATAGCAGTCTTTGAGATTCGAACCCGGGAACCTCACGCTTTCATACTCATTCGCCTCGGTGATTTACCAGTAGGTTACTGTTCGACTTGTGAAACTTTTAAGTAGGACAGTTATTTTCCTGTGTATGTAACAATCGTTTTCATATGACTTAGCCCAATGGCTCCATCAATTAAAAAACAATACATGCTCGCATATTAGTACATAACCACCATGAATTTGTACATCAACACAACACTTTGTTTTTGCATACAATAATTAAATATAAACACTTACATATTTTTTACGGTGCGTTAGTGACGGGTCGATTAACGGAGGCAAACCGTTGTTAGCGCATCATTATTGATGAAAAATTCTTTAAAATGACACAAATGGCCCGTCAACTGATATCGTTGATTTTGTAGTGGGTATGAACATCGATTCCCTCCGTTACTTACATCAGCATGGCATAGGTCTTGGGTATTGGGTGTCATAGGTAGAAAAGTTATTGTTTTCTGTACCGAAGCCTCTACAATGGTATCAGAGCAAGGCTATGTGTAGATATATTGTACGGATAGAACACATCTAGGATGTGGGCATCAATTCTCCAACTGTTACCCTCCCACATGTACTCGTTTAGCGTTGCGGTTATGTCTTGTCTTAAGAGTAGGTAATTGAGGTTGCTATTAAATTTTAGTAGTAACTTGCAAAAGTTTTGAGGTATTGATGTGAGTAATGTTTGAACTTTTGGTGTCAAGAGCTCTATCCTATTAGTGATAGGTGTCGTATTTTGCACAATCCATGTTTATTTTCAAAAACCTACAAAACTAGTTGAGAACTCTAGCTACTAGATGGATCACTACTCTTCTGAGGGGTCGAATATTAGAGTACACTCACATACCATGAGTCGGGGATGCGCAAGGATAACCAAACCCACATACACTCCTCCTCGGGGTACTTGTCTCTTTGTGAATCTCCTCATTAGATTGAAGAGTTACCGATAATGAGTGCATGAGTTCTTTGGACTAATGTAAGTATTGAAAGTTGATACTTCCACCTCCTCATATTTGCTAGCCTCTTGTGTGTCGTGCATTGCCTCCTTCTCACTCCGAGAGTTGCCGTCTACCTTCGCCGGTACATCCAAACCCTTGGCATGATACGCTTTGTCATCATAAACCTTCTTATATATTTGCTCAAAACAGACACCATACCTACCTATCAAGGCATTTCCATAGCCTTTCCGAGATATATTGACATGCAATATCCACCTCTTCATGACTTGATCCTCATGTCATACATATTCTCGCTACACTGGCAGCGGCATACATTGCATACATCATGATAGCTACATCTTCTTTATGATTTGAGTACCTTGTAAAGTGTGAAAGATCTTATATACCTTCTTGTAAAATAGAGTGTTGCCCTTAAGTGAGGAAAAGATCCCAAAGAGGAAATATGAGAGTTAAATAGAAAGAGCCATTGAGGCCACCAAAAAATACAAAAAAATTAGAAAAACGAGAAAAAGAAAATAAAAAGAGAGAAAGGGGCAACACTACTATCCTTTTGAAAGATCCACACTAGTACTCCCTCTATATCCTTGTACTCCATAGAGATGATCATGCATATAGCTATGTGGGGACCTTCACATATAGAACTTGGACTGCATATTCCAAGGATGAGCCTCCTCAAAAGAGCTCTAGGTCTTCATAAGCGAGCAAGTTAGATGCACTCCCACTAGTTCCATTGGAGAGCTTTTTGCTCATATGTGCATCTGTTGCATGGCAATCCTGAAAGGATCGAGATAGACCTAGAGGGGGGGTGAATAGGTCTCATTACAAATTTTAACACTACTTAGAAATTTTAGGCAATAATGCGGAAGATAAAAGTGTGCCTAACAATTTCAAGGTTTACCTAGCTATGACAAGACAAACAATAAGCACAATATACTAAAGCAAGTAAGGGGCAAATAATACGGTAGTACAAGTAATAAGGGGAAAGATTAGGGATAACCGAATGACGCGAAGACAATGATGTATCCCGATGTTCACTTCCTTGGAGGGAAGCTACTCACCGTTCGGAGAGAGTGGGTGAAACCACGAAGGCACCCCAACGCCACGAAGGCTCACTCTATTCCCCTTGAGATATCACCACGAAGGAGATTCCCAACCACTACCGGTTGTCCTTAAAGGTGGTCACCAAACCCTCACAAACTCAACGGGGGTAATCACAATGGTCGATTCCTCTCCGAAGAACTCCTACCCGCCTAGGAGTCTCCAACCACCAAGAGTAACAAGATCAATGGGGAAAGGTTCAATGCTTGCTCAAATCACGATTTGCTTTGGTCGAAAGATGGGGAAGGGACGGATCTATCACGTGGTGAAGGATCCGACAAGAACTCTCACAAATCTCTCCGGGATCTTGGTTTGAGTGTATGAGATAAGAGAGAGGGAGCACTTTGTGTTCTTGAGTGAAATAAGTGAAGTTCTCAACCCTAATCCGAAGTGGGTAGGGGGTATTTATATATGCACAAGAACTAGCCGTTTTGATGCAGACATAAGGGCGTCGGAGAACTAGTGGTCTGGGGACGAGTCAAGATAAGATTCCAAAGAAGACCAAGCGTGAAACTTTAGTATATTGAGTTCTCAACACAAAAATATTTTTTCTCGTATTCCCTATCCCCCTTATTGCACGCAAACACCATTTGAATACATTCGAGTCACGGACAGCTAAGAGCTCTTGCACCTAATGTTCTGATGTTGCTTGTTTCAATGGTAATATAGACTCTTGCCTATTATGACTTGAATTGAATTACATAACTTGATTGCTTTACTTTCAAAGTTATTATATGGTCGCTAGCATGTTACCACAGAAATTATGCTTGTTATCATTTACCTACTGGAGGACGAGCAGGAATTAAGCTTGGGGATATTGATACATCCCAAACGTATCTATAATTTCTGCTTGCTCCATGCATGTTTTGGGTGTTATTGCTATGTGTTTACTACACTTTCATATCTTTTTATAACATATTTTAGAACTAACCTATTAATGGTTGCAAGAGTGCACAATTTTTTTTACTTTATGTGTAGGAATTACTTGGATAAAGGAAAAATCACAAAAAGAAACCTTGTAGGAGTTGGACTCTAACTCTCCCGAAATCTATCCCCACCAGACATGTTTTAAATATCGCCTTGGAAACGCTAGAAGACGGCCTCAAACGGAAAACCTTAAAACTAAAAAGTTGTAGGTAATTTTTTTCCGGTGGATCTAGACATAAAATTCATTCCAATCGGAGTTCGGATGCTCACTCTGCCCTCGAAATACCAAAGACGTAACCTGTATGACGGGAATCCGAGAGTGCGGAAACCTAGGTCAAAGGGCACCACGAAATTTCCTCCCCCTTGGCAGCCGTCTTGAAGGAGATCAATCTCCACAGCAGCACCACCTCCAAGGAAGAAGAAGGGGCCAAGGGTATCTGCCCCCAAGGGTCGTGGCCGTCGCCATCGCCGTCGCCGTCACCGCCACCGTCTCCTTCATCTCCTCCGGGCTGCACCTCTCCATCAACAACTCTCTCTCTCTCTCACCATGTCCATGTGTGAGTAGTTCCTTCTCAGGCTAAGGTTTCTACCAGTAGCTATGTATTCAATTCTCTCTCCCATGATGTGATCTTCGTTGTGATCATATACTATGTTAATCTAGGGTGATCCCATGATATTTCCCTTCCTCTATGTATTGGATTGATGTACTCACTTGATTTTATCTAGTATAATCCCCGAGACCATGGTGACAGCGGTCTATTGGACATGGGTTAGAAGAATATTATCATGAGTGATTTCCTCTTTTGTGTGTTGATTGAAGATTGAGAGTCTCTTGGTGCTTGTCTTAGACTATCCTTGAGATATGTTGTGGTGATTGTGGTACTCTCTTCGGATGGCCGCGGTGACATTGGAAAATCCATAGATTTGAGAACTATGAACTTTGAGGTGTACTTTTGTAGCCCTGCATAATTCTCGTCTTCTCTTGACCACAAAGGGATGACCTCCGAGTGCGTCTCCGTTGCATGTTTATAGGAAATATCATGTGATTAGACTATGTTAATGTTGTTGGGAGTTGCCACTACTGAAAGTATGAAGCCTAGGCCTTGTTTCCACCATTGTTACACCGTTTGTGCTCACTTCTGTCACATGTTTGCTTGCTGCACTTTTTATTACAGATTTATATTACTTTGTTTTTCCACACCTATCACTCGTATTTTACCATCTCTTCGCCGAACTAGTGCACCTATACAACTCCTAGTTGTATTAGGTGTGTTGGGGACGCAAGAGACTTCTTGTATCTTAATTGCAGGGTTGCTTGAGAGAGAACATCTTCAACCTCTACTTCCCTGAGTTCGATAAACCTTAGGTCATCCACTTAAGGGAAATTGATGTTGTCCTACAAACCTCTGCGCTTGGAGGCCCAACATAGTCTACAAGAGTAGATGTGTACGTAGACATCAGATGGCCTACGTACTAGAGGTTTCGTTAGGTGACGCGTCAGCATAGGAAGCGACTCAGGCTGAGAAGAATGTCTACCTCACCAAGTCGGATGATTACTCCCTTGTCCAGAGTGGCATGCTCTATGCCATGGAGTCTGAGCCGCAGAACCATTTTAAGAGTATGAGTGCTTATGCGATAATCACTAACCTCAAGGCTGTTTTTGCACCGTAAGCCAGGGCTGAACGATATGAGGCTTCTGAAGCCTTCTTCTCGGCAAAAATGGATGATCAAAGCAGTGTTAGTAAGCACATGGTCAAAATTTCTGGCTACGTTCAACGCTTGAATGCTCTGGAATGTCAGATTCCAGATGAACTTGTTGTTGATAGGGTGCTGCAGACGTTGCCCCCTAGATACAAATGCTTTGTGTTGAAGTACAACATGCAGGGGATGTCTAGGACCCCTTCTGAGTTTTTCGCCATGCTGAAAACTACTGAGGTTGATATCAAGAAGGAGCACGTTGTGTTCATGCTCAACAAGACCATTGAATTCAACAAGTCGGGCAAGAAGGAGAAGGGCAAGAAGGGTAACCCTAAGAAGGTTGGCAAGCCACTTGTCACTCCTCGCAAGGCGCCCTAACACGGACCTAAGCCTGGCGTCGATTGCTTCTACTGCAAGGGTGATGGTCACTGGAAAGCAATTTCCCCAAGTACCTAGAGGACAAGAAGCCCGGCAAGATTGTCGGAAGAGACAAAGATATGTTTGGCATACATGTTATTTATCTTTTCTTAACAAGTGGTTGGGAGAACCTCCTGGATATTAGATACCGGATATGTCGCTCACATTTGTAACTCGATTCAGGGGCTACAGAATAGGCGACGCTTGTCAAGAAATGAAGTGACGATGTGTGTGGGCAACGGCTGTCAAGTTGAAGTGGTGGCAGTCAGCATGATGCATATTAGTCTCCCTTCAGGATTAGTTTTGGTTTTGAATAATTTCTACTATGTGCCCGCATTGAGTGTGAACATCATTAGTGGGTCTTTCTTGAAGCAAGTTCACTATTCTTTTAAGTCGGATACAATTCGTTGTGCAATTTATAAGGATGATGTCTTTTATGTTCATGCATAGAGAGTAATGGCTTATTCATATTTAATCTCGATGGTGATGTATCTCATATCAATAACATAGAGGCCAAAAGATTAAAGCCTAGTAACGAAGAACATATGACGATGTGGCATTGTCGTCTTGGTCATATTGGCATAAAACGCATGAAGAAGCTCCGTTCTGATGGACTTCTGGAGTCACTAGATTTTGGATCTCTTGACACGTGCGAGCCATGCCTTATGGGAAAAGTGACAAGAACTGTTGGGGTTCGCAGCAGAAAACACAAATTTTTCTAACTAGTGTTCCCATAACCCAAGATCTAGCTAGCCGTATTACCTTAACAGACAGTAGTGCGGAAATAACATACCTCGGGGTGTAGTCCGTTGCGCGGGAAACGTTCCCGCAAACGTGGTTGATGTAGCCGATCAAGTTTCACAGCCCCCTGGCTGTGTTGAGCACACGGATGGGTGTAGTGCCACACGTGCAGCACCTCGTAGTACTCGCACACGTACGAGACTCGATGACGACCTCCGTTCTCCGATCCAGCGGAGGGGGCGGAAGCAGACCTCCGGACGGAGCTTCGGCAGCACGACGGCCTCCGATTCTAGCAGAGAGGTCTCAATTCCACTACAGGCTCACACTAGGGAGCCCACCGTGGAAGAGACCAGAGAGGGGAGGAGACCGGAGAAAACCGATCTCAATTCGGAGTTATATTTATTTTCTCACGAATTTCTGTGTATTAATTATGTGCACCCTGCCCATCTATATATAGGCTGGGGAAGGGAGTCAACCCACCTCCCCTAGCAATGTGGGACTAAACCCTTTGCTAGGGGGGAGTTGGCCGGCCAAGGGGGGAGAGGGGGCGCACCCCTCATGGGCCCTAGGGCCCATGGCGCCTCCCCCCCCCTTTTCTTTTCTTTTTTCTTTTCCCTTTAATTCCTTAATGGGCCTTTTTCTCCACTAAGGCCCATAGCACATATTAATTAGAAATAAAATGATTTTAATTATTAATTCAATTAATTAATAACTAAAACATATTATTTCATCTCCCGGTGCTCCGGAAACACTTCCGGCTCACTCCGAACTTGTTTCGGTTCAATACGGTACTCCTCCGATATTGTCTCCCTTATTCCCTGGTTGCTCCGATGGTTCCGGAAAGGTCTCCGATTTCATCGAGCCCTTAAGTGTGTTACCCTATGGTCCGAGAACACTCCAGTCATGACCGAGCAGAGGCAACAGTCAATGATCATCAGCGGGACCTGGATGCCCATAATGACCCCTGTGCATTCCGGATGTCAACACCGATTGGACCTTACGCCGTATAGCATTCCCTTTGTCAGCGATACTGGATTGTTCCGAGATTCGATCAATGACATCCTATGTCTGGTTCAATCTCGTTCCGAACTAATCCTCATTCACTCGTTCCCGTGATATTCATCCCCGTGACCTAGTCACACGCTGCGCAGCTTTATGGATGGAATCTCACCGAGTGGGCCCCGAGTATCTATCCATTATATGGATTGACAAATCCCGCTCTTGTAAACAATACTCCTCAACGTATCTCCACGGAATACCTAAGATACAACCGTTATGACCCGCATATTTCAGTCAGGTGGTGGGATGTAAGTCAAAGCATCCGGGAAGATAGTGATTATGCACGTACTCACGGTCAAAGGAACGGTCTACCACGTTCTGTAATTACAACACTGAACCTTCATAAGATTTGATCATGCTGTAATGCTTACTTTGGGTAATGTTCATCACGTCACTTAACCCGTGAGGTGACCTCATAGTCAAGAGACTTAATTGTCCATGATCGCGAAACCACGACCATCATGTTGACCATGAACTAGTTATCGATGTAGAGGCTAACTAGGAACTCTGGGTGTTTCTATACCACACCTGCATCATTGTTTCACTGACGCAGTTCTAGCAAGGTATGAAACTGGTTATGAACTTGCTTAGATATATTGGAATAATCATATATTATTTGCCTCTAGAGCATATATCCAACAGTCTCCCACTTGCACTAGAGTGCTAATAATCTAGCCGCATTTTTCCGATCATAAACATCTTATCACATAAGTGTTTCATTGATCATGCACGCTCATGGAAGAGGGTTCGTCAACGAACTGCACCAATTCAGATTCGTATGTTTCCTTTGCAACTGGCATAGGTCAAAAACTCTTTTGACATACCACTCATTATCATATAATGGTTGGATATAAGTTTCGCGGGAGAGTGAGACTATTATTTCACAGTATCCTCCAATGATCTCTTGGTTCAGTCTTTAGAAGACTCATCCTTAGTCATATATACTGGGAAATACACTCAGCCAGAAGTCCAATACTTCTAACGCTAAACTTTTATCCATACGTCTACTTTCTTAAGTAGAATTATGTTTGTAGTACCGTGAATTTTGCTCACATTTCTTTCATGTCTTTGGTGATGTCTCTAATTCCATATAGACCCATAATATGGCTTGCAATTGTAATCTTGCATTACATTCAAGTATGTTATCCTTTCTATATTTTAGAGAACAGTCCTCAGTATGCCTCTCATATACTGAATGCATGGACTTTATTCAGATTCTGTGTTTTACTCCTAAAGCACATCGGAATCTGTTCTTCTACCAAGAACTTTTGAGTCATTCTGTTTGTTGGATTCACAATGCATGTTATATGGTAGAATCATATGTCAAGAACATATAAGATCACATGTCCAGTACATGGTGCATCTCTATTCTTCCATCAAGACATTGCTTGTGATATTTGGATTTCATCCATTATATAATTTCTATCCACAAGAACTTGTTTCTTGTCTAGAAGATTATTCCAACCTTCACTTCGTTTCATTATCCGTATCTTTATCTACTCATATAGATTTCAACGTGTAATGTGTTGGTATTTCATATAAAAGAAGATTCTTGCAATCTTGTATTTTATTTGCCTTATGCTCTATATATATCATAATGCACATATGTATATGAGACGATTCTCTATATACACAATCAATGCATATCCATATATATACATATGAGATCATTCTTCACACATATCAATGCATATATGTTTGAGACAATGATCCTGCTCCCACTCAAATATATCCATCTTATACTCATATATTTGTGGTTCAGCTTTCATCAAGTCATTTTATTGTTCACTATGTCTCACATAATGACAATGCTTCCAAAGCTCCCACTCAGAAAATGCCCTCTGTATTCCAAGTTTCTGGGAAGTCTTCAAAGCTCCCACTCAGTTTCATGAAACTGCAGGCCCACTCAATATTTTGGTCATCACAAAATCACTTGATCAAATCAAGGTTGAGGGTTCCTGTCTTGAGGTACTATAGTCCATCCTTTTAACGAAGTAACCTTCGTCATGCCTATTGCAATTCTCTTTCAAATCCAAATTTGACTGAGATGCAATTTCTGGCTATGGTCCATCGCAGTGTAAATGAAATATTTTATTGATTAAAGCATTCCTACGTTTCCGTAGTCAATCACCATTGAACTTTGGTCATAACCAAATAATGCCTTATGTCCATTACATTATTCTCAATAACTCTCCAGTTTGTCGAGAATATGAAATAACCGATTTATTTCACGGGACGTGAGCCATCCTTAATGTAACTCAATATTATTTCATTTCTCCTCGTGTTCTAGGCTACCATCATTCCTTTGTGTCTTCAAGCAATATTATTCCCTATTGTTTTATTAAGAAGACTCATGATTATTGTTCTGTACAGAACGTATTCATGATAACCTTCTAAATTCAACAATGGCTTCAACTCATATACCAAGATCAATCATCTTTGGCATATCCTTCCTTATGCAGTGTCATTACAGCGGAACATGCTTCCGTTGCAATACTCTGATATTCTGAAGGCAAGGTCCAATACCCCGGTCAAAGTTTCCATCATCTCCCATTGGATCCGAGTCGAGAGACTTTTCTCGTATTACCAATTAAGCAACACAAATTTTGCTATTCGGGGAGAATATGTAATTTCAATTGCTCGTAGTTTTATTACAAAGAAATTCTTTCCTTTTAAGAAACCTTATAACACCATCAGTTATGGAGCTATCATGTCTCGTTAGAATCAGGATGGTTTCCTATTCATGAAGTGGGTGTCCTAACTTAATGAATTAAAAAAAACTTATTCGACAATAACTATAGTGCTAGGGGAAAGAACGTTTAGACCATACTACGGTTTAGTATGACTACGAATGGTTTAAGTAGTCTAGCACTTTCAACTTCCATCGTAGTTTGTGGTACAACTTCCACAAGTCTCCCATTATGTCAATATCAATACTTTTCACTCCGGATCGTAGTGTAGTGATATGTATCCTTGTATTCTCACTTCTTACTGTGATTCCCGAATCTCAGTTTTATGATCTCAATTGAATACAACTTTCAATTAATCATATGAAGTCTTTAATGATAACTCACATGCCCATTCTACATCATTTATGTATAATGATTGGCACACGTTCTACTTGCTAGAACCTTGTCACGATTATACTTATTGCAGAGGTTCATAGATCGTGTATCTAATCCATCTCATGCAATCAAGTTATGATTCGTCATTCGATAATGAACTCACAAGTTAATAGATCATACATTTAATGAATTCATCAGTTATGAAGTCACCTCATGCAATCAGATCTTTGACTTGTTATAATCAAGACAACTTTATCATTAAACATTGAATATTTCTTGACAATAATAGTAGTATTATAAATGCTTTCTATCATATCATAAATCAAGACGTAATCAAAGTATAAGCACACTTTTATTCATAGAGATGGAACAACTGACTTGTCTCATTACATGAATAACTTTGTCTCGCGAGATGCAAGATACACAACTAAGTGTTCATACTATAATGATTACATAAGATTTATCTAATACTCTAAGTATCTCCTATGATAGATGTCTCGGTGGAATCCATGCTGGCCATCAACTGACTTGATGTCCATCAATCCTTGATTTCACCTCTTCCCGTCCATGCAACGGCAGGTCCTGTTTTCATAAAACAGAATAAGTATCAAATACTCATTTACTGCATCTGTTGTATAAGGGAGTAAACATTTATAAAGTATATCAGGTATATACCTTCTCCATCGACAACTTCTCCTTCAATGGGTTCGACCTCCAGGTACTGGAGTCTATCCATGAAGTCAGAGAACTCGAGGCTTTCACCTCTTCCGACATAGCCATGGACATGGTCTGTATAGCTTGGTGGAAGCGAGTGTAACACCGTGTATATCGCAGACTCATGTGTGGTCTCATAGTCAAAATCATCTACGAGGCTCAGATGTATCTCATGCATCTTGGCCAAGTGTGCCTTCAGGCAAGAGCCTTCTTCCAGCTTTGTAGAGAGAAACTCACTTTCTAACTCAAATCTGGCAACTCTAAACTGATGCAAGTTTGATGACTTCAGCTCATCGATCATATCGTATGTATCCAAATCAGCATACTCCTCACGCAAAGGTTGCGGAATGCTGGTTTCTATGATACCCTTAGCTATGGCATATGTCCTACGACGATAATGATAATCAATCGCCGCTTGTGCATCCATGTCGTTTTCTGGAGGGTTTCCCACATGCCTTTTAGTTAAGAATGAAAGGTTGATTCTTTTGAGCACGTCTCTAAGGCGTAAGTACCAACTAATGAAGTTTGACCCATTTTCTTTAAGTCTTTCACCATGTAAGAAGGAAACCATTTCAAGGTACTGGGTATTATCCATTTTTCTACAAACATAATTGCAAGGAACACAATTAAGACTAGTTCACAACAAGAGAGTTCATATAATCATATGAGCTCACACCAAAACATTTCATCCCTAAGAAGTTTTAGTGATTACATGATCCAGATTCACTGCCCGACCTCGAATATCACACGGCCGACGGGTCAGTTTCAAAGGTAGACAACAACTTGTGCGATCACATTATCTTATATATAATGTGACTCATGCTCGATCTTTCGATCTCTAGTATTCCGAGGCCATATCTGCATATGCTAGGCTCGCCAAATTAACCTCCATGTTATATGCTTCTCAGCAAGGCCATATTTGCATATGCCAGGCTTGCCGAACCCAACCTCATGCGAACTCCATTGAATATGTAGGACAACTCCGGTATGTACGGAGCATCAAGCCATATGGGAGAACCTTCCAGGTGGTGCACACTTCGGTAGAATACTTGTGTTTGGCTTTGTTAAGGGATCATCTTATCACATGCTACCGTCGTGTATCTTATACTAGCAAGTTTTAAGATGTCTGGGCTATGGCAACACTAAGTCTACAGTGTCTCCATTTTAGTTTGTTTTATGATGACGATTACTACTTACTAGTAACACATAGCAAAAGCTATCACTACATCACAAACAAACAAACAAACGATAGCCCCCACTTTGCAATACAAGGTTTAGACGGTCTAGTTGTATATTGCAAGTTTTACGTGGCTGCTAGGGCTTTCATAGTTAAACAGGTTTTAACCTACGAGTCAACCACAACGTCAACCATACGATTGTATCTATTACACCCCGCACGGGGCCCTCCGTTGCAAATGCCACATCCGCTAAAGTAGAGAGACAGACACCCCCCCAGCCACTTTATACGGTACAAGTTGTATGTCAAGCGTGGAACCAGTCTCGCGTAAGAGTACGCGTAAAGTCGGTCGGTGGCCACTTCATCAAACAATGCCGCAGATATGAACAAGTGCACGTGAGAGGGTAACAATCATACAATCAACGCCCACATCCCCGATGTGTTCTATCCGTACAGTAATACTAAGCATAGACCTAGCTCATGATACCACTGTTGGGGTTCGCAGCAGAAAACACAAATTTTTCTAAGTAGCGTTCCCATAACCCAAGATCTAGCTAGCCGTATTACCTTAACAGACAGTAGTGCGGAAATAACATACCTCGGGGTGTAGTCCGTTGCGCGGGAAACGTTCCCGCAAACGTGGTTGATGTAGCCGATCAAGTTTCACAGCCCCCTGGCTGTGTTGAGCACACGGATGGGTGTAGTGCCACACGTGCAGCACCTCGTAGTACTCGCACACGTACGAGACTCGATGACGACCTCCGTTCTCCGATCCAGCGGAGGGGGCGGAAGCAGACCTCCGGACGGAGCTTCGGCAGCACGACGGCCTCCGATTCTAGCAGAGAGGTCTCGATTCCACTACAGGCTCACACTAGGGAGCCCACCATGGAAGAGACCAGAGAGGGGAGGAGACCGGAGAAAACTGATCTCAATTCGGAGTTATATTTATTTTCTCACGAATTTCTGTGTATTAATTATGTGCACCCTGCCCATCTATATATAGGCTGGGGAAGGGAGTCAACCCACCTCCCCTAGCAATGTGGGACTAAACCCTTTGCTAGGGGGGAGTTGGCCGGCCAAGGGGGGAGAGGGGGCGCACCCCTCATAGTCCCTAGGGCCCATGGCGCCTCCCCCCCCTTTTCTTTTCTTTTTTCTTTTCCCTTTAATTCCTTAATGGGCCTTTTTCTCCACTAAGGCCCATAGCACATATTAATTAGAAATAAAATGATTTTAATTATTAATTCAATTAATTAATAACTAAAACATATTATTTCATCTCCCGGTGCTCCGGAAACACTTCCGGCTCACTCCGAACTTGTTTCGGTTCAATACGGTACTCCTCCGATATTGTCTCCCTTATTCCCTGGTTGCTCCGATGGTTCCGAAAAGGTCTCCGATTTCATCGAGCCCTTAAGTGTGTTACCCTACGGTCCGAGAACACTCCAGTCATGACCGAGCAGAGGCAACAGTCAATGATCATCAGCGGGACCTGGATGCCCATAATGACCCCTGTGCATTCCGGATGTCAACACCGATTGGACCTTACGCCGTATAGCATTCCCTTTGTCAGCGATACTGGATTGTTTCGAGATTCGATCAATGACATCCTATGTCTGGTTCAATCTCGTTCCGAACTAATCCTCATTCACTCGTTCCCGTGATATTCATCCCCGTGACCTAGTCACACGCTGCGCAGCTTTATGGATGGAATCTCACCGAGTGGGCCCCGAGTATCTATCCATTATATGGATTGACAAATCCCGCTCTTGTAAACAATACTCCTCAACGTATCTCCACGGAATACCTAAGATACAACCGTTATGACCCGCATATTTCAGTCAGGTGGTGGGATGTAAGTCAAAGCATCCGGGAAGATAGTGATTATGCACGTACTCACGGTCAAAGGAACGGTCTACCACGTTCTGTAATTACAACACTGAACCTTCATAAGATTTGATCATGCTGTAATGCTTACTTTGGGTAATGTTCATCACGTCACTTAACCCGTGAGGTGACCTCATAGTCAAGAGACTTAATTGTCCATGATCGCGAAACCACGACCATCATGTTGACCATGAACTAGTTATCGATGTAGAGGCTAACTAGGAACTCTGGGTGTTTCTATACCACACCTGCATCATTGTTTCACTGACGCAGTTCTAGCACGGTATGAAACTGGTTATGAACTTTCTTAGATATATTGGAATAATCATATATTATTTGCCTCTAGAGCATATATCCAACAAGAACTACATTCCATTGAATAATGGAGTGTGCGGCAGACTTATTGGGAATCATACATATATATGTGGACCAATGAATGTCTCCAAACGCAATGGTTTTCATTACTTTGTGACCTTCACTGATGATTTGAGTAGATACGGGTATATCTACTTAATGAAACACACGTATGAAACCTTTGAAAAGTTCAAGTAATTTCAGAGTGAGGTCGAGAATCAACTCGGGAAGAAAATCCAACACCTTCGATCCGATCGAGGAGGAGAGTATTTAAGTCATGAGTTTGTGATGGCACTGAAGTAGTGCTCTTGTTGTCTACTGATACGTCCCAAACGTATCTATAATTTTTGCTTGCTCCATGCATGTTTTGTGTGATATTGCTATGTTTTATATACACTTTCATACACTTTTGATCATATTTGGACTAACCTATTAACTCAGTGCACCCCAGAGTCAGTTCTTGTTTTCTGCTGATTTTCTATTTCAGTTTTCCCCCGTATTAAAAATGCTCCAAAATTTCTGGGAAAATACAATAAAAAATCAGCGCTTCGGAAGCTTCGGGAATCACAGAGGAGTGGCCAGAGGGGACCCACCAGGTCCCCAGGCGCCCTCCCGGCGTTCCCTAGATAGGGCCGCGCCAGGGGGGCGCCTGGACCCCTGGTGTCCACCCCTGGCAGCCCCCTTTCGCCTATTTATTCTCCGCCACGGGAAACCTCCGAAGACAGAACCCTTTTTAGCGATCTCGCCTTTGTTCCGCCGCCGCGCTTCCAAGATCGGGAGCGCCAGCAGACCTCTTCCCGGCACCCTGCCGGAGGGAGGATTGACCTCTGGGAGCTTGTCCTCCACCATGGACGCTTCCCGGATGATCCGTGAGTAGTCCACCTTGGACCATGGGTCCATGATCAGTAGCTATGTGATGTTCTGGTCCCCTCTTTGTTCTTCATGGATAAGACCTTGTGAGCTGCCCTACATGATCAAGGCACATATGTAATTCTTTCTGCTGTTTCTATGCTTAGTTTGCTGGGATTTGATGGATTATGAGACTATGTTCAGATTGTGATTGAGTAATATATTTGGGTCTTATCTTTTATATTTTTGTTCTTGAGTAATTCTTGCATGTTCTCCGTTGATGTTTATTGCTTTGGCCAAGTAGTAGGTAGTGACTCCAAGAGGGAGCGTTAAGCTTGATTGTGGGTTCATGCCCCCTGATGACTAGCTTGAGTGACAAAAACATGAGTCTAGGGGATGTGTTGTTGCCACAAGGGGGAAAACAACGGTGCTTGTAACCGCGGTTGCAAGGATTGTTTACTTTACGCAAAGTGCTTTTTAATGCAGTTGTTTGTTGCTTTAGGTTTACACTTTGGGTGGGGCTCGCAACTTAATACCAGCGAGATGTTCTGGATAGATATCTCAAGGTGGATGATTAGTAGTAGATGCAGATGGATTTCGGTCTACTTATTTTGGTGTACCGCCCATTCTTTTGAGCCTCTTCCTTTCTTTGTAGCATAGTTAGCATTGGTTTGCACCCGTAATCCTGTCAATTGCCCAGCTGTGATTTGTTTACCTCGCATCGCAGTTTTATCATCTTTTGGGAGAGAGACATAACTAGTGAACATCATGGGACCCCGGTCAATATTTCCACCACTGTTTACACCTCCACTTTATTTACTCCTTTTACTAGTGATGTCTTTCTCCCAAAAGACGATAAAATGGCTAAGCTGGGTAAACAAATTACAGCTGGGCAATTGACAGAATTATAAATGCACCGCAATGCTAATTATGCTACTGGAAATTTAGAGGCTCAAAAGTATGGGCAGTACGCCAAGACAAGTAGACCGAAATCCATTTGCATCTACTCACTAATCATCCACCTTGAGATATCTATCCAGAACATCTCGCTAGTATTAAGTTGCGAGCCCCACCCAAAGTGTAAACTCAAAGCAACAGAGAACTGTATTAACAAACTTTGCGTAAGGTAAACAACCCTTGCAACCGCGGTTATAAGCACCGTTGTTTTCTCCCTGGTGGAAACAACACATCCCCTAGACTCATGTTTTTGTCACTCAAGCTAGACATCGGGGGGCATGAACGCACAATCAAGCATAAACACTCCCTCTTGGAGTTACTATCTACTACTTGTCCAAAACAATAAAAAGTAACGGAGAACATGCAAAAATTACTCAAGAACATAATATAAAAGGAGAACCAAATATAAACTCATCACGATTTGAACATAATCTCATAATCCATCGGATCCCAGCAAACACAGCATAGCAACAGCAGGAAAATTACATAGGTTCCTTGATCATGTAGGGCAGCTCACAATGACTAAGAATTGAAGCACAAGATTGGAGAGAAGACATCACATAGCTACTGGTCATGGACCCATGGTCCAAGGGGGGCTACTCACGGCACATCCGGGAAGCATCCATGGTGGTGGAGATGCTCCCGGAGGACAATCCTCCCTCCGGCAGGGTGCCGGGAAGAGGTCTTCTGGTGCTCCCGATCTTGGAAGTGTGGCGGCGGTGGAACAAAGAGGAAATTAGCGATGTGGAGGTCCCTCTAAGGGTTTTCGGGATGAGGAGGTAATATAAGCCGAAGTGGGCGCTAGAGGTGGGCCAGGGCACCCAGGGGGCCACCTAGCGCGACCAGGGGGTGGCCGCGCCACCAGGGCACCTAGGTGCCTGGTGGGCCCCCCTGGCTCTCCTTCGGGGCTTTGGAAGCTTCATGTACGCTGATTTTTTTATCTGAATTTTCTGGAATTTTCGGGCATCTGTAAATATGGGTAAAAACCTGCAACTTACAGACATCAGCAGACAGGAACTGGCACTTTGTGCACTGAGTTAGTAGGTTAGTCCAAATATGTGTAAAAAGATATAAAAGTGTAGCTAAACACATAGCAATGTCACATAAAAGACCAGGGAACAAGCAGAAATTATAGATACATTTGGGACGTATCAGTTTGGCACTCATCTGAAGACTTGTGGCATTGTACCACAACTTACGCCAGTTGGAACACCTCAGGGAAACGGTGTGTCCAAGCGAAGTAATCGTACACTATAAGATAGCATGCGGTCAATGATGTCTCATACCGACTTACCTATATCATTCTTGGGGTATGCTTTAGAAACTGTTGCTTATGTTCTTAATAGGGTACCGTCCAAATACGTAGAGACAACACCGTTTAAGGAATGGTTTAGAAAGAAAGCAAAGTTGTCTGACCTGGAAATTCGGGGTTGTGAGGCTTATGTTAGGAAACTTTAGCCTGACAAACTTGAATCAAAGGCAGATAAATGCATTTTTGTAGGATACCCAAAGGAAACTGTCGGATACACCTACAACCAGTCTGAAGGCAAAACATCTGTCGCCAAGACTGGATACTTCCTTGAGAAAGAGTTTCTCTCGAAAGGTGTAAGTGGGAGGAATATAGACCTCGATGAGATCGTTGATCCTTCACTCCAGATGGAAGACACAACAATGGAAATCATTCCGGAACCATCTTTCCTAGTGGGAGTAGAAGAGAACAATTATCATGATATTCACGATCATCATGATGAGGATTCTATTGTACCTCGCAGGTCAGCAAGAGTCCGTTATGCTACTCAATTTTATGGAAAGCTTGTTAACGCAGTCATGTTAAATGAACTTGACGAACCTGCGAACTACAAAGAAGCAATGGAAGGACCTGAATCCGAGAAATAGCTTGAATCCATGAGATCCAAGATAGAATCCATGTATACCAAAAAAGTATGGACTTTGGTGGATATTCCCGAGGACCGCAAGACCGTCGAGAATAAGTGTATCTTCAAGAAAAATACTGACGCAGACAGAAACATATCTGTCTATAAGGCTCGACTCATCGCAAAATGATTTTGACAAGTTCGAGGAGTTGACTACGAAGAGACTTTCTCTCCCGCAGCGTTGCTGAAGTATATCCGCATATTACTAGCAATTGCTGCCTATTACAATTATGAAATATGGCAGATGGATGTGAAAACCGTGTTCCTAAATGGAAACATTGAGGAAGAGTTGTACATTGTGAAACCTGAAGATTTGTAGATCCTAAGGGTACTGGGAAGGTATGGAAACTTTGACGGTCAATTTATGGGTTGAACCAAGCATCTCAGAGCTAGAATATTCGATTTGATGAAGTGATCAAAGATTTTGGATTTTTCCAAAATGACGAAGAGTTATGTGTCTATAAGAAATTGAGTGGGAGCTCTATAGCATTCCTGGTACTATATGTGGATGACATACTGTTAATAGGGAATGATGTGAAACTTATTTAGGGCGTAAAAGAATATTTGAACAGTCAATTTCAATGGAGGACCTAGGTGAAGCTGCATATATATTAGGCATTAAAATATATAGAGATAGATCAAAATGTCTATTAGCACCGAGTCAGACGACTTACCTTGAGAAGATATTGGTGAGGTTCAATGTGGAGAACTCCAAGAAAGGGTTATTGCATGTTCATAGAAGTAGTCGATTGAGTGTGAGTCAACGCCCGGTTACAGCAAAATATAGAGAGGAAATGTCCTCGAAGCCCTATGCTTCAGCCATAGGATCTATCATCTATGGTATGCTGAGCAATCGACCATATGTGACCTTGGAAATTAGTCTGACTAATTGTTTCCAAAGTAATCCTGGAATGAAATACTGGAATGCAGTTAAGAATATCCTGAAGTACTTGCGAAGAACAAAGGATCTATTTCTTGTCTATGGAGAAGAAGAGCTCTCCGTAAAGGGTTACATTGGTGCTAGTCTTGGTACCAATTGCGGTGACTCGAAATCTCAAACGGGATACATGTTTGTGTTGAATGTAGGCGCGATAAGCTAGAGGAGCGGCAAGCAGTTAGTCGTCGCCCAATCTTCAATGGAGTCGGAGTATATTTCCACTTGCCAAGCGTCAAATGAATCGCATTGGCTGAAGAAGTTCGTGATTGAACTTGGTGTATTCCCAAGATGCATTGACCATGTTATCATTCATTGCGATAATACAGGCGCCATTGCTAACGCAAGGGAACCAATGACTCACTTTGCGACCAAACATATTCTCCGACGTTTCCATGTGATGCGAGACTACGTCAAGGATGGTCATACTAGGATTTTCAAAATACATATGGATCTGAACTCTTCCGACCCAATGACTAAACCTCTGCCACTGGGCAAGTTTGATCAACACCGAGTGACTATAGGTGTTAGATATTTGCCTTATGTAATCTACTGTATATGTACTCTAGTGCAAGTGGGAGACTGTTGGATATGTGCCCCAGAGGCAAACAATAAAGATATTGTTTTTGACATATCTATTTGTTCATAATAAGTTTATACTATGCTATAACTGTATTAAGCAAAAAAAATTGATACTCGTGTAGTATAAACAACCAAGTCTGTAGTTAATATCAGGTATACTAGTTCATTGGGAAATTGATGATTAAGGTTTCCTGGTCATCGAGACACATACGTCCGTTGACAATGAATTCATGTCATTATGAGAATGCTATGATGGACGCGCACACAACTAAAGTGTTGCAATGTGATCCAATCACATAGTTCAACATTGCGATAAATTAATAACGTAGTGACCCGATCCTTAGACCGTAATGATCATATGTAGTTGCTATCTCCGGAGGATGGTTTGAGTGATCAACCGTTACACCGTAGGGTGACCATAAAGGTGCATCTTGGATATTCTGAAGTGCATATGTTGAGAGGTATGGATCAAAGCGGGGTTTTTCATCCGAGTGACGGATAGGTACTCTGAGCCCACTCGGTGATATTGCATCAAACATCTTGCAAGCATGTGACTAGGTCACGGAGATGTAATACCACGGACGAGTAAATATGTTTGTTAGTAACGAGGATGAACTAGTTATGGGATATCGACGATCATACCTTGAACGAACAAAGTAACATAGACCAAAGGGATAGGGACTCAACGTTAGCGGTTCAAATGATGAAGTTAATTCGATGGAAGCACAGGGGCCATCAAGGATTGTAACCAGGTCCCACATGATGGTCATTGATACGTCCAAACGTATCTGTAATTTTTGCTTGCTCCATGCTTCTTTCGGTGATATTGCTATATGTTTCGATGCACTTTCATATCATTTACAACATATTTTGGACTAACCTATTAATTCAGTGCCCAGTGCCAGTTTCTGTCTATTTTTTCTCTGCATTGCAGAAAAAAAGTGAAAAATAAAAGTGCTCGGAAGAATCCAGAAAAATATCCCTAACAGAAGACTCCAGAATCCCGAAGGGGGCCACCTCCTGGCCGGGTGCCTCCCTGGCGCGACGAGGGGGTGGCCACGCCACCTGGACGCCTGGGCCAGGGGGCACCCCTCAGGCTCCCATTTGGCCTATATTTACCTCTTGCTCCAAAAACCCTCAGGAGGAACCCCGTCACACGATTTCATCTACTGTTCCGCTGCCGCGCCGATTCCGATCTCGGGATCACGAGAAGAACCTGTCCCGACACGCCGACGGAGGGAGGATTGACCTCTGCAGGCTTCTTGTAACACCTCAGTGTCATGTAACAGTAATCACTTTTTCTAATGACAATTACTGTTGCTAATCATGCCTTGATCATCTTTGCATTTGATCATTTCAAAACTCCCTTTGGTTGATATTAAAAACAATGTGACAAATAAAACTTTGTCCAAAAATTGTGCAACCAATTTTGTTAAATGCCTAAAAATCAGTGGACCATGTTAAACCAACCTTGGGTATTTATTGCAATAAATAAAGTTTACAAACAATTCAAACCAGTAGCAAAACAACCACATTTACTAGTTGCATATTCAAAAGAATTATCAAATGGTTTATAAAAAACCCTAAACTTTTTGTGGCACTCTGGTAATGTGCAAAACAAATTATGGAGCAAGTTTCATGTTTTACAAAAATGCCAAAGCTAATAAAATAAATACAAACAGAGGGAAAACAAATACAAAAAGGAAAGGAAAGGAAAGAAAAACAAAAAAATGAAAAGACCTAACTAATGCACAGGGCGAGGCCCAGCCAATGGCCCACCCCAGCCCACCTCACTCCCTTGTCTTCTCCCCTATCCCCTGTTCACCACACCGTGCGAGCCATCCATGGCGTTGGCCATGCCGTGGTGGCCATCCGCCGGCTACCGACGGGGATAAGACCCCTGAGACGCCGCACCCCCCCTGGACAACCCTAGCCTCGCAGACCCCCTTTACCTCTTGCTCTCTTCTTCTGAGCTCGCCCGCGGGCGCTTCGTTGTCACGCCGCTGCGCCGCCGTAGCCAACGGACACGACGGGCCGCGCCGCCTTGTCCGGCCGCCTCGCCAGCCTCGCCCTCGTCTCCCCGCGCTCCCAATCAATGCTGGAGATCCCCGCCCCGCTGCAATCACACCGTCGCCGCCTCCTCGACCCCGCGGCCACCATGCGCCCCTTCCCGTCATGCCTCCCCTCCGGCCCGCCCTCGACCCCGTAGAGACCGTCATTGAATCCCTGGTGAGCACTGCCTTCACGCCACCCTTTTCCCCGCGCGAGTCACCATCATAGCTCCCCTCGCCGTGCTCCCTGCTGCCGGTGTCCGCCGGGATTTGGCGCACCGGTCGTCCTCTGTGGCGTCGCACCCTCCCCATGCCATGCGCAGTACGGGCACGCACGCGGGGCCACACCCCCGCACCTCTCCTCGCACCGCTTCCTCCACCGTGGCCCGCCTCACTGGCACGGCCTCGCCGGCGTGCGGTGAAGCCAGTGGGTTTACCCACTGACTTGTGGACCCCCCCCCCGGACTAATCACCTGTTAAAATGCTAACCCCCCCCCTGTTAAGTTATATGCTTAATTAAAATAACCCCCTAGCCACTGACTTGTGGGCCCTCCCCACCAATTAACTAGCTATTAAATTTAACAGAGTAATAAACCCCCTATTAGTATGGCATGTGGGCCCTAGGCCATTTAGCTAATTTAAATAAATGGCTATTGTCTTTGTTAGTATGATAGATGGGCCCCACTTGTTATTAGATTAACTAAAAAGAAATTATAAAACAACAGCCAATGACATGTGGGTCCCCTCTGTTAGAGTTGACCTGGTCAAATATACTATTTTGGATAATGTTGAGTTTATTAATAAAATAATCCAGTAATTCTTTTAAAATTGATTAAAACTTAGAAAATCAATATCTTTTAATCCGTAAGTTCAATGAAAAAACTTATACATGAAAATTGATCAAAAAATATGATGAATACGGATACGCTACCCATACCCCCCACCACACCCCTCTAACATACCACACACGAGACATTCCCCCTCCGATTGCACTGTCCGGTAATCGCCCGGAGACGGAAAAATTGCCGGTTAAATTTCCGTTTCGTCTGCAACGTGTAGCACCGCATTAGTTCACCCCTAACACTGTGTTTGCCATGTCTTGCATTTTTGTATTGCTATTATTGTCGTGTATTTATTCTTTCTTCCCCCTCTCTTATCGTCCGGTAGCCCCGACGACCACTGCCGATGCCCCTGTGATCGACTACGTCGTCGACGATCGTACCCCTACCATCGAGCTTCCAAGAAAGCAGATCCATTCTCCTTCCCTAGATATCGCCTATATTTTCTATACATTTCTTGCACTAGTCATTGTTGCTGCTGCTATGTTACAATCCTATTCAATTGCATAGCATGTCATTGTCGCCCCTTGATGTACCTTCCTTTATCCTATGCTGCCTATTAAATATATATATTATTCAGCAGTGAACCATCCGCATTGCTAGTCAACTACGATTATATAGCGGGTCGTGATCACTCTGGGGAGTGACACAGATACAATTTATTATAACTGCAACAGGTATGGTACAAAGCAGACACCGCCAAAGGCCCCTGCCACGGCCCTACCGATCCACATCAAGTGTGAGCTATCGAGGAGTAATCCTTGTACTCCACTCGTTACTGACTCTATAGCACCTCCCTAGGGTCATGAACAGCGGTTGTCCTTAAAGGTAAGAGTCGGGCGACCCAACGGTGCACGCGAGAGGTATTACGACGGGACGACAGGGAGGGTACGACCGACGTACTGGCGGCCTTGGACCCTGATCATCGTCCACGAGAGTTACCAAACCACGAAAGTCGAGGTCTTCCAAGAGAACACGCGAGATAAGGTAAGGAGTCGATTCACCTTGTTGGTAACCGCAGAGCTTTGACGGGACGACAGGGTAGGCACCGACGCACTAGTGGTCCTGGCTGTTGTTCGTTGTCCGTTGTGTTAATTAGTCAGTCAACGATAACGGTTGCCTACGAGCTAATAATAAAATGCTTAAATGGTTCAGGTGGTTGACTTGAGAGGCCGCAAAGGCATGTACGCACTACCTTCACGTGGGATTACGGTGTGGGCCCTCCGCATTGTAGTCTCGTTCCAAAGCTCTGAAAGACGTCCAGTTTCAGCATTATGGTTGGGTCGGATCATGCTGAGGCACTGGATCCACTTGGCGCACAACGACCCGGAGTGCGAGAGGTGATGGCCCATGAAGCTCTTGCGCTTAGGACTGTAGACCGGCGGGGACCTCTCTGATGAGCCGTAGGATGGGCCTCGGCGTGTCGGATAGCTTCGGTGGGGCATTCCCTAACAAGGTATACACCACCCTGAAGATCCGAGCATGCAGGCTGAACAGTAGTGCACCCCTGCAGGGAAAATGATCTATTCGAATAGTCGTGTCCACGGTAACAGGACGCTTTATGCTGAAGCTAGAGCCTACTACTACAAACTATTACTATTAAATTGTTGGTTCTGGTTTCTCTTCCTCGCGGAGAAGTCGAGGAAGGGATCTCGGAGGCATTGATAATTGTTAATAATTACAACTACTATTATACAATGCTGCAACAACTTCTGCTGCATTGTTACTTTATGCTTTATATGAATTATTGGCTATTCTCTTCTTGTGCTTCAAGAATCATCGGAAGATGCTAGTCTTCGATAGGCCTAGCTTCTCATCCTTGTTCTGACGTTCTACCATTCTGTCCACTATATATAGCCTCCCCTTTCCATTTGATACAAATGCATAAATGCTTAGTAGCGGACGTAAGACTCGCGGGTATGCTAGATACTCACCCTTGATTTATTTCCTCCTTTGTTTTATATACCCGGATTGCTGCAATCATACGCTGGCGCCCAGGAGCTGGAGCACCCCGGAGGCGGTTACTACTACGTCGAGTTCCCCGTTGACCAGGAGTAGTTCAGCGGTTCTCAAGCAGGAGGCCTTGCCTTTTCGATCTGTATCTCTGATGTTATTTATGCTAGCCTTCTTAAGGAAAAAACTTGACTAACTATGTCTATACTCAGATATTATGGTTTGTATAATTTATGTATTCGGGTTCGTGTGACCCCCCTTCTTGTAACATTTTGGTTTATCCTTTTGTGTTTAGTGATGTGTTGTGATATTCTCATAGTGGCACCTTGATCTCAATCATGTACCATGCGTGTATTATTACTGTACATGATCATAAATCGAGGGCGTCACAAGTTGGTATCAGAGCCGACTGCCTGTAGGAAGCCACCCACGCACTCCTTGGTCGAAGTTGAGTCTAGTCTTTGAAAAACTATTTTGCTAACTTAATGTTTGGCTTACGGGCCCACATCGATATCACCCCATTGTGATATCTATGGTGTTAGGATCCTTTTTCTCCGTACCTATGCTCTGGGACACTTCTTACTCTAAGCCCACTCGGTGATATTGCATCAAACATCTTGCAAGCATGTGACTAGGTCACGGAGATGTAATACCACGGACGAGTAAATATGTTTGTTAGTAACGAGGATGAACTAGTTATAGGATATCGACGATCATACCTCGAACGAACAAAGTAACGTAGAACAAAGGGATAGGGACTCAACGTTAGCAGTTCCAACGATGAAGTTAATTCAATGGAAGCACAGGGGCCATCAAGGATCGTAACCAGGTCCCACATGATGATCGTTGATACGCCCAAACGTATCTATAATTTTTTCTTGCTCCATGCTTCTTTTGGTGATATTGCTATACGTTTCGATGCACTTTCATATCATTTACAACATATTTTGGACTAACCTACTAATTCAGTGCCCAGTGCCAGTTTCTGTCTATTTTTGCCCTGCATTGCAGAAAAAAGTGAAAAATAAAATTGCTCGGAAAAATCCAGAAAAATATCCCTAACAGAAGACTCTAGAAGCCCGAAGGGGGCCACCTCCTGGTCAGGCGCCTCCCTGGCGCGAAAAGGGGGTGGTCGCGCCACCTGGCCGCCTGGGCCAGGGGGCACCTCAGGCTCCCCTTTGGACTATATTTACCTCTTGCTCCAAAAACCCTCAGGAGGAACCCCGTCACACGATTTCATCTATTGTTCCGCTGTCACGCCGATTCCGATCTCGGGATCACAAGAAGAACCTATCCCGGCACGCTGCCGGAGGGAGGATTGACCTCTGGAGGCTTCTCCATCACCATGATCGCCTCCGGGATGTGCCGTGAGTAGTCCCCCTTGGACCATGGGTCCATGATCAGTAGCTAGATGATGTCTTCTCTCCAATCTTATGCTTCAATGTTTAGCCCTTGTTAGCTACCTATCATGATCAAGGCTCCTATGTATTAATTCTTGTTTTGCTATGCTATGTTTGCTAGGATCCATTGGATTATGAGATTATGTTAAGTTTGTGTTGACTAATATATTTGGTTTACCTTTATATTTTTGTTCTTGAGTATTCTTGCATTTTGTCTGTTGCGTTTGTTGCTTTGGCCAAGTAGTAGATTGCAACTCCAAGAGGGAGCGTTAAGCTTGACTGTGGGTTCATGCCCCCCCCCCGATGTCTAGCTTGAGTGAGAGAAACATGACACTAGGGGATGTGTTGTTGCCACCAGGGGTAAAACAGTGGTGCTTGTGACTGCGTGTTGCAAGGATTGCTTACATTACGCATAAAGTGTTAAGGCAGTTGTTCGTTGCTTTGAACCTACAATTTGGTTGGGGTTCGCAACTTAATACCAGCGAGATGTTCTGGATAGATATCTCAAGGTGGATGATTAGTAAGTTGATGATGATAAATAAATGATCTACTCATCTTGGTGTAATGCCCATACGATTGAGCCTTTTACTCTCTGTAGCATAATTAGCATTGCGGTGCGTTTATAATTCTGCCAATTGCCTAGCTGTAATTTGTTCACCAACCATATTGTTTACCATCTTTTGGGAGAGAGACATCACTAGTTAAAGTCATGATACCCCGGTCCATATTTCCATCATAGTTTACACCGGTCTCATTTCTTGCTTTTATTTCCTTTCAACCGCACAACTATTATTTCCCCCTTTGTGTTTGACCCTTTGTAGACAGCAAGGCCGGAGAGATTGACAACCTCTCCGAACTCGTTGTGAGAAAAGTTATTTGTGTCTTGTGTGCGGGTCCGGGTTAAGAGATTAATATCTTTCAGATGGCGTGTTGCTCGTTTCGGCACCTTCTTGTTGCGCTAGCAATCCTACGGGAGACATAAACCTTGGTATCTTACTGAGAAAAAATTGTTGCTATCTACTTCATAACCTTCCACCATGGGTAACCAACGACGAGGTGTTATCTACGCCCATCAGTCATTGGTCATAGAATGTCTCGATCTTTTTTTTTGTCCCGAACTGTAGGGTGTCACGCTCATGGGTAATCAATGCATTAAGGACAGATTCGAGATCATCGATGAAATAAGAGAGAACACCGGAATTGTTTCGGAGGGTGCCAGAAATAATTCTAGAGATTTTGAATTGTTCAAAATATTGGTTAAATATGTTTTGTATTTAATTACATAATTAAATATTGAAATTTAATTAAAACAAATTAAAAATGAGTTAAAAGGCACATGGGCCTTAAAAGGCACATGGGCCTTAAAAGGCCCAATAGGGGAAAGAGGAGCCTCCCTTGGGCCATGCGCCAAGGGAGGGCCCTCCTCCCCCCCTTGGTCGGCGCACCTCCCCCTCTTGTAGGATTAGTCCCACATGGGGGAGAGAGGAAGGTTGGCATCCCTCCTTAGCCTATATAAGGAGGGGTAGGGTGCCCTTTTTCTTCATCCCAATTGAGTTCTTTCTCTCTCTCTCTCTCTTTCTCCTACCTTCGTCGGGCTCCCATTGTTTGGAGCTTTCACTAGGTTGGGGGTTTCTCCACCATACGCACGTCGTTGCGCTACCGGAATCGGGATACGAAACCGTCTTCTTCCGCTGTTGGCCTTGTTCGGAGCCCGAGGGAACATCGACTACACCGTACGCGTGTAATCCCGTAAGGTACTACACGTGTGGTACTCCTTCATCACCGGATGACTTCAACATGACCAGAAGGTCGTAAGGATCGCGAGTCTACGCCAACCATGTTCGTAGAACGTTTCCCTCTTTCGGTCTCCAAAGATATGAACACTGATTCCCTCCGTTACTTACATAGGCATAGCTTGGGTATTGGTTGTCATAAGTAGAAAAATTATTGTTTTCCTTACTGAAGCCCCAACAGACGTCTCTCTCCCAAAAGTTAATAAAACTCATTCTAGGTGTACAACTGGCTAATTGATAAAATTATGAATGCATAGCAATGCTAATTATGCTAGCAGAGAGTGCAAGGTTCAATCATGTAGGCATTACGCCAAAGCAAGTATACCTCAATCCAAAGCATGTACTACTAAATTTCCACCTTGAGATATCTAATCCAGAAATTTCGTTGGTATTAAGTTGCGAGCAACAACCAAAATTTGAAAACCAAAAGCGACAGACAAATGCTATAAATTCAATGCATAATGTAAGCAATACTTGTTAGCAAAACAGCCACATGCACCACAGTTTTCCCCTTAGTGGAAAAACACATCCTTGATACTTGCATGTTTCTTTTACTCAAGCACTGACACGAGGAGGCATGAACGTACTATCTAGCACAAAGCTCCCGAACACAATATAAAATAAGATCAAATATATTACTTCCACAATGTAAACATGATCTCATAATCTATCAGATCCTAGCTAACTCGGCATAACAATATAGAAACTATAACATATGTGCCTTGATCATGATAGGCATCTCACAAGGAATAATTAGTGAAGCACAAGATTGGAGAGAAGACATCATGAAGCTACTTCCATGGATCCCTAGGTCCAAGGTGGAACAAGTCATACATCATCCGGGAGGATATAGTTGATGTAGAACTAGAAGCCTCCGGGATAAGTACTTCCTTCGACAAGGTGCTGATAACCCGCAAGTGTAGGGGATCGCGATGTCATTTGATGGTAATGTAATCCAATTTATTGATTCGGCAAAAGTGGAGCCAATGAATACTTATAAGCCTTGGCAGATAAGTTGTCAATTCAACCACACCTTAAAAAGTACCAGACACGATATATTAGTAGAAACGGTAATAGAAAATAGTGGTATGTTGACGGGTGTAACCTTTTCAGACTTCCCCAGTCACATACACCACAAAGTAGTAATAGTAAAGTAGCAGAAGTAAAGAGAGCAATAATAACAACGAAGGCAATAATGATGAAAGAGGGACCGGGGTTCAAGGTTTCAATAGTGGTAACACCCCAAGCAAAAGAACAAGAATTGGGTGAACAAATTACAGTTGGGAAATTGAAAAAATTGCACTAACTCTAGAAAAAATATACTAGAGCATCCTAGTATATGAACCATACACAGGCATGTATTTCATATATGGTTGTACGTGCTTGCCATAAGAACTTGAACAACATCTTTTGTCCTACCATCCCATTGTCATGGAGTCAATAAAGGAACTTATGGAGATTAATGTTCCTCTCTAAAATAGCACCGAAATAAAGCATTAACACTCTATGAACCATGTAATCCTCAAATTATAGCTCATACCCTTTGGTATCCCAAGTTTTCACCATTGAGATCGCCGGTTCCAGACTACAATAGGTGCATATAACCGTAGATAGGATCTAGGACAACAATTATACTCATGCAAACATAAAGAGTTCAGATCTAAGATCATGCTACTCATACCCTAGTAAAAAGCATTAAGAACAACAAATTGCAGAACAATAATTCATAAACCTCTTACGACTGATCATAATGTGACAATTGAGAGGATCCCAACAAACACAACACCAATTACATCAAGTGGATCTTAATCATGTAGGGCAGCTCATGATACCATTGTATTGAATATTATGGGGGAGAAAATACCAACAAGCTACTACCAAGAACCCGTAGTCCAAGGTGGAACTACTCACTATCCATCATGGACGAAGGAGGGTAGATGAAGATGTCCCCGGGTCCAAGGCCCTCCCCGGCAGGGTGCCGGTACATGATCCTGGTGACCCCGAAGCTAGGTTTCAATGGCGGCGGAGATCGGGATCACTTCTGAAAAATCTTTCTGTACATTCGGGATTTTTTTGCGTAAGAGGGTAAATATAGGCCAAAGGAGGGGCCGAGGGGATGTCGACGTCACCTAGGTGACCAGGGGGCGGGTACCCCCCCCCCCTAGTCGCGCACTCTGGCCCCCTGGAGGTTTTTACCCCCTCCCCTATATGTGCCCTTCCGGTTCCGGTGTTCTTCTGATGAATAAGAATTTGGAAAAGGGGGATTTTCTTAGCACTTTCATTTTTGGACTTTTCTACAATGCACAGACAAAAACTAGCACTGGGCTCTAGATTAGTAGGTCAGTCAAATAAATGATACAAAAGTATGGCAAAAAGATATAGAAATGACATGAAACAAACATGAAACAAGAAAAAAAAAGATACATTTGAGACATATCAACATCCTCAAGCTTAAGTCTGCTTGTCCTCGCCTCTCGAGTAGGTAAATGATAACAAGATAATTTTTGATGTGAGATGCTACTAGGAGTATAGGCAATCAATATGTATAAGCCCAAGAAAAAGTGATATAAAGTAATATTCTATAGTTGATATTTAAGCGAGTAATGAAAGAACATATAGACAATTGAGATCTTGCTTTCTTTGAATTTAATGTCTCCAGGCGGATTTCCTATGCCAACGGCGGGGAAGGTTTATAATAAAAAATATGTTGAGACCTCATAGTCAACCTTATTGTCTCTCATAATCTAGTTGAACATTATCATAACACTACCCTAGAGTGTCGGTAAGATATACGGCTATTTGATCATCTCCTTTTTGACTTTCGAGCAACTCATGGAATGATTGAACGTGAGCAAGATAAATGATATTTAGGATGGCAAAGAGAAAAATGATTGGGTAGGAAGTCAAAAAGTGAGAAAGGCTCACACCAATGAGGACAAGCATTTGGCGAAAGAAAGTCTTATGATAGATATGGTGTGAGGAGTAGGGATTTCTATGCAACAGATTCACATAGAGCTATAAGTATATAAAATCTCTCCAATAGAACTCGTGGGGGTGCATCCAACTTGCATTCTCGTGAAGACCTAGATCTCTTTTGATGAGTCTCATCATTCAAATATACAAACCAAGTTTTATAGTTTAAAGATCCTCACATATTTATCCAAGTAAGACATAAAAACTCTATACAAACTGAAATACGGGTGCTAGAATACAGAATAGTAGATTTCCCCCCCCCCCTCTCTCTCTCTTTTGTTCTCCTCTTAGTTTTTATTTATTTGGTGGCCTTCATGGCTCTTTTTCTCTCTTTTTCCCCTCTTTAGGATCTTTTATTTCAGGGCAACACTCTATATGAACATCAACACACTTTATTTACTTACAACTCTGAATCGAAAATAATGACTTTATATGAATGTCTCTATTATGCCAAGTTAGAAACGCAAAATTCCGCTCGTTCTGTAAAAATAATATGAGCAATACCTAAACTTCCCCCCTCCGTCGTTATCTATGATGGAGGAGGATTTAGGGTTACCGTCTTGCATTCGTTCCCCTTCCAACCGTCGCATCCTATTCTCCCTCCGCCGCTTCTGATCCATCCTCCGGCGAGCAATCGAGATGGCGTCGGGCGGATCCAACAAGTGTGGTGGCCGGTGCGGGCGGTCGTCGGACAAGCGCACCCGCAACAACCATGAGGCGGGCAGCTTCTGTGGCCCCTTGCGTTCTCCGGTTAATCCGGCGCGGTCGGTGCATGCCCGTGACGCCCTATCCCGCATCAGGAAGAGCGTGTGGGTGCTTCCATGAGCTGGGGACCTCCTCTGGCCCTCCACTCATCGCCACCGCATGGCGCAGCGGGAGCTGCTCGTCGCCAAAGACGGGGAGGCCGCCGGTGTGGAAGGCGCATACGAGTGCCTCGAGGCGGTGATGGATTAGCTTGAGCTCGCAGAGATGTCAAGACCTCCGCGTTCGACTTTTACCTCTACCGCCTTAAGAACAAGTGATGTGACCTCCCGGCGACCTCCGATGTCCCCTATTATGTTTTTATTTTCCGTATTTCTAGGCCTGGCGATGTTTTGGTGTAGAATTTATAGCGCGAATTAAAATTATTCAAATATTATATATATATATATATATATATATATATATATATGTATATATATGTTCAGCCCCGTTACATTTGGTGTTGTGTTTCGTTTTTCGGCGAGCCGCATCTCGTTTTTATGGATCACAATTTTAGTTGATGTGCTATAGATGCTCTAACCCCGCTCGACCGCGGCGACCCAAACAGCGATTGACGGACAAAAACGGACAAATGGCTCGCGCCGTTGAAGTTGCTCTATCCCCGCTCTTTCTCTCTCTCTCTCTCATGGGCTGGCTTTTGGCTCAGTGCAAGTACGGAGTTGTTGGTGCTATGGGCTCTGGTGTTTGTGTCGCCGGGCACGTACGAATATACAGCCGCGTCTACGCGCAGAGGCAGGCAGCACTGCAGGGACGACGATGTACAGCCAGGGGAGTAAATGAGGCGGGCAAAAGGCCGACGAGATGAGGACGTGAAGCGAAAGGGAGTAACTTTAAATGAACCCTCTCTCCTCTGGCCTCTGGTCTACTCGGATTTTGAGCAAAGCAAGGGGTGCACCACCACTACCATCTGTGTAGTGTAGGATAGGAGGAGTACATGTGTGTGCGGGGTTCACTCGTGAAATTGAATGCGGAGCTCAGAGTTTCCTGCGTCGCTGCACCGGCTGCTGGCTGTTGCAGCATGCAGTTGCAGTACAGGAGGGCTGAGTTAGAGTTATAGGGGCGCATCTCAATGATGGCCTCGCCCTCGCCGGGCAGGTGCTCGCTCCGCCCTGTCACTCCTCAACGTCTACCGGAGATGTCATTGCTGCACAAGAGAGACTGTGGTACAGCGATCCTTTTGTTTTTTGGCGTGGGAAAACGCTGTAGCAGTCGACGTAAGCAGTGCACGTTTCCCCATCTGAAGGGCCAGATGAGCCAAACGTATGATATCGTTCCATCATCATGTGTCGTGCATAAGGTTTAAAAAAAAACCATGTGTCGTGCTTGGAACCGTTATGCTACAGGTACCATGTACAGGATGGGTGAGAGGAGACAACAATGTATATATGCTCACGGAGATGTTCAACTCTTATCTTTAAAATGTTCACGGAGATATGGTATATATGTGGATAAATGTATATATGCGTTACAACAGAAAGACTTATAGAGGAGTTTAGGGTTTCTCGGCAAAAAAGAAAAATAAGAGAAAATAAGGGTTGGCCACATCTAATGAGAAGGTTGCACGTCTTTTGCGTGAAGAGGAAATCAAATATTACCAAAGATCCAAAGTTGACTTCATCTTAAAGGGAGACACCAATACACGATACTTCCAGTTAGTCACCAATGGTCGACATAGGAAGAAGTGCATTTTTAGTCTCCAACAAGAGGGGCGGATCGAAGGCCAGGCAGAGCTCAAACGTTATATCACCAAATACTACAAAACTCTTTTCGGGACCCCCGATGAAGGGAATTTCACCGAGACCCGAACATATGATATTCCACGAGTCACGGCAGAAGAGAATGATTTTCTCACATCACCTTTCTCCGAAGAGGAGGTGAGAGCTGCTTTGTTTCAAATGGAATGTAACAAAGCTCCAGACCCTGATGACTTCCCTGCAAAATTCTATCATAATTTTTGGAATGTCATCAAGACTGACTTATTAGAGATGTTCAATTGTCTTCATGCCGACCAACTTGACCTATTCAGGCTTAATTTTGGCGAAATTTTTTTATTGCCCAAAATTAAGGAGGTTGAACGGATTCAGCAATATAGACCAATATGTCTCCTTAATGTCAGCTTCAAGATTTTCACCAAAGTAGCCACTAATAGGCTAAACACGGTTGCTGACCATGTTGTTCGACCATCTCAAACAGCTTTCATGCAAGGAAGAAATATACTTGATGGGGTAGTAATCCTACATGACACCGTTCATGAGATGCACCGAAAAAACATGAGTGAAGTAGTTTTTAAGGTTGACTTTGAGAAGGCATATGACAAGGTCAAATGGTCATTCCTTCAACAGGCCCTGGGAATGAAAGATTTCTCTGATAAATGGCGTCAGTGGATCCAAAAATTTGTTACTGGAGATAGTGTGGCTATCAAAGTCAATGACGATATTGGCCATTACTTTCAGATGAAAAAAGGACTACGTCAGGGTGACCCCATGTCTCTAATGTTATTTAACATTGTGGCTGATATGTTGGCTATTCTGATTGACCGCGTCAAGCAGGATGGTTAGATTGCAGGAGTAGTGCCACACCTTGTGGATGGTGGCCCCTCTATTTTGCAATATGACGATGATACAATTCTTTTTATGGAACATGACCTAGATAAGACTCGAAATCTGAAACTATTGCTTTCAGCATTTGAGAAAATGTCAGGTCTTAAAATTAACTTCCATAAAAGTGAGTTATTATGCTTCGGAGAGGCCAGTCAGGAGGCGGCCGATTACGCTGACCTATTTGGTTGTGCACAAGGCCAATTTCCGATCAAATATTTGGGAATTCAGATTCATTATCGACGCCCTACTAATGTGGAGTGGAAACATGTAGAAGAGCACTTAGAGAAACGGTTGAGCGGTTGGCAAGGCAAGTTGCTCTCTATTGGAAGACGATTGGCCTGATCAACTCTGTCCTCACAAATATGGTTCTCTATATTCTTTCTTTTTTCCAAATTCTGAAAGGGGTCTTGCAAAGGCTCGACTATTTTAGATCCAGGTTCTTTTTGGCAAGGAGACAGTAAAAAGAAAAAGTATAGGTTGGCCAAATGGAGTGTGGTTTGTCGGCCGAAAGACCAGGGTGGCCTTGGCATTCATGACCTGCAGGTCAAGAATAATGCCTTACTTAGTAAATGGTTACTACTTACTGAGGATGGTGTTTGGCAAACCCTTCTGCGCAATAAGTATTTAGGCCAAAAGGTTGTTTCTCAGGCCTATTGGAAACCTGGTGATTCGCACTTTTGGGTTGGTCTAATTTCGGCAAAGAAAAATCTTTACCGCTTTGGATCCTTTGTGATGAAAGACGACACGGAGATTCATTTTTGGAAGGATAATTGGCTTGGCAATTGCAGCCTCCGAGAACAATATCCAGCTTTGTATCGCATTGTACATGATAAAAATGATACTATTGCGCATATGCTCCGTTCATTCCAGCCGGCTATTTCTTTCCGACGAGATTTGGTTGGCCCCCGTCTTATCTCATGGAAAAATCTGTTATCCAGATTGGATTCGGTTAACCTAACACAAGGGCAGGATATTTTTCGCTGGAACCTCACTACATCTAGGTCCTTCATAGTTGACTTATGTATCGTGCGCCTACACATTCTCAGGCCCCAGTTGATAACAACAAGAAAATCTGGAAGTCTAAGATTCCACTAAAAATGAAAATCTTCATGTGGTATCTTCGAAGGGGAGTTGTGCTAACTAAAGACAACCTCGCTCGTCGGAACTGGCTTGGAAATAAGAAGTGTAGCTTTTGTACTCAGAATATGAGACAATAAAACACCTATTTTTCCAGTGCAAGTTCGTGTGTTCTACTTGGTCAACCATCCAAACAACGTCTAATTTGTATCCGCCCAAAAGTGTTGCCAATATTTTTGGTCATTGGTTAGACGGTATCCCGAATAGATAAAGAACGTTAATAAGGGTGGGAGTGTATGCCTTATTATGGTCGTTTTGGCTATGTAGAAATGATTTAGTTTATAATGGCAAGAAATCTTCTCCCTTGCAAGTTATTTTCCGTTGTACGCACTCGCTTCGTATGTGGTCTACGCTACACCGAACGGGGTTCCAACCGCTGTTTAGGGCGGTGTGTACACGCGGTTGGAGCGAGTGGCCAAGGAGGTTTTAACCCAACATGGGTGGCAGGATAATCTCCAAATTGGTCCACCATCTCCTTCGACATAGACATAGTGTCGGTCTTATATGACTTTACTGTTGTCGACACGTCGTTATTTCCCTTTTTCTTTTTGTTAAACCGATAGTGTTTGACTGTGTGCATCCCCGTAATGCAAAGGTTGGGTGTCGCTCATAATGCTTTGTATCCGCTTAATGCTATATTTTTGAGTTAATAAAAATGCCCTTTATCGAAAAAGGGATGGCCACATAAGAACTCGCCATAAAGTTTTGCACCTCATGATCTCCTACTGTTTTCAGATTACAAGTACATTAGTTCTCTCTGCCACGGTTTGTGTATTGTTTTTGCAATGTTTTGAAGAATATTATTTCATGATCGAAAATTTAAAGTGGTGGATTTGCAACGTTTTCAAAATGTGCCATCAAGCCGCCCAAAATAAAGGGTGATTCAATCATTTAGCTTACCTGCGCTGTCCAACTGCGTGCTTCTATGTTCAAATAATGCAACTTTTCAGTCAAGCGCTCTTGTTCTCCTTCCATGAAAGTCACAAACTTGTACAAATATAAAGCTGACGCAGGGGGGCAAAACTTATCACCTGAATGCGATGGCGCCACAAAATCCATAGCACCCCTGTTCCTGTCACATGACAGTCACAATACTTGTCCAGAAAAGAAGATGACACAGAGGGGAAAACTTATCACCTGAATGCGATACCACCACAAAAGCGCCATGGAGAGAGAGCAAAAAACACTGCCACTGTTCCCATGCATGGCGCAGCTGAAGTATACGCTCGCTATAAATATAACAATGGACTGCATCTGATTCAGGAGCGTTTGAATATTTCCTAGACAACGTCCTTTGACTCCTCCCATGCTGCCCTGGGTAGTGGTACAGACTAAAGAGAGGCGTATGACGGACAGAGCCCGTTGCCACTCTCAGCTTACAAGTCCATGCACTCCCCAGACTCCAGAGACGAGTTTCGTCAGCAGCAGTAGTTCAATAGATGATATGAAAACTCGTGAGTTCAATGCACATGATTGCATTTCCCCCTTCTGTTTTCCGTTGCAGGTGTTGAACTTTCAAAACACTACAACATGCTGCACTTTGAAGCCAACACGGTAGGGATTACACTTTTCTAACACCTTACTTAAGAGAGGCATAGGTCGTCCATGGTAAGGTTGCCCGTAATGGGAGTATCATAGGTAGTATCATATATGTCAACTAGACAATTTTGATGAGGTGGCAAGCAATTTAATTAAGAAAGAGAGGATGTAGTATCATACTCCCTCCGTTTTTTTTACTCCGCATATAAGGTTTGGTCAAAGTCAATCTTCATAAAGTTTGACCGTGTTAAAAGTATCAACATTTACAATATCAAAGTTATATAATATGAAAATTAATTTCATGATAAATCTAATAGTAATTGTTTTATATTGTGGATGTTGATAGATTTTTCTATATAGTTGGTCAAAGTTTATGAAAATTGACTTTGACCAAACCTTATATGCGAAATAAAAAGAAACGAAAGGAGTATTATTATACCGTATCATGTTAAATGCAGTACTACTATGTGTCTTGCATGGCAATAAATACTACTACTTATGATATTATTATATGATACTATGCATTACGGGAGTAGTATCATGCACTAGTATCATATGCATAATATCAACTTATGATACTACCCATTACAACCAGTCTAAAGAGGGTCATCAAATTCTGTGTGTACTGTTTCATCTGGCTTGAGGGTTAGGGTCTTAAAATAGTTTAGTGTTTCAGCCATTCAACGGCTTGACTTCAATAAGAAAAACGGCGATGATGATAAAAGTACTTCACAACTTCTCACAACGTCGTGTTCTACTTTATGGTTGATGATGGATCTTGATGGTTATCTGTTTAAACAAGGACGGTGTGGCGGCGACAACCCCATTATGGTGAACATGTGTCCTCAAACTCCGATGTTGCGATAGTGTTTGCTTCAACACTAGCATGAAGCTTGGAAGATAGTTCGACGACCGAACATGTGTTTAGATCGCGGTTGATGGTTGGATGATAGTTCGACTGATCGTGTGTGGTCGAACTGATCATGTGTTTCGCGATGTTGACCCGATCGGGTTCATTCCATAACAATGTATCCACCTTTGATAAGCCACCTTCAAGGTCCTTAAAGCTAAATATCAAAGATGGGGCCATGTTGAGCTCAAGTGAGGTAATGAGCTTTTATTTATCACATCCAGTTCAAATAAGCGATCACCAATTATTTAAAATCACTTCTTTTTAATACTTCCTCTCTAACCTAGGCGCATCTCCAGGTCACCGAATTTATGAATTGTATATTTCAAGAGGTATATAATTAAAAAGTAATTAATTTTCTTAATGGTATAGTTTTTATAATATATGACTCATATTATGTTGATCAAATCCTCTATCTGATGGTACGTATGGGGTGGGGGGGGGGGCAAATGGACTTAGTAACTACTCCGTACTAGTACAAAGTTGTACTAAGGTTAAAACGATTATTTTGGAACAAAAGGAGTACTTACTAATTTAAACTCTCCCCAAAACAAAGTTTTTTTCTATCTGTTCTCTAAAAGGAAGGCATGTGAACATCCCATCCAATCAGCAGATGATCTGTGGGTGTAAATGTTAAATTGATTGGTCGGCTATAGTTTGTGTAAACCACACGCACGCTATATTTTCCAAAACGGGGGGAGTAATGATCATAGAAAACTACAGCATAAAAGAATCATAATGGAAAGCATATAACATAATGTAAACATCACTATGTTAAAAAAATGTAAACATCACAGAATGAACCAATATGACAATGGTTCAATAGCAAATAACTGTTGAGTGTCTGCTGGACTATGTTGGCATCCCTTGTCCAACCTGAAAATATAGCAGCAGATAAGCTCTTTATTGAACAGTACATTGTCAAATTGGAAATATCCGGCAGAATTTGAGCGGGGATTATGACATAGTACATGCATATGCCTAGGCATGATGCAAGAGTAAGACTGCAAGACACAATGCAGCTCACTGCACATTATTGACAGACTAATATCCAGTTCAATATAAATAGCTAAAGGCCCCAGCGACTACGAATGATGCAAGAGGAAGATTGCATATGCATTGCATAACGCTGCTCACTGCAAATTATTGACAAACTAATATCCAGTTCACCACTAATAGCTGAAGACCCTAGCGACCACCACACATCAACAGTCCAGAGCTCAAGTTGGATGACCCACTTCTGATTGACACGTCAACAACAAACGACCGAGCTGAAACTTGAGATAACTTGTGCGCACCAACACCACAGACTCACGACCAGTAAGTAACAGGGTTAAAATGTCCTGTGAGAAATAGCTAACGACACCACGAAGAAACAAACGGAACTATGACGTCGAGAACTAAAAGGCCACAGCTAGACCAATAACAGACACCTAGCAGTGTACACCGCTGTGTGCCTGAAAGTAAAGAGGACGTTTGCCCCTGAGTTAACCACACTAATGTCAGCAAAACAACGTCAATCAGAACAGCTGGATGTCTTGTTTCACACATGATCCACTAATGTTCCCATATACCACAGGAGGCCCACGACAAGACCTGAAAAACACAACATATGTTCTGTTAGACAAACAAAAACATAAGTTGTAACAGGAGGAAAACGCATGCAGAAAACAAACATATGTTCTGTTTGACGCTAAGAATTAATCTCTAACTGCATCATTCAAATGTGATATGGGAGTCACATTTTGTCGCACATGTTTGTCGCAGTCAACTGATATTGACTATGTGGCTGCAGCACTTTGAAACATCCTCCATGGCCGCCCACTAGGGATGAAAATGGAGTGGAAACTTTCCGATTTTCTGGAGGAAAACGGAAATGGAGGAAATATGGAAACGAAAATGGAAATTTGCAAAACGAAAATGAAGGTGGATTTTTTTACATGGAAATGGAAACAAAAACGGAGTGGTGTTTCCGGCGGAACAAACACGGAAATGAAACTTTCCGTTTCCGTGAATATGGAACTTCCGTTTTACTATGAGGCTATCCATATTCACTTCCGGGGTTTCTGTATTCGTCAAAAAAATATGAAAACAAATGTGGTAGCACCCAGTTCCATCCATTTCTGCTCCGTTTTCATCACTACCGCCCACGAGGTAAGAACTAACAAGACACACTCCGGGCTTGCCGCATGCAATTGGCATGGCAACAATCTACGCTTAACTATATTTCCCTCGTACATGCAGCTTAATGAAGTGTTCTCTTTAGTTCAACAATTGTATCTGTGCATTATAAAAATTGCCTAAGCTGTACTAACTTCACACAGTTATAACAATATGTAATCTAGGAGATCCAAATGTAATAGACTAAATTTGAGAAGAGACGACCACATAAGGTACAAAATTGCACAAATTTGCAAGCAGTTTCCAAAGTAAAACGAACCAATGGATGTCACACAAACCCCCAGATGGCAATGTTACAATAAAAGCTTCAGGTGTCAATCAGCACATTTTCAGTCATTGTGAATTTGCGATTCAAAAACTAAAAAGCAACGGTTATGGATCATGATATGAAACCACAAACAAGAACATTTTGTTACCTGACGGGTGATGAGATGGTATTTACAAGAGTTAGTTGCAGAGAAAGTGGAAGCATTATCCTATCATTGGCAATATATTGCCTGATCTATCTGAGGAGGAATTGGTTTTATCTCAGTCCCAAGTTCCTGCTCAATCCTATACCTGTTCACGAAAACAATATTCCGTCAAGAGAACAACTACAGAATATAAGAGATCAAGAAACTTGAGGTAGGAAAATGAGCATACAAGTTAAAGCGATCCTCATAAGTGATCAAATTCACAGCCAAACCAAGGTGACCGAATCTCCCAGATCTACCAACCTATAAAGCCAATAAAAAGGTTAGACTGTGGAACGGATTGTCACAGTATTGAGAGTAAAAAATAATATGTGCATACCCTGTGGAGATATGTTTCAGAGCTCTTGGGAAAATCAAAATTGATAACAACATTAACAGCTTGAATATCTATTCCCCTTGTGAAAAGATCTGGAAAAAATGAAGCCACAAACGTAAGAAACTTTAAGAGATGATATGTCACACACTTCTTCAGGCTTCCAGCAACAAGTTCAACAACCACTAGACCATTTTAACAGCATTTATTTCTTAATAAATGCACCACTGAAGTGATTCTGATTATAACAAACAGTTGATGAAAGTTTGAAGTGACAATTGGAAAATTGATTGGCATGAAACAACACTGGTAGGTTATTCTTTCTCATTGTGTCTTTCACTGCCAGAACTAATTTGAGACACTCATCATTTCGTTAGTCACTTGACATTTGACAAGTGTCTCTTTGGGGATATAGCTCACCATCCAAAATTTAAAACAACAAGTCAAATAGATTGCTTTTTGAAGACAAGACATGTACAAGTGTTTGATTGGCCGAGTTAAAATTTCAAGTAAACTGTTGAAACATTAGTATATGTGCCTTTTCATCAAAATAAAGTGCATAATGGCAACAATGAAGACATGAGCTAGATAGCACACCATGAGAGATGAACTGGCAATGACCTTCAAAAGAAAATGGGCAATACAAATGAGACATAATGCTTACCTGTACAAACAAGGTTCCTGCATGCCCCATTACGGAAATCATGGAAAACTCTGTTACGGTGGTCCTGCAGCATCTTTGCATGGATGTAGAAGCAAGAGTAACCAAGCTCCGTGATCTTTTTCGCTAATAGCTCGACACGATTTACAGAGTTGCAGAATATTATTGATTGATTTATTTGAAGCTGTACCAACAGAAACATAAAATGGATTATTTATATGTTACGTAGGAAATCAAAATGCCTAACTAAATTAAGAGATATTAAACCTTGGAAAAGAGGGTGTTAAGACAATGAACTTTCTGCCTTTCTTCTACAAAAGCATAGAACTGTGTAATTCCCTTCAGTGTAAGTTCATCCATGAGGTTAATAACATAAGGCTTAGGCAGATATTTGTCCTTGAACTCCTTGACAGTCACAGGGAATGTTGCTGAAAACATTAAAATCTGTCGACTCGCTGGAAGGTAACGGATCAACTGCTCTATGGAAGGTTGAAATTCAGGAGAGAGAAGCTTGTCTGCCTGCGCGAAAAGCCAATACCTCTCATAAGAAAGCACAAACATATGTGTGTAGATATAGTTATTTACTGACAAGCCCCACAGAACCAAAATACAATATCAAGCAAATTCATTCAGCACAAATTCTACAAACAAGAACTCCTTCTATACATCTCAGTGTAGTACTCCCTCCGTCCTATAGTATAGTGTGCACTGGTTTCCTCAAAAGTCAAGCTTCACAAACTCTGATTAATTTATAGAGAACATTATCCATATCTACAATACCAAATATATAACATATGGAAATATATTTCATAATGAATCTAATGGTATTGATTCGGTATTATAGATATTGATAGATTTTTTAGTTTTTCTATAAGCTTGGTCAAAGTTTGACTTGAAAAAAATTAATACGCACTATATTTTGGGACAGAGGGAGTATATTACAAGGTGAAGACGAGGGCCCCACCAGCACCTTATCTCTCAGCTTCAGGTACTATTTGTTTTAGGAACCATAACTATGTTCTAGAGACTAACTATTGTCTTCATATATACTCTTTACCAATGTTTCAGCTTTTTATCATTCTTATTATTCACAAGTACCTTAGAAAATGATCTTAATACCACAGTGCTTCTCACTTCCAGCTACGTACTATTTAGCTTAAATACAGTAACTCCATTTTTTTATTGCTTGCAAGTATACACGCTTTCTCATGATTTATAGCAATATTATTGTTATGTCCAAATGGACTAAATAGTAACAAGTTCAATGTTACAGTTTGCTTCCAGAAAACCTTATTTGTTCAGCAGGAACTAGAAAGAGCAGCTACTTGATAGAGCATTTCAGGGGTGAATCAAACATTTGTATGTTTGCGTAAGGGCAAATAAAATCACTGCGTAGTTGGCAAGTAGTAACCCAAGAATAGGGGGTTCACTGGCTCAGGCAATTGGCAACCCAAAATGTACTTTAACACACATTTGAGAGAGGGAAAATAACTAGGAAAAACGATATGACATGCAAAATATTTATTACAGTACTCAGCTTTTTCAGAGGCTGTAGGTCAGGTTATGGATGAGTAGCATGCAGCTGCTTAGTCCAACAGCTACAAATTCTACTTCTAAAATGGTTTTCTTAAGACACTTCCAAAATGACGATTGAAGGCATAGTGTGAGATGTAAGACAGCTGCTCAGCTCCATACCAACCAGTTATAAACTCATGGCATGTTTGGTTCACTTACTACTAATAAGGTTGCAAAATTCACAAGTTCTTTGGCCGGAACCTAAGGAGTACTAATGTGTGGCCACGAACCAAGCAGGTGCTTAACTTAAACTCGGTCAACGTGCCTAACTACCAAAGAGGCCCAGCAAAAGAAACTAGTTGCCACAAATAGCTTGGCTTCAAAAACTTTTCAGAACAGAAAACTGTGGCAAAGTATGAAGTGAACAGATACTGTCTATGGTATATGACGATAAAATCAATATAATATTAAAAAACAGCCATTTACAAGACAGTGCAAGCAACATGACTGTATTAAGACACGCTTAGAATGAATTACCTCATCCATAACAAGCATTGAACAGTCCTTCAAAATGCAAACGCCCTTCTTCGTAAGGTCCAAAATACGCCCTGGCGTTCCAACAAGTAAATGGACAGGCTGATATAGACGAACAATATCATCCTTCAGGCTAGTTCCACCAGTGGTGACCATAACTTGGATCTTCAGGTGCTTGCCAAGCTCTTTGCAAACTTGGGATGTCTGTAGAGCCAATTCCCTTGTGGGAACAACTATAACAACTACAAATCACAGGAGGTGGCATTGAATTAATAAAGCTTTCTAGTACTATATAGCTGACGCGTGCACAGGTACACCCACATAAAACCAAACAAAACCCCACGTTAGGAAGAAGCAAACATAAATGTCAAAGCAGCTATTACTATCAAAGCACAGGTAACACATTTAGACCCCAAACAGTATCTATCAGATCAACTGAGGATGTAGACCAAACCTTGAATAGCATTTTTGTCCTGATCAATTTTTTCCAGTGCAGGAATACAAAATGCGGCGGTCTTGCCAGTTCCATTTTTTGCTCTAGCAAGAATATCACTACCAGTTAATGCAATAGGAATGCTTTCTTCTTGGATCGGAGAGGGATTTTCAAATCCTTTCTCGTATATTCCCATCAGGAGTTCACGCTTAAGAAAATAGTCTTCAAATTCATTCCCTTTGGTGGCTGTAACATCCTGTACAAAGAACAAGATTAAATAATGAAGATGACATGAACACACAAAGTGAGGCAGCAACATAAGAAGAAAATAGAAATAACACAAGAGGAATATCTAATTTGAATGATGAAATCTAATACTAACAGATGCAAACTCAAGACACAGAACTTCAAGAATGAACTCCCACTCTCCCAGCACAAGGAAACTCCAAAATATGTGTGAAACCATTCACTCCATGGATATCTGAGGGCTGAGGCATTGCATCGGCTTACCAAAGTGTGGCAACATTTATAGCAAAAAGAAAAGAACACCAATTTTGTTATATGGGAAATCCCTACCAAGAGTGAGAAGCCCACTCGGCAGGAGGCTGGGTGTCAGATAGAGTATGGCGCAAGACTTAATCCATATTCTCTGTTACCTCCGTTACCCTTCCCAAGCACAATCAAACGAGCAACACAGCAAAGCTGGCCAACAGTTCATTAGGCACAACATCAACCAAAGATGCATGGGATCTAACACTCGTGGGGATAAAATATCCCTAGCCTAAATTACTTAATATGCAAGTATTATAATAACAGTAACATAGGATGAAATCGTATTCATTCATGTTAAAAATACAAGTATCAAGTAATGACATAACAAATAGTGCGAAGATAACTCATGGATTTCACAAAGAACATTGCTCAAATCTAGGATCATCATATAATGGGTGTGCAATGTAAGGCATCATAAAACAAAACTTGATAAATCCAAAAGGTAGTGGCTACAATTTTTACCACAGCAATAAAAAAATTAGCTACACATAGAGATAGCGACCAACATCGATATCTATATCTATACCTATATATATTGTGTGAATAACTTTGAAGAGTAACCGCACGATAAAACCGATTCAATGAATGAGAAGTGTTGGACATTGGATATTCTCTTCACTACATCGGATCATGCCACGTGCTAGTACTATCTAGAAGATTACACACTTGGGCTTAAGAACAATGCATAATATGAACAAATCTGAAAACAAGGACACACTCCTCTTTTGTCCTAGAATATCTATACTTAAACTGTCCAACCTTTTCTCTTCTAAACGAATTGCCACTCCTTTTTATTTTATTATTTACTATGCAAAATATGCACAAACACAGACATTCCCACTTGTTGTAGACTCTTCCATGCTTTAATTCTGCCAATTTTTTCTCCCTACAAAAATTACATTTATTTTTACTTTATAATTTTTTTTGGTTCATGGCTATGGTACCATCTCCTAAAGTATGTTTGTCTTTGCAAACTGAGTACTTAAATATTTGACGTGAACATTTTGTTAGTATATACCACAGTCATCGAGATTCTGTAGCTAAAATTTGATTCCAATGGGATGGACAATGAGAATTAAATCCACATCTTATGCGGTTATGCCTCATGCATATGTGACTCCGAATTTACATGTCTATAATGTAGTTTGCCAATATCCAGTCAAAATTAGGTCATCTAAATTCTCAGGTGCGAGACGCATCTAACTTACTAGTATTTTAAAGTTCAAAGACTCCTTGTACCAAAAATACCCACACTCCAGAAACAAAAACAAAACGAAGAATCAAGGTGGCGTGAATTACCTCCGTTCTGAATCGTGTATCTGCGGGTGGAAGCTTCAGTTGGGCCTTCCAATCTTGTGAACTGCACAAACCGAGTATAATGATTGCTGAGAGGCTGCCTCCAGTTCTCGTTTCTCCATGATAACAGTTATTTATGATCATGTCTAGATTAATGATTCATTAATTACCCAATGTATGTTAAACTACTCATGGTACTACAGTTCAGCTACAAACATAGAAATCAGAAACTAATTGTTGGCTTTCGCAAGCTACATTGGTGATGTTTAGACTATGTGTTGAAGCATAAGCTACCATAACCTACTAGTTGCCGTCCAAACTACTAAGCTTTTATCATCTCACCTAGAATCGTTGCCGACGGCCGCCGGAGTCGGCGCCACAGCCTTGGGCTCGCTGGTCCCGGCCCCACCCGCCGCGCCGCGGGCGATCTGGTTTCGCCGCAGCCACTGCTGCTGCTGCTGTTGCTGCTGGTGGTGATTTTGGTGGTGCTGCTGCGGCAGAGGCTGCTGCTGGTGGTGATTTTGGTGATGCTGCTGCTGCTGCGGCTGGCGCTGCACGTACTGTTGCTGGTGCGCCGCTGACGTCTGCTGGTGGTGGTTGTTGTTGTTTTGCGACAACGGCGGGCCACGGCCGTAGTAGTTAGGGTTCCCGCCGCGACCGTTGCCGGTTCCGGGAGGGTACCTGGCGCGCGGATCCATGGGCGACAGGAGGGCTCAGATCTTGTCAAAAATCGGCGAGAGAACAGGCAGATCGAACACCGACGAGGAGATCAGATCAGATATGGAAAGTGGATTCGGATGGAGGAGTATCGGTGTTGGGCGCCCGGATCAGGCCGAAATTTGAACCCCTTTGTGCCCTTATCGTGCCTGCGGGGGTAGGAGGGAGACGACGGAACGGAAAGGATGGGAGCGTCGCCGGACGTCTGAAGGCTAGGGCAGGCGGCGAGTTGGAATTGGTGGAGGAGAAGTTACGAGAATGCCCTGCCAAATTTATCAGGGTACGGCCCAAAACAGAGCCAATACTTGCCGGAGGTAAAAAAAATACTGTTCTGACCTAGAGTCGTTTTCGAAATACCAAAATTAGACCTCCCCTTGGTTTTGAAGATGGTTCGACAAGGGATATGTGTATCATCGGCCCAATCTAACATCGGATTCAAGGTTTCTTTTATCTACATGAATTCAATCGATTTTATTACCGAGCTTGTGACTGGGGTACAAGATTCCCTTTATGTTTCACGCGACGCTTTGTCCTTGTCGTAAAGATCCATAGAGGATTCATGTTGGCCGGTTATGACAAACTAACTAGGAGCAAGATTTTCGATCAGATTGAGATGACCAGACGAGTTGTTGATGAAGTCGATTTTGCCGAAGGTGATCATTTCTTACCGATGGAAGTAGCGCACAAGAACCGATTTTTTAGTTGAAGTTGACACCCATTGAGATATATTGATCGCCCTACAAGACTTGTATGGGCCACCAATGTCAGAGATGATTCTGGTGAATCTCTCAGTAGGGTTTCCTAGCTAGGCGATTGATGACGAGGGTAAGAGGAGGCACGAGGCATATAAATTTACCCAGGTTTAGGCTCCCTTAATGGAGATAAAATCATACTCCTACTTATTTATTATGATGAGGTGTAACACCGAGCACAATGACCAAAGTATTGTTGTCTAGTTCTACAATATATGTTATGATTGTGATTGTCCCTATGAGCCTCGTACCCTCGACTTATATACAGGGTTAGGGGGGCATAAGGTTTAGCATGAGTTCTACATCGTTATGGTCGAGGAAACCGTAACCAACTACAATCCTACCATCTTGTCCTCCAAGGCGGTGCTAGACCTTCCATCTTTGGATTTGGGGTCTCATCTAGAGGACCATCAATCTATCCACCAATAGGGGCCAAGGTGTAACATCCCAGATTTCACAAAAATTAAAATTTTTGTTTTCGGTGTGAATTGGTTGATTGCCTGCTTTGTTTGCGGTGTTTGCATCCCCGATTTATTGATCGGCGATTATCCCCCCCCTCTTATCTCGTACCGGACGGAGGCCGGCCCTTGCCACCTTGACACTCGACCTTTGCGACACCGGGTTTCACCCGATCACCGTCGCGAAACCCGCACAAGCCCCGCCGCCAGCCCGAGGGCACGCCGCCGCCGTTGCCCGCTTCCGGCGAGAAGCCGGCAGGCCGCCGGCCACCCTCCTCTCCCTCTCCTCTCCGTTCCTCCCTCGTCCTATCCCTCTCTCACCCTCTGCCTCCTCTCCCTTGCGCAGGAGCCGCGCCATGGTCGGAGCCGAGAGGAGCTCGGCCCGCGCCGCCCGACCCCGCCGCCATGAAAGCCGAAGTTCCACCATCCGCCGGATCCGGCCGCCGTCCTCCCGTTCCGCCCCTTCGCCGCTCCTCTGCACCGGCCCGGACCCCGCGCCGCTCGTCGCCGACCGGCGAGGTGATGCACGCGATAACTTCTCGCCCCTCGTTGGTTACCCCAAGTGGGAGGTGAGATGTAGATAGCGGAAAATTTCCCTTAGCGAAGATGCTAAGGTTGAAGTGTCGAACCAATAGGACTCCAACAACGATAAGTAGGTGGTGAAGGGAACAATGGCGCCGTTTACAGCCTAAGTTGCTAACTTCACCTGGACCTGCACAACAACAAATAGCTTTGCTCCCAACGAGTACAGAGGAGTTGTCAATTCCTCCGGCCTTGTTGTTTACAAAGGATAAAATGCGCGGGATAATAATGATAGTGATAGCAACGAAAAAGTAAATAAAACAGTAAATTGATAGCGAGTGTAAACAGTGTTGGAAATATGGACCGGGGTCCTATGATGTTCACTAGTGATGTCTCTCTCCCAAAAGACGATAAAATAGCCATGCGAGGTAAACAAATTACAGTTGGGCAATTGACAGAATTATGTGCGCAAACCGATGCTAATTATGCTAAATAGAAAGGAAGAGGCTCACAAGCATGGGCGGTACGCCAAGACAAGTAGACCGAAATCCATCTGCATCTACCTACTAATCATCCACCTTGAGATATCTATCCAGAACATCTCGTTGGTATTAAGTTGTGAATCCCACCCAAAGTGTAAAATCAAAGCAACGGACAACTGCATTAAAGAACTTTGCCTAAAGTAAACAATCCTTGAACCCGCAAGTACAAGCACCGTTGTTTTCCCCCTTATGGAAACAACACATCCCCTAGACTCATGTTTCTGTCACTCAAGCTAGTCATTAGGGGGCATGAACCCGCAATCATGCATAACGCTCCCTCTTGGAGTCACTACCTACTACGTGGCCAAAGCAATAAACAGCAACGAAGAACATGCAAGGAGGTTTATGATGACAGAGCGTATCATGCCAAGGGTTTGGATGTACCGGCGAAGGTGGACGCCAACTCTCGAAGTGAGAAGAAAGCAATGCACGGCACAGGAGAGGCTAGAAAAATATGGAAAGGTGGAAGTGTCAACTTTCGAATACTCACATTAGTCCGAAGAACTCATGCACTTATTATCGGTAACTCTCAATCTAATAAGGAGGTTCACAAAGAGACAAGTACCCCGAGGAGGAGTGTATGGGGCTTTGGTTATCCTTGCGCATCCTCGACTCATGGTACGTGAGTGTACTCTAATATTCGACCCCTCAGAAGAGTAGTGATCCATCTAGTAGCTAGAGTTCTCAACTAATTTGTAGGTTTTGAAAATAAACACGGATTGCCCAAAATACTACGTCTATCACTAATAGGCTAAAGCTCTTGACATCAAAAGTCCAAACATTACTCAAAACAACACCTCAAAACTATTGCAAGTTACTACTACAAAAATAATAGCAACCTCAATTACCTACTTCAAGTCAAGACACAAAACTCAGTGCAACAAGCAAACTCTCTAAACAAGATAAACATGAAAACTCAAGAGAGTTCAGCAACAAACTAAACAAAAGCTCTTAAAAAGATAAGCATGAAAGCTAAGAGCAAAACATGACAGTAGCTACGAAAAGATAAAGAACACACAGAGCAAAGATAAGCATGAAAAACCCTATGTTGTGTTCTAAATTTTGGAAGTGGAGCGTGTTTCTCTCCCACACAAAGAAAGCTGGGTTCTAACTTGTTATGAACAACAAGCAAAGCTAAAGACAACTAAAAATAAAAACTAAGGGCGAGACGCTCCAAGAATAGCACATAACGCATGAAGTGATAAAAATATAGTGAAACGAGAGACAAACTGATAATTGTCGATGGAGAAGGGGATGCACGGGGGCATCCCCAAGCTTAGACGCTTGAGTCTCCTTGAATATTTCTTGGGGGTGCATGGGTTCATCCCCAAGCTTGAACGCTTGACACTTCTTAATCTTCTTTCATCATCTTCCCTCGCACACTTGAAAACTCCCTTCATACATAACTCATCATAATCTGATTAGCGAAGTTAGTACCCATAATAAAATATATTTTCGCTACTGGAAATAAGGATAATCTTGAAGAGCTACTGTTTCTCAAGATTGCCAAAAAAAATTGCAAAGAAAAAGCAAGATTAAGGTTTGCAAAACGAAGAAAAGGCAAAACAGGACAAAATCTGTGAAAAACAGACCAGCAGGTGGTAAAGAAATTTTTAGGGATACTTCTGCAACTCAAATCAAAAAACTCAGAACATACGAAAGTTTCGTAATTGTATAGATCACTCTGTGTAAAAAATTCAGCTCAAAAAGATGAACTGGGATTTTTTTCCTGTTTTTTCTAGTCACGCGGACAGAATCTGTTTTCCGGACAGCATGTCACAACTTTCACTTCCCTTGTCGTATGAGGCTATAAAAGGCACAAAGCTTGAAAATTAAAGATACAATGATGTTTCTATAGTAGTAACAATCATCAAGACCACGAAAAACAGAAAAAAAGGAAATCCTAAATTCTGTAACGACCCAATTCACACAGAATTGAAGTCTCTGTGCTCAAGTGCCAGTCCCTGGATCGAACTCGCTGGCACACACAGTATTATAGATGTATATCAAAGTACAAGTGCATCATTATTACAACGTATGATCCAGAGTAAAATAAATAACAAGTTGCATAGCTCAAGGCTAGCTTATTCAATATAAATATAGCGGAAGCAAAAGCAAATAACGTGGAGTCCATCAACAGCCACATGCGAACATGCTGAGTGTAGACTCGCAACCCCTAAACGCACCTTACTGATCGTCTGAAAAACCTGCAACACCGAAGGTTACAGCCCGACAACGGGTCAGTACATTTGATTTGTACGGCAAGTGACACGGAAAAGTTTATATAAATGACCTACAACTACATGCAAGGTAAGTCAAAGGAAAGGCTTATGGTTTAGTTTTGCAGAAAGCCAATTTTCTCCTGAACTAAACTAGTCAAATTTTTAAGTTGACCTTACTACTTAAGAACGAACTGGCCACACCAGTTCCAACACCACACCCTTTATTTAATCTTGCCCACTCAATTTATTAAGGTGATTCATATGTCAAGATCCTCCAGTAACAGTAATGTCTAGTAGCTCAAGGATGTCCATAACCGGGGACACGGCTAACCATGATTAGATTTTACTCTGCAGAGGTTAGTACACTTTCCCCGCTGGACTCAACCCGAAGATTGAGACGAAGTCTTTCAGAAGAGGTCACCTACACCCAACGGCAAGCCGGTACCACCTATCACATCTACATCTGCTAGCATTGCACGGGAGAGCTTCCTACATCATACTCAACTAAGCCAGAGCCCATATGGCCAGCGGCTGTACATGTAAGCTTCTAGTCACCAAGTATGTCTGATCTTTTTGAGCCTGGACGGCGCCCACTACGTCAGAGGGTACTCGCCATGACGTATTCTCGACCACCAAACCAACCATTAGGGGTACAACCTGGTCTCGACCTTAGATAAGGAACGAGCCCCCAGGAAGCACTCCCTGCCCGTCCAGAAGTGATTTCTATTTAAACAGTTGCTACACAAGTTATTAAATAGCTCACATGCACTCCATGAATTTGCACAACCCAAACCACGTCTACAAAGCATAGCAATAAAGCAACAACACGGCTAGGTTGATCTACGGTAGACAAGTCAAAACATGTGGCTATCCTAACTGGTTTTGCAACAACAGAATAATAAACTACCTATCATGCAATAGGGTGATATTCCTTAACTTAATGCATATAGAAAATATAGGTATGAGTATGGTCAAAGCATCACTTGCCTTATACATTCGATGAAGATCTTCGCTCTCACGTTCCAGTCAACTCTATTCGTCACACTCCGAGAAATCTATCGTCAACGAAAGAACTCAATAAGCAATCACACCACAAGGACAAAACATAAGATCAACAAAACAATCACAAAGGTTTTAGTAATAAAACAAAAGCTTTGAAGTGCAAAGGTGTCGATGTGTTCGAAGTGATAGGTGGAACGTGAACTCGAGAGAGTCAACGGATAAAGAGTTGTCGAAACAAGAGTATGATCAAGGCATTATGAAATCAAGGTAAAGATTATAGCAATATTAATGGTGTGTGGATATTGCCGATAAGATGTCTCATATGATCCAATATGCAAAAAGAATCATGTGAAACGGAATACTACAACACAGGTCATAGCAATTGCAACATGGAAGTGAATTTGGATTTAAACAGATCAATAAACTTGTGAACTTTTGTGCACACATGATATAAACATAAGGTACATGACACGAGTGATCCAACGCAAAAAGAAACGGCGCAAACGGGCGCACCGGTAAAAAGTTACGGCTGCCGGAAGTCCAAATTTGGATCATCTTGGGATCCAAATTTAAAATCTTCAAACTTCTGTAAAACTTGGTCTACTGGCTAGAAAATTTCTACACGGTCGCAACGCAACTGGAATCGCCCAATTCCGAGTTACGGTTAAAAAGTAGTCGCGAAAACGGTATCGGGTGAAAAACGGGGGTACCGGGGGGTTCTACTGTAAAAAGGACCCGTACGTAAATAATTTTTTTCTGAAAAACACGATCGGGTCCCCGGGCGGTTTGGATCCAGATCTGGAATTTTTTTTTTCGAAACCGTTTTTTTTCCTAATCTCTTCTTCTTCCATGGGCGCGGGCACAGCACAGGGGCAGCCATGGCTTCGGCCATGGAGCTCCGGCCATGGGCCGGCGGCCAGGTGCGCGGGGTCGCGCCGGCGGGCGGCGGCATGGCGCGGCAGGGCGCGACAGCGGGGCGGACGGGGGCGCGCGGCCTGGAGCTCGTGGCGGCAGCGGCGCATGGTCGTGGCGGTGCGGCTCGGCCAACCGGCGAGCGGCGGCGGCGCTTGGCCAGTGGGGCGGCGGCGCGGCGGGGCTAGGGTGCGGCTAGGGAACGGGGACGGCTCCGGCGGCGGTGCGGCGAAGTTACCTCAAAAAAATCGCGAAAAACGCAACTCCGGCGAAGCTCCGGCGAGATTCCGGCGATGACGTCGTCGGCGGCGGGTCCCGCGGATTAGTTAGAGCTAACCCTAAAAACGCTAAGCGAAAATAATTTAGCCCTAATCGGGGCTATTTATAGCCAACCCCTAATCCTTTTTTTAAATCCGAGATAAATACAAAATCGGTATGCGGGAAAAAACAGAACATGCCCATTAGGCCCAAAACAATATTAGAAAAATCAGGGAAATTTATTTTAAAATTCCGTCTTCGCCAATATTTTTTAAATAATAAAACTGAATTTTTGGCTTGACCAAAATAATAACTAAAAATAAAAACTTTGCAACTTATTTTTAAATATTTTAAAATACTTTTCTGGCATTTTAAAAATACTGAAAACTCCAAAAATTGAAATAAAAACTTTTCCGAAGCATAAATAAATTCCCAAAATAATTTTAGAAAATATTTATAACTCCAAAGAAAAATTTAAAAGTCTCCCAAAAATATTTTAAAATATTTTTAACAAATTAAAATGGGGATAAGTCCTTTTATATCCTCTCAAATGAATTTCCTTGAGTTGAAAAATGTTTTGAATATTCAAAAGAATTCCAATAAAGATTTAAAACCTTTTCCAAACTTTTAATAAGTTGAAGGAGTCATATTACCTTCTCTCATTTTATTTTGTTGGTTTTGTTTCTAAATAATAAATTCCAAGACACCAACTGTGAATATTAGGGAAAGTCATTTTATTCCCTCTCACTTTAATATTCTTTTCAACACCAAAAGTTTTAAATCCCAGAGAAAATCAAACACACCAAGAAAACAAACATTATCTATTCAACTTTATTAACATTCCAAAATTCGGAGAATTTTGGGATGTTACAAATTCGTTGCGGGCTACCTCCCGAAAGCGCTTCTTTCAAGCCATTAGCTAGGCTTAATGCAAATAGATCAAGTCTTTTCAAGAAAATAACTAGCCCGTGTGCTCGACTCAAAAGGCAACTTAATCTTTTTCCTACGGAAGTGTTCCATCCCTTTCTTGAGAGGGAATTGGAACTTTATAATCCCTTCTTTCATATCAATAACAGCACCCACGGTGCGAAGAAAAGGACGTCCCAAAATAATTGGACAAGAAGGTTCACATTCAATGTCCATAATAGTAAAATCAACGGGAACATAATTGTCATTGAAAATGATAAGAACATCATCTATCTTCCCCAAAGGTTTCTTTACGGAAGAATCGACAAGACGAACACCAAAAGAACAAGCATCAAAAGGTTTCAATTCAAATATATCATGCATTCTTTTGGGCATAACAGAGGTACTAGCTCCAACATCACATAAAGCATAGCAAGAGAAATTATTCAACTTAATTTTAATCATAGGATCCCAACCATCTTCTAGCTTTCTAGGTATGGAGGCTTCTACCCTAAACTTCTCCTCCCTAGCTTTGATGAGAGCATTAGTGATATGCTCCGTGAAGGCAAGATTAAGTGTGCTAGTGTGGGGGTCTCTAGACATCTTGTGAAGGAAACGAATAACTTCAGAAAGGGTGCAATTATCAAAATCAAGGTCACTACTATCAAGTAGAGTGGTAGTGGTGTCCTTTAGGCTCACTTGTTTGGTAGCTTCTATAGTCATAGGAATTTCTTCTTCTACGGTTGAGGTCATAGCATCACCATTAATAGGTCCTATGGGACTAGGGGTGCATTGGGTGCTAAGAGTTTGGATATCCTCAACCACTTGGATATTAGCAACAGTATGGTGTGTAGGAAGGCTCTTAATCCTATCTTCTTCTATGGTCGAAACCATTTGAGGTTTGGCCGACATTTGGTTTATCAAAGTAGCCTGGGTATGAGACATATTGGAAACTTGGGTTTCCGTAGTGGTGAGCCTAGTCTGAAGATTAGAGATCTCAGTGTTCAGACTCTCTAGTTGTCTACCAATGTCTTGCAAGATAGAAGTGTGCTCATCTAATTGTCTAGAGAAGGTCCTATTTTGTTCATACTGGGTGTGCATGTAGTTCTTAGTGGCCTTCTCTATTTACAAAAGTTTCTCATAAGTAGGCATGTCTCTATCTCTAGGGGTAGAGTTTCTGGTGCTAAGATAAGTGTTGTTGTTCCCATAGTTGTTGGAGGGGAACGGTCTAGGATTGCTACCAAAATTACTCCTATAATCATTGTTATTGAAGTTGTTTCTAGAGATAAAGTTCACATCTACTTGATCCTGAGCAACCAAAGAATTTAAAGGTACATCTTGAGGATCAATAGAAGATTGCTTGGTAAGTAGAGACATAATCAAGTCAACTTTTTCATTTAGGGACGAGATCTCCTCGACAGAGTTTACCTTCCTAACTGTTGGAGCTCTTTCGGTGTGCCATTGGGAATAGTTGGTCATCATCTCATCGAGAAGTTTTGTGGCAGTACCAAGTGTAGTTGACATAAAGGTTCCCCCCGCAGCCGAATCTAGCATGTTCCGTGAGGTAAAGTTCAAGCCTGCATAAAAAGTTTGGATAACCATCCAAGTAGTCAAACCATGCGTAGGGTAATTCTTAACAAGAGATTTCATGCGTTCCCAAGCTTGGGCAACGTGTTCATTATCCAATAGCTTAAAATTCATAATAAAGCTCCTCAATTGGATAATCTTAGCAGGGGTAATACTTCCCGATAAAAGCATCCTTTCACTTATCCCAAGAATCTATGCTATTCCTAGGCAAGGATTGAAACCAGATTTTAGCTTCATCTCTCAAGGAGAAAGGAAAAATCTTAAGCTTAACAATATCACCATCTACTTCTTTGTACTTTTGCATATCACAAAGCTCAATAAAATTATTTAAGTGCAAAGCAGCATCATCTCTAGCACCAGAGAATTGATCTTTCATAACAAGTGAAAGGGCATGTGCCCTTATGTTTGGTTTTGGTAATTGATGACAATCTTTATGGACTAATGGTTTCCTTGAGTTATACTTTAAGGTTTGTCCATAGGCAACTCTTGAAGATCATATGGTGGCTTCAAGGTTGTAGGATGAAGATTTCGTGTTGACCAAGGTGTTCTTCATGGAGCTATCCAAAGATTGGTCAAGGTGATGTGTGCAAGGTCAAGAGGAGCATCACGAAGATATCGTATGCTTGGAGCTTGCCGACCATTTGGTGATAATGGTCGTGTGAAGATGTGCCTAAAAGAGGCTCACCCAAAAGTATAGGGGAGCTATCTACAAGTCTTCACCGAGCCGGCGGAATCAAGGAAGATGTTCCAACTTGAGGCGGGCATGATCGTCATCATCAAGCTCAAGTGGATTATGCGCAAGAGAAAGGTTTGACTAGATAGGTGTCTAGTTTACCGGTCTCTTGGTAGTAGTTAGGAGACCGTGTTATAGGCTAGGCCGAGTCGTTCATGGAGAGCTCAAACCTTTTGCATCCTTGGAATCATCTTTATTGGTTCTTGTTTGGCTTGTCTCCGTGTGAGTTTTGGAGCTTGTGGTCTTCTTCATGACAAGCTCTTGTTCATCGAAAACGGATTTCATATGCGTCTTCTCGTATGTTTTTCAATGTGGGAGATTTGTCGGGTCGTCTCGGTTAGAGGTTTCACGCCTCTATTTGTTTGACATTTCTCCCTTGCCACTTCTAAATATTTCCAGTCGTGATTAGGCAGCTCTGTTCGTTAGATTTCCATCAAGCTTGAGTTTGTCTTAATCGGAGTTCATTTGTAGAAGTTGTGGCAGTTCAGGGTTTGCCTGTTTCATTTGGAGTTCTTCTGTTGTGTGGCCTGGGCTCCCTGGTTCTGCCAGGGCGGTAGTACCGCTCTTGGAGCGGTAGTACCGCGCCACGGTAGTACCGTGGGCGAGTACCGCACTCACTACTGTAAGTCCACTGGACTTTGCGGTAGTGGGCACGGTACTAGCCCCCGGTAGTACCGCGGGGCGGTAGTACCGCTCCCAGTGCGGTAGTACCGTGCCACGGTAGTACCGCGGGCAAGTACCGCAATCACTACCGTAATTCCACTGGACTTTGCGGTAGTGGGCACGACACTGGGCTTCAGTAGTACCGTGGGGCAGTAGTACCGCTCCCAGTGCGGTAGTACCGCACCACGGTAGTACCGCTCTCCGAGGGGTAGTACCGTGGTTGGTGGGCTGCCAACGGTTCCCAACGGCTGGATTCGTGGGGGACTATAAAAGGGGGTCTTCTTCTTCCTTTGTCCCCACCGGTTTTGTGCAAGTTCTTCCCCCCATTGTTGACCTCTTTGAGCTTGCTTACTCTCTTCCCCTCCTATGATTCTTGCTCCTTTTTTAGGGAAAAGAGAGAGGAGGTCTAGATCCACATTATCCACCAAGCCATATCTCCTCTAAGTGAGGGGAACCTTGTGGATCTAGATCTTGGAGTTCTTCCTGTTCTCCTTTTTCTTCCTCTCATACTCCTCCATAGATTTTGTTGCTTTGGTGGGATTTGAGAGTGGAGGACTTGAGCACTTTGTGTGCTCTTGCCATTGCATTTTGTGCATCGGTTTGAGTTCTCTTCGAGGATTCGTTGTAGTAAGTGAAGTTGAGAAGATAGCTACTCTTGAGTGCATTGGAACTCTAGAGCTTGTACCTTGTGGGTGCGTTGGCACCTAGAGGCTTGTGGTTGCGGAGCTCAATCATTGTGTTGGAAAGCTTCGGGACGCTACGGGAGCCTCCAATTCGGTTGTGGAGATAGCCCCTAGCATTTGTATGGGTTCGGTGACCGCACTCAAGGGTCGCCATTTGTACGGGTTCGGTGGCCGCCCTCAAGTGTCCTAATAGTGGAATCACGACATCTTGCATTGGTAAGAGCGTGAGGAGAAATAGGATGGCCCTCGTTGGCTTCGTGTGAGCATTGTGCTCCTCACCCTCTCCAAACGGAGACGTACTTCTCGCAAGAGAAGGAACTTCGGTAACAAATCCTTGTCTCCATCGGCTCCACTTGTGGTTATCTCTACCTTTACTTTGAGCAAGCTTATTACATTGTTTATCTTGTGCTTGCTCATATTATTGTACATTGCTTGTCCCATAGGTTGTTCTTCTAGACAACCTATTTACTTGTGCACCTACTTTGTGATAGCCATAGTGCTCTTGTCATATATATTTCTATCACATAGTTGTTTATCTTGCTTAGTATAAGTTGTTGGTGCACATAGTTGAGCCTAGCTTATTTAGGTTTCTTGCTTGGAAAATTAAACGTTAAGTTTTATTCCGTATTTGTTCAAGCCGAAGCCGTAATTATTTTAAACGCCTATTCACCCCCCCTCTAGGCGACATCCACATCCTTTCAACAAGGTTCAGCAAAGCAGGTTTAATCTCATAAGAAGGTGATGAAGTAGCAGGTGTAGCAATAGGAGTGCAGATAAAGTCACTGTTGTTGTGACTAGTAAAGTCATACAACTTGGTGTTCTCAGTGGAACCCATAGTAGCAGGAAGCAAGATAACTATTTTTTTGATTTTTGATAAAGGACACTAAAGCAAAAACTGAAAGGTAAACAAACAAGACCAAAAAGCAAAGATAAAAGATAGTGTGCAACTCCCCTATCTTGAAGTGCGGAGTCCCAGGCAACGGCGCCAGAAATTTGCTTGATGCGCAAGATAACTTCTCGCCCCTCGTTGGTTACCCCAAGTGTAAGGTGAGATGTAGATAGCGGCGAATTTCCCTTAGCGAAGATGCTAAGGTTGAAGTGTCGAACCAATAGGACTCCAACAACGATAAGTAGGTGGTGAAGGGAACAATGGCGCCGTTTACAACCTAGGTTGCTAACTTCACCTGGACCTGCACACATAACAGATAGCTTTGCTCCCAACGAGTACAGAGGAGTTGTCAATTCCTCCGGCCTTGTTGTTTACAAAGGATAAAACACACGGGATAATAATGATAGTGATAGAAACGGAAAAGTAAATAAAGCAGTAAATTGATAGCGAGTGTAAACAGTGTTGGAAATATGGACCGGGGTCCTATGATGTTCACTAGTGATGTCTCTCTCCCAAAAGACGATAAAATAGCCATGCGAGGTAAACAAATTACAGCTGGGCAATTGACAGGATTATGTGCACAAACCAATGCTAATTATGCTATAAAGAAAGGAAGAGGCTCAAAAGCATGGGCGGTATGCCAAGACAAGTAGACCAAAATCCATCTGCATCTACCTACTAATCATCCACCTTGAGATATCCATCCAGAACATCTCGCTGGCATTAATTTGCGAATCCCACCCAAAGTGTAAACTCAAAGCAACAGACAACTGCATTAAAGAACTTTGCATAAAGTAAACAATACTTGCACCCGCAAGTACAAGCACCGTTGTTTTCCCCCTTGTGGCAACAACACATCCCCTAGACTCATGTTTCTACTCAAGCTAGTCATCGGGGGGCATGAACCCACAATCATGCATAACGCTCCCTCTTGGAGTCACTACCTACTACTTGGCCAAAGCAATAAACAGCAACAGAGAACATGCAAGAATTACTCAAGAACATAAATATAAAATAAGATAATCAAATATATAACTCAAACACAATTTTAACATAATCTCATAATCCATCGGATCCCAGCAAACTCAGCATAGCAACAACAGAAAGATTGCATAAGTGCCTCGATCATGTAGGGCAGCTCACGAGGTCTAATCCATGAAGAACAAAGAAGGGAGGAGAACATCACATAGCTACTGATCATAGACCCATGGTCCAAGGTGGACTACTCATGGTTCATCCGGGAACCATCCATGGTGGTGGAGAAGCTCCCGGAGGTGATTCCTCCCTCCGACAGGGTGCCGGGAAGAGGTCTTCTGGTGCTCCCGATCTTGGAAGCGCGGCAACGGCGGAACAGAGGAGAGATCACGAAAAAGGGTTCCGTCCCCGAGGGTTTCTCATCACGGGGAATAAATAGGCGAAGGGGGGCAGCCAGAGGTGGGCCAAGGGCTCCAGGCGCCCCCCTGATGCAGCCTAGGGGGTGGCCGCCTGGGCCCCCCCGGGCCCCCCTCGGCCCCCACTTTGGCTCTTCTGGAAGGTCCCCGTACGCTTATTTTTCCTATATTTTTCCCGGAATTTTTCTGGCACTTTAAATAAGGGGGAAACCTGAAATAGAAAAACAACAGAAAACAGGAACTGGCACTGGGGTGCACTGAGTTAATAGGTTAGTCCAATTATGATCAAAAGTGTATGGATGTTCATCAATATCATAGCAATATCACACAAAATAGGCATGGAGCAAGCAGAAATTATAGATACGTTTTGGACGTATCAGGAGGCCGCTCGCCGTCATCTGCCTCCCGGGCGGGATCGGGGAGTGCCCGATCCAGTCGGCAGCTCCCTGGGCTGGCCTCCTCCCCAGCGGCCCACGGCCCAAGCCGCCAGCCCAGCGCGGCCTCGGCCCAGCAGCTCCCAGGCCGCCAGCCACCGCCAGTTGGGCCTGGCCCGTTTGGGTGAGGCCTTTTTATTTTTTCCCCTGTGAATATTTTCCAAATTTTGCTAAGTCTGTAATTATTTTGCTGCTGATTCCGTTTTGCGTTGAAGTTTGCGAGTAAACCGTTGCCCGGATGAGGTTGCGCCCAAAAGGAAAATCGTTTAGTTTTGTGTGTACTTCAATCCATCTTTTGTGAGAATTTTGATTTGAGGCCATCTTGATGATGCCAATCTGTGTTGAAGTGGGCACCAGACTGTTAACTGCTATTATTTTCTGCTAGTGTCCTGCTGCTGTTATTTTAGTGCAACTTTGGTTGATGATTGTGACACATCCATGAGGCATATTGCATTGATTCTTGTTGCATCTGTTAAGCATCATGTCTACTTCCATTATATGTATTGAATTGTCATGTTTACATTCCTGATCATAGCTATGTTTAGCTCCAAAGTTGCTATGCCACTGTTTTTGATAGCCACATCTGTTTTTCACTAAGTCTGTAACTTTCCGATGCCATGTTGCATGCTTAATATATCTTGATCTGTTATGCCTATGACCATGATTCTTGTTTGTACCTGATCGCAATCATGTCTAGTTCATGCCCATATATTGCTATGTCATGTTGCTGCACATTTGCATATAGTTTTTCTCCTGTTTAGACAGCATGAAAATAACAGTTTCTGCCCTGTTTTCCTGATTTTCACTAAGTCCTAGACCAGTAATGTTTTATTGCTTTTTGTGTTGCTTATAACTAGTAAACCATGATGCCTTTTTGCATGATTCCTTTTGCCATGCCTTCTCTGCCATGTCTACTTTAGTTGCATATCATTTGTGAGCATGTTTGCATTCATTATCCTGTTTATGCATTGCTCTAAAGTGTGCTTCCTGATGTTTGGCAGATTGTGTTCCAAACTTGTATTGCTTGTATCTTTTTAACCGTAACTCCGTTTGGAGTGTTCTTTATATGTAACTTGATTAGTTTTTCGTGTACTTTGTGTTTATGCTATTTTTTGCTGTTGTTAACCAACCTAAAATATGGTTTAGGACAGAACAGTACCAAATAATTCAATTGTCGTGCGACACTTAGTGATATGCCATGTTTAGTTTGTGCCTCACTTAAATTGACTAGCATAGATAGTTTACCTTATGCTTCACCTCTTGCCATGTTTGTGTGCTATGCCATGCTTGAGTGACATGTCATGTTAACAACCTTTGCTCATCTTGTGTAGCTAAACAACTTGAACCTTTCTAAATGTGCGGAATCGTCGTGTGTGACGAGTACTCCACTTAACCTGTTAGTAACCGCTCTCGACGGTAGGTGCGATGTCTCGTGTTGACTTCTTGTTTATGATTGATCGTGATTGCTTCGTAGTAATAGATGCTTGCTCGTTGATTGCTTTCCAGTGTTTACCCTCTTGTGTGCTTCCGCGGGTACCTCTCGGAGACAATGCGAGCTTGCGATCAACTACACCTTCGGAACCCGACTTATCAACAGGAAAGGACTATACATTACTTATGATCCATTCTATTTCAACCAGCGGTTTGCATGCTAGTCTAGGATAGGTTCGATGTTTGATCCTACCACATGTTTATAGCCTCTTTTAAACCGATACAGCTATGTCCCCTCCCAGCAAACCTTGTACTGCTATGTTACTATTGCTCGTTGCTCAACCCCTGCTTAGTATGCATGCTTAGGATGCTATGATGTTACCCTGTTACTCCTTTGTTTGGGCTATCACATTATTATATTATTGTTTATGATATGATTATTATAATGTTGACTATATTCGACGAAGGATGGAAGGTCTAGGCTATCCCGCCCCGGCGTTTTGTTCCATTCGAGTCACCTAGGACCCGAGTTCCGGGTATTGTGTCTCTTGACGAGCGTGCCTAACCGCGTGTGGGATTTTATGGGGTCCCCTTTTCTTACCTACCTAGCTTCAAACATTTCTAGGTGTTCTCAAATGGTAAATCAGCTTGGGCCACCACTAGAAATGTTTGAAGCTAGGTAGGTAAGAAAAGGGGACCCCATAAAATCCCACACGCGGTTAGGCACGCTCAGTATTAAAACCAATACCCGGAACTCGGGTCCTAGGTGACTCGAATGGAACAAAGCGTCGGGGCGGGATAGCTTAGACCTTCCATCCTTCGTCGAATATAGTCAACATTATAATAACCATATCATCAACAACAATATAATAATGTGATATCCCAAACCCAAGGAGTAACAGGGTAACATCGTAGCATCCTAAGCATGCATACTAAGCAGGGGCTGAGCAACGAGCAAAAGTAACATAGCAGTACAAGGTTTGCTGGGAAGGGACATGGCTGTATCGGTTTGAAAGAGGCTGTAAACATGTGGTAGGATCAAACATCGGCCTAACCTAGACTAGCATGCAAACCGCTGGTTGAAATAGAATGGATCATAAGTAATGTATAGTCCTTGCCTGTTGATAAGTCGGGTTCCGAAGGTGTAGTTGATCGCAAGCTCGCATCGTCTCCGAGAGGTACCCGCGGAAGCACACAAGACGGAAACACTGGAAAGCAATCAACGGGCAAGCATCTATTACTACGGGACAACACAAGATCAAAGAGACAACACAAGGCACGGCAACGCGATACGGATCTATCGTCGAGAACGGTTACTAACAGTTTAAGTGGGGTATCGGTCACACACGACGAATACCGCACGTTTACGGTGGTTCAAGTTGCTTAGCTAATGGTGATCAATCAACGGTTATTAACATGGCAACTCAAGCAATCATGGCATAGCACACAAACAGGTCAAGAGGTGAAGCACAAAGTAAACTATCTATGCTAGTCAATTTAAGTGAGGCACAACCTAAACATGGCATAACACTAAGTGCCGCATGATGATTAAAACATTTGGTACTGTTCTGTCCTAAACCATATTTTAGATTGGTTAACAACAGCAAACAATAGCATAAACACAAAGTACACGAAAAACTAATCAAGTTACATATAAAGAACACCCCAAACGGAGTTACGGTTAAAAAGATATAAGCAAAACAAGTTACGGGCACAAACTGCCAACATCAGGAAGCACAGTTTAGAGCAAAGCATAAACAGGATAATCAATGCAAACATGCTCACAAATGACTTGCAATTAAATTAGACATGACATGGAAGGCATGGCAAAAAGAATCATGCAAAAATACAGCATAGATCAAAAGATATTAAGCAAACAACATGGCATCGCAAAGTAACAGACTTAGAGAAAAACAGAGGTGGCTGTCAAAAATAGCAGCATAGCAACTTTGGAGCTCAACAACTATATGACCAGCAAGAATATCATGGCAATTCAATACATATAATGAAAGTATACATGATGCTTAACAATATGCAATTGGAATCACTCAATTCCGATAAACGGTCGCGACACACTCGTCGACCGAAGTTGCAACAAAACAACAGTTTCAGCAACAACAGCACAATAACATCAGGATAGCTACTTTGGAGCAAGATATAAACATGATGCAGTAAGCAAATATGGCATGTGAATGCATGGAACTGAAGTAGAAACATTGCTTAACGCAACGCAAAAAGAAATCAATGGAATAGGCCTCATGGATTTGTTACAATCATCATGCAAAGTGGCAACAAAATAATAACAGCAGCTCATAATAGCAATTTGTAGTAGTTTAACGGCCTGATGCCCTGTTCAGCACACAATTACACAATCAAGATGAGCTCAAAACAGAATGATCACAAAAGATGAAAGCTAGAGCACGCAATTCTAAACAATTCGTCTTTTGGGCGCGAAGTCATCCGGGCTACGGATCACTTGCTATCGTCAACGCGGAATCGGATCAGCAGCAAAATTTCCAACACTTAGCAAAAATTTCACAGGGTCTAACCACAAAAAAAATATCGGGCTCACCCATGGGCTTCGGCCCATCTGGCGCTGGACAGGGAGGCCGGACTGGAGGTGGGCCTCGCGGGGGCGCGCAGGCCGGCCCACCCGCGGGCGCGAGCGGCTGGAACGACTGTCCTCGTCCCGATCCGGAGGGGATCGAGCGGCAGCGGCGGCTACCCCGCCTGCGGCGGCTCGGAGGAGGCTGGAACGGCGGCTGGAGGCGCGCGGGGCCGGGGCCCGTGGCGAGCGGCGGAGGATCCGGAGGCGGTCCCGGCGGCGAGGCTCCGTGGCAAGCGGCGGCTCCCGGCCGAGCTCGGCCTCGAGCTCATGGCGCGGCGGGATTCCCATGGTGGAATGGCGGCGCGACCTGTGGGAGGAGAGAGGTCAAGGGAAGAGGAGAGAACATAGGAGGGAGGAGAGGGAAGGAGGGCGCGGCAGCTGCGGCCTGCTCCGGTGGCCCGGCGGCTGGCTAGACGGATGCGGCGGCGGCTCCACGGGCATGGCGGCTGCGCAAGGAGAGAGGAGAGAGGAGACTCCAGGGGGTGACGTGGCACAACCGGGCGCGTCCGATTCGCAGATCCGACAGTCCGAAAAATCTCGGATCTGGGAGGCAAAACTGGGCAAAGTGGAAGGGGGTGGCTGCAAAATTGTGCTAGGGAAACCCTAGAAATGGGTGGGAGTGTGGTGGTCTTTATATAGCCCAGGTGGCTGGAAGTTTGCAAAAACATCCCCGGTTTTTCTCTCGCGCGCGCGGTGCTCACGTTTCTGACCGCCGGGGGTCCGCAGTACCTACGATTCGGGTAAAACTTCGAACTGCGCGATCAACGCGTCGAGCCGGTGGCATTCACCTCGCGTTGGAACCGTTCCGAAAACACTTTCCGGCGCGCTATAAAAATATCCCGTTTAATTATTAAACGGGGTTTTCGTTCCGTTGGCTGCGGCTGGTCTCTTGCGGTTTTCGCGACGGTGATCGGGTGAAACCCGGTGTCGCAAAGGTCGAGTGTCAGGGTGGCAAGGGTCGGTCTCCGTCCAATACGAGATAAGAGGGGAAAAAATAATCGCCGATCGATAAATCGGGGATGCAAACACCGCAAACAAATCAGACAATCAAACAATTCACACCGAAAACAATTTTTTTAATTTTTGTGAAAACTGGGCTGTTACAATACAACACCACCAACAAGGGATCTCGTCCCGAGATCCTGGACGATCCAAGGGAGAGGGGGGAGAGAAAAGAGAGACGACGATCTTCAACACCACCAACAAGGGACTCTGCTCCATGTCAACGTCGAACTTCTGTCGATATAATTTTCCGCAGAGAGACGACATCGTCGGAATAACGGAAACGTCAGTGACAAGAGGAAGAACGATCGCGAAAACCAGATCAAGGGATAGTGATTTTCGACGCAAGTCGTATAAACACCGGGAAAAAGGAGGGAGGGCAAAGGACGACCCATATGATATCCGAAACCGGAGATGTCAGAACCCTCTGTTAGGTAATGTGCTAGGATCAAGTAACCTTGCATCATGTCAAAATTTCAAAGGAAATCAAATTCAAATTCCAAATGGGAGAAGGAACACCCCCAGAGGAATTAATTCAAAAGGCCAGATAAAAATCTTCTCCAAAAATTCATGTTAGATTTTTGAAAAGTCTTATAAATGAGTGTGATCACATATCAAGTGATATGGGACCCGTCCCATGCTCATAGATTTTTCAATTAATCAAACAGTGCCTTGGAATTAAAGAAATACCCCTATTTGATTTAAGATTCAAATTATTTGAATTTTAAAAATGTTGAAACTTTATGAGTGGCTAGTATTTATAATTATGATGCCACATAAAAGTTTTCAGCATTTAATAAAATGTTTAGCTATTTTTTTAGCCAAACAGAACAAATGACAGAAAGAAAATTAGAAAAGAAAACAGAAACCACTTACCTGGCGCCTAGGCGAAGTCGGCCCACCCAGCCCAGCCGGCCCACAGGGGTAGGGGCGTCTTCTTCCCCCTTCCGCGCCTCCAAGCTGCTCGGTGGAATGCCACCGAGCTAGCTGGGGACGACACGTCGTCGCCGAGGAGCTTCCAGCCCTCCCCGTGGCCTCTTCTCTCACCTGGACGCGCCTGGAGACGCCGTGAACTCATTCTCCCCCTCCAGAGCTTCCTCCTCCTCCTCCCGTGCTCGTTTCCGTCGCCAGCCGAGAACTCGCCGGAGCACCGCAGCGCTCCCGCGTGGCCATTGACGTCGAGAAGCCAAGCCAAGGTGTCCAGGGAGTTCGTCGTCGTCGACTTCATCGACCAGCAGAAGGAATCGATCCCGGAGCCCTCGTAGACGCCGATTTCTTCCTCGAGTTTCCGCCGGCCACCGTGAAGGACTTCGTCGATTCCGCCGCCGTTGAACCACCCCAGCCCTCGCCACCACCTCTACTGAGTTCAGGGTGAGCTTGCAAACGAAACCCCTCTGTCTCCCCCCTGGATTGCTCACTCTAGCCGGATCCGCCATGATTGCCGAAGCATGTCGCCGCCATGGATGAGCTCGAGGTCGCCCCTGTGCCCCTTCGTCTCAGCCAGAGCGTGCGTTTGGCTCCTGAGCATGCCAGCATTCGAACGCACGCGAGATCAGCCCGAACCGTGCGCTACAACGTCGACTACGACCTCGCCGTGGTTCTGCTTCCGCCGGAGTCGTCGCCGTCGTCGCACCCGACCTCCCCGCGACCCCCTGTTGCCTCCAGAAGACGCGGACGACCTCCAGGAGCAAGCCGGTGCCCTCCGTTTGCCCTCCCATGGCCCCTAGCTCACTCCGGCGAGTCGCCGCCGTGGCTCCAGTCGCCGGCGTCAAGCCGCCGGTGGGTTAGCCACTAATCTCCCAGTTAGTGACCCCCTGGGTCACTGACCAGTGGGCGCAGTGGCTTAATTAAGCCACTGGATTAATTTAACCCACGGGTTAAGTTAACCCAGTCACTGACAAGGTGGCCCCACATGTCAGCCCCCCCTGACGTCAGCATTGCGCAATAAATCATTTAAATGAATTTCCAGAGATTAATTGAATTAAAGAAATTCCAGAAAATCCAGAAAATACCCCAAACTTTGGAAATTCATAGAAAATTCATATTAACTCCAAATTGGACAAATAATATATGAAAAATGATCAGGAGAAAATTATCTTTCCAAATATGCAACTTTCAACTCTGTTTGAGTTGAATTTAAAATGTGATCAGTAGCATTTTCTATTTGATTTAAATGGAATTAAATCAAATTCAAATCAAATAATTTTGCAACTTGAACCATGGCAACATGCTACATTTCAATCACACATCAGAGGCATATCTTATACATTTGAAGATAATTCAAAATGATCAAACTATATCACATACAACTTGGTTAATGTTGAATTCAAATGTGGAGTTTGAATTTGCAATTCAATTTGCAATATACTCCATTTAAATGGAATGATCAACACATCAGTACCATGAACATCACCCTTTCAATATTATTCATGTGATTGTGCATTGTACATTATGTTGATCCTATGATTGTCATGTTGCTGATAGACGTGGAGCCGGAACCCGAGGTCACCCCCTACGTTGAAGACCCCGAACCCGAACCTCGTCAGCAAGGCAAGCAAACCCCCATTGATCATGTCGATAAAATCCCACTTCCCTCTCATGTCTCGCTTATGCATTGTTTAGGATTATCACCATGCTTCGTTTCTACCGCATAGATGAACCCATTCCTTTGCATGACCTATCATTTTGTCACAGTAGTAAGCAAACCACAATCCTAGCAAATGTAGGAGTTGTTTGATATCATGTGGCCCATGCAATGTTACTGCTTATTGCATGCTTAGTATGATACCATGTTGTTACTGTGATGTGAGTCGGGATGGGAATGATCATGTTGATGTTTGTAGAAAAGTGTTGGTGAATCGACCCTAATACAAGGTGAACGATGAGAGGCTGTGTAGGAGTACACAGTGGGTTGTCTCGTTGAACACCGCCCTAGTACGAGTTCTTGTGTGGTGATCCAAGATGAAGAGTACAACCACACATTGGGCTCACTGACCCCTCTCAACTTACTAACTCATCCCTTTCGATGTCCAGATGTCGCAATAGTTCGGAGTTCTGGTAGGTCTGTGGCCTGGTTTCTAAGTGAGAGAACGGCTCATCCGAGACCGGCTTATGCACCACGCACACATCACTTGGGTCCACTTCGGTAAACCGGCCGGGTTCACGATTGTGGTAACCAACCCAAGTCGGCGGCTTTCTCGGACTAGATCGGCTATGAGGTAACAGTTGTGGTGAGCATCCTCGCTGGCACCCCTTGAATGGTGTCGAGATCAAAGGCGGTAAATGATGATCATGTGTGTGTAGAGGTACACCCTTGCAAGGTTAACAAAACTATTCGAATAGCCGCGTCCGCGGTTATGGACTGCTTGGAAAGCTTAGCTTGATTATTAGACAACTTGAACCGGATACTCTTAAAACACACCAAGATAAGTGTGAGTGCTATGGCGTGCTTCCTCGTGGGGAAGTCGAGGAAGGCACCATAGTGGTTTATTGGTTGGAGAAAGTAGTGGACTCGTGTACGCTTCTTACCTCAAATCTGGTACTCGTAGTTCAGGATTAGCCAAGTCAATGCTGGCACTTCTGCAAGTGAACCCCACCTCCCTTTACCTTGACACATGTGCATGAGTAGTATAGCTCCTATGTAAGTCTTGCTGAGTACGACTTTGTACTCACGTTTGCTTAATCTATGTTTTAGATGATGCCACTGACCCCGAAGGTGGCTTCTTCATCGAGCTGGACGACTGAAGACCAACTAGTCTAGTCCCAGTCAGACGACTGGTTCCCTCGTGGAGGGATTTGTGTTTAAATAAGGCTTCTTAAGCCATTTGTTAAACTTGTCTCTACTCAGACATAATTTGCTTCCGCCTGTGTTGTAATGTTGGATCACATGTATGTGATCTCTGTGTGCACTCTATAAGAGTTATAAATAAAATGTACACTTTGTAGAGAATTGCAATGGTACCTACTGTTCATACAAGGCATGTGTGCTGCGTGTATGTTTATAACATGCATGTCTTTGTATGGGTTTTCGAGACCTTAGTTGTGTTCTGGCTGGCGGTCTTTCATACACCAAGTGGCCCTTAGATGTGCGCAGCTTGGGGCATCGCGATGCGATTGCTCGAGACTCCGTCTCGTGCACACTTTGTGGTATGATCGAGCCCGCCCTAGACCCCGACTAAGTGATCGGGCTGGAGTAAGTCTATGTAAGAGTTTTGAGATAGTCGGTAGTATGGTTGAGGCCACTTGTCTTTGAATATGGGAGTTCACCACCCATATCATTTGACTTGTGTGCGGACGATGAGGACCCGTCTCAGTTGATCATCCGGCCTGGATGGGATGCCCCTCACGTACGATGCTTTCCGAGAATGTTCAGTGCTTGGCCTTGTCTGCTTAGACAAGTGGGTGCGGTTCTCGGCTCTCCATATGACTATGTCTTAACTGTACTTGCATACGCTAACCCCGGGTCCCGACAGGAGAAGCTAAAGGTACTACATGAATTCCCACCTGAGCTCGGAATCGGGACAATACACTGCAAGCAAGGCATTGTAACGGTTCCGAAACTCGACACACTCGAGATCCTAAAGTTTGAAAGGGGGATAAGATGAGAATAAAACACTTACGACACTTGTCCTGACTAGAGCAAAGATAAGGAGTAAAAAGATTCTTACTCTCCGATAACTAACTTAGTATCTAAAAAATAGTTTTCGTCTAGACTCGACTTCGGCCAGAGAAGGGATCCTATGGTCGGTAAGGCTCTGATACCAAGTTGTAAGGCCCGATATGCGGTACTGTTCCAGATCTAGGTGTTTCCACCCAGATCCGGGGACGAAGCACATATCGGTCCCACCGCGACATATGACAAAGCCATATGCCCCGGATTTCCAACATGATATCACAACATTACAGATACAAGGATACAACATCTCATACAATCGGCATACAACTGCCTTAAATACAATACAACAGCGGAAGATACATGTCTGAGTACAGACTACAATCAAAAGCCTACTGGCAAAGAGAAAAACATCGATCCCATAACCACACGGGTCCAGGCCCTCCGCCGGGATCCGCCTAACTAGTCGTCGTCGAGTCTCCACGTGAAACGTCGGTCACCATACCTGTTGTCGATCAAGAACCCTGAAAAGAGTTTGGGGGTAGTATCATGAGTACAGAGGTACTCAGCATCCAACTGTAGTGGTCATCTGACCCAGCAAGGACTTCATCACTCGTCATTCTAGGACAACTAGTAGTTTACGGTAAGGAAGGGCTAAGTGGTGAGGTTGCTGCCACACTAGCATGTATGAAGTGGCTAACGATCTAGAGAGTAAGATAAGAAGCCAAGCATTCGATGAGGAATCGCCTCCAACAAGTCTGCTATCCACCTACTACGCAAACATAACACCTATCCTATCCTTGTCCTCCTCTTCGCATCCCGACGAAGAAGAAGCAGTCAAGGCACACACACGTTGATCAAGTTATATTAAAATTATCTCAGTTGTTGTTGTCTATGAACAAGGAGTAGGTCTCAAGTCGTCCATAACCGTGGACACGGCTTCTCGAAAAGATTTAACCCTGCAGGGGTGTACCAACTGCCCATTACGAGGCTCCGCACGCACGTCCATCACTCTCAGTTGCTACCCATCACAGGCAACCATTTTATGATTTAGTTCCAAGAGATCCGAAACGACAGGTCCCTCTAACTAACAACGAACAAATCCGGGTGGCCCCCGATGAGTCGACATCCATCTCAGGAGCCGACCGCTCTCTCGATCTGGTCTCTACCGTCTATCGCGGGTTTGGATAGACGGTTAATCACACATGGGACATCGGGTCCTCAGCCGGACAAGGTGGGACAGCAAGGGAACTAAGTCCTCACTGGTCCGGGTTGGTTTGTAAACAACTGGCAGCTGACCAGCACACACACGGTTTCACATGGTAAATCAGCTTGGGCCACCACTAGAAATGTTTGAAGCTAGGTAGATAAGAAAAGGGGACCCCATAAAATCCCACACACGGTTAGGCACGCTCAGTCTTAAAACCAATACCCGGAACTCGGGTCCTAGGTGACTCGAATGGAACAAAGCGTCGGGGCGGGATAGCCTAGACCTGCCATCCTTCGTCAAATATAGTCAACATTATAATAATCATATCATCAACAGCAATATAATAATGTGATATCCCAAACCCAAGGAGTAATAGGGTAACATCGTAGCATCCTAAGCATGCATACTAAGCAGGGGCTGAGCAACGAGCAAAAGTAACATAAAAGTACAAGGTTTGCTGGGAAGGGACATGGCTGTATCGGTTTGAAAGAGGCTGTAAACATGTGGTAGGATCAAACATCGAGCCTAACCTAGACTAGCATGCAAACCGCTGTTTGAAATAGAATGGATCATAAGTAATGTATAGTCCTTGCCTGTTGATAAGTCGGGTTCCGAAGGTGTAGTTGATCGCAAGCTCGCATCGTCTCCGAGAGGTACCCGCGGAAGCACACAAGACGGAAACGCTGGAAAGCAATCAACGGGAAAGCATCTATTACTACGGGGCAACACAAGATCAAAGAGACAACACAAGGCACGGCAACGCGATACGGATCTATCGTCGAGAACGGTTACTAACAGTTTAAGTGCGGTATCGGTCACACACGACGAATACCGCACGTTTACGGTGGTTCAAGTTGCTTAGCTACAAGTGATCAATCAACGGTTATTAACATGGCAACTCAAGCAAGCATGGAATATCACACAAACAGGTCAAGAGGTGAAGCACAAAGTAAACTATCTATGCTAGTCAATTTAAGTGAGGCACAACTTAAACATGGCATAACACTAAGTGCCGCACGATGATTAAAACATTTGGTACTGTTCTGTCCTAAACCATATTTTAGATTGGTTAACAACAGCAAACAATAGCATAAACACAAAGTACACGAAAAACTAATCAAGTTACATATAAAGAACACCCCAAACGGAGTTACGGTTAAAAAGATATAAGCAAAACAAGTTACGAGCACAAACGGCCAACATCAGGAAGCACAGTTTAGAGCAAAGCATAAACAGAATAATCAATGCAAACATGCTCACAAATGACTTGCAATTAAAGTAGACATGACATGGAAGGCATGGCAAAAAGAATCATGCAAAAAGACATCATAGATCAAAAGATATTAAGCAAACAACATGGCATCGCAAAGTAACAGACTTAGAGAAAAACAGAGGTGGCTGTAAAAAACAGCAGCATAGCAACTTTGGATCTCAAAAACTATATGACCAGCAAGCATATCATGGCAATATAATACATGTAATGAAAGTAGACATGATGCTTAACAATATGCAATTGGAATCACTCAATTCCGATAAACGGTCGCGACACACTCGTCGACCGAAGTTGCAACAAAACAACAGTTTCAGCAACAGCAGCACAATAACATCAGGATAGCTACTTTGGAGCAAGATATAAACATGATGCAGTAAGCAAATATGGAATATGAATGCATGGAACTGAATTAGAAACATTGCTTAACGCAACGCAAAAGGAATCAATGCAATAGGCCTCATGGATTTGTTACAATCATCATGCAAAGTTGCAACAAAATAATAACAGCAGCTCATAATAGCAATTTGTAGCAGTTTAACGGCCTGATGCCCTGTTAAGCACACAATTACACAATCAAGATGAGCTCAAAACAGAATGCTCACAAAAGATGAAAGCTAGAGCACGCAATTCTAAACAATTCGTCTTTTGGGCGCGAAGTCATCCGGGTTACGGATCGCTTGCTATCGTCAACGCGGAATCGAATCAGCAGCAAAATTTCCAACACTTAGCAAAAATTTCACAGGGTCTAACCACAAAAAAAATATATCGGGCTCACCCATGGGCTTCGGCCCATCTGGCGCTGGACAGGGAGGCCGGACTGGAGGTGGGCCTCGCGGGGGCGCGCAGGCCGGCCCACCCGCGGGCGCAAGCGGCTGGAACGGCTGCCCTCGTCCCGATCTGGAGGGGATCGAGCAGCAGCGGCAGCTACCCCGCCGGCGGCGGCTCGGAGGAGGATGGAACGACGGCTGGAGGCGCGCGGGGCCGGGGCCCGTGGCGAGCTGCGGAGGATCCGGAGGCGGTCCCGGCGGCGAGGCTCCGTGGCAAGCGGCGGCTCCCGGCCGAGATCGGCCTCGAGCTCATGGCGCGGCGGGCTTCCCATGGTGGAACGGCGGCGCGACCTGCGGGAGGAGAGAGGTCAGGGGAAGAGGAGAGAACGGAGGAGGGAGGAGAGGGAAGGAGGGCACGGCAGCTGCGGCCTGCTCCGGTGGCCCGGCGGCTGGCTAGCCGGATGCGGCGGCGGCTCCACGGGCATGGCGGCTGCGCAAGGAGAGAGGAGAGAGGAGACTCCAGGGGGTGACGTGGCACAACCGGGCGCGTCCGATTCGCAGATCCGAGAGTTCGAAAAATCTCGGATCTGGGAGGCAAAACTGGGCAAAGTGGAGGGGGGTGGCTGCAAAATTGTGCTAGGGAAACCCTAGAAATGGGTGGGAGTGTGGTGGTCTTTATATAGCCCAGGTGGCTGGCAGTTTGCAAAAACATCCTCGGTTTTTCTCTCGCGCGCGCGGTGCTCACGTTTCTGACCGCCGGGGGTCCGCAGTACCTCCGATTCGGGTAAAACTTCGAACTACGCGATCAACGCGTCGAGCCGGTGGCATTCACCTCGCATTGGAACCGTTCCGAAAACACTTTCCGGCGCGAAGTCATCCGGGCTACAGATCGCTTGCTATCGTCAACGCGGATACGAATCAGCAGCAAAATTTCCAACACTTAGCAAAAATTTCACAGGGTCTAACCACAAAAAAAATATATCGGGCTCACCCATGGGCTTCGACCCATCTGGCGCTGGACAGGGAGGCCGGACTGGAGGTTGGCCTCGCGGGGGCGCGCAGGCCGGCCCACCCGCGGGCGCGAGCGACTGGAACGGCTGCCCTCGTCCCGATCCGGAGGGGATCGAGCGGCAGCGGCGGCTACCCCGCCGGCGGCGGCTCGGAGGAGGCTGGAACGACGGCTAGAGGCGCGCGGGGCCGGGGCCCGTGGCGAGCGGCGGCGGATCCGGAGGCGGTCCCGGCCGCGAGGCTCCGTGGCAAGCGGCGGCTCCCGGCCGAGATCGGCCTCGAGCTCATGGCGCGGCGGGCTTCCCATGGTGGAACAGCGGCGCGACCTGCGGGAGGAGAGAGGTCAGGGGAAGAGGAGAGAACGGAGGAGGGAGGAGAGGGAAGGAGGGCGCGGCAGCTGCGGCCTGCCCCGGTGGCCCGACGGCTGGCTAGCCGGATGCGGCGGCGGCTCCACGGGCATGGCGGCTGCGCAAGGAGAGAGGACAGAGGAGACTCCAGGGGGTGACGTGGCACAACCGGGCGCGTCCGATTCGCAGATCCGACAGTCCGAAAAATCTCGGATCTGGGAGGCAAAACTGGGCAAAGTGGAGGGGGGTGGCTGCAAAATTGTGCTAGGGAAACCCTAGAAATGGGTGGGAGTGTGGTGGTCTTTATATAGCCCAGGTGGCTGGCAGTTTGCAAAAACATCCCCGGTTTTTCTCTCGCGCGCGCGGTGCTCATGTTTCTGACCGCCGGGGGTCCGCAGTACCTCCGATCGGGTAAAACTTCGAACTACGCGATCAACGCGTCGAGCCGGTGGCATTCACCTCGCGCTGGAACCGTTCCGAAAACACTTTCCGGTGCGCTATAAAAATATCCCGTTTAATTATTAAACGGGGTTTTCGTTCCGTTGGCTGCGGCTGGTCTCGTGCGCTTTTCGCGACGGTGATCGGGTGAAACCCGGTGTCGCAAAGGTCGAGTGTCAGGGTGGCAAGGGTCGGTCTCCGTCCGATACGAGATAAGAGGGGGAAAAATAATCGCCGATCGATAAATCGGGGATGCAAACACCGCAAAAAAATCAGACAATCAAACAATTCACACCGAAAACAAATTTTTTAATTTTTGTGAAAACTGGGCTGTTACATTGCTCGATTTGAAATCCAAGGAAATACTTCAAGCTCCCCATCATGGACATCTCAAAGTTCTTGGTCATAGTTTCCGAGAACCACTTGCACAAAGATGGATTAGGGGAACCAAATATGATGTCATCTACATAGATTTGGCATATGAGCAATTCACCATTGGTTCTCTTGGTAAAAAGAGTGGCATCAATGACACCCCTCACAAATCCTTCCTCGAGTAAAAACTTCCTAAGATGGTCATACCAAGCCCTAGGGGCTTGCTTAAGACCATATAATGCCTTATGAAGTTTGTACACGTGGTCCTTGTGATGAGGGTCACAAAAGCCGGGTGGCTGAGCTTCATATACATCCTCTTGTAGAGGACCATTAAGGAAAGCACTTTTTACATCCATTTGAAATAATGGAAATCCATTGAATGCGGCATAAGCAAGAAACATGCGTATAGATTCAAGACGAGCAACGAGAGCAAAGGTCTTATCAAAATCCAAGCCTTCAACTTGGGATTACCCTTGATCCACTAGCCTTGCCTTGTTTCGAATGATATTACCATATTCATCTTGCTTGTTTTTGAAGATCCACTTGGTTCCAATGATGTTATGATCATGACCGGAAGGCCTCTCCACGAGAGACCAAACTTCATTCCGGGTGAAGCTAGTGAGCTCATCTTGCATTGCAATGAGCCAATCCGCATCCACAAGTGCTTGTTCAACCCTAAGTGGTTCAATGCAAGACACAAACGAGAAGTGAGCGCAAAAGTTCATAAGTTGATGAAGAGTAACTATAACTTGCCCCAATCCCGTGAGGATCTTGTCAACATCAACACGTCTAGCCACCAATGGCATGATGGAAGTTGGAGTTTCAATCGGCTCTACCCATTCGGGCTCATGGGCAACATTTGGTTCATCATCAAGGGCGGAGCCATCATCAATTTCATCATTTTCTCCAAAGCAAATGCGGTCAAGTCGATCACGTGGATCAACCGCAACCTCAACTTGTGGTTGAGCAACAACATCGGCTTGCGGAGGGTCTTGTTCTTGTTCTTGGATAGTGGTCTCATCATGAGCTATTGGATCTTGAGTGGTAGGAGGGGGTGCTTGTGGTGGAGGAACACTTGGCCCACCACACACTTCATCATCTCTAGGAACTTGAGAAATGGGCACAAGATCTCTAATACCCATAGCCAGGATGTCTTGAGAAGGATCTTCATTATTTCCTACATCACTTAGATCAACTTGCTCCCCATGGGAGCCATTAAATTCATCAAACACCACGTCACAAGTTTCCACAACACATCCGGTGGATTTGTTGTAGAACCTATAGGCGTGAGAGTTTGAAGCATACCCAACAAATATACCCTCAATTTTTTTGGATTGAAACTTAGCTAACCGGTCTTTCTTATTGAGAAAGAAACACTTACAACCGAATACTCGGAAGTATCTGACGTTTGGCTTGTGACCGGTTATAAGCTCATAGGGGGTCTTCATCAATATCTTGCGGAGGAAGAGCCGGTTTGATGCATGACATGCGGTGGTGATGGCTTCGGCCCAAAAGCTATATGGTGACTTGTACTCATCCAACATGGACCGGGAATCTCCACAAGAGTACGGTTCTTCCTCTCGGCTACACCATTTTGTTGAGGGGTGTAAGGTGCGGAATATTGATGTTCTATTCCCTCATCACTCAAGAATTCTTCCAAGGTGTAGTTCTTGAATTCGGAGCCATTGTCACTTCGTATTGCTAAGATAGCCATGTTGTATTTCCTTTGTGCTTTCTTGGCAAAATCAATGAAGGTGGCCTTTGTCTCGTCCTTGGACTTGAGAAAGAACACCCATGTGTATCTTGAATAATCATCAACAATGACGAGACCATATTTCTTCCCCCCAAGACTATCCCATGATGGAGGCCCAAAGCGATCCACATGAAGGAGCTCCAAAGGCCTTGACGTTGACACGATATTCTTGGGGGTATGCTTTTCTTGATGTTGCTTCCCGGCTATGCATGCACTACACACACGATCTTTATCAAAAGACACGTTTGTTAGTCCGAGGATGTGTTCACCCTTTAGGAGATCTTTTAGATTTCTCATACCGACATGGGCTAGCCGGCGATGCCATAGCCACCCCTTGTCGGCCTTGGCCATTAGACAAGTTGCATGGTAAGTACTCTCTTTCGAGAAATCAACCGTATAAAGGTTGCCATCCAACTCTCCAACAAAGGCCACTTCGAGAGTATCTCTCCTAAAGAATTTCACACTTGTTATACCAAATAGTGTATCATAACCAACGGAAGCTAGTTGACGAACGGAAAGCAAATTGTATTGAAGGGATTGGACAAGCATGCCATTTGCAAGAGACATGTCATTAGTGATAGCCACTTTGCCCAACCCAAGTACCTTTCCCTTGGAACCTCCACCAAAGACAATGCTCATGTATGGTTGAATTGCATCCATGAAGTCCTTGAGCAAACGGCTTTCTCCGGTCATATGATTGGTGCATCCACTAGCAATCACCCATTTGACTCCACCAGATATAGCATCCTACACATGGATTTAGACTTTGGTTAGAGGTGCCCATTTTGCAATGGGACCTCTAAGGTTAGTAACAAGGGTCTTTGGAACCCAAATGGTATAGAAACGAAAGGCATTACGGGCCCCAATGAATTTTGCAAACACCTCTCCATCCTTTGCCTTATGGAGCACATAGGATGGAGGCATTTTCTCCTTATTCTTGGTGGGAGTGGGCTTGCCCCTAATGGCCTTCCTATTCCCAACACCAACCTTATCAACAATTTTCTTACCTTTGTCCTTGTGCCCTTCACGAACAAAGATCACCTTTTGGGGAGTGGATTCCTTGCTAAGGGTGACATCCTTTGTCACACTCGTACTTGGATCAAATCCAAGTCCTTCCTTAGCAAAGGATTCCTTGTGATGACTTAATACATCATTTAGGTTTTTCTCGCCTTGGGCACAAGTCAAGAGGCCCTTATTTAGTTGAGCATGAAGGGCTATGTTCTCCTCAATGAGTGATTCTTGATCAATAGTAGAGTTAGTAGCACAAGCATCAATATGCACAATAGTTGGAGGAGACATCTTCGTAAGTGTTTTTATATGGGCAAGTTTGTGAGCCTCGAGATTTTTCTTAAGGGTGGCGAGTTCCTCATCCTTCGTCTTGAGGGACAAGGTGAGTACCTCAACATCCTTAGAAAGGGAGGTGTTTAGCTCCACAAGTTTGCCCATATCATTAGCAAGCTCTTTACATATTTCATTAGCCTTTTTCAAGGAGGCAAAATGCTTGTCATTTAAGTCGTTTGATGCGTGAACAACTTTGCATAAGTTGTCATTTCGAGCTTCCTCAAAGTCAATTTTCCGCTGAAGGAGAGTATAGTTCTCCTTTTCCTCGGTGAGGAGGATTTCAAGATCCTTAATGGTTGTGGAATGCTTACCCACCACATCCTTAAGTAATTGAAACATTTTGAGCTTGTTGCCTTTGAGAGAGCTCATCATTTTGTTCACTTTTGCAAACAACAAATCTTCACATATAGCATGTGCATCATCACTTTCCGCATCATGAAATTCATCATGAGGTTCGGAAGAGAACATGAAGGGCTCATCAATAGGAGTTACCTTGATCTTAGCCGAGGAGGAGGGAGTGTCATCGTCAACCAACTTGGCCATGAGACACTTGTGTGCATTGCCGGTGTAGTCACTCATGTAGTTGTAGTTTACAACTTCACCTTCCTTGTTGAGGAGCTTCAAGGTTTTTTGTGTATCTTGAGCAACTCCGGCCACACCACCAACATCCTCAGGATCGGACCCTTCAAGTGCCAACAATGCTTTCTTCTTGAACTTGTTGTTGAGAGGGTTTGGGAGCTTCTTGGCGACATCCTTCCGAGGAAATCAAGGTTTGTCCTCTCTTTTCTCATATGGACACTCCTCCGCAAAGTGACCCGGTCTCTCACAGTTGTAGCAGTTTCTCGTCTTCTTATTTTGGAATCTTCCCTTGAAGTCCCCTTTGGTGAACTTCTTCACAAAGAGAGCAATATCATCATATGAGGGAGTATCATCGGAGTTATCATCATCTTCATACTCATCTTGTTCCTCATCATCATCAAACTCCTCGAGCCTAGCCTTAAGAGCAAGGTTTGAGGACGGACCGCCATATGTGGAAAGAAGCCTCTTGGACTCCTTTAGGTGTTCTTCATATTGCAAGAAGGTGGAAATCACATCATCCGGTGTCATCTTGAAAAAATCGGGCATACGCCTCAATTCCCACACCATTTGATGAGAATACACCATGAGAGCATTCAACATTTTGTCCACAAGGTAACGGTTGGTGATTTGATATCCATCCAAAGTTTTTTCACATGTGAAGGACTGGACATGAGCAGAGAGAACCTTGAGACACATATGAAGTTGTTGGGGCGTCTCATCTTTCTTCATGTGAAGGTTGTGCAATGCATTCTTTGCAGTCTCATATCTTGTCATTTGAAGCGACCAGGTGCCGGACTTGGCAATGAGAAGAGTATCCCACATTTCCTTGGCATTGGTGATATGAAGAAATGGTGCACGTGTCAACTCATCCATTCCTCTCTTCAAGAACCCAATAGCCGCAAGGTTGAGATGTCGATCAAACACTTCACTTGAAGTGAGGTTGCTCGGATCAACGGGATAGTAGCCTTTCCGGAGTCGATGAGGTTCCACATGGGTTCGCACACAAACCTAAGATAATTTGCCATAAGACTTTTCCAATCCAAAAAGTTAGTGTTCTCGGTTAGTACCGGCGGATTTCCATTAAAATTATACTTAGGTTCCACAAGCTTAGGAGCAGGATAGTCCCATTGGTAGGGACCACCTCTTTTCAAGGGAGCCTCGGAACCGGTGTGCACAAAGGTCGCTTGTGGGGACCTAGGGGCCGCATCACTTGACGTTTGTGACTCCGACGCTGAAGCCTTCAATCTAGCAAAGGAGGCTTACATTTCCTTCCTTTGATTGTCCAAAGCCTTTTGTAAGGTTTTTTCCATATCTCCGGAGGTGAACAACTTGGGGTCCTCAATCTCATAACTAAGATGCCCCATGGAGGGAGGCAACACAACTTGTGCGGCGACCCTTTGTTCGGTAGCCAATCTCTCGACTTCCGAACTCGCGGCATCCACAGCAATTGCGACCTCCTCCACATTGGCACCCGAACTTTCGGGGATGCTGTTCTTGGTCATGTCGCTCTAGGGCGGTTAAGCCACAATAATAGAGCACGAGGCTCTGATACCAATTGAAAGGATCGAGATAGACCTAGAGGGGGGTGAATAGGTCTTATTACAAATTTTATCACTACTTAGCAATTTTTAGGCAAGAATGGGGAAAAAAAGGTGTGCCTAACAATTGCAAGGTCTATTTAGCAAAGACAAGAAAAGCAATAAGCACAATAAACAAAAGCAAGTGAGGGGCAAATAATACGGTAGTACAAGTAGTAAGGGAAAAGAGTAGGGATAACCGAATGACGCGGAGACAACGATGTATCCCGATGTTCACTTCCTTGGAGGGAAGCTACTCACCGTTCGGAGAGAGTGGGTGAAACCACGAAGGCACACCAACGCCACGAAGGCTCACTCTATTCCCCTTGAGATATCACCACGAAGGCGATTCCCAACCACTACCGGTTGACCTTAAAGGTGGTCAGCAATCCCTCACAAACTCAACGGGGAAATCACAATGGCCGATTCCTCTCCGAAGAACTCCTACCTGCCTAGGAGTCTCCAACCTCCAAGAGTAACAAGATCAATGGGAAATGCTCAAGACTTGGTCAAAACGCGATTTGCTTTGGTTGGAAGATGGGAAATGGGCGGATCTATCACTGGGTGAAAGATCCGTCAAGAACTCTCCGGGATCTGAGATTTGGTGAGGGAGAGAGTGAGAGGGAGCACTTGTGTCTTGGGGAATTCTAAATGAAGTGGTCAACCCTCACAAGTGGGAGTGAGGGGGTATTTATAGCCCAAGGGACGAAATGGCCGTTGGGACATTAATGCTGTGTAAGTGTCGGACGTCTTCAGGTATCAGGCGTACGAAAGTTCACATGTCGGACGTCCGAGCCAGGTCGGACGTCCGAAGTGTAATATCTGAGTGCAGCAACGAACATTGCAAGAAAAAGATCAGTAGCACATCGGACGTCCGACGGATCGGACGTACGAAACATGTAGGAAGCCGACATTTTCGCATGTCTACTGACCTTTCCTACGATGACCAATATACGAGATGTCGGACGTCCGATGAATGTCGGACGTCCGAAACTTTGAAGTGTCGGACGTCCGAAACTCGTCGGACGCCCGAAAGCAGTGATCATATTTTTACATATGGGCTCCACTATTGTGTCGAGATGTTTTTGTTTTAATTAGCTTTGAGCAAATCTTAAACACAAACCCACTGATCCCCTCTTAATAGTGCGGGGATCCCTATACTCAAGATAAACCGAAAAGCTTACACTTTAACATAGATTGGATCCGTATCTTGAGCATATCGACATGACTAGATGGTCCTTGATCCACCAACACAACGCACCGAGGACTAAAACCTGAGATATACTTGGCACACATGATTATTCCTCTATATGTACATTGTCATCAACATCAAAATATAATTAAGGGAAAGATAGCACTTTCAGTTGCCTTAAGAAGGCTAGCACAAATAACAACAGATCGAAAAGGCGAGGCCTCCTGCCTGGGAACCTCCAAACTACTCCTGGTCAACGGGGAAATCGATGTCGTAGAATGCATCGGGGATCTTCAGGTTGTGGTCGTCGGCTTCGGGGATCTCCTGGTCCTGGACTCCAAGGCTCCAACGTCGACTGCAGCGGCCGATCAGGCAAAACATAAAGGGGGAAATAAAGCAAGGGCGAGTATCTAGCATACCCGCGATTCTTACGTCCGCTACTAAGCATTTATGCATTTGTATCAACTGGAAAAGGGAGGCTGTATATAGTGGACTGCAAGGTAGAAATCAGAATAAGGATAAGAAGCTAGGCCTATCGAAGACTAGCATCTTCCGACGAGTCTTGCAGCATGAGGAGAGAATAGCGAACAGTTTATATAAAGCATAAAGTAACAATGAAGCAGAAGTTGCTGCGACATTGTATAATAGTAAGTTATAATAATTAATAATGCCTCCGACATCACCTCCTCGACTTCCCTGCGCGGAAGAAAACCCGAAAACAACAGTTTAATAATAGTAGTTTGTAGTAGTAGGATCTGGCTTCAGCATAAAGCGTCTTGTTACCATGGACACATCTATTTGAATAGATTAATCTTCCCTACAGGGGTGCACTTGTGTTACACTACACGCACGGATCTACAGGGTGGCGGGCACCTTGTTAGGGAACGCTCCACCAAGGCTATCCGACACAACAAAGCCCATCTTTCAAACTCAACAGAGAGGCCATCCGCTGGTGTAAATCCTAAGTACGCAGGGCCTTGGACCCCAACCCCGACGTACTCCTGCACGATGCGTGGCTGGCCGGTGAAGCAAAATCAAACCAAATAAGACATCACCGTGTGAGCAAATAAGACAACACCACTTCCCGACGCAGGCCGCGGTACTGCTGACGTCTGAAGAGTCTTCGGACGAGACTAAGTTGCGGGGGAGCCCATAACTCGTAATTCCCACGGGTAGGTAGTGCGTACATGGCATATAGCCAACTCAAGACATCCACCGAACCATTTAGCATTTTAATTAACCTCCGTGACAACCGTTATCGTTGCCTCGACTTAACTGATCCGCGGACAACGACAACAGTCAGGACCACCAGTACATCGGTGCCTGCCCTGTCGTCCCACCAAGTCTCTGCGGTTACCAACAAGGTGAACCGACTCCTTACCTTATCTCGCGTGTGCTCTTGGTAGAGCTCGAATTTCGTGGTTTGGTAACTCTCGCGAGATATGAGCAGGGGCCAAGCACGCCAGTAACGTCGGTCGTACCCTCCCTGTCGTTCCCGACGCAATACCGTTCACGGACACCGTTGGGTCACCCGACTTCTTACCTTTAAGGACAACCCTTATCGGGACCCTAGGGAGGCTACCCAGAGTCAGCAACGAGTGGAGTACGAGGATTACTCCTCGATAGCTCCACTTGATGTGGCTCGGCAGAGCCGAGGTAGGGGCGTGAGGCGGTGTCTGCATCGTACCGTACCTGTGCAATTATAACCATCGTATCCGCGTTCACTCCCCAGAGTGATCACGACCCGCTATCTAATCCTAGTTGACTAACAATGCGCAGGGCTCACTGCTGAATATAATATATATTTATAGGCAGCATAGGATAAAGGTAGGTACATCAAGGGGCGACAAAGACATGCTATGCAATTGAATAGGATTGTAACGTAGAAGCAACAGTAGCAATGCCTAGTGCAAGAAATGTACGGAAAAGATAGGCGATATCCGGGGAAGAGAATGGCTCTGCTTGCCTGGAAGCTCAAGGTAGGGGTATGATACCCGAGATAACTTCTCGTCCCTCGTTGGTTACCCCAAGTGGAAGGTGAGATGTAGCGTAGAGGCACATTTTCCTTAGAGAAGATGCTAAGGTTTAGAGTATCGAACCCGTAGGACTCCAACAAAAACAAGAAGGTGGTGAAGTGAACAATGGCGCCGTTCACAACTCAAGGTTGCTTACTTCACCTGGACCTGCACACACAACAAATAGCTTTGCTCCCAACGAGTACAGAGGAGTTGTCAATTGAAGGTGTAAACAGTATTGCAAATATGGACCGGGGTACTATGATGTTCACTAGTAATGTATCTCTCACAAAAGAGGATAAAATAGCCATGCGAGGTAAACAAATTACAGCTGGGAAATTTACAGGATTATGTGCGCAAACCAATGCTAATTATGCTAAACAGAAAGGAAGAGGCTCAAAAGCACGGGCAATACGCCAAGACAAGTAGACCGAAATCCATCTGCATCTACCTACTAATCATCCACCTTGAGATATCTATCCAGAACATCTCGCTGGTATTAAGTTACGAATCCCACCCAAAGTGTAAACTCAAAGCGACGGACAACTGCATTAAAGAACTTTGCGTGAAGTAAACAATCCTTACACCCGCAAGTACAAGCACCATTGTTTTCCCCCTTGTGGCAACATCACATCCCCTAGACTCATGTTTCTGTCACTCAAGCTAGTCATCGGGGGGCATGAACCCACAATCATGCATAACGCTCCCTCTTGGAGTCACTACCTACTACTTGGACAAAGCAATAAACAACAACGGAGAACATGCAAGAATTACTCAAGAACATAAATATAAAAGAAGAGAATCAAATATATAACTCAATCACAATCTGAACATAATCTCATAATCCATCGGATCCCAGCAAACTCAGCATAGCAAGAGCAGAAAGATTACATAAGTGCCTCGATCATGTATGGCAACTCACGAGGTCTAATCCATGAAGAACAAAGAGGGGAGGAGAACATCACATAGCTACTGATACACGAGATAACTTCTCGTCCCTCGTTGGTTACCCCAAATGGAATGTGAGATGTAGCGTAGCAGCAAGTTTCCCTTAGCGAAGATGCTAAGGTTTGAAGTATCGAACCATTAGGACTCCAACAGATACAAGTAGGTGGTGAAGTGAACAATGGCGCCATTTACAACCTAAGGTTGCTTACTTCACCTGGACATGCACACACAACAGATAGCTTTGTTCCCAATGAGTATAGAGGAGTTGTAAATTCCTCCGGCCTTGTTGTTTACAAAGGATAAAACGCACGGGATAATAATGATAGTGATAGCTATGGAAAAGTAAATACTGAAAGTAAATTGAAGGTGTAAACAGTGTTAGAAATATGGACCAGGGTATTATGATGTTCAGTAGTGATGTATCTCTCCCAAAAGACGATAAAATAGCCATGCGAGGTAAACAAATTACAGCTGGGCAATTGATAGGATTATGTGCGCAAACCAATGCTAATTATGCTAAAAAGAAAGGAAGAGGCTCAAAAACATGGGCAGTACGCCAAGACAAGTAGACCAAAATCCATCTGCATCTACCTACTAATCATCCACCTTGAGATATCTATCCAGAACATCTTGCTGGTATTAAGTTGCGAATCCCACCCAAAGTGTTAACTCAAAGCAACAGACAACTACATTAAAGAACTTTGCGTAAAGTAAACAATCCTTGCACCCGCAAGTACAAGCACCGTTGTTTTCCCCCTTGTGGCAACAACACATCCCCTAGACTCATGTTTATGTCACTCAAGCTAGTCATCGGGGGGCATGAACCCACAATCATGCATAAGGCTCCCTCTTGGAGTCACTACCTACTACTTGGCGAAAGCAATAAACAACAACGGAGAACATGCAAGAATTACTCAAGAACATAAATATAAAAGAAGAGAATCAAATATATAACTCAATTACAATCTGAACATAATCTCATAATCCATCGGATCCCAGCAAACTCAGCATAGCAACAACAGAAAGATTACATAAGTGCCTCGATCATATTGGGCAGCTCACGAGGTCTAATCCATGAATAAAAAAGAGGGGAGGAGAACATAACATAGCTACTGATCATAGACCCATGGTCCAAGGTGGACAACTCACGGTTCATCCGGGAAGCATCCATGGTGGTGGAGAAGCTCCCGGAGGTGATTCCTCCCTCCGGCAGGGTGCCGGGAAGACGTCTTCTGGTGCTCCCGATCTTGGAAGCGTGGCGGCGGCTGAACAGAGGAGAGATCACGAAAAAGGGTTCCGTCCCCGAGGGTTTCTCGTCATGGGGAATAAATAGGCGAAAGGGGGAAGCCAGAGGTGGGCCAGGGGCTCCAGGCGCCCCCCTGGCGCGGCCAGGGTGGGGCCACGCCCTCTGTCTGCCTGGGCCCCCTGGCTCCCCTCTGGGCCCTCTCGAGCTCTTCGCGAAGCTTCCAGTACGCTGATTTTCCCTATATTTTTCCCGGAATTTTTCTGGTACTTTTAATAAGGGGGAAACCTGAAATAGAAAAACAACAGAAAACAGGAACTGGCACTGGGGTGCATTGAGTTAATAGGTTAGTCCAAATATGATCAAAAGTGTATGGAAGTTCATCAATAACAAAGCAATATCACACAAAAGAGGCATGGAGCAAGCAGAAATTATAGATACGTTTTGGACGCATCAACATCCCCAAGCTTAATTCCTGGTCGTCCTCGAGTAGGTAAATGATAACAAGCATAATTTCTGTGGTGACATGCTAACAACCATATAAGAACTTTGTAAGTAAAGCAATCAAGGCATGTAATTCAATTCAAGTCATAACAGGCAAGAGTCTATATTTGGCATTGAAACAAGCAACATAAGAACATAAAGGTGCAAGAGCTCTCGCTGTCCGTGACTCGAATATCTCCAAATGGTGTTTGCGTGCAAGAAAGGGGATAGGGATATACGAGAAAAAGTATTTTTATGTTGAGAACTCAATCTACTAAAGTTTCACACTTGGTGTTCTTTGGAATCTTATCTTGACTTATCCCCAGACCACTAGCCAGGTACAAGTCAAAATGATCCACTCCTTTTCGACATTTTGAGCACTCATGCAATGGATGAGCGTAAGAAAGAAAGTTGACACTTAGGATGGCAAAGAGAGAATAAGGTGGAGGAGGAAGACAAAAAGGGTGTGAAGGGCTCACATCAATGAGGACAATCATAGGCGAGAGAAAGCCAAATGATAGATATGATGTGAGGAGTAGGGATTGCCATGCAACGGATGCACATATGAGCTAAGGTAAGCTCTCCAATGGAACTAGTGGGGGTGCATCCAACTTGCTTGCTCAAGAAGAACTAGAGCTCATTGGAGGAGGCTCATCATTGGAATATACAAGCCAAGTTCTTAAAGTGTGAAGGTCCCCACATAGCTATATGCATGAATTATAATCTCTATGGAGTACAAGATATAAGAGGGAGTACGAGTGTGGATCTCTCAAAAGGAATAGTAGTGTTCCCCCTTCTCTCTTTTTATTTTCTTTTTCTCTTTTTTCTCTTTTTTGTATTTTTTGGTGGCCTCAATGGCTCTTTCTATTTCTCTCATTTGTCCTCTTTGGGATCTTTTAATTTGTCCTCTTTTGGATCTTTTAATTTTGTCCACTTTGGGATCTTTTCCTCACTTTAGGGGCAACACTATATATTACAAAAAGTATAGACGATCTTTCACACTTTACAAAGGTACTCAAATCATAAAGAAGATGTAACTATCATGATGTATGCAAATGTATGCCTCTGCCAGTGTAGCAGGATATGCAATGATACTAGCGTGTCATGTAGCAATGATTAGGGAAAGGCCCAACTAGCATGCGGCTCATTGATCAAGCAAGTAGCATGTATGACATGAAGATCAAGTCATGAGAAGATGGATGTTGCATGGCAATATATCTCGGAAAGGCTATGGAAATACCTTGATAGGTAGGTATGGTGGCTGTTTTGAGGAAGGATATAAGGAGGTTTATGATGACAGAGCGTATCGTGCCAAGGGTTTGGATGTACTGGCGAAGGTGGACGCCAACTCTCGGGGTGAGAAGAAAGCAATGCACGGCACAGGAGAGGCTAGAAAAATATGGGAAGGTGGAAGTGTCAACTTTCGAATACTCACATTAGTCCGAAGAACTCATGCACTTATTATCGGCAACTCTCAATCTAATAAGGAGGTTTCACAAAGAGACAAGTACCCCGAGGATGAGTGTATTGGGGTTTGGTTATCCTTGCGCATCCTCGACTCATGGTACGTGAGTGTACTCTAATATTCGACCCCTCAGAAGAGTAGTGATCCATCTAGTAGCTAGAGTTCTCAACTAATTTTGTAGATTTTGAAAATAAACACGGATTGCCCAAAATACGACATCTATCACTAATAGGCTAAAGCTCTTGACACCAAAAGTCCAAACATTACTCAAAACAACACCTCAAAACTATTGCAAGTTACTACTACAAAAAGAATAGCAACCTCAATTACCTACTTCAAGTCAAGACACAAAACTCAGTGCAACAGGCAAACTCTCTAAACAAGATAAACATTAAAACTCAAGAGAGTTCCAGCAACAAACTAAACAAAATCTCTTAAAAAGATAAGCATTAAAGCTAAGAGCAAAACATGATAGTAGCTACGAAAAGATAAAGAACACACACAACAAAGATAAGCATGAAAAATACTATGTTGTGTTCTAAATTTTGGAAGTGGAGCGTGTTTCTCTCCCACACAAAGAAATTTGGGTTCTAACTTGTCATGAACAGCAAGCAAAGCTAAAGAAAACTAAAAATAAAACCTAAGAGCGAGACGCTCCAAGAATAGCACATAACGCATGAAGTGATAAAAATATAGTGAAACGAGAGACGAACTGATAATTGTCGATGGAGAAGGGGATGCACGGGGGCATCCCCAAACTTAGACGCTTGAGTCTCCTTGAATATTTCTTGAGGATGCATGGGGGCATCCCCAAGCTTGAACACTTGAAACTTCTTAATCTTCTTTCATCATCTTCCCTCGCACACTAGAAAACTCCCTTCATACATAACTCATCATAATCTTATTAGCGAGGTTAGTACCCATAATAAAATAATTTTTCTCTACTGGAAATAAGGATAATATTGAATAGCTACTGTTTATAAAGATTTCCAAAAAGGTTTTGCAACGAAAAAGCAAGCTTAAGGTTTGCAAAACGAAGAAAAGGCAAAAACAGGACAGAATCTGTGAAAAACAGATCAGCAGGCAGTAAATAATTTTTTAGGGATACTTCTGCAACTCAAATCAAAAAACTCAGAACATACGAAAGTTTCGTAATTTTATAGAGCATGCTGTGTAAAATATTCGGCTAAAAAAGATGAACTGAGATTTTCTCTGTTTTTTCTAGTCACGAGGACAGAATCTGTTTTCTAGACAGCATGTCACAACTTTCACTTCCCTTGTCGTATGAGGATATAAAAGGCACGAAGCTTGAAAAGTAAAGATACAATGATGTTGCTACAGTAGTAACAATCATCAAGACCACTAAAAACAGAAAAAAATCAAAAAGGAAAACCTAAATTCGTTGCGGGCTGCCTCCCGAAAGCGGTTCTTTAAAACCATTAGCTAGGCTTAATGCAAAATATATCAAGTTGTATCAATTGAACCATCATCAAGATCATCAAAAAGCTCTTCAATAATACAACCACTCTTAAGAGGTCTTTCAAATAAAGGTCTAATAAAGATACTTCTAGGAATAAAAGCAAAAGGCGGAAAATCAATTGGAGTCTCATTTATCTTAAAGAGAGGTATCTCTTCCAAAGTCTTCACAATTTCAACCCCTTTGGAAATAGATAGATTATTTTTTGAACGAGGAGCCTTTGGAACGTAAACGAACCTAGGTTCCTTCTCTGCCAGAGTTTCAACCTTTTTGGTTTTGATTGAGGAGAAAGTTGTTCCTAGAGTGTCAAGGATTTCCTCAATCTTATCAGTCCTTGAAGGGTCCATGTCATGGGATTTGATGGTCTCCAAGGTTTTGAAAATTTTATGCATGGAGCTATCAAGTCTATTCAAATTCCCTTGAACCTTACGATCGAACTCACTTATCTTATTAATGCTTGGCATCTCTAGCTCTATCTTTTCAAGTTTTTTCATAATGTGAGCTAGCGTAATGTCCTCTTGAATGCTAGCAACAGGGAGATTTCCAACAAGATTTTCCATAACACTAAGAGCTTCCCAAACTGGGACTTATAGAAAATTCCCATTGATAGAAGTATCTAGAATAAACCTATTCCAAGAAGTAATTCCAACATAAAAGTTTCTAAGCAGGATAGTAGTGGATTGCTTCTTGGTGGCTCTTTTTTGAGAATCATTAATTCTATACCAGGCATCTTTCAGACTTTCACCACCTCTTTGTTTAAAGGTGAGCACTTCTGCTTCACCAAAGGCAAAAGGACCAGACATAATGATAACTACTAGCAAAGTAACTATTTTTTTGATTTTTGATAAAAGACACTAAAGCAAAAACTGAAAGGTAAACTAACAAGACTAAAAAACAAAGATAAAAGATAGTGTGCAACTCCCCTATCTTGAAGAGTGGAGTCCCCGGCAACGGCGCCAGAAATTAGTTTGATACACGAGATGACTTCTCGTCCCTCGTTGGTTACCCCAAGTGGAAGGTGAGATGTATCATAGAAGCAAGTTTCCCTTAGCGAAGATGTTAAGGTTTGAAGTATCGAACCAGTAGGACTCCAACAGATACAAGTAGGTGGTGAAGTGAACAATGGCGCCGTTTACAACCTAAGGTTGCTTACTTCACCTGGACCTGCACACACAACAGATAGCTTTGCTCCCAACGAGTACAGAGGAGTTGTCAATTCCTACGGCCTTGTTGTTTACAAAGGATAAAACGCACAGGATAATAATGATAGTGATAGCTACGGAAAAGTAAATACTGAAAGTAAATTGAAGGTGTAAACAGTGTTGGAAATATGGACCAGGGTACTATGATGTTCACTAGTGATGTCTCTCTCCGAAAAGACAATAATATAGCCATGCGAGGTAAACAAATTACAGCTGGGCAATTGACAGGATTATGTGCGCAAACCAATGCTAATTATGCTAAAAAGAAAGGAAGAGGCTCAAAAGCATGGGCAGTACGCCAAGACAAGTAGACCGAAATCCATCTGCATCTACCTACTAATCATCCACCTTTAGATATCTATCCAGAACATCTCGCTGGTATTAAGTTGCGAATCCCACCCAAAGTGTAAACTCAAAGGAACAGACAACTGCATTAAAGAACTTTGCGTAAAGTAAACAATCCTGGCACCCGCAAGTACAAGCACCGTTGTTTTCCCCCTTGTGGCAACATCACATCCCCTAGACTCATGTTTATGTCACTCAAGCTAGTCATCGGGGGGCATGAACCCACAATCATGCATAACGCTCCCTCTTGGAGTCACTACCTACTACTTGGCCAAAGCAATAAAAAGCAACGGAGAACATGCAAGAATTACTCAAGAACATAAATATAAAAGAAGAGAATCAAATATATAACTCAATCACAATCTGAACATAATCTCATAATCCATCGGATCCCAGCAAACTCAGCATAGCAACAGCAGAAACATTACATAAGTGCCTCGATCATGTAGGGCAGCTCACGAGGTCTAATACATGAAGAACAAAGAGGGGAGGAGAACATCACATAGCTACTGATAATAGACCCATGATCCAAGGTGGACTACTCACGGTTCATCGGGGAAGCATCCATGGTGGTGGAGAAGCTCCCGGAGGTGATTCCTCCCTCCGGAAGGGTGCCGGGAAGAGGTCTTCTGGTGCTCCCTATCTTGGAAGCGCGGCGGCGGCGGAACAGAGGAGAGATCGCGAAAAAGGGTTCCGTCCCCGAGGGTTTCTCGTCACGGGGAATAAATAGGCGAAAGGGGGGCAGCCAGAGGTGGGTCAGGGGCTCCAGGCTCCCCCCTGGCGCGGCCAGGGGTGGGGCCGCGCCCTCTGGCCGCCTGGGGCCCACAGGCTCCCCTCTGGACCCTCTCGGGCTCTTTGCGAAGCTTCCGATACGCTGATTTTTTCTATATTTTTCTCGGAATTTTTCTGGTACTTTTAATAAGGGGAAACCTGAAATAGGAAAACAACAGAAAACAGGAACTGGCACTAGGGTGCACTGAGTTAATAGGTTAGTACAAATATGATCAAAAGTGTATGGAAGTTCATCAATAACAAAGCAAATCACACAAAAGAGGCATGGAGCAAGCAGAAATTATAGATATGTTATGGACGTATCAACTACTGATCATAGACCCATGGTCCAAGGTGGACTACTCACCGTTCATCCGGAAAAGCATCCATGGTGGTGGAGAAGCTCCCAGAGGTGATTCCTCCCTCCGGCAGGTTGCCGGGAAGAGTTCTTCTGGTGCTCCCGATCTTGGAAGCGCGGCGGCGGCGGAACAGAGGAGAGATCGCGAAAAAGGGTTCTGTCCCCGAGGGTTTCTCGTCACGAGGAATAAATAGGCGAAAGGGGGCAGCCAGAGGTGGGCCAGGGGCTCCAGGCGCCCCCCTGGCGCAGCCAGGGGTGGGGCCTCGCCCTCTGGCCGCCTGGGCCCCCTGGCTCCCCTCTGGCCCCTCTCGGGCTCTTCGCGAAGCTTCCGGTACGCTGATTTTTCCAATATTTTTCCCGGAATTTTTCTGGTACTTTTAATAAGGGGGAGACCTGAAATAGAAAAACAGCAGAAAACAGGAACTGGCACTGGGGTGCACTGAGTTATTAGGTTAGTCCAAATATGATCAAAAGTGTATGGAAGTTCATCAATAACATAGCAATATCACACAAAAGAGGCATGGAGCAAGCAGAAATTATAGATACGTTTTGGACGTATCAACATCCCCAAGCTTAATTCCTGCTCGTCCTCGAGTAGGTACATGATAACAAGCATAATTTCTGTGGTGACATGCTAACAACCATATAAGAACTTTGTAAGTAAAGCAACCAAGGCATGTAATTCAATTCAAGTCATAACAGGCAAGAGTCTATATCTAGTATTGAAATAAGCAACATAAGAACATAAAGGTGCAAGAGCTCTCGCTGTCCGTGACTCGAATGTCTCCAAATGGTGTTTGCGTGCAAGAAAGGGGATAGGGATATACGAGAAAAGGTATTTTTATGTTGAGAACTGAATCTACTAAAGTTTCACACATGGTCTTCTTTGGAATCTTATCTTGACTCTGTTGGAAATATGCCCTAGAGGCAATAGTAAAATGTTATTATATATATTTCCACGTTCGTAATTAATGTTTATATTTCTGTGCTATAATTGCAATGACCCTGACTATGAGATTCAGAAGAAAACTCATTTGCATGTGTGGAAATGTAAACACCAAGAGTTCCTGGTTTAGCCTCTAAGACCAGCTCATGTGCTAACTGATGATTACGTTTTCTTAATCATGGACATTGTTCTTGTAACAAGGATGTCAGTAGCAATGGGAACATATTGTTAGCAGAACAATGATGTTGAACCGACCCCAGTATTGAATGATATACTTAGAGATCACATCGTAACTACGTTATAAGTCATATCATGAAATGTTATCATATACGTAATTCCTTAGACCATGAGAGTATCGAGTTGCTTCACACAGGAAGACATGCTTTGGTTCTTAGATGAATCCTCCCGTAAATGGGAAGTAGTAAAATAAGTTCTGGGTATGTCAGATGGTGTGGCTAGTGACTGTGATAGTTCAAGAATGGGATTTGCTCCTTCACGATGAAGAGATATTGACTTTGGGCCCACTCGGTACGACGGTATCCATTCTAGTCTGGCCAGACGCATTGTGATTTAATCACGGGGATACCGGAATACAATAACGAGAAATAGAGACAAACGAGCAAAGAGGATAACGAGTGGCTTGTGTTCAAGAAGTTGTTACACATGGGTGCCAAACATCTCTCCTCTAACTTTGTCATATATCACGAAGCAAAGGGAATGGTACATGACTAAACATAATGGTTCACTCGAAGTTTATTCGTGTATGTGCGGGAGTCAACATGGGTGTCCATGGCTTTGCTGTTGATTATTGGCTATTGACAAAAGGCTGTTGACCTATGTCTGGAAGATGTTCTGAGTCATGTCCGCATTATACCGAACCTATTGGGTCACACACTTAACGAGTAGTAATCTGTTAGAGAACTAGGAGATGAAAAGAGAAAGGGTACCAGAATTGTTTCGGGTGGAACCGGAAGTGTTTCTGGGTAGCACTAGAAGTGTTCTAGGTTGTGCTGAATGGTTTCAGAATATTCGTGAATGGTCTCGGATGATTTCGGAACATTCAAGAAGAGTCTTGAAGTGGTAACAAGACATCCGTGATAGTCTCGGAAGGTTTTGCAACATTCGGTAATAGTTGTGGAAAGGTTACGAAACATCGGGAAATTGTTCCGGGAGCTCCAAAAATGTTCTGGGAGGTTCCCTGGAGCTTATGGAAGTATCCGGAGGGTTATGGAACTCTCCAAGACGCGTAAACCAAAGCTAGGCCAAGTAGGAAGGTCCACAAGGCCGTAGGTCGGTGGGAAATAGACTTTCCTTGGGGGCCAGGGCAAAACGCCAGGATCCCTGGCGTTTCCCCCCTAGACGCCGTAGTCCGCGGCGTTTCGTACTGGAATCCGTGTTGGACTCCTCCTGGTGGCCAAAACCGACTTTGGGGAGAACCCTCGCCCAAGTTGCGACCCCAGGCTTCCACCTATATATTCGGGGGCAGGGGTAGCCCCAAAAACACACCAGAAAAGCCCCAAGGCTGCCCCAGCTAAATCCCACGTGCCTCTAATTCTCTTCAGGCTAGATCGTTCTAGTCCGGACGCCGCTAGGCTCTTCTCCCTCTAGTTTCTCTCGGTGGCGTTCTTCTCTGGACGGCGGAGCGCTGCTGGATTGCTACATCGGGATGTGTGGATACCGATAGAGGGATCATACCTTTGATCCTTCTTCGAGGTCCTTCTTCTTCCTCGGAGATCATGTTCGAGGGACTTGTTCGTGGGACTCGATCGGGACGGATCGTGGGACGGTTCACGGGATAGATCGCGCAACGGATCGTGGAACGGTACGCGGGATCGATATCCTCGCGGTTGGGAGGTCATTGAAATTCCTAGCTGCGGGGATCTGCACCAACGGTCTTCACCAACTCTACTTCCGCGACATCGGTTGGTGAGCCATGACCTAAAACCTTGTATGCAATCTTCTTGGATGATCTTGGGTTCTTGCTTCGTAGGCCGAAATTTTTGTTTTCTACTACATTTCCCAACAGTGGTATCAGAGCGATCCTTGATTAGATGCATGTTTAGGTCTAGATCATATGTGTGATATGAGGCATTGATTTTCTTGTTGCTTCCCTGTCATGTGATTTTTTCTATGCTTGATGGCAAGTTGAGGTTTTGCTACAAGGATTGAGTTTTCCATCGATCCCTCTATGCTGCTTTCAGTATGCTGGTTGCCTTGATCATGGTCTACATCAAACTCCTTGGATCTCATCTTAATCTCGCAATAGAAGATTTAACATGGAGGGGCTTGTGGATTTTATGAACTCAAATCCACACGGGGGTCACGCGTTTAACGAAGTTTGGCTTGTGGCATTAGTTGCTGCACGCACCCCGTATGTTAAACTAGCAACAAAAGAAGTATCGTGTTTTGTTTTATCTAGGGTTTCTCGTTTGCCTTGTAAACCTGCTTAACAACCACGATAAAAGTTGCAACAACCCGTGTAGATGGCGATCTAACTCGTTTTTGCAGAGTATGCATGTGATGTGGTATAGCCTTCAAGATTTGCAATGTGTTTGTATGAGATGCTATATGTTATGTAATATTTATTCGCGACCTGCGTGTCGTGGTACGGCATGATGACTGGAGTCATATGATTGTCACTTAATTATGGCCTGCGTGCCAGAACTGTTTGTTAGCTCGAGGCAAAGCAATAGATAGATGCAAAGGTGATGATCTACGATGCGGAGGTGGACCCCGACGCACATGCCGGAAGCCGTGGTGATGTTCCCAGCGCCAAGGACAAAGTTGTTGGACACGGTGACTTCAACCACGACGACGTGAAGACAATGAAGACTTCACGAAGCAAAGAGCTATACTATATCACAAAATTTTATGAACTGCCTGTGATGTTTATCCCTTTGATGCACCCTTGTTTGATGCGCGGTAGTCGTATTTTATTAGGGTGATCTCTCGCAAAACAATATCAAGTTGATAGTGTTCTTCCAACTGTAGCACCGTCTATACTATGTTTCACATCGGAGCAGGTCATGTCACATGGGTGCACACGGTGTGACGCATAAAAGGCGGGTGTGTTAAAAGAACACACAGCGCATTACACTTGGTTGTCTTGACGGTTTGGATAAAAGTTTGCTACCGGAACACGCCCATCGAAAGATGAACAAGAATCACATGTGTTGTGATTGGCAAGTTGGCCTACCGGTCCAGTGTAAGTCATCAGTGATGTCACATCAATGGCAGACGATTGGGTTGGATCTTGAATCACTCCAGCATCAATTACGAGAGATATTGATCTGAGTGGGAGCGCACTAAGTAATTAAATTGATTAATCACAAGTGCAACTTAATTATGAACAAAGTCTTAGTATTTGCATTATCGTTGTATAATAATGGCTCGCGTTACCACCTTCCCAATTGATTTTGATTAACTGTATTATCTGGTAAAAACTTTACGATTGGTACCGTATTGTGAGGACTATCCTCAATAGTGTCGAGAAAGAGCTTGTCCTTTCGCAAATTTTTGATGCTCTCCCGCTGATGCTATGGATGATGTGACATACGTCCATAATCCAAAATGCTAGAATTCCACCACAGCTAAGTGCATTGTCTTCACCACCATGAAACCCGAACTTTGAAACGTTTGGGATAGTTATGTTATATTCATGGAACTGGAAAATTGTTTTCAGTAGTAAGACAATTAATTTTTGATATAAGATATCTAGTACAATGTATGATTGTAAGCATTAGTGAAAATGTTCACTATGCTCTAAACAAAACTGATAAGTGTGGGATCCAGAAGAACGCCGATCATATGATGATGGGAATTAAGGGAAAGGAAGTTCCAAACGGTGTTAGTAAGACTTACACGCCGGAAAGTCCATGGCCCGTGCCATCCTTAATCATGTGTGAGCTTTTGTGAGTAGGAGTGACATTGGAAATAGAACTATGATACGTATAAACGCAAAACGAAAGAAGACTGGAATAACCAGCTCAAAAATGAAAGTCATACGGAGTTATAGATGAATTCATGGCTGGTCAAGAGATGTAATTCTTGGGAATCATGATTAAGCAGTTAATTGTGGATTCTGTATATTGTGATTAAACTGTTGATCACCGGAATATCACATCGATTGCATATTGTTGCAACTCGATACAAGAAATACTGTGGCCTTTATGACTAGCTAATGATGAGTTTTGACACGGACGAGAACTCGGTAAAAGGTTTACTATAGTGTGTGTTGACTCTATGATTATCTTCATAATTCATTTTAGAGTTGAGTAAATTGTTACTACACTTAGCCTTGTTGCAAAACATCATTTTGAATCATGTTTGTTGCAAGAGAGTTGTTCAAAGCTATGAATAACGTAAAGGCCATACTTCCATTATGAATAGGTTGTATGTTATGAATCTTGATAATAATACTAAACATCCATAACACTGACGCTAAACGTCGCAAGACTGACAGAAATACCACATAGATGTGGCACTGCCGTTTATCACAAGTGACATAACATGCATGAAGAATTTCCATGAGTGATGGACTTTCGAGTCATATGATTATGAATCACTTGACGCTTGCGATCTTTGTCTCGAAGTAATGTGACTAAAACACCGTTGATAGGCCATACATGAACGGGCAACTAAACCATTGGTAATCATACATGATGATGTGTGTAGTCCAATAAGTGTAGTTGTGTGCAGTGGATTCCCTATCTTCACTCTTGAGTTGAAGTAGATATGTGGATATCTGTTCAATAGAGACATACGTCTGAAATCTTTGAAATGTTCAAGGAATTTTAGAGTGAAATAGAAATTCATTGTAACGAGAAAATAAAGCTTCTGCAAATTAGATTGTAGAAAGCAATATTTGAGTTACAAGTTTAGCGAACGTCTGATGAGTTGTGAAGAAGTGTCATAACTTGCGTCTCCCGGAACACCACTATGAGTAAAGTGTTCGAGAGATGTAATCAAGCCATGTATGACACGGTAAGATCAAATATGACGTTTATCAATTTGCCATTATACTTATTAAAGTTATGCGTTAGAGACTACGGCTTTTACACTGAAAAGAGCACCATCAAATCTGTTGAAATAACACCATATTAGATGTGGAATGGAAGTGTTAAAATCATATTGTCTTTTCTTAAAATTTGGGTATATGAGACATGTGTTTGACATGCTCAAAACACCAAATCAGATAAGTGCTACTTTGTTAAGGTTATTCCAAAAGGGTTTGGTATTCCTCTATCACTACACAAAAGCAAAACTGTTTGCAGTTAAGAACAATGTGTTTGGAAGAAAATAGTTTCTTACAAAAAGGTGAGTGGGAGGACAGTGCAACTTGTTAAAGATTGTTGAATCTTCAAATAAGTGCGCAGCTGAACCACACAGGTTAGACAAAACTCGTACAAACATTCATGATATGTAAGACGAGATATTATTGTTCGACAATGATAAACCTGTGATATACAAAGAAGCGTTGATGGGCCCTGACTCCGGGATTTGGCTAAATGCCAAATAATCCGAGATAGTATCCATGGAAGTAAGTCAAGTTTTGAACTTGGTAGACCCTCTGAAAGACCAAAAGTATGAAGAATATATATATGGATCTATAATTGATTCGGATGAAATTGTTTTATCCATAAAGCTCAACTCGTTGGAAAATTGTTTTCTAGCAAGTTCAAAGGTTGAATACGGCGAAGCAATGTCGACCGTAGAGATGCTTTAGTCAGTTCGGGTTATATTAGCAATTACTACATATCTCATTTATAGGATATGGTAGAATGAACGTCAAAACAAAGTTCCTACACGGAAAAACAAAAGACGTATATGTGATACGACTGGAATGTTTTGTCGATTCAAAGGATGCTAAAATAGATGCAAGCCTTAGATATCCAGTGATGGAATGAAGCTAGCACAAAGGAGTTGGAATTTTCGTTATGATGAAATTGCCAAAAGAGTTTGTTTTCATCGGGAATAAACGAAGATGCTTGAATGTTCAAGAAAGTAAGTGGGAGCTGAATGATATTTCTAAAACCTTATGTAGATGACATATTGTTGATTGGAAATAATATAAATTTCTTGACACGAATAAGGACTTCATTGGAAATAGTTTTCAGTTGAAGAACTTGGGCTGATATAGCATTAGTATTGAGCATAGTGATCTATTAATATAATAAGTGCTTGATCATGCTAAAGCCAACACTACATATTGACATGATACTAAAGAAGTTTAGTATGAAACGCCAAGAAACATGTTCTTATCAAAGTCGTGGTGAAAAGTTGTTTGCAGAAATCGGTGTTGATGAACACAGATAGGCAAAAACACGTGAATTGAATTACACTCACCTGTGTGTTTGGATTAATCATGCACACCATAATATGAAAACAACCAGATATGTCCAGTGCTCCAAAACGTTGTGAGCAAGATACCAAAGTGATCAATATGTTGATCGTTGGACAAACAGTGAAAAGTTAAACTTATGATAGATAAGATATGTTTCTCGAAAAATGGAGATAATGGAGAGCTCGTTGTAATGAGTTACACCAGCTGAATTTTTGATGTAAATCAGTTACACAAATTCAGTCTTCATACCTACTCCGACCGATTTTCGATTTTAATTGGGATTATGTGTTTCACACGTAAGGGTGGCACAGTACGAAGGAACTGTGTTAAGTTAGATACTGTGGAGAATTCTATAACAGACGCTAAGTATATTGTTGCTTAAAGAAGTAACAAGGGAGGGTATTTTGAATCACCAGTTGATTTATGAACATGGTATGGTTTCCTAGATGCTTGAAGGTAATGGAACATTGATGAATGATTTCATGACTTATTCTAAAGGAACCAAGGTCCTGCCAAATGATTCAAACATATACAAAGCTAAATTGATAAAATTAGTGAATTTTATGATAGCGTGAAAACGCAAAGATATGCAAGATACAAACGGGCCTGAAACGTCAGATTCGTAGATGAAGTCTATACCACAAATGAAGCATGTATTACACCGTATGCCATAGGTGTAAAGTGCTGAAGCACTGATAATATTATTGACTCTAGTGCAAGTGGGAGACTGTTGGAAATATGCCCTAGAGGCAATAATAAAATGTTATTATATATATTTCCACGTTCGTAATTAATGTTTATATTTCTGTGCTATAATTGCAATGACCCTGACTATGAGATTCAGAAGAAAACTCATTTGCATGTGTGGAAATGTAAACACCAAGAGTTCCTGGTTTAGCCTCTAAGACCAGCTCATGTGCTAACTGATGATTACGTTTTCTTAATCATGGACATTGTTCTTGTAACAAGGATGTCAGTAGCAATGGGAACATATTGTTAGCAGAACAATGATGTTGAACCGACCCCAGTATTGAATGATATACTTAGAGATCACATCGTAACTACGTTATAAGTCATATCATGAAATGTTATCATATACGTAATTCCTTAGACCATGAGAGTATCGAGTTGCTTCACACAGGAAGACATGCTTTGGTTCTTAGATGAATCCTCCCGTAAATGGGAAGTAGTAAAATAAGTTCTGGGTATGTCAGATGGTGTGGCTAGTGACTGTGATAGTTCAAGAATGGGATTTGCTCCTTCACGGTGAAGAGATATTGACTTTGGGCCCACTCGGTACGACGGTATCCATTCTAGTCTGGCCAGACGCATTGTGATTTAATCACGGGGATACCGGAATACAATAACGAGAAATAGAGACAAACGAGCAAAGAGGATAACGAGTGGCTTGTGTTCAAGAAGTTGTTACACATGGGTGCCAAACATCTCTCCTCTAACTTTGTCATATATCACGAAGCAAAGGGAATGGTACATGACTAAACATAATGGTTCACTCGAAGTTTATTCGTGTATGTGCGGGAGTCAACATGGGTGTCCATGGCTCCGCTGTTGATTATTGGCTATTGACAAAAGGCTGTTGACCTATGTCCGGAAGATGTTCTGAGTCATGTCCGCATTATACCGAACCTATTGGGTCACACACTTAACGAGTAGTAATCTGTTAGAGAACTAGGAGATGAAAAGAGAAAGGGTACCGGAATTGTTTCGGGTGGAACCGGAAGTGTTTCCGGGTAGCACTAGAAGTGTTCTAGGTTGTGCTGAATGGTTTCAGAATATTCGTGAACGGTCTCGGATGATTTCGGAACATTCAAGAAGAGTCTTGAAGTGGTAACAAGACATCCGTGATAGTCTCGGAAGGTTTTGCAACATTCGGTAATAGTTGTGGAAAGGTTACGAAACATCGGGAAATTGTTCCGGGAGCTCCAAAAATGTTCTGGGAGGTTCCGGGAGGTTCCCTGGAGCTTATGGAAGTATCCGGAGGGTTATGGAACTCTCCAAGACGCGGAAACCAAAGCTAGGCCAAGTAGGAAGGTCCACAAGGCCATAGGTCGGTGGGAAATAGACTTTCCTTGGGGGTCAGGGCAAAACGCCAGGGTACCTGGCGTTTCCCCCCTAGACGCCGTAGTCCGCGGCGTTTCGTACTGGAATCCGTGTTGGACTCCTCCTGGTGGCCAAAACCGACTTTGGGGAGAACCCTCGCCCAAGTTGCGACCCCAGGCTTCCACCTATATATTCGGGGGCAGGGGTAGCCCCAAAAACACACCAGAAAAGCCCCAAGGCTGCCCCAGCTAAATCCCACATGCCTCTAATTCTCTTCAGGCTAGATCGTTCTAGTCCGGACGCCGCTAGGCTCTTCTCCCTCTAGTTTCTCTCGGTGGCATTCTTCTCTGGACGGCGGAGCGCTGCTGGATTGCTACATCGGGATGTGTGGATACCGATAGAGGGATCATACCTTTGATCCTTCTTCGAGGTCCTTCTTCTTCCTCGGAGATCATGTTCGAGGGACTTGTTCGTGGGACTTGATCGGGACGGATCGTGGGACGGTTCACAGGATAGATCGCGCAACGGATCGTGGAACGGTACGCGGGATCGATATCCTCGCGGTTGGGAGGTCATTGAAATTCCTAGCTGCGGGGATCTGCACCAACGGTCTTCACCAACTCTACTTCCGTGACATCGGTTGGTGAGCCATGACCTAAAACCTTGTATGCAATCTTCTTGGATGATCTTGGGTTCTTGCTTCGTAGGCCGAAATTTTTGTTTTCTACTACGTTTCCCAACAGACTCATCCCCAGAACACTAGCCAGGTACAAGTCAAAATGATTCACTCCTTTTCGACATTTTGAGCACTCATGCAATGGATGAGCGTAAGCAAGAAAGTTGACACTTAAGATGGCAAAGAGAGAATATGGTGGAGGAGGAAGACAAAAAGGGGTGAAAGGCTCACATCAATGAGGACAATCATAGGCGAGAGAAAGCCAAATGATAGATATGATGTGAGGAGTAGGGATTGCCATGCAACGGATGCACATATGAGCTAAGGTAAGCTCTCCGATGGAACTAGTGGGGGTGCATCCAACTTGCTTGCTCAAGAAGACCTAGAGCTCATTTGAGGAGGCTCATCATTGGAATATACAAGCCAAGTTCTATAGTGTGAAGGTCCCCACATAGCTATATGCATGAATGATAATCTCTATGGAGTACAAGATACAAGATGGAGTACGAGTGTGGATCTTCTCAAAAAAGAATAGTAGTGTGCCCCCTTATCTCTTTTTGTTTCTCCTTTCTGTTTTTTTTCTTTTTCTATTTTTTTTGTATTTTTTGGTGGCCTCAATGGCTCTTTCTATTTAACTCTCATTTGTCCTCTTTGGGATCTTTTAATTTTTCCATTTTGGGATCTTTTCTCACTTTAGGGACAACAGTCTATATATTACAAAAAGTATAGAAGATCTTTCACACTTTACAAAGTACTCGAATCATAAAGAAAATGTAACTATCATGATGTATGCAAATGTATGCCTCTGCCAGTGTAGCAGGATATGCAATGATACTAGCGCGTCATGTAGCAATGATTAGGGCAAGGCCCAACTAGCATGCCGCTCATCGATCAAGCAAGTAGCATGTATGAAATGAAGATCAAGTCATGAGAAGATGAATGTTGCATGGCAATGTATCTCAGAAAGGCTATGGAAATGCCTTGATAGGTAGGTATGGTGGCTGTTTTGAGGAAGGATATAAGGAGGCTTACGATGACAGAGCGTATCGTGCCAAGGGTTTGGATGTACCGGCGAAGGTGGACGCTAACTCTCGGAGTGAGAAGAAAGCAATGCACGGCACAGGAGAGGCTAGCAAAATATGGGAAGGTGGAAGTGTCAACTTTCGAATACTCACATTACTCCGAAGAACTCATGCACTTATTATCGGTAACTCTCAATCTAATAAGGAGGTTCAGAAAGAGACATGTACCCCGAGGAGGAGTGTATGGGGGTTTGGTTATCCTTGCGCATCCTCGACTCATGGTACGTGAGTGTACTCTAATATTCGACCCCTTAGAAGAGTAGTGATCCAACTAGTAGCTAAAGTTCTCAACTAATTTGTAGGTTTTCGAAAAACACACGGATTTCCCAAAATACGACATCTATCACTAATAGGCTCGAGATCTTGACACCAAAAGTTCAAACATTACTCTAGTCAATACCTCAAAACTATTGCAAGTTACTACTACAAAGAGAATAGCAACTTCAACTACCTACTTTCTAGTCAAGACACAAAAATCAGTGCAACAGGAAAACTCTCTAACAATATAAAACATGCAACCTATAGAAATTTCAACCTAAAACAAAAGAAAAGCTCTAGAAAAACTAAAGCACTACAACTAAACAGAGCAGCAGCTAAGAAAAGAAAAAGAACAACTCACAGCTAAAAGAATAAGCAAGCAAATCCTATGAGGAGTTCTAGTTCAAGCGGAGCGTGTAATTCTCCCACACAGAAGAGTAAGTTGGGGTCTAACTTGTTACTACAGCAAACAAAGAAAAAAAAACCTAGAAAAGTAAAGAGCGAGATGCTCCAAGCATAGCACACAACGCATGAAGTGATAAAAATATAGTGAAACGAGGGACGAACTGATAATTGTTGATGAAGAAGGGGATGCACGGGGGCATCCCCAAGCTTAGACGCTTGAGTCTCCTTGAATATTTCTTGGGGATGCATGGGGGCATCCCCAAGATTGAACGCTTGACACTTCTTAATCTTCTTTCATCATCTCCCCTCACACACTTGAAAACTCCCTTCATACATAACTCATCATAATCTTATTAGCGAGGTTAGTACCCATAATAAAATAATTTATTTCTCTACTGGAAATAAATATAATCTTGAAGAGCTACTGTTTCTCAAGATTGCCAAACAGTTTTTGCAAAGAAAAAGCATGCTTAAGATTTGCAAAATGAAGAAAAGGCAAAACAGGACAGAATCTGTGAAAAAAAGACCAGCAGGTAGTAAAGAATTTTTTAGGGGTACTTCTGCAACTCAAATAAAAAAACTCAGAACATACGAAAGTTTCATAATTTTATAGAGCACGCTGTGTAAAACATTCATCTCAAAAAGATGAACTGGGTGTTTTCGCTGATTTTTCTAGTCACGAGGGCAGAATCTGTTTTCTGGACAGCGTGTCACAACTTTCACTTCCCTTGTCGTATGAGGATATAAAAGGCACAAAGCTTGAAAAGTAAAGATACAATGATGTTGCTACAGTAGTAACAATCATCAAGACCACTAAAAGCAGAAGAAAAACAAAAAGGAAATCCTAAATTCGTTGCGGGCTGCCTCCCGAAAGCGCTTCTTTAAAGCCATTAGCTAGGCTTAATGCAAATAGATCAAGTCTTTTCAAGAAAATAACTAGCCCGTGTGACGGACTCAAAAGGCAACTTAATCTTTTTCCTAGGGAAGTGTTCCGTCCCTTTCTTGAGAGGGAATTGTAATTTTATAATCCCTTCTTTCATATCTATAACAGCACCTACGGTGCGAAGAAAAGGACGTCCCAAAATAAATGGACAAGAAGGTTCACATTCAATGTCCATAATAGTAAAAGCAACGGGAACATAGTTGTCATTTACAATGATAAGAACATCATCTATCTTCCCCAAAGGTTTCTTTACGGAAGATTTGACGAGACGAACACCAAAAGAACAAGCATCAAAAGGTTTCAACTCAAATATATCATACATTCTTTTGGGCATAACAGAGGTACTAGCTCCAAGATCACATAAAGCAAAGCAAGAAAAGTTATTCAAATTAATTTTAATCATAGGATCCCAACCATCTTCTATCTTTCTAGGTATGGAGGCTTCTAACCTAAGCTTCTCCTCCCTAGCTTTGATGAGAGCATTAGTGATATGCTCCGTGAAGGCAAGATTAAGTGTGCTAGTGTGGGGGTCTCTAGACATCTTGTGAAGGAAACGAATAACTTCAGAAAGAGTGCAATTATCAAAATCAAGGTCACTACTATCAAGTAAAGTGGTAGTGGTGTCCTTTAGCCCCACTTGTTTGGTAGCTTCTATAGTCATATGAATTTCTTCTTCTATGGTTAAGGTCATAGCATCACCATTAATAGGTCCTATGGGACTAGGGGTGCATTGGGTGCTAAAAGTTTGGATATCCTCAACCACTTGGATAGTAGCAACAGTATGGTGTGTGGGAAGGCTCTTAATTCTATCTTCTTCCTCTTTTTCTCTAGCCCATCTCTCTTTAAGTTTAGCCATCATCCTAATGTTTTCATTAATTTTCAATTGAATAGCATTCATAGGAGTGACCTTCCTCTCCTCAAGGGGAGAAGTTCTAATTTTAAGCAATTCTACTTCATGGGCTAAATTGTCTACCTTCGACAAGAGGGTATCTAGCTTGTCTAGTTTTTCCTCTACACTCTTGTTGAAGGCTTTTTGGGTAGTGATATAGTCTTTAAGCATACTCTCTAATTCAGAGGTGGAGTTTTTGGTGCTAGGATAAGTGTTGTTGTTCCCATGGTTGTTGGAGGGGAACGGTCTAGGATTGCTACCAAAGTTACTCCTATAAGCATTGTTGTTGAAGTTGTTTCTAGAGATAAAGTTCACATCTACTTGATCCTGAGCAATCAAATAATTTAAAGGAACATTTTGAGGATCAATAGGAGATTTCTTGGTAAGTAAAGACATGATCAAGTCAACTTTTTCATTTAGGGAGGAGATCTCCTCGACAAAGTTTACCTTCCTACCTGTTGGAGCTCTTTCGGTGTGCCATTGGGAATAGTTGGTCATCATCTCATCGAGAAGTTTTGTTGAAGCACCAAGTGTAGTTGACATAAAGGTTCCTCCCGCGGCCGAATCTAACAAGTTCCGCGAGGTAAAGTTCAAGCCTGCATAAAAAGTCTGGATAACCATCCAAGTAGTCAAACCATGTGTAGGGCAATTCTTAACAAGAGATTTCATGCGTTCCCAAGCTTGGGCAACGTGCTCATTATCCAATTGCTTAAAATTCATAATAAAGCTCCTCAACTGGATAATCTTAGCAGGGGGGTAGTACTTCCCGATAAAAGCATCCTTGCACTTATCCCAAGAATCTATGGTATTTTGAGTCAAGGATTGAAACCAGATTTTAGCTTCATCCCTCAAAGAGAAAGGAAAAAGCTTAAGCTTAACAATATCACCATCTACTTCTTTGTACTTTTGCATATCACAAAGCTCAATAAAATTATTTAAATGCAAAGCAGCATCATCTCTAGCACCAGAGAATTGATGTTTCATAACAAGGTTCAGCAAAGCAGGTTTAATCTCATAAGAAGGTGCTGAAGTAGCAGGTGTAGCAATAGGAGTGCAGATAAAGTCACTGTTGTTGTGACTAGTGCAGTCACACAACTTGGTGTTCTCAGAGGAACCCATATCAGCAGCAGGCAAGATAACTTTTTTTTTGGTTTTTGATAAAAGACACTAAAGAAAAAACTGAAAGGTAAACTAACAAGACTAAAAATCAAAGATAAAAGATAGTGTGCAACTCCCCTATCTTGAAGAGTGGAGGGCGCGGCAACGGCGCCAGAAATTTGCTTGATACACGAGATAACTTCTCGCCCTCGTTGGTTACCCCAAGTGGAAGGTGAGATGTAGCGTAACGGCAAGTTTCCCTTAGAAAAGATGCTAAGTTTTAAAGTATCGAACCCGTAGGACTCCTGGGTCAACAAGTAGGTGGTGAAGTGAACAACTGGCGCCGTTGACAATCTAAGGATTGCTAACTTCACCTGGACCTGCACACACAACAGATAGCTTTGCTCCCAACGAGTACAGAGGAGTTGTCAATTCCTCCGGCCTTGTTGTTTACAAAGGATAAAACACACGAGATAATAATGATAGTGATAGCTTCGGAAAAGTAAATACTGTCGGGGGAATGACCCCCGGGTAGGGTCACCCAGGGGAAATAGTTCATCAAACAAAGATCAACGACCTAATGGTCACTGATCTAATCAAGGCCGAGCTAAACAAGAGTAACCAAGAAGTGGGCCGAACTGTTCCAAGTGAGGGCCGATTGCCCCGAAGAAGGCGCAATCGGCCTCATCCAGGAGCATCCGGCCGAAATAAGAAGAGCAGCGTACGATCAGAGGTCCAGATGGGACACCTGGTACAGGAGCATTCAATGCGCAATCCCTGAAGATCGGGACTGTTAGAGGCGTGCGGTCTCCTCCAGCGCCGATCACGCGGACAGGCCGACATTCCTAAGTGTCTAGCCTCACTGTTCACTACCGAGGTCTACGGATAGCAGTATGGCGAGCCGCAAGTCTACACCGGGTCATCCGGAGAAGCACGACGTTAGGTCCCTAGCCGATCTGAGACAGACAGCTAGGCCCTTCCTCTTGTGTATTTACTTTTGTACCCTGGGCTCGGCCTATAAGCGCCCCGGATACCCCTCCCGCGTGAGGGAGGACGGAGCAGTTATTACATTCTCACCCACCAGAGAGAGCAAGGAGAGAGTAGAGACTAGAGGCCCTCTTCTTCTTCCTCTCAAACAGCTCAAGGAGCATTCATTGTAGCCAGAGTTATTGCATATATCTAGCTCGGCACGACTAGGGGTGTTATCTCTACGGAGAGCCCCGAACCTGGGTACATCGTGGTGTCTCACCGTGCGTTCCCATTCTCGCTTCCGGTACCAGCGACACTAACCTCGGTCTGTACCCCTCTTTAGCCATCCCCATGGCATCTGCTGTTACATATCGACGACAGTTGGCGCCCACCGTGGGGCAGGCCGAGGCGTCGACTGGAGTTCTGATCCGGACGGGACCATCATCTGCATCGCGCATGCGCTTCGCTCCGGCCTGGTGATGAGGAGCGGAGCGTGGGACTTTGTCATCGACAACGCCTCACGGTTTGGGGCTGGAATGCCTCTACCGCGCGGCGTCATCATTCCTTTCGGCGGACATCGCGTCTTCGTCGCAGCACTCCCTGACGTGTTTCCCAGGGAGGTACGGGTGTTTTCTGAGCTCTCGGATCCGCTGCCAGGAGGGCCGGATGCCGTGGGGACAGAGGCACGACTGCGCACATCCGTGCGGAGGTCATGATGGCGGGGGCGTCAAGTCGCCACAGTTCTACTTCAGCTTCCCGAGCCGCGAGGGCAGCATCTGCAGAAGCAGGCCCAAGCAACCCACCGGATGTGCTCAGCACTCCCGTGGATCTTCACGCCGACCCAGCTGTGGCTCACGCCGAGCTGGAGAAGGCGCGTCAGGCTCTGAAGGAACAATCAGATCGGATCGACGCTGAAAAGCGCCGAATGGAGGCATCAGTTCAGGAGTACAACACAGCGCATGGCATTCAGCAGCGTGTTGTCCCACCCCCAGCCATTGAGGAGCTTCGGGTAGCAGGCCGAGAGGTCGGCAGAGAGCTGGGAGGAGCCCAGCAGCCAGTAGCGTCCATCATTGTGGCACCACAGATTTCATACAGTTCTCCTGTGAAGAACATGAGAGTTGCCCAGCAGGTCGCCACCGAGATGGAGCATCTGGAAGGAGAAGAGTTGCGGGAGAGGACGCGCCGAATGCGCGACCTCATAACCACCGCGAACCAGCAGCAAAGGGCGGCCACCGAGCAGCAAGGGCCAGTAGCATCAAAGTCACTTCGGGCAACTGCGGGTGCGAATCAGCTGAATGCGCCGCAGCGGCAGCAAAGGCAAGCATTCTCACCGCATGGCAGTTTGCACCGCAGTCGGAAGAATCAAGGGGCTGCAGGAGGCAGTCGGAGAGATGAGCCAGCGGTCAACAGCAGGCGCAACGAGCAACCGGCGGCATCAGTCCGGCCGGCAATAAGCCAACGGTTAGGTCCCCGAGCAATCACAGACAACGACGCAAGACACCGAATCGAGCAGTTGCAGCAGGATAAGCAACCGGAAGATGATGCGCCGGCGGGTCCATCATGTTTCGGCTCGTGCATTCGGCAAGAGCAGTTCCCCAAAGGTTTCACATTGCCCAGGGACACCCCAAGTACAATGGATCAGTCAAGCCAGAAGATTGGCTGGTCGATTATATGACAGCCGCCGGTATCGCAGGAGGTGGTCGGCGCGTAGCAGTACGCTATGCTCTGCTCATGATCCAAGGTTCAGCTCGGTCCTGGTTAAACAGCCTGCCCAACAACAGTGTCAATTGCTGGAAGGATTTTGAGGACGCATTTGTCCGCAATTTCACGGGTACTTATGAGCGCCCAGGTCTGCCTCGGCACCTGGCACTTTGCGTACAAGGAAAGGACGAGCCCCTTCGCGATTACCTTCAGCGGTGGATCAAGCTCAGGAACACTTGCGAGGGAGTTCATGAAATCCAAGCCATCCAGTACTTCACTGACGGCTTCTTGGACGGGTCTTTGTTGAAGCACAAGCTCCTGCGTAAGGAGATAACATCTTTGGTCGATCTGATGAGGATAGCCAATTCATTCGCCGCATCTGACTCTGCAATGAGCCCGATCACATTAAGTCCCAGTGGTTTCATCCAAGGGCAGCCATCCGGCCAGCAGCAGCAATCAGTAGAAGCAAATGGTCCCAACCGGCGCGAGAGGCGCGAGATCCAGAGGAACAACAACTTCGGCAACAACAACAACACCCCCAACTTCAACAACACCAACAACAACACTGGTTTCAACAAGAGGAAGGATGAGCAGCCGGATGCCCAGTATGGCAATCGGCAGGTAGCAACAGTGCAACACCAAGAGGAACAAGGGGCTGCGGGAGGCAGTCGGAAGATGAAGCCTGCAGAGAGACCGCCAGGTCAACCCAGGCCCCCATACACGTTCAAGGACATGATGAACCAGCCCTGCAAGATGCACAGTGGAGTAGGCAAGCCCGCATCGTACACCACTCGGCAGTGCATTTGGGTTGAGCGTTTGGCAAAGGGAGGAGCAGGAAATCCACCCCCACCTCCACCCCCACCCCCAGGCCCACCACCAGCAAATGCTCGGCAGCAGTTCCCACGTCATGATGCAGCATATATGATCTTCACCAGCGAGTCAGAGGACAAGGGCAGTCGGAGAGCCCGTGAGAAGGCAGTCAATGCCACCATGCCAGAAATTTCTCAGATGTTGAACTGGTCGGACAATGCCATAACATGGGGCCCAGAAGACCACCCGAGCGTAATGCCCAACTCGGGCAGTTATATGCTCGTGGTGGATGCAATCTTGGCGGCACCATTGCATTCATGCAAGTTCACCAGTCGCTTATTCATGGAGGCAGTGCCATCAACATTCTGTACAGAGACACAATGATCAAGCTCGGCATCAGCGAGAGCGAATTAGAGCCCAGCAGAACTACGTTCCATGGGATAGTGCCCGGCCTGTCATGTACCCCATTAGGCCGCATTCGTCTTGAGGTAGTATTCGGGTCGGAAGAGAATTTCCGCCGAGAGCCGATCTGGTTCGAGGTGAACGATCTGAGCAGCCCATACCGTGTTCTGCTCGGGTCGCCTGCAATCACCAAGTTCATGTTCAACATCATGCAGCCATACTTAAAGATGAAGCTCCCAGGGCCGAATGGTCCAATCACTATGTGTGGTGACTACAGGAAGTCACTGGAGTGTTCATCCGCTGGTTCCAAGCTAGCTGATTCTCTGATCATAGATGCAGAACGGCGCCAGCTGGACAAGGTGGTAGCAGTAGTCCAAGCTCAAATGAAGGACCCCATGCCGAGCACAAAGGACAAGAGGCCGGATGATGAGACCATATTTCAAGCGGCAAAGGACATCAAGAAGATCGCCCTGGACCCCTCCGACCCGAGCAAGTGCGTCATTGTTGGGGCCGACTCAGCAGCAAATAGGAAGGCGAGCTCGTCGAGTTCCTCCGTGAGAACCGTGACATCTTCGCATGGTCCCCACATGACATGCCTGGTGTACCGAGGGAACTTGCCGAGCACAAGATTCATATCCGACCTGGATCCAAGCCGATCAAGCAGCCACTTCGGCGTTTTTCAGAAGAGAAGAGAGGAGCAATCGACGATGAGATAGCCAAGTTGCTCGCAGCAGGATTTATCAAGGAAGTGTTCTACCTAGACTGGTTAGCTAATCCAGTTTTGGTTCCAAAGAAGAATGGAACTTGGCGCATGTGTATAGATTACACTTGCCTGAATAAGGTCTGCCCCAAGGATCCTTTTGCATTGCCCCGTATCGATCAAGTGATTGACTCTACGGCTGGCTGTCAGCTCTTGTGCTTTCTGGATGCCACAGCAGGCTACCACCAGATTAAGCTTGATGTAAACGATCAGATTAAAACATCTTTTATTACCCCTTTCAGGGCTTATTGTTACATCACCATGCCATTCGGCCTAAAAAACGGTTGTGCGACTTATCAGCGTACTATGCAGCGGTGTGTTCGGCCTCAGTTAGGTCGGAACATACATGTATATGTAGACGACCTCGTGGTCAAGTCGGTGCTGGGATCAACCTTATTGGATGACCTCAAGGAGACATTTGCAAATTTGCGGGCATACCAAATCAATCTCAACCCAGAGAAGTGTGTGTTCGGCGTGCCAGCCGGCAAGCTGCTTGGTTTTCTAGTGTCCGAGAGAGGGATAGAGTGCAACCCTGAGAAGATTGCAGCGATTGAGAGGATGGGCAAGCCCAGAAATCTCAAAGATGTGCAGAAGTTCACCGGATGCTTGGCATCGCTCAACCGATTTCTCAGTCGGCTGGGAGAGAAGGCAATTCCACTGTACCAACTAATGAAGAAAACAAACAATTTCAGCTGGACGCCGCAGGCGGACGAGGCATTCAAACAGCTCAAGCATATGATGTCCACTGCTCCAGTGGTTCTCACTTCCCCAAAAGGTGACAAGCTTGAATATGTACTGCAGATTCACTTTGCAGCATCAAATAATGTGGCCGAATACGAAGCTTTGGTGCATGGTGTCCGAGTGGCCAAGGAGATTGGCATTCTGCGAATTCTATGTTATGGTGATTCCGATCTGGTGGTGCAACAATGCACTGGCACTTGGGATGCAAAGGATGAAAATATGGCACGATACAGATTACTTATGCAGCAGTTGTCTGGATTCTTTGAGGGGTGTGAATTCCATCACATTCCCAGAGCTGAAAATGAAGCAGCAGATGTACTGTCCAAGCTGTGATCCACCAGAAAGGAAGTTCCTCCAGGAATATCACTAGAAAATATCCACAAGCCATCCATCAATCCTTCCCCAGAATCAGAGTCAATCTTTATTCCGGCCAACCTGAAGATGGCAGAACTTGAAGCAAAAAAGCAAAAAGAAAAGGAGCATTCAGCAGCACTAGGGGCTGCCGATTGCGAACCAGGGGCTGCTGTCGTCAGCTCGGGGATTGAGGAAACCATGCCAGATGCAATCGGCTCTTCCCCCTCCGTGCTTCCAGTAGTGGCAGACGCACAACCAGAGCCAGAAGCAATTACTGTAATGGTGATTGTGGCAGAACCGTCATGGGCAGAACCATTCAGAGATTTCCTGGTAGACGGCATACTCCCAGAAGATGAAGTAGAAGCTCGGCAAATCCAACGCCGATCCGGAGCATACACGATCATCAACAACGAGCTGGTGCACCGAAGTGCAACAGGAGTTCTTCAGCGATGTGTGGAAGAAGACAAGGGGCTGGAGCTGCTCCGAGACATCCACCAAGGTGAATGCGGTCATCATGCATCAGTAGTAGAAATAGTCGCCAAGGCTTTTCACCATGGTTTTTACTGGCCGACTGCGAAAGAAGCGGCAGAAGATCTGGTCAAGCATTGCAACGGGTGTCAAAGATTTAAAGCAAAGAGTCATTTACCAGCCTCAGCACTCAAGACAATTCCGATCACATGGCCGTTTGAAGTTTGGGGTCTGGACATGGTAGGGCCGTTCAAAACAGCAAGAGGCGGTATGACACACTTACTGGTAGCAGTAGACAAATTTACCAAATGGATAGAGGCAAGGCCGATCAAGAAACTGGACGGGCCGACTGCGGTCAGGTTCATAGAAGACATCATGGTCAGATATGGAGTGCCACACAGCATCATCACTGACAATGGAACAAACTTTGCAAAGGGGCGCTAGCTCGGTTTGCCTCCCAGCAGGGCATCCGGCTGGACGTCGCATCCGTGGCTCACCCACAGTCAAATGGTCAAGCAGCGCGGGCGAATGGTCTCATTTTGTCCGGAATCAAGCCAAGATTGGTGGAACCATAGGAAAGAGCACCTGGGGCATGGGTTGATGAGTTGCCATCAGTACTTTGGAGTTTGCGCACCACGCCAAACCGTTCAACTGGATTCACCCCTTTCTTCCTAGTATATGGCGCCGAAGCAATGCTCCCTTGCGACATTGAGTTCGATTCACCTCGTCATGCCATGTACAAGGAAGCAGAAGCCAAGGAAGATCGTGAGGACGGCGTTGATCTTAGAGAAGAAGCATGCCTCCTGGCCTTGTCCAGGTCGGCAATATACCAGCAGAAGCTGCGTCACTACCACAACAAGAAGATCCGTCCCCTAGCTTTTCGTGAGGGTGACTTGGTGTTGCGCCGAATCTAGAAATCGGATGGCCAGCACAAGTTATCCTCTCCTTGGGAAGGTCCATTCGTCGTCAGTCGAGCGCTCAAAAAACAATGCGTACTACCTCATTGATCTCAGGAAGCCGACCCGATACGTGGATACTTCGGGGCAAGAAACGGAGCGTCCTTGGAACGCCGAGCTGTTATGTCCGTTTTACAGTTGAATGGTATTGTTGTATCCCCTCCCTTTGTGGAATTATTATCAATGAGAATAGCCGTGCGTCCATGAGACTGCATTCGGCAGGAGTTATGAAATTATTTGTTTTAGCATGTTTTCAGTTCCGGGGTTAGCAAAAGCAGACCCAGGGACTGGCCGGTTTCCCCGAAAGGGGTATACTTGGAGAAAAAGCGAAACGAGTGAAGGGTTTTGTGAAAGCTGGTCCGAACCGAATGAAAACCGCAGGTCGGCTGTAATGTCGGGGGGATGCGGCCGAACAAAATTATCAATCGGAGAGTTTATACTCAAAGTATATCTAGTTCGGAGCAAGCCGTTCACAACCCACCGATTGCGACCAGGCTGGCTGGCCAAGCAATCGACATGTTGCAAGCGGTCCAGCTATGAAACTTTCACCTTTGCGAGAAAAACCGGGAACCTAGAAGTATTTGTCAAAAAATTCTTTTAAGGTCTATTCTCCGATCCGACCACAGACCGCAGATCGGCTGTAAGGTTGGTGAGAGTTTTGACCAAGAGAGAACAAGTGGCAAAGAAAAAGTCAATCGGTTGAAAAACGCAAAGGCGGATGCCATGATCATTTAAGCAAAGATTAAGTTCACAAGCAAAGATAGGGCCAGTTGGCCGAATGGTGTTCATTACATGAAATTGGCCCTCGACGGGCGCACTTGGAATTTAATTGTTTATCGAGCAAAAGCAGGAAACGAGGTCGGTGTGCCGAGCTTAGGCAGCTGGCGCATCTGGAGCATCCGGCGCATCCGGCGCACAGGGAGCGGTCGGAGCCGTGCTGGTGGTACCTTCGGGAGCGGAAGAGGCAGTGGTCTTGGCTTGATCGCGAGGGGGATCCTGGGCGGTGCTCACCGAGTGCCCGTCGAAGGAACCCTCGCTCTCTTCCTCGACATCGTCATCGGCGTAATCTGAAGAGTGGGAGTTCTCGCGGCCAACCTGACGAACAGGTCGGGACTAGGGCCCCTTTTCCTCGCTTGTGGTGTATAGAAGGTCGCTGAAGGAGGCAACTCCAGTCGGCTGGCCAACAGAATCAACATAGGGAGTGACCTCCAGGAGATCCAAACCATTGGTAAGCTCCTTGGCAACGTGGCAGATCTGAGTCCAGAGCTCGCCGATGGATTCTTCCGAACCTTCCCGTAGAGCAGTCATCAGTTGCAGATCAATTCCAGGATACCAGCTCTTCGCGATAGAGAGGGCGGCCTGCACCCCAGATCAGAAGGCAGAGTCGAGCATATGGTCAACCTGGCGGCCTACAACTTTCAGACTCCGGGGAACATCTTCATGCTTATCAAATGCAATGGTCTTATGCTTGCCCTTGAACAAATTGTCATTCAACTTATGGATGCAAGTCTTGTATGTGCACAGGGCACCCTTCACATGAGGAATCCGAGCATCCAGGGCAACCACGAAGTCTTCGGCATCCCAGCCAACATCAGCAGCAACTACCACACCCTGCACTCGGTGGGCTGCAGCAACTGCTTCATCAGCGGTGGTGTTGGAGTGGGGCCAGGCATCTGGCAAGAGCAATCGGAGAAGGAAGTTAGTCCGGCAAACGGCAAAGTCAGATCGGAGTGGCAAAAGCAAAAATTACCTGCAAGAGCAAGATCTACTCGGTGGAGGCAGGTGTGGGCAAGATCAACATTGGCTTGGGCATGCTGGATCTCTATTATCTGCTGGGCGTCCATGTCCTCGGCACGTTTAACAGCGTCATCCCTTTCCTTCATGAGTTGGCCCTCAGCCTCAATTCGGGCATCGGAGAGCCTCTGAAGTTCATGTTCATGGGCGCGCCGGGCAGCGGCGAGGTCGTCGGCACCTCGTTGAAGTTTGGCTTGAAGCTCAGTTTCGGCAGCAGCTAGGCGCTGGTTTTATTGTTCGGCGCGGCCGAGCTGGCCATTCTTCTCACTGAGCTGGGTCTCCAATTCGGCGATTCTCTTCTGAGCAGCCTCCAGCTCGGAGGAGCGAGTGGCAGCAGCTACAAGTGTGCAATGGAGTAAGGATGTAATCATAATCGAAGGAAGCAAGAAAGGACAAGCAAAATATACCCGTGAGTTCCTGAATTTTGGCAGCTTGGGCATCAACATTCTTCTTCAGAGCAGCAATGGACTTCTGACCCGCTGAATAAGCGGCCAGAAGCTCTTCAAATACAGCTTTACGTCTATCACAGATGGCCTGAAAAATGGGCCGATCAAAGTTAAAGCAAAAGCATAAGGTAATAAAGAGAAATGAAGATCCGGACAGATTGAAAGCAATCGGCCCGAATCTCGGGGACTACAACCTGTGGGTGCGCTAGGCGCGCCCCCACTGAAAGGAGAGCTTACAGTAACAGAGTGGTTGGAGGCAAGGATTTGACCCAATGAAGAATCGGCGAAGCGTCGGATGTCGGTGGCAAGACCACCCAAACGATCCAGAAGCTAGGACGGAAGTTGGTCCTCGGAGCCACGAGGCGGAAGACCAGAGTCAGCATCAGGTCGGACAGGCGAGACATCGGAGGTGCCAAAGTATGCCTCGCGGAATCGGTCGACCAGTACGAGCTGGCGGCCGGATGGCGGTTGGCGAACAAGGACACCGGAGGACGGTGCTGTAGAAGCACTGGATCCGGCAGCAGCATGAGTAACAATCGGAGCAGTAGGTGGAGCAGCAGTGGGCTCGGTGGAGATGACAGTGGCGCTCCCCGAGCCAGCAGCGGGAGATGGGTTGGCGGCAGTGGCCTGGGATGGAGAAGCCTCAGGCTGAGGAGCATCAGTGGTAGGCCGATCTGGCATCGGCACATCAACATGTGCGATGCCAGAAGGGTCCAGCAAGATCGGAGAGGCAACAGCAGTGGTTGGATCAGGAGTGGCCAACTGCGTGCCAGCAGTCGGAAGAGCAGCATAGGTCGGCGATGGAGCGATCGGTCGCGGTTGGGTCGCGGCAGCAACAACTTTCTTCTTGGCCCGCTCGGCCTTATGGGTGTCGGCGACACCTTTCTTGCGAGCAGGCACAGACACGTTGGAGGTAGCCGAGGTCGCCGGGGGCGTGCGGGCAGGAGCGGCAGAGGTGGCAGGGGAGCAGTCGGCGCACCCCCAGGTCCAGCAGGGTCCACAGATCGGGCAGCCCTGTGATAAAAGAGCACAAGTGAGCAAAGCAGCGCAGGAAAGTTCAAGAAGAGCAGGAGAGGTAAAGATATGTACCTGGCAGCTCGAGGAAGTTGAGCAGCAAACTTGGCCATGGAAAAGCCAGGGCGAGCAATATTCAATGGGGTAGGAGAAAGCACAGGACCACTAATTTCAGGGGCAGCTCGGCGCGTGCCCGTTTTCCCTTTCTTCTTGGCAATCATGGAGGGGCCGACATCATCAGGTCGGGGGCGTTTCCCCTTGGGCAGTGTCTGTTCGGCGGGCTCAGATTCTGCACCGAGGTCACCAAGAGGATCAGAATCACTGCTCTATTCGGCCATGAAGCGTTTGACGGAGGAATCAGACTCACCCGGCTTCTTGAAGCCGAGTCCGAGGGAACCAGTTCGGGCTTCGGTCTCGGATTCGGTCTCTTCTTCAAGCTCCAAGTCCTGGGCGTCCTCTTCAGCTCGGTCAGGGTGGTATCCCGAAGCGGACTGTCCGTCCAGCATGAGCCTAGAAGCCAGGAACTCCTGAGGAGAAGGATCCGATCAAAATTAGTATGAAGAAAAGAAAAAAGCTAGAGCAAAAGATCATAATTGAAGCGTACCTCGGGGCAGGGCCGAGATCGGCTGAACGGCTTCATTCCGAAATCAAAAGGTTCGGTAACTTTAAGATTGGTAATGCTGTTGATTCGGTGGAAGAACTCTTTTTCGTCTATTCGGAAGGTGGAAATCCGAGTGGGGTCGCGGCACATGTGCATGTCGCAGATCCGGTGGCAGCGGCGTTGCAGTGGGAGCACTCGGCGGCAGAGCCAGGTCGCCACCAGATCGGCGGGTTGCAGCCCTTGTTCCATCAGCTTCTGGATGTAGGCCATCTGGCGATCCAGATCGGTATCCCCGTCCCTCGGTTTCTTAGCCCAATGATACTTCGCAGTCGGCGGGGGCAGAGAGAACTCGGGCAGATTCAGCAAATCTTGATTCCGTGGGGAGGAAACATACAAAACCCCGTCTGCCAGTTCTTGATGGACTGAGGCAGTTGGGGATGAGGATAGAGTCCGACCTGGCGGAGGTAGATGGTGGCGCCGCCGCATTCGGCCATCACCTTGACCTCCTCTTTTTTCTTGGTCTTGGTGTTGACAGTGTGCACACCAGTGCCCACTTGGAAGCTGCGGAAGTGAAAGATCCGGCACCAAAGCCCAATGGTGGGCCGGACTCCGAGATAACCTTCGCACAGGGCCACGAAAGTGGAGAGCAGCATAATGGCGTTTGCTCCGAGATGGTGCGGCTGCATGCGGTAGAAGGCGAGGAAGTCATGGAAAAATTGGCTCACCGGGAGCCCAAATCCGCGCTCGAAATGCGCAAGGAAGACAACGCGTTCGCCGTCCCGGGGTGCGGGCACGATCTCGTCGCCGGGAATGCGGAAGTCAAGGTCCGCCGGGATCTTGCGAGACCGGCGGAGGAGCGCAAATTTCATTTCTGTCACATTGGAGCCCTTCCAAGCTCCCCTCTGGCTTTCTCTCGCCTATGATTATATCTCTCATCTGGCTTTCTCTCGCCTATGATTGTCCTCATTGATGTGAGCCTTTCACACATTTTTTCTTCCGCCTCCACTTTATTCTCACTTTGACATCCTAAGTGCAACTTCCTTGCTTACACTCATCCATTGCATGAGTACTCAAAATTTCGAAAAGGAGTGGATCCTTTTGACTTGTACCTGGCTAGTGGTCTGGGGATGAGTCAAGATAAGATTCTAAAGAAGACCAAGTGTGAAACTTTAGTAGATTGAGTTCTCAACATAAAAATACTTTTTCTCGTATATCCCTATCCCCTTTGTTGCACGGAAACATCATTTGGAGACATTCGAGTCACGGACAGCGAGAGCTCTTGCACCTTTATGTTCTTATGTTGCTTATTTCAATGCCAATTATAGACTCTTGACTATTATAACTTGAATTGAATTACATGCCTTGATTGCTTTACTTACAAAGTTCTTATATGGTTGTTAGCATTTCACCATAGAAATTATGCTTGTTATCATTTACCTACTCGAGGACGAGCAGGAATTAAGCTTGGGGATGTTGATACGTCCAAAACGTATCTATAATTTCTTCTTGCTCCATGCCTCTTTTGTGTGATATTGCTATGTTATTGATGAACTTCCATACACTTTTGATCATATTTGGACTAACCTATTAACTCAGTGCACCCCAGTGCCAGTTCATGTTTTCTGCTGTTTTTCTATTTCAGGTTTCCCCCTTATTAAAAGTACCAGAAAAATTCCGGGAAAAATATAGGAAAAGTCAGCGTACCAGAACCTTCGCGAAGAGCCCGAGAGGGGCCAGAGGGGAGCCAGGGGGCCCCCAGGCGGCCGGAGGGCGCGGCCCCACCCCTGGCAGCGCCAGGGGGGGGCGCCTGGAGCCCCTGGCCCACCTCTAGCTGCCCCCTTTCGCCTATTTATTCCCCGTGATGAGAAACCCTCGAGGACGGAACCCTTTTTCGCGATCTCTCCTCTGTTCCGCCGCCGTCACGCTTCCAAGATCAGGAGCACCAGAACACCTCTTCCCGGCACCCTGCCGGAGGGAGGAATCACCTCCGGGAGCTTCTCCACCACCGTGGATGCTTCCCGTATGAACCGTGAGTAGTCCACCTTGAACCATGGGTCTATGATCAGTAGCTATGTGATGTTCCCCTCCCCTCTTTGTTCTTCATGGATTAGACCTCGTGAGCTGTCCTACATGATCGAGGAACTTATGTAATCTTTCTGCTGTTGCTATGCTGAGTTTGCTAGGATCCGATGGATTATGAGATTATGTTCAGCTTGTGATTGAGTTAAATATTTGATTCTCTTGTTTTATATTTATGTTCTTGAGTAATTCTTGCATGTTCTCCATTGCTGTTTATTGCTTTGGCCAAGTAGTAGGTAGTGACTCCAAGAGGGAGCGTTATGCATGATTGTGGGTTCATGCCCCCCGATGACTAGTTTGAGTGACAGAAACATGAGTCTAGGGGATGTGCTGTTGCCACAAGGGGGAAAACAACGGTGCTTGTACTTGCGGGTGCAAGGATTGTTTACTTTACGCAAAGTTCTTTAATGCAGTTGTCTGTTGCTTTGAGTTTACACTTTGGGTGGGATTCACAACTTAATACCAGCGAGATGTTCTGGATAGATATCTCAAGGTGGATGATTAGTAGGTAGATGCAGATGGATTTCGGTCTACTTGTCTTGGCGTACTGCCCATGCTTTTGAGCCTCTTACTTTCTGTTTAGCATAATTAGCATTGGTTTGCGCACATAATCCTGTCAATTGCCCAGCTGTAATTTGTTTACCTCGCATGGATATTTTATCGTCTTTTGGGAGAGAGACATCACTAGTGAACATCATAGTACCCCGGTCCATATTTCCAATATTCTTTACACCTTCAATTTACTTTCAGTATTTAGTTTTCCGTAGCTATCACTATCATTATTATCCCGTGCGTTTTATCCTTTGTAAACAACAAGGCCGGAGGAATTGACAACTCCTCTGTACTCGTTGGGAGCAAAGCTATCTGTTGTGTGTGCAGGTCCAGGTGAAGTAAGCAACTTAGAGTTGTGAACGGCCCCATTGTTCACTTCACCACCTACTTGTATCTGTTGGAGTCCTACTGGAGACAATCTAAACCTTAGCATCTTCTCTAAGGGAATTTTTCCGCTACGCTACATCTCAGCTTCCACTTGGGGTAACCAACGAGGGACGAGAACCTATCTCGTGTATCACGCGGTGGGCAGAGGCAGGCGCGAGGCATGGCCAGGGCACGCACGGGGCAGTGGCGCGGCAAGCGTGTGCATTGGCCATGGCGGACGCTAGCACACGGGCACATCGGGTCGGCAGCACACATACGGGGCAAACAGGAAAGTGGTGGAATCGATCCATAGCTTACAGCATGTAAGGCCCGATATGAGGTACTGCCACAGATCTATATGTTTCCATCCAGATCCGGGGACGAAGCACATATCGGTCCCACCGCGACATATGACATAGCCATATGCCCCGGATTTCTAACATGATATCACAACATTACAGCTACAAGGATACAACATCTCATACAATCGGCATACAACTGCCTTAATACAATACAACAGCGGAAGATACATGTCTGAGTACAGACTATAATCAAATGCCTACTGGCAAAGAGAAAAACATCGATCCCCACAACCACACGGGTCCAGGCCCTCCGCCGGGATCCGCCTAACTAGTCGTCGTCGAGTCTCCACGTGAAACGTCGATCACCATACCTGTTGTCGATCAAGAACCCTGAAAAGAGTTTGGGGGTAGTATCATGAGTACAGAAGTACTTAGCATCCAACTGTAGTGGTCAACTGACCCAGCAAGGACTTCATCACTCGTCATTCTAGGACAACTAGTAGTTTACGGTAAGGATGGGGTAAGTGGTGAGGTTGCTGCCGCACTAGCATTTATGAAGTGGCTAACGATCTAGAGAGTAAGATAAGAAGCCAAGCATTCGATGAGGAATCGCCTCCAACAAGTCTGCTATCCACCTACTTAAGCAAGCATAACACCTATCCTATCCTTGTCCTCCTCTTCGCATCCCGACGAAGAAGAAGTAGTCAAGGCACACACACGTTGATCAAGTTATATTAAGATTATACCAGTTGTTGTTGTCTATGAACAAGGAGTAGGTCTCAAGTCGTCCATAACCAAGGACACGACTTCTTGAAAAGATTTAACCCTGCATGGGTTTACCAACTACCCATTACAAGGCTCCGCACTCACGCCCATCTCTCTCAGTTGCTACCCATGATAGGCAACCATTTTATGATTTAGTTCCGAGAGGTCCGAAACGACAGGTCCCTCTAGATAACAACGAAAAAATCCGGGTGGCCCCCGGTGAGTCGACATCCAACTCAAAAGCCGGACGCGCTCTCGAATTGGCCTCTACCATCTGGATGAGGTCCGGTTAGCTACCCAAACAAATGTGGGCAGCCCCCTAGCTCCCTGGGGTGGACCAACAAGAGGAACCATGTCTCCGCTGGCCCAAGTTATTTTAAAGGATATCTGCTAGGAGCGACCCGACAGACATATATGCATGTTTTCAAATGGTAAATCAGCTTGGGCCACCACTAGTAATGTTTGAAGCTAGGTAGGTAAGAAAAGGGGACCCCATAAAATCCCACACACGGTTAGGCACGCTTAGTCTTAAAACCAATACCCGGAACTCGTGTCCTAGGTGACTCAAATGGAACAAAGCGTCGGGGCGGGATAGCCTAGACCTTCCATCCTTCATCGAATATAGTCAACATTGTAATAATCATATCATCCATAACAATATAATAATGTGATATCCCAAACCAAGGAGTAACAGGAGGTAACATCGTAGCATCCTAAGCATGCATACTAAGCAGGGGCTGAGCAACGAGCAATAGTAACATAACAGTACAAGGTTTTCTGGGAGGGGACATGGATGTATCGGTTTGAAAGAGGCTGTAAACATGTGGTAGGATCAAACATCAAACCTATCCTAGACTAGCATGCAAACCGCTGGTTGAAATAGAATGGATCATAAGTAATGTATAGTCCTTGACTGTTGATAAGTCGGGTTCCGAATGTGTAGTTGATCGCAAGCTCGCATCGTCTCCGAGAGGTACCCGCGGAAGCACACAAGACGGTAAACACTGGAAAGCAATCAACTAGAAAGAATCTATTACTACGAAGCAAACACGAGCAAGCATCAACAAGAAGGCAACACGAGACAACACACCACGGTATCGCATGTATCGTCGAGAGCGGTTACTAACAGGTTAAGCGGAGTACTCGTCACACACGACGATACTGCACATTTAGAAAGGTTCAAGTTGTTTAGCTACACAAGATGAGCAAAAGTTATTAACATGACATCTCACTCAAGCATGGCATAGCACACAAACATGGCAAGATGTGAAGCATAAGATAAACTATCTATGCTAGTCAATTTAAGTGAGGCACAACCTAAACACGGCATATCACTAAGTGCCCCACGATAATTTAAGTAATTGATACTGTTCTTCCCTAAAACAGATTTTAGCTTGGTTAACAACAACAAACAATAGCATAAAAACAAAGTACATGAAAAACTAATCAAGTTACATATAAAGAACACTCCAAACGGAGTTATGGTTAAAAAGATATAAGCAAAACTAGTTTGGAACACAATCTGCCAAACATCAGGAAGCACACTTTAGAGCAATGCATAAAAAGGATAATGAATGCAAACATGCTCACAAATGATATACAAATAAATTAGACATGGAATTGGCAGGGAAGGCATGGAAAAAGGAATCACGCAAATAGGCATCATGAACAACTAATTATAGCCCAAGCAAAATGCAATAAAACATTACTGGTCTAGGACTTAGTGAAAATCAGGAAAACAAGGCATGAACTGTTATTTTTATGCTATATAAACAGGAGCAAAACTGTATGCAAAAGTACAGCAACATGACATAGCAATATATGAGCATGGAGTAGACATGATGATGATCAGGTACAAAAAAAAATCAAGGTCATAGGCATAACAGATCAAAAGATATTAAGCATGCAACATGGCATCTGAAAGTTACAGACTTAGAGAAAAACAGAGGTGGCGGTCAACAACAGCAGCATAGCAACTTTGGAGCTAAATATATCTATGACCAGAAATGTAAACATGACAATGCAATACATATAATGAAATTATACATGATGCTAAACAATATGCAAAAAGAATTAATGCAACAGGCCTCATGGATGTGTCACAATCATCATGCAAACTTGCAATAAAATAATAACAGCAAAACTTGACATAAATTAACAGTAGTTAACAGCCTGATGCCCACTTCAATAGTGATTAACACCATCAAGATGGCCTCAAATCAAAATGCTCACAAAAGATGAACTGAAGTACACACAACTCTAAACAATTTTCCTTTTGGGCGCAACATCATCCGAGCTACGGTTTACTCGCAAATCTATTTGCAAAACAACATCAGCAGCAAAATATCTCAGGACTTAGAAAAAATACAGTCAGAGAGAAAAAAATAAATAAAGGGCCTCACCCTAACGGGCCAGGCCCATGATCCGCATGTGGAGGTGGCTGGCGGTGGGCCTCGCTTGTTGGGCCGCGTGAAGGGGCGCGTTGGGCCGTCAGGCAGCTAGAATAGGGCCGGCCCACCTGGGCGTCCAGCCGCTGGATCGGGCGGCTGGGTCCCGCACGGGATGCGGCGGCTCCGGCCGGCTCGTCGTGGCGGCGCAGCGGCTCCGGCCACCGGAGCTAGGCGGGGTCGAGGAGGCGCAGGGGGCTCGGTGCGAGGCGCTAGAGGAGGGACGACGAGGAGGAGGCGGGGCCGTGGACTCCCGAGTCAGCGGCGGCGTGAGCACCGTGATGCCACGGCCATGGCATGCGGCGGACGGCTGCCGGCGGTGGACCTGCGTGGAGGGAGAGGACGTTAGGGCGCGGGAGGAAGGAGAGGGAGAAGGGAGATGGGATAGAGAGGGAAGGAGGGGCCGGCTGGAGGAGGAGATGGCAGGCGCCGACGTGCGGTCGTGGAGAGCTCTGGTGCGGCGGCGGCTTCCAAGGGAGGAGTTGGAAGGTGGAGAGGAGAGAGAAGAGGCAGGGGGCCGACATGGCGCAATCCTGGCCCTCCGATCTCAGATCCGAGGTCTGGGAACGCCCCTGATCTAGGGTTTCGGGATTTTGGAGGGGTTTAGGAGCTGATCTGGAACATTTTCAGGGGGGTGGCTGCAATTTTTTCTAGGGGGAAACCCTAGAAAGGGGTGGGAGAGTGGTGGTCTTTATATAGCCCAGGTGGCTGGCAGGTTGCAAAAACATCCCCGGTTTTTCTCTCTCGCGTGCGGCGTTTGCGTTTCTGACCGTCGGGGGTCCGCAGGACCTCCGATTCAGGTAAAACTTCGAACTGCGCGATCAGCGCGTGATGGCTTGTCGCCCCTCGTTGGTTACCCCAAGTGGAAGGTTTGAGATGCCGTGCAGAAGCAAGTTTCCCTCGGTGAAGATACCATGGTTATCGAACTAGTAGGACTCAGGAGATACAAGTAGGTGGCAACGTCGCCAGAAATTGCTTCCTGACTAGGGTGTTGTCGTCGACCTGCACACAACAACAAATAACTTTGCTCCCAACGAGTACAGAGGAGTTGTCAATTCCTCCGGCCTTGTCGTTTTGCAAAGGATCAACATAAGAGATAAAAGGTGCAAAGGAAAGTAAAAACTGAAAGTAAATTGAGGGTGTGAACAATAATGTGAAGATGGACCAGGGTCCCGTGATTTTCACTAGTGATGTCTCTCTCCCAAAAGACAATAAAATTGCTAGCGAGGTAAACAAATCACCGCTGGGAAATTGACAGGATTATGAAGGCACCGCAATGCTAACTATGCTGCAAAGAAAGGAAGGGCTCAAAAGCAATGGGCAGCACGCCAAGGTAAGTAGACCAAAATCCATCTGCATCTACTACGAATCATCCACCTTGATATATCTATCCAGAACATCTCGCTGGTATTAAGTTGCGAATCCCACCCAAAGTGTAAACTCAAAGCAACAGACAACTGCATTAAAAGAACTTTGCGTAAAGTAAACAATCCTTGCACCCGCAAGTACAAGAACCGTTGTTTTATCCCTGGTGGCAACAACACATCCCCTAGTCTCATGTTTCTGTCACTCAAGCTAGACATCAAGGGGCTGAACCCACAATCGAGCATAACGCTCTCTCTTGGAGTTGCAAATAAAATACTTGGACAAAGCAAATACCGCAACGGAGAACATGCAAGAATTTACTCAAGAACAAAATATAAAAGAGAAGAACCAAATATATTACTCATCACAATCTGAACATAGTCTCCTAATCCATCAGATCCCAACAAACTCAGCATAGCAACAACAGGAATTACATAGACGCCTCGATCATGTGAGGAAGCTCACGAGGACTCGAACGTGGAAGAACAAAAGGGGGAGAGATAGATCACATAGCTACTGGTCACGGATCCATGGTCCAAGGGAAACTACTCACGGTACATACGGGAGGCGTCCATGGCTATGAAGGGTCTCCCGGAGGGGGTAGCTTCTCCCGGCAGGGTGCCGGAGCAGCTTCTCCAGGCAGCCCTGATCTAGAAACGGCGGCGGCGGCGGAACAGAGGCGAGATCGCGAAAGAGGAGACCGTATTAGGGGTTTCCACCCCGAGGGATAAATATAGGCGAAGGGGGCGTCGAGGGGACCCACAAGGCAGTCAGGAGGGTCCCTGGCGTGGCCCAGGGAGGGGCCGCGCCACCTGCCCTCCTAGCTGCCTGGTGGTGGCCCCCTTCCCTCTCTTGGTGATTCTGGAAGCTTCTGTTGCGCTGATTTTTTATATATTTTTCCCGGAATTTTTGGAGCACTTTTAATGGCCGGAAAACCTGAAATACAAAAACAGCAGAAAACAGAAACTGGAAACTGGGTGCACTGAGTTAATAGGTTAGTCCAAATAGGTTCAAAAGTGTATGAAAGTTCAAGCAAAACATGGCAAAGTCACACAAAACATGCATGGAGCAAGCAGAAATTATAGATACTTTTGGGACGTATCAACATCCCCAAGCTTAATTCCTGCTCGTCCTCGAGTAGGTAAATGATAACAAGCATAATTTCTATGGTGACATGCCACACAACCATAATAGGACTTTTAAGTAAAGCAATCAAAGCATGCAATTAAATTCAAGTCTTAACAAGCAAGAGTCTATATTAGCATTGACACAAGCAACAAAAGAACAAAAGGTGCAAGAGCTCTCGCTGTCCGTGACTCGAATGTCTCCAGATGGTGTTTGCGTGCAAGCAAGGGATAGGGAAATACGAGAGAAAAAATAAGGTTGTTGAGAACAACTATCTTTTAAAGTTTCACACTTGGTCTCCTTTGGATTCTTATCTGGACTGGTCCCCAGACCACTAGCCAGGTACAAGTCAAACTGATCCACTCCCTTTCGATATTTTGAGCACTCATGCAATGGATGAGCGTGAGCAAGAAAGTTGACACCTAAAAGGCGAAACAGAAAGAAGGTGGAGGAGGAAGACAAAAAAGGTGTGAAAGGCTCACATCAATGAGGACAATCATAGGCGAGAGAAGGCCATATGATAGATATGATGTGAGGAGTAGGGATTGCCATACAACGGATGCACATGTGAGCTAAAAGCTCTCCAAGGGAACTAGTGGGGGTGCATCTAACTTGCTTGCTCAAGAAGACCTAGAGCTCGTTTGAGGAGGCTCATTAGTGGAATATACAAGTCAAGTTCTATAGTGTGAAGGGTCCCCACATAGCTATATGCATGATGATGATCTCTATGGAGTACAAGGGATAGGAGATGAAGTACTAGTGTGGATCTCTCAAAAGGAATAGTAGTATGCCCCCTTCTCTCTTTTTATTTTTTTCTCTTTTTCTCTATTTTTTATTTTTTTGGTGGCCTCAATGGCTCTTTCTATTTAACTCTCATTTGTCTTGTTTGGGATCTTTTGATTTTGTCCTCTTTGGGATCTTTTCCTCACTTTACGGGCAATACTCTATATTTTACAAGAATATAGGAGATCTTTCACACTTTACAAAGGTACTCACATAAAGAAAATGTAACTATCATGATGCTAATGTATGCTTCTGCCAGGATAGCAGGATATGCAATGATACTAGCGCGTCATGTAGCAATAATTAGGGCAAGGCCCAACTAGCATGCGGCTCATCGATCAAACAAGTAGCATGTATGACATGAAGATCAAGTCATGAGAAGGTGGATGTTGCATGACAATGTATCTCGGAAAGGCTATGGAAATTCCTTGTAGGTAGGTATGGTGGCTGTTTTGAGGAAAGATATAAGGAGGCTTATGATGACAGAGCATATCGTGCCAAGGGGTTGGATGCACCGGCGAAGTATGCGCCAACTCTCGAGGTGAGAAAGGGCAATGCACGGTACCGAAGAGGCTAGAAAAAGTATAGGTGGGTGGAAGTGTCAACTTTCGAATACTCACATTAGTTCTAAGAACTCATGCACTTATTATCGGTAACTCTAATTCTAATCAAGAGGTTCACAAGGAGGCAGGTACCCCGAGGAGGAGTGTATGGGGGTTTGGTTATCCTTGCGCATCCTCGACTAATGGTACGTGAGTGTACTGTAATATTCGAACCGTCCAGAGGTTAGTGATCCATCTAGTAGCTAATGTTCTCAACAGGGGTTTTTGGTTTTCGAAAAATACAAAGATGGCCCAAAATACGACATCTATCACTAATAGGCAAGAGCTCTTGACACCATAAGTTCAAACATTACTCTAGTCAATACCTCAAAATTATTGCAAGTTACTACTACAAAGAGAACAACAACTTTAACTACCTACTTTCAGCCAAGACAAAGAAATCAGTGCAACATGCAAACTCTCTAACAAGATAAAACATGCAACCTATAGAAAGTTCAACCTAAGACAAAAAGAAAAGCTCTAGAAAAACTAAAGCACTACAACTAAACAGAACAACAGCTAAGAAAAGAAAAAGAACAGCTCACAGCTAAAAGAATAAGCATGCAAATCCTATAGGGAGTTCTAGTTCAAGCGGAGCATGAATATCTCCCACACAAAAGTGTAAGTTGGGGTCTAACTTGTTACCACAGCAAAAAAATCAAAAGAAAAATAAAAACAAAACCTAAGAGCGAGACGCTCCAAGAATAGCACATAATGCATGAAGTGATAAAAATATAGTGCAACGAGAGACGAACTGATAATTGTTGATGAAGAAGGGGATGCACGGGAGCATACCCAAGCTTAGACGCTTGAGTCTCCTTGAATATTTATTGGGGGTGCACATGGGCATCCCCAAGCTTGAGTGTTTGACCCTCCTGAATCTTCTTTCATCATCCTCCATCGCGCACTTGAAAACTCCCTTCATACATTACTCATTGTAGGATGATTAGAGAGGTTAGTACCCTAATAAAATAGTTTTCCTCTACTGAAAATAAAGATTTCCATGAAGAGATACTGTTTCCCAAGAGTTTCAAAAGGTTTTTGCAAACAAAAAGCAAGCTTAAGGTTTGCAAAAGTGAAGAGAGACAAAACGTGGCAGAATCTGTGAAAAACAGAACAGCAGATAGAAATGAATTTTTTAGGGGTACTTATGCAACTCAAATAAAAAAACTCAGAACATACGGAAGTTTCGTAATTGTATAGAGAACGCTGTGTAAAAATTCAGCTGAAAAAGATGAACAGGGATTTTTCTCTGATATTTCTAGTCACGAGGACAGAATCTGTTTTCTGGACAGCATGTCACAACTTTTACTTCCCTTGCCGTATGAGGCTAAACTTGGCACAAAGATTGAAAGGTAAAGATACAATGATGTTGCTACAGTAGTAATAATCATCAAGACCACTAAAAACAGAACAAAAGCAAAAAGAAAAACCTAAATTCGTTGCGGGCTGCCTCCCGAAAGTGCTTTTTTAGAGCCATTAGCTAGGCTTAAAGCAGAAGATCAAGTTGCATCTATTGAACCATCATCATGATCATCAAAAAGCTCTTCAATAGTACAACTAGTATTAATGGGTTTCTCAAATAAAGGACGAATGAAAATGTTTCGTGGAATAAAATCAAAAGGAGGGAAATCAATTGGAGTTTCATTAAAGTTAAAGATAGGTGTCTCCTCCAAAGTTTTCACCGTTTCAACTCTCTTGGCACTGGGTGTGCTAGCTTTAGCTCGGGGAACCTTGGGTACGTAAACGGACTTAGGTTCCTTCTTTGTTGGAGTTTCATCCTTTTTGGTTTTGATTGAGGAAAAGGTAGTTCCTAAAGTTTCAATAACTTCCTCAATCTTTTCTATCCTAGAAGACTTTTCATCAAGGGATTTGATAGTCTCCAAAGTTTTGACAATTTTCTGCATGGAATTATCTAGCCTATTCAAATTCCCTTGAATCTTACAATCCAACTCATTCACCCTATCGATACTTGGCATCTCTAGCTCTATCTTTTCAAGTTTTCTCATAATGTGAGCTAAAGTAATGTCCTCCTTAATAGTAACAACTAGATGATACCCCGCGCGTTGCTGCGGGAATTTTCAGAGAAAAAATATAAGAAAAATGGTTTTTTGAAATATGAGAAAAATTATGATATAATTTGATTATAAATTATCTTTTGAAATCAATACTTTTAGAGAAAAAATGTAAGAAATTTGATTAAAACCCAAAAATGAGTTTGATTTTTGTTTTGTTAATTTATTAGCTTGATAATATATGTTGAGAGACAATATGAGATGAAAATAATGTTGAGTAGAGATAGTGGAGACATCTCCACCATTGGCTAAGCCTAAATCAATAATATCAATTATAGATGTGCATAGAAAAATAAAATATGAGATAACTCATAATTTATTTTTTTATAAAAAAAGTCTCTTATAAATTGTGAGGCTAAGTGCATAAAAGGTTATTATTTATTTAGGTTGCATTTGCATGCAATTAATGGAAGCATGTGCATGCATAGTTAGTGAATTTTTCTGCATTGTGGACCTACTTGATGATGTGGATAGCTTGCATGTCAAGATAGATAGGTTAGTGGGGATGAACTATTTAGGTATTATAGATTATAGATTGCTAATCTGTTTTGAATGTTAATTCAAGGAGGCAATCTAGATTAGAGTGTCGAATATTAGTATTCACAAATTCCATCCAATATTATAATATGAATCATGGATGAGAACATTTAGGATTTTGAGGGGATTCAAAAAAACAAGATACAGAAAGAAAATGATCTCACACTTCGTATAGAGGAAACCATCCACATGCAAAAGAAATACATAGATCCCACAAGCAGAAACCGAGGCCCTTAAATCTAAAGCCTCCACCACTAAGAGAATTGGGCACAAATGGCCATGAACGCACAGGCAGCAGTAGATCTCTGAGACGACAAGGACGGAAGGGATCTACCTGCAGAGCAATGATCCACGATGCAGCAGGACAGCAGAGCAAGCAGCACGTACACGCAACCTACGAACCTGCAAAAGAAGAAGAAAGAAAAGTCACAGCCGTTCTCTAGGTAACCCAAATCGAGACAAACGAGAAGGAAAAAACACTTAAAATCGCAAGGATAGCTTCAGCTACATGTCCGGAACAACAAACTTCAACAACCAGTACTACCTTGGAATTTCCTGCCGCTGCCATGGAAGACCTATGTGCGGAGGAGGAGCATCTCCCAACAAGAAGGATTGTCCTCAACCAGAACAAATATGTCCAGCAACCTGAACACAGATAGCAGAATAGGAAATTGCAATCCGTTATTTAAGTTAACAAATAAGCTAAACCAAAACAATGGTTCAATAAATAATTGTCAAATGGTAGAAGACCAGATCAAGCACTACTCTAGTATTATAGCAACCTATGCATCTCAAACGTAAGCCATGCTTTATAAAAAGAATCAACTTGTTATAGGAACAAAGAATATGACAATAAGACCTTGCACAGTCATGCATATACACCTTATCAGAACCAAGTTCACAACAACAATAATGAAAAGAAAGCTAAAAAACACATGACCGAGATCTAGCACAAGCACATGGTAGAAAGAAATTATCATAGGCATCTCTCCGAAATCTACACCTAAATGACATAAATAAACTAACAAAGGATGGCTGAAGAAGATCAGACTATAAATGAACCAGACCAAGCACAATAGCAATAAAGAAAAGGTTAAACCATCAAGAATGTCAGTCATGGTTTAAAATTTTGGGAGATAAAAAATGTTAGCGGGCATACAATATTTCACTAATAAAAAATTATTTGAATCCAACATAGATAGTAACCTTACAGAACTTTGAAACATAATAACCAGTGTACAATACAACATTATGTTTTTCTGTATTATCTAACCCAACTTTATCACATGCAAAACAGGCAGGAAATTTAATTTGAATGACTGTGACCTTGAATATTCAGACATATAATCCTGATAATTCAAATTTAGCTTAAATACTTGTCAGCAGTGTCAGGTCAACAGTGTCATATGCTATATTGTTTTCTTATAAAACCTATCATAAACCAGAATTTATACAGCACAAAAAGGAGGAACCATTGGAAGTTTATGGTTCACCATGAAAATCATTACAATTTTAGATTGCATTAACCATCATACAAGAGGTCGCCAAGAATATAAGCAAACAATTTTAATTTATTCAGTTCATGATATCATACCTAGAAAAGAATGTGCACACAATATCTGAAGGAAAAACATCTAAAGATTATTACCCTATAATTGTTGTACTCATCCTTGATTTTGAGCTTATCCTCCTTCCTAGCCACCCACACATTCACAGGGCCAACAAACTTCTAAGGAAATTCCCTAGAAGTTCAGACATAGTAGGCATCAACCATATAGCTCGTAAAGAAACAACTAAACTTCAGCCCACGCCAAAGCGGGGCAGGGAGGAAACAAAATCTAACCGACCATTTCTCCCTTGCCTGGGAGAAACGTAGCCACGTCACTCTCCAAGATTGATGCCCTGGCGCGCTCCAGCTCCTCCTCAACCTGCACATATGGAAACGGAATACAAACGGGGTCATAAGAAAAGAGTATATATGCTAGTAGGAAGAAGTTGTAGGGAACTGGAGATGGGGATTCCTATTTGAGCAACTGACTTCCTATCATCTGTACATGCTGAAAGAATACATGGAAGTATTTGCAAAACAATGAGCACATGAGGGAACTTTGGGAAATATGGAGTAATAATCCTCTAGCTTCAGATGAACGATTCCGGGCTTAGAAATATGTTGCAAGGTCAGTGGCAGTGCAAGCCACCCACATGCTTTGTCAGCTCGAGAATTGGTGAAGAGGATCATCCCCTAGTGCTCATGCGAGATGAAGCCCCGATGGAATCCGCCAAAACATGGTAAGCGCATGGAGACTAAAATCATTTGCCAGCATCCAGCGATTCAACGCGCGCGCCACGAATCCGTGCACTCCTGGACCAACGAGAAGCGTCTGGCTCCGAACACCTTCGCGCAGCAACGAATTCGGACAGAGAGCCGGTGCAAGGAGGGAGCCACGGGGCTCGAATTTCGAATCAGGCCGAGAGAGAGGGGGAGGAAGACGCGGACCTTGTCGAGCGTGGCGGGGTCGAGGGGGACGACGGAGCCCTGGAGGTGGCGCACGTCGGCGTCGAGCGCGACGGCGCGCCGCCGCAGCGCGTCGGCGGCAAAGACCAACGAGGCCGAGCATGGGAGGCCAACAAAGCTTCTGCAGGAGGCGTCCATGGCGACCTGCTCGAGCAGAGAGAGAAAGAGGTGAGGGAGAAGGAGAGGAGAGTGCAGCGAGGCGGCGAGGTGACCTGCGGGTGCGGCAGCGGCATGACTCGCCAGCGACGGGAGGCGTGAGGGCAAGGCGGCTAGGGTTTTCACCGGGTGGGAAGAAAACGAACGATGTATGGTTATATATAGGAGTTGTTAAAATTACCAGAGGTGCCACCGCCGAGATCACAGCCGCCCAAAGGCTCGATCCGACGGCAACCGAGCTAAGTGGCCTGGATAGCACCCATTTCCCACAACAATCAAGAATTGAGATGGGGAGACTTCCAACAAGATTTTCAATAACATTATGGGCTTCCCAAACTGGGGCCTCTATGAAGTTCCCATTGATAGCAGTGTCTAAAAGAAACCTATTCCAAGAAGTAACAACATAAAAATTTCTAAGCAGGATAGTAGTGGATTGCTTCTAGGTGGCTCTTTTTTGAGAATCATTAATTCTATACCAAGCATCTTTTAAACTTTCACCACCTCTTTGAGTAAAGGTAAGCACTTCTGCCTCACCAAAGGCTGAAGGACCAGCCATAGTGGTAACTACTGACAAGGTAAAAGTTGTTTTTGGTATTTTTGATTAAGGACACAAAAGTAAAAATTGAAAGGTAAACTAACAAGACTAAAAAGCAAAGGTAAAAGATAGTGTGCAACTCCCCTATCTTGTCGACTTGAGTCCCCAGCAACGGCGCCAGAAATTTTCTTGATGGCTTCTCGCCCCTCGTTGGTTACCCCAAGTGGAAGGTTTGAGATGCAGTGCAGCAGCAAGTTTCCCTCGGTGAAGATACCAAGGTTATCGAACCAGAAGGACTCAGGAGATACAAGTAGGTGGCAACGTCGCCAGAAATTGCTAACAATGGGGAGACTTCCAACAAGATTTTCAATAACATTAAGGGCTTCCCAAACTGGGGCCTCTATGAAGTTCCCATTGATAGCAGTGTCTAAAAGAAACCTATTCCAAGAAGTAATCCCAACATAAAAATTTCTAAGCAGGATAGTAGTGGATTGCTTCTAGGTGGCTCTTTTTTGAGAATCATTAATTCTATACTGCAAAGAAAGTAAATATGGCGTGGAAATAGTAATAAGGATATGGACCGGGATACGTGATGTTCACTAGTGATGTCTCTCTCCCAAAAGACGATAAAAGTGCTAGCGAGGTAAACAAATCACAGTTGGGCAATTGCCAGGATTATGAAGGCACCGCAATGCTAACTATGCTGCAAAGAAAGGAAGGGCTCAAAAGCAATGTGCAGTACGCCAAGGTAAGTAGACCGAAATCCATCTTCATCTACTACGAATAATCCACCTTGAGATATCTATCAAGAACATCTCGCTGGTATTAAGTTGCGAATCCCACCCAAAGTGTAAACTCAAAGCAACAGACAACTGCATTAAAAGAACTTTGCGTAAAGTAAACAATCCTTGCACCCGCAGGTACAAGCACCGTTGTTTTATCCCTGGTGGCTGATACGTCCAAAACGTATCTATAATTTCAGCTTGCTCCATGCATGGTTTGTGTGATATTGCTAGGTTCTAGATACACTTTCATACACTTTTGATCATATTTGGACTAACCTATTAACTCAGTGCACCCCAGTGCCAGTTCCTGTTTTCTGTTGTTTTTCTATTTCAGTTTTCCCCCATATAAAAAGTGCCAGAAAAATTTCGGGAAAAATACAGGAAAAATCAGCGTACGGGAAGCTTCGCGAAGAGCCCGAGTGGGTCCAGAGGGGAGCCAAGGGGGGCCCAGGCGGCCACCCGGCGCGGCCCCACCCCTGGCCGCGCCAGGGGGGCTCCTGGGGCCCTTGGTCCACCTCTGGCTGCCCCCCTTCGCCTATTTATTCTCCATCACGGGGAAACTCCGAAGACAGAACCCTATTTCGCAAACTCGCCTCTGTTCCGCCGCCGCCGCGCTTCCGGGATCGGAAGCACCAGAAGACCTCTTCCCGGCACCCTGCCGGAGGGAGGGCCGACCTCCGGGAGTCTCCTCTCCACCATGGATGCTCCCCGGATGTCTCGTGAGTAGTTTTCCTTGGACCATGGGTCCGTGATCAGTAGCTATGTGATGTCCTCCTCCCCTCTTTGTTCTTCATGGTTTAGATCTCGTGAGCTGCCCTACATGATCGAGGCACTTTTGTAATCTTTCTGCTATTGCTATGCTGAGTTTGATGGGATCTGATGGATTATGAGATTATGTTCAGATTGTGATAGAGTAATATATTTGGTTTTTATCTCTTATATTTTTGTTCCTAAGTAATTCTTGCATGTTCTCCGTTGCTGTTTATTGCTTTGGCCAAGTAGTAGGTAGTGACTCCAAGAGGGAATGTTATGCTCGATTGTGGGTTCATGCCCCCCGGTGACACGCTTGAGTGACAGAAACATGAGTCTAGGGGATGTGCTGTTTCCACAAGGGGGAAAACAACGGTGCTTGTAACCGCGGTTGCAAGGATTGTTTACTTTACGCAAAGTTCTTTTTAATGCAGTTGTCTGTTGCTTTGGGTTTACACTTTGGGTGGGGCTCACAACTTAATACCAGCGAGATGTTCTGGATAGATATCTCAAGGTGGATGATTAGTAGTAGATGCAGTTGGATTACGCTCTACTTATTTTGGCGTACTGCCCGCGCTTTTGAGCCTCTTCCTTTCTTTTGTAGCATAGTTAGCATTGCGGTGCGTTCATAATCCTGTCAATTGCCCTTCTGTAATTTGTTTACCTCGCATAGCAGTTTTATCGTCTTTTGGGAGAGAGACATCACTAGTGAACATCACGTATCCCGGTCCATATCCTTATTACTATTTCCACGCCATATTTACTTTCCTTCTTTTTACTTTCAGTTGCTATCATTATCCTTTGTGTTTTACCCTTTGTGAACAACAAGACCGGAGAGATTGACAACCTCTCTGAACTTCGTTGGGAACAAAGTTATCTGTGTCTGTGTGCAGGTCCACGTCAGTTGCGCCGCTGACACCTACTTATCATCTCTGGAGTCCTACTGGAGACAAACCTTGGTATCTTCACTGAGGGAAACTTTCTGCTGCGCTACATCTCAACCTTCCACTTGGGGTAACCAACGAAGGGCGAGAAGCCATCAAGCGAATTTCTGGCGCCGTTGCCGGGGACTCCGAGTGCTAAGATAGGGGAGTTTCACACTACCCATTAGCTTTGTTTTTTAGTCTTGTTAGTTTACCTTTCAGTTTTTATCTTTGTTTCTTTTATGAAAATTTTAAAAAATAATATTTATCTTGCTTTTAGTAGTCCTCCTTGTTTAGATGAACATGTTAGGGCTAGGCGCTTTGCGGGAATCGGAAGTTCTCGATTTCCGTCAAAGAGATGGAGAAAATATGAAGAAGGCATGGGACAGAATCTTTGAAGCACATAAAAGGATTATGCCTTGGATACCTATAAAAATTGTGCTTAGAAATTTTTACCATGGTCTTTTTAAGTGGTGTAAACACTCTCTTGACATGATAGCAGAAGGAGATTTTCTAGAGTGTGATGAAGATAGGGCTCTTGATATTTTGCATAGTCTATCTAGTTATTTTGTTTATGATCGTAGTGTTGATACTGTCATAGATAGACTTGCCACTATTGAAAAAAAGATTGGATGCTCTAGACTTGAGTAAAGTGGAGGAACTTAAGTCCAACAAGAAAGAAATGTTGGAGATAGATGATGATTGGGAGACCTTTGTTAGGATTAGCATCTCTAACCAAGGCTTCCTTGCTCTTTGTGATATTGGATCCACAGTTTCTACTATGCCAAAAATAGTTTATGATTCTTTGAAGCTAGATATGGATAAATTATCATCTTATCATGAACATTCTAATGGAGATATTTCAGAGATTAAAGGAAAGGTAAAATAAATCCAAGTTGCATTCCTTCATAGGATTGCACCAATGGATTTCTTCATCATGGAGCCAAACCAAAGTAATATTGTGCTCGGAAGAGACTTCCTCCGTGCTATGAAAGGCTTCATTGATATTGGTAACAGGCACATATGCTTACGCGGTATGGCGAAAGGCAAGTATCTCTTTCCTAGTAAGAAGAAGAATGAGCTTATTGAAAATCAATTTGAAGGTTTTTATGATTCTGATCTTGGATACCCTTGATTCTTATTTTGCATCATGCCTAGCTTAAAGGCATAAAAGAAAGCGCTTTCGAGAGGCAGCCCGCAACGAATTTAGGTTTTTCTTTTTGCTTTTGTTGTTTATTGATGATTGTTACTACTTTAGCAACATCATTGTATCTTTATTTTTCAGCTTTGTGCCAAGTTATAGCCTCTTACGGCAAGGGAAGTAAAAGTTGTGACATGCTGTCCAGAAAACAGATTCTGTCCTCGTGACCAGAAAAATTCCAGAAAAGTACCAGTTCATCTTTTTGAGCTGAAATTTTACACAGTATGCTCTATACAATTACGAAACTTCCGTATGTTCTGAGTTTTTTGATTTGAGTTGCAGAAGTGCCCCTAAAAAATTCTTTACTATCTGCTGTTCTGTTTTTCACAGATTCTGCCACGTTTTGTCTCTCCTAACTTTTGCAAACCTTAAGCTTGCTTTTTCTTTGCAAAAACTTTTTGGCACTCTTGAGAAACAGTAGCTCTTCAAGATTATCTTTATATCCAGTGGGGAAAATTATTTATTAAGGGTACTAACCTCTCTAATCAGCTTATGATGAATTATGTATGAAGGGAGTTTTCAAGTGTGCGATGGAAGATGATGAAAGAAGATCCAGGAGTGTCAAGCGCTCAAGCTTGGGGATGCCCCCATGCATCCCCAACAAATATTCAAGGAGACACAAGCGTCTAAGCTTGGGGATGCCCCCGTGCATCCCCTTCTCCATCAACAAGGATCAGTTCGTCCTTCGTCTCACTATATTTTTATCACTTCATGCGTTATGTGCTATGCTTGGAGCGTCTCGCTCTTACGTTTTATTTTTTAGTTTTCTTTATCTTTGCTTTCTGTTCATAACAAGTTAGATCCCGTCTTACTTTGTGTGGGAGAGAAGCACGCTCCACTTTCAAAATTTAGAACACAACATAGGATTTTTCCTGCTTATCTTTTTGCTGTTGTGTGTTCTTTACCTTTTCATAGCTACTGCCATGTTTAGTCTTAGTCTTATTTTGTCTTTAGCAAGAGCCTTGGATTTTGTTTAGTTTGTTGCTGGAACTCTTTTTATTTTTCATGTTTATCTTGTTAAATAGAGTTGGTTGTTGCACTGAGTTGTGTCTTGTCTTCAGAGTAGGTAATTGAGGTTGCTATTTTTCTTCTAGTAGTAACTTGCAATAGTTTTGAGGTATTGATGTGAGTAATGTTTGAACTTTTGGTGTCAAGAGCTCTAGCCTATTAGTGATAGGTGTCGTATTTTGGGCAATCCGTGTGTATCTTCAAAACCTACAAAACTAGTTGAGAACTCTAGCTACTAGATGGATCACTAATCTTTGGAGGGATCGAATATTAGAGAACACTCACGTACCATGAGTCGAGGATGCACAATGATAACCAAATCCCCACACACTCCTCCTCGGGGTACTTGTCTCTTTGTGAACCTCCTTATTAGATTGAGAGTTACCGATAATAAGTGCATGAGTTCTTCGGACTAATGTAAGTATTGAAAGTTGACACTTCCACCTTCCCATATTTTTCTAGCCTCTCCCGTGCCGTGCATTGCATTCTTCTCAGTCCGAGAGTTGGTGTCCACCTTCGCCGGTACATCCAAACCCTTGGCATGATACGCTCTGTCGTCATAAGCCTCCTTATATCTTTCCTCAAAACAGCCACCATACCTACCTATCAAGGCATTTCCCTAGCCTTTCCGAGTTATATTGCCATGCAACATCCACCTCTTCATGACTTGATCTTCATGTCATCCATGTTCCTGCTACACTGGCAGCGACATACATTGCATACATCATGATAGTTACATCTTATTTATGATTTTGAGTACCTTGTAAAGTGTGAAAGATCTCCTTTACCTTCTTGTAAAATAGAGTGTTGCCCTTAAGTGAGGAAAAGATCCCAAAGTGGACACAATAAAAGATCCCAAAGAGGACAAATTAGAGTTAAATAGAAAGAGCTATTGAGGCCACAAAAAAATACAAAAAAATAGAAAAAAGAGAAAAAGAAATAAAAAGAGAGAAAGGGGCAACACTACTATCCTTTTGAGAGATCCACACTAGTACTCCCTATATATCCTTGCACTCCATAGAGATGATCATTATGCATATAGCTATGTGGGGACCGTCACACTATAGAACTTGGCTTGCATATTCCAAGGATGAGCATCCTCATACGAGCTCTAGGTCTTCATGAGCGAGCAAGTTAGATGCACCCCCACTAGTTCCATTGGAGAGCTTCTTAGCTCGTATGTGCATCCGTTGCATGGCAATCCCTACTCCTCACATCGTATCTATCATTTGGCATCTCTTGCCTATGATTGTCCTCATTGATGTGAGCCTTTCTCATCCTTTTTGTCTTCCTCCTCCGTACTTCTCTCTTTGCCATCCTAAGTGCCAACTCTCGTGCTTACGCTCATCCATTGAATGAGTGCTCAAAATATCGAAAAGGAGTGGATCAAATTAACTTGTACCTGGCTAGTGGTCTGGGGATGAGTCAAGATAAGATTCCAAAGAGGACCAAGTGTGAAACTTTAGTAGATTGAGTTCTTAACAAATACTTTTTTCTCGTATTCCCTATCCCCCTTCTTGCACACAAACACCATTTGGAGACATTCGAGTCACGGGCAGCGAGAGCTCTTGCACCTAATGTTCTTTTGTTACTTGTTTCAATGCTAATATAGACTCTTGCATGTTATGAATTGAATTGAATCTCTAACCTTCATTGCTTTACTTTTCAAAGTTCTTTTATGGTTGCTAGCATGTCACCACAGAAATTATGCCGTTATCATTTACCTACTCGAAGACGAGCAGGAATTAAGCTTGGGGATGTTGATACGTCCAAAACGTATCTATAGTTTCTGCTTGCTCCATGCATGTTTTGTGTGATATTGCTAGGTTCTAGATACACTTTCTTACACTTTTGATCATATTTGGCCTAACCTATTAACTCAGTGCACCCCAGTGCCAGTTCCTGTTTTCTGCTGTTTTTCTATTTCAGTTTTCCCCCATATAAAAAGTGCCAGAAAAATTCCGGGAAAAATACAGGAAAAATCAGCGTACAGGAAGCTTCGCGAAGAGCCCGAGTGGGGCCAGAGGGGAGCCAGGGGGCACAGGCGGCCACCCGGCGCGGCCCCACCCCTGGCCGCGCCAGGGGGGCTCCTGGGGCCCTTGGTCCACCTCTGGCTGCCCCCCTTCGCCTATTTATTCTCCATCACGGGGAAACTCCGAAGACAAAACCCTATTTCGCAAACTCGCCTCTGTTCCGCCGCCGCCGCGCTTACGAGATCGGGAGCACCAGAAGCCTCTTCCTGGCACCCTGCCGGAGGGAGGGCCGACCTCCGGGAGTCTCCTCTCAACCATGGATGCTCCCCGGATGTCTCGTGAGTAGTTTTCCTTGGACCATGGGTCCGTGATCAGTAGCTATGTGATGTCCTCCTCCCCTCTTTGTTCTTCATGGTTTAGATCTTGTGAGCTGCCCTACATGATCGAGGCACTTTTGTAATATTTCTGCTATTGCTATGTTGAGTTTGATGGGATCTGATGGATTATGAGATTATGTTCAGATTGTGATAGAGTAATATATTTGGTTTTTATCTCTTATATTTTTGTTCATAAGTAATTTTTGCATGTTCTCCGTTGTTGTTTATTACTTTGGCCAAGTAGTAGGTAGTGACTCCAAGAGGGAGTGTTATGCTCGATTGTGGGTTCATGCCCCCCAATGACACGCTTGAGTGACAGAAACATGAGTCTAGGGGATGTGCTGTTGCCACAACGGGGAAAACAACGGTGCTTGTAACCGCGGTTGCAAGGTTTGTTTACTTTACGCAAAGTTCTTTTTAATGCAGTTGTCTGTTGCTTTGGGTTTACACTTTGGGTGGGGCTCGCAACTTAATACCAGCGAGATGTTCTGGATTGATATCTCAAGGTGGATGATTAGTAGTAGATGCAGTTGGATTACGGTCTACTTATTTTGGCGTACTGCCCGTGCTTTTGAGCCTCTTCCTTTCTTTTGTAGCATAGTTAGCATTGCGGTGCGTTCATAATCCTGTCAATTGCCCTTCTGTAATTTGTTTACCTCGCATAGCAGTTTTATAATCTTTTGGGAGAGAGACATCACTAGTGAACATCACGTATCCCGGTCCATATCCTTATTACTGTTTCCACGCCATATTTACTTTCCTGCTTTTTTACTTTCAGTTGCTATCATTATCCTTTGTGTTTTACCCTTTGTGAACAACAAGACTAGAGAGATTGACAACCTCTTTGAACTTCGTTGGGAACAAAGTTATCCGTGTCTGTGTGCAGGTCCACGTCAGTTGCGCCGCTGACACCTACTTATCATCTCTGGAGTCCTACTGGAGACAAACCTTGGTATCTTCACTGAGGGAAACTTGCTGCTGCGCTACATCTCAACCTTCCACTTGGGGTAACCAACGAAGGGCGAGAAGCCGTCAGTGGCAACAACACATCCCCTAGTCTCATGTTTCTGTCACTCAAGCTAGACATCAAGGGGCTGAACCCACAATCGAGCATAACGCTCTCTCTTGGAGTTGCAAATAAAATACTTGGCCAAAGCAAATACCGCAACGGAGAACATGCAAGAATTTACTCAAGAACAAAATATAAAAGAGAAGAACCAAATATATTACTCATCAAAATCTGAACATAGTCTCATAATCCATCAGATCCCAACAAACTCAGGATAGCAACAGCAGAAATTACATAGATGCCTCGATCAAGTGAGGCAGCTCACGAGGACTCGAAAGTGGAAGCACAAAAGGGGTTGAGATAGATCACATAGCTACTGGTCACGGACATGGTCAAAGGGAAACTACTCACGGTACATACGGGAGGCGTCCATGGCTATGGAGGGTCTCCCGGAGGGGGTAGCTTCTCCCGGCAGGGTGCCGGAGTAGCTTCTCCAGGCAGCCCCGATCTTGAAACGGCGGCGGCGGCAGAACAGAGGCGAGATCGCGAAAGAGGAGTATGTATTAGGGGTTTCCACCCCGAGGGGTAAATATAGGCGAAGGGGGGCGTCGAGGGGACCCACGAGGCAGTCCCTGGCGTGGCCCAGGGTGGGGCCGCGCCACCTGCCCTCCTGGCTACCTGATGGTGGCCCCCTTCCCTCTCTTGGTGATTCCGGAAGCTTCTGTTGCGCTGATTTTTTATATATTTTTCCCAGAATTTTTGGAGAACTTTTAATGGCCGGAAAACCTGAAATACAAAAACAGCAGAAAACAGAAACTGGCAACTGGGTGCACTGAGTTAATAGGTTAGTCCAAATAGGTTCAAAAGTGTATGAAAGTTCAAGAAAAACATGGCAAAGTCACACAAAACATGCATGGAGAAAGCAGAAATTATAGATACGTTTGGGACGTATCAGCGCGTCGAGCCGGCGGCGTTCACCTCATGCTGGAACCGTTCCGAGAACAGTTTCCGGCGCGCTATAAAAATATCCCGTTTACTTATTAAACGGGGTTTTTCGTACCGTTGGCTGCGGCTGGTCTCATCGTGGTTTTCGCAACGGTGATCGGGTGAAACCCGGTGTCGCAAAGGTCGAGTGTCAAGGTGGCAAAGGTCGGTCTCTGTCCGGTACGAGATAAGAGGGAGAAAAATAATCGCCGATCGATAAATCGGGGATGCAAACACTGCAAACAAATCAGACAATCAAAAAATTCACACCGAAAACAAAAAAAAATTAATTTTGTGAAATTTGGGATGTTACAATACAACACCACCAACAAGGGATCTCGTCCCGATATCCTGGACGATTCGGGGGAGAGGGGAAGGGGGAAAGAAGAGAGGAGACGATCTTCAACACCACCAACAAGGGACTCTGCTCCATGTCGACGTCGAACTTCCATCGAGAAACTTTCCGTAGGGAGATGGCGACGTCAAATAACGAAACCATCGGGAGATCAAAGGGAAGAACGATAGTTAAAAGCGACGATCAAGGGAAGCATTCTCACTCAAATCGTGAGGATACTCGGCAAGAGGAATGAACTCAACAGACGACCAAGATGTTTACCTCAGAGTCGGAAGGACTAAAGGTACTACAGGATTTCCCAAACCTAAGGTCAGAATCGAGACAATACACTGCAAGCAAGGCATTGTAACGATTCCAAAACTCCACACTCAGCGAGATCCTAAAGTCCGAAGGGGATAAGACGAGAATAAGACACTTGTCCTGACCAGAGCATGGGTAAGGAGGAAAAAGAATCCTACTCTCCGATAACTATCTTAGTAACTACAAAATAGTTTTTGTCTAGACTCGACTTTGGCCAGAAAAGGGATCCTACGGTCGGTAAGGCTCTGATACCAAGTTATCAGGCCCGATATGCGGTACTGTTCCAGATCTAGATGTTTCCATCTAGACCCCGGGACGAAGCACATATCGGTCCCACCGCGACATATGACATAGCCATATGTCCCGGATTTCCAACATGATATCACAACATTACAACTACAAGGATACAACATCTCATACAATCGTCATACAACTGCCTTAATACAATACAACAGCGGAAGATACATGTCTGAGTACAGACTACAATCAAATGCCTACTGGCAAAGAGAAAAACATCGATCCCCATAACCACACGGGTCCAGGCCCTCCGCCGGGATCCGCCTAACTAGTCGTCGTCGAGTCTCCACGTGAAACGTCGATCACTATACCTGTTGTCGATCAAGAACCCTGAAAAGAGTTTGGGGGTAGTATCATGAGTATAGAAGTACTCAGCATCCAACTGTAGTGGTCAACTGGCCCAGCAAGGACTTCATCACTCGTCATTCTAGGACAACTAGTAGTTTACGGTAAGGATGGGGTAAGTGGTGAGGTTGCTGCCGCACTAGCATTTATGAAGTGGCTAACGATCTAGAGAGTAAGATAAGAAGCCAAGCATTCGATGAGGAATCGCCTCCAACAAGTCTGCTATCCACCTACTTATGCAAGCATAACACCTATCCTATCCTTGTCCTCCTCTTCGCATCCCGAAGAAGAGAAATCAGTCAAGGCACACACACGTTGATCAAGTTATATTAAGATTATACCACTTGTTGTTGTCTATGAACAAGGAGTAGGTATCAAGTCATCCATAACCGTGGACACGGCTTCTCGAAAAGATTTAACCCTACAGGGGTGTACCAACTTCCCATTACAAGGCTCCGCACGCACGCCCATCTCTCTCAGTTGCTACCCATGATAGGCAACCATTTTATGATTTAGTTCCGAGAGGTCCGAAACGACAGGTCCCTCTAGCTAATAACGAACAAATCCGGGTGGCCCCCGTTGAGTCGACATCCAACTCAAAAGCCGGTCGCGCTCTCGAATTGGCCTCTAGCGTCTGGATGAGGTCGGGTTAGCTACCCAAACAAATGTGGGAAGCCCCCTAGCTCCCTGGGGTGGACCAACAAGAGGAACCATGTCTCCGCTGGCCCAAGTTATTTTAAAGGATATCTGCTAGGAGCGACTCGACAGACATATATGCATGTTTTCAAATGGTAAATCAGCTTCGGCCACCACTAGAAATGTTTGAAGCTAGGTAGGTAAGAAAAGGGGACCCCATAAAATCCCACACGCGGTTAGGCACGCTCATTCTTAAAACCAATACCCGGAACTCGGGTCCTAGGTGACTCGAATGGAACAAAGCGTCGGGGCGGGATAGCCTAGACCTTCCATCCTTCGTCGAATATAGTCAACCTTATAATAATCATACCATCCATAACAATATAATAATGTGATATCCCAAACCAAGGAGTAACAGGAGGTAACATCGTAGCATCCTAAGCATGCATACTAAGCAAGGGTTGAGCAACGAGCAATATTAACATAGCAGTACAAGGTTTGCTGGGAGGAGACATGGCTGTATCGACTTGAAAGAGGATGTAAACATGTGGTAGGATCAAACATCGAACCTATCCTATACTAGCATGCAAACCGCTGGTTGAAATAGAATGTATCATAAGTAATGTATAGTCCTTGCCTGTTGATAAGTCGGGTTCCGAAGGTGTAGTTGATCGCAAGCTCGCATCGTCTCCGAGAGGTACCCGCGGGAATGTAAACATGACAATGCAATACATATAATGAAATTATACATGATGCTTAACAGTATGCAAAAATAATTAATGCAATAGGCCTCATGGATGTGTCACAATCATCATGCAAACTTGTAATAAAATAATAACAACAACACTTGACAGAAATTAGCAGTAGTTAACGGCCGGATGCCCACTTCAACAGTGATTAACACCATCAAGATGGCCTCAAATCAAAATGCTCACAAAAGATGAACTGAAGTACACACAATTCTAAACAATTTTCCTTTTGGGCGCAACGTCATCCGAGCTACGGTTTACTCGCAAATCTATTTGCAAAACAGCATCAGCTGCAAAATATCTCAGGACTTAGAAAAATACAGACAGAGAGAAAAAAAAGGACCTCACCCTAACGGGCCAGGCCCATGATCCACATGTGGAGGTGGCTGGCGGTGGGACTCGCTTGTTGGGCCGCGTGGAGGGGCGCGTTGGGCCGTCGGGCAGCTGGACTTGGGCCGGCCCACCTAGGCGTCCAGTCGCTGGATCGGGCGCCTGGATCCCGCACGGGACGCGGCGGCTCCGTCCGGCTCATCGTGGCGGCGCGGCGGCGCCGGCCACCGGAGCTAGGCGGGGTCGAGGAGGCGCAGGGGGCTTAATGTGAGGCGCTGGAGGCGGGACGACGACGAGGAGGCGGGGTCGTGGCCTCCCGAGTCGGCCGCGGCGCGAGCACCGTGGTGCCACGACCATGGCAGGCGGCGGCCGGCTGCCGGCGGTGGACCTGCGCGGAGGGAGAGGAGGTTAGGGCGCGGGAGGAATGAGAGGGAGAAGGGAGATGGGAGAGAGAGGGAAGGAGGGGCCGACTGGAGGAGGAGATGGCCGGCGGCGACGTGCGGCCGTGGAGGAGAGATTCTCTCAAGATGATCAGTAATATAATAATTTGCATCGTAATTTTCCAAACAATAGTTAAGTATAGCAAGACTCTCAGATTTGTCAGGGGCACCATAATTGTTTTTAAGAAAAGAAGTAATTTCATAGGCACCCTTATAAGCAACAAATTCTTCTATTTGCTCTTCATCATCAAAATCATAATTTCGCTTAGCATAAGAAGCTAAGGTTCCATCATCATTGTACTCACATTGGAAAGCAAGGTGTTTGTGCCTCATAAAGCAACAAGATTCATCCCTGCAGAAAGATATATTATATTTTGAGCACAAGTTTCTAGCATAGTCATACAACTGGTGTATTTGTTTCCATAAGTGTATCCCCTTTTGAGACAAGCGGTGTTCCTTGTACCACTTTTGTTGATCCTCGGTGAATCCTCCATGCCAATAAGATCTGGTTTCAAAGAAGTCAGACATTGATTGGAAAGTAAGGGACTAGACATACTATTTTTTTTGGATTTTTGATAAGGGACACTAAAGAAAAACTGAAAGGTAAACTAACAAGACTAAAAAGAAAGATAAAAGATAGTGTGCAACTCCCATATCTTGTAGACTGGAGTCCCCGGCAACAGTGCCAGAAAGTATATTGATACGGTGAGGATAGTTCTCTCACTCCTCGTTGGTTACCCCAAGTGGAAGGTGAGATCTAGCGTAGCAGCAAATTCCCCTCGATGAAGATACCAAGGTTATCGAACCAGTAGGACTCCAAGAGATACAAGAATGTGACAACGGTGCCAGAAATTAGGCGTTTGACGTGGAACTGCACACAGCAAAAAATAACTTTGCTCCCAACGAGTACAGAGGAGTTGTCAATTCCTCCGGCCTTGCTGTTTACAAAGGATCAACGCAAGAGATAATAATAGTGGCAACCGAAAGTAAAGACTGAAAGTAAATTGAGGGTGTAAACAATAATGTGAAGATGGACCGGGGTCCCGTGATTTTCACTAGTGATGTCTCTCTCACAAAAGACGATAAAAGTTCTAGCGAGGTAAACAAATCACAGCTGGGCAATTGACAGGATTATGAAGACACCGCAATGGTAACTATGCTGCAAAGAAAGGAAGGGCTCAAAAGCAATGGGTAGTACGTGAAGGTAAGTAGACCGAAATCCAATTGCATCTACTACGACTCATCCACCTTGAGATATCTATCCAGAACATCTCACTGGTATTAAGTTGCGAATCCCACCCAAAGTGTAAACTCAAAGCAACGGACAACTTTATTAAAAGAACTTTGCGTAAAGTAAACAATCCTTGCACCCGCGGATACAAGCACCGTTGTTTTATCACTCAAGCTAGACATCAAGGGGCTGAACCCACAATCAAGCATAACGCTCCCTCTTGGAGTTGCAACAAATCACTTGGCCAAAGTAAAATACGGCAACGGAGAACATTCAAGAATTTACTCAAGAACAAAATATAAAAGAGAAGAACCATATATATTACTCATCACAATCTGAACATAGTCTCATAATCCATCAGATCCCAACAATCTCAGCATAGCAACAACAGAAATTACAAAGGTGCCTCGATCATGTGAGGCAGCTCACGAGGTCTCGAAAGTGGAAGCACAAAGAGGTGAGAGATAGATCACATAGCTACTGGTCACGGACCCATGGTCCAAGGGGGACTACTCACGGTACATACAGGAGGCGTCCATGGCTATGGGTGGTCTCTCGGAAGGGGTTCCTCCTCCCGGCAGGGTGCCGGGGCAGCTTCTCCAGGCAGCCCCGATCTTGAAACAGTGGCGGCGGCGGTACAGAGGCGAGTTCGCGGAAAAGAGATCGATATTAGGGGTTTCCACCCCGAGGGAAAAAGATAGGCGGAGAGGGTGTCGAGGGGAACCACCAGGCAGCCAGGAGGCCTTCTGGCGCGGCCTAGGGTGGGGCCGCGCCAGGGACCCTCCTGGTCTCCTGGTGGTGGCCCCCCTCCGCTGCCTTGGTGATTCCGGAAGCTTCCGGGTCGCTGATTTTTTATCTGATTTTTCCGGATTTTTTGGAGCACTTTTAATGGCCGGAAAACCTGAAATACAAAAACAACAGAAAACAACAACTGGCAGCTGGGTGCACTGGGTTAATATATTAGTCCAAATATGCTCAAAAGTGTATGAAAGTTCAAGCAAAACATGGCGAAGTCACACAAAACATGCATGGAGCAGGCAGAAATTATAGATACGTTTGGGACGTATCAACATCCCCAAGCTTAATTCCTGCTCGTCCTCGAGTAGGTAAATGATAACAAGCATAATTTTTGTGGTGACATGCCACACCACCATATAAGGACTTTAAAGTAAAGCAATCAAAGCATGCAATTCAATTCAAGTCTTAACAAGAAAGAGTCTATGTTAGCATTGACACAAGCAACAAAAGAACAAATGGTGCAAGAGCTCTCGCTGTCCGTGACTCGAATGTCTCCAGATGGTGTTTTGTGCAAGCAGGGGACTGGGAAAAAGAGAGAAAAAAGGTTGTTGAGAACAACTATCTACTAAAGTTTCACACTTGGTCTCCTTTGGATTCTTATCTTGACTCGTCCCCAGACCACTAGCCAAGTACAAGTCAAACTGATACTCTCCCTTTCGATATATTGAGCACCCATGCAATGGATGTGAGTGAGCAAGAAAGTTGACACCTAAAAGGCGAAACAGAAAGAAGATGGAGGAGGAAGACAAAAAAGGTGTGAAAGGCTCACATCAATGAGGACAATCATAGGCGAGAGAAGGCCATATGATAGTTATGATGTGAGGAGTAGGGATTGCCATGCAACGGATGCACATGTGAGCTAAAAGCTCTCAAACGGAACTAGTGGGGGTGCATCTAACTTGCTTGCTCAAGAAGACCTAGAGCTCGTTTGAGGAGGCTCATCATTGGAATATACAAGCCAAGTTCTATGGTGTGAAGGTCCCCACATAGCTATATGCATGATGATCATCTCTATCGAGTACAAGGGATAGAGGATAAAGTACTAGTGTGGATCTCTCAAAAGGAATAGTAATGTGCCCCCTTCTCTCTTTTTATTTCTTTTTCTCTTTTTTCTATTTTTTTGTATTTTTTGGTGGCCTCAATGGCTCTTTCTATTTAACCCACATTTGTCCTCTTTGGGATCTTTTGATTTTGTCCTCTTTGGGATCTTTTCCTCACTTTAGGGGCAACACTCTATATTTTACAAGAATATAGGAGATTTTTCACACTTTACAAAGGTACTCACATAAAGAAGATATAAATATCATGATGCAAATGTATGCCTCTGCCAGGATAGCAGGATATGCAATGTTACTAGCGCGTCATGTAGCAATGATTAGGGCAAGGCCCAATTAGCATGCGGCTCATCGATCAAGCAAGTAGCATGTATGAAATGAGGATCAAGTCATGAGAAGGTGGATGTTGCATGGCAATGTATCTCGGAAAGTCTATGGAAATGCCTTGTAGGTAGGTATGGTGGCTGTTTTGAGGAATGATATAAGGAGGCTTATGATGATAGAGCGTATCGTGCCAAGGGTTTGGATGCACCGATGAAGTATGCGCAAACTCTCTAGGTGAGAAAGGGCAATGCACGGTACCGAAGAGGCTAGAAAAAGTATAGGTGGGTGGAGGTGTCAACTTTTGAATACTCACATTAGTCCGAAGAACTCATGCACTTATTATCGCTAACTCTCAATCTAACCAGGAGGTTCACAAAGAGACAGGTACCCCGAGGAGGAGTGTATGGGGGTTTGGTTATCCTTGCGCATCCTTGACTCATGGTACGTGAGTGTACTCTAATATTCGAACCCTCCAGAGGTTAGTGATCCATCTAGTATCTAGACTTCTCAACGGGGTTTTTTTGGTTTTCGAAAAACACACGGATTGCCCAAAATACGACATCTATCACTAATAGGCTCGAGCTCTTGACACCGAAAGTTCAAACATTACTCTAGTCAATACCTCAAAACTATTGCAAGTTACTACTACAAAGAGAATAGCAACTTCAACTACCTACTTCTAGTCAAGACACAAAACTCAGTGCAACAGGCAAACTCTCTAACAAGATAAAACATGCAACCTATAGAAAGTTCAACCTAAAACAAAAGAAAAGCTCTAGAAAAACTAAAGCACTACAACTAAACAGAGCAGCAGCTAAGAAAAGAAAAAGAACAACTCACAGCTAATTGAATAAGCATGCAAATCCTCTGAGGAGTTCTAGTTCAAGCGGAGCGTGTATCTCTCCCACAAAAAAGAGTAAGATGGGGTCTAACTTGTTACTACATCAAACAAAGAAAAAACAAACCTAGAAAAGTAAAGAGCGAGACGCTCCAAGCATAGCACATAACGCATGAAGTTATAAAAATATAGTGCAACGAGGGACGAACTGATAATTGTTGATGAAGAAGGGGATGCACGGGGGCATCCCCAAGCTTAGACGCTTGAGTCTCCGTGAATATTTATTGGGGGTGCACATGGGCATCCCCAAGCTTGAGCGTTTGACACTCCAGGATCTTCTTTCATCATCTTCCATCGCACACTTGAAAACTCCCTTCATACATAACTCATTGTAGACTGATTAGAGAGGTTAGTACCCTACTAAAATATTTTTTCCCTTACTGGAAATAAAGATATTCTTGAAGAGCTACTGTTTCTCAAGATTTCCAAAAAGTTTTTGCAAAGAAAAAGCAAGCTTAAGGTTTGCAAAAGTAAAGAGAGATAAAACGTGGAAGAATCTGTGAAAAACAGAACAGCAGGTAGTAAAGAATTTTTTAGGGATACTTATGCAACTTAAATAAAAAACTCAGAACATACGAAAGTTCCGTAATTTTATAGAGCACGCTGTGTAAAAATTTCAGCTCAAAAATATGAACTGGGATTTTTCTCTGATTTTTCTATTCACGAGGACAGAATCTGTTTTTTGGACAACATGTCACAACTTTCACTTCCCTTGTCGTATGAGGCTATACTTGGCACAAAGCTTGAAAAGTAAAGATACAATGATGTTGCTACAGTAGTAACAATCATCAAGACCACTAAGAACAGAAGAAAACCAAAAAGAAAAACCTAAATTCGTTGCGGGCTGCCTCCCGAAAGCGCTTCTTTAGAGCCATTAGCTAGGCTTAAAGATTATAGAAGATGCTCTCACTAGAATAAGAATTTTGAAGCAAAAGAGAGCATCAAGAAGAAAATATGAAACACATTTAAGCCTAACCCACTTCCTATGCATAGGAATCTCGTAAGAAAATAAATCAAAGAAGCACAAAGTTACATGCATAGGAAGGTGGAACAAGAACAACTTCGAAAGTTTTAGTTTAGAGAAAGGTGTTTTTGTCACATGGAAGTTTCTATAACCAAACTTTCCTCTCTCAAAGTAATTTTCAGTAGTATCATGAACAACATCAAGAATATAACTATCATATAAATCATATTGTTCATGACCTATAAGCACGCGTGTATTGTTTTCAACACGGTTTTTAGGATCATAAGATAAATGCAACCCATCACATTGAGCTTTGATAAGAGAAAAATTCTCCGGAGTTGGAGGTTCAAAAGGATAATAGGACACTCAAGTGTGGGTGCGATAGAAAAAATTTCATGCTTAACATGAGGAACTATAGAAAGTTCATCTCCGTAAGCATCATCCATAGTGGCATCACGGCCGTAAGCATAGAAGGCATCAACTTCATCAAAAAGGGATATTTCATAAGAATCCATAGGATCATAATACTCATATAAGGTAAGATTCAAAGAGTTACTCTCATTAGAAGGTAGAAATGGATGGCTCCATTCTTCCTCCTTTTGTTTGTCACTCTCCTCCTCCTTTTCATCCAAGGAGCTTTCAGGTTCATAAATTTCTTCTTCCATAGAGTCCTGCAAATCATTAGTCTCTTCCTTTGGGGGAGATATTCTCTCAAGATGATCAGTAATGTAATAATTTGCATCATAATTTTCCAAAAAATAGTTAAGTATAGCAAGACTCTCAGATTAGTAAGGGGCATCATCAATGTTTTTAAGAAGAGAAGTAATTTCATAGGCACCCTTATAAGCAACAAATTCCTCTATTTTCTCTGCATCATCAAAATCATAATTTCTCTTAGCATAAGAAGCTAAGGTTTCATCATCATTGTACTCACATTGGAAAGCAAGGTGTTTGTGCCTCATAAAGCAACAAGATTCATCCCTGACAAAAGATATATTATATTTTGAGCACAAGTTTCTAGCATAGTCATACAACTGGTGTATTTGTTTCCATAAGTGTATCCCCTTTTGAGACAAGCGGTGTTCCTTGTACCACTTTTGTTGATCCTCGGTGAATCCTCCATGCCAATAAGATCTGGTTTCAAAGAAAACAGATATTGATTGGCAAGTAAGGGACTAGACATACTGTTTTTTTGGATTTTGGATAAGGGACACTAAAGCAAAACTGAAAGGTAAACTAACAAGACTAAAAAGCAAAGATAAAAGATAGTGTGCAACTCCCCTATCTTGTAGACTGGAGTCCCCGGTAACGGCGCCAGAAATTAGCTTGATACGGTGAGGATATTTCTCTCACTCCTCGTTGGTTACCCCAAGTGGAAGGTGAGATGTAGCGTAGCAGCAAATTTCCCTCGGTGAAGATACCAAGGTTATCGAACCAGTAGGACTCCAAGAGATACAAGACGGTGACAACGGCGCCAGAAATTAGGCGGTTGACGTGGACCTGCACACAGCAACAAATAACTTTGCTCCCAACGAGTACAGAGGAGTTGTCAATTCCTCCGGCCTTGCTGTTTACAAAGGATCAACGCAAGAGATAATAATAGTGGCAACTGAAAGTAAATTGAGGGTGTAAACAATAATGTGAAGATGGACCGGGGTCCCGTGATTTTCACTAGTGATGTCTCTCTCCCAAAAGACGATAAAAGTGCTAGTGAGGTAAACAAATCACAGCTGGGCAGTTGACAGGATTATGAAGGCACCGCAATGCTAACTATGCTGCAAAGAAAGGAAGGGCTCAAAAGCAATGGGCAGTACGCCAAGGTAAGTAGACCGAAATCCAACTGCATCTACTACGACTCATCCACCTTGAGATATCTATCCAGAACATCTCGCTGGTATTAAGTTGTGAATCCCACCCAAAGTGTAAACTCAAAGCAACGGACAACTTCATTAAAAGAACTTTGCGTAAAGTAAACAATCCTTGCACCCGCGGATACAAGCATCGTTGTTTTATCCCTGGTGGCAACAGCACATCCCCTAGTCTCATGTTTCTGTCACTCAAGCTAGACATCAGGGGGCTAAACCCACAATCAAGCATAATGCTCCCTCTTGGAGTTGCAACAAATCACTTGGCCAAAGTAAAATACAGCAACGGAGAACATGCAAGAATTTACTCAAGAACAAAATATAAATGAAAAGAACCAAATATATTACTCATCACAATCTGAACATAGTCTCATAATCCATCAGATCCCAACAAACTCAGCATAGCAACAGCAGAAATTACAAAGGTGCCTCGATCATGTGAGGCAGCTCACGAGGTCTTGAAAGTGGAAGCACAAAGAGGGGTGAGATAGATCACATAGCTACTGGTCACGGACCCATGGTCCAAGGAGGACTACTCACGGTACATACGGGAGGCGTCCATGGCTATGGATGGTCTCCCGGAGGGGGTTCCTTCTCCCAGCAGGGTGCCAGGGCAGCTTCTCCAGGCAGCGCCGATCTTGAAACGGCGGCAACGGCGGTACAGAGGCGAGTTCGCGGAAAAGAGATTGATATTAGGGGTTTCCTCCTCGAGGTCTAAATATAGGCGGAGGGGGGTGACGAGGGGACCCACCAGGCAGCCAGGAGGCCTCCTGGCGCGGCCTAGGGTGGGGCCGCGCCAGGGACCCTCCTGGTTTCCTGGTGGTGGCCTCCCTCCGCTGCCTTGGTGATTACGGAAGTTTCCGGGTCGCTGATTTTTTATCTGATTTTTCTGGATTTTTTGGAGCACTTTTAATGGCCGGAAAACCTGAAATACAAAAACAGCAGAAAACAGCAACTGGCAGCTGGGTGCACCGGGTTAACAGATTAGTCCAAATATGCTCAAAAGTGTATGAAAGTTCAAGCAAAACATGGCAAAGTCACACAAAACATGCATGGAGCAAGCAGAAATTATAGATACATTTGGGACGTATCAGGGGTTTAGAAGCTGATCTGGAACATTTTCAGGGGGGTGGCTGCAATTTTTGCTAGGGGGAAACCCTAGAAAGGGGTGGGAGAGTGGTGGTCTTTATATAGCCCAGATGGCTGGCAGTTTGCAAAAACATCCCCGATTTTTCCCTCTTGCGCGCGACGTTTACGTTTCTGACCGCCGGGGGTCCGCAGGACCTCCGATTCGGGTAAAACTTCGAACTGCGCGATCAGCGCATCGAGCTGGCGGCGTTCACCTCACGCTGGAACCATTCTGAGAACAGTTTCTGGCGTGCTATAAAAATATCCCGTTTACTAATTAAACGAGGTTTTTCGTACCGTTGGTTGCGGCTGGTCTCATCGTGGTTTTCGCGACGGTGATCGGGTGAAACCCAGTGTCGCAAAGGTCGGGTGTCAAGGGTGCAAATGTCGGTATCCGTCCTGTACGAGATAAGAGGGGGAAAATAATCGCCGATCGATAAATCGGGGATGCAAACACCGCAAACAAATCAGACAATCAAACAATTCACACCGAAAACAAAAAAAATTAGTTTTGTGAAATCTGGGTTGTTGCACAGCAGCAGCCAATGGCGAGCTCGGGCGGGGTCGACGACGACCGGTGGTGGAGATCGATGGTGGGACACTAGAGAGGCCGAAGGGGAAAGGCAACCCATACGACGCAAAGGTGGCTCCTTGACCTTGATTCGGCAGTGGATATGAAGGGGGTGACCACGCCGGAGCTCTTGGACAAGTTCCCGGAGCTCGAGGTAGTCTCCGGCCGCGACGACGGCAAGGTGCGACGGAGGCTTCCGAGGAGTGAGCACAAGGGACCGAGGGTGGGGGAGAAGAGCGAGGGGAGGGGCGGCTAGTGTTTGGGAGGGCCTCCGGGGCTTATCCACCCCGACGAGTCCCGGATGTCCACCACGGCGAGGAAATCGGCCATGGCGGTTGTGGATGGACGCCACGCACACATCCAGCCTCCCGTACAGAGGAAGAAGGAGAGAGGTGCGGGGTGGGCTGGACCAAGGTGGGCCTCGCCCTGGGCGAAAAATAGAGTTTTCTGCATTTTTCTCTTTTCTGTTGTCTAATTCTGTCATGTACAAATTGTTTGAGCAACATTTGGGTTTTTGTAAAATATTAAACCATCACCAATTTCAATGTTGCACCATATAACATGGCTACAAAAAGTTTGGGTCACAACTAAATTCCTTTTAATATTAAATAAAAAGCAAAGGGTTAACTAGGTCTTTTTAGCTACTGTTTTATTTTATTTACCATTATTTGGATTTTTGCAAGAGTTGAAACTTGTTGGTACACTTGTGTTGCATCTTAGGGAGTTGCCACAAAAAGTTTGGGCATTTAATAAAATCATTTGGTATTTGTTTTTGGACTGCAACTGATTAAAGGTGACTTTTTGTTGCTGCTTGGAATTGTTTGATTTATTTTATAGCTCAATAAATAACCATGACCACATGGGCATGATCCACTGATTATTGTGCATTTTATAAAAAAATTGCACAATTTTTAGTTTCACTTTATTTTTCACTTTCTTTGGAAATTTTATTTAGGTTGGATTTGAGCTCAACTTGATCAAGGTGGATTAACCCCTTGCTTAATTATGATGACATGACCATTAACAAGGTTATAACCGTTGAGTTACAATTGCATGACACCCGGGGTGTTACAATTCCCCCCACTACAAAGAATTCTCGACCCGAGAATTAAAGATAGTGTAAGGGGTAAGGTTTCGGTTTTGTATTCTAACGATTCTTCTGGGCCTTGTTGTCCTTCTCGAAAATTTTAATCCTTATCGTTGACGTCTTCATTTATCTGCATCAGTGCACCTCGACGGATTTTCATCCTTCTTACGTGGCTGCATCGTACCTACGAATAGGCTAGGAGGAAAACTTAAGGGGAGTTGGATCGGTACAAGGTTAATCAATCGAGGTTGTGCAAGGGAATGGGTATAAAGTATCTCACGAGTTAAACTCAAGGAGATACATCGAGAGAAACAAAAGAAGGCATGAGAAGTTTTCAAGCGGATACGCAAGCATTCGACAATGATAACGGAGGATGAAAAGGGGTCCAGAGCATCATGCATAAGCACTGAGTCTGATATCGAACTGGATATCACAAGGTAGAGGACTCGTGAATTGCATACGAGGTCAAGAAAGAGGGATAACCTCGAGAACAGAAAGGAACAAGAGAGTCAGGTTTCGATCCTGTGGAACTGTGGGTTATGGGCCCACATTTAATAAGAAGGGTGGGGACATTCCATGCGTCACGATGCAAGGTATGACGGAGAAAAGATTGTCAGCTATGTCGGCAACAACATCAATGCCAAGGGCGAGGGACGAAGAGAACCATCTTCCTGCTCATTAAGACGAGGTGGACGAACTGGGCAAAGTTCTCGTCCACCGGTGAAGATACCAAGTGGAAGGTTTGAGATGCAGTGCAGCAGCAAGTTTCCCTCGGTGAAGATACCAAGGTTATCGAACTAGTAGGACTAAGGAGATACAAGTAAGTGGCAACATCACCAGAAATTGCTTCCTGACTAGGGTGTTGTCGTGGACCTGCACACAACAACAAATAACTTTGCTCCCAACGAGTACAGAGGAGTTGTCAATTCCTCCAGCCTTTTCGTTTACAAAGGATCAACGCAAGAGATAAAAGGTGCAAAGGAAAGTAAAAGCTGAAAGTAAATTGAGGGTGTGAACAATAATGTGAAGATGGACCGGGGTCCCGTGATTTTCACTAGTGATGTCTCTCTCCCAAAAGACGATAAAAGTGCTAGCTAGGTAAACAAATCACAGTTGGGAAATTGACAGGATTATGAAGGCACTGCAATGCTAACTATGCTGCAAAGAAAGGAAGGGCTCAAAAGCAATGGGCAGTACGCCAAGGTAAGTAGACCGAAATCCATCTGCATCTACTACGAATCATCCACCTTGAGATATCTATCTAGAACATCTCGCTGGTATTAAGCTAGACATCAAGGGGCTGAACCCACAATCGAGCATAACGCTCTCTCTTGGAGTTGAAAATAAAATACTTAGCCAAAGCAAATACCGCAACGGAGAACATGCAAGAATTTACTCAAGAACAAAATATAAAAGAGAAGAACCAAATATATTACTCATCAAAATCAGAACATATTCTCATAATCCATCAGATCCCACCAAACTCAGCATAGCAACAGCAGAAATTACATAGATGCCTCGATCATGTGAGGCAGCTCACGAGGACTCGAAAGTGGAAGCACAAAAGGGGGAGAGATTCATCACATAGCTACTGGTCACGGACCCATGGTCCAAGGGGGACTACTCACGGCACATCCGGGAGGCGTCCATGGCTATGGATGGTCTCCCGGAGGGGGTTCCTCCTTCCGGCAGGGTGTCGGGGCAGCTTCTCCAGGCAGCGCCGATCTTGAAATGGCGGCGGCGGCGGTACAGAGGGGAGTTCGCAAGAAAGATATCGATATTAGGGGTTTCCACCTCGAGGGGTAAATATAGGCGAAGGGGGGCATCGAGGGGACCCACGAGGCAGTCCCTGGCGCGGCCCAGGGTGGGGCCGCGCCACCTGCCCTCCTGGATGCCTGGTGGTGGCCCCCTTCCCTCTCTTGGTGATTCCGGAAGCTTCTGTTGCGCTTATTTTTTATATATTTTTCCCGGAATTTTTGGAGCACTTTTAATGGCCGGAAAACCTGAAATACAAAAACAGCAGAAAACATAAACTGGCAACTGGGTGCACTGAGTTAATAGGTTAGTCCAAATAGGTTCAAAAGTGTATGAAAGTTCAAGCAAAACATGGCAAAGTCACACAAAACATGCATGGAGCAAGCAGAAATTATAGATACGTTCGGGACGTATCAACATCCCCAAGCTTAATTCCTGCTCGTCCTCGAGTAGGTAAATGATGACAAGCATAATTTCTGTGGTGACATGCCACACAACCAAATAAGGACTTTTAAGTAAAGCAATCAAAACATGCAATTCTTCAAGTCTTAACAAGAAAGAGTCTATAGTAGCATTGAGACAAGCAACAAAAGAACAAAAGGGTGCAAGAGCTCTTGCTTTCTGTGGCTGAAATGTCTCCAAATGGTGTTTGTGTGCAAGCAAGGGACTGTGAAGAAAGAGAAAAAAGGTTATTGAGAACAACTATCTACTAAAGTTTCACACTTGGTCTCCTTTGGATTCTTATATGGACTCGTCCCCAGACCACTAGCCAGGTACAAGTCAAACTGATCCACTCCCTATCGACATTTTGAGCACTCATGCAATGGATGAGCGTGAGCAAGAAAGTTGACACCTAAAAGGCGAAACAGAAAGAAGGTGGAGGAGGAAGACAAAAAGGTGTGAAAGGCTCACATCAATGAGGACAATCATAGGCGAGAGAAGGCCATGTGATAGATATGATGTGAGGAGTAGGGATTGCCATACAACGGATACACATGTGAGCTAAAAGCTCTCCAAGGGAACTAGTGGGGGTGCATCTAACTTGCTTGCTCAAGAAGACCTAGAGCTCGTTTGAGGAGGCTCATCACTGGAATATAAAAGCCAAGTTCTATAGTGTGAAGGGTCCCCACATAGCTATATGCATGATGATGATCTCTATGGAGTACAAGGGATAGAATATGAAGTACTAGTGTGGATCTCTCAAAAGGAATAGTAGTATGCCCCCTTCTCTCTTTTTATTTTTCTTTTCTCTTTTTCTCTTTTTTATTTTATTTTTTTGGTGGCCTCAATGGCTCTTTCTATTTAACTCGCATTTGTCCGCTTTGGGATCTTTTGATTTTGTCCTCTTTGGGATCTTTTCCTCACTTTAGTGGCAATACTATATATTTTACAAGAATATAGGAGATCTTTCACACTTTACAAAGGTACTCACATAAAGAAAATGTAACTATCATGATGCAAATGTATTCCTCTGCCAGGGTAGCAGGATATGCAATGATACTAGCGCGTCATGTAGCAATGATTAGGGCAAGGCCCAACTATCATGCGGCTCATCGATCAAGCAAGTAGCATGTATGACATGAAGATCAAGTCATGAGAAGATGGATGTTGCATGGAAATGTATCTCGGAAAGGCTATGGAAATGCCTTGTAGGTAGGTATGGTGGCTGTTTTGAGGAAAGATATAAGGAGGCTTATGATGACAAAGCGTATCATGCCAAGGGTTTGGATGCACCGGCGAAGTATGCGCCAACTCTCGAGGTGAGAAAGGGCAATGCACGGTACCGAAGAGGCTAGAAAAAGTATAGGTGGGTGGAAGTGTCAACTTTCGAATACTCACATTAGTCCGAAGAACTCATGCACTTATTATCGGTAACTCTCAATCTAATCAGGAGGTTCACAAAGATACAGGTACCCCGAGGAGGAGTGTATGGGGGTTTGGTTATCCTTGCGCATCCTCGACTCATGGTACATGAGTGTACTCTAATATTCGAACCCTCCAGAGGTTAGTGATCCATCTAGTAGCTAGAGTTCTCAACAGGTTTTTTTTGGTTTTCGTAAAACAAATGGATTACCCAAAATACGACATCTATCACTAATAGGCAAGAGCTCTTGACACCATAAGTTCAAACATTACTCTAGTCAATACCTCAAAACTATTGCAAGTTACTACTACAAAGAGAATAGCAACTTTAACTACCTACTTTCAGTCAAGACACAGAACTCGGTGCAACAGGCAAACTCTCTAACAAGATAAAACATGCAACCTATAGAAAGTTCAACCTAAGACAAAAGAAAATCTCTAGAAAAACTAAAGCATTACAACTAAACAGAACAACAGCTAAGAAAAGAAAAAGAACAACTCACAGCTAAAAGAATAAGCATGCAAATCCTATGAGGAGTTCTAGTTCAAGCGGAGCGTGAATATCTTCCACACAAAAGAGTAAGTTGGGGTCTAACTTGTTACTACAACAAAGAAAGCAAAACAAAAATAGAAAAGTAAAGAGCGAGACGCTCCAAGCAAAGCACATAACACATGAATTGATAAAAATATAGTGCAACGAGGGACAAACTGATGATTGTTGATGAAGAAGGGGATGCATCGGGGGCATCCCCAAGCTTAGAAGCTTGAGTCTCCTTGAATATTTATTGGGGGTGCACATGGTCATCCCCAAGCTTGAGCGTTTGACACTCCTGAATCTTCTTTCATCATCCTCCATCGCGCACTTGAAAAGTCCCTTCATACATAACTCATTGTAGGCTGATTAGAGAGGTTAGTACCCTAATAAAATAATTTTCCTCTACTGCAAGTAAAGATATTCTTGAAGAGCTACTGTTTCTCAAGATTGCCAAAAAGTTTTTACAAATAAAAAGCAAGCTTAAGGTTTGCAAAAGTAAAGAGAGACAAAACGTGGCAGAATCTGTGAAAAACAGAACAGAAGGTAGTAAAGAATTGTTTAGGGATACTTCTGCAACTCAAATCAAAAAACTCAGAAGATACGAAAGTTTCGTAATTGTATAGAGCATGCTGTGTAAAAAATTCAGCTCAAAAAGATGAACTGGTATTTTTCCATGATTTTTCTTGTCACGAGGACAGAATCTGTTTTCTGGACAGCATGTTACAACTTTTACTTCCCTTGTCGTATGAGGCTATACTTGGCACAAAGCTTGAAAAGTACAGATACAATGATGTTGCTACAGCATTAACAATCATCAAGACCACGAAGAACAGAAGAAAAGCAAAAAGAAAAACTTAAATTCGTTGCGGGCTGCCTCCCGAAAGCGCTTCTTTAGATCCATTAGCTAGGCTTAAAGCTGAAGATCAAATCTTTTCAAGAGAATAACTAGCCCGTGTGACGGACTCAAAAGGTAACTTAATCTTTTCCTAGGGAAATGTTCCATCCCTTTCTTGAGAGGGAATTTTAATTTTATAGTTCCCTCTTTCATGTCAATGATATCACCAACTGTGCGAAGAAAAGGACCTCCCAAAATAACTGGACAAGAAGGTTCACATTCAATGTCCATAACAGTAAAATCAACGGGAACATAATTGTCATTGAAAATGATAAGAACATCGTCGATCTTCCCCAAAGGTTTCTTTACGGAAGAATCAACAAGACGAACACCAAAATAACAAGGATCAAAAGGTTTCAATTCAAGCATATCATACATTCTTTTTGGCATAACAGAGGTACTTGCTCCAACATCACAAAGAGCATAACAAGAGAAGTTATTCAATTTAATTTTTATCATAGGATCCCAACCATCTTCTAGCTTCCTAGGTATGGAGGCTTATAGTCTAAGCTTCTACTTCCTAACTTTGATTAGAGCATTGGTGATATGCTATGTGAAGGCAAGATTGAGTGTGCTAGTGTGGGGGTCTCTAAACATCTTGTGTAGGAAACCAATAACTACTGGTAAAGTGCAGTTGTCAAAGTATAAGTCACTACTATCTACCACGGAAGTAGTGATATCATTTAATCTCACTTGTTTGAAAGCCTCTATGTTCATAGAGGTTTCCTCTTCTAAGGTTGAGGTGGTAGCATCACCATTAATAGGTCCAGTGGGACTAGGGGTGTGATGGGTGCTAATAGTTTGGACATACTCAACTACTTGGATAGTGGCTACTGTGTGGTAGGTAGGAAGTATCTTAATTCTCTCTTCTTCCTCCTTTTCTCTAGCCCATCTCTCTTTTAGTTTTCCCAACATCCTAATGTTTTCATTAATTTGGACTTGCATAGCATTCATAGGAGTGGTCTTCCTCTCCTCGGGGGAAGAGGTTCTAATCTTCAGCATCTCTACATCATGGGCTATGTTGTCTACCTTCGAAGAGAGGATATATAATTTATCTAATTTCTCTTCCACGCTCTTGTTGAAGGCTTTCTGGGTAGTGATAAAGTCTTTGAGCAAGGTCTCTAGCTCTGAAGTGGAGTTTCTGGTGGTAGGATAAGTGTTGTTCCCATAGTTTTTGGATGGGAAAGGCCTAGAATTATTGTTGAAGTTTTTTCTAGAGACAAAATTAACATCTACTTGCTCCTGAGCAACCAATGAATTTAAAGGAACATCTTGAGGATCAATAGAGGGTTGCTTGGTAAGTAGAGACATGATAAGGTCAACCTTTTCATTTAAAGAGGAGATCTCCTCGACAGAGTTTACCTTCTTACCGGTTGGAGATCTCTCGGTATGCCATTGCGAGTAGTTCAACATCATCTCATCAAGTAGCTTTGTGGCAGCACCAAGCGTGGTTGACATAAAAGTTCCTCCCGCGGCCGAATCTAACAGGTTCCGCGAGGTGAAGTTCAAGCATGCATAAAAATTCTGGATAACCATCCAGGTAGTCAGTCCATGTGTGGGGCAGTTCTTGACAAGCGTCTTCATACGTTCCCAAGCCTGGGCAACGTGTTCATTATCCAATTGCCTGAAATTCATAATGTTACTCCGCAATTGAATAATTTTATCAGGGGGATAGTACTTCCCTATGAAAGCATCTTTGCATTTACTCCAAGAATCGATAATGTTCTTGGGAAAAGATTGTAGCCACTCCTTGGCTCTTCCTCTCAAAGAGAAAGGAAAAAGCTTCAGCTTGACGATGTCTCCATCCACTTCCTTGTACTTATGCATGTCGCAGAGCTCGATAAAGTTGTTTAGGTGCAAGGCAGCATCTTCTCCTGCTCCTGAAAATTGATCTTTCATAACAAGGTTAAGCAGAGCAGGTTTAATCTCATAAGAAGGTGCTGAAGTGGCGGTGGAGCAATAGGAGTGCAGATAAAGTCACTGTTGTTGTGACTAGTGAAGTCACACAACTTAGTGTTTTCATTGGAACCCATAGTAGTAGCAAGTATTTTTGGTATTTTTTATTAGGGACACAAAAGTAAAAACTGAAAGGTAAACTAACAAGACTAAAAATCAAAGGTAAAAGATAGTGTGCAACTCCCCTATCTTGTAGACTTGAGTCCCCGGCAACGGCGCCAGAAATTTGCTTGATGGCTTCTCGCCCCTCGTTGGTTACCCCAAGTGGAAGGTTTGAGATGCAGTGCAGCAGCAAGTTTCCCTCGGTGAAGATACCAAGGTTATCGAACCAGTATGATTCAGGAGATACAAGTAGGTGGCAACGTCGCCAGAAATTGCTTCCTGACTAGGGTGTTGTCGTGGACCTGCACACAGCAACAAATAACTTTTCTCACAACGAGTACAGAGGAGTTGTCAATTCCTCTGGCCTTGTCGTTTACAAAGGATCAACGCAAGAGATAAAAGGTGCAAATGAAAGTAAAAGCTGAAAGTAAATTGAGGGTGTGAACAATAATGTGAAGATGGACCGGGGTCCCGTGATTTTCACTAGTGATGTCTCTCTCCTAAAAGACGATAAAAGTGCTAGCGAGGTAAACAAATCACAGTTGGGAAATTGACAGGATTATGAAGGCACCGCAATGCTAACTATGCTGCAAAGAAAGGAAGGGCTCAAAAGCAATGGGCAGTACGCCAAGGTAAGTAGACCGAAATCCATCTTCATCTACTACGAATCATCCACCTTGAGATATCTATCAAGAACATCTCGCTGGTATTAAGTTGTGAATCCCACCCAAAGTGTAAACTCAAAGCAACAGGCAACTGCATTAAAAGAACTTTGCGTAAAGTAAACAATCCTTGCACCCGCAGGTACAAGCACCGTTGTTTTATCCCTGGTGGCAACAGCACATCCCCTAGTCTCATGTTTCTGTCACTCAAGCTAGACATCAAGGGGCTGAACCCACAATCGAGCATAACGCTCTCTCTTGGAGTTGCAAATAAAATACTTGGACAAAGCAAATACCGCAACGGAGAACATGCAATAATTTACTCAAGAACAAAATATAAAAGAGAAGAACCAAATATATTACTCATCAAAATCTGAACATAGTCTCATAATCCACCAGATCCCAACAAACTCAGCATAGCAACAGCATAAATTACATAGATGCCTCGATCATGTGAGGCAGCTCACGAGGACAGGAAAGTGGAAGCACAAAAGGGGGAGAGATTCATCACATAGCTACTGGTCACGGACCCATGGTTCAAGGGGGACAACTCACGGCACATCCGGGAGGCGTCCATGGCTATGGATGGTCTCCCGGAGGGGGTTCCTCCTTCCGGCAGGGTGCCGGGGCAGCTTCTCCAGGCAGCCCCGATCTTGAAACGGCGGCGGCGGCGGTAAAGAGGGGAGTTCGCGAGAAAGAGATCGATATTAGGGGTTTCCACCCCGAGGGGTAAATATAGGCGAAGGGGGGCATCGAGGGGACCCACGAGGCAGTCAGGAGGTTCCCTGGCGCGGCCCAGGGTGGGGCCGCGCCACCTGCCTTCCCGGCTTCCTGGTGGTGGCCCCCCTTCCCTCTCTTGGTGATTCCGGAAGCTTCTGTTGCGCTGATTTTTTATATATTTTTCCCGGAATTTTTGGAGCACTTTTAATGGCCGGAAAACCTGAAATACAAAAACAGCAGAAAACAGAAACTGGCAACTGGGTGCACTGAGTTAATAGGTTAGTCCAAATAGGTTCAAAAGTGTATGAAAGTTCAAGCAAAACATGGCAAAGTCACACAAAACATGCATGGAGCAAGCAGAAATTATAGATACGTTTGCGACGTATCAGTCACCGAAAACTCATCAACGATCGTAACAGGTTGTACGGACAAAGTAGTACACCGAAGTGTTCACATCAGCAGGGAATTATCACTGCTCGGATAATTTATATTTAAAGAAAGGTTAAACAGACCAATGGAAAGGAAAATGTGATGATACACAGGTATCAGGTGTATATCTTTCCCAAGGGAAAGCAGAGCAAGTTATACATGACCAAGTTTGTATTGGCAGGGAGTCAAAAGGGGTTGTCAATGATGACACAAATCATCGAGGGGCAAGAATGGTATTTCCCACAATGAATTAAATTGACACTTGGAAGAAGGCAAAATGTTGATGATGACCACGATACATCATGTCAAAAGGTTTCAAGAAAATACAATCGAACAACGGCGACATCAAGCGAAAGGAATGGTGAAGCAAGAGGTATACAGTGTTCCCGGTTGACGACAAACCAGAACCATGGAGCGATGGAGTGGCTCTGACAGGGAAAGATATTGCTTCATCAAAATTCATTAGATGTAGTGCAAAGGTATGGTATCCTCGAGATACGAGGAGGTAATACTCAAAGGTTGAATGGAGGATCATAAGTGCAGAAGAATTTATACCTAAGGGATACTTATCTTACGAGAAGCTTCCATGATAAGTTCTACATCGTATCCATGGGCATGAACACAAAGGTTCAGGGTCGACTCCCACTTCTTCAATGCATAGCCTCTCATTCACTTCTCGATGTCGATGAATTTGTAGTGTTCAAAAGTTTATCTGGCATAACACCAGTAGAGTAAGACCCGTAGAAGTTCATGGGTTCACACAGATGGATGAAGCATAGATACAACCCATAGGGACATTTTACAAATCTATACGACAAACAACAAGAACAAGAGATACAAGTTTGAAAGAAGAAGGCTGATGACACAGACCAGATGATACCGTTCGCCAAAGGCATTTTGTATCAGGGGAAGCTCGTCAATGATTTAGGACACAAGAAGACGACCGGTAGTAATCCACCAAAAAGGTCAGGCGGCGTATAGAGAGTCTGGTGTGAGTATCGGTACTCAACCATAAGAAGAAAGAATGCCAAAGCATTGGAGATAGAAGCATCAGAATAATTCGATGCTTAAGTAGAAAGGAATTATGACTTCCATATCGGTGTATCAGATCCAGATACATCGATCAAACATGAATAAGTTGAATAGAAGCTTGACGGTTAATTCAATTAAGGTCTGATTTACCGAGAACCAGCTCATGTACGGAATGACGTCTGAGCCAGAAGAATGGATTCGTAGGGATCAACTGATGATTGTGTGCACTAGCACACACGATGATTCAATAGATCAGAATGGCAATGCCAAGGGAGGTCATCAAAGACCACAAGACAAACGGGATTAATCATAGTGCAAGAAGGCAAGAAGAATCTCCAAAGTAGTAGGCTGCGGAGGATTTGCGCAAGATCGGATAGTATTTAAAAGTATTATGGTAATCACGTGAACCACTGAGGATGAACGGATTCTCGATAAATGGGAGGAGTTATCCGCAGGGTGAAAAGAAGTTGCAAGGCAGTAGGAACAAACGATTTTTGAAACAACTGAGAATATTACGGGGTATCTTGTATTAACAAGAGTAATTAGGATCGAATGGCCAAACGGTAGGTTTATGTAATTATCCACACCGACTTATCGGTGGTGGGGAATCGCAAAGAAGTGGGCATAAGGGTCTCGGGAATTTATCAGAGAGTATCTTGGGCATCTTCTGGTGAAGCAAGCGATCATCTGTAATGAGGGGCTCTCCGGGAGGAAGTAGTCACGAGAACCTAATGTCAGAGTTAGAAAAATCTTTACCCCGAAAAGAAGAGAGAGCAGAGTCCCAGAGTAAAGGTACGGAGAAAAGGATCCTAATACACCCAGTTTGTGACGTGGGCCGATAAGCCACACGACACTGTTAGTAAAGTAGTTTTGCAAAGACTAGCCTCGACTTTGACCAAGGAGTTGGAAGGGGGTGTCCTACAGGCAGTCGGCTCTGATACCACCTTGTGACGCCCCCAAAATCATACCGTGTACAGTAATCATACACGCAAGGTACACGATCGAGATCAGGGACTCACGGTAAGAAATCACAACACAACTCTACAAATAAAACAATACAAGCTGTTTAATACAAGTCAGGGGCCACGAGGGCTCAAATACAACAGCTCGAGAGAACAAAGTTAGCGGAAGCAATAGTATCTGAGTACAGACACCAGAATACAAGGTTGCCTTAAGAAGGCTAGCACAAATAACAACATATCGAAAAGGAGAGGCCTCCTGCCTGGGAACCTCCAAACTACTCCTGGTCAACGGGGAAATCAATGTCGTAGAATGCATCGGGGATCTTCAGGTTGCGATGGTCGGCTTCGGGGATCTCCTGGTCCTGGACTCCAAGGCTCCAACGTCGACTGCAGCGTCCGATCAGGCAAAACATAAAGGGGGAAATAAAGCAAGGGTGAGTATCTAGCATACCCGTGAGTCTTATGTCCGCTACTAAGCATTTATGCATTTGTATCAACTGGAAAAGAGAGGTTGTATATAGTGGACTGCAAGGTAGAAATCAGAATAAGGATAAGAAGCTAGGCCTATCGAAGACTAGCATCTTCCGACGAGTCTTGCAGCATGAGGAGAGAATAGCCAACAGTTTATATAAAGCATAAAGTAATAATGAAGCAGAAGTTGCTGCAACATTGTATAATAGTAAGTTGTAATAATTAACAATGCCTCCGAGATGACCTCCTCGAATTCCCTGCGAGGAAGAAAACCCGGAAACAACAGTTTAATAATAGTATTTTGTAGTAGTAGGATCTGGCTTCAGCATAAAGTGTCCTGTTACCGTGGACACGACTATTCGAATAGATTAATCTTCCCTGCAGGGGTCCACTTGTGTTACACTACACGCACAGATCTCCAGGATGGCGGGCACCTTGTTAGGGAACACTCCACCAAGGCTATCCGACACAACAAAGCCCATCTTTCAAACTCAACAAAGAGGCCATCCGCCGGTCTAAATCCTAAGTACGCAGGGACTTGGACCCCAACCCCGACGTACTCCTGCACGGTGCGTGGCTGGCCGGTGAAGCAAAATCAAACCAAATAAGACATCACTGCGCGAGCAAATAAGACAACGCCGCTTCCCGACGCAGGCCGCGGTACTGCTGACGTCTGAAGAGTCTTCGGACGAGACTAAGTTGTTGGGGAGCCCATAACTCGTAATTCCCACGGGTAGGTAGTGCGTACATGGCATATAGCCAACTCAAGACATCCACCGAACCATTTAGCATTTTAATTAACCTGCGTGACAACCTTTATCGTTGCCTCGACTTAACTGACCGGCGGACAACGACAGCAGTCGGGACCACCAGTACATCAGTGCCTGCCCTGTCGTCCCACCAAGTCTCTGCGGTTACCAACAAGGTGAATAGACTCTTTACCTTATCTCGTGTGTGCTCTTGGTAGAGCTCGACTTTCGTGGTTTGGTAACTCTCGCGAGATACGAGCAGGGGCCAAGCACGCCAGTAACGTCGGTCGTACCCTCCATGTCGTTCCCGACACAATACCGCTCGCGGGAACCATTGGGTCACCCGACTTCTTACCTTTAAGGAAAACCGTTATCGGGACCCTAGGGAGGCTACACAGAGTCAGCAACGAGTGGAGTACGAGGATTACTCCTCGATAGCTCCACTTGATGTGGCTCGGCAGAGCCGACGTAGGGGCCTGAGGCGGTGTCTACATTGTACTGTACCTGTGCAATTATAATCATCGTATCCGCGTTCACTCCCCAGAGTGATCACGACCCGCTATCTAACCCTAGTTGACTAACAATGCGTAGGGCTCACTGCTGGATATAATATATATTTATAGGCAGCATAGGATAAAGGAAGGTACATCAAGGGGCGACAAAGACATGCTATGCAATTGAATAGGATTGTAACGTAGCAGCAGCAGTAACAATGCCTAGTGCAAGAAATGTACGGAAAAGATAGGCGATATCTGGGGAAGAGAATGGATCTGCTTGCCTGGAAGCTCACGGTAGGGGTACGGTCGTCGACGACGTAGTCGATCACAAGGGCATCGACAGCGGTCGTCGGGACTACCGAACAATAAGAGAGGGGGAAGAAAAAAAATACACAGGAATAATAGCAACACAAATTCAATACATGGCAATACGTTATACTACGTGGGGCCTAATGTGGTGCTACACGTTGCAGACGAAACGGGAATTTAACCGGATCTTTTACCGGCTCCGGGTGATTACCGAACAGTTCAATCAGAGGGGTGAATGTTCCATGTCTATAGTGTCGTGAATATCTGAAAGGTATGTGAATAGTGTATCCGTGATCGTTGATGCATTCCGAACAACTTTTAAGTTAAAACAATTCCATCCGGAAAGTTTTACCGGTACTGTGTACTTACCGGACAGACGATCCGGGGGGGAGTCTCGGGTTTGGTATGTTAGAGGGGTGCGGTGGGTATGCGGGTAGCATATTCTTATTCGTTGCATTTTTCTGATCACTTTTGATGTATAAAATATTTTCATCGGAGTTACGGTTTAAAAGATATTGAATTTTAAAGTTTAAATCATTTTAAAGAATTTTCTGAATTTCTTTTATTAATAAACCAACATCATCCATAAGGAATCTTTGACTGGGTCAAACTTACAGATGGGACCCACCTGTCAGGTTGACTGGTCAACTGATACGTGGGGCCTACTGACCAGTGGGTCCCACATGTCATACACAATATTATTAAAATGGTTTAATTCAATCTAATTAATCCAGTGGGTCCACATGTCATTGGGAGTTTATTAAATTTAAAAAAAACAATGATTAAACAGAGAAGGGTCCCACATGTAAGTGATAGGGAGTATTTATATTTGTTTTAAAACAGATTTAACTAACAGGGGCATGGCCCATTTGTCATTTACACCATGGGGGTATTTTAATTTGTTTTAACTCTAACAAAAAGGGGGGTTTGACAGTGGGCTAGGGCTTAATCCCATGGTTGACACATCCGTACCTGCCGGCGGCAACAACAACCGCGGCACGGCGAGGCCGATCGGCTGGTGCTTCTCCAGACAGCGGCGAGGGGAGGGGAACCAGGGCATGGGACGAGGCGCGACCGAGTGGCCATGGGGCGCACCGGGGGCAGGGCGCGCGGCCTGGTGAGCACGGCGGCGGCCAAGGCACGACGGACGAGCGTGGCAAGCAGCGCAGCGTCGGCAAGCGACGACGGGCCGGGGCGCGGGGCAGGGGTGCGACACGGTGGGCAGAGGCAGGCGCGAGGCATGGCCAGGGCACGCACGGGCAGTGGCGCAGCAGGCGCGTGCATTGGCCATGGCGGACGCTAGCATACGGGTTATACGTCCAAAACGTATCTATAACTTCTCCTTGCTCGATGCATCTTTTGTGTGATATTTCTATGATATTGATGCACTTCCATACACTTTTGATCATATTTGGACTAACCTATTAACTCAGTGCACCCAAGTGCTAGTTCCTGTTTTCTGCTGTTTTTGTATTTGAGGTTTCTGCCGGGAAAAATATAGGAAAAATCAGCGTACAGGAAGCTTCGGGAAGAGCCCAAGTGGAGCCAGAGGGGAGCCAGGGGTGGCCCAGGCAGCCACCTGGCGCGTCCACCCCCTAGGCCGCGCCAGGGGGGCGCCTGGGGCCCCTGGTCCACCTCTGGCTGCCCCCCTTCGCCTATATATCTCTATCATCCCGAAACCCTCGAGGACGGAACCCTTTTTCGCGATCTCTCCTCTGTTCCGCCGTCGCAGCGCTTCCAAGATCGGGAGCACCAGGAGCCCTCTTCCCAGCACCCTGCCGGGGGAGGAACCACCTCCGGGAGCCCTCTTCCCGGATGAACCATGAGTAGTCCACCTTGGACCATGGGTCCATGATCAGTAGCTATGTGTTGTTCTCCTCCCCTCTTTATTCTTCATGGTTTAGACCTCGTGAGCCGCCCTACATGATCGAGGCACATATGTAATCTTTCTGTTGTTGCTATGCTGAGTTTCCTGGGATCTGACTATGTTCAGATTGTGTTTGAGAAAAATATATTTGATTCTCCTCTTTTATATTAATGCTCTTGAGTAATTCTTGCATGTTCTTCGTTTTGCTTTGGCCAAGTAGTAGGTAGTAACTCCAAGAGGGAGCATTATGCATGATTGTGGGTTCATGCCCCCTGATGACTAGTTTGAGTGACAGAAACACGAGTCTAGGGGATGTGTTGTTGCCACAAGGGAGAAAACAACGGTGCTTGTACTTGCGGGTGCAAGGATTGTTTACTTTACGCAAAGTTCTTTAATGCAGTTGTATGTTGCTTTGAGTTTACACTTTGGGTGGGATTCGCAACTTAATACCAGCGAGATGTTTTGGATAGATATCTCAAGGTGGATGATTAGTAGGTAGACGCAGATGGATTTCGGTCTACTTGTCTTGGCGTACCGCCCAAGCTTTTGAGCCTCTTCCTTTCTTTGTAGCATAGTTAGCATTGGTTTGCGCACATAATCCTGTCAATTGCCCAGCTGTAATTTGTTTACCTTGCATGGCTATTTTATCGTCTTTTGGGAGAGAGACATCACTAGTGAACATCATGGGACCCTGGTCCATATTTCCAGCACTATTTACACCTGCTATTTATTTTCCGCTTTATTTCCTTTTCTGTTGCTATCGCTATCATTATTATCCCGTGCGTTTGATCCTTTGTAAACAATAAGGCCGGAGGGATTGACAACCTCTCTGTACTCTTTGGGAGCAAAATTATCTGTTGTGTGTGCAGGTCCACGTCAACCGCCTAATTGTTGGCGCCGTTGTCACCTACATGTCGTTGTCGGAGTCCTACTGGAGACAAACCTTGGTATATTCATCGAGGGAAATTTTTCTGCTGTCTACATCTCAACTTTCCACTTTGGCTAACCAACGAGGGGAGAGAAGCCATCAACGGGCACATCGGGTCGGCAGCACACATACGGGGCAAACGGGAAAGTGGTGGAATCGATCCACAGCTTACAGCAGCAGCCGATGGCGAGCTCGGGCGGGGTCGACGACGACCGGTGGTGGAGATCGATGGTGCGGCACTGGAGAGGCTGAAGGGGAAAGGAAACCCATACGGCGCAAAGGTGGCTCCTTGACCTTGATTCAGCAGTGGATATGAAGGGGGTGACCACGCCGGAGCTCCTGGACAAGTTCCCGGAGCTCGAGGTTGTCTCCGGCCGCGACGACGGCAAGGTGCGGCGGCGGTTTCCGAGGAGTGAGCACAAGGGACCGAGGGAGGGGGAGAAGAGCGAGGGGAGGGGGCGACTAGGGTTTGGGAGGGGCTCCGGGTCTTATCCACCCCGGCGAGTCCCGGATGGCCGCCACGGCGAGGAAATAGGCCATGGAGGGCGTGGATGGACGCCACGCACACAGCCAGCCTCCCGTACAGAGGAAGAAGGAGAGAGGTGCGGGGTGGGCTGGGCCAAGGTGGGCCTCGCCCTGGGCGAAAAATAGAGTTTTCTGCATTTTTCTCTTTTCTGTTGTCTAATTCTCTCATGTACAAATTGTTTGAGCAACATTTGGGTTTTTGTAAAATATTAAACCAGCACCAATTTCAATGTTGCACCATATAACATGGCCAAAATTTTTGGGTCACAACTAAATTCCTTTTAATATTAAATAAAAAGCAAAGGGTTAACTAGGGCTTTTTAGCTACCGTTTTATTTTATTTACCATTATTTGGATTTTTTTTCAAGAGTGAAACTTGTTGGTACACTTGTGTTGCATCTTAGGGAGTTGCCACAAAAAGTTTGGGCATTTAATAAAATCATTTGGTATTTGTTTTTGGACTGCAACTGATTAAAGGTGACTTTTTGTTGCTGCTTGGAATTGTTTGATTTATTTTATAGCTCAATAAAAAACCATGACCACATGGGCATGATCCACTGATTATTGTGCATAAGGATGGCAATTTACCCATGGGTACGGGTACCCGCGGGTACCCTACCCGCATGGGTAGGGTATGGGTACATTTTTATACCCATGGGTAGTACCCATACCCTACCCATCAAGTCGTGGGTAGGGCACGGGTATAGCTTTGTACCCATGGGTATACCCATACCCTACCCATGTATAACGATGTACTATTTGACCAATTCAATGTGTATATATACTATATACTATTTTGTCTACTAAGTGGGTACCTATAGCCTATATAGTTAATTTTCATGTATTCATCTACCTGCTATTGAGTTGTCAATATTTTTTTGCTAATGCGCTACCAATGAATGTCAAAAGATGAAAATAATGTACTATTTGATCTACCCAATGGGTACCCGATGGGTATGGGTACTCACTGGGTATGGGTGTGGGTATAGTTTTATACCCACGGGTAAGGGTATGGGTAGAAGTTTGTACCCATGAACTATACGGGTATGGGTTTGGTATTGCTCTACCCTGCCCATACCCTACCCATTGCTTAATCATGATGACCCAAAAAAATTTAGGTTGGATTTGAGCTCAACTTGATCAAGGTGGATTAACCCCTTGCTTAATCATGATGACATGACCATTAACAAGGTGATTACCGTTGAGTTACTGTTGCATGACACCCGGGGTGTTACAGCTCCAGCAGAAGGTTCACACGGAGCACCTATGTAGGCGGTCCCTTCATGCTTTTGTCTTGCGGTGGAAGCGAGTTTCCCACAACACGATGGCCATCGATGGTAATTGGTCTGTTGGGATGCCCTTCTTGATAAAGAGAAACACACCTGATGATACGAATCACCAGGGGAATCCTCTTGAGTTTGTCCCGATCTTTCACAGCGAGCAACCCGGATATAAATCCTTCCAATCACTCGAAGAACGCAACCTGAAGAAGAGGAACGAATCCATCAAGCAACGTGATGGAGATCACCATGCCTCAAACCAAAACATGACAATACTTGATGAACACAAGAACCTCCGCGGCAATCTTTATTGGATAAACGACATCGCCAACCCCAGAGGGAAGCTTCACCAAGAGATACAACTCTTAACCCTAAAATTCTTGTCTAAACTTAAGCTAACCCTAAAAGTCATAGGGGTGTTCTATTTATAAGCTAGGGGGTAAAACTAGGGATACATGGGCCGTAGCCCGTCAAAATCTGCGCGCAGGCGGTTTCGGACGTCCGAAGTGTTTCGAACGTCCGTCGGGATTCGCCGACTTCAGTCCTGAGAGGTCCTCTTATGGCCATCTACGTACGTCTGTTGGATGTCGGATGTCCGACATGTTGGACGTCCGAACTCCATCGGAAGTCTGTCCTGGGCGGGAGGTCTTCTGTAAACGGAGATCGACGTCCTCGTCGATGATGTCGGACGTCCGAATTGGTTCGGAGGTCCGATGTCCAGAATCATGTCCATCTTCGCCTCCTCCGTCCAGCGCATATCATCGCCTCCTTCGTCCTACCCATATCATCCTCCCCCCTTCAAAAAGTGTTGTCCCCAATGCGTGAGGTTCTTCTCGAGAGGGTGGCGTGATAGCAACAGCATCATACGTCTTTGCCACTTGACTTGATGCAGCACTGAGCGTCTCCTTTCTTCTCCACATGAGTTTGGACTTTGGCGCCACCACCTTTTTCTTCTCAACTCTTGCTGGAGCCCTTTGTTGCTGAACATGAATCTTCTGTGTACGACCCTGCAAAGTGGTAATGCCCGGGCCACACAATTGACGAACACGTGATACGTCCCAAACGTATCTATAATTTCTTCTTGTTCCATGCATGATTTATGTGACTTTGCCATGTTTTGCTTGAACTTTCATACACTTTTGATCATATTTGGACTAACCTATTAACTCAGTGCACCCAGTTGCCAGTTCCTGTTTTCTACTGTTTTTATATTTCAGGTTTTTCGGCCATTAAAAGTGCCAAATAAATTCAGGAAAAATTATATAAAAAATCAGCGTCCCAGAAGCTTCGCGAAGAACCAGGGATGGAAGGGAGTGGACCCACCAGGGCCCCAGGAGGGTCCCTGGTGCCCCCCCCCTAAGGGCGCGCCGGGCACCCTCCTGGCTGCCCTGTGGCCCCCCTTGGTGCCCCCTTTGGCTCTTATTTATACACCCGTCGCAAAAACCCTGATTCCGAATCCCTTTTCTCCAGAAGCAATTCCGATCTCCGCCACCATCGCCGACTAGCTTCGGGGGACCAGAATTCCTATGCCGGCACCCTGCCGGGACGGGAAAGTGCCCCCGGATTCATCTCCATCAACGTTGCTTCCTCCCTCCATGATGCGGGAGTACTTCCTCCTCGGGGCTGAGGTTTCTACCAGTAGCTATGTGGTCAATTCTCTCTCCCATGATGTGATCTTCGTTGTGATCATAGGTTATGTTAATCTAGGATGATCCCATGATATTTCCCCTTCCTCTATGTATTGGATTGATGTACTTACTTACTCTTATCCAGTATAATCCCCGAGACCATGGTGACAGCGATCTATTGGACATGGGTTAGAAGAATATTTTCATGAGTGGTTTCCTCTTTTGTGTGTTGATTGAAGATTGAGAGTCTCTTGGTTCTTGTCTTTGACTATCCTTGAGATATGTTGTGGTGATTGTGGTACTTTCTTTGGATGGCCGCGGTGATATTGGGAAATCCATAGATTGAGAACTACGAACTTTGAGGTGTGCTTTTGTAGCCCTACATAATTCTCGTCCTCTCTTGACCACAAAGGAATGACCTCTGAGTACGTCTCCATTACATGTTTTATGGGAAATATCATGTGATTAGACTATGTTAATGTTGTTGGGAGGTGCCACTAGTGAAAGTATGAAGCCTAGGCCTTGTTTCCAATATTGTTACACCGTTTGTGCTCACTTTTGTCACATGTTTTCTTGTTGCACTTTTTATTACAGATTTATATTACTTTGTTTTTCCGCACCTATCACTCATATTTTACGATCTCTTCGCCGAACTAGTGCACCTATACAACTCCTAGTTGTATTAGGTGTGTTGGGGGACACAAGAGACTTCTTGTATCTTAATTGCAGGGTTCCTTGAGAGAGACCATCTTCAACCTCTACTTCCGTGAGTTTGATAAACCTTAGGTTATCCACTTGAGGGAAATTGCTGTTGTCCTACAAACCTCTGCACTTGGATGCCTAACATAGTCTACAAGAATAGAAGCGTGCGTAGACATCGACATGTCCATCCTTGCCTTTGTGCACACGCACGGCTACTCCAACAAAACGGCGCAGAGGTGTTCGAAAAAAACTGCGGTCATAGAACCTCGTTGCCATATGCACCGAGTTACGGACAACACCACTGTCATCAGTCTGGACACCTTTGTCAACACAAACTGAAGGTGTATCACATGCTGCAATTTCCTTCCTTTCATCACGAAGAGGCATAACTTCAACCGGCTTGTCACCAACAAGTACAACTGGATTTTCATCTACAAGCATGGTTGAATTAGTTTCAGTACTGACGCTCCTAGCATCATGCTCCTCGGGATGCAACTTAGCTAAACTTGGTTGTGGTTTAGCCATGTGCAACTTCTCCTTGCGAACCACCAGCACCACATCGGACTTGATATGATCATCTCCCATAGGCTTCAAAGTCTGTTGTTTGCCATCATGCATAAAAGAATATGTATTTTCTCGGTCCGCATGTATAGCATTGCGATCATACTGCCATGGACGCCCAAGTAACAGCCCACACACCTCCAATGGCAACACATCGCACTCAACCTCATCAACATAGTCACCAACTGTAAATGGCACACACACCTTATGAGTAACTTTCAGCATACCGCATCTATTCAACCACTCGAGATGCTTCGGTTCAGGAATACGCCATGTGGACAACCCCAATGCTGCCACCATTGCCTTGCTAATGCCATTTGTACAGCTACCACCATCAATCATCAACTTGCATGCTTTTCCTTTGATCATACACTGCGCCTGAAGTAAATTCCAACGCTGACATCTATCCACTGAAATACTGATACGTCTCAAACGTATCTACTTTTCCAAACACTTTTGCTATTGTTTTGCCCTCATTCTTGCATGATTTGGATGAAACTAACTCGGACTAACGCTGTTTTCAGCAGAGCTGTCTGTATGGTTTTATTGTGCGCAGGAAAATGGATTTTTGGACGTCTCAAAAAATTCCCAAAAAAATACCAGAAAATCCACGCACCCGAAGGAGCCAGGAGCCAGAAGTGGGACCAGAGGGGAACCAAGGGGGCCCCAGGTTCCCCCCCTGGCGCGGCCAGGGGTGGGGCTGCGCCCTCTAGCCACCTGGGGGCCTCCCCCTCCTCTGGTGCCCTACCAGGACTCCTATTTATTCCCGTGACGGAGAAACCCCAAAACAGAAGTTGTTTTCCCAATTCTCGTCGTGGAGTCGCCACCGCCCTCTGTTCTTCTACGGGAGGGCTAGTATGGAGGATGTTCTGGCCTCCGGAGAGGGGAGATCATCGCCATCATCATCATCATCGCCACTCCATCCTCCCTCCATGACTTCTCCATCCATGTATGAGTAATTCCTTGCTGTAGGAAAAGGGGATGGCAGGGATTGGATGAGTTAGATCATGTAATAGTTTATTAGATTGTTGGGGGCATGTTGCCTATCATCTATATTGGTGTTTATCATCTTTTCTTCGACTTGTTGCTCTTAATGCTTGTCACTTTGGGCCCGAGTGCCATGATTTCAGATCTGAACCCTATGTGTTTTCATGAATATATTTGTGTTCTTGATCCTATCTATGAGTTGTATGCACCTGTTATAGTCCGGAACCGGCGATCCCAATGGTGACAGCTTGGGACACCAAAGGGGATGGACTATAATTTGAGGATTCCATGTATCCATTGATTGTTAATGCTTTGTTCCTGTGCTCTTTGACAGGAGCACCTTAATCTCCATAAGTTCCTTTTGGCCCCGTTCGTAGCGGGATGGTAGGACAAAAGATGTTGTGCAAGTTCTTATTGCAAGCACGTACAACTACCTTTGGGGTACATGCCTGATGTTTGATTTATGCCTAGATGATCATTGCTTTTTTGTGTGCCTTGACCCAAGTTAAATACATGATGTGTCTTATCCATGCAGCGCCCAACCATCCATCTCCCTAGCCTACAGTGTTTTTTAAACCTGCTGGTTACTAGTTATTTACTTTTGCTATTTTACTATTTACGTTGCTATCATCACTTCCATATCGCAGTTACTATTCATATCTTGTTGCAAGTAAGTGTATCTCAGGTGCGGTGGAATTGACAACTCCACTGTTAAAGCTTGTGGATACTCTTTGGCTCCCCTTGAGTCGAATCTATAAATTGGGTTATTCTTACCCGCGAAGACTATCTCGATCCCCTGCAGTTGTGGGTTATCAAGCATGTTTTCTGGCGCCGTTGCCGGGGAGCATAGCTTTATTTACAAGTCTACTTGAAGTATTTTACCTGCTGCAATTTATCCGCTATGGGTAAGAAAGAAGACCCCAAGGTCCCGATCTTACCATCCCGTACGAGAAAAGGTATTGTTCTGAACACTAGTGCTACACTTGATTCACCTTCAGTTATGAGTAAGTTTGCTTCACCTCCACCACATGATGTCTCTACTGAATCTGTTACTATGTCCGATACTTTTGATGATGCTTCTACTACTCTTGATGATATTGGTTCACTTAGTCACGCTCTTGAGAAACAGATCGCTGCTGCTGCAAAACAATCTGGAATTGAAATTCCTGATACTTGCTATCCATTTGATGGAACTTATACCTATCCCGACTTGAGTAAACTCAAAGAGAGACTCCTTGATGATGATTATATTATACTTGATGATGATTTATGCAGGGAGCTAGCAGAGTTTGTCGACTCTGACCCTGATGCTATTAAGAAGCTTCTCGAAAAACACTCCCTGAAGAACAAGACCGTTCCAGATCCTAAATTTGCTACGTCTCCTATATGCATCAATGATCCTGATTATAATTTCTCTGTTGATCTTTCACCTATATCTATGGTTGAATCTGACCCCTTTTATGGTAGAGAAAATGATGATGCTATTGCATACCTGACCAAACTCACTGAGTTAGGTGACTTGTTTACTACAAAGGAGAAGATATGAAACTTCTATGTTACTAAGCTTATTCCTTTCTCTTTGAAGGAAGATGCTAAAGCATGGTACGATGCACTACCATGTGGTTCTATTAGGAGTCCTCAAGACTTAGCTCGCTCTTTTGTTGATAAGTACTTTCCTGCTCATATGCAACATGCTGCTTTACAAAGAATTTATAACTTTACACAGTTGCAGGATGAGAACCTCCCTAAAGCTTGGGGGGGGGTATTGCAGTCTGATCCAGGATAGACCAGGACATGGAGTCCCTAAGAATGAATTAATTGATATATTTTATGCTGGTCTAACTGATGAATCCAGATCCTATTTGGACAGTTGTGCTTGTTGTGTTTTCAGGAAAAGAACACCGGACGATGCAGAAGAATTGATGGGCAAGATTGCCAAGAACCATGAAGATTGGTCCGTCCCTGAACCACATCCACCACCAAATAAAAGGTGCATGCTTGTCCTAAGCCCCGAAGATATGCAGGAAGCTAAGAAGTCTATTAAAGAGAAGGGTATTAAAACTAAAGACATGAAGAATCTACCCCCCATCGAGAAGTTGTGTGAGCCTACCACTCACCCTCCTATGGTAGAGGTACACTCTCTTTTAGATTTCAATGCAAGTGACATTCCTCATGGTAAGCATCCTGGTCAATGTTTAGATGAGCTTGATAATTTTATTATGAAGCAAAATCACTTTAATGAGAGGATACAAAGTCAGTTGCATTATAATTCCCTTGTTATCAAAAGTTTGCTTGATGTTCTAGGTAGAACAGTTAATGATGTTAAATGTCTTGTGAAGCATTTTCATATGGTTCAAACTCAGCTTGATCAAATTTCTAATGTGCAAAAATATTTGCTTGCTAATAATGCCAAACAGGATATACAGGCCTTCGGGATTAAAACCCGAGGAGGAACTAGCACTCAAGATCCTCTCTATCCGTAGGGCCATCCTAAGAGGATCGAGCATGATTCTCAAATACAGGAAGAAGAAATTGTTAGCTCTCCGAAGAAGAAGAAGAAGCACAAAGAAGCTGACAATTCCAATGATCCAAATAGTATATCTACTTCCGATGCTGAGACTGAAGACGGTGCTGAGCCTGAAAAGTATGGTAAAAAGAATGATCCAACCGAGGTTCGAGAAGAAGAAGCACCCGACAAACGCAAGAAATACACTAGAGAAGACTTCATCGCAAGAAGACATGGGAAGGAACGAGAACCATGGGTACAGAAACCCATGCCCTTTCCAGGTAAGTCCCTCAAAACTAAAGAAGAAGAGCATTATAATAAGTTTTGTGAGTGGATGAAACCTCATTTTCTTCAAATTCCTTTGACTGATGCTATTAAGTTACCTCCTTATTCGAGATATATGAAAGATATTGTGACTAATAAAATAAAAGTTCCTAATGAAGCAATATCCACTATTCTTGCTAACTACTTTTTTAGTGGCAAGATTCCTGAGAAGCTTGGTGATCCAGGTATACCCACCATTCCTTGTTCCATAAAGAATAATTATGTCAGGACTGCTTTATGTGATCTTGGAGCAGGAGTGAGTGTTATGCCCTTTTCTCTTTACAAGAGATTATGTTTAGAAAAACTAATCCCTACAGATATCTCTCTTCAGATGGCTGACAAGTCAACAACCGTTCCCATAGGTATTTGTGAGGATGTTCCCGTTGAAGTTTCTAATTGTTTAATCCTTACTTATTTTGTTGTGCTTGACATGCCCGAGGATGGGAGCATGTCTATTATTATTGGTAGACCTTTTCTTAACACCGCAGGTGCTATAATTGATTGCAATAAAGGAAAGGTTACTTTCAATGTGAATGACAAGGAAAACACGGTGTATTTTCCGAAGAAAATTGACAAGAGGCATGGCCTCAACTCTATAGAGAATATCGAGACTGTGAAGATTGGAGAATGGGATTGTCCTCTACATGTGCACCACAAATACAAAACCATCATGGTGGGACAATGTCCATTAAAGTAAAGGTGCAATGATCACTTCATAAGGGGTGAGACTTTTTGCTCTATATATCGCCAGTTTGTTGGTAAGACTTGATCAACCTTGCTAGTAAGCATGTTTTATATAGGTAAAAAGTGGAGCTTGTTATGTTTGCATTTCTTTTAGCTTTTATGCTCCTTGTTGTACCAAGTTTGTATGTTTTTGAAACTTCACAACTCTAATCACTGCTCCAAGTTTTCAGAAAGTTTCGCAGCTTTTTGAACTTCGAAATTTTTTCAACAGTGAAGTTGTCAGAAAAATTCCAGAAAAATTATATTAAAAATTTCCATGCCGGGAGTGACCCAGGGGAACCTGGGGCTGACCAGGGGGGCCACCAGTGACCCAGGCGGCCAGCTGGCGCGGCCTGGACCCTGGTCGCGCCCACAGGGAGCCTGGGGCCCACAGGGCAGCCAGTCAGGTAAGTCTTCTTCCTCCTCCTTCTTCTCTCTCCAAAAACACGAGTTCTGCACTTTGTTCTTGTGTTCTTGCTGCTCTCCGTCCAGAATTTCGATCTCACTCTACGATCCATCATTTGAGCTGAGATTTTGGTCAAATACTCCCTGGTATGTAACTCCTTCACCCCTCCAATTAGATTTTTGATTGGTGGCCTCATTTGTGAGTATTTAGTAGCTCTTGGTGTTGTTCATATGTGCTTTCATGCATGTGTAGAATTTTATTTTCCAAGTTTTGATGCAAGTTTATGCCTTAGGTAAGTGAGTAGAGTAGTTTGCCTCAACTCACTTTGTTTAAATCCTTGTTTTTTGTGAATTGTCAAAAATTTCAGAAATGAGTTTCTTTGGAAAAGCATAGGGGTGGCTTGGGAAGAAGAAGCCCGAGCGCTCCGATCGAGTCACTCGAGCTGCAGCTTCACCCTCAGCAGTTAGGGTGAGCTACAATGAAGATCATGTGCCCCTCAAGTTGTTGGAAGAAACAAATCCAGCATGCGCAATGATGTATCTGTGCGATGATTTTCTTACAGCTCCAGGAATTAAGGAGGAATTTTATGGCCTTTGTGCCAACGCAGGTTTGACACGGCTAGCTTTATGCCGTGTGGTACAATACAAAAAACTTACCTCCTGCTTTGTCAACAGGTTTTGTTATAACCATGAAGCTGGAACCATCGAGTTCAAACTTTATAATGATCTCATAACCATGTCTTTGGCACAGTTTTGTGATATAATAGGAGTGTCGAACGTTGGTCAGACAGCTAAGATGACCATGCAGCCTTCCGGGTTGAGGACCCTCTTCAACTCCCTTTGCTGCCAGGAGGAGACCAACATTCGGCGCACGAAGATTTCCAGCATTTTGTTTCCATACCTCAGATATTTTGCGTATTTTGTTGCTAGAGGGGTGTTAGCTCGTGACAACACGAGCAGTGGTTCTGCACCAGACTTTGCTATTTATGCGAATGCCCTCTCTGGTAAGAATGAGTATAATGTGGGTGCCTTAATTGCTCGGTGTCTTGTTACGAACAGTAACAAGGGCGATTTATATGGTGGCGTTTACGCCACACTTATCCTTGAGTCTCTTGAGCGCACCCCGCATCCTGATGATGTCCCCTTTTCATACGGGAGTCTCGATCTTGCGACTATGAAGAGGCATAAGTTTGTTACCATGACTTCTCAGTTTGGTAACCTTGATTATGTTTTCAGGTTTGAAAGGACTATTACTCATGAGATCCGTCTACCTGCACCACTTTTGTTTGATAACACTTGCAGGAACGGATGGTCCTTCAACGAAATTCAATTCGATGAGTTCATGGCTAATTACCAGCCGCATAACCCCATGGAGGTGGTTGTGCCCGATGAGGAGGAGCACGGTGAGTTCCCACCTTTCCAGGGAGAGACCTTCACCGAGCATGGCGAGGGATCTTCTTCCGCTTGGAGCGCAGGGCCTTCCTCATGGGAGGACCCGAGGACTTCGGTGTACGCACCGGAGGGCTCCTACGACTCCTGGACTTACCCTTACCCCGGAGCAGGAGGCTCCTGGGGGCAGTAGCTGCTACCAACTTAGGCCAAAAGCCTAAGCTTGGGGGAGTACGTGCCCTTCTCACCTTTCAATTGTATTATCCGTTTTTATTTTGTTTGCTTTGATTTTTTCGAATTTTTGCCCGTTCTTCTTTGATATTTTATTTTGCAAAAAACAACAAAAAGATTTATCTTTTCTTTTTCTTTCGTTTAACCTTTGATGAAAAATCCAAAAATATTTTCTTTTCTCCCTTTAGTTTGCTTTGTTGCAGAGTTCGGCTCGAGTCCGTGATGGCATTTGCACTTAATTATATATTTCCTACGTTCAATCGTGCAAGTGACAAGGAAGTAATGACGAAGATCGACGAAAGGGATGCAACAAGGAAAACCGGTATGAACTATTTTTGTTTCTACTTTTGTACATATGCTTGTACTTATGATTTAGAGACCAGCTTGTAGCGACATAGTGCTATGTTTACAATGCTTTCCCAGTGTTCATGCTTTCCTTGTGGCTAATTCCAAATAGCTAGAGTACATAATGTGTTGTTGAAATGATTTAAATGCATTGCATTGTTCATGGTTTGGCATACTGAAGTGGTATTTCCCTTTGGAGAATTCTTGGATTGACTTGGCACATGCTTACACATGTTTATGACTGAAAAGTATACTATGCCTTGATGATCTTTGAGTTCCAGAATAATCATATCATTTTCATGCTCAATTCAATGTTACTTTGTCGCTCTGCATGATTATGACTGTTATTGCTCTCTAGTTAGTTGCTTCCCAGTATTTTGCTAGCCTTCGCTCGCACTAAGCGGATTTCTGCTTGTGCATCCAAAATCCTTTAACCAGTTTTTCCATATGAGTCCACCATACCTTCCTATGTGGCATTTACCGGCCATCCTAACAAAGACTTTCTTGTACCATCTCGAAATTATTCAAAAACATTCCTGTTTTGTGCCTCTGTTTTAGCTCATGAGGAAGTAGTAGGTAATTCATGACCGTCTTATGTTAGACATGTTTTATTCCGGGATTGCATGCCTAATCTGCCAACCCCTAATACGAGGAGGGACTGGCATGAGTGTGCCCAGCTCACAAAAGATAATCACAACCAACAAACCCTCCTTCACGCTTTGTCTATGAGAAATCAGAAAACTTTGGCAGTGATAAACAAAGGAGATTAAGGGGATGTGATCGTCACCATCTTGGGAGCCGTTCCTCGAAACATGTTTAGCGTAAGAGGCGATTGAGTTGTCTCCTAGCATTCGTTGACGAAGCATGCACCTCCCAAAAAGCTTTTTATGTCTATTTTCAAAACCAAGAGCTCTGGTACATGTTTAGTCTTTGCTTCCATCCACAGGTTTTCAACCTTTCCATGAAACTCCACGGTTCGAGAGTCTCCACCTTCTTTCTTCAAAGCACCAACTAGGAGAGCATAATTGTCATTCTGAGTGTAATGTGCATTGTCCCAAAGTACTACATTGTCTTTTGCATGATTGTGGTATTATTTATTCTGAAGTTCTTAGTTCTAGTCTCCTTTAAAACTACGAAGGAGTTTCTGCATTTATGTTTTGCTTCACTCATGGAGGCTAGCAAAATACCACTCTAGTATGTTCAAGCTTTATGCATTGTAATCCTGTCTTGATTTTCAGTAGCATATTATTTACTTTTAGTTGTTTGTGATTGATCACTTGAAAGAAGGATTGCTTCGTGCATTGTCCTCATAGCACTGTTTTGATACTTGCTAAATTCTTTTCGTAGTACATGCTTATATACATTTATTGAAGCAAAAGAGTTTGTCAAAGTTTTCTTTGTCGCGTTCAGTTCGTTGTACTGAATTGCTTGAGGACAAGAAATATGCTAAGCTTGGGGGAGTTGATACGTCACAAACGTATCTACTTTTCCAAACACTTTTTCTATTGTTTTGCCCTCATTCTTGCATGATTTGGATGAAACTGACTCAGACTAACGCTGTTTTAAGCAGAGCTGTCTGTATGGTTTTATTGTGCGCAGGAAAATGGATTTTTGGACGTCTCAGAAAATTCCCAGAAAAATACCAGAAAATCCACGCACCCAAAGGAGCCAGGAGCCAGAAGTGGGACCAGAGGGGAGCCAAGGGGGGCCCAGGCGCCCCCCTAGCACGGCCAGGGGTCGGGTCGTGCCCTCTGGCCGCCTGGGGGCCTCCCCCCTCCTCTGGTGCCCTACCAGGACTCCTATTTATTCCCGTGACGGAGAAACCCCGAAACAGAAGTCGTTTTCCCAATTCTCGTCGCGGAGCCGCCGCCACCCTCTGTTCTTCTCCGGGATGGCTAATCTGGAGGCTGTTTTGGCCTCCGGAGAGGGGAGATCATCGCCATCGTCATCATCATCGCCTCTCCATCCTCCCTCCATGACTTCTCCATCCATGTGTGAGTAATTCCCTGATGTAGGCAAAGGGGATGGTATGGATTGGATGAGTTAGATCATGTAATAGTTTATCAGATAGTTGGGGGCATGTTGCCTATCATTTAGATTGGTGTTTATCATCTTTGCTTCGACTTGTTGCTCTTAATGCTTGTCACTTTGGTCCCGAGTTCCATGATTTCAGATCTGAACCCTATGTGTTTTCATGAATATATTTGTGTTCTTGATCCTATCTATGATTCGTATGCACCTGTTATAGTCCGGAACCGGCGATCCCAATGGTGACATCTTGGGACACCAAAGGGGATGGACTATAATTTGAGGATTCCATGTATCCATTGATTGTTAATGCTTTGTTCGGGTGCTCTTTGACAGGAGCACCTTAATCTCCATAAGTTACTTTTGGCCCCGTTCGTAGCGGGATGGTAGGACAAAAGATGTTGTGCAAGTTCTTATTGCAAGCACGTACAACTACCTTTGGGGTACTTGCCTGATGTTTGATTTATGCCTAGATGATCATTTCTTTTCGGTGTGCCTTGCCCCAAGTTAAATACATGATGTGTCTTATCCATGCAGCGCCCAACTGATACACGAGATAACTTCTCGCCCTCGTTGGTTACCCCAAGTGGAAGGTGAGATGTAGCGTAGCAGCAAGTTTCCCTTAGCGAAGATGCTAAGGTTTAAAGTATCGAACCAGTATGTGACGAGGGGGTGACCCCACGACTCCTATGGATAAGGCTACCTAGTGTCCCTGAAGACAGAAGGCCCATGAAGATACAGCCTCGGCCCGCTAATTAGCACCGACGTAGGAGTCTGCGACTCACAAGGAAGGTGCAAAAACCTGTCGTACGGAGCAAGCTAGGGTTAGGAAAGCTTACCTTACCTGTAAACATAGATGAACTCCCTGGGACCTAGCCCAATATATAAGGGCTAGGAGGGGCGACGCCAAAGGGCAACCAATATCACCTGTAACCCTAGCCTTGAGCGCTCCAGCCTTGGCATCCAATGTAATCCCATCTCCCCCATCAATAATATCGAGCAGGAGCATGCCTTCCTTTTTGCCGACGAGCTATCATCCAACCTATGCCTCTCATGACTAACCCAGGGTCCTTGACCATGGGATTTTCCGGGGTTGATCCCCGTCAATTGGCGCCGTCTGTGGGAACCGTGCAGGTTGGGAACGCGATCTCGGCGGCCTCATCATCATCAGCACTCATTGACTCGACGGCTCCGGTAAGATCCGATCTGTTCGAGTCCCTCGGATTCACGGCCCACCTCCGGCCCTCCAGCCAGTCTTCACCGACCTACACTCCGGCGTCAATCTGATCTTTGGAGCGTCTCAGATCTACATCAACCATTGGGGGACTCTTCGTCTCACCGACGGCACCCGCACACCCACGGCAACACCTGCAGCAGTGACCGGAGCGGACGCCGCCCGCTCGGCCAACCTATCTGGCAGCCATAGCTACCCACCCAACTCAAGGCTCCACGCCACTCGCGACCGCCCGAGTGGAGCCCCAACATGGAGAAGCACCATCACACGTATCAGCAAGGAGGCGGCAAGGACACCATCGCAGGTGTTCATGGAAGAAATTGGCACACCAGCGTCAGGTAACAACGGACGAGTCGACGACCCGGGTACTCATCAAGACACCCCAACCACCAACAGGGCGGCAGGTCCCGGCAACACCAGTCAGATGGTCGTACAACTAGGAGAACCCGGGACCATACCAAGGAAAGTCCAGGTGGAACAAGGACCCAGCAATCAAAAAAGCAGTCAGCCGCCAAGCAGCAAGCACCCGGCCAAGGCAGCCAGCCATCACGCAGCAGGCAGCAAACCCCGGTTGCAGCGGAAGACGAACCACCCAAAGAAAAAATATACTTGTCCAAGGAATCAATGGCAACGGTAAAGGAAGCAGTCTCCCGCGGAAGGTTACTACCATCAGATGCCTCAAGGGACGAGCTAAGGGCATACAACAAGCTAGCGGGCGAGCTAACCCAATAGACGAGACAGTGGCGCCTAGCCATGGAGAAGCAAGAAAAGGCGGAACTCGAAAAGAAAAGCAGTCGCAGACAACCTCCCAGAAGTGACTCACCAGGCCACGACTCCCCCACCCGCAACAGATCGAAACTCAACAACCTGCGGAAGACAGAAAGGGCGAGAGTGGTGCGGCAACTGGAAGACGACTTCAGATTAGAGGAAGACGACGACGAAGAAGAGCCCCTCACTCCGGCAGAAGCACTCATAAGCGCCCAGGACTACCTGTCCCGTGCCCAGAAAAGCAGAAAGGGAAAGACAGATCGCTACACTTCCATTGCTTTGCAGATAATGAAGGACGCCATCGATGCCTCGGTCCCTAAAAAATCCAGCGCAAAACCGCAGACTCGCGAGCGAACACCGGACAGGGACCCCGGTTCACCAGACGACGACGACGACGACAGTAATGACGACAGGCGCAGGCCCCCCGACAGGTACAAGAAACACGACAGCGACGACAACAAAAGGTGCCGCAGCACTCGACGAGATGCGCGAGATGACATCACGCAGAACAGAGTCAACTGCAGCAGGTGAAGATGCGTAGCACGCGAGGAGTACTCGGACGAAGAGGCTTCCGATGAGGAAATCGAGCCATGTGGAGCACTATGCTTCACACGTGCCATACATGAGACGCGTATGCCAAACGGGTTCAAACTGAACTCCACGACACTAAAGTACAACGGACTCAAGGAGCCGGAGGCATGGCTCGACGACTACCTCACAGCAGTCAAGTTTCAAAGAGGAACCAATGTCACGGCAATGCAGTACGTGCAGCTCATGCTCGAGACATCCGCTCGACATTGGCTGAAGAATCTTTGGCGCGGATCCATCAGCTCCTGGAGCCAGTTCCGAGGAGCCTTCATAGAAAACTTCAAATCCACATAGAAGCGATCAGCCTCACTCGAGGAACTGCGGGCATGCAAACAAGGAACGAGGGAGACCCTGCGAGCATACATCCAGCGATGGACGATACTCAAGAATTCAGCGAAAGACATCTCGGACGAAAGTGCGATCGACGCGTTCAGGCGAGGCCTTCAGCGCGTTGAATTCAAGGAGCAGCTCGGACAGATGAAAGTCCGAACACTCACACGGCTGTTAGAACTAGCCAACATCTGGGCGGACGGAGAAGACTTCGTTCGTAATGAAATAGAAACCCACACTGCACGATCAAAGTACGACTACGACTACAACGGAGATAGAGGAGCCGACAGAAGAAGGAAGCGACCCAGACGAAACTTCTACGACGACAGAGGACCTGACATGGTCGCCGCCGGTTTTTTGGACGATCGGAATGGCAGGCACCGCGATGACAACAGACCACAACGACGAGACAACCCAGAAGACGAGCCCCAGGCTCAGAAACGAGAATGGAGGACAAGGCAGCCACGAGACGGCACTCGCGCATTCCGCTCCGCCAAAGAACAAGTCGACGGACCGTGTTCTATACACGGATTCAGAAACGAGTGAGGAGAGCTCAGATCGTCCCACACCCTCAGAAATTGCAGAAGCTTCAACGAGTTGGCCGAGGAGAAAAGCCGCCCCGCGGCCACAACAGCACGACCACTCGCAAGCATAGCAGTTGGGCCAGTCGCCCACAATGCGCCACCAGCCCACCCTCTGCCAACAAGACAGGTGGCCGCCATCCAGGAACGGCAAAGGACACCAGAAGAGGAAAACCAGTACCCAGAAGCCCACGGGAGGATCTACATGATACAAGAAGGCAGACCTTCCAACAGGCAGCAGAAACAAGTCACCAGACAAGTCTTCCTGGCAACCTCCGCACACCCGGCCGTCCCAGAGTACCTGCGCGGGTCTGAGACAGAAATCGCCTTCTCCCGGGACGACCACCCGCCAGTCGTTCCCCAACCAAGGCACGCCGCGCTAGTACTCGAGGCCAGAATCGGAAATTACGACATGTCGCGAGTATTCATGGACGGCGGCAGTGGGATCAACAACATCTTCACCCGAACACTCGACGACATGCTCATCCAAAACAACGCACTCAAGTCCTCAGGCACAACCTTCCACGGGATTGTACCAGGAAAAGCAGTCTACCCCCTCGGAAGGATAAGCCTGGAGGTAGTCTTTGGGAACGTGACAAACTTCCGCAAGGAAACGCTTTACTTTGAAGTGGTCGACTGGAAGTCGCAATACCACGCAATTCTCGGGCGACCAGCTTTCGCTCGCTTCATGGCCGTACCCCACTACGCCTACCTCAAGTTGAAGATGCCAGGCCCACACGGGGTCATCACAATCAGCGGCAGTTTCGTCAGATCCGACCGCTGCGACAAGGAATTCCACAAGATAGCAGAAGCCTTCGTAGCCCACCAAGGCAGCAGGACCACGGGACTCGCAGAAGAAGCGCTCCCGTAGAAGGAAAGGAAAATCGCCCGAAGAACCCAGGCACTCGGAGATAAAGTTACCAGACCTTTAAGGCCACTACATCATCGTTCTAAGTAAAAGGGATCTGTCTTCAACAGAACCCGCCTACCCTTTGTAAGAGACAGCAGGAAAAGTTTTACATAAATATCTTTCCCCAAAATCTGATGGCACTCGGGGGCTCGCCAAAGCAGCCACCCCCCGAGGCGTCCTCCGCAATCGCGGCACATCAACTTGGCACTCGGGGGCTCGCCAAAGCATCCACCCCCCGAGGCATCCTCCGCAATCGCGGCACATCAACTTGGTACTCGGGGGCTCGCAAAGAAGCCACCCCCCGAGGCGTCCTCCGCAATCGCGGCACATCAACTTGGCACTCGGGGGCTCGCCAAAGAAGCCACCCCCCGAGGTGTCCTCCGCAATAGCGGCACATCAACTTGGCACTCGGGGGATGGCCAAAGAAGCCACCCCCCGAGGCGTCCTCCGCAATCGCGGCACATCAACTTGGCACTTGGGGGCTCGCCAAAGCAGCCACCCCCCGAGGCGTCCTCCGCAATCGCGGCACATCAACTTAGAACTCGGGGGGCCGCCAAAGCAGCCACCCCCATAGGCTTCCTCCGCAATCGCGGTACATTAAAATTGTCACTTGGGGGCTCGCCGAAACTGCCACCCCCCGAGGCGCTCTTCGCAACCGCAACTCATAAAAACTTTTACACTCGGGGGCTCGCCGCGGCAACCCTCTGGAACGTCCCCCGCAACTACAAACGCAGACGACCCCCCAAAGACAACATGGAATATATACAACCAGGAAGAAGCATATACAACGAAGGGAAGCACCTAATCTTCAGGTTCCAACTTCTCTTTAATAAGTGCACCCAGATGGTGGTCGTTCTCTTCGCAAACCCGCCTCACAACCTGGCGTGCAGGTTTATCTATAGCCATGTAGTGCTCATTCATCGGATGATCCCTACCGCCTGGAGGACCCTCCACCACCTGAGAAAAATCCACCCCCGGCCAATGTGTCCTTCCGCCGTGGGTCGCTTGAGGGGGATTTTATGTTTAAGCCCCCGAGTGGAAGGTTTTGCGCAAGACCCAAAAGATCGGAAGCCCGGGTGCAGACGTCCCCGACCACCGCAACAGCCTCTGCAACAGCATCCACAGCACCTTGGAGAATTCCAGACCCTGACGCAGCAGCCTCCATCGGCTTCGCACCTATAGCAACTGCACCAAGCAAAGAAATGTCATTACAAGAAGACAGTAGGAATAGCAAGACCAACGGTTGAATGCCAAACTTACACACAAGCGAGTCTGCCAAGGTGCGAAGACGTTTTCCCTCGACTGCTTTCACCTGCGCACGCGCGTCCTCAGCCTGGCGAAGGCGAACCAGCTCCTCGTGTTGACCGTGCAACTCCGCCTCCTTGGAAGCCAAGGTAGCCTTGAGAACGGAAACCGTCTTTCCCGCCTTCTCGGCCTGCTTCTCGGCAGCCTGGCGACGGTCTGCAAGGCAAGATAGTACTCAGAACAAAAGACGCAGCGGCCAAAGCTCAGCAGCACAAGAATGCAAACTCACCATCCATAGCAGAAAAAGCATCCTGGGCAAAATCATGGGCCCGTTGCCAACGCTCAGCATCAATCACCAAACGCTCACAATGTTGGAAAATAGGCTGCAAAATCCAGACAATCAGATGATAAGGAAAGACAAGACTACAAGCAACTGCAAGCAGTTACTTCTAGCCTCGGGGCCTACTCCCATCGGGAGCACTGCCGTGCCCCCAATGATAAATTCGCACAGGTACGAATCAACTCACCAGCTTGGAGACGTGGTCGAAAACACGAGCCTTGTCTTCAATCGCCAGATCAAGCCGACCAAAGTACGGAGGACCAAGCTCAGTTGGCTTGGACCCAGGAGCAACAACTCCAGGCGCTTCAGACGAAGGCGCACCAGGAACCACACCCGCGGGCGGAACGGCAGGAGTCGCCGTCGGCCCAGATTGACCAGCAGCAGCCGAGAGATCCTCAAGATGCTTGGATGCCGCCCCAGAGCCCGTCGACTTCAAGTCAGTAGTAGCTGCGCTGGTGCACGAAGCAGCCGGGGCAGGCGCAACACTACAAGATAAACATTATCAGACGCAGGAACAAGGAAAAGGGAACGGGCAAAAATCCAACAGATCCTTACCCGACACGCGCAGCACGAGGGCGCCACAGCCTCCCAAGCCTTACCCTCTTCGTAGCAGCGGCCGGAGTAGAAGCCAAAGGGGAAGGCCCAGCAAACGGAGCAGCTGGTGGGATAGCATCACCCAATGCCTCATGATCTTCAGCGTTCAAGGGGCGCGACTACTTCACGCGAAAGGGACTGGAATCTTCACTATCTCCAGTCTACACCAGCACAATTTCAGCATCAACAGTTGGCGCAGCATCATCAGCTACGGAAGCACCAGGTTCTTCAAGAATATTGGCGTCCTCCGGATGCGGAGGATTACACGGCGCCGGAGCATGGCCCTACGAGGCAAGCAATGTCAACAACAAAGCAAAACTAGGTACTCGTCCAAACAAATGAATGAACACGGGCACCAACCGGCGGCGGCGAATGATCAGAAGCATATGGAAGGACAAGGCGCATTTCGGAAATACTCGAGCACTTGGTCACATGTTGGATATGAGCCAGCAAGGCATCAGGTTCTAGCTCCTCAGGCGAGCATCTCGTCGAGTCATCGAGTCCCTCGTACTGCCACATAGGGCGAGTTCGATGCTGCAACGGTTGAACTCGCCTCCCCACAAAAACAGAGATGAGCTGACCACCAGTCAAGTTATCCTTCAACACAGCAATCCTCTCCAAAAACTGAGTCAGCTCAGACGACTCCACCTCGGTCAAAGAATGAGACCACGAAGGTTGTCTGACCACCCGTGTTCCCGGATTGAAAGAAGCAAGACCAAATTGCTGACCAACAATGAAGCGATCCTTCAGATAAAACCAGCCTCTTCGCCAGCCACTAACGGAATCGATCTTCTCCAAGTCAAAATATGAATGTTTATCCCCAATGGAGATACCCACTCGACCCACGGCGTACTCAGAGTTCGTCCTTTTTATACTAAAAAGGCGCCTCCAAAGTCCCCAATGGGGGTAAATCCCCAGGAAGGCCTCACAAAGAGTGATGAAACACACAATGTGCAAAATCCCGTTGGGATTCAGGTCATGCAACTGGAGCCGATAGGAATACAGCAAGCCCCGAACGAAAGGATGCAGCGGAAGAGCAAACCCGCGGTGGAAGAAAGCCTAGAAGCATACCCGCTCGTCCGGCGCCGGCACTGGAATCGACTCATCACCAGGAAGACGCACATCGCCCTCCACCACTACGCCATCAGCAACCAACGCATCCAGATCTCCAGCCCCGAACGTGGACCGCTCCCACTTGCCGGACATCTTGGCTGACTCTACAGCAGCACGGGGGCGCTTGGTCATAGATCTCGCAGCAGCCCGCAGAGGAGAAAAGATGAAGGCTCAGGAACACGAAGGAAACAGAGAAAGAGGAGGAAGGAAACGGCTGGGTAAAACCTTCAATTTACCCAAGACGCATGGTATTTAACTCAAGAGCCTAGCGAGAAGGGCCACCGTCCAACTTTTTCGCCCAGTAAAACGTGGCACGACCCCATACAGAGGCGAAAAGTACGGAAAATCCAACCGGCGCAATAACAACACCGCCCACTACGCGCGCAAAAAAGAGGACCATGATCGCGCGACGCGAAAATTTTGGCGGGGAAGCGCCAAGTCATTTCCCCCGGCAGGCCACAGCGGTCAATTTTTTTTTCCAGAAGACCACGCCAACATCATATCACAGTAAGGCGTACTGAGTACGCCATCAAGGCTCTGAGATTATATCTTTCAGATCTTTTTCCCGATGAAGAAAAACATCTTACTCCCATCGGGAGAGTACATCATAAGAGTCTCGGGTGCTCCCTCACCTAAAGGTCAGCAATGTGCTAAAGTGACCACTCGCACTCACGAGAGTCTCGGGTGCTCCCTCACCTAAAGGTCAGCAATGTGCTCGAGTGACCACTCGCACTCACGAGAGTCTCTGGTGCTCCCTAAACCCGACGCAAGACAAACATACACTCGCCAAGGTCATACGGCGCTAAGAGTCTCAGGTGCTCCCTCACCTCAAGAACCGAAATGGCATTCGAGTGACTACTCGCGAAAAACCCCCCGTCTGAGCACTCGAAACAAGCTCCACGGGTGAATGAGTGAACAGCTCGCTTGATGTTTTGTTCCAAGCGGGTGCAATGCTATAAGGCTCCGCGCCTCAAAAACACACATTCCTGGAACACGATACACTGTGCCCAGATGCCACGCAAGATTAGCGTGTAGGTAAGACCCCGCTGCGAAGTTCGGCCTGGCTGGGACTTGCCGAAGAGCGATTTCACTCCCAACCTTTTCCATGCGCTGCGCATGATAGAAAAAGCCGGGCGGACGCGCCTTAGGCTATGCACATTACTGGCGGCAAATGAACACCATAAGACCTGAAGCAGCAGGACTTTTGCTCGACGCCTGTGTTCCAAGCTCACGTCAAGGGACGTGGGTTTGATTGGGGTACTGCGGTATTTTCCCTAGTGCAATTCACCAAGGCTCAACCAGTCGACTCCTTGGGCCCTTTCAACTTAGCATCCCTCGAAACAGGTTTTTTCATGGCCATCAGACTGCCAGCGACCCGCGGTTGTACCGCGCATACAAGTAACTAACAAATGGAAGAACTCGAGTCCCTGCGCGACTCTTCGAGTCCCCCAGGCACTCGGAGGCTACTGACGAGAGGGTGACCCCACGACTCCTACGGATAAGCCTACCTGGTGTCCCTGAAGACAGAAGGCCCATGAAGATACAACCTCGGCCCGCTAATTAGCACCGACGTAGGAGTCTGCGACTCACAAGGAAGGTGAAAAAACCTGCCGTACGGAGCAAGCTAGGGTTAGCCAAGCTTACCTTACCTGTAAACATAGATGAACTCCCTGGGACCTAGCCCAATATATAAGGGCTAGGAGGGACGACGCCAAAGGGCAACCAATATCACCTGTAACCCTAGCCTTGAGCGCTCCAGCCTTGGCATCCACTGTAATCGCATCTCCCCCATCAATAATATCGAGCAGGAGCGTGCCTTCCTGTTTGCCGACGAGCTATCGTCCAACCTGTGCCTCTCATGCCTAACCCAGGGTCCCTGACCATGGGATTTGCCGGGGTTGATCCCCGTCAGTATGACTCCAACAGATACAAGTAGGTGGTGAAGTGAACAATGGCGCCGTTCACAACTCTAAGTTGCTTACTTCACCTGGACCTGCACACACAACAGATAGCTTTGCTCCCAACGAGTACAGAGGAGTTGTCAATTCCTCCGGCCTTGTTGTTTACAAAGGATAAAACGCACGGGATAATAATGATAGTGATAGCTACGAAAAATTAAATACTGAAAGTAAATTGTAGGTGTGAACAGTATGAGGAATATGGACCGGGGTACTATGATGTTCACTAGTGATGTCTCTCTCCAAAATGACGATAAAATAGCAATGCTAGGTAAACAAATTACAGCTGGGCAATTGACAAGATTATGTGCGCAAACCAATGCTAATTATGCTAAACAGAAAGGAAGAGGCTCAAAAGCATGGGCGGTACGCCAAGACAAGTAGACCGAAAGCCATCTGCATCTACCTACTAATCATCCACCTTGAGATATCTATCCAGAACATCTCGCTGGTATTAAGTTGTGAATCCCACCCAAAGTGTAAACTCAAAGCAACAGACAACTGCATTAAAGAACTTTGCGTAAAGTAAACAATCCTTGCACCCGCGAGTACAAGCACCGTTGTTTTCCCACTTGTGGCAACAGCACATCCCCTATACTCATGTTTCTGTCACTCAAGCTAGTCATCGGGGGGCATGAACCCACAATCATGCATAACGCTCCCTCTTGGAGTCACTACCTACTACTTGGCCAAAGAAATAAACAGCAATGGAGAACATGCAAGAATTACTCAAGAACATAAATATAAAAGAGAAGAATCAAATATATAACTCAATCACAATCTGAACATAATCTCATAATCCATCAGAACCCAGCAAACTCAACATAGCAACGGCAGAAATATTACATAAGTGCCTCGATCATGTAGGGAAGCTCACGAGGTCTAATCCATGAAGAACAAAGAGGGGAGGAGAACATCACATAACTACTGATCATAGACCCATGGTCCAAGGTGGACTACTCACGGTTCATCCGGGAAGCATCCATGGTGGTGGAGAAGCTCCCGGAGGTGATTCCTCCCTCCGGCAGTGTGCCGGGAAGAGGTCTTCTGGTTCTCCCGATCTTGGAAGCGCGACGGCGGCGGAACATCGGAGAGATCGCGAAAAAGGGTTCCGTTTCCGAGGGTTTCTCGTCACGGGGAATAAATAGGCGAAAGGGGGCAGCCAGAGGTGGGCCAGGGGCTCCAAGCGCCCCCCTGGCGCGGCCAGGGGTAGGGCCGCGCCCACTGGCCGCCTGGGGCCCCCCTGGCTCCCCTCTGGCCCCTCTCGGGCTCTTCGCGAAGCTTCCGGTACGCTGATTTTTCCTATATTTTTCCCGGAATTTTTCTGGTACTTTTAATAAGGGGGAAACCTGAAATAGAAAAACAGCAGAAAACATGAACTGGCACTGGGGTGCACTGAGTTAATAGGTCAGTCCAAATATGATCAAAAGTGTATGGAAGTTCATCAATATCATAGCAATATCACACAAAAGAGGCATGGAGCAAGCAGAAATTATAGATACGTTTTGGACGTATCAACATCCCCAAGCTCAATTCCTGCTCGTCCTCGAGTAGGTAAATGATAACAAGCATAATTTCTGTGGTGACATGCTAACAACCATATAAGAATTTTGTAAGTAAAGCAATCAAGGAATGTAATTCAATTCAAGTCATAACAGGCAAGAGTCTATATTTGGCATTGAAATAAGCAACATAAGAACATAAAGGTGCAAGAGCTCTCGCTGTCCGTGACTCGAATGTCTCCACATGGTGTTTGCTTGCAATAAAGGGGATAGGGATATACGAGAAAAAGTTTTTTTTATGTTGAGAACTTAATCTACTAAAGTTTCACACTTGGTCTTCTTTGTAATCTTATCTTGACTCATCCCCAGACCACTAGCCAGGTACAAGTCAAAATGATCCACTCCTTTTCGACATTTTGAGCACTCATGCAATGGATGAGCGTAAGCAAGAAAGTTGACACTTAGGATGGCAAAGAGCGAATATGGTGGAGGAGGAAGACAAAACGGGTGTGAAAGGCTCACATCAATGAGGACAATCATAGGCGAGAGAAAGCCAAATGATAGATATGATGTGAGGAGTAGGGATTGCCATGCAATGGATGCACATATGAGCTAAGGTAAGCTCTCCAATGGAACTAGTGGGGTGCATCCAACTTGCTTGCTCAAGAAGACCTAGAGCTCATTTGAGGAGGCTCATCATTGGAATATACAAGCCAAGTTCTAAAGTGTGAAGGTCCCCACATAGCTATATGCATGAATGATAATCTCTATGGAGTACAAGATATAAGATGGAGTACGAGTGTGGATCTCTCAAAAGGAATAGTAGTGTGCCCCCTGATGGCTTCTCGCCCTTCGTTGGTTACCCCAAGTGGAAGGTTGAGATGTAGCGCAGCAGCAAGTTTCCCTCGGTGAAGTTCAGAGAGGTTGTCAATCTCTCCGGTCTTGTTGTTCACAAAGGGTAAAACACAAAGGATAATGATAGCAACTGAAAGTAAAAAGCAGGAAAGTAAATAAGCGTGGAAACAGTAATAAGGATATGGACCGGGATACGTGGTGTTCACTAGTGATGTCTCTCTCCCAAAAGACGATAAAACTGCTATGCGAGGTAAACAAATTACAGAAGGGCAATTGACAGGATTATGAACGCACCGCAATGCTAACTATGCTACAAAAGAAAGGAAGAGGCTCAAAAGCACGGGCAGTACGCCAAAATAAGTAGACCGTAATCCAACTGCATCTACTACTAATCATCTACCTTGAGATATCTATCCAGAACATCTCGCTGGTATTAAGTTGCGAGCCCCACCCAAAGTGTAAACCCAAAGCAAAAGACAACTTCATTAAAAAGAACTTTGCGTAAAGTAAACAATCCTTGCAACCGCGGTTACAAGCACCGTTGTTTTTCCCCCTTGTGGCAATAGCACATCCCCTAGACTCATGTTTCTATCACTCAAGCGTGTCATCGGGGGGCATGAACCCAAAATCGAGCATAACGTTCCCTCTTGGAGTCACTACCTACTACTTGGCCAAAGCAATAAACAGCAACGGAGAACATGCAAGAATTACTTAGGATCAAAAATATAAGAGATAAAAACCAAATATATTACTCTATCACAATCTGAACATAATCTCATAATCCATCAGATCCCATCAAACTCAGCATAGCAATAGCAGAAATATTACAAAAGTGCCTCGATCATGTAGGGCAGCTCACGAGGTCTAAACCATGAAGAACAAATAGGGGAGGAGAACATCACATAACTACTGATCACGGACCCATGGTCCAAGGAAAACTACTCACGAGACATCCGGGGAGCATCCATGGTGGAGAGGAGACTCCCGGAGGTCGGCCCTCCCTCCGGCAGGGTGCCGGGAAGAGGTCTTCTGGTGCTCCCGATCTCGGAAGCGCGGCGGCGGCGGAACAAAGGCGATTTTGCGAAATACGGTTCTGTCTTCGGAGTTTCCCCGTGACGGAGAATAAATAGGCGAAGGGGGGCAGCCAGAGGTGGACCAGGGGCCCCAGGCGCCCCCCTGGCGCGACCAGGGGTGGGGCCGCGCCGGGTGGCCGCCTGGGCCCCCCTGGCTCCCCTCTGGCCCCACTCGGGCTCTTCGCGAAGCTTCCTGTACGCTGATTTTTCCTGTATTTTTCCCGGAATTTTTCTGGCACTTTTTATATGGAGAAAAAAAGAAATAGAAAAACAGCAGAAAACAGGAACTGGCACTGGTGTGCACTGAGTTAATAGGTAAGTCCAAATATGATCAAAAGTGTATGAAAGTGTATCTAGATCATAGCAATATCACACAAAACAAGCATGGAGCAAGCAGAAATTATAGATACATTTTGTACGTATCACCCCCTTCTCTCTTTTTATTTCTTTTTCTCTTTTTTCTATTTTTTTATTTTTTTGGTGGCCTCAATGGCTCTTTCTATTTCTCTCATTTGTCCTCTTTGGGATCTTTTAATTTGTCCAGTTTGGGATCTTTTGATTTGTCCACTTTGGGATCTTTTCCTCACTTTAGGGGAACCACTCTATATATTACAAAAAGTATAGAAGATCTTTCACACTTGTAACACCCTCACTGTCAGTGAACAGTAATCACTGTTACTGTTCATCTGTACTGTTCAAAACTTTTGTTTGATCAAATGGTTCAGTTCAAATTCAATTTTCCTTTCATATTGTTGCAAGCAAAGTGAACCTTGGGCATTGATCATCATGGATGAAAAAAAAGCCCAATCCATAAACATTTGAAATCAAATCAAATGCTCAAAATGCCTTTGATGAAATATTAAAAATAAAGTGGAATATAAACTTTCTCCAAAAATTGTGAAACTAATTTTATAAATTCACAAATAGTCAGTGGATCACTTCCATGTGTGGATTGGTATTTATTGTGCTATGGAAAGTTCTAAACAAATCAAAACAGTGGCCAAAAACCCTATTTAAATCATTTAATATTTAAATCAAATATTAAAGGACTTTTAAAAGTGCCCAAATCTTTTGTGGCACTAACCCTAGATATAACAATATTTTTGGTACAACTTCCACATATAACTAAAATGCCTAAGTGAATTAAGATAATACAAAAAGAAATTACAGAAAGGGAAAAGAGAAAAACAAAATACAAAGAAACAAACTTAATCTACTGCGAGGCCCAACTCCCCTCCCCTTCCCCCTGGGCTGAATCTAGCCCAAAGGCCCACCCCCACCCGAACTGCCCCCTTCCTCTCGCTACAGGGGAGAAGCAGGGGCGTGGCGGCGATCGACCGAGGCCACCGCGATGGCCATCGCCGTGGCGGGCATCGGCGACCCCCCCCCCCCCCGGCGACTACAAGACGCGGACGGCGCCCCCTGCACCTCAACCCTAACCCTAGACTACTGGATCGAATCCCCCCCCACCCTATTGTCTCGCTCTCGTCGGGGAAGAACTCCACCGAGGCCGCCGTCGCAGCCGTCACGCCCTCGTGCGGCCAACGGCCACCGAAGCCTGCCGCACCGTGTCCAGGGGTTTCCTCGACGACGTCCTCTTCACCCGGAGCAACGAATCAAACGCAGGGAGGTCTACACCGAGCACATCGTCTCCGTCTTCCTCGTCGGACCCGCCGGCGAACTTCTCCAAATTCCGGCCAACCGCCCCTTCCCCGAGCCCGCTTTGCTCCTCTACACAACCGCGGTGAGCACCGGAACCATCCAAACGTGCTCGCAACCGCCTGATAAGACCGTAGACGCCGCCCCCTTTTTCCACGCTCCGGCCGCCGCCGCGGTGAACGTCACCGTCGCCATGGTCCATCTCAGCGCGCGCCAGTGGCACTGGCTTGCTCCTGGTGTGCTGCAGCTTCCGTTTGACTAGCTCGCGTTCACGGAAACACCCGGGGGCCAAGTTACCCGTCTGGCCAGTAGCTCCCGCCGCCGCGGCTCGAAGCCGGCGCCGCTCCGACGACCCCCTGGCCACCCCGAGCCCACAGATCGACGCGCCTCTCTCCCCTCCGTCGAATGAGCCCAACGCCACCCCCTCCCGTGCTCTGTAGCGCGAGCGCGCTCCACCTCGCCGTCGTCTGTCTCCGGCAGGGGCTCCGGCGAGGGCCTGGGGGGCTGTCAGGCAGGCCCCCCCTGGCAGGCCTGTTAGTTAACCACTAACCCCCCTCCCCTCACCCCATGACAGGCGGGCCCGGCCCCCCCTGATTATCGATTAGAGAAATAAGCAGGGATAAAACCCCCCACTGAGTATGAAAAGTGGCCCCCCCTGGGTTAATTAAATAAATTAATTGATTTATTAGTGTACAGTGTATGACATGTGGACCCAGAGGATTTTGGAATAAAAATAAAGATTTAATTAAATAACTAGAGGCTGACATGTGGGACCCTCTGGTCAGTTGACCAGTCAACCTTACAGGTGGGTCCCCTCTGTCAGTTTGACCTGGTCAACCCTCTCTGTGGATAATGTTATTGATTTATTAATAAAATAAATCCAGAAAATTGATTTAAATTGATTAAAACTTTAAAATTCAATATCTTTTAAACCGTAATTCAGATTCAAAAACTTTATACATGAAAATTGATCAGAAAAATATAACGAATACGAATACGCTATCTGTATGTCTACCACACCCCTCTAACACAACGAACACTGACATCCCCCCCTCCGGGCTGTCTGTCGATAAACTGTCCGGTACTGTTAGAGTGCCCGGATGAATTTATTTCGAACACGAAAGTTGTCCGGAATGGTTCAACTAACACGGATACACCCCCCTTATGTTTGTCGGATGTCCACGACACCTCCGGCATGATACCTTCCCCCTCCGGTCACCCTGTCCGGTAATCACCCGGAGCTGGCAGTTCATCCCCGGATGAATTCCCGCTCCGAGCAACGTGCATTGCACTTCATTAGAACACCGTTAACATTTCATCTGTCATGTCATGCATATGTTTGTATATTATTGCTGTGTATTTACTGTTTCCTCCCCCCCCCTTAATCTTCGGTAGACCCCGCTGCTACCGCCGACTACACCGCTGCCGGGTACGACTACTTCGTCGACGACCCTGCCCCTACCGTCGAGCTTCCAGGCAAGCAGAGCCATTCTCTTCCCCAGATATCGCCTATCTTTCCGTACATTTCTTGCACTAGGAATTGTTACTGCTGCTGCTACGATTACAATCCTATTCAATTGCATAGCCTGATTTTGTCGCCCCTTGATGTACCTTTCTTATCCTATGCTGCCTATTATAATTATGCATATATTCAGCAGTGAACCCTGCGCATTGTTAGTTAGGACTAGATAGCGGGCCGTGATCACTCAGGGGGTGAACACGTATACAATATATACAACTGCACAGGTATGGTACAAGCAGACACCGCCAAAGGCCCCTATCTGGGTTATGCCTAGTCACCTCAAGTGTGAGCTATCCAGGAGTAATCCTTGTACTCCACTCGAGGCTGACTTTGTCTTGCCGCCATAGGGTCCTGAACAGCGGTTGTCCTTAAGGTAAGAAAGTCGGGCGACCCAACGGTGCCCGCGAGCGGTATATCGTCGGGAACGACAGGGAGGGTACGACCGACGTTACTGGCGTGCTTGGCCCCTGCTCGTATCTCGCGAGAGTTACCAAACCACGAAAGTCGAGCTCTACCAAGAGCAAACGCGAGACAAGGTAAGGAGACGGTTCACCTTGTTGGTAACCGCAGTGACTTGGTGGGACGACAGGGCAGGCACCGATGTACTGGTGGTCCTGACTGTTGTCGTTGACCGCGGGTCGGTTAAGTCGAGGCAACGATAATGGTTGTCACGCAGGTTAATTAAAATGCTAAATGGTTCGGCGGATGTCTTGAGTAGCCTTTTGGCTTGTACGCACTACCTACACGTGGGATAAGGAGTGTGGGCTCCCCTGCATCGTAGTCTCGTTCGAGGGTCTTCAGACGTCAGCAGTACCGCGGGCTGATTGCCGGGAAGTGGTGTTGTCTTCTCTTGCTCGAGCGGTGTATTTGTATTTACTTTGATTTTGCTTCACCGGCCAGTCACGCACCGTGCAGGAGTACGTTCGGGTTAGGGTCCAAAGCCCGGCGTACATAGGATATAGTCCGGCGGATGACCTCTCTGTTGATTGCGAAGGATGGGCTACTTTGTGTTGGATAGCTTTGGTGGAGCGTTCCCTAACAAGGTTCCCGCCACCCTGGAGATCCGAGCGTCGTAGAGTCACGCCAGTGCACCCCTGCAGGGAAGATTAATCTATTCGAATAGCCGTGTCCACGGTAACAGGACGCTTTATGCTGAAGCTGGATCTTACCACTAGAAACTACTACTATTAAACTGTATGGTTCCGGGTCTTCTTCCTCGCAGGGAGTCGAGGAGGGGAACTCGGAGGCATTATTATTGTTAATCATTACAACTTATATTATACAATGTTGCAGCAACTTCTGCTTCGTTGTTACTTATGCTTTATATGAACTGTTGGCTGATTCTTACCTCATGCTGCAAGACATCGTCGGAAGATGCTAGTCTTCGATAGGCCTAGCTTCTTACCCTTGCTCTGGATTTCTGTCTTTCAGTCCACTATATACAGTCTCTTCTTTCCGTTGATACAATGCATAATGCTTAGTAGCGGACGTAAGACTCGCGGGTATACTAGATACTCGCCTGCTTTATCTCCTTTACTGTTTTGCCTGATCGGCCGCTGCAGTCGACGTTGGAGCCCAGGAGCAGGAGTACCTCGGAGGCGGATACTACTACGTCGAGACCCCCGCTGACCAGGACCAGGAGTAGTTTCGGAGGCTCCCAGGCAGGAGGCCTTGCCTTTTCGATCTGTATCTCTGATGTTATTTGTGCTAGCCTTCTTAAGGCAAAACTTGACTAACTATGTCTGTACTCAGATATTATGGCTTGTATAACTTATGTATTCGGGTCCGCGTGACCCCCTTTATTGTAACATATTGGTTTATCCTTTTGTGTTTAGTGTTGTGCTGTGATATTCTCACCGTGGCACCCTAATCTCAGTCGTGTACCCTGCGTGTATGATTACTGTACACGGATTGATTTTAGGGGCGTCACAACACTTTACAAAGGTACTCAAATCATAAAGAAGATATAACTTTCATGATGTATGCAAATGTATGCCTCTTCCAGTGTAGCAGGATATGCAATGATACTAGCGCGTCATGTAGCAATGATTAGGGCAAGGCCCAACTAGCATGCGGCTCATCGATCAAGAAAATAGCATGTATGACATGAAGATCAAGTCATGAGAAGATGGATGTTGCAAGGCAATATATCTCGGAAAGGCTTTGGAAATGCCTTGATAGGTAGGTATGGTGGTTGTTTTGAGGAAGGATATAAGGAGTTTTATGATGACAGAGCTTATCGTGCCAAGGGTTTGGATGAACCGGCGAAGGTGGATGCCAACTCTCGGAGTGAGAAGAAAGCAATGCACGGCACAGGAAAGGCTAGCAAAATATGGGAAGGTGGAAGTGTCAACTTTCGAATACTCACATTAGTCCGAAGAACTCATGCACTTATTATCAGTAACTCTCAATCTAATAAGGGGTTTCACAAAGAGACAAGTACCACGAGGAGGAGTGTATGGTGGTTTGGTTATCCTTGCGCATCCTCGACTCATGGTACGTGAGTGTACTCTAATATTCGACCCCTCAGAAGAGTAGTGATCCATCTAGTAGCTAGAGTTCTCAACTAATTTTGTAGGTTTTGAAAATAAACACGGATTGCCCAAAATACGACATCTATCACTAATAGGCTAAAGCTCTTGACACCAAAAGTCCAAACATTAATCAAAACAACACCTCAAAACTATTGCAAGTTACTACTTCAAAAAGAATAACAACCTCTACCTACTTCAAGTCAAGACACAAAAATCAGTGCAACATGCAAACCCTCTAAACAAGATAAACATGAAAACTCAAGAGATTTCCAGCAACAAACTAAACAAAAGCTCTTTGAAAATATAAGCATGAAATCTAAGAGAAAAACATGACAGTAGCTACGAAAAGATAAAGAACACACACAGCAAAGATAAGCATGAAAAATCCTATGTTGTGTTCTAAATTTTGGAAGTGGAGCGTGTTTCTCTCCCACACAAAGAAAGCTGGGTTCTAACTTGTTATGAACAGCAACCAAAGCTAAAGAAAACTAAAAACAAAACCTATGAGCGAGATGCTCCAAGAATAGCACATAACGCATGAAGTGATAAAAATATAGTGAAACGAGAGACGAACTGATAATTTTTGATGGAGAAGGGGATGCACGGGGGCATCCCCAAGCTTAGACGCTTGAGTCTCCTTGAATATTTCTTGGGGATGCATGGGGGCATCCCCAAGCTTGAACGCTTGACACTTCTTAATCTTCTTTCATCATCTTCCCTCGCACACTTGAAAACTCCCTTCATACATAACTCATCATAATCTGATTAGCGAGGTTAGTACCCTTAATAAAATAATTTTTCTCTACTGGAAATAAGGATAATATTGAAGAGCTACTTTTTCTCAAGATTTCCAAAAAGCTTTTGCAAAGAAAAAACAAGCTTAAGGTTTGCAAAACGAAGAAAAGGCAAAACAAAACAGAATCTGTGAAAAACAGACCAGCAGGTAGTAAAGAATTTTTTAGGGATACTTCTGCAACTCAAATAAAAAAACTCAGAACATAAGAAAGTTTTGTAATTGTATATATCACGCTGTGTAAAAAATTCAGCTTAAAAATATGAACTGGGATTTTTCTCTGATGTTTCTAGTCACGAGGACAGAATCTGTTTTCTGGACAGCATGTCACAACTTTCACTTCCCTTGTCGTATGAGGCTATAAAAGGAACAAAGCTTGAAACGTAAAGATACAATGATGTTGCTACAGTAGTAACAATCATCAACACCACTAAAAACAGAAGAAAAACAAAAAGAAAAACCTAAATTCGTTGCGGGCTGCCTCCCGAAAGCACTTCTTTAAAGCCATTAGCTAGGCTTAATGTAAATAGATCAAGTCTTTTCAAGAAAATAACTAGCCCGTGTGACGGACTCAAAAGGCAACTTAATATTTTTCCTAGGGAAGTGTTCCATCCATTTCTTGAGAGGGAATTGGAATTTATAATCCCTTCTTTCATATCAATGACAACACCCACGCTGCAAAGAAAAGGACGTCCCATAATAATTGGACAAGAAGGTTCACATTCAATGTCCATAATAGTAAAATCAACGGGAACATAATTGTCATTGACAATGATAAGAACATCATCTATTTTCCCCAAAGATTTCTTTACGTAAGAATCGACGAGACAAACACCAAAAGAACAAGCATCAAAAGGTTTCAATTCAAATATATCATACATTCTTTTGGGCATGACAGAGGTACTAGCTCCAACATCACATAAAGAATAGCAAGAAAAGTTATTCAACTTAATTTTAATCATAGGATCCCAACCATCTTCTAGCTTTATAGGTATGGAGGCTTCTACCCTAAGCTTCTCCTCCCTAGCTTTGATGAGAGCATTAGTGATATGCTCCGTGAAGGCAAGATTAAGTGTGCTAGTGTGGGGGTCTCTAGACATCTTGTGAAGGAAACAAATAACTTCAGAAAGGGTGCAATTATCAAAATCAAGGTCACTACAATCAAGTAAAGTGGTAGTGGTGTCCTTTAGGCTCACTTGTTTGGTAGCTTCTATAGTCATAGGAATTTCTTCTTCTACGGTTGAGGTCATAGCATCACCATTAATAGGTCCTATGGGACTGGGGGTGCATTGGGTGCTAAGAGTTTGGATATCCTCAACCACTTGGATAGTAGCAACAGTATGGTGTGTAGGAAGGCTCTTAATTCTATTCTCTTCCTACTTTTCTCTATCCCATCTCTCTTTAAGTTTAGCCATCATCCTAATGTTTTCATTAATTTGCAATTGGATAGCATTCATAGGAGTGACCTTCCTCTCCTCAAGGGGAGAAGTTCTAATTTTAAGCAATTCTACTTCGTGGGCTAAATTGTCTACCTTCGACGAGAGGGTGTCAAGTTTGTCTAGTTTTTCCTCTACACTCTTGTTGAAGGCTTTTTGGGTAGTGATAAAATCTTTAAGCATACTCTCTAATTCAGAAGTGGAGTTTTTGGTGCTAGGATAAGTGTTGTTGTTCCCATAGTTGTTGGAGGGGAACGGTCTAGGATTGCCACCAAAGTTACTCCTATAAGCATTGTTGTTGAAGTTGTTTCTAGAGATAAAGTTCACATCTGCTTGATGCTGAGCAATCAAAGAATTTAAAGGAACATTTTGAGGATCAATAGGAGATTGCTTGGTAAGTAGAGACATAATCAAGTCAACTTTTTCATTTAGGGAGGAGATCTCCTCGACAGAGTTTACCTTCCTACCTGTTGGAGCTCTTTCGGTGTGCCATTGGGAATAATTGGTCATCATCTCATCGAGAAGTTTTGTGGCAGCACCAAGTGTAGTTGACATAAAGGATCCTCCCGCGTCCGAATCTAGCAAGTTCCGCGAGGTAAAGTTCAAGCCTGCATAAAAAGTCTGGATAACCATCCAAGTAGTCAAACCATGTAGGGCAATTCTTAACAAGAGATTTCATGCGTTCACAAGCTTGGGCAACGTGTTCATTATCCAATTGTTTAAAATTCATAATAAAGCTCCTCAACTGGATAATCTTAGCAGGGGGATAGTACTTCCAAATAAAAGCCTCCTTGCACTTATCCCAAGAATCTATGCTATTCTTAGGCAAGGATTGAAACCAGATTTTAGCTTCATCCCTCAAGGAGAAAGGAAAAAGCTTAAGCTTAACAATATCACCATCTACTTCTTTGTAATTTTGCATATCACAAAGCTCAATAAAATTATTTAAGTGCAAAGCAGCATCATCTCTAGCACCAGAGAATTGATCTTTCATAACAAGGTTCAGCAAAGCAGGTTTCATCTCATAAGAAGGTGTTGAAGTAGCAGGTGTAGCAATAGGAGTGCAGATAAAGTCACTTTTGTTGTGACAAGTGAACTCACACAACTTGGTGTTCTCAGAGGAACCCATAGTAGCAGCAAGCAAGATAACTATTTTTTTTATAAAGACACTAAAGCAAAAATTGAAAGGTAAACTAACAAGACTAAAAAGCAAAGATAAAAGATAGTGTGCAACTCCCCTATCTTGAAGAGTGGAGTCCCCGGCAACGGAGCCAGAAATTTGCTTGATACACGAGATAACTTCTCGCCCTCGTTGGTTACCCCAAGTGGAAGGTGAGATGTAGCGTAGCAGCAAGTTTACCTTAGCGAAGATGCTAAGGTTTAAAGTATCGAACCAGTAGGAATCCAACAGATACAAGTAGGTGGTGAAGTGAACAATGGCGCCGTTCACAACTCTAAGTTGCTTACTTCACCTGGACCTACACACACAAGATATAGCTTTGCTCCCAACGAGTACAGAGGAGTTGTCAATTCCTCCGGCCTTGTTGTTTACAAAGGATAAAACGCACGGGATAATAATGATAGTGATAGCTACGGAAAAGTAAATACTGAAAGTAAATTGAAGGTGTGAACAGTATGAGGAATATGGACCGGGGTACTATGATGTTCACTAGTGATGTCTCTCTCCCAAAAGATGATAAAATAGTCATGCGAGGTAAATAAATTACAACTTGGCAATTGACATGATTATGTGCGCAAACTGATGCTAATTATGCTAAATAGAAAGGAAGAGGCTCAAAAGCATGGGCGGTATGCCAAGACAAGTAGACCGAAATCCATCTGCATCTACCTACTAATCATCCACCTTGAGATATCTATCCAGAACATCTCGCTGGTATTAAGTTGTGAATCCCACCCAAAGTGTAAACTCAAAGCAACAGACAACTGCATTAAAGAATTTTGCGTAAAGTAAACAATCCTTGCACCCGCGAGTACAAGCACCGTTGTTTTCCCCCTTGTGGCAACAACACATCCCCTAGACTCATGTTTATGTCACTCAAACTAGTCATCGGGGGGCATGAACCCACAATCATGCATAACGCTCCCTCTTGGAGTCACTACCTACTACTTGTCCAAATCAATAAACAGCAACGGAGAACATGCAAGAATTACTCAATAACATAAATATAAAAGAGAAGAATCAAATATATAACTCAATCACAATCTGAACATAATCTCATAATCCATCGAAGCCCAGCAAACTCAACATAGCAACAGCAGAAAGATTACATAAGTGCCTCGATCATGTAGGGCAGCTCACGAGGTCTAATCCATGAAGAACAAAGAGGGGAGGAGAACATCACATATCTACTGATCATAGACCCATGGTCCAAGGTGGACTACTCATGGTTCATCCGGGAAGCATCCATGGTGGTGGAGAAGCTCCGGGAGGTGATTCCTCCCTCCGGCAGGGTTTCGGGAAGAGGTCTTCTGGTGCTCCCGATCTTGGAAGCGCGGCGACGGCGGAACAGAGGAGAGATCGCGAAAAAGGGTTCTGTTTCCGAGGGTTTCTCGTCACGGGGAATAAATAGGCGAAAGGGGGAAGCCAAAGGTGGGCTAGGGGCTCCAGGCGCTCCCCTGGCGCGGCCAGGGGTGGGGCCGCGCCCACTGGCTGCCTGGGGCCCCCTGGCTCCCTCTGGCCCCTCTCGGGCTCTTCGCGAAGCTTCCGGTACGCTGATTTTTCCAATATGTTTCCCGGAATTTTTCTGGTACTTTTAATAAGGGGGAAACCTGAAATAGAAAAATAGCAGAAAACAGGAACTGGCACTGGGGTGCACTGAGTTAATAGGTTAGTCCAAATATGATCAAAAGTGTATGGAAGTGCATCAATATCATAGCAATATCACACAAAAGAGGCATGGAGCAAGCAGAAATTATAGATACGTTTTGGACGTATCACCAACCATCCATCTCCCTAGCCTACAGTGTTTTTTAATCCTGCTGGTTACTAGTTATTTACTTTCGCTGTTTTACTATTTCCGTTGCTATCATCACTTCCATATCGCAGTTACTATTAATATCTTGTTGCAAGTAAGTGTATCTCAGGTGCGGTGGAATTGACAACTCCACTGTTAAAGCTTGTGGATATTCTTTGGCTCCCCTTGAGTCGAATCTATAAATTGGGTTATTCTTACCCGCGAAGACTATCTCGATCCCCTGCAGTTGTGGGTTATCACATACAAGTGTCACCATGTACTCTCCTGAGTTGCACATTCATCCCACTCAATGGTACAACATCATCCACAACATCCTTGGCCACTTGAAATTCTGCCTGACGTGCTCGATCTAACAAATCTGTCATGTCACTACATGGAGAAAGCCGAACAAAACGCTGGATGTTATCATTCAGACCTGAGATAAAACATTGCATTGTTTGCTCTGGCTCTTCACGCACCGAAGTACGCCGCAACGTCATCTCCTTAAAGTAATCATCCACAAACGAACTTCCTTGCTGCAAAGTCAGCAATTTATCACGTAAGGTATTAATATAATCTCGTGAAAGAAAACGAGCACGCGACGCGTCCCTCATAGCGCGCCAAGTAACAGTAGTTGGTTGTCCTGTCGCTATTCTGGTACGCACAATAGTTTCCCACCAATCTAAAGCACCATCATGGAACGCAGAAGATGCTAATGTGACTTGCTCAAGATCGGTAAACGAATTCAGGCGGAACATTCTTTGCATGTCAATTCCCAACGAAGATATACCTCAACATCCGTTGTGCCCTCAAACTTGGGAATTGTATAGTTGCCAAAACGAACTGCAGCCATCTTCGTACCTTGTGCAGCAACGCAATCTGCCCTTGATGCACTCATCATCCGCAACTTGATAGAATCAACTCACAACAACCGCAATATTGTTTTTGTGTTTCCCGTTGGACCACTGCGAATCGGGGGTTGTGGGTATACAATTTGGAAAGAACACGAGACGTCCTTTCCAACCTGTGCTTACACGCCTTATTTGGAGCACCGACGTGGACTCTGCACCTATATAAATTTCGGAACTCCTGACAGCCAAATCCAATTACGGGATTTCTTTTCTTCAACCTCTAGCGATCTCCTCGCAAATCAATCTAGCGGAAACGAATCTGCATAAACACAACAGCAATCTGCAGCCTCTATGCACAATCTCCTCCAAACAAATCAATCTGACGAGAAATCCTCCAAGCAAACTCCTCCCAACAAAACCGATCTAGATACGATCGATCAACACAACCTCATCATGATCAACCCGAAGCTCTGATACCACATGATGAAGAGCAACACACCTGATGATACGAATCGTCGGGGGAATCCTCTTGAGTTTGTCCCGATCTTTCACAGCGAGCAACCCGGATATAAATCCTTCCAATCACGCGAAGAACGCAACCTGAAGAAGAGGAACAAATCCAGCAAGCAACGTGATGGAGATCACCACGCCTCAAACCAAAACACGACAATCCTTGATGAACACAAGAACCTCCGCGGCAATCTTTATTGGATAAACGGCATCGCCAACCCCGGAGGGAATCTTCACCAAGAGATACAACTCTCAACCCTAAAATTCTTGTCTAAACTTAAGCTAACCCTAAAACTCGTAGGGGGTGTTCTATTTATAAGCTAGGGGGTAAAACTAGGGATACATGGGACGTAGCCCATCAAAATCTGTGCGCAGGCAGTTTCGAACGTCCGAAGTGTTTCAGACGTCCGTCGGGATTCGCCGACTTCAGTTCTGAGACGTCCTGGTATGGCCATCTTCGGACGTCCGTTGGATGTCGGACGTCCGACATGTTGGGCGTCCGAACTCCATCGGAAGTCTGTCCTGGGCGGGAGGTCTTCTGTAAACGGAGATCGCCGTCCTCGTTGATGATGTCGGACGTCCGAATTGGGTCAGACGTCCGATGTCCAGAATCTTGTCCATCTTCGCCTCCTCCGTCCAGCGCATATCATCGCCTCCTCCGTCCTGCCCATATCACTTCTCCTTGGGTTGGCATCCTGCATCTTCACCGTCGGGAACCCCCCTGAGATGAGGCACCTTGGTGCCGGTGAACGGTCCCGCCACACCTTTTTTGTCGGCTACTTCGTAGTTGAACTGAAACTTCTTCGCTGTCGGGAGCCTCAAAGCTTACAACGAAGCACGAATGGCCCATCAAGGCCGTTGGCATAGTTTTAGATTAGATTAAACCCATATACCATCAAAAAAAGATTAAACTCATATATTTCGTCTACTTTTTATGAAATTGTTCGATTTATATGAAATGTGTCCAATTTATGCAAATTATATCTGAATTTAAATGAATTCCATTTGATTTTATATTATTTTACCAGACTTTAGTTAAAATTCTTGCGGATGTTTGCTGCTACGATTGAATATCCGACTTTCAACCCATAAACAATATGATGATTGATTAGTATGTTATAAGTGTGATCTACATCTCTCCATCGACAATGTAGATTTACAGGACTAATGCAAGACTTCTTCCTCATTTTTTTTCTGCGAACCACTACATATCTTATTGATCTTATAAGGAAAATAAATAAATGCACATATACGATAATTCCAGCAGCAAGTAGTACAGTACTTCCTCCAACCGCAGGTAAGGACAAATTCAATCGTCAGACATTTAATCAAACAAATACAAACTAATGGAACATCCTGGTTGACTTTGAATTTAAACTGCCCCATCTGTTTAAAAGTTCCAAAAAATGTAAAAGATGAGATCAGACAGTAAACTTATTCGTCTTGACGTGGTCCTACCTTGTATTCCACTGGTTGAGATTTGAGAATGCTCGGGCTCTGCTAGACAAATGGTCCGTATATGCCCGGCTGCAGCAATGATTAAACAGACGGAGCATGTTTTCTGGTGCTATTTGCATCGATCGGCAAGTGAGAGGCGGCATGGCATGAATCATTGCCGCGCTCATCAGTTTCGCTGATTGGGAGGGAGCGTTTAGGTATGCTCTCAAAATCGAAACTCGATCCAGAGTGTAGTAGCAGCGGTCGGCCACATGTATACTCGTTGTTTACTAACCAACCCAGTACTAGGTATAGAAAACCCACCAAACAGACAGCGAAACCAACACGCGTGCGTCAGAACCCTGAAGTTTGCCCTGAATTAAACGTGTGTGTCGACCGTGATAGCCCTGATTAACATTGGAAATCTGACTAGCCCTTGACTTGCACACAGTAGTAATCATATAGTATTATATTATTACAGGGGGTAGCAATTCATGCCACTGAAGTTTAACTAGTTTCCTGAAGTTGTGCGGAGCTCAGGTCAAAGAAGGAAAGTGGCACGATGCGAGCACGCATGGACAAGGAGAAGCAGAGGCACAAGTCATGCAAGTACTAGTGCTATATCATTGTTTGCTGGTCCAGAACCTGTACGGTTTGGATGTCAATGCTGCACAGTAGCGCCCTGCTTGTGTAGGGCGTCCGCATCGATCGTCTCTTAGACATGATGATCGTGGACTAATAATTGGAGCTGCAAATACAATAACAATGTACGTTTGGATTGGGACGAGTTAAGCCAGCCGCCGGGGACATCATTGTGAGAAGAGTATGTATCTTATCTGAGCTGCACCTGTTCCTTCTCATCATTTAACGCATGCTGTTTAGCTTAACTAGCTGCTTTGAGTGAGATAACACGTAACTCTGGAGGTTTTTCACTCGTTTTTGTTATGTGCTCTTGTGTTGTGTCTTCGTTGCGCAACATCTTCATACAGCACCCAACGATGGTGTGACGGTTTTGTTGTACATATCGTCCACTAACCGGGTGTTCGAGCGTGAGGACGAAGGCCTCACATACAAAGTCCAGCAGACTTAGGGCTTAGGTCACTACTTTTCGACATATAAGGGCTTGAGGCAGGGGGACCCTTTATCTCCGATTTTGTTTAACATTGTAGCTGATATGCTAGCCATTATGATAGCTAGAGCCAAGGAAGATGGGCAAGTTGAGGGTTTGATACCACACCTAATAGATGGGGGGTGTCAATACTTCAATATGCGGATGATACTATTATTTTCATGGATCATAACTTAGAAAAGGCTCTCAATATGAAGCTTATTCTATGTATCTTTGAGTAATTATCAGGTTTAAAAATTAATTTCCACAAAAGTGAACTTTTCTGTTTCGGGAGAGCCAAAGATGTGGAGGATCAATATAAGATTTTGTTCGGGTGTGAGTCAGGAACATACCCGTTCAAATATTTGGGCATTCCAATCCATTTTAGAAAGTTGACAAATGGAGAATGGAAGGCCGTAGAGGACAGGTTTGAGAAGAAGCTTGCTAGCTGGGTAGGGAAACTCCTGTCTTATGGGGATCGTCTAATTCTTATCAACTCAGTGTTGTCAAGTCTCCCCATGTTTATGCTATCTTTCTTTGACATACCCATAGGGGTGCGGAAAATATTAGACTTTTTTCGCTCCAGGTTTTTTGGCAAAATGATGGTCACAGAAAAAAATATAGACTATCTAAATGGGAGATTATCTGTAGACCAAGGGAGCAAGGGGGCTTAGGTATCGAGGTGCTTGAAATTAAAAATAGATGTTTACTAAGCAAATGGCTGTTTAAACTTCTAAATGATGAAACAGGGGTTTGGAAAGAATTAATTAATAACAAGTATCTTCATTCCAAATCGCTATCTCAGGTTAAAAGTAAACCAACAGATTCGCATTTTTGAAAGGGAGTCATGAAGTTAAAAGATGAGTTTTTTAACCGTGGATCGTTTATTGTGGGGAATGGGGAAGCTACTCGTTTTTGGGAAGATACTTGGCTAGGGGACAAGCCCCTTTCATGGCAATATCCTTCCCTCTACAGTTTTGTCCATCGAAAAGGAGTTTTGGTGGCCGATGTTTTAACTAACGCACCTCCTCCAAATATAAGCTTTAGGAGAGCTTTTAATGGGGAGAGGTGGGATAGATGGCTTCACTTAGTACACTGCCTAATGCATATTCACCTCACAAATCATAAAGATAGGTTCAAGTGGGGTCTAACTAGGTCCAGGTTATTTATGGTTAAATCTTTATATATTGACTTCATGAGTGGTCACACGCGTTTCCTTCGTAAATATATTTGGAAGATGAAAGTTCCGCTTAAAATCAGGATTTTTATGTGATTCTTATACCGTAAGGAAATACTCACCAAGGACAATCTGGTTAGGCGTCGGTGGGATGGATGTAAGTGTTGCTTTTGTGACCAAGAGGAAACAATACACCATCTATTTATTGATTGCCCCCTTGCTAAAATGGTTTGGCGTATTGTCCATATGGATTTTAACATTAACCCACCAAGTAGCATAGCATTTTTGTTTGGCAATTGGTTGAGGGGTGTCTCTAAATTAGAGAGGGTTCAAATCCGAGTTGGAGTTTGCGCCTGGGCCATTTGGAATATTCGTAATGACTATATTTTTAATAGAGCAAAATCAACTTCTTTCATGCAGGTTATCCCCAAGGCTACTTATTGGATCCGTATGTGGTCTTACCTACAGTTGACGGACAAGCAAAGCGCAATGGATTTTGGGTGCAGCCGCCTGGAATCGGTTGCGTCGGATCTATTTGCCCAGTTCAGCTGGCGTTCTGAGCGTATAATAACATTTTGATGCAGAACCCCTTCATGTTCTACTTGTTTTTTAGGTGGCTGATTTTTTTCGCAACTCTGTGCGACCCATGATGTAATAAACGAATGACGTTTAATAAAATCAATAAAGGCCGCATGCATCAATCGATGCAGAGGCTGGGATTGCCCCTTTAAAAAAAACAAAGTCCAGCAGACGGTATATTACATTTCTAAGGTGTTTTCTCTGTGTATAACAAGATACCCACACTATTAATATATTGCATATGCCATGTTCATGACATCTCGGAAGTTGCAGAACTGCTCTCAGGCCTGCTCAATATTGATGGTTAGCTAAGTTGCCCTCCCTGTCTGATATCATCAATAACAGTGAAGCGACAAATCGAATCACCAAATGGACCTTAGTTGATGACTAATTGCAGGCTTTAGTTGTGCATCCTAGCACGCTTTTAAAATTATCAGCTAGTTTTGGCGGTTTTATTAGTTGATCAGTTTATGAGAATTTCTCCAATATACCTTGGCATCATGGTTTAAATTGGTGCTTAAGTCCGTTTTTTTTTTTTTGCGGGTATGCTTAAGTCCGTTTCAAGCTTACGTTTTCCAAGAGACCGACAATACGCTTGGCGTTCTTATACCACGTACGTACGCTGAGGCTGACACTCCACCGCGCGTCAACGTCATTGCGCCAGTAGTTCTTTGGCAACGCATGATGTATGCAATACAGAATTACAGATGTAATCTTACTTGTTTTCTTTTTTCGAACCACCCCTAATCCCACTGGTTATCACATAAAAAGGAGTTCAAGAGTCAGTTTCAGATGCAGTTGCGGTCGCTAACTCTTGTGCAAGACTTCAGGTCAGAAAAAGAATCGAACGAAGCGAAAAAATCTTGCTTCTTCACATGGTGAAATACTACGTACTATATAGTATATAGGAAGAAGATTACTGCATGAGTTGTGGGAGTTTTCGTGAGATTTATTCCCCATCAGATTATATATTAGGCCCATGCATCCTGCGGCAGACTAGTATATTTGCTGAGATAAGATGTGCTATGATTCAAGACAAGTTCTTTTTCCCGCACTCATACCATGAGGTGTCTTTTGTCGCTCTCTCTTGAGAAAAATATATAGGCATGAATGATAAACCCAACAACCTCCAAAAGTTCTCTGTCTGACAATGTTAATGTTACTAAGTTTTCTCTTTTTCTAAAACGCATGTTCTGTTTAGTATTGGTGCATCGCAGAAGTCCACTACCAACCCACATATTAAGCAGTGACATGGCAAGGCTGGAACTCAAAATTAATGTTAAGGAAGGTTCATCGGTTAAGGTGTGGAGCTTTGCTACGCCTACAAACAATTACAGGATGAAGGGGCTTACAGGGTGAGGTGGTTGCTCTTGATTGGATGTTAATGGATCATGGGGCTCACCCCCTGCAATTCAGGGGGGGCATTATGATTAGTAGACTAAGAAAACCTGTAAGCTTTTGTATCAATCGTGTAGGTTAAGGTGTACACCATTTTTCTGAAGTCGTTTGTAGCAGCCACAGAATTACAGAAGTTCCATCATTTCCTAGTGCCTGTTCAAACAGTGCAACTACCCGCAAAAAACTAAAGGGTTCAAACAGTGCAACGAACTGTTGTACCTCCTTGATGTTCACATAGTCAACGTACATCCTGAGAAGTCATAGTGCTTTCTAAGAAAATACTACTTCGTTCGATCCATATTGTTTTTTTATGAAATAAATGTATCAAGACATATTTTCAGGATAATTAATATGAATCGGAGATTACATCCTGAGAAATTACAGTGCTTTTTAAGAAAATATTACTTCCTTCTATCAAACTTGAAGACTTCCAAGCACATAGCCAATCTAGGAGGCACAGTCGACCCTTCACTAATAATAAGATAGAGGTTGCTTGGTGATGAATCTATTGCTCCTGTGCTTTCAAATATAATCCCCTCAACACTCTCTCTAGATTTGATTTTTGGATTGGAGAAGTGGGAGTGAAAAGCAAAAGGGGCTTAGATCTCATAAGATTGTCTTAGATAGTTGTAGTAGAAAACCCATTGAAATCAACACAAGAAGGAGAACTTCTTCCTAAGAACATATGATGAGGGTGGAGTTTACTTTGAGTGAACATGTGAGATTGGTGGAGGTAACAATAGATGGCCAAGAAATATGACTGCGTTGCCCACTATACTACACAACTCAGAAGCTCCATAGTGATTAGCTAAGAGCTGACTCGAATGTGAATACAAATTGTCTTACATGTAAATAAGGAACTCCATATTAACGTCATCAAACCGATTGTCAATTTCTTTAATGATTTGATGTATGATACCAATATATACCTCTCATATGTTACGGCCATCATTTTATTTTACTTCATAATACCGACGTGATCTTCCATAAGGTACATAAATATCCTTTGATCGATGGATTTTAATGCCATTTTTGTTACAAAGTAATACCACATTTGCAAGAAATTATTCCGAGCCATGAGACCTCAAATGTGGTATCATACTCTTTGCCAAACTAACAAGTGACATTGCATTAGAAATTTCTTGACCTTTATCTTATGAGTACTGAGACAACCCATTTGTGTAGCCAAGAATAACTAGCATCAAGTGAAGATTGAAAATAAAGTCAAACGACTTAAAGGCAAGACAAATTCGATGTATTCTTGTTCACTCTCCTTTTTCGGGGTTTCGAAAAGATATGTTTTATCAAAAAATAAATAAATTATAGGCCAAATTTAAAAATTCATTTTTATGGGCCTATCTGCCCACCAGATACCGACAATTCGTTGTATGTCAGTTACATACCGACAACCCCCCTGATCAAAGTGGCAAACTCCACACCGAGCTATCAAAACCGATAGTGAGCTGTCGACAATCTATGTACCGATGGCATGTTGTCGGTATGTAGGCTACCGATAAATCCATGTATATATTACCAGCCCCTAACCCTCACCTCTTTCTTCCCCCTCTCCTCTTGTCCTTCTGTTCATCCCGCATCTCTCTTTTTCCCCTCTATTTTCAGCAGATTCCTTCCAAAATCAAATGCAAACGCTTCCACAAATTAACATGTCTTGTAGATTGTCGCATTCTTCTGCAAATCCATCAAACATAAATCGATTTTGAAGAAAAATAATCAACGATCATGTTGTGAGGGGAGTATTGGAGCTCCGGCCGATTTGGAGGAGCAAGACAAGAAGATGAAGTCGGCAACACATGCTTCAAGGGTATCACGATTTTTCTTTACTTTTTTTGTTAGGTATCACCATTGGGATTGCGGGTTTTAAAAACTGAGGTAGGCAAGAGTCGGGTGGGAGAAGAAAGGACAGACAGAAAATGGGGGGGGGGGGGGGCTAACGTGAAGAAGAAAGGGGGAAGAAGAACTGCCGGGAAAAGAAAAATGGTGGAAGAATAATTGGCTGGATGCGGCAAAAGCGTGAAGAAAAAATGTTGAAAAGTGATATTTTTAAATGGAGTTGTCAGCCGACAACACGCAATCGATAAGTGTACTTGCCACTTCGACCAGAAGGTACCCACCGGTACATAGCTGATCGACAGTGGGCTATCCGTAAATAGTGGCCCGACACGCCCAGATAATTGATTTTTTTCAATTCAATCTATAATTTCCAAATCACTAAATAATAAAATATTAAGAAGTTCCTTTTCTGAAGGATCTTTTGCAATAGTATATAGTACTTACAAGATTGTGAGATACATGCTTACAATTAGGACAATGATTATAAAATAAGAACACTATCGAGTATCGTCGGGTCGATCTAGTTCCATCTCTTGATTTAACCCACTTTCACTTTGAAGTTCATCGGTTCCACGATGGCGAGGGCCAAGGGTAGGAGGAGGTGAGCGGCCGATGAGTTGGTGACAATGAGGGTCAAAGCCGGGTGGGAAAGGGGACATGGGAGGGCAATGACGGGCGATGAGGAGGGCTAAGGGCGAGGAGGGGAGTGTCCGGTGAGTCGGCAATAATGAGGAGCGAGGCCAAGGGGAAGCCTACATGGGAACATGGGAGGGGAGCGATGGCTTCTTTCATGGGACGTGTGATTGCGTAAGTAGATGGGAGCCGAGAGAATTAGGCGCTTTTTGCGGACCTAGGTTCTATGTAGTTGGGTATGTTGGGCTTCTATTTTGGGCCACACAATCAGGGTAATTACATGATTAAAAAAATCTGGATAGACCACGACCCACCCCGTGTACCCTCTAGCCACGCGGCCCACGCCACTGCGTAGAAAAGTGATCTAAAAGTGAGCTCAATTGCTCTCCATCTCTGTTGCCATTTTTCTTTTCAATGCGAATTAATTGATTCATGTGAAAATATGAAGAAAAAAGATAAAAATAGTAATTCTAAATACATTTGAACCTATTTCAATAGTAACAAGCCTCAATCTTGGAAGCTGGTACTCCCTCCGTAAAAAAATATAAGAGTGTTTAGATTTACATCACAATAGCAACATACTTAGGAATTCGTGAGGGGCGATAGGATATGTCGCCATGGTTTTCTATGTTTGAATGGAATTGCTTAAAACATGACTGAAATATGCCCTTGATTTCATTATAAAGCATCTTAAAATCATTAATTACATTTGATGATAAAAGCTACGTAGCAGTTAAAATAGTTATAGCTAAGTAATTATATTTAAAAAATTATTTTTTTGGCCAATGGTGACAATGCAAAACTTGCAAAGAATACTTGTAGGTATCCAGGAGGATCTTCCTTGGAGTGCGGGGTGGACAAAGAAAATGAGAAGGGCGTTAGACCTCCCACAATGGGAGTATCATATATGCCACCTAAGCAAATTTGATGATGTGGCATAGACTTAAATGAAAAGAAAGGGTTGAGTATCATATTATGATACCGTATCAAAATAAATAATAAGCAAATATGTGTCTTGCATGACAATAAATAGTACTACTTATGATACTAAGATATAATACTATGCATTGTGAAGATAGTATGATACACTAGTACCATATGCATGATACTACCATTGCGGGAGGTCTTATCAAGGGTTCCATCACATGAGGAAAAAGCCAGGCAATGCATGGCGGGACCATGCTGACAGTGCACACTAAAATCATCGTCATGGCACGACTCGTCATTTTCCTCTCCTCCTAGCTCATGCACGATTTATATATAAATAATAATGTCGTACTGTAGTATTACACCTGTTGGGTTGGAGTCAATCAACATAAGTATCTGAGGGCATGCAGCTTGGGGGCCTGGCGCGTGCCCACCCAGACGTGCACGGTCACATCACGTCTCAACGAACACGATGACGGACACGAGGCATGCAGCTTAGTGCGTGCGTGTGCAGCCCCCCTAAGCCGTCCGTCCGTCCGTCCGTCCGTCTAATTAATCCGAGTTTGGTGAGATCACATGCATCTACGTACGTATGTCCCAGTTGCATACTGTTAGTGCCTATGTTGGTGGACTAAGACAAGTTACTGATCCTCGACCATGACCATTATATTAGCAGCACTTGAAAACTGGTCTCGTGACCAGCAGTGGCATACTGCATGCATGCACGTCTGCCCTGCTCCAATCTCCCGTCGCTGTTGGACCAGCTGGGCAGTGGGCACCCTGACGACGGACGGGAGACGGCCACGTACGCCGCACGCCGATCATCCCCAAGATATGCATAGGGATGCCGCTGGACACCGATCGATCAAGCAGATAAACATTTGCTGACAGGCAGGCACCAACCCCGCTCCGGCCGGCTAGGGACAAATCGCTACGTCAAACACGCATAACGGGATCAAACGACGACGCCACCGTTCCCTTGTACATATGCTACCCGTCTGACGTCGTCCGTTCCCACTCACCGCCCGCCCGCGGCCTCACCGCACCGCATCGTCGATGGCGACGCGCGCCCCGGAGGAAAGCGCTGGAAGAAGGAAAACCGCGGGCGCTTTCGCGGTGCGGTGCACGCACGCACGCACGGCTGCGGCGTGGTCTCGTGGGGTTAATGAGAAGCCCACCTAAACACGGAGGAGCGGTTCGTGATATGTGTGGCGTACGAGATTCACGAACGCGGGTCGTTGATGAATTTGCCGACGACACGCTGGCTGGGGTTTCCCGGACTGGCCCAGCGATCAACATGATGGTTCAGAGACCAACAACAACACTCGAGTTTGAAGCTTTCAACTGTCTGTCTGTCATCATGGAGCGTTGATTGTAGTAGCATATTGCAGGGGCTGCAGCTTGTTCCTTCTTTTGGACTTTGTGGGGCGCTCGTGTTGAATGGTGATAGTTCTATGCTCTCTGCTCCGCTCCTTCATTCTTGGCTTCCATTACAAGCAACTCTCTCTGTCTTTCTGATTCAAAGGAAAAAAGGGGCCTCGTAGTAGCAGCAATAAATTGTTTTGCTTTCTAGACCCTGCTCTGCTTGCTGCACTCCACTTTAGAACCAAGCAAACAGGGCCAATAATCCGAAAGCTACGATGATCAATTCAAGGTTAATATGCGAATCAACCTGTGGTTGAGTTGGTTAGGTGGATGGTTGTATCCCCAGCCCACCAGAGTTCAAATCCCAGATTTGACAATGGTGCTCGCATTTTCCTGGATTTATTCCAGGACTTCCGGTGATGCGCTTTCAATGGGAGGAGACGTTCCCGTCGAAGACGAGGTGGAGGTTTCGTTAATTTCAAGATGATGTTACCGGCTCAGTATTGCGAAGATGCTCATAGGGGTAGGGTGTGCGTGTGTACGTCATAGGGGTGATTGTATACTCGTGTATGTGAGCGTCAGAGTTGTACTGTGTTCCTAAAAAAAAATTCAAGGTTAATATTCTTATGTCACACTCGCAAAAAAACAATCTCTTATGTCAGTCTTACACTCTTACTGATGTCTTGCTGGAGCAGACAGACATTACTAGCGTTGATTTTACGACCTCGCGAAGGCGTGTCCTCCATAATACTTTGAAAAACACATGCCAGGCTGAAAGCAACGGGGTTTCGGAGCGGGGCCAAAACTTGACAATTTGCTTGCCTTTCGCCACTACTGGACTGGACTACCTGTACTCCCCACCTTAATTATTTCCCACTTCATTGCCGATGGCAGCTGGCCTTAATTCATTTTCATCATCTTTTCTTCCAACCATTAAATAAAATCATTATTATTTCTTAACCATTTCCGATTTTGATTTTTCATTACCACACCTCGTGGTCTCTTCACCTTCTTTAAAACCTCTCTCTCTCTCACTGTAAATCTTGATGTTTCACAAAAAACATTAGGCATTACAATAGGATTTTTAGACGGCAATTAGGGCAGGCCACGGCTGTCTAAATTTTTCCCTGGTTTCACTGTCCGCTTACAACCATTTAAAAAGTTAGCATCAATACCTACATTTTAAACAAGCAATCGCAAAATTGAGCCAGTGCTGATGATGATAACACGTAAGTAATTTGTCCATTTCCCAAACGGAACTTTAATAGTATACACCCGCTCCATGGCTATAAAACTCCTACCTACTGCTCCCCTGTGGAAACGCCACAACGCTCCTCCGTCCCACCCAAAGCTTGTAGCCGAAGCCTCCCTCTGCCGCTGCCTCCTGTAGACCTCTCTCTCTCTCTCTCTCTCTCTCTGTCACTCGAGAGAGGTTTCGTGGTGTGCCATTCGTCTCGGGCCTCGGCTGCAATGGGGTGTAAGGCGTGCGACAAGCCCAGACCGAGCTACCGGAAGGGGCTGTGGTCGCCGGAGGAGGACGAGAAGCTCCGCGATTACATTCTCCGGCACGGCCACGGCTGCTGGAGCGCGCTTCCTGCCAAAGCCGGTAAGCCCCCACAACCCCTTCTGCATCTGCATTTCCACGAGCACCAAAAGGGGCATAATTCAGGAGAATTGGGGTCCAAGATCAGGTGCTCATGCACTGGTAATCGATCGGCGGCGCCTCTCCTCTCTCTGAATTCCCTTCTTTGTGCCCCGCAAGCTCCTCTGAATTGGCCATTTCCGGGACAAGGAAATTGATCATGTGTTAAGATTATTATTAGACCGATTTGTTGGTAGTAGTGATTAGTTTGGTCTGTCCTGAAAGAGAAATGCACACTGGTTTTGGTCCTGATGAGGATTCGCCACACGCAGGTCTCCAGCGGAACGGCAAGAGCTGCAGGCTGCGGTGGATCAACTACCTGCGGCCGGGGCTGAAGCACGGCATGTTCTCGCCGGAGGAGGAGGAGACGGTCATGAGCCTCCACGCCGCCCTCGGCAACAAGTAAGCCACCGCCCGCACTGTTCATTCACTTACTCTCTGCACGCAAATGATTGAGACGAAAGACGATTCTCCACGTTGTGTGTCTACAACTCTAGCCAGAAGATGCTGCCATTTTTTCCTTTTAGTTTTCCCCACGCATACACTATGCTAGTATCGCATGTAGCCCGCCGCTTGGACGTGAAAAAGGCAATGTAAATTGTCCATGCTCGGCACGGCAGGCGGTAGCGACAATCCCGTTCTACAACACGTTAATTGAGGACGGTGAAGGAAAGAAAAAGATGCAACGGAAAAGGGAAGCCTTTTTCCCTAGTGGAGTTGATGCTGACGCTCACGCTCCACATACGCTCCAAATCCACGAGATTTTTCTCTCTGTCTGTCTGCTGGGTGCACGCTGTGATGATTACAACCGCTTTTCGCCCCCATTATTAGTTTATTATTATGCGATATTAATATATGTGTGGACAGCAAAATAGAAAAGAAAATAGTGTGGGCTTTGGAGGAGGGACGCTAATGCCACACAGTACAGTGGAGTTGCGTCCTAGAGCAAGTTAGCTCGAACGAAATCATTATCTTGGAGAAAACATTCTCCGTTTTTCAGAGTTTCTGGCTGCACTGCACAGACAGAATAGAAGGCCGCCCTATTGAATTTAGCTGTACAGCGACGAGAACATGGCGTCGACTATTTGGACCAATCCCCGCGCTAGATCACTTGCGATCGAGTTTAATGGAAACAGCTGCCTTGACGATCGATCACAACTGGCGCCCCCCTAGCTAGTGTGGTCTCGCGAGAAGATTAGATTCTTTATTGTTGGGCCTTGCAAATCAATTATGTATGTGCCCCCCGATTGAAAAATATCCATGGATCGGTGGTCCACATGAATAGACTACGTACTACGTACACCACGCTTGTCCCTCTCATCCATCCAAGTGACCAAATTTCGTTTAATACAAGCCACGGAAAGTGCAAAGAAACGAGGGATTAATTAATTTTTAAAAAAAATTGGACGTCAAGTTGTCAATGCAAAAGCTGAATTTTCACCACTGAGTTAAGTAATGAGGCCCGCCGACAGAAACCAAGTTACAGTACTAATTATTGACGTGAAACTTGTACCGCAGGTGGTCGAGGATCGCACGGCATCTGCCGGGGAGAACCGACAACGAGGTGAAGAACTACTGGAACTCCTACCTCAAGAAGAGAGTCCAGGGCAGCAAGGAAACGGCGAACTCAGCCGCCGATTCCGACGGGTCACAGTCCCAGAATCCAGGGGAGATTAGCATGGCACAAGAACCGGCTAGCGGGCCGTCCAACTCCGGCTCATCGGAGCCACCGCACGAGTCGTCGTCGGCGGACTCGAGCTGCCTGACGGTGACCGAGCCTCCTGCTGCTGCATGCAGGCCCCACGCCCCCGTGGCTCCCAAGGTGATGTTCGCAGATTGGCTCAACATGGACTACATCGGTGCGGCTGCGACACCTGGTCTGGAAGCTGCGGCGGTGGTTGGTGGTTCAGGTGCAGGTGCAGGTGCAAGCCAAGGAGGAAGCGGTGATCATCATCGTCAGGTGGTGAGCCAGGGATCCTCCGTGCAGGTGGATGGGCCACCCGGCGGCGTGGAGGATCCCCTGCACGGCGGCTTGGGTGACAGCGGCAGCTGCTGGGAGTTTCTGGAGCAGTTCGACAGCATGGATCAGATGCAGGCCGGCGGCGGCTTCTGCGACCTGCTCTCCATGACTGAGTTCTTCGGCCTCAACTAGAGCGTCGACATTGGATCGAGAAGGAATATAGAGTTTCTTGGGTTTTTATTAGGCATTTCGTCAGGTTAATTAAGGCGCGTTTGTAATACCGGGGTGTAAATTATGGCCGTGCATGTATAGACTATAGAGCAATTTGACAGCATATATATTATATACAAATGCATCTGCGATGCTGTCCAGTTTGGTTTGGACTTTGGAGAGTAGAGCACCGACAGTAAGATGGAAAGTAAGAAGGATGCCCATGTTGTTGATTTGATATACTAGTTAAGAGTTAATATTATCTTTTCCAGATCTCACTTTAGTACACCACTGTGAATAGAAGTGCCAAGTTATATTCCACTTTGAGATCACCTGTCAAGGGACCCTTGACCTTTCACGTTTTGGCTTTAAGCTTGTTTATCTTATAATTATTGAAGCCAGACCAACTTGTAGTAAGAAATTCATTCATGCATGGCCATTCCTCTCTAAAACCCAAAACCATACATCATGGTTGTCACTCGTAACAATTTATATTGTAGACTTTTCATACAATTTTTCTTCTTCTTCTTCTTCTTCAAAAGCATGTGATTGTGGCTTTGCTTTTTGATTACTCATTTTCCCATTATTGTCGTCGGTGACAACATGAGATTAGGGGTATCTCCGAGCCTGTAATTATGATATAATATGTGTACGATAAACTTACTAGCATGATGCACGTGCATTGCTAAGAATCTATACAAAGATGAGAAGTTACCACCGGCTTAGAGGATTATCAAAATATGATGGTGTCTTGCAATTGTTTCATGATTCGCGATTAAAATGAGAGCAATAATATAACGAAAGATCAATGTTACAGTCGCTGAAAAAATCTAAAGTGACCATAGTAGGTCATTTGCAAGATTTATAGAGGGATAGCATTTTGAATTTTAAAACATAGAAGAATGAGCATGAGTAAGTTGATGCACAAGATCGTGAAATTGCAATTTGTTTGCTCGCTTCTGCCATGCTATAGAGCTAGAAGTCTCGCTAGGAAGACAAAAATAAAATCAAGATCATGATTATGACCTATGAGTTTGGTAGCATACTTATATTTACAATTTATGTGTTTATAAAAGTGTTATGCTCACAATAGGATAACAGTATATTTGTTTATTTGGTATAGATCTCGCACAAAGTTAAAGTAACATTTATTTTATTGAAGATTGCTAATCTCACATATGAGTAGAAGTGCATTTGTTTATTATATGACCCCATATGTGAGTGTGAATTAAACTGCATTTGTTTATTTGTATGGTCTCATATGTGAACTCACCATTAACTCAAGCCTTTATAATTAGGAAAGATGAAGATGACGAAGGTTGTCATACACTCAACAACAAACACTTTTATATTTATCAGTATGATTAGTTCAATGCATGTGTGTTATCATGAAATAAAAAAACTATCAATCAAACTGTGAAACCTCTGAATGTTTTGTGTGCTTATGTTGGAGTACAAAATATTCCGATCTATCGAATCAGAGGGAAATCATGACTTACGTTGTGTAAGAGTATCATGAATGTCATTTGCGCTTCAAGATTTATTAATAAAACTTCTGGATGAGGACTTCCAAAAATTCTCTTAAGGTTATGGTAACATGGGCATAACAGTGAAACAACATAATACATAAATTTGCATATCATTGGGATGACATAATCCCTAAGTCTGCATATCATTCAGTTACTGTAAACCTTTGTTTCAAAAAGAATAGAATCAAAATATCTTTAGATGACAGAAACAGTGCAAGACAACAAGAAAATTCATTTTCCATGTATACAATATGAATAAAATCTATACGATGTTAATATCAATGCGGGAAGATACATCCCTCGTTATGCCAAGTGCTCTTCAAATGTGTGATTGCAAACAACATCACCATGCTAGGTTTTGCAAGTGATGGGTACGAGGCACCTAAAAATGTTAGGAGGGCATGTAGACTGAAGAGCACTCGCCACTATGTCTCCATGTTGATCTTCAAGTCAACATGTAACCATGGTCAAATTGTCCATTATTGTTGAACCAATCATATATATATGGATATATCTGTAACAATAGTTCCCATTGTTAGGTTCACGAAAATATAGAAGATATAAATTTGGTGATCAAACTTCTTGATTAGTGATATCTTTTTGCATTGGTGATTCCTCTTGATGCATTTATTCAAGCCAACCCAACTTCTAGTAAGAAATTCATGATCTCCTTTCCTTCTAAAACCGAAAACCATACATCATGGTTGAGCCTCATCACAATTTATATTGTTGGCTTTTCATACCATTTTTTTCTTCCTCTTCTTCTTCAAAAGCATGTGATTGTGCCTTCTCTTTTTTACTACTCCTTTTCTCATTGTTGTTGTTGTTGTTGTTGTAGTAGTAGTAGTAGTAGTAGTAGTTGTTGTTGTTGTTGTTGTTGTTGTTGTCACAACATGACTGAACCCGTAATTATGACGTAGTCAAGAATAAACACTTTGATGTTTATTCAATAGGACTAGTTGAATGCTTTTTGGGTTGTCATGAAATAAAATACTCCCTCCGATTCATAATAAGTGTCGCTCATTTTGTCTAAGCTAGTACAAACTTTATACTAGATGATCGATACTTATTATGGATCAGAGGGAGTAATAATTTACTAATCAAATCGTGGCATCTTTAATGTTTGGTGTGCTTAAGTTGGAGTACAAGATAATCGAATCATCAAATCAAAGGGAATGTAGGACTTACATTTGTGTAAGGTTGTCATGAAAGTTATTTGTGCCTCAAGCTTTGCAAATAAAAAAATTAAATGCGGAATTTTGCAAATTTCTTAATGTTATGGTAATGTGGGCATAACACTAAAACAACATAATGCATAAATTTGTATAAAGCTGAAAGTTATAATCCCTAATTCTGCACATCTTTTCATTTAGTATAAATCTTCACCTCAACAATAATAGAATCAAAATATCTTTTGATGAAAGAAAGGGTGCAAGACAACCAGCAAATTCATTTTCCATGTATACGATAGTGACCTCTATGATGTTAATATCAATATGAGAAGATACATCCCTAGGTGTGCCAATTGATCCTTTAATGTGTGTGATTGCCAACAACATCACCGTCATTTGTGTCCATGTGGGGTCCTCTACTGACGAGGGGATGACCCGCGGGTCCCCTCCATGAGGTTACCTGGTGCGTGTCAAGACCGGCGGCCCACCAGAAGCCTCACAGGCCCATTTGAAGCCTGCTCGGGTGAACCAACATGAAGCCCAAGTCGAAGCCTTGAAGGACAAGACAAAGACTCCAATTCGCAATCAACTATGACTCATGTAAACCCCTACCTGACTATCTATATAAAGCCAGGCAGGGGCAACCTTTAGACATATCTCTCTCCACCACAACTCAACTCTAGACACGTAATCTCTCCATCAAACCCTAGCGAGACCGCGTCTCGCCGGGGACCCCGTTGTAACTCCATCATCAATCCAAGATCAGATAAGCAGCATGTAGGATTTTCCTTCCGGAGGCCTGAAGCTTGGTAAATCGTGTCCCGTACGTTGCTTGTCAGCCGTGCGAATCTACCAGCGCGCGATATCTTTCCCCTCTCAATCAACCCATGATACCTAACCATGAGATTTGCCGAGGTCCATCCTCGTTACCTAATTATCTGCTAATGGACCAACCTGTAAAAACCCAAAAGAACACCAAGCAAATCAGTTACTTCATCTAAAAAATGATAGCATCTTCAACAGTGTCAAGGCTAAGATTACGAGAATCAAGATATGGCCGAAATGAAGAACCAACTAACAGTGAAGGAAAGGATATGTTACCACACCGGAGCTCGGACGGTAAAAATGTGTCAAGGTAACTTATTCACAAAGACAACCGATAGGGCGAATAGGTTGGGCTCATCTACTGCACTTCCCACGTGCCGCACTAGGCTAGGTTCGTCTGGGTGATGTGTTGCAAGTACACATGGTTTAGTTGTATCTTTTTTCAAACTATGAGTATCAATCCCACAAGAAGTATAGAAAATGGTCTTTTTCCTTTGCAAAGACTTAAAGATCGGTGCCTGCAAGATAGATAAATGCAAAGTAGAATGATAAACGTAAAGTTTCTAATAGCTTTTGGGTAAAGTGCTAACAAAAGTAAATAACACAAAAATAAAGAAAGAGCACAACAAAATAATTAAAGTGTTGGAACTAGCAGAGGATAAAAGCGTTTGAAATTCACATGGTATGTGTCCAAGATGACATATCCTATAACATAATCCTAGGATGGATACTTGAGCAACTCTCTGTGCTTTTGAATCGATTGGATGGATCCAGAATCCGGATACAATATTGTTGGAAAATCGACTATGCCTCGTGTGGGTCACACTTTTGGTTTTCCCTTTAGGGTTTGGTTCTCTCCACCTATCCCTCTTTCCCCTATATATACACATTGTATTGTATAAAGAGAGACACCAATTGATAATAAAAATCAAGTCTAGATTATTTTTTCATGTCTATTTACTTTTCGTATCTGTGATTGTGACGCGTGTATGACTACTTTGACTACGTTCTCGCTCCACGACCTTGGACCGGACTCGCCGGCAAAGGTTGTGGAACACGTTATCAGCACGAGCGCCGACTGATCTGCCACGGGCTCTCGTCGTTCATCGCGGAAGTATAACCACTAATCTGATCGCAAAAATGGATCCGTTGTTCGATCTCTTTTCGTTTTTATTGTGATCTACACGCTTTAAATCTCATGCATGGTAATCTCTGTTCGATGTACTACGAGGGCACATGTGACCCTGCTGGTCACCGGCCAAGCACACCCATGGAACACGTTACATGTGGAACGAGCTAGCCGCTCTTGCCTGTGCTGCGTCGTTGTGCCAGGCCGTGCCGCGCCTGCTGCGCTGCACCGGGCTGCGCTCTCTTGCGCCGCACACGTCGCCGCACCGTTCGCGTGCTCACTGGCCACACCGTATCAGACCGCGTGCCCGTCCGGGTCACGCCGCATGTTGTGCTGCCGCGCGCCGCTTACTTGGCCGCGTCGTACTGCTCGCAACAACAATTTTACATCTATCTTTGATTCTGTTTTTTTATTCGTTCTATAATGTAATTTCTTTTGCTTGATCGAAGCTGACCTGATGTCGCTGGTATAATGCCGATCGATCTTGCATTAAGATTATTTTTATTAAACAACATCATGAAAAAAAACCGGTGAATATACATGCTCCAGATGAGCACGACGTTGTTGTGATGTACCTGATGTACACATGAATTTTTGTCATCCATGTATCTAATGTACACATGCTCTCGATGAGCATGGCATCGCCGTTGGCTATCATAGAGCCGCTCATCGTGTGTTTCCCGGTCGGCCGAGCCGCCAAGCCACACGCCGAGTTTCGCACTATGTAGCGCCTCGATGCACCGGATGTACACATGTCATGGCATATTTTTATTATTATCATGCTTACATTTTTTTCATTGCTAGAATTAATTGTTTAATTACTTTTATTCGCTTTAAAATTATTGTTAGCATGTGTTTAAATACTGGAACGTCATGTTAATGAACAAATGTTATCTTCATCGCATTTATGCAAGGGATTACCTGCTGTAAACCGGATTACCTGTTGTAATCTAATACGATTTGCATAAATTGCAGATGGCCGAAATCGCCAACCGTCAGTTCGAAGAGCTTGCCCAGAATGGGTTGAACTATCTGACGTGGGCATCGGACGTGGAAATCTTCCTCGGATCCAAGGAGCTGACAAAAGTCATTGGCATAGGGGCCCAAGCAGCCATCAATGCCGTTACCCCTGCTCAGAATGCCGAAGCTCTGCATTTTCTGCGTCACCACCTCTGCAGTACCCTGAAAAATGAGTACATGGCTGAACGGAGTGCTTTGGATCTCTGGAATGCTCTCAAGAAGCGTTTCGAGCAACTAAAATACACTGTTCGCCCACAGGCAGAGGCGGAGTGGACCCGTCTGAGGTTTCAGGACTTCAAGACGGTGGGAGATTATAATTCGGCTTTGCACCGGATTTGCACCTCTCTTCTGTTGTGTGGTGTCACCATCACTGACACCCAGAAAATTGAGAAGACTCTCTCTACTTTCCACCCCAATGCCATACAGTCCTCGCGGAATTACCGCCAGGGAAAGTACACGCAGTATGCAGAGCTTGTGGACATACTCCAAGTGAAGGAGGCACATGATGAGGTCTTACGCAAGAACTCTCTCGCGCAACCACTTGGAGCGAGCTCTCGTCAGGAGGCCCATGCTAATGCCTATAAGGCTAGGGCGCCTCTCAAGAAGAAGAGGGGTAAGAAGGGCAAGAAGGCACCTTGCCCCCCTCGCCAGGCTCAGCAGCATCAGCCAGGCAATGGGCGGCAGAGGGCCTAGGATTGCTATCGTTGCGGCTCTACTGAACACTTCTCACGCCAGTGCCTTGCACCTAAGGAAATTGTGGAGCCGTACAAGGCTAGTAAGAAGGGGCGTGAAACGCACCTCGCCTCGATACAGTGGGAGGCATCCGCGCCACCCCTAGTGGCGCCCGCGCTCCTCCCATCGCTTCCACCTCTTCCTATGGATGCACCTACAGATGTGCCCATGGAGATATCCCCGATGGTTACAACGAACGTCGGTGTCTCTGTGGAGGTCGAGCACCTGGTGCTCCCTTCTGCACCTCGTGTTGGCACTGATGATGATCCTATACTCACTGAGGAGCACTTTTCCCAGTTGGAGATTGAGTCTGAAGTGAATGGAGCGTTCTCTATGCCCCTCTAAGCTTCCACTCATTTATTTATCATGATTCCTTAGGCTATTTTGAGATACATTTGGTTTGTAATAAGCTCTATAAGAGCAATACATGTTCATTATTTCGACGCTTGAATGACATTTGGTTATCGTTCATTAATTCCTTTATTTAAGTATGATAGCTTGTTATGTTCTGAGATATATGTGCATTTGTTCTGTAATGTTGCTACTTCCTCGCTTCATTATGTTAACTACATGCAAATATTTTAGAAACACGTGTGGCGCCCCATGGAGGAAACATGCCTTGCTGACAGTGGAACGACAAATACCATCCTGAGAGATGATAAGTACTTCGAGTCAATTCAAAAGTCTCCGGGTAGTATTATGACGATCGCGGACTGCGGTCCGAAAATAGTTGGCTCTAGACGAGCTACTATTGTACTCCCCATGGGAACAACTTTGGTCATTAATGACGCATTGTTATGCCCAGAGGCTACTCACACTCTCTTGAGCTTCAGAGCTATCCGTGCTAATGGTTTTCATATTGAGACCGATGAAGAGGGTGGTAAGGTGTAAGGCCCGATATGCGGCACTGTTTCAGATCTAGATGTTTTCATCCAGATCCGGGGACGAAGCACATATCGGTCCCACCACGACATATGACATAGCCATATGCCCCGGATTTCCAACATGATATCACAACATTACAGATACAAGGATACAACATCTCATACAATCGGCATACAACTGCCTTAATACAGTACAACAGCGAAAGATATATGTATGAGTACAGACTACAACAAATTTCTACTGGCAAAGAGAAAAACATTGATCCCCATAACCACACGGGTCCAGGCCCTCCGCCGGGATCCGCCTAACTAGTCGTCGTCGAGTCTCCACGTGAAACGTCGATCACCATACCTATTGTTGATCAAGAACCCTGAAAAGAGTTTGGGGGTAGTATCATGAGTACAGATGTACTCAGCATCCAACTGTAGTGGTCATCTGACCTAGCAAGGACTTCATCACTCGTCATTCTAGGACAACTAGTAGTTTACAGGAAGGATGGGGTAAGTGGTGAGGTGTAGGGGAACGCGGCAGAAAACAAAAAATTTCCGCACTACGAACAGCCCAGGACCACTATGGAGACTGCATACAAGGTTTTGATCTGATCGTTACCGACTCGTAGCGCAGCGGAAGTAGAGTCGATGTAGATCGTTGGTGCAGACCCCCGCAGCTAGGATTTACAACCTCCCAACCGCGAGGATGTTCTCCCTCGTCTGCTCCTCGGACAACGCTCCGAGAGGCGGTCGGACAGTCCCTCGGACGATGTCACGGACAGCCCTTCGGGAGGACCCTCGAAACTTGAACGGTAACTCGGACAGCCCTTCGGGAGGACCCTCGAACAGTCCCTCGGGCAAAAGATCGAAACTACGACCTCTCTACGGGGTTGCACACATACGGTGTCATCTATCCGGCAGGGCTTCGCCGTCCAGAACTAGTTCCTGCCGGAACCCAGACAGCCTTTCGGCTCTACGAAACTATTTCGTGGGAGGGAGAGAAGAAAGCCAGATCATGCAATGGCACTTGTTGAGAGTTCAAGTGAGAACTTGGATCAGATTTGAGAGACCCCTCTCCACCCCTATTTATAGGGTGAGAGGCTATGGGGAAAAACCCAAAATGCCCTCCAAACTGCATCATTGCCTGCATCATCATGCAAGCTGCATCATCGCCTGCATCATCATGCAAGCTGCATCATCGCCTGCATCATCATGCAAGCTGCATCATCGCCTGCATCATCATGAATAGTGTATCCACTATTCATGAAGACATTTATCTGCGACCGTAAAATCCAAAACTTTTCTGTAGGTCTTAGAAAAATTCCAGTACCCACTAAAAGGATTTTGGACGCGTTCCAAAACAATTCCGGATTAGTGATTTTCATCTGCGAAAAGCAACCAAAGCGGTTCCGGCAGCTCCGGAACATTTCCGGTTTTTTCTCTCTGGAAAAATCCCAGAAGTTCCCAGAACAATTCTGGCACCCTCCAAGAATTTCCAGGCGTGTGCCGAAATCATTTTGACTTAATGATATATTCCGAAACAACTTTTCGGTTTTACCGAAATTATTCCGGTGTTCTCTTTCCGGAACTTTTCCGTTTTCTCCGAAACCATTCCGGTGACTTTCTCTCAGACTCCCTGTCTAGTATTCAGCAGATAGATGACCCTTAAGCGTGTGACCCTATAGGTTCGGTGAAGTATAGACATGACCCGGAACACTTTCCGATCAATGATCAACATCGGAGCCGTGGACACCCATATTGACCCCTATACCCACACGAATAAATATTCGAGTGAACCTCCAGTTGCCGTGTGCTATTCCTGTTGCTTCGCGATATGTTACAAATACCCGAGGTGAGACTTATCGGCATCCCCGTGGATCAACACTTGTCCACTATGCCAGTTACCTCGTTACTGGTATTGTTGTCTTTTCTCGTTCCCGCGTTCCGGCATCCCTGTGATCAAATCACACTGTGTCTGGCCAGACGATGGTGGATACCGTAACACCGAGAGGGCCCGAAGAATATCTCTCCATTGACGGAGGAGCAAATCCCAATCTTGAGCTACCTAGTTCCTTGTCATACTTTTCCGTCAACCCGTAAGCCGCCGTAATAGCCACCCTTTTACAGATGACGTTTAACAAACCCCAAAGTTCACGAAGCAAGTACGAAGGAACTCGATACTCTCATGGTCTAAGGAATTATGCAAACGCTCAACTTTCTCTGTGTTATAATCCATTAACTGGTGACGAATGTATCTCATAGCATAACATCAATCTGGGTCGATTCAACATAAATGTTCTTCTAACATTGTGCCCTCAAAATTGCCGGCATAGTCATGCCCATGATCAGGAAAACAGAACCATCATGCAACACTTGAGCTAGTCTTAGAGGCGAGACTAGGAATATATATTTTTTATCCGTATATTATTCCACACGTGCATATGAGTCTTCCTCCGAGCCTCGTGGTTATTGCAGACTCGAGAACCATAGCAGTTATAGCATGGAATATAAACATAATTAGGAACATGGGGATAAATAATAACATTTATTATTGCCTCTAGGGCATATCTCCTACATGAGGTTGCTGCCGCACTAGCATTTATGAAGTGGCTAACGATCTAGAGAGTAAGGTAAGAAGCCAAGCATTCGATGAGGAATCGCCTCCAACAAGTCTTGTTGTCAACTACTTACGCAATCATAACACCTATCCTATCCTTGTCCTCCTCTTCGCATCCCGACGAAGAAGAAGCAGTCAAGGCACACACACACGTTGATCAAGTTATATTAAGATTATCTCAGTTGTTGTTGTTGTCTATGAACAAGGAGTAGGTCTCAAGTCGTCCATAACCGTGGACACGGCTTCTCGAAAAGATTTAACCCTGCAGGGGTGTACCAACTGCCCATTACAAGGCTCCGCACGCACACCCATCTCTCTCAGTTGCTACCCATCACAGGCAACCATTTTATGATTTAGTTCCAAGAGATCCGAAACGACATGTCCCTCTAACTAACAACGAACAAATCCGGGTGGCCCCCGGTGAGTCGACACCCAACTCAAAAGCCGGTCGCGCTCTCGAATCGGTCTCTACCGTCTGTCGCAGGTTTGGATAGCCCGTTAATCACACATGGGAAACCGGGTCCTCAGCCGGACAAGGTGGGCCAGCAAGGGAACTATGTCCTCACTGGTCCAGGTTGGTTTGAAAATTATTGGCGGCCGACCAGCACACACACGGTTTCAAATGGTAAATCAGCTTGGGCCACCACTAGAAATGTTTGAAGCTAGGTAGTTAAGAAAAGGGGACCCCATAAAATCCCACACGCGTTTAGGCACGCTAAGTCTTAAAACCAATACCCGGAACTCGGGTCCTAGGTGACTCGAATGGAACAAAGCGTCGGGGGCGGGATAGCCTAGACCTTCCATCCTTCGTCGAATATAGTCAACATTATAATAATCATATCATCAACAACAATATAATAATGTGATAGCCAAACCAAGGAGTAACAGGGTAACATCGTAGCATCCTAAGCATGCATACTAAGCAGGGGCTGAGCAACGAGCAATAGTAACATAGCAGTACATGGTTTGCTGGGAGGGGACATGGTTGTATCGGTTTGAAAGAGGTTGTAACCATGTGGTAGGATCAAACATCGAACCTATCCTATACTAGCATGCAAACCGCTGGTTGAAATAGAATGGATCATAAGTAATGCATAGTCCTTGCCTATTGATAAGTCGGGTTCCGAAGGTGTAGTTGATCGCAAGCTCGCAACGTCTCCGAGGGGTACCCGCGGAAGCACACAAGAGGGTAAACACTGGAAACAATCAACGAGCAAGCACTCTATTACTACGAAGCAAACACGAGAAAGCATCAACAAGAAGGCAACACGAGACATCGCACCTACCGTCGAGAGCGGTTACTAACAGGTTAAGTGGAGTACTCGTCACACACGACGATACCGCACATTTGGAAAGGTTCAAGTTGTTTAGCTACAGGTGATTAGCAAAGGTTGTTAACATGGCATCTCACTCAAGCATGGCATAGAACACAAACATTTCAAGAGGTGAAGCATTAGATAAACTATCTATGCTAGTCAATTTAAGTGAGGAACAACCTAAACATGGCATACACTACGTGCCGCACGACAATTAAAAGATTTGGTACTGTTCTTCCCTAAACCATATTTTAGGTTGGTTAACAACAGCAAAAAAAAGCATAAACACAAAGTACACGAAAAACTAATCAAGTTACATATAAAGAACACCCCAAACGGAGTTACGGTTAAAAAGTTACAAGCAAAACAAGTTTGAAACACAATCTGCCAACATCAGGAAGCACACTTTAGAGCAATGTATAAACAGGATAATGACTGCAAACATGCTCACAAATGATATGCAACTAAAGTAGACATGGCAGGGAAGGCATGGCAAAAGGAATCATGCAAATAGGCATCATGAACAACTAATTATAGCCCAAGCAAAATGCAATAAAACATTACTGGTCTAGGACTTAGTGAAAATCAGGAAAATAGGGCAGAAACTGTTATTTTTATGCTGTATAAACAGGAGCAAAACTATATGCAAAAGTGCAGCAACATGACATAGCAATATATGAGCATGAACTAGACATGATGGTGATCAGGTACAATCAAGAATCATGGTCATAGGCATCACAGATCAAAAGATATTAAGCATGCAACATGGCATCGGAACGTTACAGACTTAGAGAAAAACAGAGGTGGCTGTCAACAACAGCAGCATAGCAACTTTGGAGCTCAATAAATAGATGACCAGCAAGCATATCATGACAATGCAATATATATAATGGAAGTAGACATGATGCTTAACAGTATGCAAAAAGAATGAATGCAATAAGCCTCATGGATGTGTCACAATCATCATGCAAACTTGCAATAAAATAACAGCAGCAGCACATAACAACAATTAGTAGCAGTTAACGTCCTGATGCCCACTTCAACAATGATTTGCACCATCAAGATGGCCTCAAATCAAAATGCTCACAAAAGATAAACTGAAGTACACACAATTTTAAGCAAATTCCCTTTTGGGCGCAACGTCATCCGAGCTACGATTTGATCGCATATTACGTCGCAAAATAGCATCAGAAGCACAAATATTCCAGACTTAGAAAAAAACAGAGGGCAAGGAAAAAAAATAAAAGGGGCCTCTCCCAATTGGCTCGGCCCAAGACGGCCGGGGGCGGCCTGGCGCTGGGCTGGCTTGGCGCTCGGTTGGCTGCTGGGCGCGCTGGGCCTGGCAGGCCTGGGCTGGATCTGGAGGTGGGCTCACCGGCCCACCATGGCCTGGCTAGGCCCGGAGCCTGTGGAGGAGGTTGGAGCCGCTCGGGCTCGTCCCGATCGAGTCGGCCAGGGGCGGCGGCGGCGCTTGATGTCGGCGTGCGGCACACCGGCCTTGGACGGTGGCGAGCGCCCAGCGCGGGAGGAGGCGGCCGGATCCGGTTCGCGCGGGCAGGCAAGCTCTCGGCGACGGGCAGTGGCGGAGGCGCGGCGCGGGGCCGATCTCGTGGCCGGCGGCCATGGCGGCGGCTCGTCCTGCAGGGGAAGGAGGAGGTCAGGGCAAGGGGAAGAGGGAAAGGAGGAGGAGATGGAGGAGAGGGAGAAGAGGGAGAGGGGCACGGCGGGGAGGACCCAGCGGCGCGGCTGCTCCGGCCGGAGGCGCACGGTGGTGGCGGCGGCCGTGAGCCCACAGGCGTGAGGAAGGTTCTCGGGCAGGGGGTTGCTCCACGGGTGGATGGGGCGCGTCTAGGCCGTTGGATCGACCGATCCAACGATCCAGATCCCCGGGAAGTTAGGGTTTGAGAAAAATGGGGATAAAAACTGCGAAAATGGAGTGTTTTTGTGCCAGATCTGGGGCTGGTGGCTGCCTAGGTGCTTAGGGGAAACCCTAAGTGGGGTGGTGTTCTATATATAGCCCAGGTGGCTGGCAGTTTGCAAAAACATCCCCGGTTTTTCTCTCGCGCTCGCGGTATTTACGTTTCTGATCGCCGGGGGTCCGTAGGACCTCCGGTTCGGGTAAAACTTCGAATTGCGCGATCAACGCGTCGATCCGGCGGCGTTCACCTCGCGCTAGAACCGTTCCGAGAACACTTTCCGGCGCACTATAAAAATATCCCGTTTAATTATTAAACGGGGTTTTTCTATCCGTTGGCTGCGGCTGGTCTCGTGCGGTCTCGCAACGGCGATCGGGTGAAACCCGGTGTCGCAAAGGTCGAGTGTCAGGGTGGCAAGGGTCGGTCTCCGTCCGATACAAGATAAGAGGGGAAAAATAATCGCCGATCGATAAATGGGGGATGGAAACACCGCAAACAAATCAGACAATCAAACAATTCACACCGAAAACAAAAAATTTATTTTTTGTGAAATCTGGGCTGTTACATAAGGAATACCTCCTCATCACAAGGCGCGATGAAAATGGTACCAATGTCCTCGAGAGGCTTCCTTCACGGGACACGGGGCTATACTACACAAAAATTGTAGCACCTCCCGTGTACGTTACCTTAAAGACTGTTTTTCGAAGCTCTGAACTATTTTGCCTATGGCATGATAGATTAGGCCATCCCGGTCTGAGAATGATGAGGAACATAATTAACAACTCGAATGGTCACAATGTCAATGTGAAAAACTTCCCGAATCCCGATGATTTCATGTGCTCCGCATGTGCTACGGGGAAGTTAATCATTAGACCATCCCCCTTAAAGGTGAAGGATGAAATCCCCACGTTCTTGGAGGGCATCCAAGGGGACATATGCGGCCCGATTAAGCCCCTCTCGGGGACGTTTCGGTACTTTATGGTACTCATCGACGCTTCCTCAAAATGGTCCAATGTTTGCCTGCTGTCAACACGGAACCATGCATTTGCAAAGTTGATCTCTCAGATCATACAAATGAGGAATAGATTCCCTGATTATCGTATTAAGTCCATCAGAATGGACAATGCTGGAGAATTTACTTCAAAGGCATTCGATGATTATTGCATGGCAATGGGAATTACAGTCGAGCACTCAGTACCGCATGTCCATACGCAAAATGGACTTGCAGAGGCTTTGATAAAAAAAGATTAAATTCATTTCCAGACCGCTCCTTCAGGGTTGTAATTTACCAACTACATGTTGGGGCCACGCTGTGTTGCACGCTGCTAAACTCATCAATTTTCGACCATCGGCCTACAACATCCATTCTCCAATGCAGCTTGCGCAGGGGTCGGCACCGAAAATTTCCCACCTTCGCAGGTTCAGTTGCCAGGTGTATGTATCGATACCACCACCCCAGCGATCAGCAATGGGCCCGATCCTTAAGTCGGGGATATACGTTGGTTATGAGACTGTGTCCATAATCAGGTATCTGGACCCCATGACAGGTGATTGTCATACGGCCCGTTTTGCTAATTGCATTTTTGACGAGGATCTTTTTTTGACTTTAGGAGGAGATAATAAACCCATTGATGATAAAAGTCGAGAAATCACGTGGCAAGCCACGGGGATCCACGCTCATGACCCACGCACTGTTGAGACAAATAAAGAAGTCCAAAAGATAATAGATTTGCATGCATTAGCGAATCAACTGCCTGATCACTTTAGTGACTTGAAAACTATGAAAAAACCGCATGTGCCCACGCGCAATGCTCTGGAAAGGGTTGAGATACCGAAGTTAACTAATGGTACACCCCCTCCCGTCCAAAGGCCTAAAAGGACGCGAAATACGGATTCTCAAATCCCAAGTACTCGGGGACGTCCGACGAAGAAGGATAAGAGAGATTTATATTAGACAGTCACCAAAGCCCCGAGAAACAAAAAGGGGAGCCAATTGAGACCTGGCGCAAGTACGGAAAGTCCTGTGCACGGGATTCCGGACTTGAACGTCCCTATTGAGGGAACATCCAGCAGAGATGTGATTACACACATAGGCGTGGAAAAGCTAAAGGACCTCGCTCCTGTAATGGGAAAAAAGGTAGAGCAAGAGGTGGCGCAAGATGCACCCCATGACGAAATGACCATAAATTATATAAATACAGGAGATTCAATGAACCGAGCAATGACAATTGTCGACATTAACTTTGCTAAGAAAATTGCCTCAATCATAGATCCTGACCCTGAGCCTAACAGTCTCGCTGATTGTAAAAGGAGGTCGGATTGGAAAGATTGGCAGAAGGCATTTACCTCTGAATTATTATCTCTCAACAAACGGAAGGTGTTTGGACCTGTTAGTCTAACTCCTCCCCACATCCGCCGTGTTGGTCATAAGTGGGTTTTTGTTCGTAAGAGAAATGAGAGAAATGAGGTGGTTCGGTACAAAGCAAGGCTCGTTGCTCAAGGGTTCACTCAACGACCTGGTGTCGATTTTGAGGAAACTTACTCCCCAGTCATGGATGGTATAACCTTTAGATATTTGATCTCAATGGCAGTAAATCTGGACTTAACAGTGAAATTGATGGATGTTGTCACTGCTTACCTGTATGGTAACCTGGATTCGGATATTTACATGAAGGTGCCGGAAGGTATCCTCATACTGAACCAAGATAGAGCAAATCGGGGTCTATACAATGTTCTTCTCAAGAAGTCATTGTACGGACTTAAACAGTCTGGTAGGATGTGGTATAATCATTTAAGCGATTTCCTTCACCAGAAGGGCTACACGAGCAACGATGATTGCCCATGTGTCTTTATACGGCGATCCCAAGATGGATTCTGTATAATCTCGGTGTACGTGGACGATTTGAATATAATTGGTACACCTAGAGATATTGAGGAAGCGAGTTCCTACCTGATGTCGGAATTCGAGATGAAGGATTTGGGTAAAACCAAGTTCTGTCTGGGTCTGCAACTTGAACATTCCCCTGCTGAGATTCTAGTGCACCAGTCTTCCTACACCCATAAGGTGTTGGAGAGATTTGGATTTGATAAGGCATATCCTTCTAAGACCCCAATGATAGGGAGGTCTTTGCAGCAAGATAAGGACCCATTCAGGCCTAAGGAAGAGGGGGAGGAAATTCTGGGACCGGAATTCCCCTACTTGAGCGTCGTTGGAGCACTCATGTACCTCGCGAATTGTGCACGGCCGGACATCGCGTTCGTTGTCCATTTGCTTGCTAGGTACAGTTTTGAGCCTACCAATAGACATTGGAAAGGCATCAAGGACGTCTTCCGATACCTGCAAGGGACCAAAGATCTTGGGTTGTTTTATAGAAGAAATCAAGACCTATCATTGGTAGGCTATGCTGATGTTGGGTACCTATCGGACCCACACACTTCCAAGTCACGGACTGGATATGTTTTCCTTTGTGGTGGAACTGCAATTTCCTGGAAATCGTCTAAGCAAAGTCTTGTATCAACTTCGACGAACCACTCAGAAATCATAGCGCTGTATGAAGCATCACGAGAGTGTGTGTGGCTTCGACGGATGATTCACCACATTCAGCAGACGTGTGGGCTGAACACCATACAAACCCCCACCATTATCTATGAAGATAATGCAGCTTGTGTTGCACAAGTTCAGTCAGGGTATGTGAAGAGTAATCTCACTAAACATATCAACCCCAAGTTCTTCTATGCGCATGAGCTGCAGAAGATGAACGAGGTGAGGATTTTGCATACTAAGTCATGTGACAATCTTGCTAATTTGTTCACTAAATCATTACCGGCGTCATCTTTTGAAAGGTGTGTTCGTGGAATCGGTATGATGAGACTTAGAGAAATGCCAGACTCAGGGGGAGATTCTTCACACCCCTATCTGTAAATCTCTGTCCGGATGATAGAGTACTCAACCTGATGTTGAGTGGATTGTACTCTTTTTCCATTATGTGAGTTTTCCAGATGTTTCTCACATTGAGGTTTTTGATGAGGCAATTCGTGCAACATGAAGAGAAGTATTCTATGTGCTCTTTCTCCGAAAACCGATTATGCCCCATGCGGGCCACACCCTTTCTTGGATGAGGGTTTTCCTTATAGGGTTTGGTCCTCTCCACCTACCCCTCTCCCCCCTATATATACCCATTGTATTGTATGGAGAAAGACACCAACTGATAATAAAGATCAAGTCCAGACTATTTTTCGGTGTCTCTTTACTTTTCGCATCTGTGATTGTGCCGCGTGTACGACTACTTCGACTACGCTCTCGCTCCACGCCCTTGGACCGGACTCGCCGGCAAAGGTTATGGAACAAATATATGTTTTATTCTAAGTAGACTTCATACCACATATGCCACTATCGTAGTGTTTTCATGGCGTTTATCACATAGTTTGATTCAGATTAAATTTCGTCTATGAAAACATGTATGACAATACGAGCTACTCCCTCCGTAAATTAATATAAAACGTTTTAGATCACTATTATAGTGATTCAAAACATCTTATATTAGTTTAGAGAGGGAGTACAACTGACTCGCTTACCCTCGCTTCATCGAACTACATTAGTAAACTTCTAGTGACAGGCCCATTGTAATGATCAATTGTGAAATTTCAGATTTTATGAGTAGGAAGCAGTTGCGCAAAGACGACAACACAAGGCTGAAGGGCACATAACAAAAAGGCTAATGATGCTGCCCGGTCGACCGGCGCGAGCCCTTGGACCGGTCGCCTCGTTCCTCTGTCTTCTTCCTTTTCAGATTCAGAGCCGCCTACGCTATTGTTCAGGCGAGTTCTCGCGCCGCTGCCCACTGCTTTGGTTCCGTCGTCGCGCGCCGTCGACGCCGTGAGCCGCTGCCCTCGCTATGGCTGCTGCCTGTGTGGAGCTCGCCGCCGTGCCTCCGGGACCTCGCCGGCGTCCTTCCTCTTCCCAGATCCGGCCCCTCCCCGACCAGCCGCGCCCTCCCCGGTCTTCCTCCGGCGAGCCCGCACCTCCCCGTGCCCCCACGTCGCCGGCCATGGCCGCCATGGCCATGAGCAGCTCCGTGCACATCCACCAATTTTTTTTTGCTACAACCATATCTTATTTTTGCTACAACCATATCATATTTTTGCTACAAAGCAACAAACTGATGTTTTTGCTACAACGCATAATGTACAGGGGGGATATCTGAGTATGTAATGTTGCAACCAGTGAACCATTTTGTTTCTACCGTTTTATGTTTTTGCTACTACCGGCCAAGATTTTTGCTACATCATCACTGCGGAGCTACGACCTCGACGACGGCGACGATGAATTTTATTGCAACCGTTACTTTTTCTGCTACAACCGTTGTATGTTTTTGTTACGCACAATGTTGCAACCGTTTTAAATTTTTGCTTCCACTGTTGTGTGTTTTGGGTACTACCGTTAAGAGTTTTTGCTACAATGAAAAAGTTATAAAATGATTAGCCACAAAAAATTCTTGCTGCAAAAACATCAAAAATAAAAAATGTTGCATCCGTGTACCAAAAAAGTTGCAAAAGTAACGTAAATATTGCAAAAGTACCGCAAATGTTGCAGTCGTACGCGAAGGGGTACGCGTAGATCTGAACCGTTAAATCGCGCTGATCAGACGGCTACGATCTGACCGGCGGTAGCCAGGACCGGCGCGTATCACTGGCCTAACAAAAACGAGTGAAAAAAAACTCCAGAGTTACGTGTTATCTCACTCGAGGCAGATAGTTAAAGTAAACCACGCATCCCTTAAATGATGAGAACGAAAAGGTGCTGTCGTCTATGAGACTTTGGCCACTGGGCACACAATGATATCCCCGGCGGCTGGCTTAACTTGTCCAATCCAAACATTGTTATTGTATTTGCAGCTCCAATTATTCGTCCATGATCATCATGTGTGCCCTATACAAGCAGGGCACTACTGTGCAGCATTGACATCCAAATCATACAGGTTCTGGACCAGCGAACAGTGATATAGCACTAGTACTTGCATGACTTGTGCCTCTGCTTCTCCTTGTCCATGCGTGCCACTTTGCTTCTTTGACCTGAGCTCCAACGCATCTCAGTACAACTTCAGGAAACTAGTTAAACTTCATTGCATCAGATTCAGATCCAGTGACATGAATTGCTACCCCCCTGTAATGATAATACTATGATTACTACTGTGTACTTACAAGTCAAGGGCTAGTCAGATTTCCAATGTTAATCAGGGCTATCATGGCCGACACACACGTTTAATTCAGGGCAAACTTCAGGGTTCAGGACGCGTGTTGGTTTCGCTGTCTGTTTGGTTGGTTTTCTATACCTAGTACTGGGTTGGTAAGTAAACATCTATGTATGACGCCGACCAATCTGGAGTTTCGACTTTGAGAGCGTACCTAAACGCTACCTCCCAATCAGCGTAACTAATGAGCGCAGCAATGATTCATGCCACCTCTGACTTGCCGATCCATGCAAATAGCACTAGAAAACAACATGTGCTCCATCTGTTTAATCATTGCTGCAGCCGGACATATGCGGACGATTAGTTTAGCAGAGCCCAAGCATTCTCAACCAGTGGAATGCAAGGTAGGACCGGGTCGAGGTGGAGAAGTTTACAGTGTAATATCATCTTCATCGTTTTTTGGAATTTATAAACAGATGGGGCAGTTTAAATTCAGAGTCAACGAGGCATTTCCATTAGTTTGTATTGGTTTGAGTAAACGTCTGGAGATTGAATTGGTCCATACCTGCGGTTGGAAGAAGTACTTTAGCTACTAGAATTATCATATATGTGTATGCATTTATTTTCATTATCAGATCAATAAGATATGTAGTGATTCGCAACAACAGCAAAAAACAGTGTTTCATTAGTCCTGCAATTCTACATTGCAGCATATGGAGAGATGTAGACCAAATAGGCAAGCTCACCCTTTGTGTTCTGACAAAGCCATAACAGATACTGACTACTCAAATGGTACACTATATATCTACCTATGCTTTCAGTTTTGCTTCCTCTACGTTGAAACAATTTGGCCTTTGCCCATACACGTAACCTAAATTTTCTGCTCAGGTTCATGCCAGTCCCGATCTCTTATACAGGGTATACACATTATGAGTTTTTTCATTTTTACAGGAAATATGTATGAGACGTTTTTTCTTTAAGAAAAATGAGACGGATATTAAATATGGACTAAAAAGCCCAGGGTACCAATTGTAGCCTATAAAGATCTGCTGGGCTTTGTATCACGAGTGCTATCTACCGCCAATGTACTATTGTTTGTTGGGATGTGGAAATTAAATCAAATTTCAGTTTTGGAAAATATGTATTAAAAGTTGTTCGCATTTTTTGCATATGGTAATTAGTATTGAATATGTTTTTTTAGAAACATTAGTATTGAACTAGAAGTGCATTGCGCGCTTTGCCGCGCCATTTTTGTATTTTGAATTGTATAAGTTTTATTTTAAGCGTTAGTTTTATTAAGTTTTATTTTTTTGTGATGTTTGCGTGGATCTTTTTTATTGTGTGTCTGAAAGATAATTTTTAATGAATACACATACACAATGAAGTTTATTATAGTGTAGATTGCGTGTGTTTATGACGATACTAAACATATCGTAGTGGCCGCTTTCTTCTTGCCAATCAAGGCTCACATAATTCTCTTTTTTTATCAAAGAAGCACATTCATCGAAATATTTCATCATAAAACGTAAGGCAACGACATAATCAAAATCTTATGTTCAATAAATTAATGTCCTCAATTGAATGAGGAGACTTTAAAATTAGAAAGTTCAATAAAGTTAAAGATATATTGGTTCTCAAAATGCCAATTAACTATGTCCAACTTTAACTTTAAAATATAGTATCGTTCATGTAATGATTAATTTTTTTGAAATGACATCTACTGCATAAGATGAATGATCCGGACGTGAAGTCAAAAATTATTTGCTATAACATCTATATTATAATAAAATCACTATAACATCAATGTACGAAGCATACAAAAAGTAACATTCATTTTTTTAAAGCAAATGGCAATAATGTTCGTGTATCGTGCATTATTTTTTTAAATGAAATAAATATAATAATTTACATATATGATCAGGGATAGGATCAAGTCAAAGTTGAATCCTCAATTGACTCACATGGCTTTCACCTTTAAGAAGCTTAAAAAGAAAAAAAAAGAAAAAAAATTCACATACATGACCAAAGGTATGACCAAGTCAAAATTAAATTCTCAATTGATTCTCATGGCTTTCACCCCTAGAGAGCTTAGTATATTAGAAGATATGTATGGTATCATCATGATGTTAGCCTGATGTGAGATAATGGGCCAGATCAGTAATCGTTTCCCTGAGAGGGGGCGAGAGGCCTACTACTACTATCTCGCTGAAAGCGAGAAATTTTTAGAACTCATGATTTCGAAAAATGTTAAAGCCATGTATAAAAAATGTTACTGTAGTTTAAAAATGTTGATACCACCATTAAAAAACGTTTGTAACAAAAAAAATCACGTCTTTACAAAAATCTATGTGACGATAATGAATGTTAATCATATATTTAAAAATGTGAAATGTGTATAAACATGGTTTCTGATGTATAAAATAAACATACAATGTGTATGAAATAAAATACACTAGAACATATATAAGAAAATGCTAATCATGTTTTAAAATATTAAGGCGTACTAAAAAGGTTATTGGGCATACATGACAAAAAAGGATATCAAAACATATATCTGAACAAAATGGTAATTATGTACTTAAAAGAAGTTTCACGTTTATAAAAACAAGAAAATTTTACAACATGTATGGCAAAGAGTAGAGATTAATATATATGTTTTCAAATCATGTATATAAAAAACGTTATACATGCATAAAAAAGTCCTTGGTGTATATAAAACATGTACAATGTGAGTGAAAAAGTAGACACATGTTAACAAAAGGAAAAGTACAAAATAATAAAATAATCAATGAAAACTAGACAAAAAAAGAAAACCAAATAAATAAAAGGAAATATAGTAAACCATAAAAACCAGAAAAATTGTGCCCCAAAAGTGGAAAACAAAAAACATACAAAATCTAACCCTATGGTGTTGGGCCAGCCCGATAGCGCTCCATGTAGGTGATTCCTAATAGATATCGATGCGAGCGAAAAATAGCTCATGCGGTTTGTTTGCCAACTTATGAGTTCTTTCTTTCAGTGGGTCATCGTCATTTATTTTCTTTCGTTCATCATAGTCAGTTTTTTTAGAACACAATACAATGCAGACGGTCACATATACGAGCATACACTCACCTTATAAACGCGCACCTTACCCCTATGAGCATCTTTGCAATAGCCAATACTGAACCGGCACATCGTCTTGAGATTGACGATATCACCATAGGCGCCTCGTAGTAGATAGAAACGTCTTCTCCCACTAAGAGCACATCTCCGAAAGCCCTGAATTAAATTTAGAAAAATGCATGCACTAATATAAAATCTGAGATTTAAACTTTGATAGACTGGAGATACCATTGTTCCTTTAACCAACTCAACCATAGGTTCATTCGCGTTCATCATAGTCAGTTAGGGATTGTGGGAGCGGTAAATATAAAGAGCCCATGTTTCTATAGTCTTATTTTTAGTGTTGTTGAATGGTGAGAAGATGTATCCTTTCGAACTAGTTTAGGGAATCTAGCTAAAAAATCCAATATTTTCATACTTGTTTTAATTATCATTGAAATGTCTTTCCTGTCTTATAACAATATCAAAATATTTTGTCTTGTTTGCTTGGTATGCGTGTGGCATGGTCAGGCAATTAATCACTTTTTCAAATCATGCGAGAAAATTGCAGACTAGGTGCAAGGGCTACTATGCACTTATTTTTTCATTTCCACCAACGCATTAATTTGGATATGTCTTCTATTTTCATTAGTAAAACTGGAGAGTTTAGGTAAAAACTATCTTGACTTTTCAAAATTAATCATTTATAGAAAAATATCTAAGGATGCCGACCATTATGGAAAATCTCAATATATCAAGGAAAATATGAAAGAATGTCCAAAGTTGGATTGATAATACCTTTTGACAACCATAAAGATGTTATGATCAAATCGATTGCTCACGAACGAGAATATCTGGTTGCATTTCCCCTAGGAGGCGGTCAGCGCGACCGATCGTTCCTCCAACGGTGGAGGAACGAGAGCATGTTTTGCCCAGCTAGAAACGTTCACTCTGGATTAACCAAGTGCGACCCCTTCTTCCCTCGTCTCATAGATCTTGTCGAGCTTGCTTTGTCTTTCGGGGTACTTACATAGCTCTTTAACTTATCCCAAGCTTAGGGTGGTCTTCAAGTGGATTATATTCTACAACACTTTAGTTGCGTCTTGCATGTTATTGCGTGGTGTTCGAAAAGATGCTTTGTTCGAGACTATGAACCTGTTGTTGATGACCCGACCTTGTCAGCACACCACGATCATAATTTTAATAGTGAATATAGTGGCCTCTATTGCGTTTGTGATAGCGCTAGCGCTTGAGCGACCCCCATTGCTTAAATTAAATATCATTAATTTTTGTTAATGATCTAGAAATATAAAGAATAATGTAATGTTTTTACAAATACATTAGGGGGACATAGCGCCCACAATATTACCTGCTATCTGCATTCGGTCCGCTATCCGCTATTTAATACCTTGACCATGGTCGCATCCTTCGAGTTTCATGTGGTGCCCTTGAAGAGCCTTGAAAAATTATGCAGTTCGTAGTAGGTCGGCATGCCGCCTTACAAAGGCGCTTTTCCTAGATCCCTACGGCTCTTTATGAGCATCTTTGCGATCTTCTATCGCTGAACCTCACCTGAATGTTTGGATCATTATCGTTGAATGGTGTGAAATACTTCTGTTTAATTGAGGTCATGGCCAACCTCGGACTCACCGACCTCATGCTCGTCCTTCATAGCGTTGGTTCCATGGCCGACATCTACCATGTAACAGGAGTACATGGAAGTGGATTCCCACGTGTAGAGCACTGCCGGTGCCAAGTTTTCCTTTGGACAACTCTCAACCATTTATAACTTCTCATTGAAATGTTGGAGTTCGTTAGTTGCACCGGAATCCTAGAACGTTTCAATGCAGGCGATGATATGGGTAGTGTGTGGGTAAAAAAAATCGATCCCTCCTAGTCCTAATCGAGAATCAGGCTGTGGAGGGCGAGATTGTTGTGTATATTTGTGACAAATTCAATAATGTCGAGGTTACTTTAAAAAAATGTTGAGGTGAATGATTCGGCCCATGGTGAAGGTTTTGACTACGATCCACCAAGTTGGCCACAAAGCTCATTGAGCCAAAAGCAAACATCTTCCCCAGTGACGGGGATCAACCCCGGAAAATTCCATGGTCAGGGACCCTGGGTTAGTCATGAGATGCACAGGTTGGACGATGGCTCGTCGGCAAACAGGAAGGCTCGCTCCTGCTCGATATTATTGATGGGGGAGATGCGATTACAGTGGAGGCCAAGGTTGGAGCGCTCAAGGCTAGGGTTTACAGGTGATATTAGCTGTCTTTGGCGTCGCCCCTCCTATCCCTTATATACCGGGCTAGGTCTCGGGGAGTTCATCGACGTTTACATGTAAGCTTTCCTAACTCAAGCTTGCTCCATACGACAGGTTTCGCACCTTCCTTGTGAGTCGCAGACTCCTACGTCGGTGCCAAATATTGGGCCGAGGTTGTATCTTCATGGGCCTTCCGTCTTCATGGACACCAGGTAGGCTTATCCGTAGGAGTCGTGGGGTTACCTCCTCGTCAATAGCCCCCAAGTGCCTAGGGGACTCGAAGAGTCGCGCAGGGACCCGAGTACATTCATTTGTCGGTTATTGATATGCGCGGTTCATCCGCGGGTCGCTGGCAGTCTGGTGGCCATGACAAAACCTGTTTCAAGGGATGCTAAGCTGAAAGGGCCCAAGGAGTCGACGGGTCGAGCCTTGGTGAATTGCACTAGGGCAAATACCACAGTAGCCCAATCAAACCCACGTCCCTCGACGTGAGCTTGGAACACTGGTGTCGAGCAAAAGTCCGGCCGTTTCAGGTCTTACGGTGTTCATTTTCCGCCAGTAATGTGCATAGCCTAAGGCGCGTCCGCCCGGCTTTTCTATCATGCGCAGCGCATGGGAAAGGTTGGGAGTGAAATCGCTCTTCGGCAAGTCCCAACCCGGCCGTACTTCGCAGCGGGGTCTTACCTACACGCTAATCTTGCGTGGCATCTGGGCACAGTGCATCGTGTTCCAGGAATGTGTGTTTTTGAGGCGCGGAGCCTTATAGTATTGCTCCCACTTGGAACAAAACATCAAGCGAGCTGTTCACTCATTCACCCGAGGAGCTTTGTTTCGAGTGCTCAGTCGGGGGGGGGGGGTTCGCGAGTAATCACTCGAATGCCGTTTCGGCTCTTGAGGTGATGGAGCACCTTACACTCTTAGTGCCGTATGGTCTTGGCGAATGCATGTTTGTCTTACATCGGGTTGAGGGAGCACCTGAGACTCTCATAAGTGCGAGTGGTCACTCGAGCACATGGCTGACCTTTAGGTGAGGGAGCACCCGGGACTCTTATGATGTACTCTCCCGATGGGAGTAAGATGTTTTTTCTTCATCGTGAAAAAGATCTGAGAGATGGAATCTCAGGGCCTTGATGGCGTACTCAGTACGCCTTGCTGTGATATGACGTTGGCGTGGTCTTCTGCAATTTTTTGACCGATGCGGTCTGTCGTGGGAAATGACTTGGCGCTGTCCCGTCGAAATTTTCGCGTTGCGCGATCATGATCCTCTTTTTGCGTGCGTAGTGGGCGGTGTTGTTATTGCGTCGGTTGGATTTTCCATACTTTTCGCCTCTGTATGGGGTCGTGCCACGTTTTTACTGGGCAAAAAGGTTGCATGGTGGCCCTTCTTGCTAGGCTCTTTGAGTTAAATACCATGTGGCTGGGTAAGTTGTATGTTTTACCCAGCCATTGCCTTCCTCCTCTTTCTCTGCTTCCTTCGTGTTCCTGAGCCTTCTTCTTTTCTCTTCTGCGTGGTGCTGTGAGATCTATGTCCAAGCGCCCCTGTGCTGCTGTCGAGTCGGCTATTATGTCCGGCAAGTGGGAGCGGTCCACGTTCGGGGCCGGAGATCTGGATGCGCTGGTTGCTGATGGCATGGTGGTGGCGGGCGATGTCCGTCTTCCTGGTGATGAGTCGATTCCAGCGCCGGCGGCGGACGAGCGGGTATGCTTCCAGGCTTTCTTCCACTGTGGGTTTGCTCTTCCGCTGCATCCTTTCGTTCGGGGCTTGCTGTATTCCTATCGGCTCCAGTTGCATGACCTGACTCCCAATGGGATTTTGCACATTGCGTGTTTCATCACTCTTTGCAAGGCCTTCCTGGGGATTTACCCCCGTTGGGGACTTTGGAGGCGCCTTTTTAATGTAAAAAGGACGAACTCTGAGTACGCCGTGGGTCGAGTGGGTATCTCCATTGGGGATAAACATTCATATTTTGACTTGGAGAAGATCGATTCCGTTAGTGGCTGGCGAAGAGGCTGGTTTTATCTGAAGGATCGCTTTGTTGTTGGTCAGCAATTTGGTCTTGCTTCTTTCAATCCGGGCACGCGGGTGGTCAGACAGCCTTCGTGGTCTCATTCTTTGACCGAGGTGGAGTCGTCCGAGCTGACTCCGTTTTTGGAGAGGATTTATGTGTTGAAGGATAACTTGACTGGTGGTCAACTTATCTCTGTTTTTGTGGGGAGGCTAGTTCAACCGTTGCAGCATCGAGCTCGCCTTATGTGGAAGTACGAGGGACTCAGTGACTCGACGAGATGCTCACCTGAAGAGCTAGAACCTGATGCCTTGCTGGCTCGTATCCAGCATGTGACCAAGTGGTCGAGTATTTCCGAGATGCGCCTTTGATGGCGCGAGAGTTGACGGGTGTAGTCTTATCGCCCTTCGTTGCTGAGCCCCAAGTGGAAGGCGTGATGCAGCACAACAGCAAATTTCCCTCAGTAAAGATACCAAGGTTTGTCTCCAGTAGGACTCCAGAGATAATAAGTAGGTGTTAGCGGCGCTACTGACACAGACTTGCACACAGACACAAATAACTTTGTTCCCAACGAAGTTCAGAGAGGTTGTCAATCTCTCCGGTCTTGTTGTTCACAAAGGATCAAACACAAGAGATAATGATAGCAACTGAAAGTAAAAGCAGAAAAGTAAATGAGCGTGGAAACAGTAATGAGGATATGGACCGGGATACGTGATGTTCACTAGTGATGTCTCTCTCCCAAAAGACGATAAAATTGCTATATGAGGTAAACAAATTACAGAAGGGCAATTGACAGGATTATGAACGCACCGCAATGCTAACTATGCTACAAAAGAAAGTAAGAGGCTCAAAAGCACGGGCAGTACGCCAAAATAAGTAGACCGAAATCCAACTGCATCTACTACTAATCATCCACCTTGAGATATCTATCCTGAACATCTCGCTGGTATTAAGTTGCGAGCCCCACCCAAAGTGTAAACCCAAAGCAACAGACAACTGCATTAAAAATCACTTTGCGTAAAGTAAACAACCCTTGCAACCGCGGTTACAAGCACCGTTGTTTTCCCCCTTGTGGCAACAGCACATCCCCTAGACTCATGTTTCTGTCACTCAAGCGTGTCATCGGGGGGCATGAACCCACAATCGAGCATAACGTTCCCTCTTGGGGTTACTACCTACTACTTGGCCAAAGCAATAAACATCAACGGAGAACATGCAAGAATTACTTAGGAACAAAAATATAAGAGATAAAAACCAAATATATTACTCAATCACAATCTGAACATAATCTCATAATCCATCAGATCCCATCAAACTCAGCGTAGCAATAGCAAAAAGATTACAAAAGTGCCTCGATCATGTAGGGCAGCTCACGAGGTCTAAACCATGAAGAACAAAGAGGGAAGGAGAACATCACATAGCTACTGATCACGGACCCATGGTCCAAGGAAAACTACTCACGAGACATCCGGGGAGCATCCATGCTGGAGAGGAGACTCCCGGAGGTCAATCCTCCCTCCGGCAGGGTGCCGGGAAGAGGTCTTCTGGTGCTAACCTCTCTATTCAGCTTATGATGAGTTATGTATGAAGGGAGTTTTCAAGTGTGCGATGGAAGATGATGAAATAAGATTCGGGAGTGTCAAGCGCTCAAGCTTGGGGATGCCCCCATGCATCCCCAACAAATATTCAAGGAGACTCAAGCGTCTAAGCTTGGGGATGCCCCCGTGCATCCCCTTCTCCATCAACAATCATCAGTTCATCCTTCGTCTCACTATATTTTTATCACTTCATGCGTTATATGCTACGCTTGGAGCGTCTCGCTCTTAGGTTTAATTTTTAGTTTTCTTTAGCTTTGCTTGCTGTTCATAACAAGTTAGATCCCGTCTTACTTTGCGTGGGAGAGAAACACACTCCACTTTCAAAATCTAGAACACATCATAGAATTTTTCATGCCTATCTTTTTCTGTTGTGTGTTCTTTACCTTTTCGTAGCTACTTCCATGTTTAGTTTTAGCTTTAGTTTGTCTTTAACAAGAGCCTTGGCTTTTGTTTAGTTTGTTGCTGGAACTCTCTTTACTTTTCATGTTTATCTTGTTAAGAGAGTTGGTTTTTGCACCGAGTTGTGTCTTGTCTTGAGAGTACGCAATTGAGGTTGCTATTTAATTTTAGTAGTAACTTGCAATAGTTTTGAGGTATTGATGTGAGTAATGTATGAACTTTTGGTGTCAAGAGCTCTAGCCTATTAGTGATAGGTGTCGTATTTTGGGCAATCCGTGTTTATTTTCAAAACGTACTGTAACATCCCAAAATTTTCCAAATTTTGGATTGTTAATAAATAATATAATATTGATTGAATTGTTTTGATTTTGGGATAAATGAAAACTTTGCCCTTGAGTTTTTGTTTAAACCTTTACAAACCAATTAATAAAATTGGATAATCATTTATCCAATAATGAAAATTTTGGTTGCGAACTTTATTCAAAATTTCAAAGAATGATTTTCTTTCTTTTGTCCTTTTGAAATTTGGTACGAACCACAATTAAATATTTCCGAGTGAGAATAAAATGACTTTTCTTAAATTTATTGTGGTCCCATACTCAATTCTCGAATTCTTATTTTGGAGTTTATTGGATATTGACGTTTAAGAAATATTTAAATATTTCCAATAATTTAATAAACAAAATGAGAGGAGATAATATGACTTCTCCAAAAACAGTATTGAATTTTTTTAATAATGTCATTAATGAGTTTTTTTTATAAAAATCTATTTCTAAAATGTATTCTGAGAGGGAAATATAGTTTTCCTAGACTCTCTATGTTTTATTTGGCCTATACAATTTTATTTGAGAGTGTTTAACCCAAATAATAAAAATAGGATTCCTAAGTCAATTGGACTAAGGTCATCTATCTAATTTTTCCCCTATCTCTCTTTCCTTTTTCTTTATCTTGGGACAAATTTTGCACTAAGGCCCATAGCCCGAGCGAGCTGTCTTCTTCCTCTCGTTCGTTCATGTGTACGTGAACACAGAAGCAAATGGCCATGGCAACTGAAGCTCTTCCTCTTTTCCTCCCATCTACTCTTTTGACCGATTCACTTCAGAACCTACACAAAAATGGTGGACAAGTTCATGAGGAATCCATTCATGGAAACAAACACGCGTTTTAATGCTTTTAATTGTCCATAATTTTCTCCATGAATGCCATTAAATTCATTTCCAAAACCTCGCTTTTAATGCCCATTATTTCTCCATAAATGCCATTAAATCTATTTCCAAAACCTCGCTTTTAATGCCCATTATTTCTCCATAAATGCCATTAAATCTATTTCCAAAACCTCGCTTTTAATTCCCATTATTTCTTTATGAATGCCATTAACTCAATTTCCAAAACCTCGCCCACTCTCCTTCTATGGACCTCCCATGACCCTATAAATACCGCCCCTAGGACCCCTTTGAACCACACATCCCCACGAAGAAAGTTCCTCCCCAAAACCCTGTCATTCGTTAGCAATTCATCGTCGGAGTTAGGATACATCCACACTTCCGATGAAGATTGCGTCACCATGGAAGGTACCTATGACATATTTCTTCCTCTAGTTTCTTCTCCGTTGCTTTGCGCACCGTTCTGACATATTTTTCCTCTCGATTGCAAGGCCGGAGCACGCCGTCCGTGTCATCATGCTCTTCATGCGTTCTTATCTACTCCGACGGAACTTCTTCGCTATTCGAGGGCGAACCGAGAGCTATAACCTTGTCCATCGAGTCGCCCAAATCATCCTCTATCCCGTTCGGTTGTTTATTGACGCCCGCGACCTTTTTCCATAATTCCGGCGAGATCTCCGGTGAGCCTTTCTCCCCTCTTTGTTCATCATTTTATTTTGTAAAAATCGAAGGGGTACAGACCTATCAGAACTCGCCATTTTGCATCCTTTTTATTAATCCCGTAATTCATTTTAGCAAAAATAGTCAAACTTCAGAAATTCATATCTTCTATCCCGTAAGTCGGATTTCGACAAATTTTATATCCCCAGATTTCTTGGAAAATGTAGTTTATTATTTTCCAATAATATTCCACTTTTGATAATTCGAAATTGAACTCAAATTTATTTTTATAATTTGAGTATATTTGATATACATCTTATTCTATAATTTATTTGGAATATTTTCTTCATCAAATTTGATCCTTAAAATCAAATCTTTCTGTTTGGACAATTGTCACATTCTTTCCATCATATAAATACACTATTTTGACCTCAAACCTTTGTCTTAGCTTCCCTTTAGTTATATCTCTTTTTTATATAAATTTGGCTACAAAAATTCAATCTTCTCAACAAGATCATCACGATATCTATCGGATCTTTTTGAATCCAATCCAAGAATCGATTTCCTATTCAAATATGCATATGGAAAAACAAACTGAGTTTGACATACTCTCCATCCAATTGATTTTATAATCAACCTCGAACATATCCAATTGATTTTACAATCCTCGGATATATGATTGCCATCATATTTCCATCCAATCCAACTTGATCCTATCTCAACCTATCCATGCCATAGCAATTAGTTTATTAATACTAATAACTAAATATTTATGTTGTAATTGTATCTTATTTGGATCTTCACTTTGGGTTGAGTTGTGTGTTGAAGTGTTTCTCTTTTACCGTTAGATATATTGTAACGAGATGGAGAGATGACTACGAGTAGAATATTTCATCGTCAGGATCCAGGCAAGTTACTCTTTTGATCATGCTCCACTATTACCTATATTTTTTTATATGCATTGTAGTCCAACTTAAATATTATGCATTGATAGGATTATATATTATGCTATGCTATTACACCCAGTAGTTCATTGAGGTAGGTCTGAACCTTATATCATTGTCGCCACCGTGTAGAATTATACTGCTTTGCTAAGTAGACGTGGATTGGGAAGTGATCCATTATGAGGTATGAGTGACTAAGTAGTAAACAGGACCAAGATAATCTTAATGAACCACCTGGGTGGAATGGTTGGGGGCACCCTGGAGGAACCAGTGGATTTGCCTGAGTGACCTGGAGATGGCCAGTAATCACTGCGGAATGCCACCCAGGCTTACAGGGATCAATCATATTTTTCATAACTAGAAGCTTACGTGTGCAACCACATGCTATTATGGGCTCTGGCTTGGTTGATTAGTTGTAGTGACTCTTACTAGGTGGTGCTACGAACGTAGTTATGAGTAGGTGGGATGGGCACCGCCAGAGTGAGGGAAACTCTTCTAAAAGACCATGTCTCGACCTTCCGGTTCTCATACAACATGTAGTGTGACGAACTAAAAAGGAGGTGGTCGAGTCTTGTGGGGAAAAGTGCACAAACCTCTGCAGAGTGTACAAACTGATCATGATTAGCCGTGTCCCCGGTTACGGACAACTTTGAGCATCTAGAAGTGGGAATGTTGACGGATCTCATCATCTTTAATTAATCAATCGGTTTAATAAACTTTGGGAATATATTGACTTGGAGAAACCAACTCAATCATATTATGAGCTTTGTAGTACAGATATGATAATCTTTGAGTAGGACAAAATCAGCTTTATGCAAACTGAAACTCTTAGAGCTTTTCCACCAGCCAAAATTGCATGTAGAAGATAGGTCTGTTATATATTTTTTTGGGAGTAACTTGCCGTACATTCAAAGTACTGACCCATTTTGGGATGTAACCTTCAATGTTGCAGGATTGTATACGACGAGTAAGTGATGCGATGTAGGGTTACGATGTCTACACTCAACTTTGCCGTTGGTGTTGATGGGAATCCATTTATGTATTGTTTATTTCCGCGGTGTATTCTAGCCCAAAGGCTATAAGGTAATAAATACCATGTATTTACGTTACTTTTTGACATGTGATTCATGGTATTTCATCGAGTACTGTGTGTGCTAGCATACTGATCCAGGGATAACACAGAAGCATAGTAGACTTGGTTCCTTTTGGGACCGGGTCGTTACACCTACAAAACTAGTTGAGAACTCTAGCTACTAGATGGATCACTACTCCCCTGGAGGGTTCGAATATTAGAGTACACTCACGTACCATGAGTCGAGGATGTGCAAGGATAACCAAACCCCCATACACTCCTCCTCGGGGTACCTGTCTCTTTGTGAACCTCCTTACTAGATTGAGAGTTACCGATAATAAGTGCATGAGTTCTTCGGACTAATGTAAGTATTGAAAGTTGACACTTCCACCTACCCATATTTTTCTAGCCTCTCCTGTACCGTGCATTGCCTTCTTCTCACTCCGAGAGTTGGCGTCCACCTTCGCCGGTACATCCAAATCCTTGGCACGATACGCTCTGTCATCATAAGCCTCATTATATCCTTCCTCAAAACAGCCACCATACCTTCCTATCAAGGCATTTCCATAGCCTTTCCGAGATACATTGCCATGCAACATCCACCTTCTCATGACTTGATCTTCATGTCATACATGCTACTTGCTTGATCGATGAGCCGCATGCTAGTTGGGCCTTGCCCTAATCATTGCTACATGACGCGCTAGTATCATTGCATATCCTGCTACCCTGGCAGAGGCATACATTTGCATCATGATAGTTACATTTTCTTTATGTGAGTACCTTTGTAAAGTGTGAAAGATCTAATATATTCTTGTAAAATATAGAGTATTGCCCCTAAAGTGAGGAAAAGATCCCAAAGAGGACAAAATCAAAAGATCCCAAAGAGGACAAATGAGAGTTAAATAGAAAGAGCCATTGAGGCCACCAAAAAATAAAAAAAAAGAGAAAAAGAGAAAATAAAAATAAAAAGAGAGAAGGGGGGCATACTACTATTCCTTTTGAGAGATCCACACTAGTACTTCATCTTCTATCCCTTGTACTCCATAGAGATCATCATCATGCATATAGCTATGTGGGGACCCTTCACACTATAGAACTTGGCTTGTATATTCCAATGATGAGCCTCCTCAAACGAGCTCTAGGTCTTCTTGAGCAAGCAAGTTAGATGCACCCCCACTAGTTCCCTTGGAGAGCTTTTAGCTCACATGTGCATCCGTTCTATGGAAATCCCTACTCCTCACATCACATTATGTTGCTTGTTTCAATGCTAATATAGACTCTTGCCTGTTATGACTTGAATTGAATTGCGTGCTTTAATTTCTTTACTTAAAAGTCCTTGTATGGTTGTGTGGCATGTCAACACAGAAATTATGCTTGTTATTATTTACCTACTCGAGGACGAGCAGGAATTAAGCTTGGGGATGTTGATACATCCCAAACGTATCTATAATTTCTGCTTGCTCCATGCATGTTTTGTGTCATATTGCTATGCTTTTGATACACTTTCATATCTTTTTATAACATATTTTGGAACTAACCTATTAATGGTTGCAAGAGAGCACAAGTTCTTGTTTTTGTACTTTATGTGTAGGAATTACTTGGATAAAGGAAAAATCACAAAAAGGAGCCTTGTAGGAGTTGGACTCTAACTTTCCCGAAATCTGTCCCCACCAGACAGGTTTTAAAGATCGCCTCGGAAACACTAGAAGACGGCCTCAAACGGAAAAACATAAAACTACAAAGTTCTAGGGAATTGTTTTCTGGTGGATTTAGACATAAAATTCGGCCATCTTAATCTGGATGACGGGAATCCGAAAGTCTATATAAAGAGAGGAAACCTAGGTCAAAGGGCACCACGAAAATTCCTCCCCCTTGGCAGCCATCTTGAGGGGGAGATCAATCTCCACAGCAGCACCATCTCCAAGGAAAAAAAAGGGGCCAAGGGCCGTGGCCACCGCCGTGGCCGTGGCCGTGGGCGCCGCAGCCGCCGCCGTCTCCTTCATCTCCTCCGGGCTGCACCTCTCCATCAACTAATCTCTCTCTCTCACCATGTCCATGTGTGAGTAGTTCCTCCTCGGGGCTAAGGTTTGTATCTTGAACTATGTGGTTTCTCTCTCTCCCATGATGTGATCTTTCTTGTGATCATTGGCTATGTTAATCTAGGGTGATCCGATGATGTTTCCCCTTCTTCTATGTATTGGATTTGATGTACTGATATGTCCAAAACGTATCTATAATTTCTGCTTGCTCCATGCATGTTTTGTGTGATATTGCTATGATCTAGATACACTTTCATACACTTTTGATCATATTTGGACTAACCTATTAACTCAGTGCACCCCAGTGCCAATTCCTGTTTTCTGTTGTTTTTCTATTTCAGTTTTCCCCCATATAAAAAGTGCCAAAAAAATTCGGGAAAATTCAGATAAAAAATCAGCAAGAAGGAAGCTTCGCGAAGAGCCCTGGAGGGGCCAGAGGGGAGCCAGGGGGGCCCAGGCGGCCACCCGGCGCGGCCCCACCCCTAGCCGCGCCAGGGGGGCGCCTGGGGCCCCTGGTCCACCTCTGGCTGCCCCCTTCGCCTATTTATCCTCCGTCACGGGGAAACTCCGAGGACAGAACCCTATTTCGCAAAATAACCTCTGTTCCGCCGCCGCCGCGCTTCCGAGATCGGGAGCACCAGAAGACCTCTTCCCGGCACCCTGCCGGAGGGAGGATTGACCTCCGGGAGTCTCCTCTCCACCATGGATGCTCCCCGGATGTCTCATGAGTAGTTTTCCTTGGACCATGGGTCCGTGATCAGTAGCTATGTGATGTTCTCCTCCCCTCTTTGATCTTCATTGTTTAGACCTCGTGAGCTGCCCTACATGATCAAGGCACCTTTGTAATATTTCTGCTGTTGCTATGCTGAGTTTGATGGGATCTGATGGATTATGAGATTATGTTCAGATTGTGATAGAGTAATATATTTTGTTTTTATCTCTTATATTTTTGTTCCTAAGTAATTCTTGCATGTTCTCCTTTGTTGTTTATTGCTTTGGCCAAGTAGTAGGTAGTGACTCCAAGAGGGAACGTTGTGCTCGATTGTGGGTTCATGCCCCCCGATGACACGCTTGAGTGACAGAAACATGAGTCTAGGGGATGTGCTTTTGCCACAAGGGGGAAAACAACGGTGCTTGTAACCGCGGTTACAAGGATTGTTTACTTTACGCAAAGTGATTTTTAATGCAGTTGTCTGTTGCTTTGGGTTTACACTTTGGGTTGGGCTCGCAACTTAATACCAGCGAGATGTTCTGGATAGATATCTCAAGGTGGATGATTAGTAGTAGATGCAGTTGGATTTCGGTCTACTTATTTTGGCGTACTGCCTGTGCTTTTGAACCTCTTCCTTTCTTTTGTAGCATAGTTAGCATTGCGGTGCGTTCATAATCCTGTCAATTGCCCTTCTGTAATTTGTTTACCTCGCATAGCAGTTTTATCGTCTTTTGGGAGAGAGACATCACTAGTGAACATCACGTATCCCGGTCCATATCCTTATTACTTTTTCCACGCTATCTTTACTTTATTGCTTTTACTTGCTATCATTATCCCTTGTGTTTTACCCTTTGTAAAAAACAAGACCGGAGAGATTGACAACCTCTCTGAACTTCGTTGGGAACAAAGTTATATGTGTCTGTGTGCAGGTCCACGTCAGTTGTGCCGCTGGCACCTACTTATCATCTCTGGAGTCCTACTGGAGACAAACCTTGGTATCTTCACCGAGGGAAACTTGCTGCTGCGCTACATCTCCACATTCCACTTGGGGTAACCAACGAAGGGCGAGAAGCCATCAAGCGAATTTCTGGAGCCGTTGCCGGGGACTCCGAGTGCTAAGATAGGGGAGTTGCACACTACCCTTTACCTTTGTTTTTTTAGTCTTGTTAGTTTATCTTTCAGTTTTTATCTTTGTGTCTTTTATCAAAAATTACAAAAAAATCTGCCACACTTGCTACCACTATGGGTTCCACTGAAAATACCAAGTTGTGTGACTTCACTAGTCACAACAACCAGGACTTTATCTGCACTCCCATTGCCACACCTGCCACTTCAGATACCTCTTATGAAATTAAACCTGCTTTGCTAAACCTTGTTATGAGAGATCAATTCTCTGGTGCTGGAGATGATGCTGCTTTACACTTGAATAATTTTGTTGAATTATGCGATATGCAAAAGTACAAAGAAGTAGAAGGTGATGTTGTTAAGCTCAAGCTCTTTCCCTTCTCTTTAAGGGGAGATGCTAAAATCTGGTTTCAATCTTTGCCTAGGAATAGCATAGATTCTTGGGATAAGTGCAAAGATTCTTTTATAGGGAAGTACTACCCACCTGCTAAGATTATCCAATTGAGGAGTAATATTATGAATTTTAAGCAATTGGATAATGAACACGTTGCTCAAGCTTCGGAACGAATGAAATCTCTTGTTAAGAAATGCCCTACACATGGTTTGACTACTTGGATGGTTATTCAGACTTTTTATGCAGGCTTGAACTTTACCTCGCGGAACCTGTTAGATTCGGCCGCGGGAGGAACCTTTATGTCAACTACACTTGGTGCTGCCACGAAGCTTCTCGATGAAATGATGACCAATTATTCCCAATGGCACACCGAACGCGCTCCAACAGGTAGGAAGGTAAATTCTGTCGAGGAAATTACCTCCCTCAATGAAAAAGTTGACTTAATTATGTCTCTACTTACCAAGCAACCCTCTATTGATCCTCATGATGTTCCTTTGAATTCTTTGGTTGCTCAAGAACAAGTAGATGCGAACTTTATTGCTAAAAACAACTTCAACAACAATGCTTATAGGGGAAATTTTGCTAGCAATCCGAGACCGTTTCCATCCAACTATGGGAACAACAACACTTACCCTAGCAACAAGAACCCCTTTTCTGAATTAGAAAGCATGCTTAGAGACTTTATCACTACCCAAAAAGCCTTCAATAAAAATGTAGAAGAGAAATTAGCTAAAATAGATAGTCTCTCTTTGAAGGTAGAAAGCTTAGCCCTTGATATTGAGATGCTTAAAATTAGAACCTCTCCCCTTTAGGAGAATAAGTCCACTCCTATTAATGCTATCCAATTACAAATTAATGAAAATATTAGGATGATGGATAAACTTAAAGAAAGATGGGCTAGAGAAAAAGAGGAAGAGGATAGAATTAAGAGCCTTCCTACACACCACACAGTTGCCACTATCCAAATTGTTGAGGACACTCAAACTATTAGCACCCAATGCACTCCTAGTCCCGTTGGACCTATTAATGGTGATGCTAATACCTCAACCGTAGATAAGAAACTCCTATGAACATAGAGGGTTTCAAACAAGTGAGCCTAGATGACACTACTACCACCTTTGATAGTAGTGATATTGATTTTGATAGTTGTACCCTCTCAGAAGTTATCAGTTTGCTACACAAAATGTCTAGAGACCCCCCACACTAGCACACTTAATCTTGCCTTCACGGAGCATATCACAAATGCTCTCATCAAAGCTAGAGAGGAGAAGCTTAGAGTAGAAGCCTCCATACCTAGGAAGCTAGACGATGGTTGGGATCCTATGATCAAAATTAAATTAAATAACTTCTCTTGCTATGCTTTATGTGATGTTGGAGCTAGTACCTCCGTTATGCCCAAAACAATATTTGATATGTTTAATTTGAAGCCCTTTGAGCCTTGTTCTTTTGGTGTTCGTCTTGTTGATTCTTCCGTAAAGAAACCTTTGGGGAAGATCGACGATGTTCTTATCATTGTCAATGACAACTATGTTCCCGTTGATTTTATTGTTATGGATATAGAGTGTGAACCTTTATGTCCAATTATTTTGGGACGTCCTTTTCTTCGCACTGTTGGTGCGGTTATTGACATGAAAGAGGGGAATATAAAATTCCAATTCCCATTCAAAAAGGGGATGGAACACTTCCCTAGAAAGAAAATCAAGTTACCTTTTGAGTCCGTTACACGGGCTAGTTATTCTCTTTGTCTTGATAAAACTTGATTCTTCTTTTGCTTCATGCCTAGCTTAAAGGCATAAAAGAAAGCACTTTCGGGAGGCAGCCCGCAACAAATTTAGGTGTTTATTTTTTCTTTTGTTGTGTCTTGATGATTGTTACTACTGTAGCAACATCATTGTATCTTTATTTTTCAGCTTTGTGCCAAGTTATAGCCTCTTACGGCAAGGGAAGTAAAAGTTGTGAAATGCTGTCCGGAAAACAGATTCTGTCCTCGTGACCAGAAAAATTCTAGAAAAATCCCAGTTCATCTTTTTGAGCTGATATTTTTACACAGTATGCTCTATACAATTACGAAACTTCCGTATGTTCTGAGTTTTTTTATTTGAGTTGCAGAAGTGTCCCTAAAAAATTCTTTACTACCTGCTGTTCTGTTTTTCACAGATTCTGCCACGTTTTGTCTCTCCTTACTTTTGCAAACCTTAAGCTTGCTTTTTCTTTGAAAAAACTTTTTGGCACTCTTGAGAAACAGTAGCTCTTCAATATTATCTTTATATCCAGTGGGAAAATTATTTATTAAGGGTACTAACCTCTCTAATCATCTTATGATGAGTTATGTATGAAAGGAGTTTTCAAGTGTGCGATGGAAGATGATGAAAGAAGATCCAGGAGTGTCAAGCGCTCAAGCTTGGTGATGCCCCCATGCATCCCCAATAAATATTCAAGGAGAATCAAGCGTCTAAGCTTGGGGATGCCCCCGTGCATCCCCTTCTCCATCAACAATCATCAGTTCGTCCTTCGTCTCACTATATTTTTATCACTTCATGTGTTATGTGCTATGCTTGGAGCGTCTCGCTCTTAGGTTTTGTTTTTAGTTTTCTTTAGCTTTGCTTGCTTTTCATAACAAGTTAGATCCCTTCTTACTTTGTGTGGGAGAGAAACACGCTCCACTTTCAAAATTTAGAACACATCATAGGATTCTTCATGCCTATCTTTCTGCTGTTATGTGTTCTTTATCTTTTCATAGCTACTGCCATGTTTAGTTTTAGTTTTAGTTTGCCTTTAGCAAGAGCCTTGGCTTTTGTTTAGTTTGTTGCTGGAACTCTTTTTAGTTTTCATGTTTATATTGTTAAAGAGAGTTGGTTGTTGCACTGAGTTGTGTCTTGTCTTGAAAGTAGGTAATTGAGGTTGCTATTTTCTTCTAGTAGTAACTTGCAATAGTTTTGAGGTATTGATGTGAGTAATGTTTGAACTTTTGGTGTCAAGAGCTCTTGCCTATTAGTGATAGGTGTCGTATTTTGGGAAATCCGTGTTTATTTTTCAAAACCTACAAAACTAGTTGAGAACTCTAGCTACTAGATGGATCACTACTCTTCTGAGGAGTCGAATATTACAGTACACTCACGTACCATGAGTCGAGGATGCGCAAGGATAACCAAACCCCCATACACTCCTCCTCGAGGTACTTGTCTCTTTGTGAACCTCCTTATTAGATTGAGAGTTACCGATAATAAGTGCATGAGTTCTTCGGACTAATGTAAGTATTGAAAGTTGACACTTCCACCTTCCCATATTTTGCTAGCCTCTCCCGTGCCGTGCATTGCCTTCTTCTCACTCCGAGAGTTGGTGTCCACCTTCGCCGGTACATCCAAACCCTTGGCATGATACACTCTGTCATCATAAACCTCCTTATATCTTTCCTCAAAACAGCCACCATACCTACCTATCAAGGAATTTCCATAACCTTTCCGAGTTACATTGCCATTCAACATCCACCTCTTCATGACTTGATCTTCATGTCATACATGTTCCTGCTACACTGGCAGCGACATACCTTGCATACATCATGTTAGTTACATCTTCTTTATGATTTTGAGTACCTTGTAAGGTGTGAAAGATCTCCTTTACCTTCTTGTAAATTAGAGTGTTTCCCTTAAGTGAGGAAAAGATCCCAAAGTGGACACATTAAAAGATCCCAAAGAGGACAAATGAGAGTTAAATAGAAAGAGCCATTGAGGCCACACAAAAATACAAAAAAATAGAAAAAAGAGAAAAAGAAATAAAAAGAGAGAAAGGGGCAACACTACTATCCTTTTGAGAGATCCACACTAGTACTCCACTTATATCCTTGTACTCCATAGAGATGATCTTCATGCATATGGCTATGTGGGGACCTTCACACTATAGAACTTGGCTTGCATATTCCAAGGATGAGCCTCCTCAAACGAGCTCTAGGTCTTCATGATCGAGCAAGTTAGATGCACCCCCACTAGTTCCTTTGGAGAGCTTCTTAGCTCGTATGTGCATCCGTTGCATGGCAATCCCTACTCCTCACATCATGTCTATCATTTGGCATCTCTTGCCTATGATTGTCCTCATTGATGTGAGCCTTTCTCATCCTTTTTGTCTTCCTCCTCCACCATATTTCTCTCTTTGCCATCCTAAGTGTAAACTCCAGTGCTTACGCTCATCCATTGCATGAGTGCTCAAAATATTGAAAAAGGAGTGGATCAAATTGACTTGTACCTGGCTAGTGGTCTGGGGACGAGTCAAGATAAGATTCCAAAGAGGAACAAGTGTGAAAATTTAGTAGATTGAGTTCTAACCACAAAAATACTTTATTCTCGTATTCCCTATCCCCCTTCTTGCACGCAAACACCATTTGGAGACATTCGAGTCACGGACAGCGAGAGCTCTTGCACCTAATGTTCTTTTGTTACTTGTTTCAATGCTAATATAGACTCTTGCATGTTATGACTTGAATTGAATCTCTAACCTTGATTGCTTTACTTTTCAAAGTTCTTTTATGGTTGCTAGCATGTCACCACAGAAATTATGTTGTTATCATTTACCTACTCGAGGACGAGCAGGAATTAAGCTTGGGGATGTTGATACGTCCAAACGTATCTATAATTTATGCTTGCTCCATGCATGTTTTGTGTGATATTGCTATGATCTAGATACACTTTCATACACTTTTGATCATATTTGGACTAACCTATTAACTCAGTGCACCCCAGTGCCAGTTCCTGTTTTTTGCTGTTTTTCTATTTCAGTTTTCCCCCATATAAAAAGTGCCAGAAAAATTCGGGAAAATTCAGATAAAAAATCAGCGTGAAGGAAGCTTCGTGAAGAGCCCTGGAGGGGCCAGAGGGAAGCCAGGGGGCCCAGGCGGCCACCCGGCGCGGCCCCACCCCTGGCCGCGCCAGGGGGGCGCCTGGGGCCCCTGGTCCACCTCTGGCTGCCCCCCTTTGCCTATTTATTCTCCGTCACGGGGAAACTCCGAGGACATAAACCTATTTCGCAAACTCGCCTCTATTCCGCCGCCGCCGCGCTTCCGAGATCGGGAGCACCAGAAGACCTCTTCCCGGCACCCTGCCGGAGGGAGGATTGACCTCCGGGAGTCTCCTCTCCACCATGGATGCTCCCTGGATGTCTCGTGAGTAGTTTTCCTTGGACCATGGGTCCATGATCAGTAGCTATGTGATGTTCTCCTCCCCTCTTTGATCTTCATTGTTTAGACCTCGTGATCTGCCCTACATGATCGAGGCACCTTTGTAATATTTCTGCTGTTGCTATGCTGAGTTTGATGGGATCTGATGGATTATGAGATTATGTTCAGATTGTGATAGAGTAATATATTTGGTTTTTATCTCTTATATTTTTGTTCCTAAGTAATTCTTGCATGTTCTCCGTTGCTGTTTATTACTTTGGCCACGTAGTAGGTAGTGACTCCAAGAGGGAACGTTGTGCTCGATTGTGGGTTCATGCCCCCCGATGACACGCTTGAGTGACAGAAACATGAGTCTAGGGGATGTGTTGTTGCCACAAGGGGGAAAACAATGGTGCTTGTAACCGCGGTTACAAGGATTGTTTACTTTACACAAAGTGCTTTTTAATGCATTTGTCTGTTGCTTTTGGTTTACACTTTGGGTGGGGCTCGCAACTTAATACCAGCGAGATGTTCTGGATAGATATCTCAACGTGGATGATTAGTAGTAGATGCAGTTGGATTTCGGTCTACTTATTTTGGCGTACTGCCTGTGCTTTTGAACCTCTTCCTTTCTTTTGTAGCATAGTTAGCATTGCGGTGCGTTCATAATCCTGTCAATTGCCCTTCTGTAATTTGTTTACCTCGCATAGCAGTTTTATCGTCCTTTGGGAGAGAGACATCACTAGTGAACATCACGTATCCCGGTCCATATCCTTATTACTGTTTCCACGCTATCTTTACTTTATTGCTTTTACTTGCTATCATTATCCCTTGTGTTTTACCCTTTGTAAACAACAAGACCGGAGAGATTGACAACCTCTCTGAACTTCGGTGGGAACAAAGTTATATGTCTCTGTGTGCAGGTCCACGTCAGTTGCGCCGCTGACACCTAATTATCATCTCTGGAGTCCTACTGGAGACAAACCTTCGTATCTTCACCGAGGGAAACTTGCCCGCTGCGCTACATCTCCACCTTCCACTTGGGGTAACCAACGAAGGGAGAGAAGCCATCATGTACTCACTTGATCCTATCTAGTCTAATCCCCGAGACCATGGTGACAACGGTCTATTGGACATGGGTTAGAAGAATATTTTCATGAGTGATTTCCTCTTTTGTGTGTGGATTGAAGATTGAGAGTATTTTGGTGCTTGTCTTTGACTATCCTTTAGATATGTTGTGGTGATTGTGGTACTCTCTTTGGATGGCCGCGGTGACATTGGGAAATCCATAGATTGAGAGCTACGAACTCTGAGGTGTGCTTTTGTAGCCCTACACAATTCTCGTCCTATCTTGACCACAAAGGAATGACCTCCGAGTACGTCTCCATTGCATGTTTTATGGGAAATATCATGTGATTAGACTATGTTAATGTTGTTGGGAGTTGCCACTAGTGAAAGTATGAAGCCTAGGCCTTGTTTCCATCATTGTTACACCGTTTGCACTCACTTTTGTTACTTGTTTCTTTGCTGCACTTTTAATTACCGATTCATATTACTTCGTTTTATCACACCTATCACCCATATTTTACCATCTCTTCGCCGAACTAGTGCACCTATACAACTCCTAGTTGTATTAGGTGTGTTGGGGACACAAGAGACTTCTTGTATCTTAATTGCAGGGTTGCTTGAGAGAGACCATCTTCAACCTCTACTTCCCTGAGTTCGATAAACCTTAGGTCATCCACTTGAGGGAAATTGATGCTGTCCTACAAAACTCTGCGCTTGGAGGCCCAACATAGTCTACAAGAATAGAAGCGTGCGTAGACATCAAGCTATTTCTGGCGGCTGCCGGGGAGGTGAGTGCTTGAAGGTATATCTTTAGATCTTGCAAAAAAAATTTGTTTCTTGTTTTTATTTTCACTAGTTAGGCTTTATGGAAAACAACAAAAAAATTATGAGAGAGCTTTATGAGCTCTACCTTGAGTTGGGACATGAAGTGTTTGAAGAGAAAATCAAAAAGCCTATGGAGCTTCATTATTTGCACAACACTCATGTTAGTAGCTATGTTACTAGTATATCTTCTCTGAATACCTTTGATGCTAATGATATGCAAAGTTATAAGCTTGGGGATGCTACGTTTTATGAAGATGATCTTTTTAGGCCCCCAATTTTTGATGAGGAAATTTATTTTGATGATACTTTGCCTCCTATCTATGATGATTATTGTGATGACACTTATGCTATAAACAATAAATGTTTGCAAGTGTATCATGATAAGAATGATTCATGTGATAGCTATTTTCTTGAGTTTGCTCCCACTATTACTAATGAGAAGGACTTTTCTTATGTGGAGAGTAACAAATTTTCTATGCTTGTGGATCATGATAAGAATTTTTTATGTTATACTTATATTGTTGAGTTTATTCATGATCCCACTGAAAATTATTATGAGAGTGGAACATATGCTTATAGATATTCCAATAATATCAAGTTCCCTCTCTTTATGTTGAAGGTTTTGAAGTTGCATTTATTTTGCCTTCCTATGCTAATATATTTATGCTTCAATGAGTTATTTCTCTACAAGATCCCTTTGCATAGGAAGCATGTTAGACTTAAATGTGTTTGGTATTTGCTTCTTTATGCTCTCTTTTGTGCTTCAACTCTTATTCGTATGAGAGCAACATTAAAATCTTAAGCCTATCTTTATGGCTATAAAGAAAGAGCTCTAGGGAGACAACCCTTGTTATCTTTAGTTTTAGTTTTTTACTTTCAGTTTTTAGTGGTCTTGATGATTGTTACTACTGTAGCAACATCATTGTATCTTTATTTTCAATCTTTGTGCCAAGTCTAGCCTCCGATTGCAAGAAAGTTCAAAAGTTGTGACATGCTGTCCAGAAAACAGATTCTGTCCTTGGACGGAAAAATTAGCCTAAAATCACCAGATCATATTTTTGATCTGAATTTTTTTGACAGCATGCTCCATACAAATGAATTTTGAGCGTCTGTTCTGAGTTTTTTGATTCGAGGTGCAGAAGTATCCCTAAAAAATTCTTTACTACCCGCTGTTCTGTTTTTCACAGATTCTGCCACGTTTTGTCTCTCCTAACTTTTGCAAACCTTAAGCTTGCTTTTTCTTTGCAAAAACTTTTTGGAAATCTTGAGAAACAGTAGCTCTTCAGAATATCTTTATATCCAGGGGAAAAAATATATTTATTAAGGGTACTAACCTCTCTAATCAGCTTATGATGAGTTATGTATGAAGGGAGTTTTCAAGTGTGCGATGGAAGATGATGAAATAAGATTCGGGAGTGTCAAGCGCTCAAGCTTGGGGATGCCCCCATGCATCCCCAACAAATATTCAAGGAGACTCAAGCGTCTAAGCTTGGGGATGCCCCCGTGCATCCCATTCTCCATCAACAATCATCAGTTCGTCCTTCGTCTCACTATATTTTTATCACTTCATGCGTTATGTGCTATGCTTGGAGCGTCTCGCACTTAGGTTTAATTTTTAGTTTTCTTTAGCTTTGCTTGCTGTTCATAACAAGTTAGGTCCCGTCTTACTTTGCGTGGGAGAGAAACACGCTCCACTTTCGAAATCTAGAACACATCATAGAATTTTTCATGCCTATCTTTCTCTGTTGTGTGTTCTTTACCTTTTCGTAGCTACTGCCATGTTTAGTTTTAGCTTTAGTTTATCTTTAGCAAGAGCCTTGGATTTTGTTTAGTTTGTTGCTGGAACTCTCTTTAGTTTTCATGTTTATCTTGTTAAGAGAGTTGGTTGTTGCACTGAGTTGTGTCTTGTCTTGAGAGTAGGTAATTGAGGTTGCTATTTAATTTTAGTAGTAACTTGCAATAGTTTTGAGGTATTGATGTGAGTAATGTATGAACTTTTGGTGTAAAGAGCTCTAGCCTATTAGTGATAGGTGTCGTATTTTGGGAAATCCGTGTTTATTTTCAAAACCTACAAAACTAGTTGAGAACTCAATCTACTAGATGGATCACTACTCCCCTAGAGGGTTCGAATATTAGAGTACACTCACGTACCATGAGTCGAGGATGCGCAAGGATAACCAAACCCCATACACTCCTCCTCGGGGTACCTGTCTCTTTGTGAACCTCCTTACTAGATTGAGAGTTACCGATAATAAGTGCCTGAGTTCTTCGGACTAATGTAAGTATTGAAAGTTGACACTTCCACCTACCCATATTTCTAGCCTCTCCTATACCGTGCATTTCCTTCTTCTCACTCCGAGAGTTGGCGTCCACCTTCGCCGGTACATCCAAATCCTTGGCACGATACGCTCTGTCATCATAAGCCTCATTATATCCTTCCTCAAAACAGCCACCATACCTTCCTATCAAGGCATTTCCATAGCCTTTCTGAGATACATTGCCATGCAACATCCATCTTCTCATGACTTGATCTTCATGTCATACATGCTACTTGCTTGATCGATGAGCCGCATGCTAGTTGGGCCTTGCCCTAATCATTGCTACATGACGCGCTAGTATCATTGCATATCCTGCTACCCTGGCAGAGGCATACATTTGCATCATGATAGTTACATTTTCTTTATGTGAGTACCTTTGTAAAGTGTGAAAGATCTAATATATTCTTGTAAAATATAGAGTATTGCCCCTAAAGTGAGGAAAAGATCCCAAAGAGGACAAAATCAAAAGATCCCAAAGAGGACAAATGAGAGTTAAATAGAAAGAGCCATTGAGGCCACCAAAAAATAAAAAAAAATAAAAAGAGAAAATAAAAATAAAAAGAGAGAAGGGGGGCATACTACTATTCCTTTTGAGAGATCCACACTAGTACTTCATCTTCTATCCCTTGTACTCCATAGAGATCATCATCATGCATATAGCTATGTGGGGACCCTTCACACTATAGAACTTGGCTTGTATATTCCAATGATGAGCCTCCTCAAACGAGCTCTAGGTCTTCTTGAGCAAGCAAGTTAGATGCACCCCCACTAGTTCCCTTGGAGAGCTTTTAGCTCACATGTGCATCCGTTCTATGGAAATCCCTACTCCTCACATCATATCTATCATAAGGCCTTCTCTCGCCTATGATTGTCCTCATTGATGTGAGCCTTTCACACCTTTTTGTCTTCCTTTCCCTACACCTTTCTCTTTCGCCGTTTAGGTGTCAACTTTCTTGCTCACGCTCATCCATTGCATGAGTGCTCAAAATATCGAAAGGGAGTGGATCAGTTTGACTTGTACCTGGCTAGTGGTCTGGGGATGAGTCAAGATAAGAATACAAAGGAGACCAAGTGTGAAACTTTAGTAGATAGTTGTTCTCAACAAACTCTTTCTCTCTTTTTCCCAGTCCCCTGCTTGCACGCAAACACCATTTGGAGACATTCGAGTCATGGACAGCAAGAGCTCTTGCACCTTTATGTTCTTATGTTGCTTGTTTCAATGCTAATATAGACTCTTGCCTGTTATGACTTGAATTGAATTGCGTGATTTAATTGCTTTACTTAAAAGTCCTTGTATGGTTGTGTGGCATGTCAACACAGAAATTATGCTTGTTATTATTTACCTACTCGAGGACGAGCAGGAATTAAGCTTGGGGATGTTGATACGTCCCAAACGTATCTATAATTTCTGCTTGCTCCATGCATGTTTTGTGTGATATTGCTATGCTTTTGATACACTTTCATATCTTTTTATAACATATTTTGGAACTAACCTATTAATGGTTGCAAGAGTGCACAAGTTCTTATTTTTGTACTTTATGTGTAGGAATTACTTGGATAAAGGAAAAATCACAAAAAGGAGCCTTGTAGGAGTTGGACTCTAACTTTCCCGAAATCTGTCCCCACCAGACAGGTTTTAAAGATCGCCCAGGAAACGCTAGAGGACGGCCTCAAACGGAAAAACTTAAAACTACAAAGTTGTAGGGAATTTTTTTTCCGGTGGATTTACACATAAAATTCGGCCCAATCGGAGTTCGGATGCTTCCAGAAACACCGAAATACAGAAGACGTAATCTGGATGACGGGAATCCAAGAGTCTATATAAAGAGAGGAAACCTAGGTCAAAGGGCACCACGAAAATTCCTCCCCTTGGCAGCCGTTTTGAGCGGGAGATCAATCTCCACAGCAGCACAATCTCCAAGGAAGAAAAAGGGGCCAAGGGCCGCTGCCCCCAAGGGCCGTGGCCACCGCCGTGGCCGTGGGCGCCGCCGTCGTCGCCGTCTCCTTCATCTCCTCCGGGCTGCACCTCTCCATCAACAAATCTCTCTCTCTCTCACCATGTCCATGTGTGAGTAGTTCCTCCTCGGGGCTAAGGCTTGTATCTTGATCTATGTGGTTTCTCTCTCTCCCATGATGTGATCTTTCTTGTGATCATTGGCTATGTTAATCTAGGGTGATCCCATGATGTTTCCCCTTCTTCTATGTATTGAATTTGATGTACTCACTTGATACTATCTAGTATAATCCCCGAGACCATGGTGACAGCAGTCTATTGGACATGGGTTAGAAGAATATTTTCATGAGTGATTTCCTCTTTTGTGTGTGGATTGAAGATTGAGAGTCTTTTGGTGCTTGTCTTTGACTATTCTTTAGATATGTTGTGGTGATTGTGGTACTCTCTTTGGATGGCCGCGGTGACATTGGGAAATCCATAGATTGAGAGCTACGAACTCTGAGGTGTGCTTTTGTAGCCCTACACAATTCTCATCCTCTCTTGACCACAAAGGAATGACCTCCGAGTACGTCTCCATTGCATGTTTTATGGGAAATATCATGTGATTAGACTATGTTAATATTGTTGGGAGTTGCCACTAGTGAAAGTATGAAGCCTAGGCCTTGTTTCCATCATTGTTACACCGTTTGCACTCACTTTTGTTACTTGTTTCTTTGCTGCACTTTTAATTACAGATTTATATTACTTCGTTTTATCACACCTATCACCCATATTTTACCATCTCTTCGCCGAACTAGTGCACCTATACAACTCCTAGTTGTATTAGGTGTGTTGGGGACACAAGAGACTTCTTGTATCTTAATTGCAGGGTTGCTTGAGAGAGACCATCTTCAACCTCTACTTCCATGAGTTCGATAAACCTTAGGTCATCCACTTGAGGGAAATTCTCCTGTCCTACAAACCTCTGCGCTTGGAGGCCCAACATAGTCTACAAGAATATAAGCGTGCGTAGACATCAGGTGGCCGCCTGGGCCACCCCTGGCTCCCCTCTGGCCCCACTCAGGCTCTTCGCGAAGCTTCCTGTATGCTTATTTTTCCTATATTTTTCCCGGAATTTTTCTGGCACTTTTTATATGGAGGAAAACTGAAATAGAAAAACAGCAGAAAACAGGAATTGGCACTGTGGTGCACTGAGTTAATAGGTTAGTCCAAATATGATCAAAAGTGTAGGAAAGTGTATCTAGATCATAGCAATATCACACAAAACATGCATGGAGCAAGCAGAGATTATAGATACGTTTTGGACGTATCAGCCTTGTCCTTCCATATGCTTCTGATCATTCTCCGCCGCCGGTCGGTGCCCGTGTTCATTCATTTGTCTGGACGAGTACCTAGTTTTGTTTTGTTGTTGACATTGCTTGCCTTGCAGGGCCATGCTCCGGTGCCGTGTAATCCTCCGCAGCCGGAGGACGCCGATATTCTGGAAGAGCCTGATGCTTCCGCAGCTGATAATGCTGCGCCGGCTGTTGATTCTGAGATTGTGCTAGTGGAGACTGGAGATAGTGAGGACTCGAGTCCCTTTCGTGTGAAGCGATCGCGCCCTTTGGATGCTGAAGATCGTGATGCGTTAGGTGATGATGTCCCTCCTGCTGCTCCTTTTGCTGGGCCTTCCTCTTCGACTGCTGCTCCGGCCCCTCCTCCCAAGAGGGTCAGGCTTGGGAGGCTGGGGCGTCCTCGTGCTGCGCGTGTCGGGTAAGATTTGGCTGGACTTGTGCCCGTTCCTTTTTCCTTGTTCTTGCGTCTGATAATGCTTATTTTGTAGTGATGCGCCTGCTCCGGCTGCTTCGTGCACCAGCGCAGCTGCTACTGATCTGAAGTCGACGAGTTCTAGGGCGGAAGCCAAGCATCTTGAGGACCTCTCGGCTGCCGCTGGTCAATCTGGGCCGACGGCGACTCCTGTCGTTTCGACTGCGGGTGTAGTTCCTGGTGTGCCTTCTTTTGAGGCGCCTGGTGCTGTTGCTCCTGAGCCCAGGCCGACTGAACTTGGTCCTCCGTACTTTGTCCGTCTTGATCTGGCGATTGAAGATAAGGCCCGTGCTTTCGACCATGTCTCCAAGCTGGTAAGATGATTCGTGTCTGTGTTGCTTTATCATCGGGGGCACGGCAGTGCTCCCGATGGGAGTAGCCCCCGAGGTTAGAAGTAACTGTTTGCAGTTGCTTGTAGTTTTGTCTTTACTTAACACCTGATTGCCTGGTTCTTGCAGCCTGTTTTCCAGCACTGTGAGCGTTTGATTCTTGATGCTGAGCGTTGGCAACGGGCCCATGATTCTTCCCAGGATGCCTTATCTGCTATGGATGGTGAGTTTTATTTTTGCGCTGTTGAGATTTTGGGCGCTTCGTTTTTTGTTCTGAGTACTGTCTTGCCTTGCCGGTCGTCGCCAGGCTGCCGAGAAACAAGCCGAAAAGGCGGAAAAGGCGGTTTCCGTTCTCAAGGCTGCCTTGGCTTCCAAGGAGGCGGAGTTGCATGGTCAACATGAGGAGCTGGTTCGCCTTCGCCAGGCTGAGGACGCGCGTGCGCGGGTGGAGGCAGTCGAGGGCAAACGTCTTCGCGCCTTGGCGGGCTCGCTTGTGTGTAAGTTTGGCATTCAACCATTGATGTTTCTACTGTCTTCCCGTGATGACGTTTCTTTGCTTGGTGCAGCTGCTGTAGGTGCGAAGCCGATGGAGGCTGCTGCGTCGGGGTCTGGGATTCTCCAAGGTGTTGTCGATGTTGTTGCAGATGTTGTTGCAGTGGTCGAGGACGTCTGCGCCTGGGCTTCCAATCTTGTGGGTCTTGCGCACGAGCACCTTATGACGGAGGGTACGAAGGTGCCTGATGGCCTGGGCGCTCGGGTTGCTGCGTTCGGCCCGGATGGGAAACATATGGTGGAACTGGTGGCGGAGAGCGTGGTGAGTGGTTCTTCCACGGCCCTTGTCGTCCTTATAGGGCATGGGGTTTCCTTTGATGATTCCTTGGTTGAGGCCATCCCGGACTATTCTGATGAGCAGGACGACCGAGCCGATAGGCTAGCTCGTCGCCTGCAACAAGTTGTAGATGCTCAGGGTCCCCCTGTCGTAGGTGGGGGGGAGGCACAGTAGTGTTGCGCCGCTTTGCAACTTTGTCTGTAATTCGTGACTCCGTTGTGATGGTTGATCTTTTGCTACTTTTATCTGAGTGACTGCTTGGCTGTTCCTCTTGCTGTTTTTGATTTGTTTTGTTCGTCCTGCGGTAGGCCACTCCGGGCGTTCTTCGTCTGTGGAGTTCCCTGAAGGATGACGCTCGTGAGGGTGCGTACGAGTCTGTTTGCTTGCGGCTGAAGGACGTTGAGCGGGAGATTGTCCAACTGAAGGGATCCGTCGCCGTTCAGCGTACTTGGCGCGAGCGTGCCGAGTCCGTGGTTGAGGGCCTTGCTTCGTGGGTGGTGAAGTTGTCCGACCTCCTGCGGGGTGAGTCTTGCCTCTGCTTGGTTGCTTGATTCCGCTTAGCGGGTTTTTGCCGTCTCTGTCTTGATCGTAGTTTTTGACTTTCGAAGTGCTGGCAGGGCGAACTCGGGATGAAGAGAGGGCCGTTCAGTCAGAGATGTCGCGGCTTGATGATCCTAGTGTGCAGGCGAGCAATCCCTTTTGGGAAGATGGGGCTCGTGCTCGAGCGTTTGCTTTGCTTCGTCTCCGAGTTGAGCGGGTACCGGATGCTCTCAAATACTGCCAGCGGGTATTGGGTGGTATCCATGCTGAGTTCTATCCGTTGGAGGTGGTTCCTTCGTCCCTTGAGAAGCTCTGTCGCATATTTTCTCAGCCTGCCGAGTTACGTCCAGTGATGGATCATCAGATTCGTGCTGGAGCCCGAGCTGCTTTGGGTTTGGTCCATAGTCATTGGCCAGGGGTGGATTTTTCTCAGGTGGTGGCGGGTCCTCCAGGCGGTAGGGATCATCCGATGAATGAGCACTATGTGGCTGTAGATAGGCATGCGCACCAGGTTGTGAGGCGAGTTTGCGAAGAGAACGACCGCCATCTGGGTGCACTTATTAAGGCGAAGTTGGAGCCTAAAGATTAGGTGCTTCCCTTCGTTGTATATGCTTCTTATTCTATGTTGTCTTGGAGGGTCGTCTGCGTTTGTAGTTGCGGGGGTTCGCCTTGGGGGTGGCTGCTTCGGCGAGCTCCCGAGTGCCAAGTTAATGTGCCGCGGTTGCGGAGGACGCCTCAGAGGGTGGCTGCTTCGGCGAGCCCCCGAGTGCCACGTTAATGTGCTGCGATTGCGGAGGACTCCTCGGAGGGTGGCTGCTTCGGCGAGCCCCCGAGTGCCAAGTTAATGTGTCGCGATTGCGGAGGACGCCTCGGGGGGTGGACGCTTCGGCGAGCCCCCGAGTGCCAAGTTTAACGTGCCGCGATTGCGGAGGACGCCTCGGGGGGTGGCTGCTTCGGCGAGCCCCCGAGTGCCAAGTTAATGTGCCGCGGTTGCGGAGGACGCCTCGGGGGGTGGCTGCTTCGGCGAGCCCCCGAGTGCCAAGTTAGTGTGCCGCGGTTGCGGAGGACGCCTCGGGGGGTGGCTGCTTCGGCGAGCCCCCGAGTGCCAGGTTAATGTGCCGCGATTTCGGAGGACGCCTCGGGGGGTGGCCTCTTCGGCGAGCCCCCGAGTGCCAAGTTAATGTGCCGCGGTTGCGGAGGACGCCTCGGGGGGTGGCTGCTTCGGCGAGCCCCCGAGTGCCAGGTTAATGTGCCGCGATTGCAGAGGACGCCTCGGGGGGTGGCTGCTTCGGCGAGCCCCCGAGTGCCAGGTTAATGTGCCGCGATTGCGGAGGACGCCTCGGGGGGTGGCTGCTTCGGCGAGCCCCCGAGTGCCAGGTTAATGTGCCGCGATTGCGGAGGACGCCTCGGGGGGTGGCTGCTTCGGCGAGCCCCCGAGTGCCTAGTTAATGTGCCGCGATTGCGGAGGACGCCTCGGGGGTTGGCTGCTTCGGCGAGCCCCCGAGTACCACGTTAATGTGCCGCGATTGCGGAGGACGCCTCGAGGGGTGGCTGCTTCGGCGGGCCCCCGAGTGCCAAGAAATTTTGGGGAAAAATATCTATGTAATATCTTTCCTGCTGTCTCTTACAAAGAGTAGGAGGGCTCTGTTGAGGACAGGTCCCTTTTGCTTATAGCGATGATGTAGTGGCCTTAAGGGCCTGGTAGCTTTGTCTCCCAGTGTCGGGTTTCTTCAGGCAATGTTCCTTTCTTTCTACGGGAGCACTTCTTCTGCGAGTCCCGTGGTTCTGCTGCCTTGGTGGGCTACGAATGCTTCTGCTATCTTGTGGAATTCTTTGTCGCAGCGGTCGGATCTGACGAAACTGCCGCTGATTGTGATGACCCGTGTGGGCCTGGCATCTTCAGCTTGAGGTAGGCGTAATGGGGTACGGCCATGGAGCGAGCGAAAGCTGGTCGCCCGAGGATTGCGTGGTATTGCGACTTCCAGTCGACCACTTCAAAGTCAAGCGTTTCCTTGCGGAAGTTTGTCGTGTTCCCAAAGACTACCTCCAGGCTTATCCTTCCGAGGGGGTAGACTGCTTTTCCTGGTACGATCCCGTGGAAGGTTGTGTCTGAGGACTTGAGTGCGCTGTTTTGGATGAGCATGTCGTCGAGTGTTCGGGTGAAGATAATGTTGATCCCGCTGCCGCCGTCCATGAATACTCGCGACATGTCGTAATTTCCGATTCTGGCCTCGAGTACTAGCGCGGCGTGCCCTGGTTGGGGAACGACTGGCGGGTGGTCGTCCCGGGAGAAGGAGTTTTCTGTCTCCGACCCGCGCAGGTACTCTGGGACGGCCGGGTGTGCGGAGGTTGCCAGGAAGACTTGTCTGGTGACTTGTTTCTGCTGCCTGTTGGAAGGTCTGCCTTCTTGTATCATGTAGATCCTCCCGTGGGCTTCTGGGTACTGGTTTTCTTCTTCTGGTGTCCTTTGCCGTTCCTGGATGGCGTCCACCTGTCTTGTTGGCAGAGGGGGGGCTGGTGGCGCATCGTGGGCGACTGGCCCAACTGCTATGCTTGCGAGTGGTCGTGTTGTTGCGGCCGCGGAGCGGCTTTTCTCCTCGGCCAACTCGTTGAAGCTTCTGCAATTCCTGAGGGTGTGGGATGATCTGAGCTCTCCTCGCTCGTTTCTGAATCCGTGTATAGAGCACGGTCCGTCGAGTTCTTTGGCGGAGCGGAATGCGCGAGTGCCGTCGCGTGGCTGCCTTGTCCTCCATTCTCGTCTCTAAGCCTCGGGCTCGTCTTGTGGGTTGTCTCGTCGCTGTGGTCTGTTGTCATCACGGTGTCTGCCGTTCTGGTCGTTCGAGAAACCGGCGGCGACCATGTCAGGTCCTCTGTCGTTGTAGAAGTTTCGTCTGGGTCGCTTCCTTCTTCTGTCGTCTCCTCTATCTCCGTTGTAGACGTAGTCGTGCTCTGATCGTGCAGTGTGGGTTTCTGTTTCATTACAAACGGAGTCTTCTCCGTCCGCCCAGCTGTTGGCTAGTTCTAACAGCCGTGCGAGTGTTCGGACTTTCATCTGTCCGAGCTGCTCCTTGAATTCAACGCGCTGAAGACCTCGCATGAATGCGTCGATCGCACTTTCGTCCAAGATGTCTTCCGCTGAATTCTTGAGTATCGTCCATCGCTGGATGTATGCTCACAGGGCCTCCCTTGTTCCTTGTTTGCATGCCCGCAGCTCCTCGAGTGAGGCTGGTCGCTTGTATGTGGATTTGAAGTTTTCTATGAAGGCTCCTCGGAACTGGCTCCAGGAGCTGATGGATCCGCGCTGAAGATTTTTCAGCCAATGTCGAGCGGAGCTCTCGAGCATGAGCTGCACGTACTGCATTGTCGTGACGTTGGTTCCTCTTTGAAACTTGACTGCTGTTAGGTAGTCGTCGAGCCATGCCTCCGGCTCCTCGAGTCCGTTGTATTTTAGTGTCGTGGAGTTCAGTTTGAACCTGTTTGGCATACGTGTCTCACGTATGGCACATGTGAAGCAGAGTGCTCCACATGGCTCGATTTCTTCGTCGGAAGCCTCTTCGTCCGAGTACTCCTCGCGTGCTGCACGTCTTCGCCTGCTGCGGTTGACTCTGTTCTGCGTGATGTCGTCTCGCGCATCTCGCCGAGTGCTCCGGCGCCTGTTGTTGTCGTCGTTGTCGTGTTTCTTGTACTTGTCGAGGCGCCTGCGCCTGTCGTCATTACTGTCGTCTTCATCGTCTGGTGAACTGGGGTCCCTGTCCGGTGTCCGCTCGCGAGTCTGCCGTTTTGCGCTGGATTTCTTAGGTACCGAGGCATCGATAGCGTCCTTCATTATCTGCAAAGCTATGGAAGTGTAGCGATCTGTCTTGCCCTTTCTGCTTTTCTGCGCACGGGACAGGTAGTTCTGGGCGCTTATGAGTGCTTCTGCCGGAGTGAGGGGCTCTTCTTCGTCGTCGTCGTCCTCCGATCTGAAGTCATCTTCCAGTTTCCGCACTACTCTCGCCCTTTCTGTCTTCCGCAGGTTGTTGAGTTTTGATCTGTTGCGGATGGGGGAGTCGTGGCCTGGCGAGTCACTTCTGGGAGATTGTCTGCGACTGCTTTTCCTTTCGGGTTCTGCTTTTGCTTGCTTCTCCATGGCTAGGCGTCACCGTCTCGTCTGCTTGGTTAACTCACCCGCTAACTTGTTGTATGCCCTTAGCTCGTCTCTTGAGGCATCTGATGGTAGTAACCTGCCGAGGGCTACTGCTTCCTTTACCATTGCCATTGATTCCTTGGACAAGTATATTTTTTCTTTGGGTGGTTCGCCCGCCGCTGCAACCGGGGTTTGCTGCCTGCTGCGTGATGGTTGGCTGCCTTGGCCGAGTGCTTGCTGTTTGCTGCTTAGCGGCTGACTGCTTTTTTGATTGTTGGGTCCTTGTTCCACCGGGACTTTCTTTGGTATGGTCCCCGGTTCTCCTAGCTGTATGATCATCTGACTGATGTTGCCGGGACCTGCCGCCCTGTTGGTGGTTGGGGTGTTTTGACGAGTGCCCGGGTCGTCGATTCGCTCGTTGTTACCTGACACTGATGCGCCAACTTCTGCCATGAACACCTGCGATGGTGTCCTTGCCGTCTCCTTGCTGATACGTGCGATCGTGCTTCTCCATGATGGGGCTTCACTCGAGCGGTCGTGAGTGGCGTGGAGCCGTGAGTTGGGTGGGTAGCTACGACCGCCAGATAGGTTGGCCGTGCGGGCGGCGTCTGCTACGATCATCGCTGCAGGTGTTGCCGTGGGCGCACGGGTGTCGTCGATCAGGCAAAGGGTACCCCAATGGTTGATGTAGATCTGATACGCTCCGAAGATCAGATTGACGCCGGAGTGTAGATTGGTGAAGACTGGCTTGAGGGCCGGGAGGTGGGCCGTGAATCCGAGGGACTCAAACAAGTTGGATCTTGCCGGAGCCGTCGAGTCGATGAGTGCTGATGATGATGAGGTCGCCGAGATCGCGTTCCCAACCTGCGCGGTTCCCACAGACGGCGCCAATTGAAGGGGATCAACCCCGGCAAATCCCATGGTCAGGGACCCTGGGTTAGTCATGAGATGCACAGGTTGGACGATGGCTCCTCGGCAAACAGGAAGGCTCGCTCCCGCTCGATATTATTGATGGGGGAGATGCGATTACAGTGGAGGCCAAGGCTGGAGCGCTCAAGGCTAGGGTTTACAGGTGATATTAGCTGTCTTTGGCGTCGCCCCTCCTATCCCTTATATACCGGGCTAGGTCTCGGGGAGTTCATCTACGTTTACAGGTAAGCTTTCCTAACCCTAGCTTGCTCCGTACGACAGGTTTCACACTTTCCTTGTGAGTCGCAGACTCCTACGTCGGTGCCAAATATTGGGCCGAGGCTGTATCTTCATGGGCCTTCCGTCTTCATGGACACCAGGTAGGCTTATCCGTAGGAGTCGGGGGTCACCCCCTCGTCACCCAGGTTGAAGAAGTCATCTTGGATTGGCGATGTTTAGGTCTGAAATAGGAGCATTTAGGTTCTAAGGAGTAATTGCATGTGATCGAGGATGTTGCTGACCTGAAATGTGCGAAGGCAATCTCATGCCGACAAGCTTTGTGCCTTGAAAGCGGTATAAATCCGAGGAAGGCTAAAATTGCTTTGTATTAACTCTATGATCATCGAGGATATCATCAACCTGAAAAGGAAGATGAATGATGTGAAGTTTTGCTATTAAAGAAGAGAAAACATCATTTTAGATGCTCACAATATTGCTAAATTTTTGTTAAGTCTAGCTCCGGGCTGAAATGTCTGGCTTGGTGAACCCTTGGAATCTGTAAAACTCTTCATTACCAATGAATAGATAAGCTCAACATATTTCAATGCCACAAAATTCAGATCTAACCAAAAATGAACAAATGGATCTGTTAATTGGGTTGCAAGGTAGCGGTTGCATGGGAGTTCACGTGCTTGTGCACGTGATGAGCCGGTCCGACACACTATTAAACGGGTCTTGTTTGGACCGCGTTTCATCTTAAATGGTGTCCGGTCATGAGGCCATACACGACTTGTTTGTTATTTTATTTTAATGTGTAAATCTAATAATGTACCATTTTCGCCCCTGTAATTCTTCTCAAGAATTATGGAACGGAGGAAGTATTTTTAGTCTTTTTATAGAGCTACCTTTACTACTAAAACCGCAGTTCATACGTCGTTTGATATTTAGGCTTTCACAAAATTATATTACTATATATATTATATTAACGCAATCAAATCAAATTATATATTTCCAAAATCTATATCTATACCTACTAATAAAGGACGATCAATTTCTCTGAAATATTCGTTTGTTATTATATTGCCATCGTGGAGAAAAACGATTCGCGATGCTCCATACGATTTCTTTAGTCTCGCTACAGTTCGTATGTACGTGTGGCTGGCTTCCAGATCGTACGACACCATGTTGGGCCGCAACTGTGTTTTGTGGACGGGCCTGCGCCACATAACACATCAGCCTATGGCAAGGTCTGGAGAAAGGGCGGCGGCGGCTGCATTTGTTCGAGACAACGAGGGGCATTACATGGGATCCTCATCCCTCGTGATGCAAGGCGTTGGCAATGACCGTTGCTTGGCAGCAATAGAATGCAGGGAGGCGCAAGCTTTAGCCCAGGACCTCACGCTGCAACACATTATTATCACATGTGAAGACCGAAGCTTGGTGGAGGACATCAGACAGGGGACTGAAGGACTACATGCAATGATAGTGAAAGAGATCAAGCCCAATATGCGGTTTTTTCAATCTTGTATCTTTACTTTTGACAAAAGAACTAGGGGTAGTGAGGTAGTTAAAGTGGGTAAATTTAGTTCTTTCTTAGATCCTGATAGGCATGTGTGACTCCTAGGCCCACATGACCCAGATTGTATTCCGGCTGTTTTGAACTTGGTTGAATAAATGTTTTATTTACACTAAAAAAATGTGATGTCTGTTGCTAAAAAAACTAACCGCTGTCTAGCTCGGTCTTTGGTCTGTGCCAACGGAAGTAAGGAAATTAAGAGGTGCATAATTAAAGTAAGAACTTATGCCAAGGGATGGCCAAACTTAAAATAATCACTAGAGCAATCCACCTCTTTTAATTAAGAGGTGCATATTGGTGGTGGATTTAGCTCTAATAAAAAAATAAAAAATTGATTGAAAAATATGGATTGTGCATATACTAATGAGAAATCAAGAGGAACGTGTGTGGGGATTTTAAAGAATATTTTAATATTTATGTATATGCCCATATTATTAAAATGTATTATATACAAATTTCTTGACATAGATAGAGAAAGATAGAGAAGCGAGGATCGTCCTTCTGAAATATAAGACGTTGATTATAATTATTAGTGTTTTGATATTATTATTTTCCGTTGCAACACTCGGACATTTGTGCTAGACTAGCAAAATTATTTGAGACAACTACAAAAAGCAAAGTTATTTGAGTGATATTTTTTCCTGATTTCATAAAAAAAATTAATCAATTAGAACGCGGGGGATTTTAAAGAATATTTTAACTATTTATGTCTATGTCTATAATTAAAAATTCAATAATATACAAATATATTACTCCCTCCGATCCAAATTAATTGACACATACTTAGTACAACTCTATACTAAAGTTATATTAAGTGTGCGTCAATTAATATGGATCGGAGGGAGTACATACAAATCTATTGACATAAATTTGTCGTGATCAGACAACGATACTGTGAGAGTAATAGATAGATAAGCAATGATCGTCCTTCTGAAATAGAAGACGTTGATTATAATTAAGTGTATTTAATATATTTTTTCTCTTCCGTTGCAACGCACGGCCATTTGTACTAGTAATAACTAACGAATATTCTACAATAGAAGGTATTAAAGGATCCGTACAATTTGTTTTAACAAAATTTGCAAAAAAATAAAAAAAAACCCTTGCCTTGCTCCACAAAACCTCTCAACGCGAAGACCCCACCCATTAAACCCTAGACTAGAAGTCGAGTCTTCCCTTGCTCCCGCAACCGCCATCGCCGCCGCAGCCACCATGGGCTCCTCCAAGCTCTCCATGTCCTCCCAGAAGCGGAAACAAGTCGCCCCGCCGCTGAGTCGGACTCCGAGCCGGAGGAGACGTTCAACGCTACAGCCGTTGCCGAGGAATTCAACCAAGAGGAGCAGCCGCAGCAGCACTCGGAGGCAGGAGACGAGCACCATCAGCATGAGAAGGAGGCGCAGGAGACGGGAGAGGGGGAAAAGAAGGAGACGAGCGAGGAGGGCTCGGGAATCCTCACTAGCATGCTGATACGTCCCAAAGGTATCTATAATTTCTGCTTAATCCATGCATATTTTTTGTGACTTTGCCATATTTTGCTTGAACTTTTATACACTTTTGAGCATATTTGGACTAATCTATTAACCCAGTGCACCCAGCTGTTAGTTGTTGTTTTCTGCAGTTTTTGTGTTTCAGGTTTTTCGGCCATTAAAAGTGCTCCAAAAAATCCGGAAAAATCAGATAAAAAATCAGCGACCCGGAATCTTCCGGAAATACCAAAGGAGGGAAGGGGGGCCACCACAGGGACTCCAGAAGGTTCCCTGGCGCGGCCCCACCCTAGGCCGCGCCAGGGAGCCTCCTGGCTGCCCTGTGGACCCTCTCGGTGCCCCCCTTCGCCTATATTTACCTCCCGTGACGGAAACCTCTAATATCGATCTCTTTTCCACGATCTCGCCTCTGTACCGCCGCCGCCGCCGTTTCTAGATCGGGGCTGCCTGGAGAAGCTGCCCCGGCACCCTGCCGGGAGGAGGAACCCCCTCCGGGAGACCATCCATAGCCATGGACGCCTCCCGTATGTATCGTGAGTAGTCCCCCTTGGACCATGGGTCCGTGACCAGTAGCTATGTAATGTACTTCTCTCCCCTCTTTGTGCTTCCACTTTCGAGACCTCGTGAGCTGCCTCACATGATCGAGCCACTTCTGTAATTTTCTGTTGTTGCTATGCTGAGTTTGCTGGGATCTGATGGATTATGAGACTATGTTCAGATTGTGATGAGTAATATATTTGGTTCTTATCTTTTATATTTTGTTCTTGAGTAAATTATTGCATGTTCTCCGTTGCCGTATTTTACTTTGGCCAAGTATTTTGTTGCAACTCCAAGAGGGAGCGTTATGCTTGATTGTGGGTTCAGCCCCTTGATGTCTAGCTTGAGTGACAGAAACATGAGACTAGGGGATGTGTTGTTGCCACCAGGGATAAAACAACGGTGCTTGTATCCGCGGGTGCAAGGATTGTTTACTTTACGCAAAGTTCTTTTAATGCAGTTGTCTATTGCTTTGAGTTTACACTTTGGGTGGGATTCGCAACTTAATACCAGCGAGATGTTCTGGATAGATATCTCAAGGTGGATGATTCGTAGTAGATGCAGTTGTATTTCGGTCTACTTACCTTGGCGTACTTCCCATTGCTTTTGAGCCCTTCCTTTCTTTGCAGCATAGTTAGCATTGCGGTGCCTTCATAATCCTGTCAATTGACCAACTGTGATTTGTTTACGTCGCTAGCACTTTTATCGTCTTTTGGGAGAGAGAGACATCACTAGTGAAAATCACGGGACCCCGGTCCATCTTCACATTATTGTTTACACCTTCAATTTACTTTCAGTAGCCACTATTATTATCTCTTGCGTTAATCCTTTGTAAACAGCAAGGCCGGAGGAATTGACAACTCCTCTGTACTCGTTGGGAGCAAAGTTATATGTATCTGTGTGCAGGTCCACGTCAAGCGCCGTGACACCTTCTTGTATCTCTTGGAGTCCTACTGGTTCGATAACCTTGGTATCTTCACCGAGGGAAATTTGCTGCTACGCTACATCTCACCTTCCACTTGGGGTAAGCAACGAGGAGTGAGAGATCCTCACCGTATCAAGCCAATTTCTGGCGCCGTTGCCGGGGACTCCAGTCTACAAGATAGGGGACTTGCACACTATCTTTTATCTTTGCTTTTTAGTCTTGTTAGTTTACCTTTCAGTTTTTACTTTTGTGTCCCTTATCAAAAATACCAAAAATACCTGCTGCTACTATGGGTCCCAATGAAAACACCAAGTTGTGTGACTTCACCAGTCACAACAACAGTGACTTTATCTGCACTCCTATTGCCACACCTGCCACTTCAGCTACCTCTTATGAAATTAAACCTTCTTTGCTAAACCTTGTTATGAGAGATCAATTCTCTGGTGCTGGAGATGATGCTGCTTTACGCTTGAATAATTTTGTTGAATTATGTGATATGCAAAAGTATAAAGAAGTAGAAGGTGATGTTGTTAAGCTCAAGCTTTTTCCTTTCTCTTTGAGGGACGGAGCTAAAATCTGGTTTCAATCTTTGCCTAGGAATAGCATAGATTCTTGGGATAAGTGCAAAGATTCTTTTATTGGGAAGTACTACCCACCTGCTAAGATTATCCAATTGAGGAGTAACATTATGAATTTCAGGCAATTGGATAATGAACACGTTGCCCAAGCTTGGGAACGTATGAAGACGCTTGTCAAGAACTGCCCCACACATGGACTGACTACCTGGATGGTTATCCAGACTTTTTATGCAGGCTTGAACTTTACCTCGCGAAACCTGTTAGATTCGGCCACGGGAGGAACTTTTATGTCAACCACACTTGGTGCTGCCACAAAGCTACTTGATGATATGATGTTGAACTACTCTCAGTGGCACACCGAAAGATCTCCAACTGGTAAGAAGGTAAATTATGTCGAGGAGATCTCCTCTCTAAATGAAAAGGTTGACCTTATCATGTCTCTACTTACCAAGCAAGCTCCTATTGATCCTCAAGATGTTCCTTTAAATTCTTTGGTTGCTCAGGAACAAGTAGATGTGAACTTTATCTCTAGAAACAACTTTAATAATAATGCTTATAGGAGTAATTTTGGTAGCAACAATCCTAGGCCTTTCCCATCCAACAACTATGGGAACGGTAATAGCAACTCCTACAGCCAGAATTATAAGGAAAGAGACCTACCCAGCTATGAGAAACTTATAGAAATAGAAAAAGGCACCAAAAGCTATATGCACACACAATTTGAACAAAACAAGGCCTTTTCCAGACAGTTAGATGAGCACTCCTCTATCCTGCAAAACATTAGCAAAAAACTTGAGAGCCTGAATAGTGACATTTCCAGCCTCCAAACTAGACTCACTACCATTGAGACCTATGTTTTAAACATGTCTCACACCCAATCTACCTTGATAAACCAGATGGCAGCCAAACCAGAAGTCATTCCCAAGGAAGAGGATAGAATTAAGAGCCTTCCTACCTACCAAATAGTAGCTACTATCCAAGTAGTTGAGGATGTCCAAACTGTTAGCACCCATCACACCCCTAGTCCCACTGGACCTATCAATGGTGATGCTACCACCTCAACCTTAGATGAAGAAACCTCTATGAACATAGAGGCTTTCAAACAAGTAAGCTTAAATGATATCACTACCTCCTTGATAGATAGTAGTGATCTAGACTTTGACAACTGCACTTTACCTGAAGTGATTGGTTTCCTACACAAGATGTCTAGAGACCCCCACACTAGCACACTTAATCTTGCCTTCACAGAGCATATCAGCAATGCTCTAATCAAAGTTAGGGAGCAGAAGCTTAGACTAGAAGCCTCCATACCTAGGAAGCTAGAAGATGGTTGGGATCCTATGATAAAAATCAAATTGAATAACTTCTCTTGTTATGCTCTTTGTGATGTTGGAGCAAGTACCTCTGTTATGCCCAAAAGAATGTATGATATGCTTGAATTGAAACCTTTTGATCCTTGTTCTTTTGGTGTTCGTCTTTTTGATTCTTCCGTAAAGAAGCCTTTGGGGAAGATCGACGATGTTCTTATCATTGCCAATGACAATTATGTTCCCGTTGATTTCACTATTATGGACATTGAATGTGAACCTTCTTGTCCAATTATTTTGGGACGTCCTTTTCTTTGCACAGTTGGTGCTGTTATTGACATGAAAGAGGGGAATATCAAATTCCAATTCCCTCTCAAGAAAGGGATGGAACATTTCCTTAGGAAAAAGATTAAGTTACCTTTTGAGTCCGTCACACGGGCTAGTTATTCTCTTGAAAAGACTTGATCTTTTGCTTTAAGTCTAGCTAATGGCTTTAAAGAAGCGCTTTCGGGAGGCAGCCCGCAACGAATTTAGGTTTTCCTTTTTGCTTTTCTTCTGTTTTTAGTGGTCTTGATGATTGTTACTACTGTAGCAACATCATTGTATCTTTACTTTTCAAGCTTTGTGTCTTTTATAGCCTCATACGACAAGGGAAGTAAAAGTTGTGACATGCTGTCTAGAAAACAGATTCTGTCCTCGTGACTAGAAAAATCATGGAAAAATCCCAGTTCATATTTTTGAGCTGAAATTTTTACACAGCGTGATCTATACAATTAAGAAACTTGCGTCTGTACTGAGTTTTTTTATTTGAGTTGCAGAAGTACCCCTAAAAAATTCGTTTCTACCTGCTGGTATGCTTTTCACAGATTCTGTCCTGTTTTGCCTTTTCTTCGTTTTGCGAACCTAAAGCTTGCTTTTTCTTTGCAAAAACCTTTTGTCACTCTTGAGAAACAGTAGCTCTTCAAGGTTATCTTTATTTCCATTAGAGAAAAAAATTTATTTTAGTAGGTACTAACCTCTCTAATCAGTCTACAATGAGTTATGTATGAAGGGATTTTTCAAGTGCACGATGGAAGATGATGAAAGAAGATCTTGGAGTGTCAAACGCTCAAGCTTGGGGTTGCCCATGTGCACCCCCAATAAATATTCAAAGAGACTCAAGAATCTAAGCTTGGGGATTCCCCCGTGCATCCCTTTCTTCATCAACAATTATCAGTTCGTCTCTCGTTGCACTATATTTTTATCACTTCATGCGTTATGTGCTATACTTGGAGCGTCTCGCTCTTTACTTTTCTAGATTTGTTTTTGCTTTGTTTGCTGTAGTAACAAGTTAGACCCCAACTTACTCTTTTGTGTGGGAGAGATACACGCTCCGCTTGAACTAGAATTCCTCATAGGATTTGCATGCTTATTATTTTAGCTGTGAGTTGTTCTTTTTCTTTTCTTAGCTGCTGCTCTGTTTAGTTGTAGTTCTTTCAGTTTTTCTAGATCTTTTCTTTTGTTTTAGGTTGAACTTTCTATAGGTTGCATGTTTTATCTTGTTAGAGAGTTTGCCTGTTGCACTGAGTTTTGTGTCTTGACTAGAAGTAGGTAGTTGAAGTTGATTTTCTCTTTGTAGTAGTAACTTGCAATAGTTTTGAGGTATTGACTAGAGTAATGTTTGAACTTTTGGTGTCAAGACCTCGAGCCTATTAGTGATATATGTTGTATTTTGGGCAATCCATGTGTTTTTCGAAAACCAAAAACCCCCGTTGAGAACTCTAGCTACTATATGGATCACTAACCTCTGGAGGGTTTGAATATTACAGAACACTCACGTACCATGAGTCGAGGATGCGCAAGGATAACCAAACCCCCATACACTCCTCCTCGGGGTACTTGTCTCTTTGTGAACCTCCTGATTAGATTGAGAGTTACCGATAATAAGTGCATGAGTTCTTCAGACTAATGTGAGTATTCGAAAGTTGACACTTCCACCCACCTATACTTTTTCTAGCCTCTTCGGTACCGTGCATTGCCCTTTCTCACCTTGAGAGTTGGCGCATACTTCGCCGGTGCATCCAAACCCTTGGCACGATACGCTCGGTCATCATAAACTTCCTTATATCTTTCCTCAAAACAGCCACCATACCTACCTACAAGGCATTTCCATAGCCTTTCTGAGATACATTGCCATGCAACATCCACCTTCTCATGACTTGATCTTCATGTCATACATGCTACTTGCTTGATCGATGAGCCGCATGCTAGTTGGGACTTGCCCTAATCATTGCTACATGACGCGCTAGTATCATTGCATATCCTGCTATCCTGGCAGAGGCATACATTTGCATCATGATAGTTATATCTTCTTTATGTGAGTACCTTTGTAAAGTGTGAAAGATCTCCTATATTCTTGTAAAATATAGAGTGGTTCCCCTAAAGTGAGGAAAAGATCCCAAAGAGGACAAAATCAAAAGATCCCAAAGAGGACAAATGAGAGTTAAATAGAAAGAGCCATTGAGGCCACCCAAAAAATAAAAATAAAAGAAACATAAAAATAAAAAGAGCGAAGGGGCACACTACTATTCCTTTTGAGAGATCCACACTAGTACTTCATCCTCTATCCCTTGTACTCCATAGAGATCATCATCATGCATATAGCTATGTGGGGACCTTCACACTATAAAACTTGGCTTGTATATTCCAATGATGAGCCTCCTCAAACGAGCTCTAGGTCTTCTTGAGCAAGCAAGTTAGATGCACCCCCACTAGTTCCCTTGGAGAGCTTTTAGCTGACATGTGCATCCGTTGCATGGCAATCCCTACTCCTCACATCATATCTATCATATGGCCTTCTCTCGCCTATGATTGTCCTCATTGATATGAGCCTTTCACACCTTTTTGTCTTCCTCCTCCACCTTCTTTCTGTTTCGCCTTTTAGGTGTCAACTTTCTTGCTCACGCTCATCCATTGCATGAGTGCTCAAAATATCGAAAGGGAGTGGATAATTTGACTTGTACCTGGCTAGTGGTCTGGGGACGAGTCAAGATAAGAATCCAAAGGAGACTAAGTGTGAAACTTTAGTAGATAGTTGTTCTCAACAACCTTTTTTCTCTCTTTTTCCCAATTCCCTGCTTGCACGCAAACACCATCTGGAGACATTCGAGTCACGGACAACGAGAGCTCTTGCACCTTTTGTTCTTTTGCTGCTTGTGTCAATGCTAATATAGACTCTTGCTTGTTAAGACTTGAATTGAATTGCATGCTTTGATTGCTTTACTTAAAAGTCCTTATATGGTTGTGTTGCATGTCACCACAGAAATTATGCTTCTTATCATTTACGTACTCGAGGACGAGCAGGAATTAAGCTTGGGGATGTTGATACGTCCCAAACGTATCTATAATTTATGCTTGCTCCATGCATGTTTTGTGTGACTTTGCCATGTTTTGCTTGAACTTTTATACACTTTTGAGCATATTTGGACTAATCTATTAACCCAGTGCACCCAACTGCCAGTTGTTGTTTTCTGCTGTTTTTGTGTTTCAGGTTTTCCGGCCATTAAAAGTGCTCCAAAAAATCCGGAAAAATCAGATAAAAAATCAGCGACCCGAAAGCTTTCGGAAACACCAAAGGAGGGAAGGGGGGCCACCACAGGGACTCCAGAAGGGTCCCTGGCGCGGCCCCACCCTAGGTCGCGCCAGGGAGCCTCCTGGCTGCCTTTTGGCCCCTCTCGGTGCCCCCTTCGCCTATATTTACCCCCCGTGACGGAAACCCCTAATATCGATCTCTTTTCCGCAATCTCGCCTCTGTACCGCCGCCGCCGCCGTTTCTAGATCGGGGCTGCCTGGAGAAGCTGCCCCGGCACCCTGCCGGGAGGAGGAACCCCCTCCGGGAGACCATCCATAGCCATGGACGCCTCCCGTATGTACCGTGAGTAGTCCCCCTTGGACCATGGGTCCGTGACCAGTAGCTATGTGATGTACTTCTCTCCCCTCTTTGTGCTTCCACTTTTGAGACCTCGTGAGCTGCCTCACATGATCGAGGCACTTCTGTAATTTTCTGTTGTTGCTATGCTGAGTTTGTTGGGATCTGATGGATTATGAGACTATGTTCAGATTGTGATGAGTAATATATTTGGTTCTTCTCTTTTATATTTTGTTCTTGAGTAAATTCTTGCATGTTCTCCGTTGCCGTATTTTACTTTGGCCAAGTATTTTGTTGCAACTCCAAGAGGGAGCGTTATGCTTGATTGTGGGTTCAGCCCCTTGATGTCTAGCTTGAGTGTTAGAAACATGAGACTAGGGGATGTGCTGTTGCCACCAGGGATAAAACAACGGTGCTTGTATCCGCGGGTGCAAGGATTGTTTACTTTACGCAAAGTTCTTTTAATGCAGTTTTCTATTGCTTTGAGTTTACACTTTGGGTGGGATTCACAACTTAATACCAGCGAGATGTTCTGGATAGATATCTCAAGGTGGATGATTCGTAGTAGATGCAGTTGTATTTCGGTCTACTTACCTTGGCGTACTTCCCATTGCTTTTGAGCCCTTCCTTTCTTTGCAGCATAGTTAGCATTGCGGTGCCTTCATAATCCTGTCAATTGACCAACTGTGATTTGTTTACCTCGCTAGCACTTTTATCGTCTTTTGGGAGAGAGAGACATCACTAGTGAAAATCACGGGACCCCGGTCCATCTTCACATTATTGTTTACACCTTCAATTTACTTTCAGTAGCCACTATTATTATCTCTTGCGTTAATCCTTTGTAAACAGAAAGGCCGGAGGAATTGACAACTCCTCTGTACTCGTTGGGAGCAAAGTTATATGTATCTGTGTGCAGGTCCACGTCAAGCGCCGTGACACCTTCTTGTATCTCTTGGAGTCCTACTAGTTCGATAACCTTGGTATCTCCACCGAGGGAAATTTGCTGCTACGCTACATCTCACATTCCACTTGGGGTAACCAACGAGGAGTGAGAGATCCTCACCGTATCACATGCTCTTCTCGGAGCTCCCCATCTCCGAGCCCACTGCCAGCGCCATCAGGGAGATGAACTACACCCACCTCGCCCAAGTGCGTCCCCGAACTGGTCTCCATGAAACCTCGCAATAGATATATGTGTCTCGTGTTCTGTAGTGTACAAATGTCGTCACTGGTTACATGATTTGGTTATTTCCTTTTGTGCTTGCAGATTCAAGCTCGGTCCATACCACATCTGTTGGAAGGAAGGGATGTCATGGGAGCTGCCAAGACTGGCTCAGGGAAGACCCTTGCATTCCTCATACCTGCGATCGAGCTGCTCTATAACCTGCATTTCTCGCCAAGGAATGGCACAGGGGTTATTGTGGTTTGCCCTACAAGGGAGCTTGCCATATAGGTATATGGTTACGTAGAGAAATCATGCTAGTGAGGATTGAAAGCCTTGCACTTCCATATTTCACCGTTCTTAATCACAAGTATTGTCACAACCCCAAGTTAGGTAAGTGCTAGGGTTTTATTGTGCCTTTGCATCATGCAAAAATTCAAAAGAAAATTCAAAAATGGGAAAAAGAAAAGCCCTGAGAAATTAAATCAAATGGCCAGATAAAAATCTTTTTCCAAAAATCATTTGAACATTTGGAAAATTCCTATAAATGATGCTGATCATTTTAAAAGTGGTTTGGGTTCATTCCCATGCCCATGGAATATTCAAAAATTCAAAAGGTGCCCTGGAAATTAAATTTGACCCCTATTTGATTTGAAATTCAAATTTTTTGAATTTCAAAAATGCTCAAATTACACAAGTGACTAGCTACTGGTCACTTAGGAATTATAAAATTAATTGGGCATTTAATAAAAATGCTTTGCTAATTTTTTCAAAGCAAAACATAAAGCAGAAAATAGAAAACAGAAAGAATAAAGAAAGGGGCCTTACCTGGGATTTTGGCCCAACTGATCCCCCCACGGCCCAGCCCACCACCTCCTCCCTTGTCTTCTTCCTCCAAGCAGCTCGGTGGCGAGCCGTGGACACGCCGGCGCTGCCACCGCGACGCCTCGCGGCTTCCAAAGCCTCCCCCTCCTCCTAAGCGTGCCACGGAGACGCCCAGAGCCCCGCAACACTTCTCCCCCTCTCCCTGCTTCCTCTACCTCTCTCTCTCGTCGATTTCCTCCCCATCCCGAGGCCGCCGGAGAGCACCGCCGTGCGCCATCGTGACCAACGGCTTCCACTCGCCGTGCAACCTTGTCCAGGGCGCGCGCCGTCATTGACTTCGTCTCCGTGTGCAAGAAATCGAGGCCGGGAGCCCCGAGCACGTCGTCCTCTTCGCCGAGCCGCCGCTGGACCCGCAAGAACTCGCCGGGAAATTCGTCGCCGACGTACTTCCTCCGACCCCGCCGCCTCCTCTGCTCGAATCGGGGTGAGCTCCTCGCCATTTTACCCTGTCCAGTGCTCCTCCCCGTGGCCTCCTTCGCCGTCGTCTTTTCTCCAGTGCTCCGGCCGCCGCACTTGTCGACGCCGACGTCGCCCCCGTGCCCCTGGAGACCCCCGGATGGCTTCAACGTATGCGGGAGCACGCGGGCTTCATTTTTCCGGTTCCCCCGTGCCCTCCCGTGGCCAAATACCCAGTCCGGCGAGAGCGCCGCCGTGCCCGAGCCGCCGGCGTTAAGCCGCCGGGCACTTAGCCCTAATCCCCCTAACCCCCCCTCCTAATTGACCCCATGGGTCAATGAGAAGTGGGCCAGCCCCCCCCTAACCCTCTCTGTTAATTAAACAGAGGGGATTAAACCCCTCTCCCACTGACATGGGGGCCCCAGCAGTCAGACGCCCCCCTCCACGTCATGCTGATGTCAGCATGACGCAGTAAACCTTTTTCCAGAGATTTAAATAATTCCAGAAATTACAGAAAATGGCCAAAACTTCAATAAATCATAGAAAATTCATTTTAACTCCAAATTGGACAAATAATATGTCTAAAATTAACAGAAAAATACAAGGATTATGAATATGCAATTTGTTTTCATGTTTGACCATTTTAAAATGGGTGTACAGTAGCAAACATGCATATGGATCCTTTTCAAATTCAAATTTGGAGTGATTTTGCAAATGATTTTGCAACACCCTTAATTCCAATGGATTCCTCCACACATCAGAGACATTACTTCAACTATACCACATCACTTCATGATCAACATTTTGAATGAACTTTCATGCATTCAAATGCTTTTGAAATTCATCGATATATCAAATGGAGTTTGAATTTGCATCTCAAATGCAATATACTCCTTTTAAATGGAATGCTCAACACATCAGTACCATGAACATCACCATTGCAATCTTATTCATGTGATTGTGCATTGTACATTATGTTGATCCTATGATTGTCATGTTGCTGATAGAAGTGGAGCCGGAACCCGAGATCACCCCCTTCGTTGAAGACCTCGTGACTAAACCTCGTCAGCAAGGCAAGCAAACCCCCATTGATCATGTCGATAAAATCCCACTTCCCTCTCATGTCTCGCTTATGCATTGTTTAGGATGATCACCATGATAACGTTTCTACCGCATAGTTGAACCCATATCCTTTGCATGACCTATCATCTTGTCACAGTAATAAGCAAACCACAATCCTAGCAGATGTAGGAGTTGGTTGTTATCATGTGGCCCCTGCAACGGTTATTGCTTATTGCATGCTTAGTGGTACCATGAGGTTGCTTTTGATGTGAGTCGGGATGATGATAAACATGGTGTTGATGAAAGTGAAATGTGTTGGTGAATCTACCCTAATACAAGGTGAACGATGAGAGGCTGTGTAGGAGTACACAATGGGTTGTCTCGTTGAACATCGCCTTAAGTCCGAGTTCTTGTGTGGTGATCCAAGAAGAAGAGTACAACCACACATTGGGCTCACTGACCCCTCTCATCCTAGTACCTCACCCCGTTCGAACCCCAAGAGTCGCAGTAGTTCGGAGTTCTGGTAGGGCTGTGGCACGCTCTGCGAAGTGGATGAACGGCTTTTCAAGACCGGCTTGGGACCCTGCACACATCGTTTGAGGCTGTAATGGAACCTCGGCCAGACTTCCATACGGATCCCCCTCAGATAGGCGACTCTCTGGACTAGAACGGAGCTGTGGGAGAAGTGTTGTGGTGGCATCCTCGCTGTCACCTCTTGAACGGTGACATGCAAAAGGCGGTAACTGATGACACGTGTGTGTAGCGGTACACCCCTGCAGGGTTAACAAAACTATTCGAATAGCCGCGTCCGCGGTTAAGGACTGCTTGGAAAGCTTAGCTTGATTATTAGACAACTTGAACTGGATACTTCTAAAACACACCAAGATAAGCGTGAGTGCTATGGGTGCTTCTCGTGGGGAAGTCGAGGAAGTAACCATAGTGGTGTATTGATTGCAGAGATGTAGTGGACTCGTGTACGCTTCTTACCTCAAGTCTGGTACTCGTAGTTCAGGACTAGCCAAGTCAAAGCTGGCACTTCTTCAAGTGAAACCCCACCTCCCTTTACCTTGATACATATGCATGAGTAGTATAGCTCCTATGTAAGTCTTGCTGAGTACGATTTTGTACTCACGTTTGCTTAATCTATGTTTTAGATGAACCCACCGACCCCGATGGTGGAATTCTATCCGAAGCTCGAAGATTGAAGACTCAGACCAAGACCAAGCTAGTGTAGTCCCAGTCAGACGACTGGTTCCCTCGTGGAGGGCTTGTTTTTAGATAAGGCTTCTCTAAGCCATTTGTTAAACTTGTCTGTACTCAGACCTACTTTGCTTCCGCTTGTCTGTTGTAATGTTGGATCACATGCTTGTGATCTCTGTGTGCACTCTGTAAGAGTTATTAATAAAGATGTATACTTTGTAGAGAATTGCAATGATACTTGTTGTTCATACAAGGCATGTGTGTTGCGTGTATGTTTATAACATGCATGTCTTAGTATGGGTTTTCGAGACCTTAGTTGTGATCTGGCTGGCGGTCTTTTATACACCAAGTGGCCCTTAGATGTGCGCACCTTGGGGCATCGCGATGCGATTGTTCGTGACTCCGTCACGTGCACACTTTGATGTATGATCGAGCCCGCCCTAGACCCCGACTAAGTGATCGGGCTGGAGTAAGTCTATGTAAGGGTTATAATACAATCGATAGTATGGTTGAGGCGACTTGTCTATGAGTATGGGAGTTCACCACCCATATCATTTAGACTTGTGTGCGGACGATGAGGACCCATTTCAGTTGATCATCCGGCTTGGATGGGATGCCCCTCACGTTCGATGCTTTCCGAGAACGTTCTGTGCTTGGCCTTGTCTGCTCAGACAAGTGGGTACGGTTCTCGGCTCTCCATATGATTGTGTTGTAGCGAGGCTTGCATACGCTAACCCCGGGTCCCGACAAGTATCCCTTTTTGTTTGGGTACAAACACACAATGTTGCCAAGGAATTGATGAAGTATCACTCACAAACTCTCGGATATGTAATTGGTGGTAATGGTCGAAGAACTGAAGCTGACCAGCTTGCAAAAGGGGTCAATTTGGTAGTAGCTACACCAGGAAGGTTGTTGGACCATCTTCAAAACACCAAGGGTTTCATATACAAGAGACTAAAGGTAAATGAATAATATGCACTACCTTTCTGTCAAGGAACGGAGAAGATTTGTTACAAAGTCATCTGTGTAGAAAACATAATCTTAGACTACTCAGAAGTCAGAAATATTACAAATTGATTTATTTTCTAAATGAGGTTCAAGAAAAGCTATAATTCATTATGGTCTGTGCGTGTTCTGTTTGTGCATGACCCAAATCCCATCTCTTTCTTTGGCTTAACCTATAATCCAGGAATATATATGCTACAGAAAAATCAAGGGGAATTTTTGATTTTGCCACTCTAGCTTTTTCCCATTTTCCTTATGCCACTCTAGCTCTTGCATTTCACTGTTGCCACTCTTAGGTTTGACAATACTTGAAAATTGCCATTCCATGGCAAAGGCAAATATTTCAGAGTGGCAATTGTGAATTTGTGATACATGTCATATAGTACATTGTCAAAAGCTAAGAGTGGCAAAGTGATTTCTTTTGCTTTTGCCACATAATGGCAATTTTGATACATTGTCAAAAGCTAAGAGTCGCAAAGTGAAATGTCAAATTTTAGACTGCCATAAGGAAAATGCGCAAAAGTGTGGCAAAAACAATTTTTTCCCATAAATCAATGCACACTTTCATAACCTCAATCTCATTTGAAGTAACGTGGTTTTTTATACTCCCTCCATTCCTTGATATAAGGTGTATAGTTTTTTAGAAGAACTTTCATACTTCATCCATTCCTTGATATAAGGTGTATAGTTTTCTCGCACGAATATTAATGCAGAGATTGGAAGAGCATATTTGGGTGTGTTCGGACTAAAAAGCCCCTAGGAAGATCATGTGGGATTAGAGAGAAAAAAGGGAATGTGAGGATTTCTCTCTCTCTCCTGATAAGTTATGTAGCCTAACAAATCTCCCTAAACAAACTAGCCTATCAATTCTCACGGTTTCCTTTGATACCCAGCCAAACAAATCCCACGATTTTTTCTACTCTCCCCTGGTTGCAGTATCAATCCCACGCTAGTTTCTCGCGAGCGACATGTATGGCGCGCTTGTGTAGCTTCTTTCATGTCTCTCTCTCTCCCGCGCTGCAAAGACTCTCTCCCGTTGATCAAAAAAATTCAGCAAAGGCGGGGATCACTATGGCGGCAATGGTCAAACAAATTCGTTTTCAAAGCAGCAACGATGTAGCTATAAATTCTCCCCCAGCCTTCAACATCTCATCGTTCTCCCGCTCGATTGCTCGTCGCCTCTCCCGATCGCCATCTCTCAAACTCTTGGTTTCCATCTACAATGGTTGGTCGCCGCCATGGGTGGATCGAGGGGATGCCCTCGGCAATGAGGATGAGGATTCCGACGATATGAACTACGAGTATGAATGGCTTGTATCAGACCAAGGTATCTTCAAGTTCATTCATTTTCTGCATTCATTTTGACAATTCATAGCTCATTCAGTTCTTTTTGCCGGCACATCACACATGGCACTGTTGAAGTGTATATGTGAATTACGTAGCCTTTTCTATCAGTTCATACTTTTGGTTGCATTGGCTAGTGCATGAAGCTTAACATGGTGTCAGAGTCTAAGGTCTTGAGTTCAAGTCCTAGCTTTCGCAATTTATCTAAAAATTGTTGGGGGCCCCCTTTGTCAACGTATGAGCCTCTTGAGCCATACCTCTAAGTCTATCCACGTGTTGACTTTTCGCGTCACACGTGGGAGAGGGTGTTGAAGTATATACGTGAATTGCCTAGCCCTTTCCATCAGTTTGGACTTTTGGCTGCATTGGCTAGTGCATGGAGCTTAACATGGTATCAAAGCCTAAGGTCTTGAGTTCAAGTCCTCGCTTCGCAATTTATCTAAAAATTGTTGTAGCACCCTGATCCTCTTGAGCCATACCTGAGTCTATTCACGTGATGACTTTCCGTGTCACACGTGAGAGGGTGTTGAAGTGTATATATGGATTGTCTAGCTCTTTACATCAGTTTGGACTTTTGGTTGCGTTGGCTAGTGCATGAAGCTTAATAGGCACCACGGTCGCTGGCACGGAGGTCGTCGTAACGGAGGTCGCCGGCTTCGTATCCTGCTTGTTCATGGAGAAGATCACAGTTGTGTAGTCTACACATATTGGTTCAGGAGAGAAGATGGAAGTAAACTGCTAAGGATTCCGCCCCCTTTATTTCCAGCGACTTGTGCATGCAGCGCACTTAGTCACATGAAAAAAGGCAATAAAGCCACGGGGATGGAAGTTGTTAGCGCATGCATGGGAAGATAATTCCTTTCCTTTTATTCTCGTTTGTTTCCAATACTACCCCTCCACCATCTGTTTTTTCTTTTAATTAGTTGCCAGACGTGAGCTAAAGAAAAGGAAAGGAATTATCTTCCCATGCATGCGCTAACAACTTCCATCCCCGTGGCTTTATTGTTTTTTTTCACGTGACTTAGTGTGTTGCATGCACAAGTCGTTGGAAATAAAGGGGATGAAATCCTTAGCAGTTTACTTCCATCTTCTCTCCTGAACCAATATGTGTAGACTACACGCCATCCATCTTCTCCATGGACAAGCAGGATACGTAGCCGGCGACCTCCGCGCCGACGACCGTGGTGCCATGCGTGATGTGCCGGCAAAAAGAACCGAATGAGATACAAATAATCAAAACGGATGCAAAAAAATGAATCAACTTGAAGATACCTTGGTTTGATACGAGCCATTCATACTCGTTGTTCATATCGTCGGCATCTTCCTCCGCTCATTGTCGAGGGCATCCCAGTCGATCCACCCATGGCGGCGACCAGCCATTGTAGATGTCAACCAAGAGTTTGAGAGATGGCGATCAGGAGAGGCGTCAAGTGGGAGAATGATGAGATGTTGAAGGGTGGGGGGGGGGGGAATTTATAGCTCCATAGTCGCTGCTTTGAAAACAAATTTTTTTGGCCATTGCCACCATAGTGATTCCCTCCTTTGCTGAATTTTTTTATCAGCGGGAATATTTCTGATTTTGGCCATCTTTTGATGTGCGGGAGAGTCTTTGCAGCGCGGGAGAGAGAGAGACGGGAAAGAAGCTACGCAAGCGTGCCATACATGTCGCTTGCGAGAAACTAGGGTGAGATTGATACTGCGATCGGGGGAGAGTAGAGAAAATCGTGGGATTTGTTTGGCTGGCTATCAAAGAAAATCGTAGGCTAGTTTTTTTAGGGAGATTTGTTAGGCTACATAACTGATCGGGAGAGAGAGAAATCCTCACATTCCTTTTTTTCTCTCAAATCCCACTTGATCCTCCTAGAGGCTTTTTAGTCCAAACACAACCAAATATGCTCTTCCAACCTCCGCGTTAATATTCGTGTGAGAAAACTATACACCTTATATCAAGGAACGGAGGGAGTAGTTGTTGTAATATCATTTGAAAATTGCATTATCTGTTTTGTTTGTGCACTTGGGCGTCACCGTTCCAAATTTTTAAACTGACAAGGTAACATATAATTTTAATTTATTGCATTGCACGTGCATGTCTGTCGTGGCTGCAAGATACGCCTCACAGAACTGCTGAAGCTGGCTGCATAACACGCACATAAATCTGGAAAAAGAAACGGTATCACTAATAAAAGGAGATGAGCAATATATCCACTAAAAAGATAAAATAATAAGCTAGACTGGCTTGAAGAAAGAAGAAACCTGTATTCATCCCTCCATGTGTCAAATAAACAAAGTTAAGAATGCTGAAACTACTAACCATTATGATTAGGTATGTCTTTTTCTATTAAGAGTTAAGCTGCCTTAGTTAGGTTGTCTTGCGTATGCATCCGTCTGACAAAATAGCATCTTCTATGAAGTTTACAGAGTCCTCTTCTAAAGGCCACACACATTGTCCATACAAAAAGAAAATCAAAATATAAAAGCATACAACTGCGCCTCCACTAGGGTGCCGCCGTTTCACAACAACATCGTTAAGTGTGAACAGGAAAATGACACGAAGGACAGAACCATTAACACACAGTAGCACAAAAAAATACAAGAAGCCAAAATAGAATGAGGCAATAATCAACCAACAAGCCAATGATGAACACCTTGTGACAAACACACAATAAACAACAAATACAATAATTGCACGCAAAAATCCGGGATAAATGATAAATCTAAAGGAACCGTAGTGTAAATCAGAAAGAAAGGGGAAGAAATATTCTCCAGAAGTAAAACCTGGACAATGTTCCTGCGAATGTGATTGTCCATGTCTTGTCTGCAAATACATTAGTGGGCAAGTAAGAGAATTAGAGAAGAACGCAGAGTTGGCATCTACAAGATAAAATCTAGTTAAACAAATGATTTGAAGGAAAAAATATCAGGGGACCCAAGATACAATTGCATGCCTCATTGATGTTCATGCATTGGAGGCTGGAGACCTGGAGAGGAACATAAGTGTCATGTAGATCAGCAAGTGATTTTCCATTGTCCGAAGCAATCTTGTGCAGGCTCTTGCAGTCTAGTGGTCTCTTTGATCTCTTGTATGAATCTCTCATGATTTCCTCCAGGTAAGTAGTTATATGTGAGAAAAAGCCCACCAATGTAACAAGATTGGGATGTCTTAATATCCCAAGGGTTTTGATCTCCTTGGAATCTCCAAAAGAGAGAACCCTCTTTTTAGCTACCAAACCCCAGGTGAAATTTCAGCTTTGTAGGCGGTTCCAAAACCGCCACTTCCAATGCGATTGCTTCCATTGAAAGTTCTAGTAGCTCGAACAACAGCCCCGATTTCTTGGAAAATTAACACTAAATATATTACAGCAAACCAGTGAATAATTAAGCAATACAATGCTAATGACATGCACACACTGGACGAACACAATATTAAAGCCTACCTGATGGCTGATAGGAACACACACCAACATGTTGATTCGGTGAAGAAAGACCAGTAATCTATAAGAACTTCCAGATTAACCATCCGTAATTTGTCTGTAGAAGTCATCTGTAGTTATACAAGAAGGTCACCTATGCTGCTATGCATCAGGACTTCAGGATACATAACTATGAATGCTCAAAATGAAGCTCCCTCATATGCATCTTTGCTTTTGTGATTGACAACATAGATTACAAAATCTTCAGATAAATCGTGTGTTTTATAATACACGATTGCAATGCTTTCCTGCTCGGTTTGTGGTCCCTTTGCTGTGTGATTATTACAGAGCATGGCCACTTTTTCTCTTAATTCGTCTCTGACATCTCTCAAGCTATTATCTTTTGTAGTGTCTTATAATTCATGAAGCTGATCACATTCTTGAGCAAAAATTTGAGGAAGATATGCAACAAATATTTAAACGCCTTCCCCAGGTACATTTTCATCTAGCCGTGACAATTCTCACTTGATGTACATACCACAGTTTATCAACTTTTTTGACATTTAACTATTTCTTTCTTTTTTTTTACTATGCAATACACAGAATCGGCAGACAGTTCTATTTTCTGCGACACAAACTAAAGAGGTTGGTAGATTTTTCATGCAGTTCAACTTTTAAGTTGATTCTTGATGCTTTTCTGTCTCCATGAATCTATAATCCACAGGTTGAAGATTTTGCCAAGTCATTTGAGAAAAATGAAGAAAGGAAAGAAAAACCTGTTTACATATCAGTTCATGATGGTAAATCAAATGTAAGGAACTAATACACCAAACCATTCATCTCTCTATATTTGGAACTTGTATAATAAAAATAACAATGATGCTTGTACAGGCTACCGTGGAAGGCTTACAACAGGGCTATTGTGTCATTCCTAGTGACAAGAGGTTTTTGGTTCTGTATGCTTTCCTAAAGAAGAAACAGTCTAAGAAGGTCATGATGTTCTTTTCGTCATGTAGCTCAGTAAAGTTCCATGCTGAACTTCTACATTTTCTCCAGATAGAGTGTGAAGATATCCAAGGGAAACAAAAACAGCAGAAACGAACTACAACATTCTTTAACTTTTGCAAGGCAGAAAAGGGCATCTTATTATGCACTAATGTGGCAGCACGTGGACTTGATATTCCTGATCTGGTGAGGTTTTTGACTAACATTTCTCTGAAAGCAGTGCAATGAATTCTTTTCCCTTAATAAGTGAATGATATTGCCTTTGTTTAGGATTATATTGTGCAATATGATCCTCCGGATGAACCAAAGGTTTGTGATGTTAACTCTTCTAGTTGCATTTTCTACTCTATTTATCTTTTTATTACTGTACTGGACAATTTAAATTTGGTGTCCAGGATTACATTCACAGAGTTGGTCGTACTGCACGTGGTGAAAAAGGCCAAGGAAGCGCCTTTTTGTTCTTGTTGCCACAAGAACTAAAGTTTCTTATTTACCTGAAGGTAATACATTTTATACAAAGATCTCTCTCTCTCTCTCTCTCTCTCTCTCTCTCTCTTCAGTTAACAGAAACTACATATGTAATGGCGTCTTCAGGCAGCCAAGATTTCTGTCACAGAATACGAGTTCAACAATAAGAATGTGCCAAATATACAAAATCACATTGTAAGTGCATCTTTTGCAATAACTAAATTATCCCAATCCATTTTAAGGCATTCCCAGAATTTTTAACTAAGTTATTGAACAGGAGAACATCGTTGGCCAGAATTACTTCTTAAACCAGTCAGCTAAAGAAGCCTACATATCCTACATCTTGGCATACAACTCACACGCCATGGAGGACATTTTTAATGTTCATGATCTTGATATGAAGGTATAATTGTTCTCAAGGTCTTTCTGAAGACCCAGTATGTGGTTCTTGTGCACTAACCGTTCTTACTCTCTATACTATGCTTTGTTTTGCTTTACAATCCACTGCACTTAGTGTGCGGGAGGAAATTTGTCTTGCTGTCTATTAGTACATAATTTTATTTTACTCACTGCATTTTCCAAATATTTTAGCTGTCGAATAGCCGAGAGTTAAGTTAGGGCTCAATATTTTCTTTTGGCTTAGTTTAGAAGTAAGTGAGCTTATTGTCCTTGGGAAGTACGTTGATAACTATTTGTCATTGCCACGTTGCATGAAGTTTAAGTTTGAGTTCAGGACTTGACAGGAAAATGGATGGCATATCTAATTCCTTTGTTATGTGGCAGGCTGTAGCTGCATCATTCTGTTTTAAGAACCCTCCGAAAGTGAACCTCGACTTGGAGAGCAGCGGTTCCAAACGCGGGAAGACGAGGAAAGTGGATGGTGGGGTGAGGAAACATGTTATCAAAGTACTTCTGATGTGTATAAAACATGTTTCTTATGTATACAATAAATATACAATGTGTATCAAAAAATACGCAACATATATCGGAAAATATTAATCACATATTTAATTTTTAAGGTGTATTAAAAATATTATTGGTGTATACAAAATATATAGGCATACATGACAAAAAAGGATATGAAAACATATATTTGGACAAAATGGTAATTATGTATTTAAAATAAGTTTCACATGTCTAAAAAATGTTTTTGATGTACACAATTATTTTTACAACATGTATGGAAAAGAGTAGAGATTAAAATATATATTAAAAAATTGTTAATCATGTATATATAAATTGTTAAGTGTGTATAAAAATGTCCCTAATGTATATAAAAACTGTAGACATGTGTTAGCAAAAAGAAAAGGACAAAAAATAACAAAATTTTGATGCAAATTAGATAAAAAAAAGAAAAACAAAGAAATAAAAGGAAAATAGTAAAAAGGATTTTTTTTGCCACAACCATGGAAAAATAAAAAATCTAACCCTGTAGCGTGTGGGCTAGTCCGATAGCACCCCGCTTAGGTGATTTCTGATAGGTATCGATAGAGTTAATTGCATAAAACCATCACAATCCAGACTCTAAGTGCAAACAATCACAACTTCGCTAACAGTTTATCGATTGCACCTATTTTCAGTAATGGAGGTGCGAAAAATACTGATTGCACGGTTCAACGCGTTTTGACACTCAAACTGACAGCAGAACCCATCCGTCAGAGCCACTTAACTGGAAAGTCAACCCTATTACATCCGACCGTTATGACACATGGGACCCACATGTTAGTCTCAACAAAAAAATTCTTTCAAAAAATATATGTTTTCATCGAAAAATAAAAAATTATATTTTTCAAAAATAATATATGTTTTTCATCCAACAAAATTCTATAAAGTAATAATAATAAATATATTTTATAAAATTAATTTTTTTTCTATTTTTTAACAGTTATGTTATGTGGGACCCAAATATCAGTCTCAGCAAAAAACATACTGTATATTATTTTTCGTCTAAATCTGATCTGGATATGTGGCCACCACCAGCGTCATTCTCTTCCGTTGGCTGGTGGTCCAGCTCACCCCGCCGCTGCCCTACGTGCTACCACTAGCTTGGCGCCTTCTTGCCAGCGGTGTCCATGGGGGTGGAGCTTGTGACGGGTCGGTGACAAGTGGACATGGCGGCGTGGCTCGGGCGTGGGACGCGACGGCGTGGGCGATGTGGCTGCGGCGGGAGGGGCAGGCTCCGAAAGCATCTCGGTCACGCCGGCGCCGGGCTCGGCGGCCTACTCGCGTCCCCTTTCAAGCCTCAGTGCCTCGACCAACATCGACTGGACCTTCTCCGAGTGGACCACGCCGTTGTGCCACAGGCGGAGCCCCAGCACGCGGAAGGGCGTCCTGCCGATGGACGAGACGAACGTTCGGTCCATGTACATTAGTATGTCTTGGATGACGGAGACGCCGCCGTGTGCCAGCACCACGTCGCCAGCAGCTCCCGCAGTAACGACGCGTCGCCCGCCGGAGCGTCGTTGGCGTTGAGAGACCTGGCGAGGCCCTGTAGGCCTGCACCTTCTAGGCCATGGTGGCCTCGACCGCGGAGGACCACAGCGTAAACGCTCCTGCCCGTCCACCAGAAAAGTTCACGGTCAACGACTGACCAAGGACCGGACGGAGCGAAGAGTGAGAGACTATCGATGGATTCACCTGTTCGAATCTAGTGTTCGTCGTGTCCTGGGCGTAGATGTCGCGAATGGCGCCTTTCACGGTCTCGCAGGTGCCGGCAACAACGGCTCCGACAGCATCTCGGTCATGACGGCCCGCTGCGCTGCCGCGTCATGGCGCGCGAGAGCAGCCGCCGGGAGAGGCCACGCGCCAATGAATCGTCCGGAGAGCCGTAGTGGCTCGCCGCGGTGCCGACGCCGAGGGCGGCAACGTTGTCGGAAGCGGCAGCGGCGGGGGCGTTGCTGGCGATGTTTGGCTGGACGGACCGGAACGCGCTGCAGGACGCCGACGAGGGCAGCGCGGCCCGAGAGGCCCTGGTTTCTGGATGTAGCGGCGGCGATGGAAGACGGGGCCATGAGGCCGTGGACGTCGCCCCAGCATGGGGACGGTGTCCCAACAAAAAATGTAAAAAAAATATTTTGTAGAAAAATAATTTAAAAAATAAGTTATTTTTAAGAATTTTTTTGTTAAGACTGACATGTGGGTTTCTAATGGCATTAAAGGAGTGCTCCTCGTTGGCTACCCCAAGTGGAAGGTTGAGATATAGCTAGTAGCAAATTTCCCTCGATGAAGATACCAAGGTTATCGAACCGGCGGACTCTGAATGCTGCAAGTAGGTGTCAACGGCGCCAGAGACTAAGTTGACGCGGACCTGCACACAGAAACAAATAACTTTGCTCTCAACGAGTTCAGAGGGGTTGTCAATCCCTTTGTCCTTGTCGTTTACAAAGGATCAAATGCACGGGATAATAGTAGTGTTAATTGCAACTGAAAGGAAAAAACGGTACATAAAGTGGATGTGTAAACAGTGGTGGAAATATGGACCGAGGTCCCATGATGTTTACTAGTGACGTCTCTCTCCCAAAAGACGACAAAATAGCTAAGTTGGGTAAACAAATTACAACTCGGCTATTGACAGAATTATAAACGCGCCGCGATGCTAATTATGTTGCAAGAAAATTAGAGGCTCAAAAGTATGGACAGTACGCTAAGACAAATAGACCGAAATCCATCTGCATCTACTCACTAATCATCCATCTTGAGATATCTATCCAGAACATCTCGCTGGTATTAAGTTGTGAATCCCATCCAAAGTGTAAACTCAACGCAACAGACAACTGCATTAACAAACTTTGCGTAAGGTAAACAATCCTTGCAACCGCGGTTACAAGCACTGTTGTTTTCTCCTTGATGGCAACAGCACATCCCCTAGTCGCATGTTTCTGTCACTCAAACTAGACATCGGGGGTTAAGCAATAAAAGCAACGAAGAACATGCAAGAATTACTCAAGAACAAAATATAAAAGGAGAACCAAATATATAACTCATGAAGACTTAGAGCTATTTTGAGGAGGCTCATCATTGGAATATGCAAGCCAAGTTCTATTGTGTAAGGATCCCCACATAGTTATGCATGAATGATAATCTCTATGGAGTACAAATATGACTATGGAGTAAGAGTGTAGATCTTTCAAAATGAATAGTAGTGTTGCCCACTTCTTTCTTTTTTTTGTATTTTCGTGGCCTCTTTGGCTCTTTCTATTTGTCTCTCATTTGTCCTCTTTGGGATATTTTAATTTGTCCTCTTTGTAATCTTTTCCTCACTTAAGGGCAACACTCTATATTTTTTAATAATATAGAAGATCTTCATACTTTACAAGAAGTACTCAACATAAAGAAGAATGAAAACTATCATGATGTATGCAAATGTATGTCTCTGCCCGTGTAGCAAGATATGCAATGATACTAGCACGTCATGTAGAAATTATAAGGGTAAAGCCCAACTAGCATGCGGCTCCTCGATAAAGCAAAAGCATGTATGGCATGAAGATCAAGTCATGAGATGGTGGGTGTTGCATGGCAATATATCTCGGAAAGGCTATGGAAATGCCTTGATAGGTAGGTATGGTGACCGTTTTGAGAAAGATATAAGGAGGTTTATGATGACAGAGCGTATCGTGCCAAGGGTTTGGATGCACCAACGAAGTATGCACCAACTCTTAAGATGAGAAAGGGCAATGCACGGTACCGAAGAGGTTAGAAAAATATGAAAGGTGGAAGTGCCAACAATCGAATACTCGCATTAGTCCGAAGAACTCATGCACTTATTATCGGTAACTCTTTATCTAATCAAGAGGTTCACAAAGAGACAATTACCCCGAGTATGAGTGTATGGGGGTTTGGTTATCCTTGCGCATCCTCGACCCATGGTACGTGAGGGTACTCTACATGTTCCAACCCCTCCAGAGGTTAGCGATTCATCTAGTAGTTAGAGTTCTCAACTAATTTTTGTAGTTTTCAAAAATAAGCACGGATTGCCCAAAATACGACACATATCACTAATAGGCTCAAGCTCTTGGCACCAAAAGTCCAAACATTACTCAAATCAATACCTCAAAACTATTGCAAGTTACTACTACACTTGTAATAGCAACCTCAATTACCTACTCATGCAAGACACACAACTCAGTGCAACAAGCCAACTCTCTAAACAAGATAACCATGAAAACTCAAGAGAGTTCCTAGAACAACCTAAATAAAAGATCTTAAAAAAATAAGCATGAAAACTAAGAGCTAAGCAAGACATCAGCTATGAAAAGATAAAGAACACAAACAAAAAGAAAGATGAGCATGCAAGCCTATGTTGTGTTCTAGGGTGGAGTGGAGCGTGTTTCTCTCCCAATCAAAGAAGGCTAAGGTCCAACTTATTATGAACAACAAGCAAAACAAAAAAAACAAAAAAATTAAAGAGCGAGAAGCTCCAAGTTTAGCACATAACACATGAAGAGATAAAAATATAGCATGGAGAAGGAAAAACTGATGATTGTTGATGGAGAAAGGGATGCACGGGGGCATCCCCAAGCTTAGACGCTTGAGTCTCCTTCGATATTTCTTGGGGGTTCATGGGGGCATCCCCAAGCTTGAGCGCTTGACACTCCCGAATCTTCTTTCATCATCTTCCGTTGCATACTTGAAAACTCCCTTCATACGAAACTCGTCATAAGTTGATTAGAGTGGTTAGTACCCATAATAAAATAACTTTTCTCCACTGGAAATAAATGTTTTCATGAAGAGCTACTGTTTCTCACGATTTCCAAAAAGTTTTTGCAAAGAAAAAGCAAGCTTAAGATTTGCAAAACAATGAAAACGCAAAACGTGGCAGAATCTGTGAAAAAACAGACCAGCAGGTAGTAAATAATTTTTTTGGGGTACTTTTGCAACTCAAATAAAAAAACTCAGAACTGAAGCCTGAAAGCTAATTGTATAGAGCATGCTGTAAAAACATATAGATAAAAAAGATGATCTAGTGATTTATGGCCAATTTTTTCGTCAAGCAGACAGAATCTATTTCTGGACAGCATGTCACAACTTTTGAACTTTCTTGCAATCGGAGGCTAAAACTTGGCGCAAAGCTTGAAAATAAAGATACAATGATGTTGCTACAGTAGTAACAAGCATCAAGACCACTAAAACTGAAAGTAAGAACAACTTGGGTTGCCTCCCAATAAGCGCTTTCTTTTATGCCTTTTAGCTAGGCATGATGCAAAAAGATCAAGTTTTATATACTCCATAAAATTAACTTGCCCGTCTAACGGACTCAAAAGGTAACTTAATATTTTTTTGAGGGAAGTGTTCCATTCCCTTTTTGAGGGGGAATTAGAATCTAATAGTCTCTTCTTTCATGTCAATGATAGCACCAACGGTGCGAAGAAAAGGTCGTCCCAAAACAATTAGATATGAGGGATCATACTCAAGGTCCATTACAAGAAAATCAACGGGAACATAATTATCATTGACAATAAAAAGAACATCATCAATCATCCGTAAATGTTTCTTTACGGAAGAATCAACAAGACGATCACCAAAAGAACATGGATCAAAAGGTTTTAAATCAAGCATATCATACATTCTTTTGGGCATAACGGAGGCACTAGCTCCAACATCACATAAAGCAAAGCAAGAGAAATTATTCAATTTAATTTTGACCATAGGATCCAACCATCTTCTAGCTATCTAGGAACAGAAGTCTCTAGCTTGAGATTCTCCTCCCTAGCTTTGATAAGAGCATTGGTAATATGCTCGGTGAAGGCAATGTTAGGTGTGCTAGTGTGGGGATCTTTAACCATTCTTTGCAAAAAAGTGATAACTTCAAAAAGACTACAATTATCAAAATCAAGATCACTACCTTTAATTAAAGTGGTGGTGATGTCATCTAAGCTCATTATCTTGGTAGTCTCTAAGTTCATGGGACCTTCTTGTCCTAAAGTTGAGGTATTAGCATCATCATTAATAGGTCCAATGGGACTAGGGATGTGTTGGGTGCTAAAAGTTTTGAGATCCTCAACATGTATGGTAGTAATGATAGTGTGTGTAGGTCCAATGGGACTAGGGATGTGGAAGGTGTAAACAGTGGTGGAAATATTGATCGGGGTCCCATGATGTTCACTAGTGATGTCTCTCTCCCAAAAGTCGATAAAATAGCTAAGCTGAGTAAAATTATAGCTAGGCAATTGACAGAATTATAAACGCACCGCAATGCTAATTATGTTGCAAAGAAAGTTAGAGGCTCAAAAGTATGGGCAGTACGCCAAGACAAGTAGACCGAAATCCATCTGCATCTACTCACTAATCATCCACCTTGAGATATCTATCCAGAACATCTCGCAGGTATTAAGTTGCGAATCCTATCCAAAGTGTAAACTCAAAGCAACATACAACTGCATTAACATACTTTGTGTAAGGTAAACAATCCATTCAACCGCGGTTACAAGCACCGTTGTTTTCTCCGTGGTGGCAACATCACATCCCCTAGTCTCATGTTTTTTTCACTCAAGCTAGACATCGGGGGGCATGAAGCCACAATCAAGCATAAACACTCCCTCTTGGAGTTACTATCTACTACTTGGCCAAAGCCATAAAAGCAACGAAGAACATGCAAGAATTACTCAAGAACAAAATATAAAAGGAGAACCAAATATATAACTCATCATAATCTGAACATAATCTCATAATCCATCGGATCCCAGCAAACTCAGCATAGCAACAGCAGAAAGAATTACATAGATGCATTGATCATGTAGGGCAGCTCACAAGGACTAAGAATTGAAGAACAAGATTGGAGAGAAGACATCACATAGCTGTTGGTGATGGACCCATGGTCCAAGGGGGGGTACTCACGGCACATCCGGGAAGCATCCATGGTGGTGGAGAAGATCTCGGAGGTCAATCCTCCCTCCGGAAGGGTGCCGGGAAGAGGTCTTCTGGTGCTCCCGATCTTGGAAGCGCGGCGACGGCGGAACAGTGGGGAAAATCGCAATGTCGGGATCTCTCTGAGGGTTTTCGGAGCGAGGAGGTAATATAGGCCAAAGGGGGGCACCAGGGGTGTCCCCACCTCCCAGACGCCCTGGTGGCGCGGCCAGGGTGGGGCCGCGCCACCTGGCCGCCTAGGAGGGGTTGGCCCACCTTTGGCCCCTATTCGATGATTCCGGAAGCTTCTTCTGCGCTGATTTTTTATCTGATTTTCTTGGAATTTTTGGAGCTCTGTAAATTTGGGTAAAAACCTGCAACTTACAGACATCAGCAGACAAAAACTGGCACTGGATGCACTGAGTTAGTAGGTTAGTCCAAATATGTGTAAAAAGGTATGAAAGTGTAGAAAAACACATAGTAATGTCACCTAAAAGATCATGGAACAATCAGAAATTATAGATATGTTTGGGACGTATCATGTCCCACGTATCATAACGGTCAAACGTAACGGTCAGATGTAACGGGGTTGGCCTTCCAGTTAAGTGGCTCTGACGGATGGGTCCCACTGTCAGTTTGAGTGTCAAAACACGTTGAACCATGCAATCAGTGTTTTTCGGACCTCAATTGCTGAAAAATAGGTGAAATCAACAAAGTGTTAGCGAAGTTGTGGCTTTCACATTTAGAGTCTGAATTGTGGTGGTTTAATGCAATTATTTCGAACCGATAAGCCCAAAAAATAGATCACATGATTTGTTGGCCGGCTTATGAGGAGCTTTTTCTTTCAGTGGGTCACCATCATTTCTCTTATTTCCTTTCACCCATTTGCTTAGTTAGGGGCCATGGGAGCGTGGTACATATAAAGAGCCCATGTTTCTACAGTCTTATTTTCAGTGTTGATGAATGGTATGAAGTTGTATCCTTTCCAGCCAATTTAGGGAATTTAGCAAAAAACAAAACCAATATTTTCATAATTGTTATAATTATTAATGAAAGATCTTTCGTGTCTTTTAAAACATTAAAATGTTTTGTCTTGTCTACATGGTATGCGTGTGACATAGACACATAGTTGACCTTGACAATTAATCACCTTTTTTGTAGATGATAGTGTATTGCTTTTTTAAGTCGATCAAGAAAACGATAGACCAGGGGCAAGTGCTACTATACATTTATTGTTTCACTTCGACCAGTGTATTAATTTGGATAAGTCTTCTATTTTCTTTGGTATCCGAAAAAGTTTAGGTAAAAACTATCTTGAATGTTCAAAATGAAACACTGATAGAAAGGTATCTAAGGATGCCAACCATCGTGGAAAACCTCAATATACCAAGGAAAAGTATGAAAGAATGTCCAGAGCTGGATTGATAATACCATTTTGACAACCATAAAGATGTTGTGATCAAATCGGTTTCTCAAGCACGATTATGTGAACATCTAAGCATGATATCTGGTTGCGTTTCCCTTAGGAGTCGGCCAACATGAACGATCGTTCCTCCAGCGATGGGAAAAAGAGTATGTTTTGCCCAACTAGAAATGTTCACTCTAGCTCAACTCGGTGCAACCCCTTATTCCTTGTTCCCCGGGTCTTGCCAAGCTTGCTATGTCTCCCGAGGTACTTACGTAGCTCTTTGACTTAGCCCAAGCATTTTGTTGGGAAACCGATGTTCGAAATAGCCTCATGCCTTCCTCAATTTTTGCACGCTTAGGGTGGTCTGCCAGGTAGATTTATATTCTATGGCACTTTGGTCGTGTTTTGCATGTTCTTGTGTGGTGTGCGGAAGGGTGCTTAGTTCGATGACCATGAACTTTTTGTTAATGACGCGACCTTGTCAGTACACCACGTCTGTGTCCTACGAGTTCATGTGGCACCCTTGGAGAACCTTGAACAATTCTATAGTTCGTAGTACATAGGTATGCCACTTTACGAGGCGCTTCTCCTCCCTATCCCCATGACTCTTTCCCAGCATCTTTGTGATCTTCTATCGCTAGACCTCGACGACCTGGATGTTTGGATCATTGCCGTTAAATGGTGTGACATACTTATGCTTAACTGAGGTCATGGCCAACCTTAGGCTCGTCCTCCATATTATGGATCCCATGACCGACATCTACCATGTAACATGAGTACATGGGAGTTGATTCCCATGTGTATAGTGATGTTGGTGCCGGGTTTTCCTTTGTACAACTCTCGACCATTTCCAGCATCTCGTTGAATCATTGGGTTCCTTGGGAGCACCGATATCCTAAAATGTTTCGAGGTTGGCGATGAGATGGGTGGTAGGTGGGTTAAAATAACATTTTGATGCCTTCTAGGCTTGATTCGGGATCAGGATGTAGAGGACGAGATTGTCGTGGCCATTGGTGAAAAATCCAACATTGCCAAAGTGAATGATTCAGCCTGCGATGAAGGTTTTGAATGGTTCTATATGACCGCCAAGTTGACGACAAAGCTCATTGAGAAAAAAAGCAAACATCTAGCTCGGGTTTAAGAAGCCATCTTGTGTTGGCGATGTTCATGACTAAAATAGGAATGTATCTAGGTTCTAGGGTGTAAGTGCATGTGATAGAGGGTGTTGTTGATCTAAGATGTGCGAGTGCAATCTCATGCCGAAAAATGTTGTGCCTTGCAAGTAATATATAATTTAAGGAAGGCTAAAATGTTTTCAGATTTCAGTGGTGTGGTCAGAACAATAGGAAAAGGCAGCAAGGTTTTTAACTCTATGATCATCGAGGATATCATCAACATGAAAAGGGAGATGTAAGACGTGAAGTTTTGCTATGAAAGAAGAGAGCTCAATTTAGATGCTCATAATATTGCTAAGTTTTCGTGAAGTCCAGCTCTAGGCCGAAATGTGTGGCTTGGTGACCCTTTGGGATTTATAAAAATCTCTATTACGAATAAATAAATAAGCTCGAACATCTTTTTTTTTAAATGCTACAGGACTCATATCTAGCCAAAGGTGGTCAAATTGGTTTGTTAATTGGGCTTTAAGGGAGTCCATGATCAGTTGCGTGTAGAAAAAAATAGTTTTTCTAGCTACGATAACCATATACTCAAGGATCTATACTATGCAAATGTAAAGTAATGGAGGGAATTATAGTGAAATGCCCGTATGTAGATCGTTAAACGAGAAGCGTTTTCGCGTCAAAGTGGTTGATGTAGTCGTACGTATCCAACCTCGATGTTGTGTAGTCCTCGCATGACTCTAGAAGACACTCGGTCCTCGAAGATCGAAGACGGGATCACGTCCTCACTCAAACGTTGTCGATGAAGGCATACATCCACACCGACCTCAAAGTCATGTAGACGTGATGTGCGAGAGATGATAATAGATTCTCGCTCTTCGTTGGTTACCCCAAGTGGAAGGTGAGATGTAGGATAGCAGCAAATTTACCCTATGTAGAGGATAGGGTTTGTCTCTCGTAGAACTCCAAAAGCGACAAGTAGGTGACAACGGCGCTAGAAATTAGGCGGTTGACGTGGACCTGCACACAATACAAATAACTTTGCTCCCAATGAAGTTCAGAGAGGTTGTCAATCTCTCCGGCCTTGTTGTTTACAAAGTATCAAACGCAAGGGATAATGATAATGGTGATTGCAACTAGAAAGTAAAGCAGGAAATAAATTGAGCGTGTAAACAGTGATGAGAATATGGAACGGGGTCCCGTGATGTTCACTAGTAATGTCTCTCTCCCAAAAGATGACAAAACTGCTATGCGAGGTAAAAAATCACAACTAGGCAATTGACAGGATTAAAAACGCACCGCAATGCTAACTATGCTACAAAGAAAGAAATAGGCTCAAAAGCATGGGCGGTACGCCAAAATAAGTAGACCGAAATCCAACTGCATCTACTACTAATCATCCACCTTGAGATATCTATCCAGAACATCTCGCTGTTATTAAGTTGCGAGCCCCACCCAAACTGTAAACCCAAAGCAACAGACAACTGCATTAAAAGAACTTTGCATTAAGTAAACAATCCTTGCAACCGCGGTTACAAGCATCGTAGTTTTCCACCTTGTGGCAACAACACATCCCCTACACTCATGTTTCTGTCACTCAAGCTAATCATCAGGGGGCCTGAACCCACAATCGAGCATAACGTTCCCTCTTGGAGTCACTACGTACTACTTGGCCAAAGCAAGAAACAACAACGGAGAACATGCAAGAATTACTCAAGAACAAAAATATAAAAGATAAGAACAAAATATATTACTCAATCACAAACTGAACATAGTCTCATAATCCATCAGATCCCAGCAAACTCAGCATAGCAACAGCAGAAAATTACATATGTGCCTCGATCATGTAGGGAAGCTCACGAGGTCTAATCCATGAAGAACAAAGAGGGGATGAGAACATCACATAGTTACTGATCACGCACTCATGGTCCAAGGTAGACTACTCACGGATCATCCGGGAAGCGTCCAGGGTGGAGGAGAGGCTCCCGGAGGTCAATCCTCCCTCCGGCAGGGTGCCGGGAAGAGTTCTGTTGGTGCTCCCCATATTGTATGCGCGGCGGCAACGGAACAAAGGCGAGATCGCGAAAAAAGGTTATGTCTTCGGAAGAATCCCGTCACAGAGAATAAATAGGCGAAAGGGGGGAGCCAGGGGGACCACCAGGTGTCCAGGCCGCCCCCTGGCGCCCCTAGGGCGCCTGGGCACCTGGTGGTGGCCCTCTGGCACCTCTCGGGCTCTTCCGGAAGCTTCCGGTACGGTGATTTTTTATCTGATTTTTCCCGAATTTTTGGAGCACTTTTAATATGGGGGAAACCTGAAATAGAAAAACAGCAGAAAACAGGAACTGGCACTGGGGTGCACTAAGTTAATAAGTTACTCCAAATATGATCAAAAGTGTATGAAAGTGTATCTAGATCATAGCAATATCACACAAAACATGCATGGAGCAAGCAGAAATTATAGATACATTTGGGACGAATCAACATCCCCAAGATTAATTCCTGCTCGTCCTCGAGTAGGTAAATGATAACAAGCATAATTTCTGTGGTGACATGTTAACAACCATATAAGAACTTTGAAAGTAAATCAATCAAGCTATGTAATTCAATTCAAGTCATAACAGGCAAGAGTCTATATTAGCATTGGAACAAGCAACATAAGAACATTAAGGTGCAAGATCTCTCGTTGTCCGTGAATCGAATGTCTCCAGATGGTGCTTGCGTGCAAGAAGTGGGGGATGGGAATACGAGAAAAATATATATTTGTTGAGAACTCAATCTACTAAAGTTTCACACTTAGTCTTCTTTGGAATCTTATCTTGACTCGTCCCCAGACCACTAGCCAGGTACAAGTCAATTTGATCCACTCCCTTTTGATATTTTGAGCACTCATGCAATGGATGAGTGTAAGCACGAGAGTTGACACTTAGGATGGCAAAGAGAGAGATATAGTGGAGGAGGAAGACAAAAAGGGTGAGAAATGCTCACATTAATGAGGACAATCATAGGCGAGAAGGCCAAATGATAGATATGATGTGTGGAGTAGGGATTTCCATGCAATGGATGCACATACGAGCTAAGAAAAGCTCTCCAATGGAACTAGTGGGGGCGCATCCAACTTGCTCGCTCAAGAAGACCTAGAGCTAGTTTGAGGAGGCTCATCCAAGTTCTATAGTGTGAAGGTCCCCACATATCTATATGCATATATGATCATCTCTATGGAGCACAAAGATATAGAGTGTGGATCTTTCAAAAGGAATAGTAGTGTTGCCCCTTTCTCTCTTTTTATTTCCTTTTTCTCTTTTTCCTTTTTTTTATTCTTTGGTGGCCTCAATGGCTCTTTCTATTTAACTCTGATTTGTCCTTTTTGGGATCTTTTAAATTGGTCATCTTTGGGATCTTTTCCTCACTTAAGGGAAACACTCCATTTTACAACAAGTATAGAAGATCTTCACACTTTACAAGGTACTCAACATAAAGAAGATGTAGCTATCATGATGTATGAAAATGTATGCCTCTGCTAGTGTAGCAAGAACATGTACGACATGAAGATCAAGTCATGAGAAGGTGGATGTTTGATGTGCGTAAGTGATACTGGCTTCTCGCCCTTCGTTGGTTACCCCAAGTGGAAGGTGAGATGTAGGATAGCAGTAAATTTCCCTCAGTGAAGATACCGAGGTTTATGTCTCCGGTAGGACTCCGATAGTGATAAGTAGGTGGTGAAGAGAGCAATGTGCCGTTTGAGATATTGATCTCTTAACCTGGACCTGCACATGACACAAATAACTTTGCTCCCAACGAAGTTCAGAGAGGTTGTCAATCTCTCCGGCCTTGTTGTTTACAAAGGATCAAACGCAAGGGATAATGATAATGGTGATAGCAGCTAGAAAGTAAAAGCAGGAAATAAATTGAGCGTGTAAACAGTGATGAGAATATGGAACGGGGTCCCGTGATGTTCACTAGTGATGTATCTCTCCCAAAAGACGATAAAACTGCTATGCGAGGTAAACAAATCACAGTTGGGAAATTGACACGATTAAAAACGCACTGCAATGCTAACTATCCAACAAAGAAAGGACGAGGCTCAAAAGCATGGGCGGTACGCCAAAATAAGTAGACCAAAATCCAACTGCATATACTACTAATCATCCACCTTAAGATATCTATCCAGAATATCTCGCTGGTATTAAGTTGCGAGCCCCACCCAAAGTGTAAACCCAAAGCAGCAGACAACTGCATTAAAAGAACTTTGCGTAAAGTAAACAATCCTTGCAACCGCGGTTACAAGCACCGTTGTTTTCCCCCTTGTGGCAACAACACATCCCCTAGACTCATGTTTCTCTCACTCAAGATAGTCATCTAGGGGTGAACCCACAATCGAGCATAACGTTCCCTCTTGGAGTCACTACCTACTACTTGGCCAAAGCAATAAACAGCAACGGAGAACATGCAAGAATTACTCAAGAACAAAAATATAAAAGATAAGAACCAAATATATTACTCAATCACAAACTGAACATAGGCTCATAATCCATCACATCCCAGCAAACTCAGCATAGCAACAACAGAAAATTACCTATATGCCTCAATCATGTAGGGCAGTTGATGGTACGAATTAACGCCCCCTCGTTGGTTACACAAAGTGGAAGGTTTAGATGTAGACAACAGAAAATTTCCCTCAGTGAAGATACCAAGGTTTGTATCCAGTAGGACTCCGATAACGACAGGAAGGTGACAACAGCGCCAGAGATTGGCGGTTGGCGTGGACCTTCACACACAACAGATAACTTTGCTCCCAACGAGTACAAAGGGGTTGTCAATCCCTCCGGCCTTGTTGTTTACAAAGGATAAAACGCACGGGATAATAATGATAGTGATAGCAACGGAAAAGTAAATAAAGCAGTAAATTGATAGTGGGTGTAAATAGTATTGGAAATATGGACCGGGGTCCCATGATGTTCACTAGTGATGTCTCTCTCCCAAAAGACGATAAAATAGCCATGCGAGGTAAACAAATTACAGCTGGGCAATTAACAGGATTATGTGCGCAAACCAATGCTAATTATGCTATAAAGAAAGGAAGAGGTTCAAAAGCATGGGCGGTACGCCAAGACAAGTAGACCGAAATCCATCTGCATCTACCTACTAATCATCCACCTTGAGGTATCTATCCAGAACATCTCGCTGGTATTAAGTTGCGAATCCCACCCAAAGTGTAAACTCAAAGCAACAGACAACTGCATTAAAGAACTTTGCGTAAAGTAAACAATCCTTGCACCCGCAAGTACAAGCACCGTTGTTTTCCCTCTTGTGGCAACAGCACATCCCCTAGACTCATGTTTCTGTCACTCAAGCTAGTCATCAGGGGGCATGAACCCACAATCATGCATAACGCTCCCTCTTGGAGTCACTACCTACAACTTGGCCAAAGCAATAAACAGCAACAGAGAACATGCAAGAATTATTTTAGAACATAAATATAAAAGAGGAGAATCAAATATATTACTCAAACACAATATGAACATAATCTCATAATCCATCGGATCCCAGCAAACTCAGCATAGCAACAGCAGAAATATTACATATGTGCCTCGATCATGTAGGGCAGCTCACGAGGTCTAATCCATGAAGAACAAAGAGGGGAGGAGAACATCACATAGCTACTGATCATAGACCCATGGTCCAAGGTGGACTACTCACGGTTCATCTGGGAAGCATCCATGGTGGTGGAGAAGCTCTCAGAGGTGGTTCCTCCCTCCGGCAGGGTGCAGGGAAGAGGTCTTCTGGTGCTCCCGATCTTGGAAGAGAGACGGCGGCAGAACAGAGGAGAGATCGCGAAAAAGGGTTCCCATCACGGGGGTTTCTCGTCACGAGGAATAAATAGGATAAGGGGGCAGCCAGGGGGGCACCAGGGGTCCAGGCGGCCCCCTGGCGCGACCCCACCCTAGGACGCGCCGGGAGGGCGCCTGGGGCCCTGGTGGGTCCCCTCTGCCCCCCCCCCCCCCTCGGTGATTCCCGAAGCTTCTTATACGTTGATTTTTTATTGGATTTTTCCTGAATTTTTTGAGCACTTTTAATATGGGGGAAACCTGAAATAGAAAAACAACAGAAAACAGGAACTGGCACTGGGGTGCACTGAGTTAATAGGTTAGTCCAAATATGATCAAAAGTGTATGCAAGTTCATCAATATCATAGCAATATCACACAAAAGAGGCATGGAGCAAGCAGAAATTATAGATACATTTTGGACGTATCAACATCCCCAAGCTTAATTCCTGCTCGTCCTCGAGTAGGTAAATGATAAAAGCATAATTTCTGTGGTGACATGCTAACAACCATATAAGAACTTTTAAGTAAAGCAATCAAGGCATGTAATTCAATTCATGTCATAACAGGCAAGAATGTATATTTAGTATTGAAACAAGCAACATAGGAACATAAAGGTGCAAGAGCTCTCGTGGTCCGTGATTCGAATGTCTACAAATGGTGTTTGCGTGCAAGAAAGGGATAGGGATATATGAGAAAAAGTATTTTTGTGTTGAGAACTCAATCTACTAAAGTTTCACACTTGGTCTTCTTTGGAATCTTATCTTGACTCATCCCCAGACCACTAGCCAGGTACAAGTCAAAATTATCCACTCCTTTTCGACATTTTGAGCACTCATGCAATGGATGAGAGTAAGCAAGAAAGTTGACACTTAGGATGGCAAAGAGATAATATGGTGGAGGAGGAAGACAAAAAGGGTGTGAAAGGCTCACATCAATGAGGACAATCATAGGCGAGAGAAAGCCAAATGATAGATATGATGTGAGGAGTAGAGATTGCCATGCAACGGATGCACATATGAGCTAAGGTAAGCTCTCTGATGGAACTAGTGGGGGTGCATCCAACTTTCTTGCTCAAGAAGACATAGAGCTCATTTGAGGAGGCTCGCCATTGGAATATACAAGCCAAGTTTTATAGTGTGAAGGTCCCCACATAGCTATATGCATAAATGATAATCTCTATGGAGTACAAGATATAAGAGGGAGTACGAGTGTGGATCTCTCAAAAGGAATAGTAGTGTGCCACCTTCTCTCTTTTTATTTCTTTTTCTCCTTTTTCTATTTTTTGTATTTTTTTGGTGGCCTCAATGGCTCTTTATATTTCTCTCATTTGTCCTCTTTGCGATCTTTTGATTTGTCCTCTTTGGGATCTTTTAATTTGTCCACTTTGGTATCTTTTCCTCACTTTATGGGCAATAGTCTATATATTACAAGAAGTATAGAAGATCTTTCACACTTTAAAAAGTACTCAAATCATAAAGAAGATGTAACTATCATGATGTATGCAAATGTATGCCTCTGCCAGTGTAGCAGGATATGCAATGATACTAGCGCGTCATGTAGTAATGATTAGGTCAAAGCCCAACTAGCATGCGGCTCACCGATCAAGCAAGTAGCATGTATGACATGAAGATCAAGTCATGAGAAGATGGATGTTGCATGGCAATATATCTCGGAAAGGCTATGGAAATGCCTTGGTAGGTAGGTATGGTGGCTGTTTTGAGGAAGGATATAAGGAGGTTTATGATGACATAGCGTATCATGCCAAGGGTTTGGATGTACCGGCGAAGGTGGACGCCAACTCTCGGAGTGAGAAGAAGGAAATGCACGGCACAGGAGAGGCTAGAAAAATATGGGAAGGTGGAAGTGTCAACTTTCGAATACTCACATTAGTCCGAAGAACTCATGCACTTATTATCGGTAACTTTCAATTTAATAAGGAGGTTCACAAAGAGACAAGTACCCAGAGGAAGAGTGTATGGGGGTTTGGTTATCCTTGCGCATCCTCTACTCATGGTACGTGGGTGTACTCTAATATTCGACCCCTCAGAAGAGTAGTGATCCATCTAGTAGCTAAAGTTCTCAAGTAATTTTGTAAGTTTTGGAAATAAACACAGATTTCCCAAAATACGACATCTATCACTAATAGGCTAAAGCTCTTGATACCAAAAGTCCAAACATTACTCAAAACAATACTTCAAAACTATTGCAAGTTAATACTACAAAAGAATAGCAACCTCAATTACCTACTTCAAGTCAAGACACAAAACTCAGTGCAACAGCCAAACTCTCTAAACAAGATAAACATGAAAACTCAAGAGAGTTCCAGCAACAAACTAAACAAAATCTCTTTGAAAATATAAGCATGAAATCTAAGAGCAAAACATGACAGTAGCTATGAAAAAGATAAAGAACACACACAACAAAGATAAGCATGAAAAATCCTATGTTGTCTTCTTGATTTTGGAAGTGGAGCGTTTTTCTCTCCCACACAAAGAAAGATGGGTTCTAACTTGTTATGAACAGCAAGGAAAGCTAAAGAAAACTAAAAATAAAACCTAAGAGCGAGACGCTCCAAGCATAGCACATAATGCATGAAGTGATAAAAATATAGTGAAAAGAGAGACGAACTGATAATTGTTGATGGAGAAGGGGATGCACGGCGGCATCCCCAAGCTTAGACGCTTGAGTCTCCTTGAATATTTCTTGGGGATGCATGGGGGCATCCCCAAGCTTGAGCGCTTGACACTCCTGAATCTTCTTTCATCATCTTCCCTCGCACACTTGAAAACTCCCTTCATACATAACTCATCATAATCTGATTAGCGAGGTTAGTACCCATAATAAAATAATTTTTATCTACTGGAAATAAGGATATTCTTGAAGAGCTACTGTTTCTCAAGATTGCCAAAAAGTTTTTGCAAAGAAAAAGCAAGCTTAAGGTTTGCAAAACAAAGAAAGGGCAAAACAGGACAGAATCTGTGAAAAACAGACCAGCAGGTAGTAAAGAATTTTTTAGGGATACTTCTGCAACTCAAATAAAAAAAACTCAGAACATACGAAAGTTTTGTAATTGTATAGAGCACGATGTGTAAAAAATTCAGCTCAAAAAGATGAGCTGGGATTTTTCTAGTCACGAGGACAGAATCTGTTTTCTGGACAGCATGTCACAACTTTCACTTCTCTTGTCATATGAGGATATAAATGGCACAAAGCTTGAAAAGTAAAGATACAGTGATGTTGCTACAGTATTAACAATCATCAAGACCACTAAAAACAGAATAAAAACAAAAAGGAAAACCTAAATTCGTTGCGGGCTGCCTCCCGAAAGCGCTTCTTTAAAGGCATTAGCTAGGCTTAATGCAAATAGAAGGAATCAAAGATCATCATAATAATCGGAGTTGTAAATCGATTCAAATGGTTCCTCAATAAGTTCATCCTTGTTTCTTTTAGGAAAGGGGTAAATACATTTTGCCTTGCCGCGTAGGCGTATTTGTCCCTTACCTATATCAATGAAGCCTTTTACGGCCCGGAGGAAGTCCCTCCCAAGCACTATGTTTCCTTGGTTTGGCTTCATGACGAAGAAATCAACCATTACAATCCCTTTAAGGAATGTCACTGGTACATCTTTTATCCTTCCCTGGATCTCAGAAATATCTCCATTAGCATGTTCATGATAGGATGAAAATTTGTCCATGTTAAATTTTAAAGAATCATAAACAACTTTTGGCATAGTAGAAACCATGGATCCAATGTCACAGAAAGAAAGGAAGTCTTGATTAGAGATGCTAATTCTAACAAAGGGTTCCCAGTCACCATCTATCTCATAAAGATCTTTCTTATTTGGCTGGGGTTTCTTTACTTTTCTCAAGTCTAGAGCATCCAATCTCTTTTCAATAGTAGCCAGTATATCTATAACAGTATCAAAACTATGATCATAAACAAAGTAACTAGATAGACCATGTATAATTTCAAGATCTCTAGCTTCATCACAAGCTAAGAAATCTCCTTCGGCTATAATATCAAGAGAGTGTTTGCACCATCTAAAAAGACCATGGTAAAAAATTCTAAGCACAATTTTTATAGGTATCCAAGGCATAATTCTCCTATGTGCATCAGAAATTCTGTCCCATGCCTTCTTCATATTTTCTCCATCCCTTTGATGGAAATATAAGACCTCCGACTCCCTCAAGGCACCAAATCCTAACATGCTTGACTAAACAGAAAGGATAACTAAAAGCAAGATAACCATTTTTTTGATTTTTGATACAGGACACTAAAGAAAAAACTGAAAGGTAAACAAACAAGACTAAAAAGCAAAGATAAAAGATAGTGTGCAAATCCCCTATCTTGAAGAGCGGAGTCCCCGGCAATGGCGCCAGAAATTTCTTTTGACGGTACGAATTAACGCCCCATCGTTGGTTACCCAAAGTGGAAGGTTTAGATGTTGACAGTAGCAAATATCCGTCGGTGAAGATACCAAGGTTTGTCTCCAATAGGACTCCGATAACGACAAGAAGGTGACAACGGCGCCAGAGATTGGCGGTTGTCGTGGACCTGCACACACAACAGATAACTTTGCACCCAACGAGTACAAAGGGGTTGTCAATCCCTCCGGCCTTGTTGTTTACAAAGGATAAAACGCACGGGATAATAATGATAGTGATAGCAACAGAAAAGTAAATAAAGCAGTAAATTGATAGTGGGTGTAAACAGTATTGGAAATATGGACCGGGGTCCCATGATGTTCACTAGTGATGTATCTCTCCCAAAAGATGATAAAATAGCCATGCGAGGTAAACAAATTACAGCTGGGCAATTGACAGGATTATGTGTGCAAACCAATGCTAATTATGCTATAAATAAAGGAAGAGGTTCAAAAGCATGGGCGGTACGCCAAGACAAGTAGACCGAAATCCATCTGCATCTACCTACTAATCATCCACCTTGAGATATCTATCCAAAACATCTCGCTGGTATTAAGTTGCGAATCCCACCCAAAGTGTAAACTCAAAGCAACAAACAACTGCATTAAAGAACTTTGCGTAAAGTAAACAATCCTTGCACCCGCAAGTACAAACACCGTTGTTTTCCCCCTTGTGGCAACAACACATCCCCTAGACTCATGTTTCTGTCACTCAAGCTAGTCATCAGGGGGCATGAACCCACAATCATGCATAACGCTCCCTCTTGGAGTCACTACCTACTACTTGGCCAAAGCAATAAACAGCAACGAAGAACATGCAAGAATTACTTTGGAACATAAATATAAAAGAGGAGAATCAAATATATTACTCCAACACAATCTGAACATAATCTCATAATCCATCGGATCCCAGCAAACTCAGCATAGCAACAGCAGAAATATTACATATGTGCCTCGATCATGTAGGCAGCTCACAACATCACATAGCTACAGATCATAGACCCATGGTCCAAGGTGGACTACTCACGGTTCATCTGGGAAGCATCCATGGTGGTGGAGAAGCTCCCGGAGGTGGTTCCTCCCTCCGGCAGGGTGCCGGGAAGAGGTCTTCTAGTGCTCCCGATCTTGGAAGCGCGGCGGCAGCGGAACAGAGGAGAGATCGCGAAAAAGGGTTCCCGTCACGGGGGTTTCTCGTCACGAGGAATAAATAGGCGAAGGGGGGCAGCCAGGGGGGCCACCAGGGGTCCAGGCGGCCCCCTGGCGCGGCCCCACCCTAGGGCGCGCCGGGAGGGCGCCTGGGGCCCTGGTGGGTCCCCTCTGGCCCCCCCTCGGTGATTCCCGAAGCTTCTTATACGCTGATTTTTTTTATTGGATTTTTCCCGAATTTTTGGAGCACTTTTAATATGGGGGAAACCTGAAATAGAAAAACAGCAGAAAACAGGAACTGGCACTGGGGTGCACTGAGTTAATAGGTTAGTCCAAATATGATCAAAAGTGTATGCAAGTTCACCAATATCATAGCAATATCACACAAAAGAGGCATGGAGCAAGCAGAAATTATAGATACGTTTTGGGCATATCAGCAGCTCACGAGGTCTAATCCATGAAGAACAAAGAGGGGGGAGAACATCACATAGCTACTGATCACGGACCCATGGTCCAAGGTAGACTACTCAAGGATCATCCGGGAAGCGTCCATGGTGGAGGAGAGGCTCCCAGAGGTCAATCCTCCCTCCGGCAGGGTGCCAGGATGAGGTCTGCTGGCGCTCCCGATCTTGGAAGCGCGGCGGTGGCGGGACAAGGGCGAGATCGCGAAAAAGGGTTATGTCTTCGGAAGAATCCCGTCACAGAGATTAAATAGGCGAAGGTGGGCAGCCAGGGGGGCCACCAGGTGTCCAAGCGCCCCCCCCTGGCGCGGCCAAGCCCTAGGTCGCGCCACCAGGGTGCCTGGACCCCTGGTGGTGGCCCTCTGGCCCCACCCAGGTGATTCCGGAAGGTTCTTCTGCGCTGATTTTTTATCTGTTTTTTCCCGAATTTTTGGAGCACTTTTAATATGGGGGAAATCTGAAATAGAAAAACAGCAGAAAACAGGAACTGGCCCTGTGGTGCACTGAGTTAATAAGTTAGTCCAAATATGATCAAAAGTGTATGAAAGTGTATCTAGATCATAGCAATATCACACAAAACAAGCATGGAGCAAGCAGAAATTATAGATACGTTTGGGACGTATCAACATCCCCAAGCTTAATTCCTGCTCGTCCTCGAGTAGGTAAATGATAACAAGCATAATTTCTGTGGTGACATGTTAACAACCGTATAAGATTTTGAAAGTAAAGCAATCAAGGTATGTAATTAAATTCAAGTAATAACAGGCAAGAGTCTATATTAGCATTGAAACAAGTAACATAAGAACATTAAGTGCAAGAGCTCTCGCTGTCCGTGACTCGAATGTCTCCAAATGGTGTTTGCGTCCAAGAAGGGGGAGATGGGAATACAAGAAAAAATACATTTGTTGAGAACTCAATCTACTAAAGTTTCACACTTAGTCTTCTTTGGAATCTTGTCTTGACTCGTCCCCAGACCACTAGCCAGGTACAAGTCAATTTGATCCACTCCCTTTCGATATTTTGAGCACTCATGCAATGGATGAGCTTAAGCCCGAGAGTTGACACTTAGGATGGAAAAGAGAGAGATATGGTGGAGGAGGAAGACAAAAAGGGTGAGAAAGGCTCACATAAATGAGGACAATCATAGGCGAGAAGGCCAAATGATAGATATGATGTGAGGAGTAGGTATTGCCATGCAACGGATGCACATATGAGCTAAGAAAAAGCTTTGCAATGGAACTAGTGGGGGTGCATCCAACTTGCTCGCTCATGAAGACCTAGAGCTCGTTTGAGGAAGCTCATCCTTGGAATATGCAAGCCAAGTTCTATAGTGTGAAGGTCCCCACATAGCTATATGCATATATGATCATCTCTATGGAGCACAAAATAAGAGGGAGTGCGAGTGTGGATCTTTCAAAAGGAATAGTAGTGTTACCCCTTTCTCTCTTTTTATTTCCTTTTTCTCTTTTTTCTATTTTTTGGTGGCCTCGATGGCTCTTTCTATTTAACTCTCATTTGTCCTCTTTGGGATCTTTTAAATTTGTCCACTTTGGGATCTTTTCCTCTCTTAAGGGCAACACTCTCTTTTACAAGAAGTATAGAAGATCTTCACACTTTACAAGGTACTCAACATAAAGAAGATGTAGCTATCATGATGTATGCAAATGTATGCCTCTGCCAGTGTAGCAGGAACATGTATGACATGAAGATCAAGTCATGAAGAAGTGGATGATGCATGGCAATATATCTCGGAAAGGCTATGGAAATGCCTTGATAGGTAGGTATGGTGGCTGTTTTGAGGAAATATATAAGGAGGTTTATGATGAGAGAGCGTATCATGCCAAGGGTTTGGATGCACCGGCGAGGTGGACGCCAACTCTCGAAGTGAGAAGAGGGCAATGCAGGGTACCGAAGAGGCTAGCAAATATGAGGAGGTGGAAGTGTCAACTTTCAATACTTACATTAGTCGGAAGAACTCATGCACTTATTATCGGTAACTCTCAATCTAATGAGGAGGTTCATAAAGAGACAAGTACCCCGAGGAGGAGTGTATGGGGGTTTGGTTATCCTTGCGCATCCTCGACTCATGGTACGTGAGTGTACTCTAATATCTGATCCCTCAAAATATTAGAGATCCATCTAGTAGCTAGAGTTCTCAACTAGTTTTTGTAGGTTTTGAAAATAAACACGGATTTCCCAAAATACAACACCTATCACTAATAGGCTAGAGCTCTTGACACCAAAAGTTCAAACATTACTCAATACCTCAAAACTATTGCAAGTTACTACTAGAATTAAATAGCAACCTCAATTACCTACTTTCAAGACAAGACACAACCCAGTGCAACAACCAACTCTCTTTAACAAGATAAACATGAAAACTAAAAAGAGTTCCAGCAACATACTAAACAAAAGCCAAGGCTCTTTCTAAAGACAAATTAAGACTAAAACTAAACATGGCAGTAGCTACGAAAAGATAAAGAACACACAACAGCAAAAAGATAAGCAGGAAAATCCTATGATGTGTTCTAGATTTTGAAAGTGGAGCGTGTTTCTCTCCCGCACAAAGTAAGACGGGATCTAACTTGTTATGAACAGAAAGCAAAGCTAAAGAAAACTAAAAATAAAACCTAAGAGCGAGACGCTCCAAGCATAGCACATAACGCATGAAGTGATAAAAATATAGTGAGACGAAGGACGAACTGATGATTGTTGATGGAGAAGGGGATGCACGGGGGCACCCCCAAGCTTAGACGCTTGAGTCTCCTTGAATATTTATTGGGGATGCGTGGGGGCATCCCCAAGCTTGAGCGCTTGACACTCCTGGATCTTCTTTCATCATCTTCCATCGCACACTTGAAAACTCCCTTCATACATAACTCATCATAAGCTGATTAGAGAGGTTAGTACCCTTAATAAAATAATTTTTCCCCACTGGATATAAAGATATTATTAAAGATCTACTTTTTCTCAAGAGTGCCAAAAAGTTTTTGCAAAGAAAAAGCAAGCTTAAGGTTTGCAAAAGTTAGGAGAGACAAAACGTGGCAGAATCTGTGAAAAACAGAACAGCAGGTAGTAAAGAATTATTTAGGGGCACTTCTGCAACTCAAATAAAAAAACTCAGAACATAAGGAAGTTTCACAATTGTATAGAGCACGCTTTCAAAAAAATTCAGATCAAAAAGATGATCTGGTGATTTGATTCGAATTTTTCTGTCAAGGGACAGAATCTGTTTCCTGGACAGCATGTCACAACTTTTGCTTCCCTTATCATAAGAGGCTATAACTTGGCACAAAGCTGAAAAATAAAGATACAATGATGTTGCTACAGTAGTAAAAAACATCAAGACACAACAATAGCAAAAGGAAAAACCTAAATTCGTTGCGGGCTGCCTCCCGAAAGCGCTTTCTTTTATGCCTTTAAGCTAGGCATGATGCAAAAGAAGAATCAAGTTTTATCAAGAGAAAGAGAATAACTAGCCCATGTAACGGACTCAAAAGGTAACTTGATTTTATTTCTAGGGAAGTGTTCCATCCCCTTTTTTAATGGGAATTGGAATTTTATATTCCCCTCTTTCATGTCAATAACCGCACCAATGGTGCGAAGAAAAGGACGTCCCAAAATAATTGGACACAAAGGTTCACACTCTATATCCATAACAATAAAATCAACGGGAACATAGTTGTCATTGACAATGATAAGAACAACTTCGATCTTCCCCAAAGGTTTCTTTACGGAATAATCAACAAGACGAACACCAAAAGAACAAGGCTCAAAGGGCTTCAATTCAAACATATCAAATATTCTTTTGGGCATAACGGAGGTACTAGCTCCAACATCACATAAAGCATAGCAAGAGAAGTTATTTAATTTAATTTTGATCATAGGGTCCCAACCATCCTCTAGCTTCCTAGGTATGGAGGCTTCTACTCTAAGCTTCTCCTCCCTAGCTTTGATGAGAGCATTTGTGATATGCTCCGCGAAGGCAAGATTAAGTGTGCTAGTGTGGGGGTCTCTAGACATTTTGTGTAGCAAGCTAATAACTTCTGAGAGGGTGCAACTATCAAAATCAATATCACTACTATCAAAGGTGGTAGTAGTGTCGTCTAGGCTCACTTGTTTGAAACCCTCTATGTTCATAGGAGTTTCTTCATCTTTGGTTGAGGTTTTAGCATCACCATTAATAGGTCCAACGGGACTAGGAGTGCATTGGGTGCTAATAGTTTGGGTGTCCTCAACAATTTGGATAGTGGCAACTGTGTGGTGTGTAGGAAGGCTCTTAATTCTATCCTCTTCCTCTTTTTCTCTAGCCCACCTTTCTTTAAGTTTAGCCATCATCCTAATATTTTCATTAATTTGTAATTGGATAGCATTAATAGGAGTGGCCTTATTCTTCTTAAGGGGAGAGGTTCTAATTTTAAGCATCTCAATATCAAGGGCTAAGCTTTCTACCTTCAAAGAGAGATTATCTAATTTAGCTAATTTCTCCTCTACATTTTTGTTGAAGGCTTTTTCGGTAGTGATAAAGTCTCTAAGCATGTTTTCCAATTCAGAAGAGGGATTCTTGTTGCTAGGGTAGGTGTCGTTGTTCCCATAGTTGGATGGAAACGGTCTAGGATTGCTAGCAAAATTACCCCTATAAGCATTGTTGTTGAAGTTGTTTCTAGCAATAAAGTTCACATCTACTTGTTCTTGGGCAACCAAAGAATTTAAAGGGACATCATGAGGATCAATAGAGGGTTGCTTGGTAAGTAGAGACATAATTAAGTCAACTTTTTCATTGAGGGAGGTAATTTCCTCGACAGAGTTTACCTTCCTACCTGTTGGAGCGCGTTCGGTGTGCCATTGGGAATAATTGGTCATCATCTCATCGAGAAGCTTCGTGGCAGCACCAAGTGTAGTTGACATAAAGGTTCCTCCCGCGGCCGAATCTAACAGGTTCCGCGAGATAAAGTTCAAGCCTGCATAAAAAGTCTGGATAACCATCCAGGTAGTCAAACCATGTGTAGGGCATTTCTTAACAAGAGATTTCATTCGTTCCCAAGCTTGGGCAACGTGTTCATTATCCAATTGCTTAAAATTCATAATGTTACTCCTTAATTGGATAATTTTAGCAAGTGGGTAGTACTTCCCTATAAAAGCATATTTGCACTTATCCCAAGAATCTATGCTATTCATAGGCAAAGATTGAAACCAGATTTTAGCGTATCCCCTTAAAGAGAAAGGAAAGAGCTTGAGCTTAACAATATCACCTTCTACTTCTTTATACTTTTGCATATCACATAATTCAACAAAATTGTTCAAGTGTAAAGCAGCATCATCTCCAGCACCAGAGAATTGATCTCTCATAACAAGGTTTAGCAAGGCAGGTTTAATTTCATAAGAGGTAGCTGCAGTGGCAGGTGTGGCAATGGGGGTGCAGATAAATTCTTGGTTGTTGTGACTAGTGAAGTCACACAACTTGGTGTTTTCAGTGGAACCCATAGCAGCAGCAAGTGTGGAAGTTTTTTTGTGATTTTTGATAAAACACACAAAGATAAAAACTGAAAGGTAAACTAACAAGACTAAAAAACAAAGGTAAAGGGTAGTGTGCAACTCCCCTATCTTAGCACTCGGAGTCCCCGACAACGGCGCCAGAAATTTGCTTGATGGCGCGAGAGTTGACGGGTGTAGTCTTCTCACCCTTCGTTGGTGAGCCCCAAGTGGAAGGCGTGATGCAGCACAACAACAAATTTCCCTCAGTAAAGATACCAAGGTTTGTCTCCAGTAGGACTCCAGAGATGATAAGTAGGTGTCAGCGGCGCTACTGACGCGGACCTGCACACAGACACAAATAACTTTGTTCACAAAGGATCAAACACAAGAGATAATGATAGCAACTGAAAGTAAAAGCAGAAAAGTAAATGAGCGTGGAAACAGTAATGAGGATATGGACCGGGATACGTGATGTTCACTAGTGATGTCTCTCTCCCAAAAGACGATAAAACTGCTATGCGAGGTAAACAAATTACAGAAGGGCAATTGACATGATTATGAACGCACCGCAATGCTAACTATGCTACAAAAGAAAGGAAGAGGCTCAAAAGCACGGGCAGTACACCAAAATAAGTAGACCGAAATCCAACTGCATCTACTACTAATCATCCACCTTGAGATATCTATCCAGAACATCTCGCTGGTATTAAGTTGCCAGCCCCACCCAAAGTGTAAACCCAAAGCAACAGACAACTGCATTAAAAAGCACTTTGCGTAAAGTAAACAATCCTTGCAACCGCGGTTACAAGCACCGTTGTTTTTCCCCTTGTGGCAACAGCACATCCCCTAGACTCATGTTTCTGTCACTCAAGCGTGTCACCGGGGGGTATGAACCCACAATCGAGCATAACGTTCCCTCTTGGGGTTACTACCTACTACTTGGCCAAAGCAATAAACAGCAACGGAGAACATGCAAGAATTACTTAAGAACAAAAATATAAGAGATAAAAACCAAATATATTACTCAATCACAATCTGAACATAATCTCATAATCCATCAGATCCCATCAAACTCAGCATAGCAATAGCAGAAAGATTACAAAAGTGCCTCGATCATGTAGGGCAGCTCACGAGGTCTAAACCATGAAGAACAAAGAGGGGAGGAGAACATCACATAGCTACTGATCACGGACCCATGGTCCAAGGAAAACTACTCATGAGACATCCGGGGAGCATCCATGGTGGAGAGGAGACTCCCGGAGGTCAATCCTCCCTCCGGCAGGGTGCCGGGAAGAGGTCTTTTCGTGCTCCCGATCTCGGAAGCGCGGCGGCGGCGGAACAGAGGCGAGATCGCGAAAAAGGGTTCTCTTCTCCAAAGTTTCCCGTGACGGAGAATATATAGGGGAAGGGGGGCATCCAGAGGTGGACCAGGGGCCCCAGGCGCCCCCCTGGCGCGGCCATGGGTGGGGCCGCGCCGGGTGGCTGCCTGGGCCACCCCTGGCTCCCCTCTGGCCCCACTCGGGCTCTTCGTGAAGCTTCCTGTACGCTTATTTTTCCTATATTTTTCCCGGAATTTTTCTGGCACTTTTTATATGGGGGGAAACTGAATAGAAAAACAGCAGAAAACAGGAACTGGCACTGTGGTGCACTGAGTTAATAGGTTAGTCCAAATATGATCAAAAGTGTATGAAAGTGTATCTAGATCATAGCAATATCACACAAAACATGCATGGAGCAAGCAGAAATTATAGATACATTTTGGATGTATCAATTGTATGAGATGTTGTATCCTTGTATCTGTAATGTTGTGATATCATGTTGGAATCCGGGGCATATGGCTATGTCATATGTCGCGGTGGCACCGATATGTGCTTCGTCCCCCGATCTGGATGGAAACATCTAGATCTGGAACAGTACCGCATATCGGGCCTTACACGGCGTTCAGTGTGTTTGGATTTCTGGTGGGACCTTGGTTCTCTAGCTTGCGCCACGGCTCCACTATTGTCACAGTAGATCTCCATGGGGTCTTCAGCACTAGGAACCACACCGAGTTCAGTGATGAATTTCTTAATCCAATATCCCTCCTTCGTAGCTTCTGAAGCTGCGATGTACTCCGCCTCCGTTGTAGAATCCGCGACCGTATTCTGCTTAGAACTTTTCCAGCTCACGGCACCCCCATTGAGTGTGAAAACATATCCTGATTGAGATTTGAAGTCATTTGGATCTTTCATGAAGCTTGAATCAGTGTAACCCTTTACAACAAGTTCTTCATCACCTCCGAATACCAAGAACATATTCTTAGTTCTGTTTAGATACTTCAAAATATTTTTGACTGCTACCCAGTGTGCATTACCTGGGTTGCTCTGGTATTTGCTACATATACTCAGAGCATAGGAAACATCTGGTCTTGTACATATCATGGCATACATAACAGATCCAATTGCCGAAGCATATGGAACTGTGCTCATCTCTACCTGCTCCTCAGTGTTCTTAGGACATTGTCTCTTGCAGAGTACCACACCATGTGACATTGGGAGGAACCCCTTCTTAGATTTCTCCATTCTAAACCTATTCAGAACCTTGTCTATATATGTGCTCTGGCTTAGCCCTATCAGGCGCCGGGATCTATCTCTATAGATCTTAATGCCCAATATGTAAGCGGCTTCACCTAAGTCTTTCATCGAAAAACTACTTTTCAATGACTCCTTTATAGTGTTAAGAAATTTTTTATCATTTCCAATCAACAATATGTCATCTACATACAGTATTAGAAAAGGTATTGCGCTCCCACTTACTTTCTTGTAAACACAAGCTTCTTCGCCATTCTAGATGAAGCCAAAACCTTTGACCACTTCATCAAAACGAAGATTCCAACTCCGTGATGCTTGCTTTAGTCCATAGATGGATCTTTTAAGCTTACACACCTTTCCAGCATCCTTTGGTGCGACAAAACCCTCAGGTTGTATCATGTATACATTCTCCTCGAGGTTCCCATTTAGGAAAGCTGTTTTGACGTCCATCTGCCATATCTCATAGTCGAAATATGCAGCAATTGCTACTAAAATCCGCACAGACTTAAGCATTGCTACTGGCGAGAAAGTCTCGTCGTAGTCAACTCCTTGCACTTGTCGGAACCCTTTCGCAACAAGTCTAGCTTTATGAATAGTGACATTACCATCCGCGTCTGTCTTTCTTTTGAAAATCCATTTACATTCAATTGGTTTCACACCCTCTGGAGGGATCACCAAGTCCCATACTTGGTTTTCGTACATGGATTCCATTTCGGATTTCATGGCTTGTAGCCATTCAGTGGAGTTGGGGCTCATCATCGCTTCTTTGTAGTTCACAGGCTCATCATCTTCCAATATGAATACTTCGTTAGCATACCACTCGGGTAGCTGACGTACTCTGCCTGATCTCCTTGGTTCAGTCACTAGCTTCTCAGAAGTTCCTGCATCACTTGCAGGAGCTTCCGGTTCCTTCATCGGAATGACTGCTAGAACAACTTCCATCGTTTCATTCCTTGGTTCCGAAGGTTCACTAACCTCATCAAGTTGTACTGTCCTCCCACTCACCTCTTTGCTAAGAAACTCTTTCTTAAGAAAAGTTCCTCCTTTAGCAATAAAGACTTTTCCATCAGAGGGGTGGTAAAAGGAATAGCCTACGGTGTCTTTGGCATAACCTTCAAAGTAGCACTTGTCTGCTTTAGGGTCGAGTTTGTTCGGTTGTAAACGTTTTACATAAACATCGCAACCCCAAATTTTCAGGAACGAAATGTTGGGTTTGTTCCCATTCCATAACTCGTACGGTGTCGTTTCCACAGACTTTGACGGCGCCCTATTTAAAGTAAAAGCAGCAGTCTCTAACGCATAACCCCAAAAAGAAAGTGGCAGATCAGTTAATGACATCATGGACCTCACCATGTCTAACAAAGTTCGGTTACGCCTCTCAGACACTCCATTTCTCTGTGGAGTTCCAGGTGGCGTCAGCTGTGAAACGATTCCACGCTCCATGAGGTGTTCTCTAAACTCATGACTAAGATATTCACCACCACGATCAGATCGTAGAAAATTGATTTTCTTGTCACGATGATTCTCATCTTCGTTTTGAAATTCTTTGAAATTTTCGAAAGTTTCGGATTTTTGCTTCATTAAGTAAATATAACCATATCTACTCAAATCGTCAGTAAAAGTTACGAAGTAAAGATATCCACCGCGCGCCGGTACACTCATCGGTCCACACACATCACTATGTATTATTTCCAATGAGTCTATCACCCGTTCAACATGACCTGTGAACGGCGTCCGGGTCAGTTTGCCCATCAGACAAGCCTCACACTTATCAAATGATTCGAAATTAAAAGATTGGAAAATCCCATCTTTATGAAGTTTCTGCATGCGTTTCTTTCCGATGTGACCCAGACGGCAGTGCCACATGTAAGTGGTATTTTCATCCTTCTTAAGTCGTTTAGAGCTTATGTTTAAGATGTCGTTACTACATTCAAGATCTAAATAAAACAGCCCATTCTTAATAGGTGCACACCCATAGAACATATTCTTCAAGTAAATAGAGCAACTATTGTTCTCAGACTTAAAATTATAACCATCGCGAATTAAACATGATCCGGACATAATGTTCTTTAAAATAGCAGGAACGAAATAACAATTATCTAATTCTATGGTAAATCCTGAAGGTAGATGTAGATTGTAGACGCCCATGGCTTTAGCAGAGATCGTAGCTCCATTTCCGACACGCATCATCACTTCATTCCTTTCCAGCTTCCTTATTCTCCTTAGTCCCTGTAATGAATTACAGATATGAGAAACAGCTCCAGTATCAAATACCCACGACTTAGAGTGAGGGCCGGAAATAAAAACATCTATGACATATATAACTTTTATACCTTCGCTGGTAAAACCAGGCTTCTTTCTATCTGCCAGATACTTCTTGCAGTTCCTCTTCCAGTGACCTTTAGCTTTGCAGTAGAAGCACTCAGTATCTTTGTTAGGGCCAGTACCAGAGGGTTTCTTGGTCTTGGCGCCAGGCTTGCCGGCGCCCTTTCCCTTGGACTTGCCCTTCTTCTTGAAACCGGTGGTCTTGCTAACCGCCAACGTATAGTTAGGGTCAGCGTGCATGGTAGTCTCCGCATTTTTCAGCATTGCAAGCAATTCATTAACTGACTTATCCATCCCGTTCATGCGATAGTTCTGAACAAAGCCTTTGAAACTTGGCGGGAGTGACATGAGAACAATATTTGTACCCAGTGATTCCGGGACCGGAAATCCCAGCTCAGTCAAGCTTTGCCCAAGGCGCATGATCTTTATCACGTGCTCACTGACAGGTGTTCCTTCCTTCATCTTGGAATTCCACATGGCATGAGTTACCTCATACCGTTCAGTTCTAGCGTGTTTGGCATACAGAGCATCTAACTCCATAACAATTAAGTGGGGATCGGTGTTTTCAAACCTCCCTTGTAACTCTGATTCCATACACGCAGTCATAAGACACTGAACTGCGGTGCTATCATCAAGCTTAGTCTGATGCACATTCTGCTCAGCAACCGTGGCTTCAGGCCCCGGCGCTGCTGGGAGAGGTGTCGTCAGGACATAGTCCTTATTAGCACTCCTGAGTACAATTCTCAGGGAACGAACCTAGTCCGCATAGTTGCTTCCATCAGCTTTCAATTTTTCTTTCTCAATCAACGGACCTAAGTTAAACTGGGGATTGACACGGGCCATTTCAATCTACAACATAAACACAAGTTTCACTTTAGACAATGTTCATAATTAAGTTGCACTAATTAATCATACTATTAATTTAATAAGTGCTCCCACTCAGACCAACATCTCTCGTAGTTGATTCTAAGTGATTCAAGATCCAAGTTTAGTCGTCCGCCATTGATGTGACATCACTGATGACTTAGACTGAATTGGTAGGCCAACTTGCCAATCATGCAAGGGTGACTCTTGTTCATCTTTCGATGAGCGTGTTCCGGTAGTAAACTTTTATCCAAACCGTCAAGACAACCAAGTGCAAATGTAGTGTGTTCTTAACACACCCGCCTTTTATGCGTCACACCGTGTGCACCCATGTGACATGACTTGCTCCGGTGTGAAACATAGTATAGACGGTGCTACAATTGGGAGAACACTATCTCCTTGATATTATTTTGCGAGAGATCACCCTAATAAAACACGACTACCGCGCATCAAACAAGGGTGCATCAAAGGGATTAACATCACAGGCAATTCATAAAATATGTGTCATGGTATAGCCCTTTGTGTCTTGAAGTTTTCGTTGCCTTCATGACTCCGTGGTTGAAGTCTCCACCCACCACCTTTTGTCCTTGGCGTCGGGACCTCCTCACGGCTTCGGCATGTGTGTTGGGGTCCACCTTGACATCATTGATCATCACCTCGTCTCCATCTATAGCCTTGCCTCAAGCTACTAAACAGTTCTGGCACGCAGGCCATAATTAAGTGACAATCATATGACTCCAGTCATCATGTCGTACCACGGCTCGCAGGCCGCGAAAAAATATTACATCATATAGCATCTCATACAAACACATTTCAAATCTTGAAGGCTATACCACATCACATGCATTCTCTACAAAAACGAGTTAGATCGCTATCTACACGGGTTGTTGCAAATTTTATCGTGGTTGTTAAGAAGGTTTACATGGCAAACGAGAAACCCTAGAAAAAACAAAACACGATACTTCTTTTGTTGCTAGTTTAACATACGGGGTGTGTGTAGCAACTAATGCCACAAGCCAAACTTCGCTAAACGTGTGACCCCCGTGTGGATTTGAGTTCATAAAATCCACAAGCCCGTTCATGTAAAAATTTCTATAGCAAGACTAAGATGAGATCCAAGGAATTTGATGTAGTCCATGATCAAGGCAACCAGCATACTAAGAGCAGCATAGAGGGATCATGGCAAAACTCAAACCTTGTAGCAAAATCACATTATTCCGTCGAGCAAAGAAAAGATCACATGACAGGGAAGCAAACAAGAAAATCAATGCCTCATATCAACATATGATCTACCTAAACATGCATCTAATCAAGGATCGCTCATGATACCGTTGTTGGGAAATGTAGTAGAATTCAAAATTTTCGTGCCTACGTAACGAGAACCCAAGATCATCCAAGATAGATAGCATACAAGGTTTAGGCCTTTTCTCACCAACGGTTGCAGCGGAAGAAGAGTTGGTGAAGCGGTGTGGATGTAGTGGAAGTAATCAAAGCAGATCTCCCACGAACAGTCCCTCGAACAGATCTCCGAGAAGAAGAAGATGATCCTCGAAGCAAGATCAAAGCTATGATCTCTCCACCGGTATCCACATGTCCGGCACAGCAATCCGGCAGCGCTCCGCCTTCCAGAGAAGAACGCCTCCGAGAAAACTAGAGAGAGAAAACCCTAGCGAGTTCCGATCTAGATTAGAATCTAAAGTGGGGTCTAAAAGTGGAGCAACTAGCAACTATGGGGCTAGGGGCGCCGGAGACTTGTGTGTCTCCCCCCCCCTTGGCTCACCTTATATAGGTGGCCAAGGGGCCTAGGGCGCCGGCCAAGAGGGGTTGGGAGTCCAACTTGGACTCCCAAGCCTTCCAAACCTTCCCACACCTTCCCACCGGAAACCTTCCATAAAGGAAATCGGTAATCCCACCTGGAGGAGGATTCCCCCCCCCCTTTGGTGCGCCCCCACCACCTGGCCGTCCAGGGCAGCCTAGGTGGCTTGCCCCCCAAGGACAGGGGCGCAGGGCAGTGGGTGATACTGCCCGGAACCTTCCAGAACCTCCCATGACCTTCTAGAAGCTTCCAAGACATTCCGGGACCTATCGGGACCTATAACGAATGTTCCGGAGCCATCTAAATAGGTTTCGGAACAATTCGGGCTAAGGTTAATATGTCCGGTGAACACAACATATTGTTTAAGCTGTCCACCGATCACCGAAACTATTCCGGTTGATCGTAAACTTTCCCATTACCATTTTCATATGAACTAAAGTTATCTGAAACAATTCCAAAGTATCTTAGCCATATTCTTTGCTCTTTACTTGCTTCCACTAAACCTTCAATCATCCTAGTATTCTAACAGATTACTGCACTTTAAGTGTGTGACCCAATAGGTTCGGTATTGTGTGGACATGACTCGGAACGCTTTCCAGACTTACAGTCATTCGTCAATAATCAACAGCGGAGCCATGGACACCCATGTTGACTCCCACACATACACGAAAAGACTTCGAGTGAACCTTTATGTTTATCGTATACTATTCCTTTTGCTTCGCGATATATGACAAAGTTAGAGGAGAGAAGTTTGGCACCCATGTGAAACAACTTCTTGATCACAAGCCATCAGTTATCCTCATTGCTCGTTTGTCTTCATTCCTCGTTACGTATACCGGTATCCCCGTGATTTAATCACAAAGTGTCTGGCCAGACGAGAATGGATACCGTTATACCGAGTGGGCCCTGAGTCTATATCTCTTCATCGTGAAGGAGCAAATCCCAGTCTCAAACTATCACCGTTACTAAACACACTGTCCAATGTACCCAGAACTTATTTTACTACTTCCCATTTACGGGAAGATTCATCTAAGAACCAAAGCACATCTTCTTGTGTGAAGCAACTTGACATTCCCATGGTCTAAGGAACTATGTATATAATAACATTTTATGATATGACTTATAACGTTGTTTTCGATGAGTTCTCTAAGTATATCATTTAACACTGGGGTCGGTTCAACATCATTGTTCTGCTAACAATATGCTCTCATTGCTATTGACATCCTTGTTAAAAGAACAATGTCCATGATTAACAAAACATAATCATCAATAAGCACATGGGCTGGTCTTAGAGGCAAAACCAGGAACTCTTGTTGTTTACATTTCCACACATGCATATGAGTTTTCTTCTGAATCTCATAGTCAGGATCATTGCAATTATAGCACAGAAATATAAACATTAATTATGAACATGAATATATAAATAATAACACACTTTATTATTGCCTCTAGGGCATATATCCAACAAGGATCCCAACCATCCTATAGCTTCCTAGGTATGGAGGCTTCTACTCTAAGCTTCTCGTCCCTGGCTTTGATGAGAGCATTAGTGATATGCTCCGTGAAGGCAAGATTTATTGTGCTAGTGTGGGGGTCTCTAGACATTTTGTGTAGCAAGCTAATAACTTCTGAAAGGGTGCAACTATCAAAATCAATATCACTACTATCAAAGGTGGTAGTGGTGTCATCTAGGCTCACTTGTTTGAAAGCCTCTATGTTCATGGGAGTTTCTTCTTCTATGGTGGAGGTATTAACATCACCATTAATAGGTCCAATGGGACTAGGAGTGTGTTGGGTGCTAATAGTTTGGGTGTACTCAACAATTTGGATGGTAGCAACAGTGTGGTGTGTAGGAAGGCTCTTAATTCTATCATCTTCCTCTTTTTCTCTAGCCCATCTTTCTTTAAGTTTATCCATCATCCTAATATTTTCATTAATTTTCAATTGGATAGCATTAATAGGACTGGCCTTCCTCTCCTCAAGGGCGAGGTTCTAATATTAATCATTTCTACATCAAGGGCTAAGCTATCTACCTTCAAAGAGAGATTATCTAATTTGTCTACTCTTTCCTCTACACTCTTGTTGAAGGCTTTTTGGGTAGTGATAAAGTCTCTAAGCATGCTTTCTAATTCAGAAGTGGGGTTCTTGTTGCTAGTATAAGTGTTGTTGTTCCCATAGTTGGATGGAAACGGTCTAGGATTGCTAGAAAAAGTATCCCTATGAGCATTATTGTTGAAGTTGTTTCTAGCATTAAAGTTCACATCTACTTGTTACTGAGCAACCAAAGAATTTAAAGGAACATCATGAGGATCAATAGAGGGTTGCTTGGTAAGTAGAGACATAATTAAGTCAACTTTTTCATTGAGGGAGGTAATTTCCTCGACAGAGTTTACCTTCCTACCTGTTGGAGCGCGTTCGGTGTGCCATTGGGAATAATTGGTCATCATCTCATCGAGAAGCTTCGTGGCAGCACCAAGTGTAGTTGACATAAAGGTTCCTCCCGCACTACTAGGAAACTGGCTATAGATGGGAATGGTTTCTGTGGCGCACCAAACAATGCGTGCTCCACAGAAATATTTTTGTGGCGCATGGTACATAGTGCGCCACAGAAATATAGACATTTCTGTGGCGCATTTACGCTTCGTGCGCCATAGAAGTTGTTATTTCTGTGGCGCATGTACTTCAGGTGCGCCACTGAAATATATGTGGGGCCCACCATGTGCAAAAATGGTCTACTTTCTGTGGCGCACGGGACATATGCGCCACAGAAATATAGAATTTTGTGGCGCACCAGGTGTCCGTGCGCCACAGAAATATTTTCGGGGCCCACCAGGCGTCCACTTTCTGTGGCGCATGTAGTCGAATGCGCCACAGAAACCTGACATTCTGTGGCGCACCGAGCTAAATGCGCCACAGAAAGTGGCCTCCATATCTAGTATTTAAAGCACCCCATCTCCACCACCACCACCCCAAGTTCATTATAACTCCTCCCTAGCTCGTGCTCCTCCTCCCCCCACCCCATTTTGCCCATACTTTCCTCCCTAGCACCCCCTCTCCAACACTTACTTTCCTCCTTCATATCTCTTTTTCTTCACTAGCTATATCCTCTCCAAACACCACTCTCTCTCACCGCGGTTGTCGTCTCGGATCGAATTAATCTACTAGGTGAGTAGTTGGCCGGACATGGATATGTATGTTTTGTGTGGCCGGCGGGCTTCGGTGTGCCGTGTCACTTACGTCGGCGTGGTGCATGTGGATGCATATATATGTTTGCATGTGGGAAGTAGCTTTTTGTTAATTGTCACTTATTACGTCGGCGTGGTGCATGGATGTTTGCCGAAATGTTGATTCATTTCCGTTTCGGAAAATTTTTGCACTACCCATGTGTCCTATTTTTAGGAAAGTCATGCCGAATTTTTCCGGCGACCATGTGCATGCGCATTAATTAGTGTGGTTCTAATTAAAACACTCTATTTTGTTGTGCCGCATAGGCAACCATGGTCATCAAGATGAGCGGAGGTCGAGTGGGTAGATACAAGGAAGAGGCGAAAGCCGACATGATTCTGAACAACAGGACCCAGATAAGATGTCCATGCAAAAAATGCAAACTCCAGGCCTGGATCGACAACTCATATTATCCTTATCACAGGGCCCCGCGCACAACCTAAGGACCTATCAGTCGTACGACATCAACGGTTACAGATTCTACACCGAGGAAAAGGACAAGAGTTCCGAATATCAAAACTCAGGAGTTACTATGCTATCCTTCGCCGATGACGAGGCCACTGTCAAGGAAAGATTCTACGGAAGGATCGAGGAGATATGGGAGCTTGACTACTGTGGGGAGACGGTGCCGATGTTCCGTGTCAGATGTGCCAAGAACGTCGAAAAATAAGGCCGGTATTTCACCACCATGGTTATACCCGATGCAAACTCAAAGAACGCCTCCGCGAAAAATGAGCCATGGGTACTCGCTAGCCAAGTTGACCAATGCTTCTTCATTACTGACCCGTCAAAGCCCAGCCGTGTTGTCGTCAGGAGGGGCAAGAGGAGCATCATCGGAATGGACAGAGATGCCAACGAGCAAGACTTCGACAAAAATGGCGATCCGAAGATCGAAGAGGAATTCGACAAGTACTTCGACATGCCTACCACTAGTAAAGTAAGAAGGAAGACCAGTCTACCTACTAAAGGTTGTCCGTTCACTAGAAGAAATCCCAAGGTGTCCCTAAAGTGTTCAATCGCGACGAAGAAAGGCAAGAAGATTAAGAGAGGCTAGCTAGCTCGGAACCGATCGAGATGACGTGACTTTTTTTGTGTATGCACATGTGTGATCGAGATGACATGTATTGATGTGTGTGACAATCATATGTATAGATTCTTGCTTTATACTCCCTCCGGTCCTTTTTACTCCGCGTATTTTGACTAAATTAATTGTCTACTCACAAATGTATAGATTCTTGCTTTAAAAATTAAAAGGAAAAAATATTGGGAGAGCCAGGACTCGAACCTGGCTGCCCCAGGTTTTGGATACAAAATGGAACTCTCTGACCACTAGGCTAGTAAGTGTTCCTTGTCAAAGAATAGAGCATCAACATTTTTAGACTAAGTCTCATATTTCTGTGGCGCACGCAGCACCCCGTGCGCCATAGAAATTTAACTTTCTGTGGCGCACGCAGCACCACGTGCGCCATAGAAATTTGTGATTTAGCCAAAGGTTCCCTCCTCTCCAGCACAAACTCCACTCGCGCCCAACCCTAACTCTCCACTCCCGCTCCCGCGATGACGAACCGCCGCCGCCGCCGCCTGCCGCCCGCCGTCCTCGTCTGCTTCCTGCTGCCTCCCCTCGCTCCCGCGACGACGAGGACGGCCGCCGTTCCCCTCTCTCCCACGAACAAAGACGACGGCTGCGGACTTCCTCCCCAACCGCCGCCGCCCACCGCCCACCGCGAGAGGACGAGCCCCCCCGCCGCTGCCATCTCCTCTGTGTGATTAGCGCCGTCGAGGAGTTCACCGTCCCGCAGACCAGCTCGTCGTCGACAAGCCGGACCTCTTCCTTGCGCCTCCCGCTGTAAGCCATCACCCTTCCTTCCTTTGGTCCTCCCGTGTCCTCTCTGTGTGGATCTATGATGCTTTTAGACGGGATTTTGCGCTTGTTCTCTGTGATGTGATGTTGCCCCTCGCAGGTTTTGCTCGCATGTGCGTGCTGGACTTGTAGTTATGTGCATTTTTTGTTATGGAGAGAAATGGGTAGCATTTCGCAATGGGTTTTGTAATGCAATTAACTGCAATAATTAAAATTTCCCAGTTTGGTGTGTCACATTCTAGTTATGTGCATTTTTTTAGCTTTTGTTATGCTATTATATGGCAGTGGTGAAGCATCAGGACAGTTTATACAAGACACTTATGTGCTTTTTCCAGTTTTTGTTATGATGTTATATTGCTATAGTTGAACAAAGCATGTGTTAAAATGTGATTATCTGATATATATATGACCCTCTGATTGGTTAGGATATGTTGAGAGTTGCCCGTTTCTCCCGAAGTGTTGATTCACTTCCGTTTCGGTTGAGAAATGGGCACTCATAGGTCCAAAATTTAGCAAAGGTCATGCCGAATTTTTCGGTCGATTTTTTGTATTAAGTTTTTGCCTCTCTTTTTATGAAGTGCAAACATGTCGGGCAACGACGGTGCTGGCCCTTCTAATACTGGCGAAGAACAAGCCGTAGACGCCAACAAGGTGTCATACTGGCGGTTGTCCCAGCAAATGTCGGACGACGATAATTATGATGAGAAAGACGACGGCGGTGATCATGAGCATGTCGGTGGCGACGATGAAGCAACAACCAGTGTAGGCGAGGATGACACCACCACCGATGGCGGCGACCGCACCGATGGCGGCGCCTCCGACCCGTCCGCTAAGAAGAAAAAGAAGGACAGGAAGGATCGGACGCCGCAAGTGCTCTTACCCACATGCGAGGAGATCACTGCAGTCTCACTAAGTGGCCTACCTTTGGAGCCTGCACATGTTGCAAGAGGGTACAGCATGCAACTCGGGTGCATCGTCCGAGAAAGCATGTCTACCAACACCAAGCACATCAGATCCAATGCGGCTATGGTAGACAACCTCATTAGGAAGCTTCACAAACGATACAAGTTCCCAGCGCAGTATGATAACCTAGATGCAAGGAACGCGGTAAACAGATTAGCCGTCACGAAGATGAGCAACGCCTTGAGCAGCTGGAAATTCCGGGTGAAGACCAAGATAGCTAAAGGTCAAAGCTGGGAGGCGATAAGTGTGAAAGAACCGATGATCGACGAAGAAGAGTTCAACACCTTCAAGGCGGGGCTAGCTTCCGAGGAGGCTAAAATATGGACTGCATGGGGGAAGAAAATGCGGGACCAAAAAATAGGTAACCATAAGTGCGGAAGCGGCGGTTACAGAGGAAAACAACCCATTTGGGACAAGGAGGACGCCGAGCTGGAACGCCTGGGAATATAGAACAGGTGGCACAAAATCACGGATCCACAGCTGAGGAACTTTGTCCGGGCCCGCTACTATTGGGACGACAAAGCCCAAGATTTCGTTACCGACGATCCGGAGGTGAAGGCGTTTGAGCTAGAGCTGGTAAGGAATTTACCGCGGATCTCAAATTTATTGCATTCTAATTAAATAAGGTAGCCAAATTTCTAAATGGGTTCACCTTTCTTGTTCAGGAGAATGAACTAAATGCGACGTCTCCTCCGCCTTGCACGTCGGATTCCCAGTCGTCGGCGGGGCCGTGGGACACAGCTTTCAACAGGGCTATGAACGCTTACAAGAAGAGGGACAAGTTGTTGCCCCCGACGTCAGCTGGCCGTGTGTCCGGCTTTGGTACGAGCATGAAGTTTGGCGAGTACTACAAGGATATCAAGAAAAGGAAGGAGAGGAAGTCCTGGTCCTCGACAAAGGAAAAAGAGGAGGTTGAACAACTGAAGAAGAAGGTGGAGTCAATTCCAGACATCGTCGCGCAAAAAGTGGAGGAGAGGATTCGCGATATCATCCCCGCCGGGTTGATGGAGGGGCTAGCTGCTTGGAATAGCCTACGAGGACATCTTCAATCTGTTTCACTCGAGACGGCTGGACTATAACTTGGTCCGCCTTTACGCGCTCCATCTAGCGATGAAGATCAAGAGAGAGAACACCCCGGACATCGCGATAGTGGATCCATACTACATGCGTGACTGCCAGTTGGCGAAACGACCAGCGGAGCGGCAAATGGCGAAGACATACCTCGACCAGCGGAGCGGCAAATGGCGAAGACATACCTCCAACAGTTCTTCGTGGACAACAAGAGGAAGGACGTCATTCTTTTGCCTTTCTTTCCCGAGTAAGTGCCCACTCCCTCGTCGTCGTACGTAACTTTAGCTTCCTTAATTAGATTTGTTCCATTGCTCTTTTCCAACATGCCGTTTCATTCGTGTTGCGCAGAAACATATACTGCACACTTATCGTACTTTCCCCGAGGTATTCACTAGCCACCTATTTTGACTCGGGGAGTTTGATAAAGAAGAAAGACTACACTCGAATAAGGAGTGTTCTAGATGATGCTCTCGAGGGCTACGCCTCAAAGGGATGCAGTTTTGCCAACAAAACGGCGGAATGTATCCGAAATGGCAAACACGTGTTCAAACACACAACGGAGTTCCCCTGCGTCAAGCAGCCGGCTCGCAGCATGAAGGAGGCCTTCTACGTCCTCCATCACCTGCGGGGCTTCGTCCGTGATTGTCAGATGCTTACACTGCCATCTAGTCTCCGAGGATGGGCCGAGAAGTTGGCGCAAATCGAGGATGATAATCTCAGAGAAGACTTCTTCCGCATCCAAAACCAAATATCTGAAATCATGCAGCACGATGTCATGCCTTCAGGGGGGACCTTACACTACGCCAGAGGGTTGCCTAAGAGAGAGGTCGAAGAACGCCTCCAAATGCAGGCTGACATCAGGACATGGACGACGAAAGATGGCTATAAACCGTTCCCGCCGCCAAGTCTGCCGGGAAAGTCTTCATCATGAAGTGTGCCTAGCTACAATGAGTATGTATCTTTTAGGTTTATGAATCCTTTGCTTTTTATCTTTTAGGTTTATGAATCCTTTGATTTAGACATATATATATATATATGCATGATATACTAATATGCCTTGACTATACAGATGACGAAGTGCTACGTGGTGTTCGATGGACAGGTTCCTGGAGTCTACGACAAGTGGGAGGACTGTCATAGACAGGTGAACAAGTTCAGCGGCAACAACTACAAAGGGTACGCGACTAGAGAGGAGGTGGTAGCCAAGTGGAGGGACCACACAAGGAAGAAGAACCGGATGCTTGTGAACCGGATGGTCGTGCTCCCGCTGATCTTGCTCACCGTCATCGCGCTTGTGCTCTACATGATACGCTAGCTGGACAATGATGACTTATGATGACTTGTGATGTCTTGTGTAAGTACAAAACAGATTTGTCGTAGACTTGTAATGGAGTGATGATGTGATGGATTTGGATAACTTGTGATGGACTTGGATAACTTGTGATGGATTTGGATAACTAATGATGATCAATCTTGTGATGAATCGTGTACTAGTGATTTGGAGTACTTTGTGATGATCAATCTATTTTTTTTAATCTGCTATTTGTATTTGTGAAGATCAATCAGATTGATGCTGATATAGATTTTTTTTTAAATGAAATATATTTTTAGTGGCGCATATAAACAAGTTTTTAGTGGCGCATGAAGTTTTTTTATGGCGCACCGAATTCTGTGGCGCACAGGGGTAGAGTGCGCCACAGAAATGTAATATTTCTATGGCGCATGTAGCCCAGGTGCGCCACAGAAATGTGGATTTCTGTGGCGCACGGCTACATGCACCACAGAAACCAAATTTTAGTGGCGGTGATTCTGTGGCGCACCACCATATGCGCCACAGAAAGGTAATTTAGGTGCGCCACAGATAGGTAGTTTCCTAGTAGTGTCGCGGCCGAATCTAACAGGTTCCGCGAGGTAAAGTTCAAGCCTGCATAAAAAGTCTGGATAACCATCTAAGTAGTCAAACCATGTGTAGGGCATTTCTTAACAAGAGATTTCATTCGTTCCCAATCTTGGGCAACATGTTCATTATCTAATTGCTTAAAATTCATAATGTTGCTCCTCAATTGGATAATTTTAGCAAGTGTGTAATACTTCCAAATAAAAGCATCTTTGCACTTATCCCAAGAATCTATGCTATTCCTAGGCAAAGATTGAAACCAGATTTTAGCTTCTCCCCTCAAAGAGAAAGGAAAAAGCTTAAGCTTAACAACACCACCTTCTACTTCTTTATAGTTTTGCATATCACATAGCTCAACAAAATTATTTAAGTGTAAAACAGCATCATCTCCAGCACCAAAGAATTGATCTCTCATAACAAGGTTTAGAAAAGCATGTTTAATTTCATAAGAGGTAGCTGAAGTGGCAGGTGTAGCAATAAGAGTGTAGATAAAATCATTGTTGTTGTGACTAGTGAAGTCACACAACTTGGTGTTTTTAGTGGAACCCATAGCAGCAGCAAGTGTGGCAGATTTTTTTGTGATTTTTGATATAGAACACTAAGATAAAAACTGAAAGGTAAACTAACAAGACTAAAAAGCAAAGTTAAAAGATAGTGTGCAACTCCCCTATCTTGGCACTTGGAGTCCCCGGCAACGGCGCCAGAAATTTGCTTGATGTGCGGAAGTGATAATGGCTTCTCGCCCTTCGTTGGTAACCCCAAGTGGAAGGTGAGATGTAGGATAGCAGCATTTTTCCCTCAGTGAAAATACTGAGGTTTATGTCTCCAGTAGGACTCCGATAGTGATAAGTAGGTGGTGAAGCGAGCAACGCGCCGTTTGAGATATTTCTCCCTTAACATGGACCTGCATACGACACAAATAACTTTGCTCCCAACAAAATTCGGAGAGGTTGTCAATATCTCCGGCCTTGTTGTTTACAAAGGATCAAATGCAAGGGATAATGATAATGGTGATAGCAGCTAGAAAGTAAAAGCGGGAAATAAATTGAGCGTGTAAACAGTGATGAGAATATGGACCGGGGTCCCGTGATGTTCACTAGTGATGTCTCTCTCCCAAAAGACGATAAAATTGCTATGCGAGGTAAACAAATCACAGTTGGGAAATTGACAGGATTAAAAAGGCACCGCAATGCTAACTATGCTACAAAGAAAGGACAAGGCTCAAAAGCATGGGCGGTACGCCAAAATAAGTAGACCGAAATCCAACTGCATCTACTACTAATCATCCACCTTGAGATATCTATCCAGAACATCTCGCTGGTATTAAGTTGCGAGCCCCACCCAAAGTGTAAACCCAAAGCAACAGACAACTGCATTAGAAGAACTTTGCGTAAAGTAAACAATCCTTGCAACCGCGGTTACAAGCACCGTTGTTTTCCCCCTTGTGGCAACAACACATCCCCTAGACTCATGTTTCTGTCACTCAAGCTAGTCATCAAGGGCATGAACCCACAATCGACCATAACGTTCCCTCTTGGATTCACTACCTACTATTTGGCCAAAGCAATAAACAGCAACGGAGAACATGCAAGAATTACTCAAGAACATAAATGTAAAAGATAAGAACCAAATATATTACTCAATCACAAATTGAACATAGTCTCATAATCCACTAGATCCCAGAAAACTCAGCAGCAACAACAGAAAATTACATATGTGCCTCGATCATGTAGGGCAGCTCACGAGGTCTAATCCATGAACAACAAAGAGGGGAGAAGAACATCACATAGCTACTGATCACGGACCCATGGTCCAAGGTAGACTACTGATACGTCCCAAACGTATCTATAATTTCTGCTTGCTCCATGCATGTTTTGTCTGATATTGCTATGATCTAGATGCACTTTCATACACTTTTGATCATATTTGGACTAACTTATTAACTCAGTGCACCACAGTGCCAGTTCCTGTTTTCTGTTGTTTTTCTATTTCAGGTTTCCCCCATATTAAAAGTGCTCCGAAAATTTGGGAAAATCAGATAAAAAATCAGTGTACCGGAAGCTTCCGGAAACACCCGAGAGGGGCCAGAGGGCCACCACCACGTGCCCAGGCGCCCTCCGGCGCGTCCTAGGGTCTGGCCGCGCCAGGGGCGCCTGGACCCCTGGTGGGCCCCTTGGATCCCCCCTTTCGCCTATATATTCTCCGTGACGAGAAACCTCCGAAGACAGAAACCCTTTTCGAGATCTCGCCTTTGTTCCGCCGCCGCCGCGTTTCCAAGATCGGGAGCACCAGCAGACCTCTTCCCGGCACCCTACCGGAGGGAGGATCGACCTACGGGAGCCTCTCCTCCACCATGGACGCCTCCCGGAAGATCCGTGAGTAGTATCCCTTGGATCATGGGTTCGTGATCAGTAGTTATGTGATGTTCTCCTCCCCTGTTTGTTCTTCATGGATTAGACCTCGTGAGCTGCCCTACATGATCGATGCACATATGTAATTTTCTGTTGTTGCTATGCTGAGTTTGCTGGGATCTGATGGATTATGTGACTATGTTTAGTTTGTGATTGAGTAATATATTTGGTTCTTATCTTTTATATTTATGTTCTTGAGTAATTCTTGCATGTTCTCCGTTGTTGTTTATTGCTTTGGCCAAGTAGTAGGTAGTGACTCCAAGTGGGAAACGTTATGCTCGATTGTGGGTTCATGCCCCCTGATGACTAGCTTGAGTGATAGAAACATGATTCTATGGGATGTTCTGTTGCCACAAGTGGGAAAACAACGGTGCTTGTAACCACAGTTGCAAGGATTGTTTACTTTACACAAAGTGCTTTTTAATGTAGTTGTGTATTGCTTTGGGTTTACACTTTGGGTGGGGCTCGCAACTTAATACCAGCGAGATGTTCTGGATAGATATCTCAAGGTGGATAATTAGTAGTAGATGCAGTTGGATTTTGGTCTACTTATTTTGGCGTACCGCCCATGCTTTTGAGCCTCGTCCTTTCTTTATAGCATACTTAGCATTGCGGTGCATTTTTTATCCTGTCAAATGCCCAGCTGTGATTTGTTTACCTTGCATAGCAGTTTTATCATCTTTTGGGAGACAGACATCACTAGTGAACATCACGGGAACACGGTGCATATTCTCATCACTGTTTACATGCTCAATTTATTTTCTGCTTTTACTTTCTAGCTGCTATCACCATTATCATTATCCCTTGCATTTGATCCTTTGTAAACAATAAGGCCAGAGAGATTGACAACCTCTCTGAACTTCGTTGGGAGCAAAGTTATTTGTGTGTGTGCAGGTCCAGGTTAAGAGAGAAAATATCTCAAACGGTGTGTTGCTCGCTTCACCACCTACTTATCACTACCGGAGTCCTACGGGTTCGATACTCAACCTTGGTATCTTCACCAAGGTAAACTTGTCGCTATGCTGCATCTCACCTTCCACTTGGGGTAACCAACGAAGGTCGAGAAGCCATTATCCTCTGTCGCGTATCAAGCAAATTTTTGGCGTCGTTCCCGGGGACTCCGAGTGCTAAGATAGGGGAGTTGCACACTATATTTTACCTTTTGTTTTTGGTCTTGTTAGTTTACCTTTCATTTTTTATCATTGTATCCTTTATCAAAAACCAGAAAAATAGTTGCTACCCTTTGTCTTTGTCTTTGTCTTTGTCTGCGTGCTAATGCTATCTTTACCATGGGTGTGGAACCACCCAAATATGATAGGATGAACATGTTTCACTTGGATCGCCATCGGTCAATTTGTGCTCGCGCTAAAAACCCAACCGACTTGGTTGAGGGAAAATCATTGGATGAGCATGCTCATTATACGCGACACGGCTGATCTTAGGAAGGGAAACACTTATGGGATCAAATACAAGTTTCTTATTTCTATGCTGAGTGTTTATGCCACATTTATGATTTTACTTGTTGTTCTAATATAGATCGTAAACACCTTCCTTTCCAATGTGAGTTTAATGAAAATGAGATCCTATCTTCTTATGCTAAAGGTGTTTATGATTACTTTGATGTTGAAAAGATTGAAGAATTTGGTGCTTTTAAGGGTGCTTATGAGATTGCTTATTTGATTGAAAAGTATCACGATACTATTTACAAGTCTGAAAACTTTGCAGTTCTTACTTATTGCTTCGAGAATTATACTTCCAATTCTTATATTGAGGATTTTAAAAATAAAATGTTTGCTGCCCAAGAAGAGGCTAATGATTTCTTTGATGAGGAATCCCATGATTCCGAGTACTGACTTGATACTTCCCTTTCTGATGAACTTAATACTTGCTTTGTTGATGGCCATGATGCAAATATGGATTATGCTTGGGAAGATGAACTTGCTATAGTTCCTTACACTTGATTGCTGTATTATCCTTTTGAAATTTCCAACTCATATTCCTGAGAATTTTCCTCTTATCAAAGCTCAATGTGATGAGTTGCATGTATCTTATGATCCTAAAAACCGTGTTGAAAACAATACACGTGTGCTTGTAGGTCATGAACAATATGATTTATGTGATAGTTATATTCTTGATGTTGTTCATGATACTACTGAAAATTACTTTGAGAGAGGAAATTTTGGTTATAGAAACTTCCATGTGATACGTCCAAAACGTATCTATAATTTCTCCTTGCTCCATGCATGTTTTGTGTGATATTGCTATGATCTAGATACACTTTCATACACTTTTGATCATATTTGGACTAACCTATTAACTCGGTGCACCACAGTGCCAGTTCCTGTTTTCTGTTGTTTTTCTATTTCAGTTTTCCCCCATATAAAAAGTGCTCCAAAAATTCGGGAAAATTCAGATAAAAAATCATCATGAAGAACCTTCCGGAAGAACCTGGGTGGGGCCAGAGGGCCACCACCAGGGGCCCAGGCGTCCTGGTGGCGCGCCCTAGGGCTTGGCCGCGCCAGGGGGCGCCTGGATGTGACGCCCCCAAAATCAATCCATGTACAGTAACCATACACACAGGGTACACGGCTGAGATTAGGGTGCCACGGTGATAATATCACAGCACAACACTAAACACAAACGGATAAACAAATATGTTACAATAGAGGGGGTCACGTGGACCTGAATACATAAGTCATACAAGCCATAATATCTGAGTACAGACATAGTTAGTCAATTTTTGCCTTAAGAAGGCTAGCACAAATCACATCAGAGACACAGATCGAAAAGGCGAGGCCTCCTACCTGGGATCCACCGAACTACTCCTGGTCAACGAGGAACTCGACGTCGTAGTAGGCGCCTCCGGAGTACTCCTTCTCCTGGGCTCCAACGTCGGCTGCAGCGGCCGATCAGGCAAAACAGTAAAGGAAATAAAGCAGGTGAGTATCTAGTATACCCGCGAGTCTTACGTCCGCTACTAAGCATTATGCATTGTATCAACGGAAAGAAGAGGTTGTATATAGTGGACTGAAAGATAGAAATCCAGAGCAAGGGTAAGAAGCTAGGCCTATCGAAGACTAGCATCTTCCGACGATGTCTTGCAGCATGAGGTAAGAATTAGCCAACAGTTTATATAAAGCATAAAGTAACAATGCAGCAGAAGTTGCTGCAGCATTGTATAATAATAAGTTGCAATAATTAGCAATGCCTCCGAGTTCACCTCCTCGACATCCCCGCGAGGAAGAAAACCCGGAACCATACAGTTTAATAATAATAGTTTCTAGTGGTAAGATCCAGCTTCAGCATAAAGCGTCCTGTTACCGTGGACACGGCTATTCGAATAGATTAATCTTCCCTGCAGGGGTGCACTTGTGTTACGCTACACGCACGGATCTCCAGGGTGGCGGGAACCTTGTTAGGGAACGCTCCACCGAGGCTATCCGACACTTCATAGCCCATCTTTCAAACTCAACAGAGAGGCCATCCGCCGGTCTAAATCCTAAGTACGCCGGGCCTTGGACCCCAACCCGAACGTACTCCTGCACGGTGCGTGGCTGGCCGGTGAAGTTAAAGCAAATCCAAATAAGACACCACCGCGCGAGCAAATAAGACAACACCACTTCCCGGCAATCAGCCCGCAGTACTGCTGACGTCTGAAGAGTCCTCGGACGACACTACGAAGCAGAGGAGCCCATAACTCGTAATTCCCACGGGTAGGTAGTGCGTACATGGCATATAGCCAACTCAAGACATTCACTGAACCATTTAGCATTTTAATTAACCTGCGTGACAACCGTTATCGTTGCCTCGACTTAACTGACCCGCGGACAACGACAGCAGCCAGGACCACCAGTACATCGGTGCCTGCCCTGTCGTCCCACCAAGTCACTGCGGTTACCAACAAGGTGAACCGTCTCCTTACCTTGTCTCGCGTGTGCTCCCGAAGGAGCTCGACTTTCGTGGTTTGGTAACTCTCGCGGCCAACGACCAGGGGCCAAGCACACCGGTACACTGGTCGTACCCTCCCTGTCGTCCCGTCGCAATACCTCTCGCGGGCACCGTTGGGTCGCCCGACTTCTTACCTGAAGGACAACCGCTGTTCAGGACCCTATGGCGGTAAGACAAAGTCAGCCTCGAGTGGAGTACAAGGATTACTCCTTGATAGCTCACACTTGAGGTGACTAGGCATAACCCAGATAGGGGCCTTTGGCGGGGTCTGCTTTGTACCGTACCTATGCAGTTATAATATTTGTACCCGCGTTCACTCCCCTGACTGATCGCGGCCCTCTATCTAATCCTAGCTAACAATGCGCAGAGCTCACTGCTGAATAATGCATAATAATAATAATAGGCAGCATAGGATAAAGGAGGCACATCAAGGGGCGACAAGGACAGGTTATGCAATTGAATAGGATTGTAACGTAGCAGCAGCAGTAACAATGCCTAGTGCAAGAAATGTACGGAAAGATAGGCGGTATCTGGGGAAGAGAATGGCTCTGCTTGCCTGGAAGCTCGACGGTAGTAGTAGGGTCGTCGACGAAGTAGTCGTACTCAGCAGCGGTGTAGTCGACGGCAGCAGCGGGGTCTACCGGAGATTAAGGGGGGAAGAAACAGTAAATACACAGCAAGCATATACAAACAGATGCATGACATGACAGATGAAATGTTAACGGTATTCTAACGCAGCGCAATGCACGTTGCTCGGAGCGGTAATTCATCTGAGGATGAACTACCGGCTCCGAATGATTACCGGACCGGGTGACTGGAGGGGAAGGATCAAGCCGGAGGTGTCGTGGGTACCGGAAAAACATAAGGGGGTGTATCCGTGCTAGTTGATCTATTCCGAGAAACATTCGTGTTCGGAATAAATTCATCCGGGCACTCTAACAGTACCGGACAATTTATCGGACAGTCGGTCCGGAGGGGGATGGTTCGATGTTCATTGTGTTAGAGGGGTGTGATAGACATACGGATAGCGTATTCGTATTCGTTATATTTTTCTGATCAATTTTCATGTATAAAGTTTTTGAATCCGAGATACGGTTTAAAAGTTATTGAATTTCAAAGTTTTAAATCATTTAAATAATTTTCTGAATTTCCTTTATTATTTATTCAACATTATCTAGAACATTATCCAAAACAGTGTCTGACATGTGGGACCCACATGTCAGCCTCTGTTTATTTATAAAACATTTAGATAAATCAGAAATAACCTCTCGGCCCACATGTAAGTCACTGGAATTTATTTAAATCTCTTAAATAATTAAAATCTGACAAGGGGGGCCCAGGTGTCATTGACTCCAGTGCTAATTAAACTTGTTTAATTAATTTAAATGGCCAGGGCCCACTGTCAGTGAGACATATTAACCAAATGGTTATCTTTCTGTTTGTCCTAACAGAGATAATTAGCAGGAGGTGGGGCCCGGTTGTCAGTGGCTCATTAGCTACTAACAGAGAAACCGACAGGGAGGACCCACCGGTCAGCGACTCCGGTGAGCTCGCAGGAGGCTCGCCGGCGGCGAGGTCGAGCTAACTCGCGATTCCGAGCGCCGTTTGAGACGCCGCTTGCGGCATTCGACGAAGAACTCGAAGCCGCGTCGATCTGGAGTGGTCTCGCGGGCTGGGACGCACGGAGGTGAGTGCAGCTTCAACAATGGCGGCGAAGGCGTCGGGCTCCAATGGCAGAACCAAAACGATGGCGAATTGGAGCGAACTGGCGGGCGGGTTCGAGCCTACGGGGTACGGGGAGCACGTGGGTGTCAGTGGCGTGCGCTGGGACGGACCACGTCGACGACTACGACGACGAGCCACGGCGGCCGGAGCAAGCGAAAGGGGGCTTTCGCGTTGGGACCCTACGACTTCAAAGGGCGGTTGGCGACGACAGAGGTGCTCACCACGAACGCGTCGGGGTTGCCAGCGGGCTCGGGGAGGGGCTGAGGTGGCCGGAATCGACGTTGAGGTCGCAGCGGCCGGAGTGGGGGAAGAAGACGCGGGCGATGGCTGTGGTGCTCCCCGGGCTCGATTGGCTGGGGGAGTCGACGAAGACGACGACGGCGCTTCTCCTGGACACGGCGAGGAGGCGGGAGGGGTTCACTGGCCGCGTGAACCCACGGACATGGCGACGGCGGCGGGGCTCGGATTTTCCCCCAGCGAGAGCAGCGCGAGGAGGAGGGGAGAAGGGGGCAGGTGAGATCCAGGATGTGCAGGGGGGGGTTCCTTATCCGCTCCCCGACGTCGAGGTGGAGGGGGAGCAGGTGAGGAGGGCGGGGCCGGCTTGTCGGCGACGAGCGCGCGGCATGTCCACTGTGCCGGGAGGAAGAAGACAAAGCAGGGGTGGGCCGGGGTGGGCCTTGCCCCAGGCGAGGAATAACCATTCTCCCTTATTTGCCTTTTTTCCTTTTCTGTTACTACTAGAAACAATTAAATGCTAAAACATTTTTATAAAAGGTGCCATGGGTTTCTAAATTAGGTGTATGTCACATGTAGGTGACACAAAAGGTTTGATGCATTTTAAAACTCAGTGGGTATTTCTTTTAAATATTTTATGATTAAAAAGGGCCTTACCAGCTACTGTTGTAATTGTTTGAGATTTTTCATAACTTCAAAAATTACCAAAGTTGGTCCAACATGATTATAATGATTTTAGGCAATTTACAAAAATGGTTTCAGGATTTATGTAACAACTTTATTTGAACACTTTTGTTTTAATTTTTATCAAAGCAGTTCCAACTAGGGTATAGTTTCTTGATGAGGAAGATGCATTGGGATTTGGGTTTTTGGTTACCAACCAGCATGGTTTGAAAAGAGCAGAAGCAAAGTTTGATTAAGGATAGGGGATAACAGTGATTAACAAACAGTGATGGTCAACAGTGATGATGATTACTGTTACAGAAACTGAGGGTATCACAAATCTCCCCCACTACAAGAATTCTCGTCCCGAGAATTTAAGTGGTAGCGAGGAAAAGATCGGGGTATTCATCGCGAAGGCGATCTTCGCGTTCCCAAGTGGCTTCATCTTCAGAATGATTCGACCACTGGACCTTGAAGAACTTGACGGTCTTGTTGCGGGTTCGACGCTCAGACTGGTCGAGAATGCGGCTCGGATGTTCTCGATAAGTCAAGTCTTGTTGCAGCTCGATCATATCATGCTCCACTTCGCGGATAGGGTCCTTGAAGCAGCGACGGAGTTGCGACACGTGGAAGACATCGTGGACTTGGGAGAGGTTCGGCGGCAATTCCAACCGGTATGCCACGGGTCCACTCCTGGAAAGGATACGGAACGGGCCAATGTAGCGAGGAGCCAACTTGCCCTTGATACCGAAGCGATGAGTGCCCCTCATGGGAGTGACACGGAGGTAAGCGTATTCACCAGGTTGATACTCCATTTCACGGTGTTTATGGTCATAGTTGCTCTTCTGATGAGACTGTGCGGCCTTGAGATTTTCTTGCACAATGCGAACTTGTTCTTCAGCTTCCTGAACAAGATCCGGTCCGAAGTAGGGTCGTTCCCCAGTTCCTGACCAATTCAGGGGGGTTCGACATTTACGTCCATATAGAACTTCGAAGGGGGCCATCTTCAAGCTAGCTTGATAGCTATTGTTGTACGAGAATTCCGCGTACGGGAGGGCATCCTCCCATTTCATGCCGAAAGAAAGGACACAAGCATGAAGCATGTCTTCCAGCACTTGATTAACTCGTTCAACTTGGCCTTGAGACTGGGGGTGATAAGCGGTGCTGAGATTCAGACGAGTCCCGAAAGCTTCCATGAAACTATTCCAGTATCGTGAGGTGAAAATGCTGCCACGGTCTGAACTGATCTCCATCGGAATACCGTGGAGTGACACAATTCGGGAGATATACAAGTGTGCCAACTGACTAGCAGTGATCGTCTCCTTGACCGGCAGGAAGTGTGCAATCTTGGAGAATCGGTCGATGACGACAAAGATGGCATCGTTACCTTTCTGTGACTTAGGAAAACCAGTGACGAAGTCCATCTCGACTTTGTCCCACTTCCAATCAGGAGGAGGGAGTGGTCGCAACCAACCAACAGGTTTCTGATGTCCGGCCTTGACGCGACTGCAAACGTCACATTGGGAAACATAGCGGGCGATGTCTTGCTTCATATAAGGCCACCAGTACCGTTGACGAAGGTCTTTATACATCTTGGTACTGCCAGGGTGGATTGACAAGGGAGAATTATGGGCTTCTTCCATGATATCCGGACCACAGTTAATGATGGTCGGGCTCACAGGAACTACTAAGCGGCCCTTGAAGTACACAGTATCACCATCATTAGCATCAATGGTAAAAGAGGAGGGCTTTCCTTCTGCGATGTCCTGCTTGATCTTCACAATGTCAGGGGCCAGAGATTGTCTACTCTTGATGAGGGCGTCGAGTTTTGACTCGAGAACCAGGTTATTGACGTAACCTTGAGGAACAATCTCGAGGTTCAACTTGCGAAACTCTTCATACAGAAGTGGTTGCTGCACCTGAACCTCAAGTTCAGAACAGTAAGCTTTGCGGCTCAAGGCATCGGCCATCACATTAGCCTTGCCCGGGGTATAAGAAATATCCATGTTGAAGTCGGAAATTGTCTCGAGCCATCGTTGTTGACGAAGATTCAAATCCGGCTGAGTAAACAGGTACTTCAGACTTTGGTGATCGGTGTAGACCTCGCAACGATTACCGACGAGGTAATCTCGCCATAGCTTCAATGCATAAATTACTGCTGCCAATTCGAGATCATGTGTTGGGTATTTGTCTTCGTGAGTACGCAACTGAAGAGAGCCATAAGCAATCACCTTGCGCTCTTGCAATAGGACACAACCTAATCCTTGACGAGACGCGTCGCAATATATCACGAAATACTTCTGAGTATCAGGGGGAGCGAGCACCGGGGGAGAAGTTAGCTTGTCCTTGAGTGCTTGAAAACTTTCTTGACATTTATCTGTCCACTCAAACTTGACGCCTTTGTGAAGCAGATTAGTCAGAGGCCTGGCAATCTTGGAGAAATTCTCGACGAAACGGCGGCAATAGCTAGCGAGCCCGAGGAAACTGCGGACTTGCTTGACGGTCTTGGGAGGAGTCCAGTCAAGAATAGCCTGGATACGTTCTGGGGTGACGGCAATGCCATCCTTGGAAATCACATGCCCAAGGTAGGTTACTTCGGGAAGCCAGAACTCACACTTAGAATACTTAGCGTAGAGTTTGTGTTCTCGAAGCTTCTCCAGTATAAGACGAAGATGTTCAGCATGTTCTTCTTCATTCTTGGAATATATCAATATATCATCCAGATAAACCACGACGAACTGGTCGAGGTACTCCATGAAAATATAGTTCGTCAATCTGGAGAACGTGGCTGGAGCATTGGTTAAGCCAAAGGACATGACGGTGTACTCGTATGAACCATAGCGAGTAATGAAGGCAGTCTTCGGAATGTCCTCATCACGGACTCGGATTTGGTGATAACCCAACCTCAAGTCGAGTTTAGAAAACACCTTGGATCCGGCAAGTTGATCATACAGATCGTTGATCCGGGGAAGCGGGTATTTGTTCTGGATGGTGGCTTGGTTAATGGGCCGATAATCTTGGACCAATCGGTTTGTCCCATCGCTCTTCTTGACAAAGAGCGAAGGTGCTCCCCAAGCTGAGGAACTGGGGCGAATGAATCCTTTCTGAAGTGCCTTGTCGATTTCCTCCTTAAGTTCAAGGAGTTCATGTGGCGGCATCTTGTAAGGACGCTTGGCAATAGGGGTGGTGTCGGGCTTCAAGTCGATGACAAATTCGACTTCTCTGATCGGGGGTATTCCTGGCAGTTCTTCTGGGAAGACGTCGGGAAAATCGCGAACGACCAGAATGTTCTCGATGCCTTCGAGGGGGCGGCATTCAAAGCATTCATCATAAATATCTGTGTTTCAGCATTACGGATAACTCGGGTGGTGTGATTAACAATCTCGCCAGAGGGGTGAAAAAGTTGGACAGACTTGGTGCCACAATAGAGTGCGGCATCGTGAAACTTCAACCAATCCATTCCCAGAATGAGGTCTATGGTGGAAGACTTCAGAACGATGGGGGAAGCAAGGAATTCAATCCCTTCAATTTCAACAATGGTTCCGGGCACTATCTTGGTGGTTTGACATTGGCCTATCGGGGTGCGGACAACCATCGGTGGGTTCATCTCTTCTAACGTGAAGTTATGCGACCATGCAAATGCTTCCGACAAGAATGAATGCAATGCTCCTGTATCAAATAAAACAGTAGCAGGTACGGAAGTAACGAGAAGGGTACCCATCACGGTAGCGGGTTGTTTCTGAGCTTCTTCAACATTGACGTTGTTAGCATGTCCACGAGCATAAGCAGCAGACCCAGTATTATAGTTGGGGGTCATGTTGTTGCCACGTCCATTTCCACGGCCAGCGGGGTGAACTACCAGTTGCTTCTGTTTCTGGGGGCACTCTCTGGAAAAATGCCCAGGTTGGCGGCCGGATTGGGGGAAGAAGACGCGGGCGACGGCTGTGGTGCTCCCCGGGCTCGATTGGCTGGGGGAATCGACGAAGACGACGACGGCGCTTCTCCTCAACACGGCGAGGAGGCGGGAGGGGTTCACTGGCCGCGTGAACCCACGGACATAGCGACGGCGGCGGGGCTCGGGTTTTCCCCCAGCGAGAGCAGCGCGAGGAGGAGGGGAGAAGGGGGCAGGTGAGATCCAGGATGTGCGGGGGGTTCCTTATCCGCTCCCCGACGTCGAGGTGGAGGGGGAGCAGGTGAGGAGGGCGGGGCCGGCTTGTCGGCGACGAGCGCGCGGCATGGCCACTGTGCCGGGAGGAAGAAGACAAAGCAGGGGTGGGCCGGGGTGGGCCTTGCCCCAGGCGAGGAATAACCATTCTCCCTTATTTGCCTTTTTCCTTTCTGTTACTACTAGAAACAATTAATTTAAATGCTAAAACATTTTTATAAAAGGTGCCAGGGGTTTCTAAATTAGGTGTATGTCACATGTAGGTGACACAAAAGGTTTGGTGCATTTTAAAACTCAGTGGGTATTTCTTTTAAATATTTTATGATTAAAAAGGGCCTTACTAGCTACTGTTGTAATTGTTTGAGATTTTTCATAACTTTAAAAATTACCAAAGTTGGTCCAACATGATTATAATGATTTTAGGCAATTTACAAAAATGGTTTCAGGATTTATGGAACAACTTTATTTGAACACTTTTGTTTTAATTTTTATCAAAGCAGTTCCAACTAGGGTATAGTTTCTTGATGAGGAAGATGCATTGGGATTCGGGTTTTTGGTTACCAACCAACATGGTTTGAAAAGAGCAGAAGGAAAGTTTGATTAAGGACAGGGGATAACAGTGATTAACAAACAGTGATGGTCAATAGTGATGATGATTACTGTTACAGAAACTGAGGGTGTCACACTGGACCCCTGGTGGCCCCCCTGGCTGCCCCCCTTCGCCTATATATTCTCCGTCACAGGAAACTTCCGAGAAGAGAACCCTTTTTCGCGATCTCTCCTCTGTTCCGCCGCCGCCGCGCTTCCGAGATCGGGAGCACCAGAATACCTCTTCCCGGCACCCTGCCGGAGGGAGGGCCGACCTCCGAGAGTCTCCTCTCCACCATGGATACTTCTCGGATGTCTCGTGAGTAGTTTTCCTTGGACCATGGGTCCGTGATCAGTAGCTATGCGATGTTCTCCTCCCATCTTTGTTCTTCATGGTTTAGACCTCGTGAGCTACCCTACATGATCGAGGCACTTTTGTAATCTTTCTGCTATTGCTATGCTGAGTTTGATGGGATCTGATGGATTATGAGATTATGTTCAGATTGTGATTGAGTAATATATTTGGTTCTTATCTCTTATATTTTTGTTCCTAAGTAATTCTTGCATGTTCTCCGTTGCTGTTTATTGCTTTGGCCAAGTAGTAGGTAGTAACCCCAAGAGGGAACGTTATGCTCGATTGTGGGTTCATGCCCCCCGATGACACGCTTGAGTGACAGAAACATGAGTCTAGGGGATGTGCTGTTGCCACAAGGGGGGAAACAACGGTGCTTGTAACCGCGGTTGCAAGGATTGTTTACTTTACGAAAGTGATTTTTAATGCAGTTGTTTGTTGCTTTGGGTTTACACTTTGGGTGGGGCTCGCAACTTAATACCAGCGAGATGTTCTGGATAGATATCTCAAGGTGGATGATTAGTAGTAGATGCAGTTGGATTTCGGTCTACTTATTTTGGCGTACTGCCCGTGCTTTTGAGCCTCTTCCTTTCTTTTGTAGCATAGTTAGCATTGCGGTGCGTTCATAATCCTGTCAATTGCCCTTCTGTAGTTTGTTCACCTCGCATAGCAGTTTTATCGTCTTTTGGGAGAGAGACATCACTAGTGAACATCACGTATCCCGGTCCATATCCTCGTTATTGTTTACACGCTCATTTACTTTTCTGCTTTTACTTTCAGTTGCTATCATTATCCTTTTGTGTTTGATCCTTTGTGAACAACAAGACCGGAGAGATTGACAACCTCTCTGAACTTCGTTGGGAACAAAGTTATTTGTGTCTGTGTGCAGGTCCGTGTCAGTAGCGCCGCTGACACCTACTTATCATCTCTGGAGTCCTACTGGAGACAAACCTTGGTATCTTTACTGAGGGAAATTTGCTAATGTGCTACATCACGCCTTCCACTTGGGGCTCACCAACGAAGGGCGAGAAATCACTATCATTACCTCGCACATCAAGCCAAATTTCTAGCGCCGTTGTCGGGGACTCCGAGTGCTAAGATAGGGGAGTTGCACACTACCCTTTACCTTTGTTTTTTAGTCTTGTTAGTTTACCTTTCAGTTTTTATCTTTGTGTCCTTTATCAAAAAAATATATAGTATGTCTAGTTCCTTACTTGCCAATCAATGTCTGACTTCTTTGAAACCAGATCTTATTGGCATGGAGGATTCACCGAGGATCAACAACAGTGGTACAAGGAACACCGCTTGTCTCAAAATGGGATACACGTACGGAAACAAATACACCAGTTGTATGACTATGCTAAAAACTTGTGCTCAATATATAATATATCTTTCTGCACGGATGAATCTTGTTGCTTTATGAGGCACAAACACCTTGCTTTCCAATGTGAGTACAATGAGGATGAAACCTTAGCTTCTTATGCTAAGGGAAATTATGATTTTTATGATGCAGAACAAATAGAAGAATTTGTTGCTTTTAAGGGTGCCTATGAAATTACTTCTTTTCTTGAAAATATTGATGACGCCCCTTACAAATCTGAGAGTCTTTCTATACTTAACTATTGTTTGGAAAATTATGATGCAAATTATTATATTACTGATCATCTTAAGAGAATCTCTCCCCCAAAGGAAGAGACTAATGTTTTGCAGGACTCTATAGAAGAAGAAATTACTAAACCTGAAAGCTCTTTGGATGAAGAAGAGGAGGAGAGTGACGAACAAAAGGAGGAAGAATGGAGCCATCCATGTCTACCTTCTAATGAGAGTAACTCTTTTACTCTTACCTTATATGAGTATTATGATCCTATGGATTCTTTTGAAATATCCCTTTTTGATGAAGTTGATGCCTTCAATGCTTATGGCCTTGATGCCACTATGGATGATGCTTACGGAGATGAACTTGCTATAGTTCCTCATGTTAAGCGTGAATTTTTTGCTATCTCACCCACACTTGAGTGTCCTATTATCCTTTTAAAATCTCCAACTCCGGAGAATTTTCCTCTTATCAAAGCTCAATGTGATGGGTTACATTTATCTTATGATCCTAAAAACCGTGTTGCAAACAATACACGTGTGCTTGTAGGTCATGAACAATATGATTTATATGATAGTTATATTCTTGATGTTGTTCATGATATTACTGAAAATTACTTTGAGAGAGGAAAGTTTGGTTATAGAAACTTCCATGTGACAAAAACACCTCTCTCTAAACTGAAACTTTCGAAGTTGTTCTTGTTCCAAGATGCCTATGCATGTCACTTTGTGCTTCTTTGATTTATTTTCTTACAAGATGCCTATGCATAGGAAATGGTTTAGGATTAAATGTGTTTCAAAATTGCTTCTTGATGCTCTCTTTTGCTAAAATTCCCATTCTCTTGTGAGAGCATCTTCTATAATCTTTAAGCCTAGCTAATGGCTCTAAAGAAGCGCTTTCGGGAGGCAGCCCGCAACGAATTTAGGTTTTTCTTTTTGCTTTTGTTCTTTTCTTAGTGGTCTTGATGATTGTTACTACTGTAGCAACATCATTGTATCTTTATTTTTCAGTTTTTTGCCAAGTTATAGCCTCTTATGATAAGGGAAGCAAAAGTTGTGACATGCTGTCCAGAAAACAGATTCTGTCCCTTGACAGAAATATTCGAATAAAATCACCAGATCATCTTTTTGATCTGAATTTTTTGGACAGCATGCTCTATACAATTGTCAAACTTTCGTATGTTATGAGTTTTTTTATTTGAGTTGCATAAGTGCCCCGAAAAAATTCTCTACTACCTGCTGTTCTGTTTTTCACAGATTCTGCCACGTTTTACCTCTCTTCACTTTTGCAAACCTTAAGCTTGCTTTTTCTTTGCAAAAACTTTTTGGCACTCTTGAGAAACAGTAGCTCTTCAAGAATATCTTTATATCCAGTGGGGAAAATTTATTTTATTAAGGGTACTAACCTCTCTAATCAGCTTATGATGAGTTATGTATGAAGGGAGTTTTCAAGTGTGCGATGGAAGATGATGAAAGAAGATCCAGGAGTGTCAAGCGCTCAAGCTTGGGGATGCCCCCATGCATCCCCAATAAATATTCAAGGAGACTCAAGCATCTAAGCTTGGGGATGCCCCCGTGCATCCCCTTATCCATCAACAATCATCAGTTCGTCCTTCGTCTCACTATATTTTTATCACTTCATGCGTTATGTGTTATGCTTGGAGCGTCTCGCTCTTAGGTTTTATTTTTAGTTTTCTTTAGTTTTGCTTGCTGGTCATAACAAGTTAGACCCCATCTTGCTTTGTGTGGGAGAGAAACACGCTCCACTCTAATCTAGAACACATCATAGGATTTTTCCTGCTTATCTTTTTGTTGTTGTGTGTTCTTTATCTTTTCGTAGCTGCTGCCATGTTTAGTTTTAGTCTTAGTTTGTCTTTAGCAAGAGCCTTGGATTTTGTTTAGTTTGTTGCTGGAACTCTCTTTAGTTTTCATGTTTATCTTGTTAAGAGAGTTGGTTGTTGCACTGAGTTGTGTCTTGTCTTGAAAGTAGGTAATTGAGGTTTTTATTTAATTCTAGTAGTAACTTGCAATAGTTTTGAGGTATTGATGTGAGTAATGTCTGAACTTTTGGTGTCAAGATCTCTAGCCTATTAGTGATAGGTGTCGTATTTTGGGCAATCCGTGTTTATTTTCAAAACCTACAAAACTAGTTCAGAACTCTAGCTACTAGATGGATCACTAATCTTTGGAGGGATCGAATATTAGAGTACACTCGCGTACCATGAGTCGAGGATGCGCAAGGATAACCAAACCCCCATACACTCCTCCTCGGGGTACTTGTCTCTTGGTGAACCTCCTTATTAGATTGAGAGTTACCGATAATAAGTGCATGAGTTCTTCGGACTAATGTAAGTATTGAAAGTTGACACTTCCACCTTCCCATATTTTGCTAGCCTCTCCCGTGCCGTGCATTGCCTTCTTCTCACTCCGAGAGTTGGTGTCCACCTTCGCCGGTACATCCAAACCCTTGGCATGGTACGCTCTGTCATCATAAACCTCCTTATATCTTTCCTCAAAACAGCCACCATACCTACCTATCAAGGCATTTCCATAGCCTTTCCGAGATATATTGCCATGCAACATCCACCTCTTCATGACTTGATCTTCATGTCATACATGTTCCTGCTACACTGGCAGCGACATACATTGCATACATCATGTTAGTTACATCTTCTTTATGATTTTGAGTACCTTGTAAAGTGTGAAAGATCTCCTTTACCTTCTTGTAAAATAGAGTGTTGCCCTTAAGTGAGGAAAAGATCCCAAAGTGGACACAATAAAAGATCCCAAAGAGGACAAATGAGAGTTTAATAGAAAGAGCCATTGAGGCCACAAAAAAATACAAAAAAAATGGAAAAAAAGAGAAAAAAGAAATAAAAAGAGAGAAAGGGGCAACACTACTATCCTTTTGAGAGATCCACACTGGTACTCCCTTTATATCCTTGTACTCCATAGAGATGATCATTATGCATATAGCTATGTGGGAACCTTCACACTATAGAACTTGGCTTGCATATTCCAAGGATGAGCCTCCTCAAACGAGCTCTAGGTCTTCATGAGCGAGCAAGTTAGATGCACCCCCACTAGTTCCATTGGAGAGCTTCCTAGCTCGCATGTGCATCTGTTGCATGGCAATCCCTACTCCTCACATCATATCTATCATTTGGCACCTCTTGCCTATGATTGTCCTCATTGATGTGAGCCTTTCTCCTCCTTTTTGTCTTCCTCCTCCATACTCCTCTCTTTGCCATCCCAAGTGTCAACTCTCGTGCTTACGCTCATCCATTGCATGAGTGCTCAAAATATTGAAAAAGGAGTGGATCAAATTGACTTGTACCTGGCTAGTGGTCTGGGGACGAGTCAAGATAAGATTCCAGAACAAGACCAAGTGTGAAAGTTTAGTAGATTGAGTTCTCAACAAATAAATTGTTTTTCTCGTATTCCCTATCCCCCTTCTTGCACGCAAACACCATTTGGAGACATTCGAGTCACGGACAGCGAGAGCTCTTGCACCTAATGTTCTTTTGTTACTTGTTTCAATGCTAATATAGACTCTTGCATGTTATGACTTGAATTGAATTTCTAACCTTGATTGCTTTACTTTTCAAAGTTCTTATATGGTTGCTAGCATGTCACCACAGAAATTATGCTGTTATCATTTACCTACTCGAGGACGAGCAGGAATTAAGCTTGGGGATGTTGATACGTCCAAAACGTATCTATAATTCCTGCTTGCTCCATGCATGTTTTGTGTTATATTGCTATGATCTAGATACACTTTCATACACTTTTGATCATATTTGGACTAACCTATTAACTCAGTGCACCACAGTGTCAGTTCCTGTTTTCTGCTGTTTTTCTATTTCAGTTTTCCCCCATATAAAAAGTGCTCCAAAAATTCGGGAAAATTCAGATAAAAAATCAGCGTGAAGGAACCTTCTGGAAGAACCTGGGTGGGGCCAGAGGGCCACCACCACGGGCCCAGGCGCCCTGGTGGCGCGCCCTAGGGCTTGGCCGCGCCAAGGGGGGCGCCTGGACCCCTGGTGGCCCCCTGGCTGCCCCCTTCGCCGATATATTCTCCGTCACGGGAAACTTCCGAGAAGAGAACCCTTTTTCGCGCTCTCTCCTCTGTTCCGCCGCCGCCGCGCTTCCGAGATCGGGAGCACCAGAAGACCTCTTCCCGGCACCCTGCCGGAGGGAGGGCCGACCTCCGGGAGTCTCCTCTCCACCATGGATACTTCCCGGATGTCTCGTGAGTAGTTTTCCTTGGACCATGGGTTCGTGATCAGTATCTATGTGATGTTCTCCTCCCCTCTTTGTTCTTCATGGTTTAGACCTCGTGAGCTACCCTACATGATCGAGGCACTTTTGTAATCTTTCTGCTATTGCTATGCTGAGTTTGATGGGATCTGATGGATTATGAGATTATGTTCAGATTGTGTGAGTAATATATTTTGTTCTTATCTCTTATATTTTTGTTCCTAAGTAATTCTTGCATGTTCTCCGTTGCTGTTTATTGCTTTGGCCAAGTAGTAGGTAGTAACCCTAAGAGGGAATGTTATGCTCGATTGTGGGTTCATGCCCCCCGATGACACGCTTGAGTGACAGAAACATGAGTCTAGGGGATGTGCTGTTGCCACAAGGGGGAAAACAATGTGCTTGTAACCGCGGTTGCAAGGATTCTTTACTTTACGCAAAGTGCTTTTTAATGCAGTTGTCTGTTGCTTTGGGTTTACACTTTGGGTGGGGCTCGCAACTTAATACCAACGAGATGTTCGGGATAGATATCTCAAGGTGGATGATTAGTAGTAGATGCAGTTGGATTTCGGTCTACTTATTTTGGCGTACTGCCCGTGCTTTTGAGCCTCTTCCTTTCTTTTGTAGCATAGTTAGCATTGCGGTGCGTTCATAATCCTGTCAATTGCCCTTCTGTAATTTGTTCACCTCGCATAGCAGTTTTATCGTCTTTTGGGAGAGAGACATCACTAGTGAACAACACGTATCCCGGTCCATATCCTCATTACTGTTTACACGCTCATTTACTTTTCTGCTTTTACTTTCAGTTGCTATCATTATCCTTTTGTGTTTGATCCGTTGTGAACAACAAGTCCGGAGAGATTAACAACCTCTCTGAACTTCGTTGGGAACAAAGTTATTTGTGTCTGTGTGCAGGTCCGCGTCAGTAGCGCCGCTGACACCTACTTATCATCTCTGGAGTCCTACTGGAGACAAACCTTGGTATCTTTACTGAGGGAAATTTGCTGTTGTGCTACATCACGCCTTCCACTTGGGGCTCACCAACGAAGGGCGAGAAATCACTGTCATTACCTCGCACATCACCATGTTACAAAAAGACCTCTCTCTAAGTTGAAACTTTTGAAGTTATTCTTGTTCCACCTTCCTATGCATGACACTTTGTGCTTCTTTGATTTATTTTCTTACAAGATGCCTATGCATAGGAAGTGGGTTAGGCTTAAATGTGTTTCATATTTGCTTCTTAATACTCTCTTTTGCTTCAAAATTCTTATTCTTGTGAGAGCATCTTCTATAATCTTTATGCCTAGCTTAAAGGCGTAAAATAAAGTGCTTGTTGGGAGGCAACCCAAGATGCTTTTACTTTTGTTTTTAGTAGTCTTGATGATTTTTACTACTGTAGCAACATCATTGTATCTTTATTTTCAAGCTTTGTGCCAAGTTTAGCCTCTTATGATAAGGGAAGCAAAAGTTGTGACGTGTTGTCACGAAAACAGATTCTGTCTGCTTGACGCAGAAAATAAAAAAAATACCCAGTTCATCTTTTTGAGCTGATTTTTTTACACAGCATGCTCTATACAATTGTGAAACTTTCGTATGTTCTGAGTTTTTTTATTTGAGTTGCAGAAGTACCCCGAAAACATTATTTACTACATGTTGTTATGTTTTTCACAGATTCTGCCACGTTTTGCCTTTTCTTACTTTTGCAAACCTTAACCTTGCTTTTTCTTTGCAAATTTTTTTTTGAAATCTTGAGAAACAGTAGCTCTTCAAGAATATCTTTATTTCCAGTGGAGAAAAAATATTTTATTAAGGGTACTAACCTCTCTAATCAGCTTATGATGAGTTATGTATGAAGTGCGTTTTCAAGTGTGCGAGGGAATATGATGAAAGAAGATCCGGGAGTGTCAAACGTTCAAGCTTGGGGATGCCCCCATGCATCCCCAATAGATATTCTAGGAGACTCAAGCGTCTAAGCTTGGGGATGCCCCCATGCATCCCCTTCTCCATCAACAATCATCAGTTCGTCCTCCATCTCACTATATTTTTATCACTTCATGCGTTATGTGCTATGCTTGGAGCGTCTCGCTCTTAGGTTTCCTTTTTAGTTTTCTTTAGCTTTGCTTGCTGTTCATAACAAGTTAGACCCCAACTTAATTTGTGTGGGAGAGAAGCACGCTCCACTTCAATCTAGAACACGTCATAGGATTTTTCATGCTTATCTTTCTGCAGTTGTGTGTTCTTTATCTTTCGTAGCTACTGTCATGTTTAGTTTTAGTTTGTCTTTTGCAAGAGCTTTAGATTTTGTTTAGTTTGTTGCTGGAACTCTCTTTAGTCTTCATGTTTATCTTGTTAAGAGAGTTGGTTGTTGCATTGAGTTGTGTCTTGTCTTGAAGTAGGTAATTGAGGTTGCTATTTAATTTTAGTAGTAACTTGCAATAGTTTTGAGGTATTGTTGTGAATAATGTTTGAACTTTTGGTGTCAAGAGATCTAAAATATTAGTGATAGGTGTCGTATTTTGGTCAATCCGTGTTTATTTTCAAAACCTACAAAACTAGTTGAGAACTCTAGCTACTAGATGGATCACTAATCTTTTGAGGGATCGGATATTAGAGCACACTCACGTAACATGAGTCGAGGATGCGCAAGGATAACCAAACCCCCATACACTCCTCCCCGGGGTACTTGTCTCTTTGTGAACCTCCTCATTAGATTGAGAGTTACCTATAATAAGTGCATCAGTTCTTCGGACTAATGTAAGTATTGAAAGTTGACACTTCCACCTCCTCATATTTGCTAGCCTCTTCGGTACCGCGCATTGCCATCTTCTCACTCCGAGAGTTGGCGCCTACCTGCCTGTGCATCCAAACCCTTGGCATGATACGCTCTGTCATCATAAACCTCCTTATATCTTTCCTCAAAACAGCCACCATACCTACCTATCAAGGCATTTCCATAGCCTTTCCGAGATATATTGCCATGCAACATCCACCTTCTCATGACTTGATCTTCATGTCATACATGTTCCTGCTACACTGGCAGAGGCATACATTTGCATACATCATGATAGCTACATCTTCTTAAGTGAGAGTGTTGCCCTTAAGTGAGGAAAATATCCCAAAGAGGAAAATTTTAAATGATCCCAAAGAGGACAAATGAGAGTTAAATAGAAAGAGCCATTGAGGCCACCAAAAAATAAAAAAAATAAAAAAAAAGAGAAAAATAAAATAAAAAGAGAGAAGGGGGCAACACTACTATTCCTTCTGAAAGATCCACAACCGTACTCCCTCTTATCTTTGTACTCCATAGAGATGATCATTTATGCATATAGATATGTGGGGACCTTCACACTATAGAACTTGGCTTGCATATTCCAAGGATGAGCCTCCTCAAATGAGCTCTAGGTCTTCATGAGCGAGCAAGTTGGATGCACCCCCACTAGTTCCATTGGAGAGCTTACCTTAGCTCATATGTGCATCCGTTGCATGGCAATCCCTACTCCTCACGTCATATCTATCATTTGGCTTTCTCGCCTATGATTGTCCTCATTGATGTGAGCCTTTCTCACCCTTTTGTCTTCCTCCTCCACCTTATTTCTCTCTTTGCCATCCTAAGTGTCAACTCTCGTGCTTACGCTCATCCATTGCATGAGTGCTCAAAATATCAAAAAGGAGTGGATCAAATTGACTTGTACCTGGCTAGTGGTCTGGGGACGAGTCAAGATAAGATCCCAAGAAGACCAAGTGTGAAACTTTAGTAGAGTGAGTTATCAACATTTTTTTTCTCGTATTCCCATCTCCCACTTCTTGCACGCAAACACCATCTGGAGACATTCGAGTCATGGACAGCGAGAGCTCTTGCACCTAATGTTCTTATGTTGCTTGTTTCAATGCTAATATAGATTCTTTCCTGTTATGACATAAATTCAATTACATGCCTTGGTTGCTTTACTTTCAAAATTCTTATATGGTTGTTAGCATGTCACCACAGAAATTATGCTTGTTATCATTTACCTACTCGAGGACGAGCAGGAATTAAGCTTGGGGATGTTGATACGTCCCAAACGTATCTATAATTTCTGCTTGCTCCATGCATGTTTTGTGTGATATTGCTATGATCTAGATATACTTTCATACACTTTTGATCATATTTGGACTAACTTATTAACTCAGTGCACCATAGTGCCACTTCCTGTTTTCTGCTGTTTTTCTATTTCAGGTTTCCCCCATATTAAAAGTGCTCCAAAAATTCGGGAAAAATCAGATAAAAAATCTGCGTAACAGAAGCTTCCGGAAACACCCAGGAGGGACCAGAGGGGACCCACCAGGGCCCCAGGCGCCCTCCCGGCGTGCCCTAAGGTGGGGTCGCGCCATGGGGGTGCCTGGACCCCTGGTGGCGTCCATGGTGGAGGAGAGGCTCCCGGAGGTCAATCCTCCCTCCAGCAGGGTGCTGGGAAGAGTTCTACTGGCGCTCCCGATATTGGAAGCACGGCGGCGGCGGAACAGAGGCTAGATCGCGAAAAAGGGTTCTGTATTCGGAAGAATCCCGTCACGGAGATTAAAGAGGCGAAGGCGGGCAGCCAGGGGGCCACCAGGTGTCCAGGCGCCCCCTGGCGCGGCCAAGCCCTAGGCCGTGCCACCAGGGCACATGGACCCTTGGTGGTGGCCCTCTGGCCCCACCCAGGTGATTCCGGAAGGCTCTTCTGCGCTGATTTTTTATCTGATTTTCCTGAATTTTTGGAGCACGTTTAATATGGGGGAAACCTCAAATAGAAAAACAACATAAAACAGGAACTGGCACTGTGGTGCACTGAGTTAATAAGTTAGTCCAAATATGATCAAAAGTGTATGAAAGTGTATCTAGATCATAGCAATATCACACAAAACATGCATAGAGCAAACAGAAATAATAGATACGTTTGGGACGTATCAATGTTGCATGGCAATATATCTCGGAAAGGCTATGGAAATGCCTTGATAGGTAGGTATGGTGGCTGTTTTGAGAAAAGATATAAGGAGGTTTATGATGACAGAGTGTATCATGCCAAGGGTTTGGATGCACCGGCGAGGTGGACGCCAACTCTCGGAGTGAGAAGAGGGCAATGCACGGTACCGAAGAGGTTAGAAAATATGAGGAGGTGAAAGTGTCAACTTTCAATACTTACATTAGTCCGAAGAACTCATGCACTTATTATCGGTAACTCTCAATATAATGAGGAGGTTCACAAAGAGACAAGTACCCCGAGGAGGAGTGTATGGGGGTTCGGTTATCCTTGCGCATCCTCGACTCATGGTGCGTGAGTGTACTCTAATATCCGATCCCTCCAAAGAGTAGTGATCCATCTAGTAGCTAGAGTTCTCAACTAGTTTTGTAGTTTTTGAAAATAAACACGGATTGCCCAAAATACGACACCTATCACTAATAGGGTAGAGCTCTTGACACCAAAAGTTCAAACATTACACACAACAATACCTCAAAACTATTGCAAGTTACTACTACAATTGAATAGCAACCTCAATCACCTACTTCAAGACGAGGCACACTCAGTGCAACAACCAACTCTCTTAACAAGATAAACATGAAAATGAAAGAGAGTTTCAACAATAAACTAAACTAAACTAAATCTCTTGAAAAGATAAACATGAAAACTAAGAGCTAAACATGGCAGTAGCTACGAAAAGATAAAGAACACACAACAGAAGAAAGATAAGCATGAAAAATCCTATGATGTTTTCTAGTTTTGAAGTGGAGCGTGTTTCTCTCCCACACAAACTAAGTTGGGTTCTAACTTGTTATGCACACCAAACAAAACTAAAGAAAACTAAAAAGTAAACCTAAGAGCGAGACGCTCCAAGCATAGCACACAACGCATGAAGTGATAAAAATATAGTGAGACAGAGGACGAACTGATGATTGTTGATGGAGAAGGGGATGCACGGGGACATCCCAAGCTTAGACGCTTGAGTCTCTTGAATATTTATTGGGGATGCATGGGGGCATTCCCAAGCTTGAGCGTTTGACACTCCTGGATCTTCTTTCATCATCTTCCCTCGCACACTTGAAAACTCCCTTCATACATAACTCATCATAAGCTGATTAGAGAGGTTAGTACCCTTAATAAAATAATTTTCCTCTACTATAAATAAAGATATTCTTGAAGAGCTATTGTTTCTCAAGATTGCCAAAAAGTTTTTGCAAAGAAAAATGAAGCTTAAGGTTTGCAAAAGTAAGGAAAGGCAAAGGTGGCAGAATCTGTGAAAAACAAAACATCAGGTAGTAAATAATTATTTCGGGGTACTTCTGCAACTCAAATAAAAAAACTCAGAAGAGACGCTTCAAAAACAGTTATATGGAGCACGTTGTCAAAAAAATTCAGATCAAAATATGACCTGATGATTTTAGGGTAATTTATTCGTCCAAGCACAGAATCTGTTTTCTGGACAGCATGTCACAACTTTTGAACTTTCTTGCAATCGGAGGCTAAACTTGGCACAAAGCTTGAAAATAAAGATACAATGATGGTGATACAGTAGTAACAATCATCAAGACCACTAAAAACAGAAGTAAAAACATCTTGGGTTGCCTCCCAACAAGCGCTTTCTTTTACGCCTTTAAGCTAGGAATAAAGCAAAAAGAAGAACCAAAGGTCCCCGAGGTCATCGGAGTCATAAAAAACTTCAAATTGATTTTCAATAAGTTCGTTCTTCTTTTTCCTAGGGAAGAGGTACTTACCTTTCGCTTTTCCACGTAGGCGTATGTGCCCCTTACCAATATCAATGAAGCCTTTCATAGCTCGGAGGAAGTCCCTTCCGAGCACGATGTTACTTTTTCTTGGCTCCATGACGAAGAAATCCATTGTTGCAACCGTATTAAGGAATGCAACTTGGACTTCTTTTACCTTTCCTTTAACCTCTGAAATATCTCCATTAGCATGTTCATGATAAGATGAGAAATTATACATGTCTAGTTTCAAAGAATCATAAACTAATTTTGGCATTGTAGAAACCATGGATCCAATATCACAAAAAGCAAGGAAGTCTTGGTTAGAGATGCTAATCCTAACAAAAGGCTCCCAATCGTCATCTATCTCCAACATTTCTTTCTTGATGGACTTAAGTTCCTCTACCTTTCTCAAGTCTAGAGCATCCATCCTCTTTTCAATAGTGGCAAGTCTATCTACAACAGTATCAATGCTATGATCATAAACAAAATAACTAGATAGACCATGCAAAATATCAAGAGCTCTAGACACTCTAAAAAGTCTCCTTCAGCTATAATATCAAGAGAGTGTTTACACCATTTAAAAAGACCATGGTAAAAATTCCTAAGCACAATTTTTATAGGTATCCACGGCATAATTCTTCTATGTGCTTCCGAAATTCTGTCCCATGACTTCTTCATATTCTCTCCATCCCTTTGATGGAAATCTAGAACTTCCGATTCCCTCAAAGCACCAAGTCCTAACATGTTCAACTAAACAAGAAGGACTACTAAAAGAAAGGCAATTTTTTTGTGGTTTTTGATAAAGGACACTAAGATAAAAACTGAAAGGTAAACTAACAAGACTAAAAATCAAAGGTAAAAGATAGTGTGCAACTCCCCTATCTTGTAGATTGGAGTCCCCGGCAATGGCGCCAGAAATTTGGTTGTTGACGGGTCCAATCTTTTGTTGCACCTCGGAATCCCCGACAGCGGAGCCAGAAATTTTCTTGATGTGCGAGAGATGATAATGGCTTCTCACCCTTCGTTGTTACCCCAACTGGAAGGTGAGATGTAGGATAACAACAAATTTCCCCTATGTAGAGGATAGGGTTTGTCTCCCGTAGGACTCCGGAAGCGACAAGTAGGTGACAACGGCGCTAGAAATTAGGCGGTTGACGTGGACCTGCACACAATACAAATAACTTTGCTCCCAACGAAGTTCAGAGAGGTTGTCAATCTCTCCGGCCTTGTTGTTTACAAAGCATCAAATGCAATGGATAATGAGAATGGTGATTGCAACTAGAAAGTAAAGCAGGAAATAAATTCAGAGTGTCAACAGTGATGAGAATATGGATCGGAGTCCCGTGATGTTCACTAGTGATCTCTCTCTCTCTCAAAAGACGATAAAACTGCTATGCGAGGTAAAAAAATCACAACTGAGCAATTGACAGGATTAAAAACCGCATCACAATGCTAACTATGCTACAAAGAAAGGAAGAGGCTCAAAAGCATGGGCGGTACGCCAAAATAAGTAGACCGAAATCCAACTGCATCTACTACTAATCATCCACCTTGAGATATCTATCCAGAACATCTCGCTGGTATTAAGTTGCGAGCCCCACCCAAAGTGTAAACCCAAAGCAACATACAACTGCATTAAAAGAACTTTGCCTAAAGTAAACAATCCTTGCAACCGCGGTTACAAGCACCGTTGTTTTCCCCCTTGTGGCAACATCACATCCCCTAGACTCATGTTTCTGTCACTCAAGCTAGTCATTAGGGGGCATGGACCCACAATCGAGCATAACGTTCCCTCTTGGAGTCACTACTTACTACTTGTCCAAAGCAATAAACAACAACAGAGAACATGCAAGAATTACTCAAGAACAAAAATATGAAAGATAAGAACCAAATATATTACTCAATCACAAACTGAACATAGTCTCATAATCCATCAGATCCCAGCAAACTCAGCATAGCAACATCAGAAAGAATTACATATGTGCCTTGATCATGTAGGGCAGCTCACAAGGTCTAATCCACGAAGAACAAAGAGGGGAGGAGAACATCACATAGCTACTGATCACGGACCCATGGTCCAAGGTAGACTACTCACGGATTATCTGGGAAGCGTCCATGGTGGAGGAGAGGCTCCCGGAGGTCAATCCTCCCTCCGGCAGGGTGCCGGGAAGAGGTCTGCTGGCGCTCCCGATCTTGGAAGCGCGGCGGCGGCGGAATAGAGGCGAGATCGCGAAAAGGGTTCTGTCTTCGGAAGAATCTCGTCACGGAGAATAAATAGGCGAAAGGGTGGAGCCAGGGGGCCACCAGGCGTCCCCCTGGCGCGACCCCACCCTAGGACGCGCCGGGAGGGCGCCTGGGCATCTGGTGGTGGCCCTCTGGCCCCTCTCGGGCTCTTCCGGAAGCTTCCGGTACGCTGATTTTTGTATCTGATTTTTCCCGAATTTTTGGAGCACTTTTAATATGGGGGAAACCTGAAATAGAAAAACAGCAGAAAACATGAACTGACACTGTGGTGCACTGAGTTAATAAGTTAGTCCAAATATGATCAAAAGTGTATGAAAGTGTATCTAGATCATAGCAATATCACACAAAACATGCATGGAGCAAGCAGAAATTATAGATACGTTTGGGACGTATCAAGACGTACCTGTGATGTTGAGTGCCACAAAAGGCAACACCTCGTAGCTCTACACACATCCAGTGTATACAATGTCTTATGGGCTCCGGTCCAACGAAGCAACGAAATAAGATAGATTCGGACCGGGAGTCCAGCAGCACGACAACGTGCGTATGGTGGAGACTTCTCCAAAATCCCATATCTCCAAACCATGTATGCTTGTTGCAATCTAGGGAACCACACGTAAGCGAGAGAGAGGAGGAGAGAGGAGAGGGGGCAAATGAATTGGTGTCTGGAGAGGGGGTCCCTCCTCCTCTATTTATAGGCTAAGGGGAGGGGAGGGGATCCCTCCCTGTCTTGGTCGACGCCCCAACCTAGGGTTTGGTGGGGGGGGGACTCCTAAGGTGCCAAGGGCCCTAGGAGGTGGCACCACCCCCCTAGGGCCCCAAATTGGCCCATTAGGGGTTAGCTCCTTTTGTAATTATTTAATATATATATATAATTCATTAATTAAATATAATAACATATCTAAGTAACTTTCTGAACAATTCAGAACCTCAAAACTTTTTCTGACACCCCTCCGAAACAATTTCAGAGTTCTCTTTTATTTCTTCGATGATCCCGATGACTCTGAATCTATCCCTAAGCGTCGTATACCCTTAAGTGTGTCACCCACGGTTCGGTAAACTCCACACGTGACCGAGACACATCCCCGATCAATGAAAAACAGCGGGATCTGGAAATGCATGATGACCCTGTGCTTTTTTTGCGGGAAGGCCCCTGTGCTTTCACGAATTAACTTCATCGCTTGAACCTTAATTGCCGAGTCCTATAGCTTTTTGTCACTGCGATACTTAACTTGTATGAGATCTGATTATCTATATCATTATACCTAGTTCAATCTCATTACCGACAAGTGCTACTTAACTCAGTCCTCTGACATTTTATCCTCGTGACCTAGTCATATGTTGCACCTTCAGATGTAATTTCACCGAGTGAGCCCAGAGTATCTATCCGTCATGCGGATGGAGTAAACCTGATCTTGATTCAAACGCCTCAACGTATCCCTTTGGAATACCTGTATTGCACCTTTATGATCACCCCTGTTACAGTGTGGCGGTTGATACAATCAAAGCATCCTCTGGTGACAGTGATTAAATATGGTCTCATGGTCTAAGGAGTTGGTTACTACTTTTCATAATTATTGTAACGTTGAACTTTGTGACTTGATCGCGTTGCAATACTTATATTGGGTGTGTGTCCATCACATCATTCACATAATGCTATGATCACATTGTCAATAAACATAAATGTCTCATGATCAGGAAACTATTATCATCAGTTGACCAACGAATTAGTTGAATAGTGACTACTAGGGACTTTGTTTGTTTACGTACCACACGTGTATTAATATTTCTGCTTAATACAGTTCTAGAATGGTATTAAATTTATTATGAACTAACAAAATATGATAATAAACATGCTTTATTAATTGCCTCTAGATCATATTTTCAACAGTCCACTTACCCAGGCACGTGATGGGCCGACCCAACACGTTGTTAAACGGGTCTTGCCTGGACCGCGTCTCGTCTCGCATCGTGCCCGGTCATGAGGCTAGGTACTCCCCATTTATTATTTTGTTACTTTATTTGAATATTTTGATGTGTAGACCTAATAATGTACTTGTAGTCGGAAATGGCAAATGGAGGACGAGCTCCAGTGAACCCTTCAAAATGCAAAACCCAAAATTCATGAAATTTCGTATTTTTACATTTCAAAAACTCTGAAAAAAATACAGAGATAGATGAGGCCACAATGCACAAGTGTATAAAATTTCAGGACAAAAAACTAAAAATTGAGGGTTGTGCGAAAAAAACAAAAACAAATTTAAGGTTTTTTAACACATGATACTATTAATCCTCTCAAACCATGATTTTCCCCTTTTTTGTAGATCACACTTCAAAATATTTCATCCTAAAATTTTACAAGCATACAACTCACATACTTGTTTACTTGTATATATTTTAGTTTTTTTCAACTTTAAAAAAGTTTTTTCGAATTTTCCAAAAAATAGGAGCAATGGAGCTCGAGCTCCAAAAATCCTCACTCAATTTTAGTATTTTATAAAGGTATCTTTATTATTAATGTGCAGTTCGTAAGTAGTTCGGTACTTATGCTTCCACTTAAAATCATATATTACATTAATTTAATCAAATCAAATTAAATGTTACCAATATGCCTTTTTGCCTTCCCAAACATATAGCATATCATAACCTGAACTAAATCAGAAAATTTCCATACCTTTCTCCACCCATACTCAAATAAAATTAAATATTTCTAAAATCTATAATATGGTGGGTGCAAGGATATGTTGGACACAATTTATATTGGGTCATTAAAATAAGACGTTAATAGTTGGGAATGTTTCTAGGGATGTTTACTCAATGAACGTCCAATTTGCCATGAGATTTGAACTTCTTTTTGTATTGCGAAGCCCATTTGAACTAAAGTTGTCATGACAAATTCACAAAACTTGTCATGTTTGAAAGAAAAAACACGCCAAGATTCTTGTGTACATAAGACAATACCAAAAAATGTAATCTTCTTAACCTCAACCGAATAACTACAATGACGTCAATTGAAAAGCTCTCCACAGTTCACGTTCACAAAGTGAGTATGCCGTTAAATACACTCCTTCCGTTTTAAATATAAGTCCTTTTAGAGATTGTAATACAAGCTACATATGTATGTACATAAACATATTTTAAAGTATAAATTCTTTCATTTTGCTTCATATGCAGTTTCGTATCGAAATCTCTTAAAAGGCTTATATTTATATTTAGGATCGGAGGGTTGTGTGATGCCAGGCCAGGCCCAGTATCGGGCCGGCCCATTCAGGCCTGGACCTAATAGATGCAATATTTTATATTGAAAAAACCCCAGAACCAGTCGACCTTCTCCGTGTTCCTCTTCACAAAACCTCCTCCGCCGCGAAGACGCCAATTAAACCCTAGACTAGAAGTCGAGCCTCCCCTTGCTCCCGCCGCCACCGCCGCCGCCGCCGCAGCCACCATGGGCTCCGCCAAGTCCTCCAAGTCCTCCAAGAAGCGCAAACCCGTCGCCCCGCCGCCAGAGTCGGACTCTGAGCCGGAGGAGACGGTCCAGGCGACCGCCGATGCTGAGGAATTCAACCAAGAGGAGCAGCCGCAGTCGGAGGCAGGAGACGAGCACCATGAGCACGAGAAGGAGGCGCAGGAGCCGGGGAAGGAGAAAAAGAAGAAGAAGAGCGAGGAGGGCTCGGGAATCCTCACTAGCATGCTCTTCTCGGAGCTCCCCATCTCCGAGCCCACTGCCAGGGCCATCAGGGAGATGAACTACACCCACCTCGCCCAGGTGCGTCCCGGAACTTGACCATTCAACTTAACCGGCGCCACGATTTTTTCTTCTGGTCTCCATGAAAGCTCGCAATAGATATATGTTTCTCGTGTTCTGTAGTTTACAGTATGTTCTGTAGTTTACAAATGTCGTTACTGGTTACATGATTTGGTTATTTCCTTTTGTGGTTGCAGATTCAGGCTCGGTCCATACCACATCTGTTGGAAGGAAGGGATGTCATGGGAGCTGCCAAGACTGGCTCAGGGAAGACCCTTGCATTCCTCATACCTGCGATCGAGCTGCTCTATAACCTGCATTTCTCGCCAAGGAATGGCACAGGGGTTATTGTGGTTTGCCCTACAAGGGAGCTTGCCATACAGGTATATGGTTACGTAGAGAAATCATGCTAGTGAGGATTGAAAGCCTTGCACTTCTATATTTCACTGTTCTTAATCACAAGTATCCCTTTTTGTTTGGGTACAGACACACAATGTTGCCAAGGAATTGATGAAGTATCACTCACAAACCCTCGGATATGTAATTGGTGGTAATGGTCGGAGAACTGAAGCTGACCAGCTTGCAAAAGGGGTCAATTTGGTAGTAGCTACACCAGGCAGGCTGTTGGACCATCTGCAAAACACCAAGGGTTTCATATACAAGAGACTAAAGGTAAATGAATAATATGCACTACCTTTCTGTCAAGGAACGGAGCAGATTTGTTACAAAGTCACCTGTGTAGAAAGCATAATCTTAGACTACTCAGAAATATTACAAATCAATTTATGTTCTAAATGAGGTTCAAGAAAAGCTATAATTCATTATAGTCTGCGTGTGTTCTGTTCGTGCATGACCCAAATCCCATCTCTTTCTTTGGTTTAACCTATACATCCAGGAATATGTATGCCACAGAAAAATGAATGGAAAACTTTGTTTCGGCCACTCTAGCTTCATTGATGTTTATAAGTATGATTCTGGACTGGGGCATAATAATTTCTGTAAACAAGCAGAACAAGAGGTTTTCGAGATTGCACAATCGTGAAATCTAAAAGCTGAGATCTGTATACCACCCAATTAACAATTAAGGCTAGATCAATCATCAACTACAGAACTGAGCATCTTACAAAACATATTTTTGAGTTAAAACAAAAAAACTTAAAAGAAAAACTGGATTAGAGATTTTGATTTTTCAAATTTATTGAGTATAAGAGATGTAGGGAAAGGGGAAAATGCCCAACAAATATCACGTGTCTGGCTGATCCCCCACCATAGGCATGTTGCTCTGTGGCCGCAAGCAGGGTAGCCTTCCTCGCTTTTGGTGCGGCTTCTTTTTCTCTTGTTCTTGATCCAGTGCTACTGGCTGCCGTAGAGGTCGGTTGTCGCAAGGAAGAAAACACGCCTGCTGTAGATGGTGGCGCTGAAGCACAAAGATGACTGCACATGGGTGATGCTGGTGAGGGCGGCAGCGCGGCGCCAAGCGAGGAGTGCGCACAATGGCAATGGCAGAGGAGAAAATGGGCGAGATGGAGGAGGGTGATCCTAGGGGAGGGTGCTGAGGTGGCGGCTCGAAAGGAAAGGACACGACGCAGGGGAAGGCGGCGGGTTGTATATTAGAGAGTGCACGGTTTGTAAGACGTGGCAACCCATGACGGGCGGAGGGGATACATGTGGAACGACAAAGTCAAAATCATCAATTGAATGTGAAAGCTCGATTGAATGAGAGGGCTTCAATCCCTAGGGAGCTTAGTGAATTAAAAGTCCAATAATCATCAGATTTTGTCTGAGAATGAAATTCCCCAATTTCTCAAAGAAACAGGTCAAATGACAGTACACCCCATATGATCAAATGAAGATATTCAAGAAGATGGTGACGAGTAATCTATCATTAATATGTGAAATTTGTAAACTGACAAATAGATGTCCAAGCTTGCGTACTACTCGGGCATTATTCCTTAAACTTGCAGAGACTGAACCTACGCCTAACACTTGACTCTTGGACCTAACTGTAACATGCAGTAGGGAAACACAGTTACTCCGAAGGCGGAATTCATACCGACAAGATAATGTCTGAGGCCAGCTGTTTACTTTTGCAATGAGGAGTGCTAATGTTAAGCATATGCAATGCTTGCTTGCTTGATTTGTGATCCCATTGCTGTGTGATTATTGCAGAACCTGACCCCTTTCTCTCTCATAATTAGTCTCTCTAACATCTCTCAATCTATTATCTTTTGTAGTGTCTTATAATTGATGAAGCTGATCGCATTCTTGAGCAAAACTTTGAGGAAGATATGAAACAAATATTTAAACGCCTCCCCCTGGTACATTTTCATCTAGCCGTGACAATTGTCACTTGATATACATACGGCAGTTTATCAACTTTATTGACATTTAACCATTTATTTCTTTTTTTTCACTATACTCTCACAGAATCGGCAGACCGTTCTTTTTTCTGCAACACAAACTAAAGAGGTTGGTGGATTTGTCATGCAGTCCAACTTTTAAGTTGATTCTTGATGTTTTTCTGTCTCCATAAATGTACTGGTAAATTTAATCCACAGGTTGAAGATTTTGCCAAGTTGTCATTTGAGAAAAACGAAGAAAGGAAAGAAAAACCTGTTTATATCTCAGTTGATGATGGTAAATCAAATGTAAGGAACTAATTCGCCAAGCCATTCATCTCTCTATATCGGGAACTTGTATAGTAAAAATAACAATGATGCTCCTACAGGCTACCGTGGAAGGCTTACAGCAGGGCTATTGTGTCATTCCTAGCGACAAGAGGTTTTTGGTTCTGTATGCTTTCCTAAAAAAGAAACAGTCTAAGAAGGTCATGGTGTTCTTTTCGTCATGTAGCTCAGTAAAGTTCCATGCAGAACTTCTGAATTTTCTCCAGATAGAGTGTGAAGATATCCACGGGAAACAAAAACAGCAGAAACGAACTACAACATTCTTTAACTTTTGCAAGGCAGAAAAGGGCATCTTATTATGTACTAATGTGGCAGCACGTGGACTTGATATTCCTGATGTGGTGAGATTTTTGACTAACATTTCACTTAAACCAGTGCACTGAATTCTTTCCCCTTGATAACTGAATGACATTTCCTTTTTTTAGGATTATATTGTGCAATACGATCCTCCGGATGAACCAAAGGTTTGTGGTGTTAACTCTTCTAGTTGCATTTTCTACTCTTTTATCTTTTTACTGTGCTGACCAATTCAAATTTGTGTTCAGGATTACATTCACAGAGTTGGTCGTACTGCACGTGGTGAAAAAGGCAAAGGAAGCGCCTTATTGTTCTTGTTGCCACAAGAACTAAAATTTCTTATTTACCTGAAGGTAATAATTTTTATACAAAGATCTCTCTCTCTCTCTCTCTCTCTCTCTCTCTCTCTCTCCAGTTAACAGAAACTACATATGTAATGGTGTCTTCAGGCAGCCAAGATTTCTCTCACAGAATACGAGTTCAACAATAAGAATGTGCCGAATTTGCAATCACACCTTGTAAGTGCATCTTTTGCAATAATTAAATTATTCCAATCCATTTTTAAGGTATCCTCAGATTTTTTAACAAAGTTGTTGGACAGGAGAACATCGTTGGCGAGAATTACTTCCTAAACCAGTCAGCTAAAGAAGCCTACAGATCCTACATCTTGGCATACAACTCACACGCCATGAAGGACATTTTTAATGTTCATGATCTTGATATGAAGGTATAATTGTCCTCAAGACTCAATATATTCTTGTGCACTACCCGTTCTTACTCTCTATACTACTCCCTCCGTTCCAAATTAGATAACTTCATTTGTTTACATGTGTGTGTAGACATGTATACAAATGGAAGTCATCTAATTTGGAACGGAGGGAGTATGTTTATGTTTTGCTTTACAATCCACTGCTCATGTTATTGTGTGGGAGGGAATTGTCTTACTGTCTAGTAGTGTATAATTTTATTTTACTCGCTGCATTTTCCAAATATTTCATCCGTTGAGTATATGTAGCTGTGCACTCCTCCTTATCCTCTGTGCCTGTTGCGTTTTGCTTTATTTTATTCAGCTTTCACACTTCTAGAATAGCCGAGAGTTAAGTAGAGGCTCAATTTTCTTTTTTGTTGGCTTAGTTTAGAAGTGAGTGAGCTTATTGTCCCTGGGAAGTACGTAGCTGATATTTGTCATTGTCACCTTACATGAAGTGAGCTAATACGTTATATTAGGACTTGGCAGGAAAATGGATGGCATATCTAATTCCTTCCTTTGTTGTGTGGCAGGCTGTAGCAGCATCATTCTGTTTTAAGAACCCTCCAAAAGTGAACCTTGACTTGGAGAGCAGCGCTTCTAAACGTCGGAAGACGAGGAAAGTGGATGGTGGGGCGAGGAGGCATGGTATCAATGCCGCAAATCCTTATGGAAGGAAGGGCGGCGATGACAGGCAGTTTGCAAGATTCTAGAGGGCTGGCCAGCCGTTGAGCGGTTTATGATGTCTATGCGGTAAACTGTAATGTTAAGCAGAGTTTGGAAAGCACTTGGCTCTGTCAGATTTTGTTAGATAGCTCGATGCTATGGCACTGGGGTGTAATGCAATTTTTCTGTACCAGCATAATACTACCTGGATGGTTGAGAAACACGAGTCAGTCAGTCCTTCCCAATGGTGTGATAACTTAACCAATGTTTGCTAAGTAGTAGTAAGCCTTGCCTGTGTTCTTTTCTTTTCTGAAAAAGTGAACTAGTATGCCTTGCTCATGTGACAACAAGCAAACATCTATATTAGGTTTCTTCATTATTTTGATGTGTCACACTCACACATGCCATACTCCAACAATGTATCAAGGTTTCCTCATACTGACGTACTAGCTCAGTGGTTGGACTTGGGTGGGTCGCCACATGGTCTTCTCCAGGCAGAGCAGCCTCACCCCCTCCATTGACACGGCCGTCCGGACCTCCCAGTGCAGAGATGTGGCGATCCTCTCCACCTCCTCGGCCGTGTCCCTGTCGTCGCGGACGATCATCTTCCCGTTCGGCCGAAGGATCCGGTCCACCTCCGCCATGACCAGCCTCACCTTGCACCTGTACTTGAGCTTGGAGAAGAGACGGTCGGCGTGGACGAGGTCGTACGTCCTCGGGTACGTGCTCAGCGACTCGCACCAGTCGTGGTACATCCCCAGCAGCCCGCGCTCGTAGATCACCGGCAGCGTGTCCGGCGAGTCCACCGGCACGATGTTCATCACCCACACCGCCATGTCCCGCAGCGCCGCCGCGAACCTGCTCCATGGACAAGGACGGCATGTCATGTACTGGCTACGTGTGTGTGTGTGTGTGTGACTATGGCGCTCCTCTCCGTTGAGAGTTGATGCGCTGCTTACCCGCCGTAGACGGAGCGCATGTCGATGACGTTCCTCACGTTCTTCCAGTCGACGCCCATCCCGGTCAGGTACGAGCTGTTGACGGCCCTCCTCCAGTGCTCCGTGTCCGCGGCCAAGTCGTCCGGCGCCGGCTTGCCGTACACGCCCGCCTGGCTGTCGTTCAGCCAGTAGGGCGCTGCCGTCAGCCTTTCCGGCCACTGGTCCGGCCACCGCGAGCCTCGCGACGCTGGGTCGGTGGCCACTCTGTGCATGCACGCCTGCAGCGTTATGTTCCTGCCATGGAAGTGCAACAAGCATCAGTCAGAGAAAGCAATTCAAGAGCCACTCTCTTCCGATCATGGAGGAAGGGAGGGAGGGAGGGAGTGATGCTGGTACCATGCGGCGTCGGGGTCATCTGAGTCCTCGCACAGCGGCGGCTCCGGCCGGCTCCTCGTGCTGTAGCAGTCGTTGCTGGACGGCTTCTTGAAGATGACCATGGCGGTCTGGTCCACCGTGTCACTCGTCCTCGCCACCATGTCCCAGCACATGGACTTGGTCAGGGCGTCCATGGCCTCCCAGATAGCCACGTTGTCCGCGTCCTTCCGGTACACCGGCGTCGCCGACCACACGAAGAGCCCGCCGGGGCGGAGCACCCTGTTCGCCTCCAGCAGCAGCTTGCCTCCCTCGATGTGCCACGGCACGCGGCACCGCGCGCAGTGCACCAGGTCGAAGGCGCCGCCGGGGAAGGGGAGCCGCTTCGTGCCCATCACGGCCGAGATGGCCGGGATGCCGCGCTCCAGCGCGAACTGCACCTGCGCCTCGTGCTCGTCCATGGGCGCGAACGACATGGTCAGCGCGTCCTTGTCGAACAGGTACCCCCCGAAGCTCGCCACGCCGCAGCCGACGTCCAGAACCACGCGGCTGCGCGCCCCCCACGCCACCGCCGGGAGCGCCTCCTGGATCACGTCGATGTAGTGCGTCGCGCCGTTCAGGAACTGCGTGCCGCCGCCCGGGAACACCAGGTGCTCGCCGGAGACCTTCACCCAGTTTTGGTGCCCCTTGTACGACGCAAGCTTTGTGTGCGGCACGTTGTTGTACCAGATCCTCTCGCGGCTCTCTGGCCACGGGATTGGCTGCCGGTACCCCTCCGGCAGCGGCACCAGGCACGACGGCGCTGGGGACGGGCAGTGCCGCTCGCGGTGCTCGTAGTGCTTGGTGCTCTTGAGGCCCTTGATGGCCTCCTCGTTGTTCAGGCACGGGATGTAGTCCGCACCGGCGCTCGTGTTGCAGAGCTTCCAGACGTACGAGGCCTCCTCCGTCGACGACTCGCCGACGACGACGACCTTGTCTTTGTTCTTGTGCTCCTTCTTCCTGCTGTTTCGCGCCTTCTCCTCGCTCGATTCCGTCAGCTGTGTCGGGAAGTCTTGCCCCACCGTCGTCGTCTCATTGAGCAGCTCTGCCTGCCCGCTTTGCAGTAGCTCCGCCATTTCTGCGCCGTCGCCGGTCACCGGCTCCGTCACCAGCCTCTCTTCGCCTTCAGTGGTGGTGCTACTGTTCGTCAGAACCATCCCGGATTCTTCAGAGAGCGTGCCAGCTACAGCTGTAGATGTCTGGTTCTTGGGCGTGTCGTTCTGGTCCAGGGAATTTTGGTTCTTGGATGCAGCGCCGGTGGCCGCATCGTCGCCGGTCCGGTCGTTGAAGGCCGCCTGGTTCTTCTCCGCGCCGTCGTCGCCAGATTCTTTTGCGTACGCTGGCGTCTCTTCGGCGTTCTTGTTGGTGATGTTATCAACCTGGCCATCTGTCTCCTCCATCTTCTGCGTCGGTGCCGCCTCGACGTTCTTCTCGCCCTGGCCGCCGGTCTCCGTAGTTTCGGAGCTCTTACCAACCTGGTCGCCGGTGTCCGTCGTGTCTCTCGGTGCCTCCTCCGTGTTCTGCTCGGCGTTGTTTCCGCCGCTCTGGTTCGTGCCTGTCGGCGCGTCCTCGGCGCCCTTGTCGCTCTGAGGCGCGTCCTCGGCGCCCTTGTCCCTCTGGGGCGCGTCCTCGGCGCCCTTGTCGCTCTGAGGCGCATCCTCGGCGCTCTTGTCGGTCTCGACGCCGGCCGTCGCCTCCTCCGTGCTATTTTGGGCTTTCTTGTCTGGGTCCTCCTCCGGCTTGGCCACATCCCCGCCTTCCGTCATGCCGCTCTCGTCAGAGAGCGTGAGGTTCTTGGACGGCGACTCGGCCACGGCCACCGTGTCGCCGTCGGGCTTGCCTCCGGCGGTGCTGCTGGCATCGGCATCCGTCGTCTCTGCACTCTGGGGGTCGACCTCCGTCGTTTGAACGGCGGGAACGTCGTCGTCTTTCTTGCCGGTGTCCCCCGCGGGGTCGTCACTGGTCCGTGGCGCATCGCCGGGAGCGCCGCCGTCCTCCTCCTTGGCGGCCTTGTCTGTTGTTGTCTGCGTAATGTCGGCGCCGCCTCCCTTGACGAGGCTACGGGTCAAGTCGAGGGCCGTGTCCTCCTCGGACTTCTCCGGTGAGACGCCCATCGGGACGCTGCCCGTGGACGCCATCATCCATGCGCCGACGAGACAGAGCCCCACGAAGAGGACGATCGTGGCCGTCGCGCAGGACGACGCCGGGCGCCGGGCGCCACCGCCGCCGACTTCGAGCGGCAGCCTCTGGTACCGGTCCCGATCGAACAGCGGCATCTTCCTTCCCTTTTTCCTCTTGCTCCACCTTAGCTCATGCGCTAGCTAGGCCTAGCTTATGAAGAAACGAAAATTAAACATGCACGATTCGAAGAAACAATATGAAATGTGCATATTTTCCAACGGGTGACGCACCTCAATGGTCGATGGAGCGCGACGAATCCTGGAACCGGCGACTCCGGTGCCAATCGACGGCGAAGGCGATATTATGTAAGTGCAGATCGACCTCGAGCTTTCTGCGCGCTTTGCTTGGAAACGACTATACCGATGGATTATGAAATAAGAGTCAAATGGATGGATCTACTCCCTTTCTATTTCCCAACAAGAAGCAATGGGGGCATGCAAAGCAAGCACGCATGCATCCTCATGTTCTCTTTATATTGGGTACGTGGAGGGTTAGGCGACAAGTGTGGAGAAAAAGGGGTGACCCACCGCCAACGCCACTCTCTCTCCCCGCTCTTTGTGGCTCCATGGTTAAATTTTGTTCCCGTTGGGAAAACATCGGCGCATGTCTATTGATGGACTGGACTAAGCTCAAGCTAGCCTTGATCAATGGCCGCTATGATTTTTTTTCTTCCTTTTCAACTCTCGTCCGCGCCCGCCTCCTCTCCCCTCCATCGCCGCCCAATATCATCATCGCCGCGATCAAAGGTTATGATTCTGGTTGGAATAGACCCATGGGACTCCTCCGCAACCCCGCCGGACACTCCTATCGGCATTACGCCTCCGCCCGCGCGAAGGAAGCGACTCAAGACCAAAAATATGGTGTCAATTACCACGTCCTCAACAAAGGTCGACGACAAGGACATGGTGGCCGGGATGACCTCTACTCTCCCTCCGCTCGCTTTGGCTGACGATAAGCGAGGGAGGAAGCTGACAGAGGTTGTGAAGACCCTCATTGGGGCAACGACGAAGAATAATAAGAAGGTGTCCACGCCGACACCTCCTCCTGGTCATGTGGCTCATAACACTTCTTCGACCACCCCTCTCCCCCTGCTTCGGCATGTTCGACAATCTTCGTGGATGTACGTCGGATGGAATATGCAAGGCTGCTTCTTCGTGGAACCTTCATGGGTGGAGCCCTATGTGGAATCGCCCGGTTGTTATCGTAAATATTGTTTGATTCAATCGATTGAAGCCTCCATCAACGAGAATGTACGATAGCACCAATTACCGGAACCTTGGGATAAAAATCTTCCGCATCATTTGTGTTTACGATTCTCTAACTCTACCTCATTATTTTTATGCAGTTGCTTGAATGCTTTATTTCCACTGCTCATACTCTTAGCATGGCATGTGTAGGAGTGAATTGATTATCCTTGCTTATGTCAACTATTGCTTTCACCTAAGAACTTTCAAGTTGGCCCATAAAATTCGATTTAGTCTATTCACCCCCCTCTAGTCACCCCTTTCGATCCCATAGAGCTCAACCTTAATAGATCTCCACTGAACTACATGTATATCAAAATGTAAAATTGGAACAAATGCAATCTAATGTGGCTATGAGATTTGGTATGGGTTATTAGATTTTATGGCCCTTGTCGCACTAAATCTTCTACCTTGTCCCAGTTAAATTCTGAAATCTCAAAAGCCCATTTGAATTTCATACTCGTAATTGAGGAGTATCATCAATATAAAAAGTAAGTTGTTCTACTACTCCTTGTACCATAAGAAAAGAGAGGAATAATACGCACGCTCACTCACTTATTTCACACCATGTCACAGAACACACGTGTGGCGTATTTCGTGAATCGAGTTTAATTTGAGGCTAGTGCTATACATCTTGCTGGAATAACTAATTTTCTACATATTTATTTCGGCCGAAGATAAGACGTGATGCTGACCATTTTTTTGCTCTACACTACATGTTTAAAAGCTAAGTCATGATTCAATCCTCATGGTTTATACATGCCTTTACCTGTACCTAGTGTTTCGTGGGAGGACATATCCATGGACTTTGTTTTAGGCTTGCCTCGAACAAAAAAGAGAAGGTATAGCATATTTGTTGTCGTGGATAGATTTTCTAAGATGACACATTTTATACCATGTCATAAAAGCGATGATGATGCTCATGTTGCTGATTTATTCTTTCATGAAATTATAGGCTTGCATGGTGTACTAAATACTATTGTCTCAGATCGTGATACTAAGCTTCTTGGCCACTTTTGGAGATGCTTATGGGCTAAGTTGGGAACTAAACTGCTTTTTAGTACTACATGTCATCCCAAAACTGATGCACAAACTGAAGTAGTTAATAGGAAATTGTCTACTATGCTTAGGTCTGTTTTAAAGAGTAATTTGAAAATATGAGAAAAACGTTTACCTTATATTAAATTTTCTGATAACTGTTCTTATATTCCAACACTAAAATGTGCCCTTTTGAAATTGTGTATGGTTTTATACCTCGTGCACCTATTGATTTTCTGCATCTTCCATCTTCGGAGAAGGCTAATTTTGATGTTAAGCAACATGGTGAATTAATATTAAAAACACATGAGTTAACTAAAGAAAATATTGAGAGAAGGAATGCTAGATACAGGCTTGCTGGTGATAAGGGCAATGTTCAAGATATCGCTTATCGTTAACTTATCGGTCGAGCCTCGATAAGGGATAAAGCCGATTTATCGGTTATATTGGTCGATCATTTATCGTCAAGTTTTTTTTTAAACTCATGTTTTCCTAAGAGAAATAATATAAAATATGTTATATTAACTATTACACACATGAAAAATAAGTGCTCTCAGCATTCAAAATATGCTATATCAGTGTACAAGCGCGAGCAATCTGAAGCAGACATCTACATAAATAAAAGGAAACAACCATATCAGCCATCTACATAGTTTACCAATGATTAACTAATATACTTACAATCTGCCTAATACAATCTGCCATCTAATGGACCTACTAATAAATTTGAGATGATAAAATCATGCATCACCCGTTGCACTGCCTAATATCATCTCAAATTTTGCTGACTAGAGAAATAAAATCAGGGGAGAAGAGAAATCCTACCATGGTGCTGCTCTTTTGTAAAAATCGGTAAAAATCGAAAAAAATCGGTAAAAATCGGTCTGACAGCCGATATATCGGACAGAGCGATAAATCATGAAGATAAGTGTTTATCCTATCGGTAGAACCCCGATAAGCGATATATCGGCCGATATATCGGAATATCGGCCGATATTTGGAACACTGGATAAGGGTAGAAATCAAGTTGTTTTTAAACCGAGAGATCTTGTTTGGTTGCATCTACGTAAATATAGATTTCCTGATTTACGTAAGTCTAAGTTAATGCCACGAGCCGCTGATCGCTTTAAGGTGTTGAACAAAATAAATGATAATTCATATAAACTTGAGTTCCCTATAGATTTTGGGGTTAGTCCCACATTTAACATTGCAGATTTAAAGCCTTATTTAGGCGAAGACGATGAGCTTCCGTCGGGGACGACTTCAATTCAAGAAGGGGAGGATGATGAGGACATCCCTACTAATATTACACCCACATCCCCACCATCACTAGTAGGAAATAGGCTATAGTCACCAACTTAGTGCTGGCAAATAGAAAACCTTATACGGCAGTGCTAGTACCGCTGACATACAGAAATAAGCGGACGGCAGGGCCATCGCAAGTATCACTTATGTACAAGCATAATGCACGCCAGCGGCACACCTTGCCCCAGGCTAGCCAGCGCGGCTAACTACCGCTGGCGTACGTTATCCTAGCTCGCCAGAGGTAGCGTAGGTGCCGCCGACGTAGATTTTTCAGCGTACGCCAGAGGTAATTAGCCTCAAAATTATTGGAAGTGGAGGAATCCTTACTGGCGGGCATGTATACATTTACGCCAGCGGTAATCTAAATACCTATGGCGGCCGCGGGGCATGTACGCCAGAGGTAATCCTGTGCAATTATTGGTGCTTGGGCTCCTACCATGTCCCTCCATTATTGCACCTTCAATCTTGCTCTTCTCACTAGCTCAAAGTTCCTCCCCGTACCATTTCAATTCCCCCATCTCCACCACTCTTTGTAACTAATTAAAACTAGTTTAGGCGATAGATCTATCTCCATTACCCTTCTAACTTCATATGTACCAAAAGAAATGGCCACAAATGAACCAAATTTAGCTCCTTTTAGTGTAGATCCAAATATATCATCTCCTAGGTCTACCTAGATCTATCTACATCTCTCTTCCTCTCCCACATCGTCTCTTTTAGATCGTGTCTTACACATATCATTAAGGTGAGGGATCAATGGGACATATTGTTGGGAATGTGCCCTAGAGGCAAATAAAATATGTTTATTGGCGTATTCCATTAGTTCATAATAAGTTTTATACTGTGCTATAACTGTATTAAGCGGAAACATTAATACACGTGTGGTATACAAACAACCAGGTCCCTAGTTAACTCTAGTAAACTAGTCCATTGGGCAATTGATGATCAAGGTTTCCTGATCATGAGATGTGAACAGTCTATTGACAATGGGGTCATGTCATTGGGAGAATGACATGATGGACACCCACCCACCAGAAGTGTTGCAATGTGATCCAGTCACATAGTTCAACATTGCGGTAACTATAAACGTAGTGACCCGATCCTTAAGACCGTGATGATCATACATAATTGCTATCTACCAGGATGCTTTGAGTGCATTAACCGTTACACTGAAACATGGGTATTCCAAAGTAGATATGTTGATGAGTATGCAAATAGATCAAAACGAGATTTGTCCATCCGAGTGACGGATAGGTACTCTGGGCCCACTCGGTGATATTACATCATAAAGATTGCGCAATCATGTGACTAGGTGACGGGGTTGTAATATCACGGGAACGAGTAAATATGTTTGCCGGTAACGAGAATGAACTAGGTATATTGGATACCGACGATCAAACCTCGGACAAAAAAAGTACCGTATGACAAAGGGACCAGGACTCAACGTTAACGGTTCAAACGATGAAGTTAATTCGATGGAAGCGCAGGGGCTCATCAAGGATTGTAACCAGATCCCACATGATGGTCATTGGTCAGAGAGTGTCTGATCATGTCTGCTGTTTCCCGAACCGTAGGGTGTCACGCTTAAGGGTATTCGACGCAATAAGGATTGATTCGGGATCATCAGTGAAATAAGAGAGAACACCAGAATTGTTCTGGGAGGTGCCGGAAGTTGTTCTGGATATTTTGAAAGGTCCAAAATAATGTTTAATAATGTTTAAATATGTTTTATTATTTAATTAACAGAATTAAATATTAAAATATGATTAAATATAATTAAAAATGAATTAAAAGGCATATGGGCCTAAAGAGGCCCATTAGGGGAAGGAGGGAGCTCCCCCTTGGGCGAAGGCGCCAAGGGAGGGAGCCCACCTCCCCTAGGCGCACCAAACCCCCCCTCCCTAGGGTTTAGTCCCACATGGGAAGGGGAGGGAGGGTGGCACCCCTCCTTGACCTATATAATGAGGGGTGGGGGTGCCTTTTTTTCTACACACAATTTTGATTTGAGACAAGTTTCTCAGATCTCTCTTCTCTCTCTTTCTCCCTCCTCAAGTGGACTCCCCTTGTTTGGAGTCTACACTTGGTTGGGGTTTCTCCACCATACGCACGCCGTCATGCTGCTGGAATCGGGATCCGAATCCATCTTCTTTCCGCTGCTCTTCTGGTTCGGAGCCCGGAGGGAACGTCGGGTACACCGTATGCGTGTAATACCGCGAGGCGCTACACTTGTGGTGCTCCTTCATCGTTGAGGCCGTGTCGCGACGTCTTCACCGACAACGTTCCGACGGGGACGTAATCCCATCATCGGTCTTCAAGGACCGGGTGGCCTCAGGAGTCATCGTGGATCTGCGCGACATCGGGGATTGCCGGTACGACTACATCAACCACGTTCACGCGGGAACGTTTCCCGCTTAACGGACTACATACTGGTATGTGACCAATTCCCTCCGTTACTTGCATCGCCATAGGATAGGTCTTGGGTTCGGGACGCGTAGGTCATGAAAAATTATTGTTTTCTGCCCCGTTCTCCAAAAGTGGTATCAGAGCCAGGCTATGCTTAGATGTATTGTACGGATAGAACACATCTAGTATGTGGGCATCAATTCTCCAATTGTTACCCTCTCACGTATACTCGTTTAGCATTGCGGCAATGTCCTGATGAAGCGGCCCCGACCGACCTTACGCGTTTACGCGAGACTGGTTCCACGCTTGACATATGGCTTCTACCATATAAGTGGCTGGGGGTGTCTGTCTCTCTAACATTAGCGATGCGAAGACGTTTGGAACGGAGGGCCCCGACAGGGTGTAATAGAGACAATTGCGGGATTGGTGTTGTGGTTTTATGTTCGTAGACATAGAAACAATTCTATCTCAAAAGCCCTATCAGCCACATAAAACTTGCAAAAGATAAAGTAGAGGCGTCTAAAATGTAATTTGCAGGGGGGCATCATAGTTAGTATGATTTATACTATAGCATGCTGTTTTGCTTGTATTGGATATACGACGGTAGCATTATAGGATGATCCCTCACTAATCCAACAAAGTGTCCTTCCTTAGTGAAGCACCATCTTGAAAGATCTCCATTATGGAGGCATCGCGTGTCACACGGGTGTCAAACATATTAGCGTTCAAATGAGATGGGTGGAGCAAGCCTAGTATGTCCAGAAACATGGCCTTGCATACGCGACATATAATCACTAATGTTATTGTGGCGAGCCTGGCATATGTAGATATGGCCTCGGGACACAGTGATCGAAAGATCGAGCATGAGTCACATGGATGATGTGATTGGCATGATGGCCTACCTTGAGAATATACTGATGGTCGTGTCACACGGGGGAAGTATAGTTCTCAAGGATTGTGTAATCACTTAGAATAAACTATGATGGATGTTTGTCTGAGTGGGAGTTCTAGAATTGTTTAAAACATGAACTCCTATTATGAACTTAATCTTCATGTCTTAGCAAATATCATTGTAGATAATGTCATAACCAATGTTTATAACCATGGCTCTTTAGTGTGATGTAGAACTTAAGGAAAATGGGTCTTACTTCATTGATGTGTACCAACACCGTTAGAGACATACTCATTACTAATGACTTGTTAAAACATAATAAGAGAACTGCTAGGAGATACACTGGATAACTCCGTAATTGAGGAAGATGATGATGAGTATCGTATTCATCGTCTCTTATTCAATGACTGTCTGATACACCATACTTCATTCTATGGAATCTGAATTGTGAATGCATGATTAAGACACCAACACGTATGACGTGCTAGGTGATCTTAAAAGCACTAAGTCACAAATCAGAGTAATGGAATATGAGTATATGGACGGGGTTTCTTTCAACCATGGTGGAAGGAACAACCTGCTGAGAAAGTCACTTGGAAAATGTATAAGATACATGAACACCTTGTGTACAACTTGGACTACAGAATGACTGGTTACTTTGCGATAACTGGGGAGTTGCATTCGCTTCCTCCCAGCTACAAAGACCGCGTCTAGACTATGTCATGAAGGAGAATCGTTCACCTGTCATGATGTCATGGTTAAAGTTGTGAACTTTAAAGGTAGAACCAATGCAGGAATAGTCATTGACGGAGAAAGAATATTTGATACACGGGTTATAAATGTCTTTCCCCACAAAACACTGATTGTGGTTGATTAAGTATTCGATGCTTGAACTCACTGCTTAAAGAGTGGCTTGGAAGGGATGAGGTGACAATGTGTGCTGGCGGTAATCAAGATAGTTGATGGTCGACAACACTCTCCCTCTACATCTATCATTTGATTAGTATATGAATAAATTTATGATCGTTTGAGTGTGAACCTTATTAGTGTGTCTTGCATCTCGCGAAGACAATTATTCATATTAGTGAGAAACAAGTCAGTTGTTCCCCTTTTATGAATGATATTTTTTATGGTCACATTATGGTTATGAATGAGTTATTCTTATATTGATGGTAGTAGTTTGATCATTTATAAGAAATATTGTAATGCCAAGAATTATCCAAACTTAGTAATGACACTACCGTTTAAGTCATGATTGGTTTGATGAAGTCTTGAGATACTTGATCTCTTGACACATGCAAACCATGCCTCTTTAGGTGAGATGACTGAAACCTCGCATTCTGGTAAAATAGAGTTTGCGATGACTGTTGCATATCATACATAGTGATGCATCATATTTCAGCATGTAGTGAATTTCATTATTTCGTAAACTTCAGATGTGGACTTAGATGAATATGTGTATTCACTAATGAAACATGAGTCTGGGATAGTTTGATGTGATCAAAGGGATTTCAGAATGAAGAAGGGTACTAAATTAATGCGTTTAATATCATTGAGTCGGAATACTTTCCTGGATAAGATTCTGAAGGAGTTCAGAATGGGACAAGTCAAGAAGGTAGTTCTTACTTGTATATCCAAGAGAAGTATCGAGTTAATCTCAGTACAAGAACAATGGTTAAATGATGGTTACATGAAAGAAATCGATGTGCTACATCCTCTATGCCCCTGTCATAGGTTCTTTCATATAAAACCAAAGTTTTGTACTCGACGTAATGTGACCCAAGTTCTTAGTAAGAAGAACATGTTGTGATATGATTTACGAGTAAATCATTGAACAAAGAGTTAAGTTTATCCTTCAGTGTCTGGAGAGAACTGATGATACATCTCTAATTTGTAAAGGATATTGTACTTGACCGTAAAGGTTACGCTGGTTCAAGTTCTGACACTAACCTGGAAAATTGAGATATCATACTAATAAATGCCTAAGTTGAAAGAAACATGGTTAGACATCAAAGTTGCATACAATGCACTAAGGATTAAATCTACAATGATATGGCTACTTTAGAAGTGGCAAGAGTTATATTCTGGCTTAAGAAGTTCGACTTCTGACTCAGTGAGTTTCAGTGTGCATGACTATGGGAAAGTCCGCGTGACCCACCGGATGTCATTGCTGAAACACAAACAAACGAAGTCTCACTCTACCGCCGAATATATATATATATATATATATATATATATATACGTCATCATTATACTGGATAATGAAGTAATGTCAAACTAGGTGACATTAATGATTTGCAAAAGACATACGAATCTGAATGGTACCCAGACCGTTGATACAACCTTTTCCACAAGCAAGCATGATCTATAACCATATACATGATATGGAGTTATGATCCACAGAAAAATGCAACTAGATTATTTGTACTCTAGTGCAAGTGGGAGACTGTTGGGAATGTGCCCTAGAGGCAAATAAAATATGTTTATTGGCGTATTCCATTAGTTCATAATAAGTTTTATACTGTGCTATAACTGTATTAAGCGGAAACATTAATACACGTGTGGTATACAAACAACCAGGTCCCTAGTTAACTCTAGTAAACTAGTCCATTGGGCAATTGATGATCAAGGTTTCCTGATCATGAGATGTGAACAGTCTATTGACAATGGGGTCATGTCATTGGGAGAATGACATGATGGACACACACCCACCAGAAGTGTTGCAATGTGATCCAGTCACATAGTTCAACATTGCGATAACTATAAACGTAGTGACCCGATCCTTAAGACTGTGATGATCATACATAATTGCTATCTACTAGGATGATTTGAGTGCATTAACCGTTACACTGAAACATGGTAACCATAAAGGTGTATCTTGGGTATTCCGAAGTAGATATGTTGATGAGTATGCAAATAGATCAAAACGAGATTTGTCCATCCGAGTGACGGATAGGTACTCTAGGCCCACTCGGTGATATTACATCATAAAGATTGCGCAATCATGTGACTAGGTCACGGGGTTGTAATATCACGGGAACGAGTAAACATGTTTGTCGGTAACGAGAATGAACTAGGTATATTGGATACCGATGATCAAACCTCGGACAAACAAAGTACCGTATGACAAAGGGATCATGACTCAACGTTAACGGTTCAAACGATGAAGTTAATTCGATGGAAGCGCAGGGGCTCATCAAGGATTGTAACCAGATCCCACATGATGGTCATTGGTCAAAGAGTGTCTGATCATGTCTGCTGTTTCCCGAACCGTAGGGTGTCACGCTTAAGGGTATTCGACGCAATAAGGATTGTTCGGGATCATCGGTGAAATAAGAGAGAACACCGGAATTGTTCCGGGAGGTGCCGGAAGTTGTTCTGGATATTTTGAAAGGTTCAAAATAATGTTTAAACATTTTTATTATTTAATTAACATAATTAAATATTAGAATATGATTAAATATAATTAAAAATGAATTAAAAGGCATATGGGCCTAAAGAGGCCCATTAGGGGAAGGGGGAGCTCCCCCTTGGGCCAAGGCGCCAAGGGAGGGAGCCCACCTCCCCGAGCCGCACCAAACCCCCCTCCCTAGGGTTTAGTCCCACATGGGAAGGGGAGGTAGGGTGGCACCCCTCCTTGGCCTATATAAGGAAGGGTGGGGGTGCCTTTTTTCTACAGACAATTTTGATTTGAGACAAGTTTCTCAGATCTCTCTTCTCTCTCTTTCTCCCTCCTCGAGTGGACTCCCCTTGTTTGGAGTCTACACTTAGTTGGGGTTTCTCCACCATACGCACGCCGTCGTGCTGCTGGAATCGGGATCCGAATCCATCTTCTTTTCGCTGCTCTTCTGGTTCGGAGCCCGGAGGGAACGTCGGGTACACCGTATGCGTGTAATCCCGCGAGGCGCTACACTTGTGGTGCTCCTTCATCGTTGAGGCCGTGTCGCGACGTCTTCACCGACAACGTTCCGACGGGGACGTAATCCCGTCATCGGTCTTCAAGGACCGGGTGGCCTCAGGAGTCATCGTGGATCTGCGCGGCATCGGGGATTGCCGGTACGACTTCATCAACCACGTTCACGCGGGAACGTTTCCCGCTTAACGGACTACATGCTGGTATGTGACCAATTCCCTCCGTTACTTGCATCGCCATAGCATAGGTCTTGGGTTCGGGACGCGTAGGTCATGAAAAATTATTGTGTTCTGCCCCGTTCTCCAACACATATATGTGCTATTCAGTCTTGTATTGTGCCGGATATGCGATGATGCATATATGTGCTATTCTTGTATTGTGCAGGGAATGATGTCAATAGTTTGCCGGAATATTGATTCATTTCCGTTTCGTAAAATATTGACACTCTTAATCCTATTTGTAGGAAGGTCATGCCGATTTTTTTCATTAAAAAACCGATGGTTCTACTTTTCTTGTGGTTCTATCACGTGCAGGCAATATGGTTCCCGGCCGTATGAGTGAACGTGTCGTGAAAAAATATTTGAGGTACGCGATGGAAGACATGATAGAAAATAACCGCAAGGAGATAAGATGTCCGTGTCGAAAATGCAAAAAATTGGGCTTCCTGAACCCCTTTTCGGGAGAATTGCTAGAGCGACTGCTCATGCATGGTTTCATGGATGGCCACACTCAGTGGCTTGATGAAGACGATGATGAAGTCCATGATGGTGCGGCGGATGATCATGATCAAGGGCAGCATGACAATAATAACGATGGGTGGCAAGAAGACGAAGAGCCGCCTAATGATCCTCCAGCACATGATGGTAATGGCTTCTTGCCCCTCGTTGGTTACCCCAAGTGGAAGGTTGAGATGTAGTGTAACACCCCAAATCTTGTCACTGTCATTAAGCTAACTAGATTGTCTTGTCCTCATAACCATCCTCATTAAAATTTTCATTAGGCAATAATTCCCCTCCAATGCATTTTTAAAAAAGGGCAAGTCAAGATAAAACTTTTCAAAAGTGGTTAAACACAAAGGTTCATGACTTGTAAATAACCCATCAGCACTTATAGCATTTTAATCAATATTTTGGAATTATTAAATTGCCCTTGGAATTTCAATAAACAAAGTTGAAATAAAACTTGATCCAAAAATTGTGCAACCAATTTTATTAAATGCATAATAATCATTAGTTCATATTAAAATAATAGTGGGCTATTATTACAAGATTTAAATATTGTAAACAAATCAAAACAATAGCAAAACAGTAGCATTTGACCCCTTTTAAATAAAACAAAATTGCAAATGAATTTATCTTGAACCCAACCTTTTTGTGGCAGTGTTAAACATTGCAACACTGTTTTTGGTACTAATTGCACCTTTTTATAAAATCAATTGCTACTTGCTAGCCTAAATAAAATAAAACAGAGAGATATGTGTAACATTTTGCAAAAAATGGGAAAAATGCTATTTCGCGCTCAGGGCAACGCCCCAACCCAGCCGTCCCAACTCCTCTCTCCTCCCACCTCCTTCCCCCCTGCTCCCCCTGCTCACCATGGAGCCGTGGCGGCCATCCACGGCCGTTCCCGGCGTGGAGAAGACCAGATCGGTGCCCCCACTCCCCTAGAACCCTAGATTGAGGCCCAGCTCGTTTCCCTTCTCGCCCTCGTTATCTTCAACCTCACGCACGTAGCCTCCATGGCCATGGATTGGTGTGCGCGCGTGGCCAACCTCGCCCCCAGACAGAACCCAGTTGTCTGGTGTGGTCGTCACCACCGTCTTCGTCACCTAGTGCATCGAACCGAGCTGAGGAGCACCAAGGGCTGCAATCCCCTTTTCTTCCCCGTTGCCGGCCGCCGTGGACATCACGCGATTCACCGCCTCCGGCCCACCCCGGCCTCGCCGAGCTTGCCAACCGCCTCCCCTCGGTGAGCTGCGCCCATTCCCCTCCTTTTCCGCCTCGATTCACCGCCATAGCTGCCGCCTAGTACCCGCCATGGCCGCCATGTGGACACGTGCTGCTGATGTCGGCCGTGCGCCGCTGCCCCTGGCTGCAACCCTCGCGTGCCCTACACCCGGTAGCGACCCCGCGTGCGCGCGCCTGCCCGCGAGGCCACGTACCGCCCCTACCGCTCGCCGCGCGTCTCACCTGCCGGTCACGCCACCGTGGCCGCCATTTGCTTCCGCCGAGCTTGCAGTGCCCACCTCGCACTCGGCCATGCCCTCGTGCGTGTGCCCGCCTGCGCCACGCACTGCGCGCCTCCATCCATCGCCCTGCTCGTCGCCGGGCAGCCTCGCCGCGCCGCCGCAAGCCGGCGTGGCCACGACCATGGCCCGGGCTGTGTTTGGTTTGGCTTGTGCCACTACCACCTGGGCCCCACCCAGCCCCCCTAATTAACTTGTGGTAAATAAAGAAAAGGAGACAACCCCTGTTATGTTAAATGGGTGGATGACAGGTGGCCCCAGCACCACTTACCCATTGGTTAAAATAAAACGGGAATTTAATTAGCACATGTGTGCCTTACAGATGGGCCCCACTGGTTATTAGATTAACTAAAAAAGAAATTATAAAACAACAGTCAATGACATGTGGGACCCCACTGTTATTTAGATTTAATAAATTATTTTATTAAACATGTGAGGCTGACCAGTAGGACCCACTTGTCAGGTTTGACCTGGTCAACAGAACTGTTGTGGATAATGTTGGATTAATAATAAAAACAAATCCAGAAAATAATTTAATTTGATTTAAACTTTGAATCTGAATATCTTTTAAACCGTAAGTCAGATTCAAAACTTTATATATGAAAATTGATCAGAAAAATATAACGAATACGGATACACTACCCATACCCCCACCACCCCTCTAACACAACGAACACGAGACATTCCCCTCGGGCCGTCTGCCGATAATCACCCGGAGCCGGTATTTCATCCCCGGATGAATTCCCGCTCCGAGCATAATACATTGTACTGCGTTAGAGCACCAATATCAATGCATACGTCATGTCATGCATCTTTTTGTATATGCTTGCTTTGTATTCACTGTTTCTCTCCCCTTTTATTCTCCGGTAGACCCCGCTGCTGTCGACTACACCGTTGCTGGGTACGAATACTTCGTCGACGATCGTACAACTGCCGTCGAGCTTCCAGGCAAGCAGAGCCATTCTCTTCCCTAGATATCGCCTATCTTTCCGTACTTTTATTGCACTAGGCATTGCTATTGCTGCTACGTTACAATCCTATTCAATTGCATAGCCTGTTTTTGTCGCCCCTTGATGTACCTTCCTTATCCTATGCTGCCTATAAATATATATTATATTCAGCAGTGAGCCCTGCGCTATGTTAGTCAACTAGGATTAGATAGCGTGTCGTGATCACTCATGGGAGTGACGCAGAAACAATATATAACTGCACATGTACGGTACAATGCAGACACCGCCTAAGGCCCCTAGCTCGGCTCTGCCGAGCCACCATCAAGTGTGAGATATCCAGGAGTAATCCTTGTACTCCACTCGTTCCTGACTCTGTATATCCGCTCTAGGTACCTGAGCAACAATTGTCCTTAAAGGTAGGAGTCGGGCGACGCAACGGCGCAACGGTGGCCGCGAGCAGTATTGCGTCGGGAACGACATGGAGGGTACGACCGACGTTATTGGCGTGCTTGGCCCCTGCTCGTATCTCGTGAGAGTTACCAAACCACGAAAAGTCGAGCTCTACCAAGAGCACACGCGAGACAAGGTAAGGAGACGGTTCACCTTGTTGGTAACCGCGTGCTTTGACGGGACGACAGGGCAGGCCCCGACGTTATTGGTGGACCTTGTTGCTGTTCGTTGTCCGTTGTGTTGTTAGTCAGACAGAGATAACGGTTGTATGCGAGATAATAATAAAATGCTAAATGGTTCGATGGATGACTTGAGAGGCCCGTTAATCTGTACGCACTAACTTCACGTGGGAGAAGGAGTTATGGGCTCCCCTGCATTGTAGTTTGTCCGAAAGCTCTTCAGACGTCAGCAGTACCGCGGCCTGTGCCGGGAAGTGGTTTCTTCTTCGTTTGGACGGTGTATTTGGATTTTCTTTTGCTTCACCGGCCAGCCATGCACCGTGCAGGAGCGTGAAGGGCGAGTGTCCTAGACCCCTGATCGCATAGGATATAGTCCGGCGGATGGCCTCTCTGTTGAGCCTCGGATGGGCTGCGGCGTGTCGGATAGGCTCGGGTGGGCGATCCCTAACAAGGTTCCCTCCACCCTGGAGAGCCGAGCGTGCAGGATGAACAGTACTGCACCCCTGCAGGGAGTTTAATCTATTCAAATAGCCGTGTCCACGGTAACAGGACGCTTTATGCTGAAGTCGGATCCTACTACTACAAACTACTACTATTAATCTGTTGGTTCCGAGTTTTCTTCCTCGCAGGGAAGTCGAGGAGGGGAAATCGGAGGCATTTATTATTGTTAATTATTACAACTTACTATTATACAATGCTGCAACAACTTCTGCTGTATTGTTACTTTATGCTTTATATAAACTGCTGGTTGTTCTCTTCTTGTGCTGCAAGACTCGTCGGAAGATGCTAGTTTTCGATAGGCCTAGCTTCTTATCCTTATTCTGATTTCTACCTTGCAGTCCACTATATACAACCTCCCCTTCCATTTGATACAAATGCATAAATGCTTAGTAGCGTATGTAAGGCTCGCGGGTATGCTAGATACTCACCCTTGCTTTATTTCCCTCTTTTTGTTTTTCCTGATCGTCCGCTGCAGTCGACGTTGGATTCCAGGAGCAGGAGATTGATACGTCCAAAATGCATCACTATTTTATATAGTAATTCTTTCTTATTAATTGATATATTTCATGTTATGATGCTATTCTTATGTTGTTTTGGCTTATTTAACACAATTTGCAACTTGCCGGTGCCGAAGCAGCAGACGCAGGTTTCAACGGTAAAAAGTGGACGCTGAGTTGCTGAAGAAGAACACCTCCAAATTACCTAAAAATCGACAGAGGCTGTTTTCCAGACGGATCACGAAGACACGCAAAAGAGAGACCAGAGGGGGGCCACAGGGTGCCCAGGCGGCCACCTGGCGCGGCCCCACCCCTGGCCGCGCCGGGAGGGCGCCTGGACCCCTGGGGCCACTCCCGGCTCCCCCCTCTGGCCTATATACTCTTCGTCATCCAAAAACCATAGAACAGGAGAGTTTCCGGAGTTCCACGCCGCTCCGTGGAGGAAACCTACAGAGAAGAAAAGCCATCTCTGGCGGGCAGATTCCGGCGGGGAGATCACCTCCCGGAAGGGGAGATCGTCACCATCGTCATCACCATCGTCACGGACATCATCGAGATCATCATCAACATCATCCCCATCATCAGCACCATCTCCACATCCATCCAATCTCGTCTCACAATTGCAACTCGTGTTGTAATCCGTACTATCTATCCTCTCTACTCTATCGGTGTTGATTACTACTTTGTGGTGAATGCTATTGAGTTTTGTTGGAGAAATATTATTGTGTTCAGATTGTTTATCATCTATTTATCCCACTGATCATGATCTCTTTTATGTCTTGTGAGTAGTTACTTTAGTTTTTGAGGACATGGGAGAAGTCTAGTTGTTAGTAGTCATATGATGTTGAAGTAATATGTGTTGGTTGATATGTAAGTTGTGTTGTTATTTTCCTAGTGGTATTGTGTGAGTGGAACACTCAACACTTCGCCTTATCAAGGACCTAGGGGAATACATTGTGTACAAAGAATGCCTACGGTGGGTTGCCGGAGTGACAGAAACCTAAACCCCAGTTTGCACGCTTTTGCACAAGGGAACAATGGATCACCAATCGTATTGCTATGGTTAGGCTTTTGCCTTAATTACTATCTTGTATTTGTGGATGCTTGCAAGGTGTTTAATCATAAGAGTACACTTATCTTAGTCTAGAGGGTGTACTAGCATAGATCCACCCACTCAACACTTATCAACACAACACATAGTACCGATACGGAATATGGCGAAAGCACATGACTACCTCTCCCGTGTGTCCTCAAGAACACTTTAGCTTTTATAAGTCCAGTTGCTAGGCCTCTCCTTTGCTAAGAAAGGATTAGGCCACTTGTTACTCTCCAGTACCTTTTACTTTGCTCGTTTTTACTTTCCTGTTGCTTATACCAAGAAAATCCCTAAAAAGTTATCTTTCAGCGCTTGCAGTTATCTCCTTACCAAAGTCACTTGCTATTACCTTCTGCTCCTCGTTGGGTTCGACACTCTTACTTATCGAAAACGCTGCAATCGATCCCTTACGTTGTGGGTCATCAAGTAACGTTTTCTGGCGCCGTTGCCGGGGAGCGTAGCGCTATTAGTAAGTGAAGCTGGTAAGGAAGTTTTTATATTTCTTTTTTAGTTTTGCTGTTGCTGTTTTTGTCCTTATGGACACCCCTACTCTTGTATCGTTGTTCTTGGGGAACCGCCCCACTACTAAGGTAGTCACTCCTACCCCTACTGAAATTGTGCCTTATAAGATACCATCTGGTATTATCGATTATGTCTTAACTAATCGCTATGCAGGAGACAGACATCCAGGTGAACACTTGTTATATTTATTACAACTATGTTCATTATTCAAGCTTGCAGGTGTGTCATTGGAGTTCGTTATGAAGAAATTATTCTCTATATCGCTTACGGACAAAGCTTCAGATTGGTATAAGCTCCTCGATAACCCACATTCTCTTAATTGGGAAGAGCTTATGTCTCTCTTTTATACAAAGTTTTACCCTCTTCATGAAGTTCATCGAGACAGGAATTACATCTATAACTTTAGGTCTCGCGACGGAGAGAGCATCGCTCAAGCTTGGGGGAGGCTTAAATCCCTAATGTTCAAATGTCCTATCCATAAGCTCCCCGAAGATATTATACTTACAAATTTTTATGCCAGGCTTTCTCGTCAGGATAAGGAAATGCTGGATGCCTCCTCTAGCGGGGTATTTCAGACAAAGAGCGTTGAAGAAAGATGGGATCACATCGAAAGGATCCATAAGAACACTGAAGATTGGGAAATCGATAAAGGTATTGAACCTGCTATAAATTATGAGCATGATTATATTGAGAGCTATGTGAAAACTGATTATTTTAATACCTTTTGCTCTAAGATTGGTCTGGATTCCCATCTAATGATTGATTTTTGTAAGAACTTTGCCTCTCATGTTGATTCTTCTAAGATGAAGAAGGATCAGTACCATAAGCCTTTCAAAGAAGTACCTATTGATATTCACGTTGCTGATCCCATTTTGCCTGCAGTTATATATGAACAACCCCCTTTTCCTTCAAGAATAAGGGAGCACTCTTTTGTGACAGGCATCATAAATAAAAGTGAGAGGAGAACAGGCGAACCTGAGGACCAGATCAGAGTCGATCCTCAAGTTGCTATGGTTAAAGATTTAGTTACTAATGATGTTTCAGATTCTATTATAATTTTTTGTGCTGTTTCAACTAACATTGTCACAGCCAAGAATAAAAGCCCGATTTTAGGTACACCAGTTGTATCTGTTAAAATAGGAGATCACAATTATTACAGGCTATGCGATCTGGGATCAAGTGCTAGCGCGATTCCTTATTCGTTTTATCAAGAGATCATGGGTGAGATTTCACCCTGTGAACTCGAAGAGATTGATGTTACTATTCATCTTGCAAACAAAGCTACTATCTCTCCTATTGGGGTTGTGAGAGATGTTGAAGTCCTATGCGGAAAGGTAAAGTATCCTACCGACTTTCTTGTACTTGGTTCAGTACAAGATAGTTTTTGTCCTATTATTTTTGGTAGACCTTTTCTCAGATTTGTGGAGCTATTATAGATTGCAAGAAAGGTAAGGTTTCTGTTGAATTCAATGGTGAGCCATATGAATTTAACTTTTCTAAGATCTCTAAGCAGCCTCGTGGTACTGAATTACCTAGTGATGATAAAATTATTGAAAGTATTGCTTCTATTGCTATTCCCCCGAATGATCCTTTGCAGCAATACATGGAGGACCACGGGAATGATGTTCATATGCAGGAAAGAAATGAAATTGACGAAATCTTTTTGAGACAACCTGCTATCCTGAAGCACAACCTTCCGGTCGAACCTTTAGGAATTCTATCCAAACCAAAAGAAGACCCGGTGTTTGATCTCAAACCACTTCCCGATACGCTCAAGTATGCTTATTTAGATGAAAAGAAATTATATCCTGTTATTATCAACTCTAACCTTTCAGGATATGAAGAAGAGCGATTATTGGAGGTACTTCGTAAACACCGTGGTGCGATTGGCTATACCCTTGATGACCTTAAGGGAATTAGTCCATCCATCTGTCAACATACTATCAACCTCGAGCCCGATGCTAAACCTGTTGTTGACCATCAACGACGGTTGAACCCAAAGATGATGGATGTTGTGAGGACCGAGATCCTCAAGCTTCTAGCCGCAGGTATTATCTACCCTATAGCTGATAGTAAGTGGGTAAGTCCAGTTCATTGTGTTCCTAAGAAAGGAGGGACAACTGTAGTCCCTAATGATAAGAATGAACTAATACCTCAGAGAATTATTATTGGATATAGAATGTGTATTGATTACAGGAAGTTGAACAAGGCAACCAGGAAGGACCACTACCCTCTGCCCTTTATTGATCAGATGCTTGAGAGGCTGTCGAAAAACACCCACTTTTGCTATCTTGACGGGTATTTAGGCTTCTCTCAAATTCATGTTAACACTGCCGATCAAGAGAAGACCACTTTCACTTGTCCTTACGGTACTTATGCTTATAGGCGTATGCCTTTTGGTTTATGCAATGCCCCTGCTACTTTTCAGAGATGTATGTCTGCAATATTTCATGGTTTCTGTGAGGAGATTGTGGAAGTCTTCATGGACGATTTCTCCGTCTATGGAACTCCCTTTAACCACTGCCTCCACAATCTTAATAAGGTTTTGCACAGATGAGAGGATACAAACTTAGTTCGAAACTGGGAAAAGTGCCACTTCATGGTTAACGAAGGAATCGTACTTGGCCACAAGATTTCCGAGAGGGGAATTGAAGTGGACAAGGAGAAAATTGAAGCTATCGAAAGGATGCCCTATCCAAGGGACATTAAAGGTATTCATAGTTTTCTCGGACATGCCGGTTTCTATAGAAGATTTATTAAAGACTTTTCTAAGACCTCGAGACCCCTCACTAATATTCTCCAGAAGGATGTTCCTTTTGTATTTGATGAAGATTGTAAGGAGGCTTTCGAAGTTCTTAAGAAAGCTTTAATAACTGCTCCTATAGTACAACCGCCTGACTGGAATTTGCCCTTTGAAATTATGTGTGATGCTAGTGATTTTGCTGTTGGAGCTGTTTTAGGACAAAGGGTTGATAAAAAATTGAATGGTATTTATTATGCTAGTAAAACCCTTGATAGTGCTCAAAAGAATTATGCTACTACTGAGAAGGAATTCTTAGCAGTAGTGTTTGCTTGTGATAAGTTTAGGCAGTATATTGTTGATTCTAAAGTTATTATTCATACTGACCATGCTGCCACTACGTATCTTATGACGAAGAAGGATGCCAAACCAAGACTCATCATGTGGGTACTCCTCCTTGAAGAATTTGATTTGCAGATTATTGATAGAAAAGGAGCAGACAACCCTGTAGCGGACAATCTTTCAAGGATGGAAGATATACCGCATGATCCCATTCCAGTCAACGACAGTTTTCCAGACGAACAACTCGCCGTTGTTAAAGTACAATCTCTTTCCGACCCTTGGTTTGCAGATTATGCTAATTTTATCGTTGCAAAGTATTTGCCTCCAGGTTTAACATTTTAGCAAAGGAAGAAGTTCTTTCATGATTTGAGGCATTACTTTTGGGATGACCCACATATTTTCAAAGAAGGTCCAGACGGGATCGTGAGAAGATGCATACCGAAACATGAGCAGAAGGACATTCTCAAGCAATGTCACGATAGTCTCTATGGAGGACATCACGCCGGTGAGAGAACCGTGCATAAGGTTCTCCAATCATGTTTTTATTGGCCTACTCTCTTTAAAGATGCTAGAAATTATGTTTTAGCCTGTGATAAATGTGAGAGAGTTGGTAATATTACTAGAAGGAATGAGATGCCTATGAATTACTCACTAGTGATTGAGCCTTTTGATTGCTGGGGTTTTGATTTTATGGGTCCTTTTCCTTCTTCGCACAAGTACACTCACATATTAGTTGCTGTTGATTATGTAACCAAGTGGGTTGAAGCAATCCCCACTGAAAGTGCTGATCATAAAACATCTTTGAAAATGCTCAAAGATGTAATATTCCCTAGGTTTGGTGTACCTAGGTATCTCATGACTGATGGAGGATCACACTTCACGCATGGAGCTTTTAGAAAAGCTTTAGCCAAGTACGATGTCAATCATACTATTGCGTCACCGTACCATCCTCAAACTAGTGGGCAAGTTGAGCTCACCAATAGAGAGATCAAGTTGATCTTGCAAAAGACAGTTAACGGAAATAGGAAGGACTGGTCAAATAAGTTAGGAGATGCTTTGTGGGCGTAGAGAACTGCTTACAAAAACCCCATGGGCATGTCCCCCTATAAAATGGTCTATGGCAAGGCTTGCCATTTGCCATTAGAGTTAGAGCACAAAGCTTTCTGGGCTGTTAGAGAGCTTAATGCTGACCCAAAGTTAGCTGGTGAAAAGGTCTCATGAACTTGACTTCTCTAGATGAGTGGAGAAGTGAAGCTTACGAGAGCGCTAAAATGTTCAAGGAAAAGGTAAAGAAGTGGCATGACAAGAGGATTCTGAAACGTGAATTTAATGTTGGTGATAAAGTTTTATTGTTTAGATCCCGTTTCAGGTTTTCTCCAGGTAAACTACTTTCCAGGTGGGAAGGACCATTTCATATCGAAGAAGTCTACCGGTCTGGTGCAATCAAGATTAACAATTTTGAAGGCACCAAACCCCAAGTTGAATGGGCAAAGACTCAAGCATTACATGGCGGGAGATTCCGTCAATGTTGATGCAAATATAATACGCACAACAACTCATGAAGAACATGTTGCAGCCCTGTTTCAGACACCGACAAAAGCAGAATAAGAAAAGGTATGTATTACGGTAAGGAAACATCGCGAACCGCCATAAAAGTTCCATATTATGAGTTTTTGCAAAATTAGGAAAATTCGAGGCCTAAGTGGAGCCGGAGAGGAGCTCCAGGGGGCCCAGGCGCCCCCCTGGCGCGCCCCACCTCCTGGCCGCGCCGGGAGGCCGCCTGTGCACCCAGGAGTCCGTCTCTGACCCCACTTTGGCTCGTTACCTTCCTTTTGTTTCAGGAATTTTTGCTATATATTTGCCCGGATCGTTCCGGCAGCGTATCTCGCGATTTCGTGTGTTTTCTCTTCAATCTGTTTCTGCCAGGAAATCTTTTAGCTAGACCTAGGTGCCATGGCTTCCCCAAGTTCCCCCAAGGACAAGTTCCCCCAAGGACAACTTCGGCCAAGGCTACTAGTCCTACCGTCAGTCCTGCTCTGATACCAAGTCTGTCGGGACCCGGGGTTAGCGTATGCAAGTAAAGTTAAGACATAGTCATATGGAGAGCCGAGAACCGCACCCACTTGTCTAAGCAGACAAGGCCAAGCACTGAATATTCTCGGAAAGCATCGTACGTGAGGGGCATCCCATCCAGGCCGGATGATCAACTGAGATGGGTCCTCATCGTCCGCACACAAGTCAAATGATATGGGTGGTGAACTCCCATATTCAAAGACAAGTCGCCTCAACCATACTACCGACTATCTCAAAACTCTTACATAGACTTACTCCAGCCCGATCACTTAGTCGGGGTCTAGGGCGGGCTCGATCATACCACAAAGTGTGCACGAGACGGAGTCTCGAGCAATCGCATCGCGATGCCCCAAGCTGCGCACATCTAAGGGCCACTTGGTGTATGAAAGACCGCCAGCCAGAACACAACTAAGGTCTCGAAAACCCATACAAAGACATGCATGTTATAAACATACACGCAGCACACATGCCTTGTATGAACAGCAGGTACCATTGCAATTCTCTACAAAGTGTACATTTTATTTATAACTCTTATAGAGTACACACAGAGATCACATACATGTGATCCAACATTACAACACAGGCGGAAGCAAATTATGTCTGAGTACAGACAAGTTTAACAAATGGCTTAAGAAGCCTTATTTAAACACAAAGCCCTCCACGAGGGAACCAGTCGTCTAACTGGGACTAGACTAGTTGTCTTCAGTCGTCCAGCTCGATGAAGAAGCCACCTTCGGGGTCAGTGGCATCATCTAAAACATAGATTAAGCAAACGTGAGTACAAAGTCATACTCAGCAAGACTTACATAGGCGCTATACTACTCATGCACATGTATCAAGGTAAAGGGAGGTGGGGTTCACTTGCAGAAATGCCAGCTTTGACTTGGCTAGTCCTGAACTACAAGTACCAGACTTTGAGGTAAGAAGCGTACACGAGTCCACTACTTTCACCAACCAATACACCACTATGGTGCCTTCCTCGACTTCCCCACGAGGAAGCACGCCATAGCACTCACACTTATCTTGGTGTGTTTTAGAAGTATCCGGTTCAAGTTATCTAATAATCAAGCTAAGCTTTCCAAGCAGTCCATAACCGCGGACGCGGCTATTCAAATAGTTTTGTTAACCTTGCAAGGGTGTACCGCTACACACACATGATCATCATTTACCGCCTTTGTACTCGACACCATTCAAGGGGTGCCGGCGAGGATGCTCACCACAACTGTTACCTCATAGTCTATCTAGTCCAAGAAAGCCGCCTACTTGGGTTGGCTACCACTATCGTGAACCCGGCCGGTTTACCGAAGTGGACCCAAGCGATGTGTGCGTGGTGCATAAGCCGGTCTCGGGTGAGCCGTTGTCTCACTTAGCATCCAGGCCACAAGCCTACCAGAACTCCGAACTACTGCGACATCTGGACATCGAAAGGGATGAGTTAGTAAGTTGAGAGGGGTCAGTGAGCCCAATGTGTGGTTGTACTCTTCATCTTGGATCACCACACAAGAACTCGTACTAGGGCGGTGTTCAACGAGACAACCCACCGTGTACTCCTACACAGCCTCTCATCGTTCACCTTGTATTAGGGTCGATTCACCAACACTTTTCTACCATCATCAACATGATCATTCCCATCCCGACTCACATCACAGTAACAACATGGTATCATACTAAGCATGCAATAAGCAGTAACATTGCAGGGGCCACATGATATCAAACAACTCCTACATTTGCTAGGATTGTGGTTTTCTTACTACTGTGACAAAATGATAGGTCATGCAAAGGAATGGGTTCATCTATGCGGTAGAATCGTAACATGGTGATCATCCTAAACAATGCATAAGCGAGACATGAGAAGGAAGTGGGATTTTATCGACATGATCAATGGGGGTTTGCTTGCCTTGCTGACGAGGTTCGGGTTCGGGGTCTTCAACGAAGGTTGCAACCTCTTGCTCCGGTTCCACCTCTATTCGACAAACAAAGCACGAAGTAGCAATCAAATGAATGCAATGCTCAAGCACATGAATGAATGTTGATACTTGAAGTATAAGTTGTGCTATGTGAGGCAATTCCATTTAAGTGGAATATATTGCATTTAAAATGCAAATTCAAACTCCACATTTGAATTTAACTTAGCCAAGTTGAATGTGACATAGTTTGATCATTTTGAATCAACTTCAAATGTGTATGATATGCCTCTGAAGTGTGGTTAAATTACATCATAATTCTCTGGTCCAAGTAGCAAAATCATTTGGTTTGAATTTGAATTAATTTCAAATAAAGCAAATGACATATGCTACTGGTCCCATTTTAAATTCAACTCAAATAGAGTTGAAAGTTGCATATTTGGAAAGATAATTTTCTCCTGATCATTTTTCATATATTATTTGTCCAATTTGGAGTTAATATGAATTTTCTATGAATTTCCAAAGTTTGGGGTATTTTCTGGAATTTCTAGAATTATTTAAATCACTTTGCTTTTCTGGAAATTCATTTAAATCAATTATTGCATCAGCATGTGGTCATGCTGACGTGGGGGGGGGGGGTTTGACTGGTGGACCAGGGGTGTCAGTGTCACATGGGTTTAATTGAAACAGTTTAAACTTAACCAGGGGGTTAAGTGCCTGGGGGCCCCACCTGTCATTGACCTGGGGTCAATTAGCAGGGGGTTAACCCCTAATGACAGTGGCCTCACCGGCGGCTAGCCGCCGGTGGCCACCAGTGCGGCGGCGCTGCACGGGGAGGGGGCTGCCGTGGGCCATTCGATGCGCGGGAGGCACCAATCGAAAGCTCGTGGACGCCCGCGTCGAGTGGTGCAGAGCAGCGCCACAGGGGAGCACCAAAGTGACGCCGACGACGACTCTGGCGGAAGCAGAAACACGGCGAGGTCGTAGCCGAGGCTTGGGAGCACGGTTTGAGGTGATCTTGGGTGCGTTCGAAAGCTGGGAAGGCTAGGTGCCAAACGCACGCACGGGTGCATCGCCAGGGGCACTGAAGCGAGCTCCAGCTCGACCATGGCGGCGAGCTTGCTCGGGATCCATGGCGGATTCGGTTGTGGGGCAAACGAGACGCTGTGACCTTAGGGGAAAGGTGAAGAAGCTCACCCTGAACTCAGTAGAGGTGGTGCCGAGGGCTGGGGTGGTTCAACGGCGGCGGAATCGACGAAGTCCTTCACGGCGGCCGGCGGGAGCTCGAGGAAGAATCCGGCGTCTACGCGGGCTCCGGGCTCGATTCCTTCTGCAGTTCGACGAAGACGACGACGACGAAGAGCTTGGACACATTCTTGGGGCTTCTCAGCGTCGATGGCCACGTGTGTGCTCGACGGCGCTCCGGCGTGTTCCTCGGGCGGCGATGAAACATGCGAGAGAGGAAGGGGAAGACGAGGAGGAGGGGGGGAATGGACTGGGGCGGCTGCGTGACGTCTCTAGGACGCGAGAAGAGGCACGGGGCGGCCTGGAAGTTCGTCGACGACGACGTGTCGTCCTCAGCTAGCTCGGTGGCATTCCACCGAGCAGCTTGGAGGCGCGGGACGGGGAAGAAGACGCCCCTGCCCCCGTGGGCCGGCTGGGCTGGGTGGGCCGTCTTCGCCTGGGCGAGAGGTAAGTCCTTCTGATTTCTTTCTGTTTAATCTTTCCTTTCTTTTCTGTAATTTTGTTTTGACTTTGGTAAAAATACCAAATCATTTTTTTAAATGATGAAAACTTTTATGTGGCCTCATAATAATATAGACTAGCCACTCATAAACTTTCAACATTTTTAAAATTCAAATGATTTGAATTTTAAATCAAATAGGGGTATTTCTTTAATTCCAAGGCACTGTTTGAATATTTGAAAAATCTATGAGCATGGGGTGGTTCCCACATCACTTGATATGTGATCACACTCATTTATAAGACTTTTCAAAACTCTAACATGAATTTTTGGAAAAGATTTTTATCTGGCCTTTTGAATTAATTCATCTGGGGGGTGTTCCTTCTCCCATTTGGATTTTGAAGTTAATTTCCTTTGAAAATTTGACATGATGCAAGGTTACTTGATCCTAGCACATACCTAATAGAGGGTTCTGACAACTCGCCCCCACTCAAAAGAATCTCGTCCCGAGATTCAGAAGTCTGCGGGAGGAAGGTGGGGTACTCGACAGTGAGACGGTCTTCTCTTTCCCACGTAGCTTCTCTTTCAGAGTGGTGTGACCATTGCACTTTCAGAAATCTAATCTTCTGACGACGAGTGACACGCTCTGCTGAATCAAGAATACGAACGGGGTATTCTCGATAAGAAAGGTCATCTTGGAGATCAAGCGTTTCATGGTCAACTTCGCGGATGGGGTCCTTGAAGCAACGCCTGAGTTGGGACACATGGAATACATCGTGTACTCGGGAAAGGTGCGGGGTTAGTTCAAGTTGGTAGGCAACTTCTCCACGTTTAGCAATAATGCGGAAAGGTCCGATGTAACGTGGGGCCAACTTGCCTTTGATACCGAAACGTTGGGTTCCCTTCAGAGGAGTAACCCGAAGGTAAGCTTTCTCATTCAGATTGTAGCTCTCTTGCCTATGATGACGATCATAGTAGCTTTTCTGACGAGACTGAGCTGCTTTCAATTGATCACGAACAATGCGAACTGGCTCTTCTGCTTCCTTGATCATGTCCGGTCCAAAGAATTGTCTTTCACCGGTTTCTGACCAGTTTAGTGGTGTTCGACATCGTCGTCCATATAGGAGTTCAAAAGGAGCCATGTTCAGACTAGATTGAAAACTATTGTTATAAGCAAATTCGGCGAATGGAAGAGACTGCTCCCAATTCTTTACGAATGAGATAACACAAGCTCTGAGCATGTCTTCAAGAATTTGGTTAACCCTTTCGACTTGACCGCTAGACTGAGGATGGAAAGCTGTACTAAAGGAGAGATGAGTTCCCATAGCATTCTGAAAGCTTCCCCAAAATCTAGAGGTAAAAAGGCTACCGCGATCAGAATTGATTTCCAAAGGAACACCATGAAGGGATACAATTCTAGAGATGTACAAGTCCGCTAACTGGCTAGCAGTTATAGACTCGCGAACCGGAAGGAAGTGAGCAACTTTGGAAAGCCTATCTATGACAACGAAGATGGCATTGTTTCCTTTCTGGGTTCTTGGAAAGCCGGTGATGAAATCCATACCGACTTTGTCCCATTTCCACTCGGGAATAGACAAAGGTTGAAGTGTACCAGCAGGTCTTTGATGTTCTGCCTTAATGCGACGACAAACATCACATTCGGCAACAAATTGAGCAATGTCTCTCTTCATCCTAGTCCACCAAAATCTCTGGCGTAGATCTCGGTACATTTTTGTGCTACCGGGATGAATTGGGAGGGGTGTGTCATGGGCTTCCTTGAGGATGAGTTGCCTTAGTTCCCTATTCTTAGGTACTACCAAAAGATTTTCAAAGAATACCGTTCCTTTGCTATCTGTGGAGAAACATTTAGCAACTTCGCTAGCAATGTTCTCCTTGATCTGGCGAACACCTCGTGCACGCCTTTGGGCAACTATGATTTGATCCTCAAGAGTTGGTTTCGCCACCAAGGTAGAAAGATAGCCATGAGGAACAATTTCAAGGTTGAGCTTGCGAAAGTCCTCATGAAGAAGTGGTTGATACTGTTGTAACATAAGGTTGTTACAATACGACTTACGACTTAGTGGATCAGCCATGACATTGGCTTTGCCTGGGGTGTAAGAAATTGCTACGTCGTAATCTTTTATCAACTCAATCCAGCGTCTTTGCCTGAGATTAAGATCTGGCTGGGTGAAAATATATTTGAGGCTTTGGTGGTCGGAATAAATCTCACAACGATTACCAAGGAGGTAATGTCGCCAAGTTGTTAGGGCATGAACTACGGCAGCGAGTTCAAGGTCATGGGTAGGATAGTTCTCTTCATGTGGCCGCAACTGGCGTGAAGCATAAGCTACCACATGTCGATCTTGCAGCAGTATGCATCCTAACCCTTGCCGTGAGGCATCACAATAGATCTCGAAATCTCTTTTGGTGTCTGGAGGTGCAAGTACGGGTGCAGAAGTCAATCTTCTTTTTAGCTTTTGAAAGCTTTCCTCGCACTTGGGAGTCCATAAGAATTTCTTATCTTTCTTGAGGAGTTTAGTTAGAGGCTTTGCAACCATAGAAAAGTTCTCGACGAAGCGACGGCAATAGCTGGCTAGGCCAAGAAAACTCCTAACTTGCTCAACCGATACAGGTGGAGTCCAGTCAAGGACGGCCTGAACTCTCTCGGGGTTCACAGCAATGCCTTTTGCAGAAATCACGTGGCCTAAGTAGGTCACTTCTGGTAGCCAGAATTCACACTTGGAGAATTTAGCGTACAGGCGAAGCTCTCTAAGCTCCACCAATACCAGCCTTAAGTGTTCGGCATGATCTCCTTCGTTCTTTGAGTAGATGAGAATATCATCGAGATAAACCACAACAAATTTATCTAGGTACTCCATGAAGATCGAATTCATCAAGCGTGAGAATGTGGCGGGGGCATTGGTTAAACCAAAGGACATGACGGTGTACTCGTAAAGACCATAACGAGTAGTAAAATCCGTTTTGGGAATGTCCTCGTTTCGGATTCTGATCTGATGATAACCTAATCTCAAATCCATCTTGGAGAAGACGGAGGATCCTGCAAGTTGATCATAAAGATCATTGATCCTGGGCAATGGGTACTTGTTCTTTATCGTCGCTAAATTTAGTGGGCGATATTCTACGCACATCCTTTCTGTTCCATCTTTCTTCTTTACGAACAGAACGGGGCAACCCCATGGCGATGAGCTAGGGCGGATGAAGCCTTTTGCCAACGAAGCATCAAGTTGGGTTTTTAGCTCAGCTAACTCATGTGGGGCCATTTTATATGGGCGTTTGGAAATTGGTGCGGTTCCTGGAACAAGATCCACTATAAACTCTACACACCTGTCGGGTGGCATGCCCGGCAGCTCTTCAGGAAAGACATCCGGGAAATCACGAACCACCGGAATATCTTCAAGTTCGGGAAGGGGAAGTACATTCAAGGAATGCACTTGGGTTCTTGTTCTGGGTGAGGTATAGTTGACTGTTTGGCCTGAAGGGTGGGTGAGTTTCACGGATTTGCTTCTGCAATCCAGGTAGGCATTCTGTCTTGATAGCCAATCCATGCCAAGGATGACATCAATGTCTGAAGACTTGAGGGCTATGAGTGAAGCAAGGAATACTAAACCCTCAATTGCAATTTGATTACCATGGCTTACTCTATTAGTTTGCCATCTTGACCCTGGAGTTTGAATAACCATTGGGGTGGACAATTCAACAAAGGGTAACTCATGACGAAGTGCACAACTTTCCGACATGAATGAATGAGATGCTCCTGGGTCGAAAAGAACGGAAGTAGGAACATAATTGACTGGGAGCGTACCAAGAATGACGTCAGTGGTGTCGTCAGTCTCTTCGGCGGCAATCTGGTTCAGACGTCCACGAGTGGCGGGAGGAGCGGGTTTGGCGGTGAAGACCTTCTGGGATGGCTTGCCACGGCCATTGTTGTTGTTGTTGTTGTTGCCTCCGGCACGTGGTGGAGCATTCTGGTGTTGGAGCTGGTTCTGGGGACACTCGCGAGAGTAGTGGCCTGCCTGACCACATTTGTAGCAAGCTCCGAAAACAGTGCGTGGAGCTGGGTTGTTTGGTGGAGCTGGGTGGAACTGGATGGGTGGACGAGGCGCCACATAGGATGGCCTCGGTGGGTTGTTCTGGTGGAACATGCTGTTTGGAATCCAGATCTTGCGCTTCTGGGAGCCAGAACTGGATGAACTATCATCTCTGGGGTGTTTGCGGAAATCGTTGGGGGTGTTCATGTCCTCTGCCTTGATGGCCTTGTTGACAAGGACCTGGAAGGTGGCAAAGTCATGAAGGTTGAGTTCGCGACGGAGTCCGGAGTTGAGGCCACGACGGAACCTCTCTTGTTTCTTGGAGTCGGTGGAAACTTCTTCGGTAGCGTAACGAGCCAGTCGGTTGAACTCACGACTAAACTCATCAACGGTCCTTCTGCCTTGAGTGAGGTTGCAGAACTCCTCACGCTTGCGGTCCATGAGACCCTTGGGAATGTGGTGCTCGCGGAAGGACGTGCAGAATTCCTCCCAAGATGTAGGCGGTCCAACGGGTCGCATATTCAGAAAGTTCTCCCACCAAGAGCTAGCCGCACCTTCGAGATGATACGTGGCGTAGCTGACCTTGTCGCCATCTGCAACATGTCCGGCTTGGAGCTTCCTCTCGATGCTGCGGAGCTAGTCATCGGCGTCAAGGGGCTCGGTGGAGTAACTGAAAACCGGGGGATGAAGTCAGATGAAGTCGTTCAGGGACACCAACTCATTGCGCTGCTGAGTGGTGTTGCGGGCAATGACTTCCAGCAGGTGGTGAGAGTCACGGCGGTTCCTCTCGACCTCCATCAGAACTTGGGCCATCGTGGGTGGGGGTGGAAGGTTGTCTTCCTCCTGGTTGTTCCCACGACCTTGGTTACGACCAATCTGGCCACGGGTTCCTTGAGACATCCTGAAGGTGAAAACCAAAGTCAAACAGAGTTGATTTGAAGAGTCTAATCAAGGTATTGAAGTACTGGAAGGATTACAGAGCAAAGGAAGTAATCATCTTGACAACATGGTGATAAAAGCATACAAGCCGTATATTCACAAGCTGTCATACAAACCATACATCGTTTTAGTACAAGCACCAAGCTAATACAAACGTGATGAAGATGATACATCCTTCAGAGGCACTCTGACTTCCTATACATTATTTATCTAAGCCTCTGGAACTTAGACACCTTGCTTACAACATACTAAGATACTACTACATCCTCACTAAGTAAGATCACAGGCGGTCTCACTCATCTCCATCTCCATAGTAGTCCTCGTAAAATTTACCCGCGTATCCCGGTAGCTGGAGGTGACCATCGGAAAACACGGAGGCTTGTGGACCCTGATATCCATTTGGGCAAGGATGGGGCCTAGGTCCAGCGTAGGGTGGAAGCAAAGGACCACGGGGTGGAAAAATGCCTCCAATCTCGAGCCAAGCAACTCGAGAAGGCATCTGAGTCCTCACTGGGTAGATCGGATCAAACTCAACTGATCCAACGCTCACAAAGGGTGCCAAAAGTGTCAGTGCTCGATACAGACGAACACGGGTGGCGTGGAGCTCGAAACGGAGAGCGCGTGCATCACGATCTCTGTCACTAGCAAACCTAGCAGTCACCTGAAGTGCTGGATCCTCTGCAGAGTGATCTGAGTAGAGTCCGGTGTAATATCCCTCTTCTCCTGGAAGTACAGCAGGGATATAGCGGAAAGAAGTCTCTCTCAGCATGGTGTGCTCCTCTCTCAGCAGGGTAATACATGAATATGCAGCATCCTGCACAGCCATGTTCTCGGTAACGCCAATGCCATGTCCAAAGTGGATAGGCCGGGTGACTCCAACGTGGTGCGGGTAGATCCGGACAATGCAGTGGAACTGCGTCTGGTTGAAGTCGTGAAACTGCTCCTCGATGGTGTACTCAGGGTACCATCGATATCCCACATAGGACATCATCTCGATCAACGTGGCGGGATGGCCACGCACACCGAGGCACCTGGTCAAACGAACAATCTGCCGAGGGGAAGATCTGCCATCTGAAACAGAAAGGAGTTTGCAAATGCATCAGATTATGAGATAAACCTGGAATGACTCGGACAACATAACGGCTGTAATTGCAAGAAAAAGACAATTTCTTACAACATGGAAATAACACTTACATACGATGTAATAAAACAGGGAGCATAACCACTCTAACAGACCGATCACAACTTTCCTACGGCTACAAAGAAGCAAACAACGAGATGTTCTAATCAGACAGAGGAGAGCCTAGTCCTATCTTCCCGTAGAATAAGATGAGGGTGACTCAGAACTCAGAACGAAGGGGGTAAGGAGAAAAAAGAAGCCTTACGTTGTTCCCTTATATACCCAGAGTAACTATATAACTATAGAAGGCTAGACTCGACTTCGGCCAAGGCTACTAGTCCTACCGTCAGTCCTGCTCTGATACCAAGTCTGTCGGGACCCGGGGTTAGCGTATGCAAGTACAGTTAAGACATAGTCATATGGAGAGCCGAGAACCGCACCCACTTGTCTAAGCAGACAAGGCCAAGCACTGAACATTCTCGGAAAGCATTGTACGTGAGGGGCATCCCATCCAGGCCGGATGATCAACTGAGATGGGTCCTCATCGTCCGCACACAAGTCAAATGATATGGGTGGTGAACTCCCATATTCAAAGACAAGTCGCCTCAACCATACTACCGACTATCTCAAAACTCTTACATAGACTTACTCCAGCCCGATCACTTAGTCGGGGTCTAGGGCGGGCTCGATCATACCACAAAGTGTGCACGAGACGGAGTCTCGAGCAATCGCATCGCGATGCCCCAAGCTGCGCACATCTAAGGGCCACTTGGTGTATGAAAGACCGCCAGCCAGAACACAACTAAGGTCTCGAAAACCCATACAAAGACATGCATGTTATAAACATACACGCAACACACATGCCTTGTATTAACAGCAGGTACCATTGCAATTCTCTACAAAGTGTACATTTTATTTATAACTCTTATAGAGTACACACAGAGATCACATACATGTGATCCAACATTACAACACAGGCGGAAGCAAATTATGTCTGAGTACAGACAAGTTTAACAAATGGCTTAAGAAGCCTTATTTAAACACAAAGCCCTCCACGAGGGAACCAGTCGTCTAACTGGGACTAGACTAGTTGTCTTCAGTCGTCCAGCTCGATGAAGAAGCCACCTTCGGGGTCAGTGGCATCATCTAAAACATAGATTAAGCAAACGTGAGTACAAAGTCATACTCAGCAAGACTTACATAGGCGCTATACTACTCATGCACATGTATCAAGGTAAAGGGAGGTGGGGTTCACTTGCAGAAATGCCAGCTTTGACTTGGCTAGTCCTGAACTACAAGTACCATACTTTGAGGTAAGAAGCGTACACGAGTCCACTACTTTCACCAACCAATACACCACTATGGTGCCTTCCTCGACTTCCCCACGAGGAAGCACGCCATAGCACTCACACTTATCTTGGTGTGTTTTAGAAGTATCCGGTTCAAGTTATCTAATAATCAAGCTAAGCTTTCCAAGCAGTCCATAACCGCGGACGCGGCTATTCAAATAGTTTTGTTAACCTTGCAAGGGTGTACCGCTACACACACATGATCATCATTTACCGCCTTTGTACTCGACACCATTCAAGGGGTTCCGGCGAGGATGCTCACCACAACTGTTACCTCATAGTCTATCTAGTCCAAGAAAGCCGCCTACTTGGGTTGGCTACCACTATCGTGAACCCGGCCGGTTTACCGAAGTGGACCCAAGCGATGTGTGCGTGGTGCATAAGCCGGTCTCGGGTGAGCCGTTCTCTCACTTAGCATCCAGGCCACAAGCCTACCAGAACTCCGAACTACTGCGACATCTGGACATCGAAAGGGATGAGTTAGTAAGTTTAGAGGGGTCAGTGAGCCCAATGTGTGGTTGTACTCTTCATCTTGGATCACCACACAAGAACTCGTACTAGGGCGGTGTTCAACGAGACAACCCACCGTGTACTCCTACACAGCCTCTCATCGTTCACCTTGTATTAGGGTCGATTCACCAACACTTTTCTACCATCATCAACATGATCATTCCCATCCCGACTCACATCACAGTAACAACATGGTATCATACTAAGCATGCAATAAGCAGTAACATTGCAGGGTCCACATGATATCAAACAACTCCTACATTTGCTAGGATTGTGGTTTGCTTACTACTGTGACAAAATGATAGGTCATGCAAAGGAATGGGTTCATCTATGCGGTAGAATCGTAACATGGTGATCATCCTAAACAATGCATAAGCGAGACATGAGAAGGAAGTGGGATTTTATCGACATGATCAATGGGGGTTTGCTTGCCTTGCTGACGAGGTTCGGGTTCGGGGTCTTCAACGAAGGTTGCAACCTCTTGCTCCGGTTCCACCTCTATTCGACAAACAAAGCACGAAGTAGCAATCAAATGAATGCAATGCTCAAGCACATGAATGAATGTTGATACTTGAAGTATAAGTTGTGCTGTGTGAGGCAATTCCATTTAAGTGGAATATATTGCATTTAAAATGCAAATTCAAACTCCACATTTGAATTTAACTTAGCCAAGTTGAATGTGACATAGTTTGATCATTTTGAATCAACTTCAAATGTGTATGATATGCCTCTGAAGTGTGGTTAAATTACATCATAATTCTCTGGTCCAAGTAGCAAAATCATTTGGTTTGAATTTGAATTAATTTCAAATAAAGCAAATGACATATGCTACTGGTCCCATTTTAAATTCAACTCAAACAGAGTTGAAAGTTGCATATTTGGAAAGATAATTTTCTCCTGATCATTTTTCATATATTATTTGTCCAATTTGGAGTTAATATGAATTTTCTATGAATTTCCAAGTTTGGGGTATTTTCTAGAATTTCTAGAATTATTTAAATCACTTTGCTTTTCTGGAAATTCATTTAAATCAATTATTGCATCAGCATGTGGTCATGCTGACGTGGGGGGGGGTCTTACTGGTGGACTAGGGGTGTCAGTGTCACATGGGTTTAATTGAAACGGTTTAAACTTAACCAGGGGGTTAAGTGCCTGGGGGCCCCACCTGTCATTGACCTGGGGTCAATTAGCAGGGGGTTAACCCCTAATGACAGTGGCCTCACCGGCGGCTAGCCGCCGGTGGCCACCAGTGCGGCGGCGCTGCACGGGGAGGGGGCTGCCGTGGGCCATTCGATGCGCGGGAGGCACCAATCGAAAGCTCGTGGACGCCCGCGTCGAGTGGTGCAGAGCAGCGCCACAGGGGAGCACCGAAGTGACGCCGACGACGACTCTGGCGGAAGCAGAAACACGGCGAGGTCGTAGCCGAGGCTTGGGAGCACGGTTTGAGGTGATCTTGGGTGCGTTCGAAAGCTGGGAAGGCTAGGTGCCAAACGCACGCACGGGTGCATCGCCAGGGGCACTGAAGCGAGCTCCAGCTCGACCATGGCGGCGAGCTTGCTCGGGATCCATGGCGGATTCGGTTGTGGGGCAAACGAGACGCTGTGACCTTAGGGGAAAGGTGAAGAAGCTCACCCTGAACTCAGTAGAGGTGGTGCCGAGGGCTGGGGTGGTTCAACGGCGGCGGAATCGACGAAGTCCTTCACGGCGGCCGGCGGGAGCTCGAGGAAGAATCCGGCGTCTACGCGGGCTCCGGGCTCGATTCCTTCTGCAGTTCGACGAAGACGACGACGACGACGAAGAGCTTGGACACATTCTTGGGGCTTCTCGGCGTCGATGGCCACGTGTGTGCTCGACGGCGCTCCGGCGTGTTCCTCGGGCGGCGATGAAACATGCGAGAGAGGAAGGGGAAGACGAGGAGGAGGGGGGGAATGGACTGGGGCGACTGCGTGACGTCTCTAGGACGCGAGAAGAGGCACGGGGCGGCCTGGAAGCTCGTCGACGACGACATGTCGTCCCCAGCTAGCTCGGTGGCATTCCACCGAGCAGCTTGGAGGCGCGGGACGGGGAAGAAGACGCCCCTGCCCCCGTGGGCCGGCTGGGCTGGGTGGGCCGTCTTCGCCTGGGCGAGAGGTAAGTCCTTCTGATTTCTTTCTGTTTAATCTTTCCTTTCTTTTTTGTAATTTTGTTTTGACTTTGGTAAAAATACCAAATCATTTTTTTAAATGATGAAAACTTTTATGTGGCCTCATAATAATATAGACTAGCCACTCATAAACTTTCAACATTTTTAAAATTCAAATGATTTGAATTTTAAATCAAATAGGGGTATTTCTTTAATTCCAAGGCACTGTTTGAATATTTGAAAAATCTATGAGCATGGGGTGGTTCCCACATCACTTGATATGTGCTCACACTCATTTATAAGACTTTTCAAAACTCTAACACGAATTTTTGGAAAAGATTTTTATGTGGCCTTTTGAATTAATTCATCTGGGGGGTGTTCCTTCTCCCATTTGGATTTTGAAGTTAATTTCCTTTGAAAATTTGACATGATGCAAGGTTACTTGATCCTAGCACATACCTAATAGAGGGTTCAGACACTTTGACATCGGGAACGAGATTGAGGCTTCCCATAAGAAAGAGATGAAGGAGATGTGGTCAAGTTTGTCCGCACTAGAAGAAAAAGTTTACGGGCTCCAAGCACAAATCTATGATCTGCACAACCAGAACTGTGAGTATGAACTAAAGTTTCTGCGCATGGGCTTAGGTGCTGAGTGCAGGATCCTGGAGACGGGAATGACCTTCGAGACTGGAGAGGAGCTACCATGGAAGCGCTTCGCCGAGGAGTACCTGATTGAGAAGAACAAGAATGAGGAGTAAATCTCCTCGGGTAATGGCATTCCCTCAGCTTGTTCCAAGCTTGGGGGAGTGCCGGGTATCTCTATCTTTATCTTAGTCTTTTAGAGTCAAGTAGATTCGTATCATGTCTAGGGAGTTTATTATATGAAATAGGTGTTTGCTTTGAGGTCTATCACTCCGTCTGTGGAGAGATTGTATCCGTGAGTGTGGAGTCGTCTATAATGGAATATTTATGAGAAGTCTATTGGTCCCTTTGCTGCACTCGGTATTCTCTTCACGCAATCGGCCTCATATGACGATTCTTATGGGGAGTATTGACCTTATATCAGGTATGGCTTTGAAAACTTTATTTAATTTTGGCAAACATAGCCTTGGTCCTGACAACATGCATGTTTTCTCAAGTAGCGACATAGCCAAAACCTTTATGTTATTATGCTTGAAGTGTTATGTTGACAAGGAAGACAACTTGATGTGTTATGCTTACCTTAATGTTTATGCCTTATATGTTTTGCATCTAAATTAGCATCAATTGTCTGTTCTCTCAAAGCCTTTGCTAGCCAAAACTCTTTGCCAAGTAGATTTCTGCTTGTGCATCCATACCCTGAAACCTTTACCTTCCATATGAGTCCACCATACCTTCCTATTCGTGGTATTCCTCTACCACTCCTATAAGTATAGAATTTATGTGTTATCCTTAAATGTTCAAAATCTTCTGCTTTGTGCCTCTTGTTTAGCTCATGAGGAAGTAGTAGGTAATTCATGATCTTTTTAAGTTGGACAAGTTTTACCCTGGGATTGCATGTCTAATCTGCAAACCCATAATACGAGGAGGAACTGGCATGGGTGCGCCCAGCTCGAAAGATAATATAACAAACAAACCCTCCTTCACGCTTGGTCTATGAGAAATCAGAAACTTTGGCAGTGATAAACAAAGGAGATTAAGGGGATGTGATCGTCCTCACTTGGGAGCCGCTCCTCGAAACTTGTCCATCTTGAGAAGTAATTGAGTTATCTATTAGCATTCATTGACAAACTATGCACCGCCCCAAAATCTATTTTTATTCTGTTTGATTTAAGGATAGCACATGAGTTTTCCCTGCTTGCCCTTAACAAGGCCTTTCATCCACCTTCATGTTGAGTCAGTTGTCCTACTTCCTTCTTTTCCCTAAGAGAACAGGCATTTGATGTTGATGAGGGTTCATCCATATAAATCTGCATTAAGTTTTGCCATGCCATATCCTTGTTGACATTATCTTTTGATAAGTAAGTTGTTTGCGAAAGCTTTTTCCAAGCAAGCATCTTCCTTTGTGTTAGCATTTGCACTTCATGACTATTAACATGTTCTTTCAAAAGCTTCAAATTGTTTCATTAAAGAGGAAGAGCAAGAGTAAAAGTTATTAGTTGTCCTTTGACCAAGGATATGTTTGGCATAATTTGATGAGTTTCCTCAGCCCTACTTTTGATTATAATTGTTATTACTTTCTCATAAGGGCCTTATGAGTTGAGGTTGCTGTTGAGGATGCTTGGGTTTGATGAAGGAACCTTGATGCTTCTTGTCCGTATTCTATTTATCGACACTTCACTCTCTAAACTTGTGGACAGGTTTACCGAGCTCAGTAATCGCTTGGGGACAAGCGAGGTCTAAGCTTGGGGGAGTTGATACGTCCAAAATGCATCACTATTTTATATAGTAATTCTTTCTTATTCATTGATATATTTCATGTTATGAGGCTATTCTTATGTTGTTTTGGCTTATTTTACACAGTTTGCAACTTTCCGGTGCCGAAGCAGCAGACGCAGGTTTCAGCGGTAAAAAGTGGACGCTGAGTTGCTGAAGAAGAACACCTCCAAATTACCTGAAAATCGACGGAGGCTGTTTTCCAGACGGATCACGAAGACACGCAAAAGAGCGACCAGAGGGGGCCACAGGGTGCCCAGGCGGCCACCTGGCGCGGCCCCACCCCTGGCCGCGCCGGGAGGGCGCCTGGACCCCCGGGGCCACTCCCGGCTCCCCCCTCTGGCCTATATACTCTTCGTCATCCAAAAACCCTAGAACACGAGAGTTTCCGGAGTTCCGCCGCCGCTCCGTGGCGGAAACCTACAGAGAAGAAAAGCCATCTCTGGCGGGCAGATTCCGGCGGGGAGATCACCTCTCGGAAGGGGAGATCGTCACCATCGTAATCACCATCGTCACGGGCATCATCGAGATCATCATCAACATCATCCCCATCATCAGCACCATCTCCACCTCCATCCAATCTCGTCTCACAATTGCAACTCGTGTTGTAATCCGTACTATCTATCCCCTCTACTCTATCGGTGTTGATTACTACTTTGTGGTGAATGCTATTGAGTTTTGTTGGAGAAATATTATTGTGTTCAGATTGTTTATCATCTATTTATCCCCACTGATCATGATCTCTTTTATGTCTTGTGAGTAGTTACTTTAGTTCTTGAGGACATGGGAGAAGTCTAGTTGTTAGTAGTCATATGATGTTGAAGTAATATGTGTTGGTTGATATGTAAGTTGTGTTGTTATTTTCCTAGTGGTGTTGTGTGAGTCGAACACTCAACACTTCGCCTTATCAAGGACCTAGGGGAATACATTGTGTACAAAGAATGCCTACGGTTGGTTGCCGGAGTGACAGAAACTTAAACCCCAATTTGCACGCTTTTGCACAAGGGAACAATGGATCACCGATCGTATTGCTATGTTTAGGCTTTTGCCTTAATTATTATCTTGTATTTGCGGATGCTTGCAAGGTGTTTAATCATAAGAGAACACTTATCTTAGTCTATAGGGTGTACTAGCATAGATCCACCCACTCAACACTTATCAACACAACACATAGTACCGATACGGAATATGGCGATAGCACATGACTACCTCTCCTGTGTGTCCTCAAGAACACTTTAGCTTTTATAAGTCCAGTTGCTAGGCCTCTCCTTTGCTAAGAAAGGATTGGGCCACTTGTTACTCTCCATTACCTTTTACTTTGCTCGTTTTTACTTTCCTGTTGCTTATACCAAGAAAATCCCTAAAAAGTTATCTTTCAGCGCTTGCAGTTATCTCCTTACCAAAGTCACTTGCTATTACCTTCTGCTCCTCGTTGGGTTCGACACTCTTACTTATCGAAAACGCTGCAATCGATCCCTTACGTTGTGGGTCATCAGAGATCCCCGATGCTGACCCCACCGCTACATGAAGATCCCCGATGCCTTCTACGACGTCGAGTTCCCCGTTGACCAGGAGTAGTTTGGAGGTTCCCAGGCAGGAGGCGTCGCCTTTTCGATCGTTGTTGTTTTGTGCTAGCCTTCTTAAGGCAGATCATGTGTACCTTGTGTCTGTACTCAGATACTATTGCTTCCGCTAACTTTGTGTTTTCGAGCTGTTGTATTCGAGCCCTCGTGGCCCCCGGCTTGTATTAAACATCTTGTATTATTTTATTTATAGAGTTGTGTTGTGATATCTTATCGTGAGTCCCTAATCTCGATCGTGTACCTTGCGTGTATGATTACTGTACACGACTTGATTTTAGGGGCGTCACAAGTTGGTATCAGTGCCGACTACCTGTAGGTAACCCCCTTCCAATTCGTTGATCGAAGTCGAGTCTAGTCTTTGCAAAACTACTTTACTAACAGTGTCGTGTGGCTTATCGGCCCACGTCGCCAACTGGGTGGTATTAGGATCCTTTTCTCCGTACCTTTACTATGGGACTCTCATCTCTCTTCACTTTCGGGTTAAAGATTTTGCTAACTCTGACATTAGGTTCTCGTGACTACTTCCTGACACGTCCCAAACGTATCTATAATTTCTGCTTTCTCCATGCATGTTTTGTGTGACTTTGCCATGTTTTTCTTGATCTTTCATACACTTTTGAACCTATTTGGACTCACCCAGTTGCCAGTTTCTGTTTTCTGCTATTTTTGTATTTCAGGTTTTCCGGCCATTAAAAGTGCTCCAAAAATTCCGGGAAAAATATGAAAAAATCAGCGCAAAAGAAGCTTCCGGAATCACCAAGAGAGGGAAGGGGGGGGACACCACCAGGCAGCCAGGAGGGCAGGTGGCGCGGACCCACCCTGGGCCGCGCCAGGGACCCTCCCGACTGTCTTGTGGGTCCCCTCGATGCCCCCTTCGCCTATATTCACCTCTCGGGGTGGAAACCCCTAATATCGATCTCTTTCTCGCGAACTCCCATCTGTACCGCCGCCGCCGCCGTTTCAAGATCGGGGCTGCCTGGAGAAGCTGCCCCGACACCCTGCCGGAAGGAGGAACCCCCTCCGGGAGACCATCCATAGCCATGGATGCCTCCCGGATGTGCCGTGAGTAGTCCCCCTTGGACCATGGGTCCGTGACCAGTAGCTATGTGATGAATCTCTCTCCCCTTTGTGCTTCCACTTTCGAGTCCAAGTGAGCTGCCTCACATGATCGAGGCATCTATGTAATTTCTGCTGTTGCTATGCTGAGTTTGTTGGGATCTGATGGATTATGAGACTATGTTCAGATTGTGATGAGTAATATATTTGGTTCTTCTCTTTTATATTTTGTTCTTGAGTAAATTCTTGCATGTTCTCCGTTGCGGTATTTGCTTTGGCCAAGTATTTTATTAGCAACTCCAAGAGAGAGCGTTATGCTCAATTGTGGGTTCAACCCCTTGATGTCTAGCTTGAGTGACAGAAACATGAGGCTAGGGGATGTGCTGTTGCCACCAGGGATAAAACAACGGTGCTTGTACCTGCAGGTGCAAGGATTGTTTACTTTACGCAAAGTTCTTTTAATGCAGTTGTCTGTTGCTTTGAGTTTACACTTGGGTGGGATTCACAACTTAATACCAGCGAGATGTTCTGGATAGATATCTCAAGGTGGATGATTCGTAGTAGATGCAGTTGGATTTCGGTCTACTTACCTTGGCGTACTGCCCATTGCTTTTGAGCCCTTCCTTTCTTTGCAGCATAGTTAGCATTGCGGTGCCTTCATAATCCTGTCAATTTCCCAACTGTGATTTGTTTACCTCGCTAGCACTTTTATCGTATTTTGGGAGAGAGACATCACTAGTGAAAATCACGGGACCCCGATCCATCTTCACATTATTGTTCACACCCTCAATTTACTTTCAGCTTTTACTTTCCTTTGCACCTTTTATCTCTTGCGTTGATCCTTTGTAAACGACAAGGCCGGAGGAATTGACAACTCCTCTGTACTCGTTGGGAGCAAAGTTATTTGTTGTTGTGTGCAGGTCCACGACAACACCCTAGTCAGGAAGCAATTTCTAGCGACGTTTCCACCTACTTGTATCTCCTGAGTCCTACTGGTTCGATAACCTTGGTATCTTCACCGAGGGAAACTTGCTGCTGCACTGCATCTCAAACCTTCCACTTGGGGTAACCAACGAGGGGCGAGAAGCCATCAAGCAAATTTCTGGCGCCATTGCCGGGGACTCAAGTCTACAAGATAGGGGAGTTGCACACTATCTTGTACCTTTGCTTTTTAGTCTTGTTAGTTTACCTTTCAGTTTTACTTTAGTGTCCCTTATCAAAAATCCAAAAAATATATATAGTATGTCTAGTTCCTTACTTGCCAGTCAATGTCTGACTTCTTTGAAAACAGTTCTTATTGGCATGGAGGATTTACCGAGGATCAACAAAAGTGGTACTTATAAGGGTGCATATGAAATTACTTCTCTGCTTAGAAATATTAATGATGCCCCTTACAAATCCGAGAGTCTTGCTATACTTAGCTATTGTTTGGAAAATTATGATGAAAATTATTATATTACTGATCATCTTGAGAGAATCTCTCCCCCAAAGGAAGAGATTAATGTTTTGAAGGACTCTATGAAAGAAGAAATTGATGAAACCGAAAGCTCCTTGGATGAAAAAGAGGAGGAGAGTGACGAACAAAAGGAGGAAGAATGGAGCCATCCATGTCTACCTCCTAATTAGAGTAACTCTTTCAATCTTACCTTATATAAGTGTTATGATCCTATGGATTCTTTTGAAATATCCCTTTTTGATGAAGTTGATGCCTTCTATGCTTATGACCGTGATGCCACTATGGATGATGCTTACGAAGATGAGCTTGTTATAGTTCCTCATGTTAAGCATGAAATTGTTGCTATTGCACCCACACTTGAGTGTCCTATTATCCTTTTAAAATCTCCAACTCCGGAGAATTTTCCTCTTATCAACGCTCAATGTGATGGGTTGCATTTATCTTATGATCCTAAAAACCGTGTTGAAAACAATACACATGTGCTTGCAGGTCATGAACAACATGATTTATGTGATAGTTATATTCTTGATGTTGTTCATGATACTACTAAAAATTACTTTGAGAGAGGAAAGCTTGGTTCTAAAATCTTTCATGTTACAAAAACACCTCTCTTTTTGATGAAAATTTTAAAGTTGCTCTTGTTCCACCTTCCTATGCTTGTCACTTTGTGCTTCTTTGATTTATTTTCTTATAAGATGCCTATGCATAGGAAGTGGGTTAGGCTTAAATGTGTTTCATACTTTCTTCTTGATGCTCTCTTTTGCTTAAAAATTCTTATTCTTATGAGAGCATCTTCTATAATCTTTATGCCTAGCTAATGGCTCTAAAGAAGCGCTTTCGGGAGGCAGCCCGCAACGAATTTAGGTTTTTCTTTTTGCTTTTGTTCCGTTCTTAGTGGTCTTGATGATTTTTACTACTGTAGCAACATCATTGATTATTGTTACTACTGTAGCCACATCATTGTATCTTTACTTTTCAAGCTTTGTGCCAAGTTTAGCCTCAGATTGCAAGAAAGGTCAAAACTTGGTGCTGGCTGTCCAGAAAGAGATTCTGTCTGCTTGACGTAAAAATTCTCAATAAATCACCAGATCATCTTTTTGATCTGAATTTTTTTGACAGCATGCTCCATACAATTACCTTTCATGCGTCTGTTCAAAGTTTTTTGATTTGAGTCGCAGAAGTACCTCGAAAAAATTCTCCTTTCTCTTGTGTTCTGTTTTTCTCAGCTTCTGCCCCGGTTTTTCTTTTCACAGTTTTGCAATCCTTATGCTTGCTTTTTCTTTGCAAAATTTTTTGGGCAGGCAAGAGAAACAGTAGCTCTTCCTGGAAATCTTTATTTGCAGTAGAAGAAAATTATTTTATTAGGGTACTAACCTCTCTAATCAGCCTACAATGAGTTATGTATGAAGGGAGTTTTCAAGTGCGCGATGGAAGGTGATGAAAGAAGATTCAGGAGTGTCAAACGCTCAAGCTTGGGGATGCCCATGTGCACCCCCAATAAATATTCAAGAAGACTCAAGCGTCTAAGCTTGGGGATGCCCCCGATGCATCCCCTTCTTTATCAACAATCATCAGTTTGTCCCTCGTTGCACTATATTTTTATCACTTCATGCATTATGTGCTTTGCTTGGAGCGTCTCGCTCTTTACTTTTCTAGGTCTTTTTTGCTTTCTTTGCTGTAGTAAGAAGTTAGAACCCAACTTACTCTTTTGTATGGGAGAGATTCACGCTCCGCTTGAACTAGAACTCCTCATAGGATTTGCATGCCTATTCTTTTAGCTGTGAGCTGTTCTTTTTCTTTTCTTAGCTGCTGTTTGTTTAGTTGTAGTGCTTTAGTTTTTCTAGAGCTTTTCTTTTGTCTTAGGTTGAACTTTCTATAGGTTGCATGTTTTATCTTGTTAGATAGTTTGCCTGTTGCACTGAGTTCTGTGTCTTGACTGAAAGTAGGTAGTTAAAGTTGCTGTTCTCTTTGTAGTAGTAACTTGCAATAGTTTTGAGGTATTGACTAGAGTAATGTTTGAACTTATGGTGTCAAGAGCTCTTGCCTATTAGTGATAGATGTCGTATTTTGGGCAATCCGTGTGTTTTTCGAAAACCAAGAAACCCCTGTTGAGAACTCTAGCTACTAGATGGATCACTAACCTCTGGAGGGTTCGAATATTAGAGTACACTCACGTACCATGAGTCGAGGATGCGCAAGGATAACCAAACCCCCATACACTCCTCCTCGGGGTACCTGTCTCTTTGTGAACCTCCTGGTTAGATTTAGAGTTACCGATAATAAGTGCATGAGTTCTTCGGACTAATGTGAGTATTCGAAAACTTCCACCCACATATACTTTTTCTAGCCTCTTCGGTACCGTGCATTGCCCTTTCTCACCTCGAGAGTTGGCGCATACTTCGCCGGTGCATCCAAACCCTTAGCATGATACGCTCTGTCATCATAAGCCTCCTTATATCTTTCCTCAAAACAGCCACCATACCTACCTACAAGGCATTTCCATAGCCTTTCCGAGATACATTGCCATGCAACATCCACCTTCTCATGACTTGATCTTCATGTCATACATGCTACTTGCTTGATCGATGAGCCGCATGCTAGTTGGGCCTTGCCCTAATCATTGCTACATGACGCGCTAGTATCATTGCATATCTTGCTACCCTGGCAGAGGCATACATTTGCATCATGATAGTTATATCTTCTTTATGTGAGTACCTTTGTAAACTGTGAAAGATCTCCTATATTCTTGTAAAATATAGAGTGTTGCCCCTAAAGTGAGGAAAAGATCCCAAAGAGGACAAAATCAAAAGATCCCAAAGAGGACAAATGAGAGTTAAATAGAAAGAGCCATTGAGGCCACCAAAAAAATACAAAAAAATAGAAAAAGAGAAAAATAAAAATAAAAAGAGAGAAGGGGGCACACTACTATTCCTTTTGAGAGATCCACACTAGTACTTAATCTTCTATCCCTTGTACTCCATAGAGATCATCATCATGCATATAGCTATGTGGGGACCCTTCACATTATAGAACTTGGCTTGTATATTCCAATGATGAGCCTCCTCAAACGAGCTCTAGGTTTTCTTGAGCAAGCAAGTTAGATGCACCCCCACTAGTTCCCTTGGAGAGATTTTAGATCACATGTGCATCCGTTGTATGGAAATCCCTACTCCTCACATCATATCTATCATATGGCCTTCTCTCGCCTATGATTTTCCTCATTGATGTGAGCCTTTCACACCTTTTTGTCTTCCTCCACCTTCTTTCTGTTTCTCCTTTTAGGTGTCAACTTTCTTGCTCACGCTCATCCATTGCATGAGTGCTCAAAATGTCTAAAGGGAGTGGATCAGTTTGACTTGTACCTGGCTAGTGGTCTGGGGACGAGTCCAGATAAGAATTCAAAGGAGACCAAGTGTGAAACTTTAGTAGATAGTTGTTCTCAACAACCTTTTTTTTCTTTCTTCCCAGTCCCCTGTTTGCACGCAAACACCATTTGGAGACATTCGAGTCACGGACAGCGAGAGCTCTTGCACCCTTTGTTCTTTTGTTGCTTGTGTCAATGCTAATATAGACTCTTGCTTGTTAAGACTTGAATTGAATTGCTTGCTTTGATTGCTTTACTTAAAAGTCCGTATTTGGTTGTGTGGCATGTCACCATAGAAATTATGCTTGTTATCATTTACCTACTCGAGGACGAGCAGGAATTAAGCTTGGGGATGATGATACGTCCCAAACGTATCTATAATTTTTGCTTGCTCCATGCATGTTTTGTGTGACTTTGCCATGTTTTGCTTGAACTTTCATACACTTTTGAACCTATTTGGACTGACCTATTAACTCAGTGCACCCAGTTGCTAGTCTTTGTTTTCTGCTGTTTTTGTATTTCAGGTTTTCCGGCCATTAAAAGTGCTCCAAAAATTCCGGGAAAAATATAAAAAAAAAATCAGCGCAACAGGAGCTTCCGGAATCACCAAGAGAGGGAAGGGGGCCACCACCAGGCAGCCAGGAGGGCAGGTGGCGCGGCCCCACCCTGGGCCGCGCCAGGGACCCTCCCGACTGCCTCGTGGGTCCCCTCGATGCCCCCCTTCGCCTATATTCACCCCTCGGGGTGGAAACCCCTAATATCGATCTCTTTCTCGCGAACTCCCCTCAGTACCGTCGTCGCCGCCGTTTCAAGATCGGGGCTGCCTGGAGAAGCTGCCCCGACACCCTGCCAGAAGGAGGAACCCCCTCCGGGAGACCATCCATAGCCATGGACGCCTCCCGGATGTGCCGTGAGTAGTCCCCCTTGGACGATGGGTCCGTGACCAGTAGCTATGTGATGAATCTCTCTCCCCTTTGTGCTTCCACTTTCGAGTCCTCGTGAGCTGCCTCACATGATCGAGGCATCTATGTAATTTCTGCTGTTGCTATGCTGAGTTTGTTGGGATCTGATGGATTATGAGACTATGTTCAGATTGTGATGAGTAATATATTTGGTTCTTCTCTTTTATATTTTGTTCTTGAGTAAATTCTTGCATGTTCTCCATTGCGGTATTTGCTTTGGCCAAGTATTTTATTAGAACTCCAAGAGAGAGCGTTATGCTCGATTGTGGGTTCAGCCCCTTGATGTCTAGCTTGAGTGACAGAAACATGGGACTAGGGGATGTGTTGTTTCCACCAGGGATAAAACAACGGTGCTTGTACCTGCGGGTGCAAGGATTGTTTACTTTACGCAAATTCTTTTAATGCAGTTGTGTGTTGCTTTGAGTTTACACTTTGGGTGGGATTCGCAACTTAATACCAGCGAGATGTTCTGGATAGATATCTCAAGGTGGATGATTCGTAGTAGATGCAGATGGATTTCGGTCTACTTACCTTGGCGTACTGCCCATTGCTTTTGAGCCCTTCCTTTCTTTGCAGCATAGTTAGCATTGTGGTGCCTTCATAATCCTGTCAATTTCCCAACCGTGATTTGTGTACCTCGCTAGCACTTTTATCGTCTTTTGGGAGAGAGACATCACTAGTGAAAATCACGGGACCCCGGTCCATCTTCACATTATTGGTCACACTCTATATTTACTTTCAGCTTTCACTTTCCTTTGAACCTTTTATCTCTTGCGTTGATCCTTTGTAAACGACAAGGCCGGAGGAATTGACAACTCCTCTGTACTCGTTGGGAGCAAAGTTATTTGTTGCTGTGTGCAGGTCCACGACAACAGCCTATTCAGGAAGCAATTTCTGGCAACGTTGCCACCTACTTGTATCTTCTGAGTCCTACTGGTTCAATAACCTTGGTATCTTCACCGAGGGAAACTTGCTGCTGCACTGCATCTCAAACCTTCCACTTGGGGTAACCAACGAGGGGCGAGAAGCCATCACTTCCTCCCGAAGGGCCCCTCATTACAATCGCTTGCTTCACGAGAAGATTCCGAAGATTACTCTTCGATAAAATTCCCGAGACCATATGTGCCGATCACCTTTACAATTCACTGCCACCGATAAGTCCGTATGTATAACCACATACACGTTCCGTTCATCCATTCAATCCCAGTTGCCCTCGTGTTCACAAGATGCATCGAAATACTTTCTGCTGTTTCTGGAATCCTTTGAGCCTACTACCTTGCGACTTCTTTTCACCCTGCGGATAATTCCTCACATTTATCGAGGACCCGTTCATCCTAAGTGGTTCCTGTGATTCCCAAAATCCTCGGCAGCCTACTACTTTGGGGATTCTTCTTACCTGCTTGCACTATGATTATTCCCGTTTGTCTTGTAGTCTTTGATGACCTCCCTTGGCATTGCCATTCTGATCTGTTGAATCATCGTGTGTGCTAGTACACGCAATCATCAATTGATACCTATGAATCCATTCTTCTGGATCAGAAGTCATTCCGGACATGAGCTGGTTCTTTGTAAATCAAACCTTAATTGATTAACCGTCAAGATTCTATTCAACTTATTCATGTTTGATCGATGTATTTGAATCTGATACACCGATATGGAAGTCATAATTCCTTTGTACTTAAGCATCGAATTATTCCGATGCTTCTATCTCCAATGATTTGGCATTCTTTCTTCTTATGGTTGAGTACCGATACTCACACCAGACGCTCTGTACACCACCTGACCTTTTGGGTGGATTACTACCTACCGTCCCCTTGTGCCCTAAGCCATTCATGAATTTTCCCTGATATCATATGCCTCTGGCGAATGAATCTACTCGGTGTCGTTAGCCTTCTGCCTTCGAACTAGTATCCCTCGTTTATGATGTTTGTTGTATGTGTTTCTAATACGCGAGAGATGATAATTGCTTCTCGCCCTTCGTTGGTTACCCCAAGTGGAAGGTGAGATGCAGCGTAGCGGTGTTACGTCCAAAACGTATCTATAATTTCTGCTTGCTCCATGCCTCTTTTGTGTGATATTGCTATGATATTGATGCACTTCCATACACTTTTGATCATATTTTGACTAACCTATTAACTCAGTGCACCCCAGTGCCAGTTCCTGTTTTCTGCTGTTTTTCTATTTCAGTTTTCCCCCATACTAAAAGTGCTCCAAAAATTCGGGAAAAATCCAATAAAAAATCAGCGCTTCAGAAGCATCGGGAACCATCAAGGAGGGGCCAGAGGGGACCCACCAGGGCCCCAGGCGCCCTCCCGGCGCGCCCTAGGGTGGGGCCGCACCAGGGGGCCGCCTGGACCCCTGGTGCCCCCCTGGCTGCCCCCTTCGCCCATATATTCTCCATGATGGGAAACTTCCGAGACGAGAACTCTTTTTCGCGATCTCTCCTCTGTTTCGCCGCCTCCGCGCTTCCAAGATCGGGAGCACCAGGAGACCTCTTCCTAGCACCCTGCCGGAGGGAGGAACCAACTCCGGAAGCTTCTCCACCACCATGGATGCTTCCCGGATGAACCGTGAGTAGTCCATCTTGGACCATGGGTCTATGATCAGTAGCTATGTGATGTTCTCCTCCCCTCTTTGTTCTTCATGGTTTAGACCTCGTGAGATGCCCTACATGATCGAGGCACATATGTAATCTTTCTGCTGTTGCTATGCTGAGTTTTCTGGGATCTGATGGATTATGAGACTATGTTCAGATTGTGTTTGAGTAATATATTTGATTCTCCTCTTTTATATTTATGTTCTTGAGTAATTCTTGCATGTTCTCCGTTGCTGTTTATTGCTTTGGCCAAGTAGTAGGTAGTGACTCCAAGAGGGAGTGTTATGCATGATTGTGGGTTCATGCCCCCCGATGACTAGCTTGAGTGACATAAACATGAGTCTAGGGGATGTGTTGTTCCCACAAGGGAGAAAACAACGGTTCTTGTACTTGCGGGTGCAAGGATTGTTTACTTTACGCAAAGTTCTTTAATGCAGTTGTCTGTTGCTTTGAGTTTACACTTTGGGTGGGATTCGCAACTTAATACCAGCGAGATGTTCTGGATAGATATCTCAAGGTGGATGATTAGTAGGTAGATGCAGATGGATTTTGGTCTACTTGTCTTGGCGTACCGCCCAAGCTTTGGAGCCTCTTCCTTTCTTTATAGCATAGTTAGCATTGGTTTGCGCACATAATCCTGTCAATTGCCCAACTGTAATTTGTCTACCTCGCATGGCTATTTTATCGTCTTTTGGGAGAGAGACATCACTAGTGAACATCATGGGATCCCGGTCCATATTTCCAATACAGTTTACACCCACTATTTATTTTCTGCTTTATTTACTTCTCCGTTGCTATCACTATAATTATTATCCCGTACGTTTTATCCTTTGTAAACAACAAGGCATGAGGGATTGACAACCACTCTGAACTCGTTGGGAGCAAAGTTATCTGTTGTGTGTGTTGAGGTCCACATCAACCTCCTAATTACTGGCGCCGTTGTCACCTTCCTGTCGTTGTTGGATTCCTACCGGAGAGAAACCTTGGTATCTTCACCGAGGGAAATTTGCTGCTGTCTACATCTCAACCTTCCACTTTGGGTAACCAACGAGGGGCGAGCAACTCTCGCGACATCAAAGCAATTTCTGGCGCCGTTGCCGGGGACTCCACTCTTCAAGATAGGGGAGTTGCACACTACCTTTTATCTTTTCTTTTTAGTCTTGTTAGTTTACCTTGCAATTTTTGCTTTAGTGTCCTTTATCAAAAATAAAAAAATAGTTACCTTGCTTGCTGCTACAATGGGTTCCTCCGAGAACACCAAGTTGTGTGACTTCACTTGTCGTAACAACAGTGACTTTATCTGCACTCCAATTGCTACACCTGCTACTTCAGCACCTTCTTATGAGATTAAACCTGCTTTGCTGAACCTTGTTATGAAAGATCAATTCTCCGGTGGTTGAGATGATGCTGCTTTGCACTTAAATAATTTTGTTGAGCTCTGTGATATGCAAAAGTACAAAGAAGTAGATGGTGATATTGTTAAGCTTAATCTTTTTCCTTTCTCCTTGAGAGGAGGAGCTAAAATCTGGTTTCAATCCTTGCCTAGGAATAGATAGATTCTTGGGATAAGTGCAAGGATGCTTTTATTGGGAAGTACTACCCCCAGCTAAGATTATCCAATTGAGGAGTAGTATTATGAATTTTAGGCAATTGGATAATGAACACGTTGCCCAAGCTTGGGAACCCATGAAATCTCTTGTTAAGAATTGCCTAACGCATGGTTTGACTACTTGGATGGTTATCCAAACTTTTTATGCAGGCTTGAACTTTACCTCGCGGAACTTGCTAGATTCGGCCGCGGGAGGAACCTTTATGTCAACAACACTTGGTGCTGCCACAAAACTACTCGATGAGATGATGACCAACTATTCCCAATGGCACACCGAAATATATCCAACAGGTAGGAAGGTAAACTCTGTCGAGGAGATCTCCTCCATAAATGAAAAAGTTGACTTGATTATGTCTCTACTTACCAAGCAATCTCCTATTGATCCTCATGATGTTCCTTTAAATTCTTTGATTGCTCAAGATCAAGTAGATGTGAACTTTATCTCTAGAAACAACTTCAATAACAATGCTTATAGGAGTAATTTTGGTAGCAATCCTAGACCGTTCCCCTCCAACAACTATGGGAACAACAACACTTATTCTAGCACAAAGAACTCCACTTCTGAATTAGAGAGTATGCTTAAGGACTTCATCACTACCCAAAAAGCCTTCAACAAGAGTGTAGAGGAAAAACTAGACAAATTAGATAATCTCTCGTCGAAGGTAGACAATTTAGCCCATGAAGTAGAATTGCTTAAAATTAGAACTTCTCCTCTTGAGGAGAGGAAGGTAACTCCTATGAACGCTATTCAAGTGCAAATTAATGAAAACATTAGGATGATGGCTAAACTTAAAGAGAGATGGGCTAGAGAAAAGGAGGAAGAAGATAGAATTAAGAGCCTTCCCACACACCATACCATTGCTACTATCCAAGTCGTTGAGGATATCCAAACTCTTAGCACCCAATGCACCCCTAGTCCCATAGGACCTATTAATGGTGATGCTATGACCTCAACCGTAGAAGAAGAAACTCCTATGACTATAGAAGCTACCAAACAAGTGAGCCTAAAGGACACCACTACTACTTTACTTGATAGTAGTGACCTTGATTTTGATAATTTCACCCTTTCTGAAGTTATTCGTTTCCTTCACAAGATATCTAGAGACCCCCACACTAGCACACTTAATCTTGCCTTCACGGAGCATATCACTAATGCTCTCATTAAAGCTAGGGAGGAGAAGCTTAGGGTAGAAGCCTCCATACCTAGAAATCTAGAAGATGGTTGGGATCCTATGATTAAAATTAAGTTGAATAACTTCTCTTTCTATGATTTATGTGATGTTGGAGCTAGTACCTCCGTTATGCCCAAAAGAATGTATGATATATTTGAATTAAAACCTTTTGATCCATGTTCTTTTGGTGTTCGTCTTGTTGACTCTTCCCTAAAGAAAACTTTGGGGAAGATCGATGATGTTCTTATCATTGTCAATGACAATTATGTTCCCGTTGATTTTACTATTATGGACATTGAATGTGAACCTTCTTGTCCAATTATTTTGGGACATCCTTTTCTTCGCACCGTGGGTGCTGTTATTGATATGAAAGAAGGGATTATCAAATTCCAATTCCCTCTCAAGAAAGGAATGAAACATTTCCCTAGGAAAAAGATTAAGTTGCCTTTTGAGTCCGTTACACGGGCTAGTTATTTTCTTGAAAAGACTTGATCTATTGCATCAAGCCTAGCTAATGGCTTTAAAGAAGAGCTTTCGGGAGGCAGCCCGCAACAAATTTAGGTTTTACTTTTTGTTTTTATTATGTTTTTAGTGGTCTTGATGATTTTTACTACTGTAGAAACATCATTGTATCTTTACTTTTCAAGCTTTGTGCCATTTATAGCCTCATATGACAGGGGAAGTGAAAGTTGTGACATGCTGTCCAGAAAACAGATTCTGTCCTCGTGACTGGAAAAATCACAGAAAAATCCCGGTTCATCTTTTTGAGTTGAAATTTTTACACAGCGTGCTGTATACAATCACGTAACTTTCGTATGTTCTGAGTTTTTTTATTTGAGTTGCAGAAGTATCCCTAAAAAATTCTTTACTACCTGCTGGTCTGTTTTTCACAGATTCTGTCCTGTTTTGCCTTTTCTTCGTTTTGCAAACCTTAAGCTTGCTTTTTCTTTGCAAAAACTTTTTGGAAATCTTTAGAAACAGTAGCTCTTAAAGAATATCCTTATTTCCAGTAGATAAAAATATTTTTTATTATGGGTACTAACCTCGCTAATCAGATTATGATGAGTTATGTATGAAGGGAGTTTTCAAGTGTGCGAGGGAAGATTATCAAAGAATATTCAGGAGTGTCAAACGCTCAAGCTTGGGGATGCCCCCATGCACGCCCAAGAAATATTCAAGGAGACTCAAGCGTCAAAGCTTGGGGATGCCCCCATGCATCCCCTTCTCCATCAACAATTATCAGTTCGTCTTTCGTTCCACTATATTTTTATCACTTCATGCGTTATGTGCTATGCTTGGAGTGTCTCGCTCTTTATTTCCTTTTTTAGTTTTCTTTAGCTTTGCTTGCTGTTCATAACAAGTTAGAACCCAGATTTCTTAGTGTGGGAGAGAAACACGCTCCACTTTCAAAACCTAGAACACATCATTGGATTTTTCATGCCTATCTCTTTGCTGTGTGTGTTCTTTATCTTTTTCATAGCTGCTGTCATGTTTAGCTCATAGTTTTCATGCTTATCTTTTTAAGATCTTTTGTTTAGTTTGGTGCTGTAACTATCTTGAGTTTTCATGTTTATCTTGTTTAGAGAGTTTGCCTGTTGCACTGAGTTGTGTGTCTTGACTTGAAGTAGGTAGTTGAGGTTGCTATTCAACTGTAGTAGTAACTTGCAATAGTTTTGAGGTATTGCTTTGAGTAATGTTTGTACTTTTGGTGTCAAGAGCTTTAGCCTATTAGTGATATATGTCGTATTTTGGGCAATCCGTGTTTATTTTCAAAACTTACAAAATTAGTTGAGAACTTTAGCTACTAGATGGATCACTACTCTTTGGAGGGATCGAATATTAGAGTACACTCACATACCATGAGTCGAGGATGCGCAAAGATTAACCAAACCCCCATACACTCCTACTCGGGGTACTTGTCTCTTTGTGAACCTACTTATTAGATTGACAGTTACCTATAATAAGTGCATGAGTTCTTCGGACTAATGTAAGTATTCGAAAGTTGACACTTCCACCTACCCATATTTTTCTAGCCTCTCCTGTACCGTGCATTGCCTCCTTCTCACTCCGAGAGTTGGCGTCCACCTTCGCCGTTATATCCAAACCCTTGGCACGATACACTCTGTCATCATAAACCTCCTTATATCCTTCCTCAAAACATCCACCATACCTACCTATCAAGGCATTTCCATAGCCTTTCCGAGATACATTGCCATGCAACATCCACCTTCTCATGACTTGATATTCATGTCATACATGCTACTTGCTTGATCGATGATCCGCATGCTAGTTGGGCCTTGCCCTAATCATTTCTACATGACGCGCTAGTATCATTGCATGTGCTGCTACACCGGCAGAGGCATACATTTGCATACTTCATCATATTTTCATTTTCTTTATGATGAGTACTTTTGTAAAGTGTGAAAGATCTTCTATACTTTTTATAATATATAGAGTGTTGCCCCTAAAGTGAGGAAAAGATCCCAAAGAGGACAAAATCAAAAGATCCCAAAGAGGACAAATGAGAGAAATAGAAAGAGCCATTGAGGCCACCAAAAAAAATAAAAAAATAGAAAAAAGATAAAAAGAAATAAAAAGAGAGAAGGGGGCACACTACTATTCCTTTTGAGAGATCCACACTCGTACTCCCTTTTATATCCTGTACTCCATAGAGATTATCATTCATGCATATAGCTATGTGGGGACCTTCACACTATAGAACTTGGCTTGTATATTCCAATGATGAGCCTCCTCAAATGAGCTCTAGGTCTTCTTGACCAAGCAAGTTGGATGCACCCCCACTAGTTCCATTGAAGAGCTTACCTTAGCTCATATGTGCATCCGTTGCATGGCAATCCCTACTCCTCACATCATATCTATCATTTGGCTTTCTCTCGCCTATGCTTGTCCTCAATGATGTGAGCCTTTCACACCCTTTTTGTCTTCCTCCTCCACCATTATTCTCTCTTTGCCATCCTAAGTTTCAACTTTCTTGCTTACGCTCATCCATTGCATGAGTGCTAAAAATATTGAAAAGGAGTGGATCATTTTGACTTGTACCTGGCTAGTGGTCTGGGGATGAGTCAAGATAAGATTCCAAAGAAGACCAAGTGTGAAACTTTAGTAGATTGAGTTCTCAACACAAAAATACTTTTTTCTCGTATATCCCTATCCCCTTTCTTGCACGCAAACACCATTTGGAGACATTCGAGTCACGGACAGCGAGAGATCTTGCACCTTTATGTTCTTATGTTGCTTGTTTCAATGCTAAATATAGACTCTTCCCTGTTATGACTTGAATTGAATTACATGCCTTGATTGCTTTACTTAAAAGTTCTTATATGGTTGGTAGCATGTCACCACATAAATTATGTTTGTTATCATTTACCTACTCGAGGACGAGCAAGAATTAAGCTTGGGGATGTTGATACGTCCAAAACGTATTTATAATTTCTGCTTGCTCCATGCCTCTTTTGTGTGATATTGCTATGATATTGATGCACTTCCATACACTTTTGATCATATTTGTACTAACTTATTAACTCAGTGCACCCCAATGCCAGTTCCTGTTTTCTGCTGTTTTTCTATTTCAGTTTTCCCCCATATTAAAAGTGCTCAAAAAATTCGGGAAAAATCCAATAAAAATCAGCGCTTCGGAAGCTTCGGGAATCACCAAGGAGGGGTCAGCGGGGACCCACCAGGGCCCCAGGCGCCCTCCCGGCGCGCCCTAGGGTGGGGCCACGCCATGGGGCCGCCTGGACCCCTGGTGGTCCCTCTGGCTGCCCCACTTCGCCCATATATTCTCCGTGACAGGAAACTTTCGAGACGAGAACCCTTTTTCGCGATCTCTCCTCTGTTTTCGCCGCCGCCGCGCTTCCAAGATCGGGAGCACCATGAGACCTCTTCCCGGCACCCTGCCGGAGGGAGGAACCACCTCCGGGAGCTTCTCCACCACCATGGATGCTTCCCGGATGAACCGTGAGTAGTCCACTTTGGAAAATGGGTCTATGATCAGTAGATATGTGATGTTCTCCTCCCCTCTTTGTTCTTCATGGTTTAGACCTCGTGAGCTTCCCTACATGATCGAGGAACATATGTAATCTTTCTGCTGTTTCTATGCTGAGTTTTCTGGGATCTGATGGATTATGAGACTATGTTCATATTGTGTTTGAGTAATATATTTGATTCTCCTATTTTATATTTATGTTCTTGAGTAATTCTTGCATGTTCTCCGTTGCTGTTTATTGCTTTGGCCAAGTAGTAGGTAGTGACTCCAAGAGGGAGCGTTATGCATGATTGTGGGTTCATGCCCCCCGATGACTAGCTTGAGTGACACAAACATGAGTCTAGGGGATGTGTTGTTGCCACAAGGGAGAAAACAATGGTGCTTGTACTTGCGGGTGCAAGGATTGTTTACTTTACGCAAAGTTCTTTAATGCAGTTGTATGTTGCTTTGAGTTTACACTTTGGGTGGTATTCGCAACTTAATACACGCGAGATGTTCTGGATAAATATCTCAAGGTGGATGATTAGTAGGTAGATGCAGATGGATTTTGGTCTACTTGTCTTGGCGTACCGCCTAATCTTTTGAGCCTCTTCCTTTTTTATAGCATAGTTAGCATTGGTTTGCGCACATAATCCTATCAATTGTCCAGCTGTAATTTGTTTACCTCGCATGGCTATTTTATCGTCTTTTGGGAGAGAGACATCACTAGTGAACATCATGGGATCCCGGTCCATATTTCCAATACTGTTTACAACCACTATTTATTTTCTACTTTATTTACTTTTCCGTTGCTATCACTATCATTATTATCCCGTACGTTTTATCCTTTGTAAACAACAAGGCCGGAGGGATTGACAACCTCTCTGAACTCGTTGGGAGCAAAGTTATCTGTTGGGTGTGTGCAGGTCCACGTCAACCGCCTAATTACTGGCGCCGTTGTCACCTTCCTGTCACTGTTGGAGTCCTACCGGAGACAAACTTTGGTATCTTCACCGAGGGAAATTTGGTGTTGTCTACATCTCAACCTTCCACTTTGGGTAACCAACGAGGGGCGAACAACTCTCGCGACATCAAGCGGCAAGTTTCCCTCGGTGAAGATACCGAGGTTGTGTATCGACCAGTAGGACTACGGTAATGACAAGTAGGTGTCAGCGGCGCAACTGACGCGGACCTGCACACAGACACAATTAACTTTGCTACCAACGAAGTTCAGAGAGGTTGTCAATCTCTCCGGTCTTGTTGTTTACAAAGGATCAAACACAAGGATAATGATAATGATAATAGCAACTGAAAGTAAATACGGAAAAGTAAGTAAGCTTGTAAACAATGATGAGAATATGGACCGGGGTCCCGTGATGTTCACTAGTGATGTCTCTCTCCCAAAAGACGATAAAACCGCTATGCGAGGTAAACAAATTACAGATGGGCAATTGATAGGATTATAAACGCACCGCAATGCTAACTATGCTACAAAAGAAAAGAAGAGGCTCAAAAGCATGGGAAGTACGCCAAAATAAGTAGACCGAAATCAAACTGCATCTACTACCAATCATCCACCTTGAGATATCTATCCAGGACATCTCGCTAGTATTAAGTTGCGAGCCCCACCCAAAGTGTAAACCCAAAGCAACAGACAACTGCATTAAAAAGCACTTTGCGTAAAGTCATCAATCCTTGCAACCGCGGTTACAAGCACCGTTGTTTTCCCCCTTGTGGCAACAGAACATCCCTTAGACTAATGTATCTGTCACTCAAGCGTGTCATCAGGGGCATGAACCCACAATCGAGCATAACGCTCCCTCTTGGAGTCACTACCTACTACTTGGCCAAAGAAATAAATAGCAACGGAGAACATGAAAGGATTACTTAGGAACAAAAATATAAAAGATAAGAACCAAATATATTACTCTATCACAATCTTAATATAATCTCATAATCCATCAGATCCCATCAAACTCAGCATAGCAACAACAGAAAGATTACATATGTGCCTCAATCATGTAGGGAAGCTCACGAGGTCTAAACTATGAAGAACAAAGAGGGGAGGAGAACATCACATTGCTACTGATCACGGACCCATGGTCCAAAGGAAACTACTCACGACACATCCGGGAAGCGTCCATGGTGAAGGGGAAGCTCCCGGGTCAATCCTCCCTCCGGCAGGGTGCCGGGAAGAGGTCTGCTGGCGCTCCCGATCTTGGAAACGCGGCGGCAGCGGTACAGAGGCGAGATTGCGAAAAGGGATTCTCTTCTCGGAAGTTTCACGTCACGGGGAATATATAGGGAAAGGGGGGCAACCAGGGGGGAAACCAGGGGTCCAAGCGCCCCCTTGGCGCGACCAGGCCCTAGGCCGCGCCAGGTGGTCGCGAGGGAACCTGGTGGTGGCCCCCGGCCCTCCTTCGGGGTTCTGGAGGCTTCCGATGCGCTGTTATTTTATCCGATTTTCTTGAATTTTTGGAGCACTTTTAGTATGGGGGAAAGCTGGAATAAAAAACAGCAGAAAATAGAAACTGGCACTGGGGCGCACTGAGTTAATTGGTTAGTCCAAATATGGTCAAAAGTGTATGAAAGTGTATCTAGATCATAGCAATATCACACAAAACATGCATGGAGAAAGCAGAAATTATTGATACATTTGGGACGTATTTACAACTTGAGGTTTGGTGCCTTCAAAATTATTAATCTTGATTGCACGGGAGCGGTAGACTTCTTCGATATGAAAAGTTCCTTCCCATATGGAAAGTAATTTACCTAGAGAAAACCCAAAATGGAATCTAAATAACAAAACTTTATCACCGACATTAAATTTACATTTCAAAATTCTCTTGTCTTGCCACTTCTTTACCTTTTCCTTAAACATTCTCGCGCTCTCATAAGCTTCACTTCTCCACTAATTAAGAGAAGTCAAATTCATGAGACGCTTTTCACCAGCTAGTTTTGGGTCAGCATTAAGCTATATAACAGCCTAGAAAGCTTTATGCTCTAATTCTAAAGGCAAATGGCAAGCCTTTCCATATACCATCTTATACGGAGACATGCACATGGGATTTTTATAAGCAGTTCTATACGCCCACAAGGCATCTCCCAACTTTTTGGATCAGTCCTTTCTAGAACTGTTCATTGTCTTTTGTAAGATCAACTTGATCTCCCTATTTGTGAGCTCAACTTGCCCACTCGTCTGAGGGTGGTAAGGTGAAGCAATCCTATGGTTAACATTATACTTTGCTAAAGCTTTACTAAAAGCACCATGTTTAAAATGTGATCCTCCGTCGGTCATGAGGTACCTTGGTACACAAACCGAGGAAAGATCACATCTTTGAGCATTTTCAAAGATGTCTTATTATCAGCACTCTCTGTGGGGATTGCCTCAACCCACTTAGTTACATAATCAACGTCTACTAGAATGTGAGTGTACTTGTGCGAAGGAGGAAAGAGACCCATAAAATCAAAAAACCCAGCAATCAAAAGGCTCAATAACTAGAGAGTAATTCATAGGCATCTCATTTCTCCTACTAATGTTACCAACTCTCTGACACTTATCACAAGATAAAGCATATTTTCTGGCATCTTTAAAAGGCCAATAAAAACTTGATTGGAGAACCTTGTGTGCGGTCCTCTCACCGGCATGATGTCCTCCATAGGGACTATCGTGAAGATTCCTCAAAATATCCTTCTGTTCATGCTTCGGTATGCATCTTCTCACGATCCCATCTGCACATTCTCTGAAAATGTGTGGGTTATCCCAAAAGTAATACCTCAAATCGTGGAAGAATTTCTTCCTTTGCTGAAATGTTAAACCTAGAGGTAAAAACTTGGTGACAATAAAGTTAGCATAATCTGCAAACCAAGGATCAGAAATAGATTATATTCTCAAAACGACTAATTTTTCATCAGGAAAACTATCATTAACAGGAATAGGATCATGTGGTATATTTTCTATCCTAGAGAGGTTGTCCGCTACTGGATTGTCCGCTCCTTTCCTGTCAACAATCTGCAAATAAAATTCTTGAAGAAGAAGAACCCATTTGATAAGTCTAGGTTTGGCATCCTTGTTCTCCATAAGATACTTAATAGCAACATGGTCAGTTTGAATAATGACTTTGGAGTCAACAATGTAAGGTCTAAATTTATCACAAGCAAATACTACTGCTAAAAATTCCTTTTCAGTAGTAGCATAATTCTTTTGAGCACTATCAAGGGTCTTGCTAGCATAATGTATAACATTCAATTTCTTATGGACTCTTTGTCTTAACACAGCTCCAAAAGCAAAGTCACTAGCATCACACATAATTTCAAAAGGTAAATTCGAATCAGGTGGTTGGACTATAGGAGCAGTTATTAAAGCTTTCTTAAGAACTTCAAAGGCTTCCTTATAACCTTCATCAAACACAAAAGGAATATCCTTCTGGAGAAGATTAGTGAGGGGTCTTGAAGTCTTAGAAAAGTCTTTAATAAATCTTCTATAGAAACCAGCATGACCGAGAAAACTACGAATACCTTTGATGTCCCTTGGATAGGGCATCTTTTCAATTGCTTCTATCTTGGCCCTGTCCACCTCGATTCCCCTTTCGGAAATCTTGTGGCCAAGAACAATTCCTTCGTTGACCATGAAGTGGCACTTCTCCCAGTTGAGTACCAAGTTTGTCTCCTCACATCTCTACAATACTTTATTAAGGTTGTGGAGAAAATGGTCAAAAGAGGCTCCATAGACGGAGAAATCGTCCATGAAGACCTCAACAATTTCTTCACAAAAACCATGAAAGATAGCAGACATACACCTTTGAAAAGTAGCAGGGGCATTGCATAAACCGAAAGGCATACGTTTATAAGCATAAGTACCAAAAGGACAAGTAAAAGTGGTCTTCTCTTGATCAGCAGTGTTAACATGAATTTGAGAGAAGCCAGAATATCCATCAAGATAGAAAAAGTGGGTGTTCTTGGATAACCTTTCAAGTATTTGGTCGATGAACGGCAACGGGTAGTGGTCCTTCCTCGTCGCCTTGTTGAACTTCCTGTAATCAATACAAATTCTATATCCAATAATAATTCTTTGAGGGATTAGTTCATTCTTATCATTAGGAAAAACGGTTGTGCCTCCTTTCTTGGGAACACAATGCACGGGGCTTACCCACTTACTATCAGCTATAGGTTAGATGATACCTGCGGCTAGAAGCTTGAGGATCCCGATCCTCACAACATCCTTCATCTTTGGATTCAACCATCGTTGATGACCAACAACCGGTTTAGCATCGGGCTCGAGATTGATAGTATATTGACAAATAGATGGACTAATTCCCTTGAGGTCATCAAGGGTATATCCAATAGCACCTCGGTGTCTACGAAGGGTTTCCAATAATCGCTCTTTTTCATATCCTGAAAGTTTAGAATTGATAATAATATGATATACTTTCTTTTCATCTTAATAAGCGTACTTGAGCGTATCAGGAAGAGGCTTGAGATCGAACACCGGGTATTCTTTGGGCTGTGATAAAATTCCTATAGGTTTAACCGGAAGGTTGTGCTTCAGGATAGCCGGTTTCCTCAAGAAGGCTTCATCTAATTCATTTCTTTCCTGCATATGCATATCATTCTCGTGGTCCTCCATATATTGATGCAAACGATCGTTAGGAGGAATAGCAATAGAAGCAATATCTTTAATAATTTTATCATTATTAGGAAAATCAGTAGCACGAGTTTGCTTGGAAAATTTAGTGAAGTTAAATTCATATGGCTCACCATTGAATTCAACAGATACTTTACCTTTCCTGCAATCTATAATAGCTCCACAAGTCTTGAGAAAAGGTTTACCAAAGATAATAGGACAAAAACTATCTTGCACTGAACCAAGTACTAGAAAGTCGGTAGGATATTTTACCTTTCCACATAAGACTTCAACATCTCTCACAATTCCAATAGGAGAGGTAGTTTCCCTATTTGCTAGATAAATAGTAACATCAACCTCTTCAAGTTCATAAGGTGAAATATCACCCATGATCTCCTGATAGAGTGAATAAGGAATACCACTAGCACTCGATCCCAAATCACATAACACATAATAAGTATGATCTCCTATTTTAACAGATACCACTGGAGTACCTGAAATTGGGCCTTTATTCTTGGCCGTGACAAGGTTAGTGGAAACAACACAAAACTTTATATTGGAATCTAAAACATCATTAGTAACAAGGTCTTTAACCAATGCAACTTGAGGATTGACCTTGATCTGGTCCTCAGGTTCATTAGTTCTTCTCTCACTTTTGTTTAATATGCCTCACAAAAGAATGCTCCCTCATCCTTGTGTGAAAAGGGTTTTTTCCATGTATAACTACAGGCAAAATAGGGTCAGCAACATGAATATCAAAGGGTAAATCCTTAAAGGGCTTATGATGCTGATCCTCCTTCTTTTTAGAGGAATCAATTTGAGAGGCAAAGTTTTTGCAAAAATCAATCATAAGTTGGGAATCAAGACCAATCTTAGCACAAAAGGTATTGAAGTAATCAGTTTCTACATAATTCTTAATGTAATCATGCTCATAATTTATAACGGGTTCAATACATTTATCAATCTCCCAATCTTCAGTGTTCTTCTGGATCCTTTCGATAAGATCCCATCTTTCTTCAACTCTTCTGGTGCGGAATACCCCACTAGAGGAGGCATCGATCATCTCTTTATCTTGACGAGAAAGCCTTGCATAAAAAAATGTAAGAACAATTTCCTTGGGGAGCTCATGATTGGGACATTTCAGCATTAGGGACTTCAATCTCCCCCAGGCTTGAGCAATGCTTTCTCCGTCATGAGACCAAAAGTTATAGATATAGTTCCTGTCTCGATGTATTTCATGAAGAGGATAAAACTTTGCATAAAATAGAGGCATACGTTCTTGCCAATTTAGTAAATGACAGTTATCAAGAAGCCTATACCAATCCAAATCCTTATCTTTAATGATAGAGAAAATAGTTTTCTCATAACAAAATCCATTGATACGCCTACAAGCTTAAATAAGGAGCATAGTTGTGAAATATATATCAAGTGTTCACCTAGGTGTCTATCTCCTGCATATCGATCAGCAATAACACTATCAATAATACGAGTTGGTATTTTAAAGGGCTCAATTTCAGTAGGTGGGGAGCCTTCTGTTGGGGTTCGGGGAAGAAAACACAATTTTTTCATAACCTACGATACCCAATCCCAAGACCTATGCTATGGCGATGCAAGTAACGGATGGAATAAATTCACATACCAGTATGTAGCGGTTTAAGCGGGAAACGTTCCCGCGTGAACGTGGTTGGTGTAGTCGTACCGGCAATCCCTGATGCCGCGCAGCTCCACGAGGACTCCGATAGCCACCCGGTCCTTGATACCGATGACGGGATTACGTCCCCGTCGGAACGTTGTCGGTGAATACGCCGCGTTACGGCCACGACGATGAAGTAGCGCCACAAGTGTAGCACCTCGCGGGATTACACACATACGGTGTACCCGACGTCGCTCCGCGCTCCGAACCAGAAGAGCAGCGGAAAGAAGATGGATTCGGATCCCGATTCTAGCAGCACGACGGCGTGCGTATGGTGGAGAAATCCCCAACCTAGTGCAGACTTCATACAAGGGGGGTCCACTCATAGGAAGGAGGAAGGAGGAAGAGAGAACTTCAATGTTATGAAGAAAAGGGCACCCCTACCCCTCCTTATATGGGCCAAGGAGGGGGGAAACCTCCATCCCTCCCCGAGGTGGGACTAATCCCACCAAGGGGGGTTGGTGCGCCGGCCAAAGGGGGGTGGGCCCCTCCCTTGGCGCATGGCCCAAGGGGGGAGGCTCCCTCCTCCCCTAATGGGCCTCTTTAGGCCCATTTGCCTTTTCTTCCTTTATTAATTATATTTAGTTATATTTTAATATTTAATTCAGATAATTAAATAATGAAACATAATTAAACATTATTAAATAACATTTTGAACCTTTCAAAATTCCCAGAACAATTTCTGGCCTCCACCGGAAACAATTCCGGTGTTCTCTCTTATTTCTCCGGTGATCCCGAATCTATCCTTAATGCGTCGAATCCCCTTGAGTGTGACACCCTACGGTCTGGGAAACAACAGACATGATCAAGACACTCTCTTGATCAATGACCATCGATCAGACCTGGTTACAATCCTAGATGTCCCCTGCGCTTCCATCGAATGAAACTTCATCGCTGTTGGATCCGTTTAACGTTGAGCATTATCCCTTTGTCCTGTGGTACTTTGCTTGTCCGAGGTTTGATCGTCGATATCCAATATACCTAGTTCATCCTCATTACCGACAAACATGTTTACTCGTTCCCGTGATATTGCAATCCCGTGACCTAGTCACACGTTTGCAAACTTTATGATGCAATATCACCGAGTGGGCCCAGAGTACCTATCTGTCACTCGGATGGACAAATCCCGCGTTGATCTATTTGCATACTCATTAACATATCTATTCGGAATACCTGAAGTACTCCTTTATGGCCAGCATATTTCAGTCAGGCGGTGGGTAGCAAATCAAGGCATCCTAATAGACAGTAATTACGTATGATCATTACGGTCTAAGGATCTGGTCACTACGTTGTAGTTATCGCAATGTTGAACTCATGTGAATCGATCACATTGCAACACTTCTGGTGGGTGTGTGTCCATCATATCATTCTCCCAATGATACGACTCCATTGTCAACAGCTTAATTGCTCATGATCAAGAAACCTTGATCATCAATTGCCCAATGGACTAGTATACTAGAGTTAACTAGGGACCTGGTTGTTTTATACCACACGTGTATTAATGTTTCCGCTTAATACAGATATAGCATAGTATAAAACTTATTATGAACTAATGGAATATGCTAATAAACATATTTTATTTGCCTCTAGGGAACATTCCCAACACCTTCTCCGCCACAGTAATGGTGGGGCGGTTCCCCGCAAGCAAAGTACCAAGAGCAGAGTTATCCATAAGGACTAATAGTAGAAACAACAAAATAAAATCAGCACTTACAATGTAAAGTTTCTTTACCAATTTCACTTACCAATAGCACTACGCTCCCCGGCAACGGCGCCAGAAAATGGTCTTGATGACCCACAAGTGTAGGGGATCTATCATAGACTTTTCGATAAGTAAGAGTGTCGAACCCAACGAGGAGCAGAAGGTATTGACGAGTGAACTTGAGAAAGGAATAAATGCAAGTACTAAAAGGTAACTTTTTATGGGTTTTCTGGTATAAGCAACAATAAGATAAAAGCAAATAAGGTAAATTGTAATAAGGTGCAGCAAGGTGGCCCAGTCCTTTTGTGCAAAGGATAAGCCAAAGGATCTACACTTATAAAGGCTAAAGCGTTCTTGAGGACACACGGGAGAGATTGTCATGTGCCTTCGCCATATTCCATATCGGTACTATGTTTTGTATTGATAAGTGTTGTGTGGGTGGACCTATGCTAGTGCACTTTCTAGACTAAGATAAGCACACTCTTATGATTAAACCTCTTGCAAGCATTCGCAAATAAAAGAGAGAAATTAAGGCAAAAGCCTAACCATAGCAATAAACTTTAGGGCCCAACAGTCCCTCGTGCAAAAGTGTGCGAACTGGGGTTCAGGTTTCTATCACTCCGGCAACCCACCATAACTATACTTTATACACAATGCATTCCCCTAGGTCCTTAAAAAGGTGAAGTGTTGTCTAGTCAACGTTCACACAACACCACTGGAAGAATAACACCACAACTTAAATATCAAACAACACATATTACTTCAACATCATATGACTACTAACAACTAGACTTCTCCCATGTCCTCAAGAACTAAACGGACTACTCAAAAAACATAAAAGAGATGATGATTAGTGGTGATAAATCTGTGATAAACAATCTGGTCATAACAATAATTCTCCAACAAAACACAATAGCATTCACCACAAAGAGTAATCAACACCTGTAGAGTAGAGGGGATGGATAATACGGGTTACAACTTGGATTGCAATGATGAGATTAGATGGGATGAAGATGGAGATGGGTTTGATGGTGAGAATGATGTTGACGATGATCTCGATGATTCCCGTGACGATGAGGACGATCCCTCCCTCTGGGAAGAGTTCTCCCCGGCGAAATCTGCCCGCCGGAAAGGTCTTTTCTTATCTGTAAGTTTCCGCCACGGAGTGGGCGAGGAACTCCGAAACTCTTCTCCTTTTTGGGGTTTAGGGTACGAGGATGATATAGTCCAAAGGGAGGGGGGTCCCGGGAGTGGGTCCCACCTCCCAGGCGGCCAAGTGGTGCGTCCAGGAGGGGGGTCGCGCCACCAGGGCGCATGAGAACCTGGTAGCCCCCGGGTGCCCTTCTGCCATCTTTCGTCATATCTTCTGAAAATTACGGCCCGTGATTTCCAGGTCATTTGTTGATGTGCTGATATGGCCACTTGATGTGCAGTTTTCCTCGCTGATTCCTGCTTCTGCTGTTTTTTCAACAGAAAGTTGTAAACTATGTAAAACAAGCCAAAAAAAATATATAAGAACACCATCATAATATGAAATATATCAATGAATAGAGGTGAATTATGATATAAAATAGTGATGCATTTTGGACGTATCAGATGTTCAGGAAATTCGCCGAACACCTGGCGGGCGTGTCGGGCCCGACCAGGCGCCGGTGTGCTCGGCCGATGTGCTCGGCGATCAGCCGACCAGCCGCGTGGGGTGAGCTACGACCCTTTTGCGACGTGTTTGGTGGCGGGGCAACGACTTCCTTGCGGCGGTGACGACGGCAAGGGTGGTGGGGAGAGGGGTGGATGATTTGGACGGCTTGACATGACAGTGGGCCACCCGACGCATTTTACTTCATCTGGCACCCCCAAGCGCCCCCAGCGCTGGGTCGGCTTGGGTTCGCCGCACTCAATTTCGGCCCAATCCGGCGCTATTTGGGCTCTTAGGGGCGCGACTGGGGGATTTCCTCCGTTTGACGCAAATAGCGCCGCCTTGGGGGCCTCTTGGGGCGCGGCTAGAGTTTCTCTAAAGCTTATGTTCACAATCTTATTGCTTTCGAAGTTTAAAAGCTCTAGTACACGAGTTTTCCCTACTTCCCTCTGCGCAGGGACTACCCTTTACTTTCATGTCGAGTCAGTAATTCCTACTTCCTCCTATTCTTAAAAAGCGAAAACATCTTACGTTGATACGGATGCATTCATATATATTGTTGCATTGAGCTCTTTCATATCACATCATTGTTGACATTACCACTAAGGGTAAACAAGTAGTTTGATAAGCTTTGCTGAACTAAACATCTTCCTTTGTGTTAGCATTCTTACTTCATGACTAAGAACATGCTTCTTTAAAAACCTTAAGACCTTGATCATGATCTTGTTGTAAATACTAAATACTAATGGAAGAGTAGAATTTAAAAGTTGATAGTGTTCTTTGACCAAAAACATGTTTGCCATGATTTCATGAGTTTTCATTCAGCCTTACTTTTGTGTATAATTGATATTACTATTTCATAAGAAACCTTATGATAGAAGGTTGTTGTTTCGAATGCTTAAGTTTAGTGGATAAAATATTGATGCTTCTTGTCCGTATTCTTCTTTATCGACACTTCACTCTCTATACCTTTGATAATGTTTATTGAGTCCAGTTTTCGCTTGGGGACAAGAGGAGTCTAAGCTTGGGGGAGTTGACACGTCCAAAATGCATCACTATTTTTTATCATAATTTACCACTATTCATTGATATTTCACATTATGATGCATCTCTCATGGAATTTTGGCTTATTTTACACAGTTTAAAACTTTCCTATGCCCAAACAGCGGAGTCAGGAAATAGTTGGAAAAGTGCACATAGAGTGGGCATATCTTCGCAACTCTAAATGAAGTGAAACTTTACAGAAAGTATTTTTAGAGAAATTGACGAAGACAGCTAGAAGGGGCCTCGGAGGGGGGCCACCAGGTGGCCAGGCGACCATGGCACGACCACCCTCCTGGTCGCCTGGGTAGTGTGGCCCACCTCCAGGTCTCCCCTTTCGCATATATGCTCCCTCTGACCTAAAAATAGAGGGAGGAAGATCATATCCGTTTTTTCACCGCCGCTACGAGGCAGAAACCAGCAGATAAGAAAAGACCTCTCCGGCAACCACATTTTTCTGGGGAAAACTCCTCCTGGAGGGGGAGATCGTCATCATCGCCATCACTATCATCACGAGCATCATCGAATCATCATCACGAGCATCATCGAGATCATCATCACCATCTTCCTCAACACTAGCACCATCTCCATCTCCATCCCATACCACTTTTTCATTGCAATTTGTGTTGTATCTCGCACAATTCATCCCCTCTACTTCACCGGTGTTGATTACTATTTTGTGGTAAGTTTTGTTGGAGAATTATTGTTATGATCAGATTGTTCATCATATATTTATAACCTCTGATCATTATCTCTTTCATGTCTTATGAGTAGTTACTTTAGTTCTTTAGGACATGGGAGGAGTCTTGTTGTTAGTAGTCATATGATGTAGAAGTAATATGTGTTGATTTGATATTTAAGTTGTGGTGTCATTCTTCTAGTGGTGCTATGTGAACGTCGACTACATAACACTTCACCTTTTAAGGGCCTAGGGGAGACATTGTGTATTAAGGATGCTCATGATGGGTTGCCGGAGTGACAGAAACCTGAACCCCAAATTGCGTACTTTTGCACAAGAGAGTGTAGCATCCTAGAGTTTATAGCAACATATAGGTTTACCTTAATTTCTCTATTGTATTTGCGGATGCTTGCAAGAGGTTTAATTGTAAGAGTGCACTTGTCTTAGCCTAGGCCGTGTGCTAGCATAGTTTCACCCACACAACACTTATCAAAACAGTAGATACTATTTGGCAGAATATGATGAAAGTAACTCGACTATCCCCCCCGTCTGTCCTCAGGAGCACTTTAGCTTTATAAGTAATGCCTCTCAGCTTATCCTTTGTGTTCAAAAGGATTGAACCACTTGCTGCACTTTATTATTATTTATCTTGTTTGCTACTTTATTTAATTGTGAGCTATTTAAAAAACCCATAAAAAGTTATCTTGCAGTGCTTGCAGTTATTCCGTTCTTAAAATCACTTGTCTTTACCTTCTGCTCCTCGTTGGGATCGACACTCCTACTTATCGAAAATTTTAGGATAGATACCCTACACTTGTGGGTCATCAGTGAGCGCATTGACGCTTCGGTTCACATCCTCATCATATATTTACAACGCTATAATTTTCTGTTTTACTTTCTTTTCCTTCGCACTTTTAATTTCCCTTGCGTTTAATTGTTTGTAAACAACATACATAAGGATTGACAACCCCGCTGACTCGTTGGGTGCAGAGTTAGTAGTGTCTTTGTGTGCATGTCCAGGCCAAGCAAGTAACATCTATTCAGACGGCGCGTTGCCTGCTAACCACCTAGTTGTAGAGTTTGGAATCCTCCTAGATTCGATAACCTCACGCTCCCCTGTGAGGAAAGTTTGCTGCTATCTACATCAACATCACCTTGCACTTGGGGGTATCCAACGAAGGGTGTATCGACACCAGCAAGCACCCGCTGCCTGTCAGCCACACCCGTTGTGGTATTCACGATGAGGCTAATAGGGGAGATGGGGGTGAAGTGGTGGGGGAAGGAAAAGTTTGTCCCTTGGGCTCGCTGAGCGAAGTGACAGTGGTAGGGAGAAGAAGGAGGGAGGGGGGGGGGAGTTTGTCGGGCACTCATCGAACGAAGATGGGACCTCGAGGAGGCGTTTGGCGAGAGGTCACTAGTGGAAAACAGGCCTTTGGTCCTGAGCAAAGGTCACGGTTCGACCATGCATTGTACAATATGTAATAGCGTAAAATAAACAGTAAATCCTAAACCCATGAATCAATAAACCATTAAACCCCAAAAGCAAAGAATTAATAAACCCTTAAACCACTAAACCTTTAGTACCGGTTTGTACCACAAACCGGTACTAAAGGCCCCCAGCCCTCGCCCCTGGACTGTGCCCACGTGGCAGAGATCCAGCCACTTTAGCACCAGTTCTAGGCGAACCGGTACTAAAGGGTTTGGACCTTAGTACCAAAGCTTTAGTACCGGTTCCCAGAACCGGTACTAAAGGCCCTCCAGAGCCGGTACTAAACGCATGTTCTGCACTAGTGGGTAATGGTTAGTCGTGTGGGGGAAGGTAGTTGACCATTTAAAAAAATGTCATATTGGATGTTTGACCTGGTCCCACATGTCATGGTGGGCCCACATCAAATTTGATGGTCAACTAACAGTGTTGACTATTTTATGCCACACCAGCACTTACATGCGGGCTCAACCCGTCAGAAATTGATTTAAATTGAGCCAAATCGATCATCTCGAACATTGCAAAACAAAATGAATAGAGAATCTTACTTATTACTAGAATTTTTCGCAATTACCCGGTAATTCAAAGATGAGTCCAGGCTCATCTAGTCCTAGGAAAAAGTTCTTCAAAAGACATTCGAAAAAAGTTCAAAAAATTCCAATTTTTTTTGTGGTGAAAGATGCTTATGTGCGAGATGTTTGTGCAATTTTTGGAGAAGTTTGGATTTCTGGAGAGCGCGTGGCGAAAAAGACAAATTCTGTCCAGAATAGTGCGTGAACAGTGTCTTCATAAGAAACAGCGAATTTGTCTTCTTTGCTGCATACTCACCAGAGGTTCAAACTTCTCAAAAATTTGCACGACCATCTCTTTCAAAAACATCTTCCATCACAAAAAAATTGGTATTTTTTAAGCTTTTTTCATATTTATTTAGTTTCCTCGTGTGCGGATGCACCTGGGTGCAGAAACGCCGCTTCCGCAATTACCCCATTATTTTGCAACAAAAGCTAGCAGCAACAGCCCAGCACGATTGTTTCGCTGGAAGAACGTATCCATTTGAGCATGTCGTGTTGGTGGCTCACACAACCTGGAACGGACGGGCGCTATCCATTCACGGCACGCCCATGAAACCAGGAGAACCAGAGAAGGAAGCAAACATGTGAGAGGTACAAATGCCAAAATTAACCAATGCTATTAGCTTGACGACTGGGTCTGTGCGGTCTGCAGGCCATGCATCTCCTACCTTCGCTCCCAAACCCACGACGCCCCGCCATTTTAAAGCGTCGCCCGTTGCTGTCTCCCATCTCGTTCTCGAGATGCCACGCCGGTTCCTCTGAAAGAGCTCCCATCCACGTCGATCGCCAACCCACCGGAGGAGACGCGCCTGAATAAGCAGAAGACCGCGCGCCCCCAGCCCAGCGCTCGGCCGATCACCGGCGCGGATCGCCATGAATTTCACCGGCACCCAGGACAAGTGCAAGACGTGCGACAAGACCGTCCATTTCATCGACCTCCTCAGCGCCGACGGCGTCTCCTACCACAAGACATGCTTCAAGTGCACCCACTGCAAGGGCACCCTGTCGGTATGCATCCCCCGTGCCCGCCCGGATCCAACATTCCAACTGCAAATAATGTCCTGTTGCCATGCTTTCATCTCTTGCCAATTTAGTTTGATTTTCATTTTCTGCATGGCCTCTAGATGTGCAACTACTCCTCCATGGATGGTGTCCTCTACTGCAAGCCCCATTTCGAGCAGCTCTTCAAGGAGACGGGGAGCTTCTCAAAGAAATTCACGCCGGGTAATGCTAAACCGCACTATTTGGCAATGTTCCATACTTTTGATGAGCAATATATATTCTCAACTTTTGTTCCGTTACTCAGGTGACAAATCCGCAGAGAAGAGCGAACAGGTACGGTTCCAGTATGCAAACGTCTCATCTTCCTTCCCTTCTCAGCATTTAATCGCCAAAAATTCCCATCGCATCTGGAGTACTAAATTTATTTAACATTGCAAACTCAAAATCTGCTGCAGGCAAAAGCTCCAAACAAGATGTCATCTGCCTTCTCTGGAACTCAAGATAAATGCGCTGCGTGCCATAAAACGGTGTACCCATTGGAGAAGGTAGAGGAAATAAATGCTGCAATATCTCAGTTACAAGATCACAAAATAGTTTGGTAAATCATATACCCACATACCAAATCTTTACGTTTCTGTTCAGCTATCTTTGGAGGGCGAATGCTACCACAAGAACTGCTTCAGGTGCTCGCATGGTGGTTGCACCCTGACGACCTCCTCCTACGCCGCGCTCAACGGGATCCTCTACTGCAAGATCCACTTCTCTCAGCTGTTCAAGGAGAAAGGAAGCTACAACCACCTCATCAAGACCGCGCAAGCAAAGAAGGAGAACGAGGAGGCTGCAGCAGGAGCAGGGGCGGAGGCGGAGGCGGCTGCAGCGGCAGCGGAGCCAGAAGCGCCCCCACAAGATGAAGCATAGAAGCAAGGATTAGGAGCAAAGCAAGGAAAAAAAATACTGAACCAAATATATATAAAAAGCCACTGCAATTTACAGATAGTAATTTGCAATACTTCCTTCCCTGCTTCCATTTTTGTACGGCCTCTCAAAGCTTGCTTTTGTTCAAGCTGGAATTGTATCATTTCTCGGAAACTTGTCACCTGGACATGAAACTATTGGTTTGCACAGCCAAAAAATATTTTTTTGTGCCAAACTTATGAAGGCTAAACCTTTTCCTCATGATCACCTTCTTGATACGGTTTTTCCGCAGTCGTCTTGAATGACTTGGCAAGGTATTATGCATGGCCTGGAAGTTCTTAAAAATGGTGTCAAGTGGAAAGTGGTTGGCAGTAATCTATATCTCCTATAAAGCAAAACTCAACTAAAATATATTTAAGATGTCTATCTCAACATGCAAGCTATCCACATCACCCAATATTGTATCAAATCATTTGACCATGTTACCCACTAACAAAACTTAACTAACATGTATTTGTGGTATCTATCTCAACATGTAAGCTATCCATATCTCCCACTATTATAGTCAATAATTTATCCATGTCATCCACTTCCTTTACATGCATCTTATACCCTTTCAATTTACATTGTAGAGTTTTTATAGAAATTTTCGCTACAACACGCGGGGTATTCTTCTAGTAACATTAACATTTGAAGAGATAATAATTGGTTCCCCGGAAATTTTGAACCCAAAATATGGGCGAAGAAGAAAAGAACTTAGACTTCAATGGGTGCCTGATCTCCTCTTTCGTGGAATGAAAAGTTGGGACAATCATTTGATTAGGAATATTCTCTACCGACATGATGCAGAGGAGATTTTGAAGTTACACATTCAATATATAGGAGAAGGTGATTTTACTGCGTGACATTTTGAGAAGAATAATATGTTTTCTGTTAAAACGGGAGTACAATCTCACACTTAATTTCAAGGATAGTAAAGAGGTTTGGGACAATCTAGTGATGCCGTCAATGGGGAGAGAAAGACCAGGGATATCATTTGGAAGGCTACTGTCCCTCAAAAAATTAGTTGTCCCTAATAGCCAGTCGTCCAAGTAAATAGAGTTAAACACCATTAATCTAATTCTAGTATCTTCTCTATTTGTGACGTGGAGGAGGAGAATACTTTTCATGCTCCGGTGGCTTGTCCTAAGGCTCGAGCGTTGTGGTTGGCTTTTAAGGGTGGTTGGCATATTTCGGGGATAAGATTTTCACTTACATGGGCTAGATTGATTACTTCTATTTATTGGATCAATTGAGTTCAACACGTCGTGAGCAAGTATTATTTATTTTCTGGAGAGAGCTTGTCATTTGAGAAATGATCTTATTCTCGGTAAGGAAAAGGAATATATCTCAACCGCTGCTAATTTTGTGGAAAACTATTGGGCTATTTTTTCGTCTCTTTGATCCGGTGCACATTTGGTTTCAACTAAAATAGGTAAGAAATTTATGCCTGGTTGAGTTTAGGGATTCACTCCTTAGGGAAGAATAGTAATATGGCAGCCTGCATCTTAGAACTATATTAAGATCAATGTTGACGCTAGTTTTTTAGAAAGCATGAATTTTGCTAATGCGATGGTCGCTGCTTCTGGTGATGTTGTCATCTCCTCATGGGACTTTATTGTGGTTTGCTCTGGTGTGGATGAAGTGGAGCTACGGGCGTTTCTTGCTGGTCTATTCGATACAGGGCGGAACTAAGTGCTAGCTCAGTGGCTAGAGGCTGCGAGTGCGCGCCAAGCCACCCGGGTTCGAGTCCCAGCTTCGGCTAAGATCGGCTCGAATAAACCGAGGGTCTCATCTACCTAACACCGTATAACCAAGGGAGGGATCATTCCCCCGTTGGCAACGTTTTTTTATTCGATACATGGTGCTTTTATTAAACTCAAAATGTAGCATCTAGTTGCTGGTCTACATATAGGTATCTCTCTTCACAAACCTATTATTATGGAAGCTAATTATGCTTTTGTGGCGTCTTTTCTTGCAAATACTGATCTTGACAGGTCCAATCTCATTGATTTGGAGAAAGAAGCACTTAGTATAACAAACTTTCTTATGGGTTTCAAGTTGTCAAAGATTAATCGACAGACAAATGTAGTCGCTCATGAGATTGCCAAGTATAGTTTTGATAATAGGTCTGATATGGTGTTCTTCTTAATAGTGTTCCACTCTGTGTGGGGTTTGTTGTAACGAACTATTTGTAAAAACTTGTTAATTGATTGACAAAATTGATTTTTTTATTTCTTTGTTTTGCACGTATACTTCCTTTAATCGTGTGAACATAGGACACACCGAATGCATTATATCATTTGCATATAAAGGTACATATCTTAAGCCATATCATTTACCTATGTTGTTTTCTCTATTGGGGTTGAGTATCCCTTGTTTTTTGCTTTGGGCATCATGTTCATGTTACTTTGCGTTTATGTCATCTGTTGTACCCTTTCTATGTACTCATTTTAATTTCTTCTATCAATGAAAGATGCACAAGTTTATGCAAATTCACGAAAAAAAATCATTTAAATATAAGTTTTTCAATGGATTGTATCTTAGACATTTCGCTCTGGTAGTATATAGCGTGCAGTTCGAAGTAGGCAAAAATATGATGTGACACTATAATTAAATTAAGATTGAGGTGATAATATTATCAAGCTTCTCAGACGATATAACACCACATCATTTAATATGATATGATATAATAGTATGAAACTGAGCCATTTTTTTTATTTAATGGTATACCATCACAATTAAATTGCCTAGTTGATATGCATGATATTTTTTATGACTCCCAACCAACCGGGTTTGTTGCGAGGAACTAGGACAAGGGCATGTACAGGTTGCACAAAGCCCTGCACGATTTCCGTCAAATCCCAAGGGCGTGGAACGCCAAGCTCAATGCAAGTCTTTTCGCAGGCAGAGCTTTGGAGCACGACATGTACTCGCGGGGCACCGAGAACACACTGCTCATCATCGGCAAATACGTCGACGACCTCGTCATTGTCGGGGCAAAGGCCGAAGAGGTCCAACATTTCAAGGGAGAGATGCATCGTCTCTTCAGTATGAGCGACCTCGGGCTGGAGGTTAGCCAGGAGGCCGATCGAACCACGATCACGTAGACGGCCTATGAAGCGACTAGGAATGAAGGACTGCTACACTGTACATGCTCCGATATAGGCACAACTGAAGCTCAACAAGGAGAGCTTCGAGAAGGCGCTGGACGCTATATTCTATCGCATCATCATCGGGAGCTTTAGGTGCCTCGTACACACTCGACCTGGCATCTCGTCCGTTGTTGGGTACTTGACTAGATTCATGGAAGCACCGGCAAGCAATCATCTTGCTGCCATCAAGCACATGCTCCAGTACATCACGGGTACGCTCACGCATTGGTGTGTATATCGTCGCGGCGAACGAGAAGTTGATCGGATTCTGATCATGCTGGTGACATGAACTCCAAGAAGAGCACCTCGGGAATGTTGTTCCTTCTCGGGAACAGTCCAGTTAGCTGGAAATCGGTGAGGCAGAACGTGGTGGCCTCATCTTCGTTCGAGGCGGAGTACATCGCAACGGCAACGAGAATATGCCAAGGAATCTGGTTGGCTCGCCTTCTCGGTGAGGTGGAGAATCAATACACCGCTCTTGCGCTGATCTTCGTGGACAACAAGTCGACGATCTCTCTCTCTCTCTGCGAGAATCTAGTGATGCATGATCGCAACAAGCATATTGTTCTTCGCTATCATTTCATCCGTGGTTGTGTCGATAAGGGCACGGTGAACGTTGAGTTCATCATGACTAGCGAGAAGAAGGCCGACATCATGAGCAAGCCACTTGATCATGTTCGATTCCAAGAACTATCCGACAAGATTGTAATCATCGATGTGTCAACCACGGGAACAGGGTTGAGGCAAAAATGTTAGATACAACCCAATCCTTGGCAAGGAGTCAGTCCCCGGCAAAGGACACTCGATAAGAGAATACCCGGGAAGGGATCTCCCGCGAAAGGAAGGGCGACACGGAGTCAACGACTCGTGTCAGGCCTCACGTACACCTGTACGTGAGGTATCCCCGTTGGGATCTCATGTGTTGACTACACATGAGGTGCTTGTACCGCACGCCTACGTTAGAATCATGACGCCGGTAACGGGCGTGAACAATGGACGACAGTGGTTTTATCCATAGTCATATTTAGAGTAGATAGGTAGTATTTCATTCTCTTGTACTCTTGTATAAAGGCAATAGAAGTTCGAGGAGAGGGCAAGGCAAGCATTAGGACCAAGGTCCTTCTCTGCTTGTGGGTAGCAGTAAGATTGGTTTGGGCTGACATTGAACACTTAAAAAAACTAAAGCGCCGCCTGAGACTATCGTCACCCACCATCATGGATGACGCGTAGATGAGAGCCCTGTCGCGCGAGCAACAAGAGGTTACGTTGTGCCAAAAGAGAGGAAGGGGCAAGGGTGGGGAGGTTGCTGCGGTTAGCTTTGCCGCGAGAGCCGCCCCGTGGGAGAAACAATGTCATGCACTCATGATCATACTTCATACGAGACTAGAAGTGTATTGTGCGGCTGTGCCATGGTGAAACTAGCTAGAACAACGATTATTATCAATTTATCATGGTGTATGTGTGCTGTATATATGGTGGGTCATGATGAAATTAGAACAACGATCATTATCATCAGCACAAATGCATGGTAACGAAAGATACAATACGAAAGATAGTTTATTAAACGAGAAAAAGACTGTGGTATCTAAAGTCTAAAGACTCTCTAAAGTCTTTAGACTCTTATGTATCTAGCACAACCGAGATGGTATCCTGGTTAAGCTTCAAATCATCAAAAGAGGCACCGTCGTCACGCATCTCCTCAAAGCTCCGTCCAACCACCCTCATGATCCGGAAGGCCTGCTCCGTCCCCGTCTGCTCACTTACGACTGATCTGCAGTATGCAAAGAGCACCGCGATGCTCCGCGTACTCCCGAACTCTTTGGTCACTATATTACCAGCCGGCGGCAACCGTATCCTCAGCTTGCAGACTGTCTCTCCTTCCATGGGCTTCCCGTCATCGACCTCCACCGCAGGGGCGTCGATCTCGATCTTGTCAACCTTTGGTGCCGGAGGCGGCTCCATCTTCTCAACCTTGGGCGCCGGAGCCTGTTGTGCATCAGAGGCAGGCATTGCCGGTTCTTGCGCAGCAGTGGGTTCACCGATTTTGACTGTTGCAGTTGTTCGGACTACCTTGGGTTTGGACCCCGCCGAGCTGGGCTTGGACTGAGTGAACTTGCCAATGCTGGTCAGGAAATCGTCGGGCTGCTGGACAAAGCCGCACCACTTATCCATCAACTGCCCCGTGATGGGATCCACGACGAGCACCGCCGGAAGCTGGTGATCCCTGACATTGTAGAAAGTGCACACCTTGAACGCCTCGTCACCTCCATCCCTAGCCTTCTGCAGAAGCGAGAAAACGAAGTTGTCCTTGATCACCTGGGCGACCAGCTCGTTCGACCACAGGTCTCTGTTGTGCAGGTGCGACGCGAACACGTCGTGTGACTGGAGGTTCACCAGCAGCCACCGGTCCATGGTCGCCGCCTCTACTTTGGCCTCGTGGAAGCTTCCATCGTACATGATCTCCTCCGGAGGCCGGAACAGCTCGTCCAGCGACTTCTCGTTCTGGCGCTGCGGCTCCAGTAAGTCCATGTTGCCGTTGTAGCTGTCGGTTTCCGCCGCCTCCAAGTAGGCCGCGTCGTCGTCTTGTTCTTCTTCGTCGATGTACTCGTCTTGCTCCTCCTCCTCGTCCTCTTCCATGGCCTCCTTCTCGTCCTTCCGACAATCTTTTACCGCCACTTTGTCGCTCATCTTTTGCTTCAGTTGTTCCAGTTTTTCGCTCATCTTGATTTCTTCCTTTTCCTTCACGCCGGCGGTGTCGCCCTCGGATTCCCAGCCGGTCGCGTTTATATCAGCCATATATGCGTCTTCCACCGGCACCGGATGAACCGCCGCCCATGGAGACGGCGGCTTCCTGTCCGCGGCCCATATGGACGGCGCGGCGTGGGGAGTACTGGAACCGGCACCGTGGAAGTAGTCGCCGTAGCCGTACAGCGTGGAGGAGCGGGCGGGGATGGGGTTCCGCACCATATCGTCGTCGTCGCCGTGCATCGTCCCGGCGCGGGCGGCGACGGGAGGAAAGGGCGCGCGGTCGTCCAAGTCCAATCCGAAGGTGAAGTAGCGGTTGATGGCGGCCTCGAGACCCCAGCTGCAGTTAGCGAGGTGACGCCGGGCGGCCGACCGGGAGTCGCAGGACGTGATCTCCATGAAGGAGTCCACGTCAGCGTCTCGCATGACGCCGTCCATCTTCTTCAGCGTAGTTTAGGGTGCGGCGGGTCACGTTTCGCCGGCAGATCGATCGATGAGCTAGGGCTCCCGAGTTTGTTTTTTGGTATACCGTGATTGCGCGGCGGGAATCCTATATATGGGACGCGATCGAGTTGCCGAGGCGGAATAGGATCGAGACGTCGCAGATTATCCGCCCTGATCTCATGTTGTTGCAATTGTTAACCGAGTAATGCTCGGGGTTCGTTTGAGATCGTATTGGTGACGCTTGACCTTATGGGCTTTCCCCTATTTTGAACTAAATCGTCGGGCCCAGAGCCTACTACAAAGCCCACCTCCTGACATGGCCGTTTTGCCCGCGAAAGGCCCATTCTACGAGTGAATAAATGTGTAGAGCAGCCGGCCGGGCTCCTTTTCCGCTCGGAAGAAACAAACCGGAGAGCAACTTTCGAACTCCCGCAACGAGTATTTTGGTTGTGTTGACAGCACGCCAGGTGTCGCATGCTAAATGTTTCTCTCAGAATTTTTAAAAAAGTTGCTTCCTTTAGAAAAAAAAATATTATTATTGTGTGCGCATTTTAGCTGTTTAAAAAACAGTTTTTTGTTTTTTTTGTTTTTTGGTTTTCGCGTGTTTTATTTTTACATTTTGGTGGAAAATTTTATTTTTGAAGAGGCACGACTTTATTTCTGTGGGAGGCACGTCGCGTGCCTCTGCTAGAGGAACTATCGTGCCTCCGCGAAATCACTCGTGCCTCCGTGAGAAGGCAATATCGTGCATCCGCGAAAAGCACTCGTGCCTTTAAAAACAGGGAAAACGAAAAAGCCCCAGAACGCGACAGGTGATGCGCGTATGATGCGCCACGTGTCACATGCGGAAGGCTCGCGGTGTTCGTTGATACGAGTACTCTATAATTAGTGATTTTGAACAAACCGGCTTCGCGCGATTGAATCGCTGCTCCTCCTTTGACAAAAACCGGCTACATACTTTCAAATGTTCATGAACATATATTCTATTTATTTAAATGACTTCAAGAAATTTTTCATAAACTCAAAACTTGTATGTTGAAACATAAAAAGTTAAATTCATTTTACAAAAATATTTATGAATTTTTGAGTACTTACAAATACAAAAATATATTCATAAAAGACAAAAACTATTCATGAATCTATAGTAAACTGTAAATTTTAAATTATTTAAATTTCTAAAAATAATCATGAACTATAAGAAAAAATTGGAAAAAAGAGAGAAGTGAAAAAACTAGAAGAAAACCCATACATTGGTTGTCCCATATAGTGATGTCTCCTTAGCGATACGTACGCTAATTTCTATTCATCACTTTATATGAATTATGGTTTTTCTTTGTAGAATCTTATATATCTCACAATAAGGCTCATCTTAACAAGCATGAAAACAGATCCACCATCACATGCAACCATGCATGAAAAAATATATATTATTTTATTTCACACGTATTTTATTTAACATTTTATAATTACACATCAACATACAAGCATGCCACATCATCATAGAATTATGATAACATAAGGTGCACCTTAACATTCAAACATGCATGAAAAAAGATCTACCACACATGCATCGATGCATGAAAATTATTTTGTATAAATATTGTATATATAATATTATATATATATATTATGTATATATTTATTAAAATAAAATATTATTAAAATAGCTTATTTCATAATATATTTTTGCTTATTCAACAAGTAAAGATATCTATGGCGTGTTCCCTATTTCGATGTGACTTCTAAAATCTGCCAAGCCATTACATCTAGTCTCATAGATAATCTATGGTGTGCTACATATTTTCCACGTCAGTAGAAGCAGGAGGCTGTTTGGGGGAGAGATGATGCAGCTGGACTCCTAGTAAGTACACTAACCTTCTCATTCTCCTACTCCTCGTACGAAAAAACCTCCTCTCCTACCCCTCGCTCCCTCCCTCCGGCCACCACCCGTGAGGCGGCAGGGGAGGGCCTCTCGTTCCTCGCCGCTCGTCCCCTCCCCCATCCTCCTCCTCCTCCCTCGCCGCTGTCAGGGGGAGCGGTCGAGCGAAGCCCGACCGACGCCGGCGGCGGCGGAGATCTCTCTCCCTCCGGCGCGGGCCGCCCAGCCGGCGTGGAGCGCGGAGCGGCCGCGGGGCACCGCGGCGCGGCGATGCGCCGACGCGTGCGTGGAGGGCCGCGGGGCACTCCCGTGGCTGGCTGGAGTCAATGGCGGCGAGCGGCCCGGCGGCAGCGGCGAGCTGCTCGGGGCGGCGCTCGGCGTCCTGCTGTGGGGAGGTGGCGCGCTGCTGGTGGCGGCGCCCGGCGTCCTGCTGCGGTGCAGCGGCGGCGACGTCCCCATTTAGGGTGGTGACGCGCGGTCGCTACTCCAGGCAGATCTAGCCAGGTCTGGTGCGGCGAGCTGCTCGGGGCGGCGACGGTGGTGGGCGTCTAGGGCGGTGGTGGTGCTGCCCAGGCGGCTCTGGCTGGGTCCCGTCAGGCGGCTGGTGTTGGTGCGTGTTTGGCGGCACGTCGACGGTTCTGGGCTGTGGTCGGCCATGTCGATGGCCGTCTTGCCGGTTCAACCTGCGGGGCGGCGCGGGCCGAGGGCGGCTTGAGTGGTGGTGCGTGCATGCACTGCGACGGCCAGATCTGGCCGGCAGGGGACGCGGGCTTCGGTGGCGCGGTTCGAAGGTGGATTTGGTGGTGCAGGATGGTGTTGACTGTGGCGACGTAGCGGCTGCGGTACGGCTGGCCGCGTGGAGCGGTGGAGTGGCGTCCTCCTTCTCCCGAGACTGGAACGGGTGCCTGGTCCTAGGGTTTGTGCTCGGGCAGGCCGGATCTGGGCCGGGGGCAGATCGGGGTCTTTCCCCGGGTAGGAGTGGCTGGTCTTGGCCTGGGGTGCCTCCGTGGACTGGCCGTCACGGAGGTGGTGTGCGATGGCGGTGGCCTGACAATGATGCCTGACCTATTGATCGATGCCTTGACTTCGGATTTGGCGTCAGGCGGGCTTGACGACGGCCGGCGGCAGTCCTAGGATCATGTCCCCTTGCTCCAGAAGGGCTTGATGGGGATGCAGGCGTGGACAACTCCTACAGAGGAGGGTCAACCCATATCTGGGGACTGATGCCGGGCACTGAGTGGACAGCTGAGGTCTACTCGTCCGACTGAGAATGACGTGTCGTGAAGTGGAGGGTGGCGATGTCTAGGGCAGGGATGCCGGGGCGGCGGCCTTGGATGGTGGACCACATGGTTGCTTTCCGGTAGACACCATGGTGATGGCAGCGACTCCTCCTGGTTGTGTGGGTAACGGGTGGCGGAGCGTCGGGCAGCTCAGTGTAACATCCCAGATTTCACAAAAATTAAAATTTTTGTTTTCGGTGTGATTGTCTGATTTGTTTGCGGTGTTTGCATCCCCGATTTATAGATCGGCGATTATTTTCCCCCTCTTATCTCATATCGGACGGAGACCGACCCTTGCCACCCTGACACTCGACCTTTGCGACACCAGGGTTCACCCGATCACCGTCGCGAGACCGCACGAGACCAGCCGCAACCAACGGAACGAAAACCCCGTTTACAAATTAAACGGGTTATTTTTATAGCGCGCCGGAAAGTGTTTTCGGAACGGTTCCAGCGCGAGATGAACGCCGCCGGCTCGACGCGCTGATCGCGCAGTTCGAAGTTTTACCCGAATCGGAGGTACTGCGGACCCCCGGCGGTCAGAAACGTAAACACCGGACGCCCGAGAGAGAAACCGGGGATGTTTTTGCAAACTGCCAGCCACCGGGGCTATATAAAGACCACCACACTCCCACCCCTTTCTAGGGTTTCCCTAGCACAAAATTGCAGCCACCAGTCGCAGATCTGGCACAAAATACCCCATTTTTCGTCAACCCCAGCTCCTGGTCGCTCTCGACCGTCGATCCGCGAGATGGACGGCTCCAGGACGCGCCACATCAGCACCCTGGCCACCCCACTCCTCTCTCCTCTCTCCTCACGCGCGCGCCGCATTGCCGTGGAGAAGCCTGCCGCCGGCCACCTCCTCTGCCCACGCCGGCCAGGCCGCCGCCGGAGCCGCGCCCAGGTCTCCTCCTCCTCCTCTCACTTTCCTCTCCTTCCCTCTCCTCACCCGCTTCTCCCCCTCACCTCACAGGACGCCACGCCAAGACGCAGCTTCGGGAGCCGCCGCGCCATAGCAGAAGCTCGACCGGGGCCGAGCTCATGCCGCCGCCTGGCTGCATCGCCGGCGACCTCCCTGCACCAGACCCAGGTCGATCCAGCGACCTCCTCCTCTGCTGCAGGCCTTCCAAGCCTCGCTCGTTCACCTCACCGCCTGGAGCCGGCCGCCGCTCTTCGTCGTGGGGAAGGGAGGATCCCGACCTCCCCTGTCTGCGTTGACCCCGCCAGATGGGCCTGCCTCCTCTCCCCTGCAGGCCCATCTCGCTCACAGCCCAGGCCGGCCTGCCCCAACGCCAGCCCCCCTCTCCAGGCCGCCGCAGATGGGCCTCAGCCCGCTAGGGTGAGCGCCCCAGCTTTTCTTTTCCTATTTATTTATTTATTTATTATTTTTTCCTGTGTTGTAGTTGGGCCGGCCCAATAACTGTTGTAGCTCTTATTTATTTATTTATTTAGGCAGATTGTATTGTTTTATTGCGGTGCCCGTATCTTTTCACCGGTAGCTCCGATGGAGATGCTTTCTACATGAAAGTTGCTCCGTTTTGCGCGTAGATTATTAAAGTGTTGTTTGTTGCCATGTTTGAGCTTGTTTACTTGTCGTTTACCTGCTAATTACAATTGTCTACCACTGTAAACTATAAATTCAATAACTTTTTAACCGTTGCTCGGTTTAAAATGTTCTTTATATGTAACTTGACTGGAATTGCATGTAGGTTGTTTTTGTGCTGCTGTTGCTTGCTAATAAAAATAATAAAATATTGTTTAGGGAAAAAAGTATCACATGCAATATTTATCGTGGGGTCTGCAATAGTTGGCATGTATAGGTTTTACCCCCACTTAAAATGACTAGATTAGATAGTTTACTTTATGCTTCATCTCTTTCCATGTTTATGTGCTATGCCATGCTTCTGTGCTATGCCATGCTTCTGTGTTTGCCATGTTAACAACTTTGTTGATCACCTGTAGCTAAACAACTTGAACCACCGTAAATGTGCGGTATCGTCGTGTGTGACGAGTACTCCACTTAAATTGTTAGTAACCGCTCTCGACGGTAGGTGCGATGTCTCGTGTTGCTTCTTGTTGATGCGGCTTCGTAGTAATAGATGCTTGCTCGTTGATTGCTTTCCAGTGTTTACCGTCTTGTGTGCTTCCGCGGGTACCTCTCGGAGACGATGCGAGCTTGCGATCAACTACACCTTCGGAACCCGACTTATCAACAGGCAAGGACTATACATTACTTATGATCCATTCTATTTCAACCAGCGGTTTGCATGCTAGTCTAGGTTAGGTTCGATGTTTGATCCTACCACATGTTTACAGCCTCTTTCAAACCGATACAGCCATGTCCCTTCCCAGCAAACCTTGTACTGCTATGTTACTATTGCTCGTTGCTCAGCCCCTGCTTAGTATGCATGCTTAGGATGCTACGATGTTACCCTGTTACTCCTTGGTTTGGGATATCACCTTATTATTATGTATGTTGATGATATGATTATTATAATGTTGACTATATTCGACGAAGGATGGAAGGTCTAGGCTATCCCGCCCCGACGCTTTGTTCCATTCGAGTCACTTAGGATCCGAGTTCCGGGTATTGGTTTTAAGATTGAGCGTGCCTAACCGCGTGTGGGATTTTATGGGGTCCCCTTTTATTACCTATATAGATTCAAACATTTCTAGTGGTAGCCCAAGCTGATTTACCATCTGAAAACGTGTGTGTGCTTGGTTGGGCCCCCAGCTGTTTTAAAACAACTTGGGCCAGTGGAGACTTTGTTTCTCTGTTGGTCCACCCGATCAGCTAGGACCCGGTTTCCCATGTGTGATTACCGGCAATCCGACCTGCATCATACGGAAGAGTCCGATCCGAGAGCGTGGCCAGCTTTTGGATTGGGTGCCGACTCCCCGGGGGCCACCCGGATTTGTTCGTTGTTAGTTAGAGGGACCTGTCGTTTCGGATCTCTCGGAACTAAATCATAAAATGGTTGCCTATGATGGGTAGCAACTGAGAGAGATGGGCGTGCGTGCGGAGCCTTGTAATGGGCAGTTGGTACACCCCTGCAGGGTTAAATCTTTTCGAGAAGCCGTGTCCACGGTTATGGACGACTTGAGACCTACTCCTTGTTCATAGACAACAACAACTGAGATAATCTTAATATAAACTTGATCAACGTGTGTGTGTGCCTTGATTGCTTCTTCTTCGTCGGGATGCGAAGAGGAGGACAAGGATAGGATAGGTGTTATGATTGCGTAAGTAGTTGATAGCAAGACTTGTTGGAGGCGATTCCTCATCGAATGCTTGGCTTCTTATCTTACTCTCTAGTTCGTTAGCCACTTCATACATGCTAGTGCGGCAGCAACCTCACCACTTACCCCTTCCTTACCGTAAACTACTAGTTGTCCTAGAATGACGAGTGATGAAGTCCTTGCTGGGTCAGATGACCACTACAGTTGGATGCTGAGTACCTCTGTATTCATGATACTACCCCAAACTCTTTTTAGGGTTCTGATCGACAACAGGTACGGTGATCGACGTTTCACGTGGAGACTCGACGAAGACTAGTTAGGCGGATCCCGACGGAGGGCCTGGACCCGTGTGGTTATGGGATCGATGTTTTGTCTTTGCTATTAGGCATTTGCTTGTAGTCTGTACTCAGACATGTATCTTCCGCTGTTGTATTGTATTAAGGGAGTTGTATGCCGATTTTATGAGATGTTGTATCCTTGTATCTGTAATGTTGTGATATCATGTTGGAAATCCGGGGCATATGGCTTTGTCATATGTCGCGGTGGGACCGATATATGCTTCGTCCCCGGATCTGGGTGGAAACACCTAGATCTGGAACAGTACTGCATATCGGGCCTTACAACTTGGTATCAGAGCCTTACCGACCGTAGGATCCCTTTTCTGGCCGAAGTCGAGTCTAGACAAAAACTATTTTGTAGTTACTAAGTTAGTTATCGGAGAGTAGGATTCTTTTATTTCTTACCCTTGCTCTGGTCAGGACAAGTGTCGTAAGTTTTTTAATCTCGACTTATCCCCTTTCAAACTCTAGGATCTCGAGTGTGTGGAGTATCTGAACCGTTACAATGCCTTGCTTGCAGCGTATTGTCTCGATTCCGATCTCAGGTTGGGAAATCCTGTAGTACCTTTAGCTCTTCCGACTCTGGGTAAAAATCTTGGTCTTCTGTTGACTTCAGTTCTCTTGCCGAGTATCCTCACGATTTCAGTGAGAATGCTTCCCTTGATCGTCGCTTTCAACTGTCGTTCTTCCTTTTGACACTGACGGTTTCGTTTTTCCGACGATGTCGTCTCTCTGCGGAAAGTTTCTCGACCGAAGTTCGACGTCGACATGGAGCAGAGTCCCTTGTTGCTGGTGTTGAAGATTGTCGACTTTCTTTTCTCTCTCCCCTCTCCCACGGATCGTCCTGGATCTCGGGACGAGATCCCTTGTTGGTGGTGTTGTATTGTAACAGCCCAGATTTCACAAAAATTAAAATTTTTGTTTTCGGTGTGAATTGTTTGATTGTCTGATTTGTTTGCGGTGTTTGCATCCCCGATTTATAGATCGGCGATTATTTTCCCCCTCTTATCTCGTACCGGACGGAGACCGACCCTTGCCACCCTGACACTCGACCTTTGCGACACCGGGTTTCACCCAATCACCGTCGCGAGACCGCACGAGACCAGCCGCAACCAACGGAACGAAAACCCCGTTTAATAATTAAACGGGTTATTTTTATAGCGCGCCGGAAAGTGTTTTCAGAAAGGTTCCAGCGCGAGATGAACGCCGCCGGCTCGACGCGCTGATCGCGCAGTTCAAAGTTTTACCCGAATCGGAGGTACTGCGGACCCTCGGCGGTCAGAAACGTAAACACCGGACGCCCGAGAGAGAAACCGGGGATGTTTTTGCAAACTGCCAGCCACCGGGGCTATATAAAGACCACCACACTCCCACCCCTTTCTAGGGTTTCCCTAGCACAAAATTGCAGCCACCAGCCCCAGATCTGGCACAAAATACCCCATTTTTCGTCAACCCTAGCTCCTGGTCGCTCTCGACCGTCGATCCGCGAGATGGACGGCTCCAGGACGCGCCACGTCAGCACCCTAGCCACCCCACTCCTCTCTCCTCTCTCCTCACGCGCGCGCCGCCCTGCCGTGGAGAAGCCTGCCGCCGGCCACCTCCTCTGCCCACGCCGGCCAGGCCGCCGCCGGAGCCGCGCCCAGGTCTCCTCCTCCTCTCACTTTCCTCTCCTTCCCTCTCCTCACCCGCTTCTCCCCCTCACCTCACAGGACGCCGCGCCATGGCAGAAGCTCGACCGGGGCCGAGCTCATGCCGCCTCTTGGCTGCGTCGCCGGCGACCTCCCTGCACCATACCCAGGTCGATCCGGCGACTTCCTCCTCTGCTGCAGGCCTTCCCGGCCTCGCTCGCTCGCCTCGCCGCCTGGAGCCGGCCGCCGCTCTTCGTCGTGGGGACGGGAGGATCCCGACCTCCCCTGGCTGCGTTGACCCCGCCAGATGGGCCAGCCTCCTCTCCCCTGCAGGCCCAGCTCGCCCACAGCCCAGGCCGGCCTGCCCCAGCGCCAGCCCCCCTCTCCAGGCCGCCGCAGATGGGCCTCAGCCCGCTAGGGTGAGCGCCCCAGCTTTTCTTTTCTCTTTATTTATTTATTTATTATTTTTTTCCTGCGCTGTAGTTGGGCCGGCCCAATAATTGTTGTAGCTCTTTTTTATTTATTTATTTAGGCAGATTGTATTGTTTTATTGCGGTGCCCGTATCTTTTCACCGGTAGCTCCGATGGAGATTCTTTCTACATGAAAGTTGCTCCGTTTTGCGCATAGATTATTAAAAGGTTGTTTGTTGCCATGTTTGAGCTTGTTTACTTGTTGTTTACCTGCTAATTACAACTGTCTGCCACTGTAAACTGTAAATGCAATAACTTTTTAACCGTTGCTCGGTTTAAAATCTTCTTTATATGTAACTTGACTAGAATTGCATGTAGGTTGTGTTTGTGCTGCTGTTGCTTGCTAATAAAAATAATAAAATATTGTTTAGGGAAAAACAGTATCAAATGCAATATTTATCGTGGGGTCCGCAATAGTTGGCATGTATAGGTTTTACCCCCACTTAAAATGACTAGATTAGATAGTTTACTTTATGCTTCATCTCTTGCAATGTTTATGTGCTATGCCATGCTTCTGTGTTTGCCATGTTAACAACTTTGTTGATCACCTGTAGCTAAACAACTTGAACCACCGTAAATGTGCGGTATCGTCGTGTGTGACGAGTACTCCACTTAAATTGTTAGTAACCGCTCTCGACGGTAGGTGCGATGTCTCGTGTTGCTTCTTGTTGATGCTTGCTCGTGTTGGCTTCGTAGTAATAGATGCTTGCTCGTTGACCGTTTTCCAGTGTTTACCGTCTTGTGTGCTTCCGCGGGTACCTCTCGGAGACGATGCGAGCTTGCGATCAACTACACCTTCGGAACCCGACTTATCAACAGGCAAGGACTATACATTACTTATGATCCATTCTATTTCAACCAGCGATTTGCATGCTAGTCTAGGTTAGGTTCGATGTTTGATCCTACCACATGTTTACAGCCTCTTTCAAACCGATACAGCCATGTCCCTTCCCAGCAAACCTTGTACTGCTATGTTACTATTGCTCGTTGCTCAGCCCCTGCTTAGTATGCATGCTTAGGATGCTACGATGTTACCCTGTTACTCCTTGGTTTGGGATATCACCTTATTATTATGTATGTTGATGATATGATTATTATAATGTTGACTATATTCGACGAAGGATGGAAGGTCTAGGCTATCCCGCCCCGACGCTTTGTTCCATTCGAGTCACCTAGGATCCAAGTTCCGGGTATTGGTTTTAAGACTGAGCGTGCCTAACCGCGTGTGGGATTTTATGGGGTCCCCTTTCTTACCTATCTAGCATCAAACATTTCTAGTGGTGGCCCAAGCTGATTTACCATTTGAAAACGTGTGTGTGCTTGGTTGGGCCCCCAGCTGTTTTAAAACAACTTGGGCCAGTGGAGACTTTGTTTCTCTGTTGGTCCACCCGATCAGCTAGGACCCGGTTTCCCATGTGTGATTACCGGCAATCCGACCTGCGTCATACGGAAGAGTCCGATCCGAGAGCGTGACCAGCTTTTGGATTGGGTGTCGACTCCCCGGGGGCCACCCGGATTTGTTCGTTGTTAGTTAGAGGGACCTTTCGTTTCGGATCTCTCGGAACTAAATCATAAAATGGTTGCCTATGATGGGTAGCAACTGAGAGAGATGGGCGTGCGTGCAGAGCCTTGTAATGAGCAGTTGGTACACCCCTGCAGGGTTAAATCTTTTCGAGAAGCCGTGTCCACGGTTATGGACGACTTGAGACCTACTCCTTGTTCATAGACAACAACAACTGAGATAATCTTAATATAAACTTGATCAACGTGTGTGTGTGCCTTGATTGGTTCTTCTTCGTCGGGATGCGAAGAGGAGGACAAGGATAGGATAGGTGTTATGATTGCGTAAGTAGTTGATATCAAGACTTGTTGGAGGCGATTCCTCATTGAATGCTTGACTTCTTATCTTACTCTCTAGTTCGTTAGCCACTTCATACATGCTAGTGCGGCAGCAACCTCACCACTTACCCCTTCCTTACTGTAAACTACTAGTTGTCCTAGAATGACGAGTGATGAAGTCCTTGCTGGGTCAGATGACCACTACAGTTGGATGCTGAGTACCTCTGTACTCATGATACTACCCCAAACTCTTTTCAGGGTTCTGATCGACAACAGGTATGGTGATCGACGTTTCACGTGGAGACTCGACAACGACTAGTTAGGCGGATCCCGGCGGAGGGCCTGGACCCGTGTGGTTATGGGATCGATGTTTTTCTCTTTGCCATTAGGCATTTGCTTGTAGTCTGTACTCAGACATGTATCTTCCACTGTTGTATTGTATTAAGGCAGTTGTATGCCGATTGTATGAGATATTGTATCCTTGTATCTGTAATGTTGTGATATCATGTTGGAAATCCGGGGCATATGGCTTTGTCATATGTCGCAGTGGGACCGATATGTGCTTCGTCCCCGGATCTGGGTGGAAACACCTAGATCTGGAACAGTACCGCATATCGGGCCTTACACTCAGGCTTTCTCTCTCTAGTAGGGGCGATGCCCTGATCCGGATCTGGAAACTAGACCTCGTCGCGCTCTACCTGGCGACATCGAAGGCACGGGTGAGGTGTCGAGTGAAAGCTATGTTTCTTGGCACCGGCGGCGGCGACACCCGTGGGTGCCGCTCTTTTCCTGAAGACGTCGTCGTGGCTCTTCTACTCGTGTCAAGGCTCCAGATTAAGACCTTTGTTCTTCTGGACTCGGTAGCGGCGACACTCTGCTCCGTCTTCCCTCTTGAGGGCGTTGCTGTGAAGCCTATGTGTGTTAGGATGTAGCATGGGGTTATGTGTAGTTTAGTCGATGCTTTCTGTAGGTCGCGTAGGTGAAGCGCTTATCTCAGGATCGGCTTTGTAAGAGGGTTACCTCACCATCTTGTATCATTCGGCTATGTACCTTGGTTCGATTCCTTTATCTATTAAGGGGGGCGAAAGTCTAATTTCTCAGTACACTAACAAATGTCCGTTACACCGAAGAAAAGATTTCTTTAATTCGGTGGGGATCTTGACTCCAGTCCAATTGAAAACCAAAGGACGTAGTGTGCACAAGGGTTTTCCACAGAGACCGGCTAGGTGCTACAAAATTGAAGTTTCCCTAATGCTGGCAAGGGCCACGAACGGCCTGGCTCCGCATCCACAAAAATGTTTAGGCATGAACAAGGATTCTTTCAGAAGCCCTGCTACGCGTCTTCCGAGTCCAAGGCAGCTGACCTATGTGTGGAGGTCTTCAATTACCTGGCTCTGCTAATCGCCAAAGCGTGTACAAGCGTTCTCTTCAGTTCAGATGCTGACAAGGGCTTACGACAGTTTGGATCTGCATCTTCGATAACCACTCAAGCACTTGCGTACAAGGGCTCTTCACAGAGCCCGGCTATGCGCATAAAGCACTAAAAAGTCCACATGATGCTAACAAAGGCTTCGACCGCCTGACTCCGCATCCCAACAGAACTTGACGCTGAACAAGGTGTCCTTTAGCTCGGCTCCGCGTCAAAACAAATTAAGATCAGGTGAAAACAAGGATCATCAGAGCTCATCTTTACGCCTGACAAATAATAAGAAGGACAAGGTAGGAAGATTTAAATCTTTTGATATAAGGTCATTCTACCTGACCCGTTCGCAATATAGACAATAGATGAAGGCCTAGATTTTCAAAGCCCGGGACTCCTTCTACAACAACAAACGGGAGCCCGCACATACGAGAAATAAGGATCTCGCCATGACAATCAACTAGAGAGCTTGTCCGGGTTCGCATCTCCCGAAGACAGAAGCTTGACACGCAGGAAAGACTAAAACTGCAGACAAGCTCAGGGATACTAACGGTGTGCTATACCGAGGGTGGCGCACAAAAGGTCTAACCGGGCTCTTACGACCCAAGGCGCCCCCACAATGTGCATCGCAGTCCATCTTCGCATGGAGCACGAATTCCTCCTTCAAGAAGCTACAAGATTTGATACACAAGGATATGACTCATAGTCTTTCCATAGTTGTTGGTCGGCTACGCCATGTAACCCTAGGCCTCGCTACCTATCTATAAAGCGAGGCCTGGTGGGGCTCAAGACATCTTGAGTTCAAGTCATCAATCTTGGTAGAACTAAAACATGATCGCGTTCACAAGATCGGGAACCTCCTTTGACCGTCCACGCATCGCCTCCGCTAGGTGGAACACGAGTTCATCGCCGCCCGCGACACGGTGGCGTCTGCCAAAGAAGGTGTCGCCGAGCACCTTGAGGAGGCCAAGGATGCGCACCTTATCGTGGAGATCATGATGAACTTCATGTACGACAAGTACCTCCACTATAAAAAGTGAAGTGGTGTGCTCAGGTGACGCCGACCAAATATTATGTTCTTTCTTTTCTGTGTTTGTAGCTCCGACAAAGAATATAGTGTGAACAATCTATATTTAAATTTGTAAATATACGTGTCAGAGATATATTCCGTGTACGTATAAACGGATAGTCTAGGATAGAGATAGGACTCTCGGGTCTTGTCTTGCACTCCAAGATAACCCCTTGTACGCCTATATATACTCGCCTATGAGGCTCAATACAACATCTATTGACTCCGCCAAACCCCTCTATCATGCTACATGGTATCAGCTTAACCTCGATCCTAAACCCTAGAGCGCTGATGCCTACATCCCACTACCGCCACCGTCGCTCCCAAACCCTAGCGCCGCCGCCCCCCATGGCGCCGCGCTAGCCGCCGTCGACACGCTTCTGCCGCGCCGCCCCCGGGGAAGTCGATCTCCACGATCTCCGCTGGGGGCTGCGCAACCCGTACGCAGGGTTCGTCCGCCGATCCGTGATCGTGATAGAGGCGGGGTGTCCCGATTTTTCGATGAGAGATAACTATCGATTTGGTGGAGACGACTCTAACGATCCGACTACGAACGTGCAACGACGTCGCGCCTTAGCAATCGCTAAACCAATCTTCTGAAGGTTATTGACCACGCCGGAGCACGATCAACCTGACCACGAAGGTCTAGTGCCTGCAAGCAATCGAAGAACCAGCAAGAACTATGATAAAGCAATCTGAATATTGCGAATATGTAGATGAGGTATGAATAAAGTTGGGATTCCGAAAGCGGTCTTGATCTGGTCGTTGGACACAAACCGAGTACACGAAGATGCAGCAATTAGCCAAGCAGTCTTTTTAACTAAAAGAAATCCAAAGAAAAACCCTAGGGGTTGATCTACTTATATAGGACTAAAGGGTGGAGGCCAAGGGGGTGGAAGGACGTCCCAAGGAGTCCTAAAACTAAACCTAGGTCGTACAAGGCACTTGGGCCCATGTGGAGGTGATGCAACACCTATTGAGTTGGACTTTGATTCGGATTCTGCTGCTGGGTCGCAACGTTTTCGCAATATCTCCACGCTCCGAAGGAATTTGAAGGTGAAACCAATTGCGTTGGAAACTAGACGAGATAAGCTATCACCAGAAAAAAGAATCACCCAATTTGGAGTTCGTATGTAGAAACGGCGGCTGTTTGAAGTTGGGTATATCTCTGCAGTCCGAATCTGAGTCCATGACGTGAAAGACTTGGTCTCTATCTTCTCTTGGCCCAAAAGTGACGTGAAATAACTTCTTGTATAGCACACAATCATGCCCCTTTGTATTGACTTCATTTCTTGATCAAATATAGAGGAATTAATGGTCATATCCATGATAATTATGTCCTCATCATCTTCATGCTTGAACATGCTCCAATGCTCATCCTTCTTGTCCATGCTAGGTCCTTCATTTGTCAGCAACAGAAATATATCGACGTTAGGAAGCATCATATTCACATGAACATTAGAAACATTACCAAGAAACGAAAGTACCTGCTAATTTAATTGGTGTGCACGATCTCTCGTAATTGGTCCAGTAGGTATATTAGCAGGGGTTGTGGCTGTAACTATGGTAGTCATGTCCTCATCATCCTCCCCTTCTTGAAAATAAAGCCGTCCCCGGCGTTTCTTAATCTGAAATGTGGCTAACAAAAGAGACAAGGTGTACATGTTGTATATATATATGTCATCCATTCTTACTTCCCTTAGTTTTTGGACATGTAACACATGTATATATGAGTAACTTTCGTATGTCGTGAAATATAAACATATATGATCATCACAATACATAAACGAAATGAAAGTATTGCAACTCAGTTTGCATATATAAGTGAAGCTCTTATTCGTACAATGCTCATCATTAAACCATCCCAATACCGGTGAAGAAACGTTAATGTTTTTCGAAGGACATGCTACAACAGGCTTAACTAAGTAGTCATGCAACAAGTCATTCGACGCAGAATCATCACCAAGATTAGAGGTCATATCAAAATGATTAAGCATTGGCAGTTTCATAATAGTAACATGATTATCCAAAATAGATGGTGTTCTCAAATCAACATGTAACTCAAGACATGATGTATTCAAGTCTATTAGGCAAGCAACATCTTCATGTGAAGTTATGACATTCTCGAAAATTGGTTGTGTGATGAAACTACTGGATAGCTCAACACATGTTGCTTTTAAATTAGCAAGGTTCTCATGTGGAGGGGAAATCGACAGACGTGTTGGATATGATGATCTAATCCTATTTTTATTGGTTTTTGTGTGGATGATAGGTGATAAAAAATAGATCTAATATATGGATGTGGAATTCTCACCGAGCAACCTGAAAACTGATACCACTTGATAGAGGCGGGGTGTCCCGATCTTTCGATGAGAGATAACTATCGATTTGGTGGAGACGACTTTGACGATCCGACTACGAACGTGCAACGACGTCGCGCCTTAGCAATCGCTAAACCAATCTTCTGAAGGTTATTGACCACGTCGGAGCACGATCAACCTGACCACGAAGGTCTAGTGCCTGCAAGCAATCGAAGAACCAGCAAGAACTATGATAAAGCAATCTGAATATTGCGAATATGTAGATGAGGTATGAATAAAGTTGGGATTCCGAAAGCGGTCTTGATCTGGTCGTTGGACACAAACCGGGTACACAAAGATGCAGCAATTAGCCAAGCAGTCTTTTTAACTAAAAGAAATCCAAAGAAAAACCCTAGGGGTTGATCTACTTATATAGGACTAAAGGGTGGAGGCCAAGGGGGTGGAAGGACGTCCCAAGGAGTCCTAAAACTAAACCTAGGTCGTACAAGGCACTTGGGCCCATGTGGAGGTGATGCAACACCTATTGAGTTGGACTTTGATTCGGATTCTGCTGCTGGGTCACACTGTTTTTGCAATATCTCCACGCTCCGAAGGAATTTGAAGGTGAAACCAATTGCGTTGGAAACTAGACGAGATAAGCTATCACCAGAAAAAAGAATCACCCAATTTGGAGTTCGTATGTAGAAACGGCGGCTGTTTGAAGTTGGGTATATCTCTGCAGTCCGAATCTGAGTCCATGACGTGAAAGACTTGGTCTCTATCTTCTCTTGGCCAAAAAGTGACGTGAAATAACTTCTTGTACAACACACAATCATGCCCCTTTGTATTGACTTCATTTCTTGATCAAATATAGAGGAATTAATGGTCATATCCATGATAATTATGTCCTCATCATCTTCATGCTTGAACATGCTCCAATGCTCATCCTTCTTGTCCATGCTAGGTCCTTCATTTGTCAGCAACAGAAATATATCGATGTTAGGCAGTATCATATTCACATGAACATTAGAAACATTACCAAGAAACAAAAGTACCTGATAATTTAATTGGTGTGCACGATCTCTCGTAATTGGTCCAGTAGGTATATTAGCAGGGGTTGTGGCTGTAACTATGGTAGTCATGTCCTCATCAGATTGGCTGCCCTGCCAGTCTTTTTTCCGATCACTTGATCGGTTTTCTTTTTGGCTTACCGATCTTAGATCGGATTGAGTCTCCCACCACCGCCGTCGACCTCCCACGCCGTTGTTCCAACGTCGGCATCGACGATCTACACCGCGCCCGTGCGTCTTCGACTACCGCCGCCGTGCCTGCCTCGGTAGGCCGTCGCGGCCTCACGGCAGGCTGCCGCGCATCGCGGCCGGCTGTTGCGACTTCCTCGGGAGGCTGCCGCGGCCGTCCCCCTCGGATCGTCTTCGCCGTCAACGCCCGGGACTTCACCGACAACGCCGCCATCGCCACCGATCTGCACGCCGTCCCCGCCATGGCACATACTGCGCTACCGTTAGCCTGATCAACTGATCTGCGCACGTCGCCGCCAAGCACGTCCCCGAGCACGCGTCTACCACCGATCAAGCTACGGGCTGCCACTGCGTCGCCCCTTCGGGCCGCAGCGCTGCCGCCTTGGTCTCCGCCTACCGGCTTCCAACGCGCCTCCCACGCGCGTACGCACCAGTGGCCTGCAGCCGCTGCACCGACACGCGCCCTGTAGCTACGTGATGTTACGAGAGTTTACTTCTCGCCCCTCGTTGGTTACCCAAAGTGGAAGGTTGAGATGTAGCGTAGCGGCAATTTCCCTCAGTGAAGATACCAAGGTTTGTCTCCAGTAGGACTCGGATAACGACAAGAAGGTGACAACGGCGCCAGAGATTAGCGGTTGTCGTGGACCTGCACACACAACGGATAGCTTTGCTCCCAACGAGTACAAAGGGGTTGTCAATCCCTCCGGCCTTGTTGTTCACAAAGGTTAAAACGCACGGGATAATAATGATAGTGATAGCAACGGAAAGATAATAAAGCAGTAAATTGATAGCGGGTGAAAACAATATGGGAAGTATCGACCGGGGTCCTATGATGTTCATTAGTGATGTCTCTCTCCCAAAAGACGATAAAATAGACATGCGAGGTAAACAAATCACAGCTGGGAAATTGACAGGATTATGTGCGCAAACCAATTCTAATTATGCTATGAAGAAAGGAAGAGGCTCAAAAGCATTGGCGGTACACTAAGGCAAGTAGACCGAAATCCATCAGCATCTACCTACTAATCATCCACCTTGAAATATCTATCCAGAACATCTCGCTGGTATTAAGTTGCGAATCCCACCCAAAGTGTAAACTCAAAGCAACATACAACTGCATTAAAGAACTTTGCGTAAAGTAAACAATCCTTGCACCCGCAAGTACAAGCACCGTTGTTTTCCCCCTTGTGGCAACAACACATCCCCTAGACTCATGTTTCTGTCACTCAAGCTAGTCATCGGGGGGCATTAACCCACAATCATGCATAACACTCTCTCTTGGAGTCACTACCTACTACTTGGCCAAAGCAATAAACAGCAACGGAGAACATGCAAGAATTACTCAAGAACACAAATATAAAAGAGGAGAATCAAATATATTACTCAAACACAATCTGAACATAATCTTATAATCCATCGGATCCCAGCAAACTCAACATAGCAACAGCAGAAATATTACATAAGTGCCTCGATCATGTAGGGCAGCTCACGAGGTTTAATCCGTGAAGAACAAAGAGGGGAGGAGAACATCACATAGCTACTGATCATTGACCCATGGTCCAAGGTGGACTACTCACGGTTCATCCGGGAAGCATCCATGGTGGTGGAGAAGCTCCCGGAGGTGATTCCTCCCTCCGGCAGGGTGCCGGGAAGAGGTCTTCTGATGCTCCCGATCTTGGAAGCGCATCGGCGGCGGAACAGAGGAGAGATCGCGAAAAATGGTTCCCGTGACGGGGGTTTCTCGTCACGGGGAATAAATAGGCGAAGGGGGGCAGCCAGGGGCTCGTCCTCGAGTAGGTAAATGATAACAACATAATTTCTGTGGTGACATGCTAACAACCATATAAGAACTTTTAAGTAATGCAATCAAGGAAGGCAATTCAATTCAAGTCATAACAGGAAAGAGTCTATATCTAGCATTGAAATAAGCAACATAAGAACATAAAGGTGCATGAGCTCTCGCTGTCCGTGACTCGAATGTCTCCAAATGGTGTTTGCGTGCAAGAAAGGGATAGGGATATACGAGAAAAATTATTGTTGTGCTGAGAACTCAATCTACTAAAGTTTCACACTTGGTCTTCTTTGGGATCTTATCTTGACTCATCCCCAGACCGCTAGCCAGGTACAAGTCAAAATGATCCACTCATTTTCGACATTTTGAGCACTCATGCAATGGATGAGCGTAAGCAAGAAAGTTGACACTTAGGATGGAAAAGAGAGAATATGAGGGAGGAAGAAGACAAAAAGGTGTGAAAGGCTCACATCAATGAGGATAATCATAGGCGAGAGAAAGCCAAATGATAGATACGATGTGAGGAGTAGGGTTGCCATGCAACGGATGCACATATGAGCTAAGGTAAGCTCTCCAATGGAACTAGTGGGGGTGCATCCAACTTGCTTGCTCAAGAAGACCTAGAGCTCATTTGAGGAGGCTCATCATTGGAATATACAAGCCAAGTTTTATAGTGTGAAGATCCCCACATAGCTATATGCATGAATGATAAACTCTATGAATAGCAAAGACAGAGATCCTGACAACACCGGCCAGGTCACCGTCACACTTGGAGAACCAGAAACCATACCAAAGAAAATATACAAAGGAGCGGAGCATAGCAATCGCAGGAGCGACGAGCCAGAAAGCAGCAAGCATCAGACCCCATGCATGACGAAAGAGGACCATCACGTAGAAAAGATCTACCTGTCCAAGGAAGCAATCGCCAGAATAAGGGACGCAGTGAAACGCGGCAAACTACTCCCGGAGAACGCAACACGAGACGAGCTCGAGCATACAACAAGCTGGCGAGTGACGCCACCAAGAGAGCAAGACAACAACGGTTAGAATTAGAGAAGCAAGGAAAATCTACCATCGACCCAAGAAACAACCGCAGGACATCTCCCATAAGCGACTCCTCCGACTACGACTCCCCCATCCGAGCCAGATCCAGATTCAGCAATCTAAAACGCACGGACAAGAAGAAGGTGGCCCGCAAGCTAGATGACGACTTCAAGCTAGAGGAGGACGACGACGAGGAAGAACAACTCACGCCAGCCGAAGCCCTTTTTACTGCCCAAGAGTACCTATCTCGTGCTTAGAAAGGTAAGAAAGGCAGCTTAGATCACAACACGACGATGCCACTCAAAATAATGAAAGACGCCATCTCAGCCCCCAAAAGAGCAGGCGCAATAAGAGCTCCCCGCGAGCAGATCCCAGACAGGGACCCTAGTTTACCCGACGACGACAGCAGCGACGACTGGAGCAAGCGCCCAAACAAAAACAAAAACCACGACATCGACGACAACAGCAACAGACGCAACAGCAATCGGCGAGACGCATGCGACGACATAACACAAAGCAAAGTCAACCGTGGAATACGAAGGCGAGCAATCCGCGAAGAGTACTCGGACGAGCAAGCTTCTGACGAGAACGTAGAACCATGCAGAGCACTATGCTTCACACGGTCCATACGGAAAACAAGGATGCCGAAAGGTTTCAAGCTAAACTCAACAACGCACAAGTACGACGGGCTGGAAGAACCAGAAGCATGGCTCGACGACTACCTAACGGCCGTAAAATTCCAGCGCGGAACCAATATCACAGCAATGCAGTACATACAACTCATGCTCGAGAGCTCAGCACGACACTGGCTGATGAACCTACCACGAGGATCAATCGACTCCTGGAGGCAGTTCCGCAGCGCCTTCATCGAGAACTTCAAGTCCACTTACAAAAGACCGACATCACTCGAGGAGATGAGAGCCTGCAAACAAGGATCCAGCGAATCCCTGCGAGCATACATCCAGCGATGGACCACACTCAAAAACTCAGCCGAGGACATATCAGACGAAAGCGCAATCGACGCATTCAGGAGGGGCTTGCAACGCATCGACTTCAAGGAGCAGCTCGGGCAGATGAAAGTCCGAACACTCGCACGACTGCTCGAGCAAGCCAACAACTGGGCAGATGGAGAAGACTCCGTACGAAATGAATCAGAGATCCGGACAGCGCGCTCAGAGCGCGACTACGACTACCACACCAGCGACAGAGGATTCGACAGAAGAAGAAAACGCCCGAGGCGCAACTTCTACGACGACAGAGGACCCGATGTGGCCGTGGCCGGCTTTCCAGATGACATAGAAGGCAGACATCGTGACAACAGGAGAATACAACACAGGGACAACCAAGAAGAAGCACCCCAAATTCAAAAACGGGACTGGAGAACAAGGCAGCCACGAGACGACACCCGAGCATATCGTTCGGCTAAAGAGCAGCTCGACGGACCGTGCACAATACACGGGTTCAGAAACGAGCGCGGAGGGCTCAGATCAGGGCACACCCTCAGGAACTGCAGGCGATTCATCGAGTTCTCAGAAGAGAAAAGCCGATCTACAACAACAGCAGCACAGCCTCTCGCAAGCGTAGCATTCGGAACCATCGCCCACAACGCACCGCCAGCGCCTGCAATACCAACAAGGCAAGTAGCAGTAATCCAAGAACGAAGCACGACACCCAAGGAAGAAAAATACCCAGAAGCGCACGGCCGAATCTACATGATACAAGAAGGAAGACAATCAAATAGGTAGCAGAAGAAGGTCACCAGACAAGTTTTCCTCGCAGTCTCCTCGCACCCTGCTGTCCCAGAATACCTGCGCGGGTCCGAGACTGAAATCACCTTCTCCCGAGAAGACCACCCGCCAGACATCCCGCGCCCAGGACACGCCGCACTAGTACTCGAAGCAAGAATCAGAAACTACGACATGTCACATGTCTTCATGGACGGCGGCAGCGGAATCCACATCATATTCACCAGAACCCTGGAAGAAATGCTCATCCAAAACTCAGCACTGAAAACTTCAGGCACAACGTTTCATGGAATGGTGCCAGGGAAAGCAGTATACCCCCTCGGAAAAATAAGTCTCGTGGTGGTTTTTGGCAGCACGAGCAACTTCCGCAAAGAGACATTGGATTTCGAAGTGGTCAACTGGAAATCACAGTACCACGCCATCCTAGGACGACCAACCTTCGCGCTTTTCATGGCAGTGCCACACTACGCCTACCTCAAGATGAAAATGGCAGGCCCGCGAGGAGTGACCACAGTCAGCGGCAGCTTCGTCAGATCCGACCGCTGCAAAAAAGAGTTCCACAAAATATCAGAAACCTTCAGAGCACACCAAGCCAGCGGAGCCACAATATCATAGGAAGAGGCCCTACCATAGAATCAAAAGGGAGCCACAACAATCTACCGTACTTAGGGCTACTAAGCCATCCATCCAAATAAAGGGGTTGTCTTCAAGCAACAGCCCACTCTCGTGTAAGAAACAAAGGAGAAATATTAAAAATATTTTTCCAAAAGTTCTTTTCATCGGCACTCGGGGGCTCGCCGAAGTAGCCACACCCGAGGCGTTCTTCGCAAACGCGACTCTAAAAAATTGGCACTCGGGGGCTCGCCGAAGCAGCCACCCCCCGAGGCATTCTTCGCAAATGCGACTCTAAAAAATTGGCACTCGGGGGCTCGCCGAAGCAACCACCCCCCGAGGCGTTCTTCGCAAACACGACTCTGAAAAAATTGGCACTCGGGGGATCGCCGAAGCAGCCACCCCCCGAGGCGTTCTTCGCAAACGCGACTCTAAAAAAATTGGCACTCGGGGGCTCGCCGAAGCAGCCACCCCCACGGCGTTCTTCGCAAACGCGACTCTAAAAAATTGGCACTCGGGGGCTCTTCGAAGCAGCCACCCCCCGAGGCGTTCTTCTCAAACGCGACTCTAAGAAATTGGCACTCGGGGGCTCGCCGAAGCAGCCACCCCCTGAGGCGTTCTTCGCAAACACGACTCTAAAAAATTGGCACTCGGGGGCTCGCCGAAGCAGCCACCCCCCGAGGCGTTCTTCGCAAATGCGACTCTAAAAATTAGCACTCGGGGGCTCGCCGAAGCAGCCACCCCCCGAGGCGTTCTTCGCAAACGCGAATCTAAAAAATTGGCACTCGGGGGCTCGCCGAAGCAGCCACCCGCCGAGGCGTTCTTCGCACACGCGACTCTAAAAATCGGCAAGAAGGGACCCCCCGCCCAAAAACTCAGCAGCCAACAAGACAAACCTACACCACGCAAGTTTGATTTACAGTAGACGAACAAAGTAAAGCAAAATAGAACAACAACAAAATGTTTCTCAGCAAAGGAACGAACGCCAAGCAAAGGCTAATCCCCAGGCTCTGACTTTACTTTACACAGAGCACCCAACCGACGGTCATTATCCTCGACCACCCACTTCACAACTTCACTTGTAGGCTCATCCTCCACGGCGTAATGGTCGTCCATCGGTTGAGCTCGACCACCAGGAGGACCTCGAGCTGCCAACATAATATCAACCCCCGGCCAATGACTATGGACAAAGGCAAAAGCACAGCGAGGACCTGCATAAATCTGGTGATTAACTACGCGCCGAAGATCCATAGGCTGGGAGAACATCCGACAAAGCTTCTCAAGAGATGAAGGGACAGGATCCAAAGGGTAGAACTCAGCAAAAATCCTGCCAAACACTCCGCGACAGTACTCAAGAGCCCGCGGTACCCTCTCAACCCGCATCCGCAAAACGTCGAACACCCGAGCACGCGCCATGTCCGTCCAGAAAGGATTGTTCGCCTGCACAACCGGGTCCTCCAGCCGCAGCAACTCAGACTGTATTGCCTCCTCTTCCTCGCGAGAACGCCCAGCAAGCACTTCGCAACGAAGAACAAAGGTCAGCCGCAGAGCACAAAGGAAAGAACTCGCGCAGTCGAGCGGTCGAAGAAAAAAGCAAACTCACCCTTCAGAAGGTCAGACAGCTTCACCATCCAAGCTGCCAAGACATCCAAGACAGCCTCAGCACGCTCGCGTTTCGAGCGATGGACCGCAAGAGCACCTTTTAGTCGAACGATCTCACGTTCGGCCTCTTTTAGCCTCAAGCAAACAGACTCGTAAGCACCTTCGCGAGCATCCTCCTTCAGCAAATTCCAAGCCCGAGAAACGCCCGGGATGGCCTACCGCAAAGAGAAACAAGGCAACAAGCAACACAAGAAAGCAAAGCAGGTCCATGAATTAGATTCGCCGTCCCGCAGGAGGCACATTACAACTGAAAGTTTTCAAAACAAAAACAGGGTCACCCTACTCCTCGGCTGCAGAATTGTTCGCCTCTACGACCAGTTGCAGCTGGCGGGCTAGCCGAGTAGCCCGAGCACTCTGCTCGTCCGTGTAATCAGGCAAAGTATCCACCATGGAATCACCACGGCCCAGAAGAACAACAATAGACGTGGCAAGCCCACTCACCACGTTCTCACGAACCAAGCCCTTCAGCTGATCACCATCCGAACCGAAGGTAGCTACCAGAGAATCAAGACCCTCAGGACGCTCCGCCGCATCTGGGAACATATGCTCATGGAGAAGCTTCAGGAGAGTTGAAGCCCGAGCACAGACATCCCCAACAGCCACAACAGCGCTAGAGACATCATCTACAGAGCCACGGAGAACACCCGAACTTGCAGCAGCAACCTCCACCGCTCCAATACCCGCAGAACCTAGAAAAAGGAAAAGGTTTAAAATTCCAACAATCTCAGAGACAAACAAAACCCAGTAAACGGACGACAGGAAGAGCACACTCACCAGTCAAAGAGCCCGCCAAATCCTGCAGGCGCTCGCACTTAGCCTTCTCGACCTGGAGAAAGTGCTGCTCCACCCGCCGCAACCGCTCGAATTCGCCATGCTGCGCCTGCAGCTCCTTTTCCTTGGATTCCAGAGCAGCCTGAAGCTCGGCAAGCTCCTTCTTTGCAGCCTCCGCCCGCTTGTCAGCACCCTTCTTGCGGCCTACGGAACAAAACACCAGTCAGGCAAAATTAATGAGCAAAGAAAACAAAGACCAAGAATTAGGATCTCACGTCTCAAGCAGTCAAGCTCCCCTGGACCGAGTCGTGAGCGCGTCGCCACCGATCAGTTTCAGACAACACAAGTTCGGACATCCGGAAAAAAGGCTGCACCCAAGCAAATACGTCAAGACAAGAGCAAAGAAAAGAAGAAAACCAAAGACTACAACCAATCAGAAATGATTGCTTGCAGCTTCGGCAGCTACTCCCATTGAGAGCACTGCCGTGCTCCCAATATGTATAAGCGAAGACCAAAATCGCAGACTACAACCACTCACAAGTGACTTCTTGTAGCCTTAGGGGCTACTATAGCAAAGCACAGAAGGGCAAAAAAAATCACATACCTACTCCGCCATACGATCAAAGAACTTCGCTTTATCCTCGACAGAAAGATCCCGCCTCGTCAAGAAATGTTCCTCAGGGATCACAGGCTTAACGTGAGGAAAGTCCCCTTCAGGAGCCGGAACAGCCACGGTGGACCCCCCCAGACGGAGCAGTCACAGAAGTTCCCTCCGCGCCTGCAGTCACAGGAGTCTTCCCAGCACCCGAAGCTGCAGGAGTGGCGGAACCAGCCAGCCGATCAGACGCAGCACCAGAATCAGCCGAAGGAGCAGCGAGAGCACCAGCACTCGCGGAGGAAGCAGCCAGAGCAGGAGCAGTACTACAAGACAGTTTATCTTCAGAACACCAGCCAAAGCAATGAAAATCAGAGATGACAAAGCGAAAATGTATACTAACCCAGCAGGCGCAGCGCCTGGACGCATCAATATCCCGAACCTGCGTTTCTTCGAGGCTGCGGGAGGAGGACACATCACATCAGGCTGCACGACCGCTGGCAAGTCATCACCGTCACCCTCCGCATCACGACCACTCGCAGGGCGAGTGCGCTTGACACGAAGATGACTTGAATCCCAGAGTCATCAGCAACTGACGGTGGGGCACCCGCGGACTCGACAGCAACAGCACCCGAAGCGCCAGAAGCACCCCCACCACCCGTAGGCACAGGATCAACATCAACCTCACCAGGTTCATCGAGTATATCCGCATCGTCAGGCTGCAGAGGATTGTTCAACAAAGGGATGTGAACCTACAGATCAAACCAACATCAGCAGTCAACAGAAAATAGTCACCAGTACAAAGAATAAATCAAAGAAAATTACCTGAGGAAGCGGCAAGTCAGCAGAGTAAGGACGAACAAGACTCTGCTCCCCGATGCTCGTGCACTTTGTGACTTGCTGAACCCGGGCCAAAAGGTCGTCATCGGAAAACTCCTCGGGTGAACACCTGGTCGAGTCATCAGGCCCAGTGTATTGCCACATGGGACACACCCGATGCTGAAGCGGCTGCACACGTCTCTTCACAAACACGGAGATAAGCTGGCCACCAGTCAATTCATCCTTCAAAGCAGTAATCCTCTGCACAAACGGTTCCACGAGAGACGACTCGCGAGAAGACAAAGGATGCGCCCATGAAGATCGCTTAACCGCCCGCGCAGCAGGATCGAAAGGGGTCAGACCAAGCCGCTGGCCCTCAACGCATTGGTCCTTCAAATAAAACCAGCTTCTCCGCCACGAAAAGACGGAGTGCAGCTTCTCCAGATCAAAATAGGCAGATTTCTCCTTAATGGAAATACCCACGCCCCCAATGGCATATTCAGAATTTTCCCTCTTCACATTGAAGAGACGTTGACGAGGGGGTGACCCCATGACTCCTACGGAAAAGCCTACCTGGTGTCCATGAAGACAGAAGGCCCATGCAGATGCAGCCTCGGCCCGCTGGTTGGCGCCGACGTAGGAGTCCACAACTCGCAAGGAAGGTGCGAAGACCTGCTGTACGGACAAAGCTAGGGTTAGGAAAGCTTACCTGTAAGCGTAGATGAACTCCCTGAGACCTAGCCCGGTATATAAGGGCTAGGAAGGGCGACGCCAAAGAAATCTAATATCACCTGTAACCCTAGCCTTGAGCGCTCCAGCCTTGGCCTCCACTGTAATCGCATCTTCCCCATCAATAATATCGAGCAGGAGCGAGCCTTCCTGTTTGCCGAGGAGCTATCGTCCAACCTGTGCCTCTCATGACTAACCCAGGGTCCCTGACCATGGGATTTGCTGGGGTTGATCCCCGTCAGACGTTTCCAGAGGCCCCAATGGGGATAGATCCCCAAAAAACCCTCACAGAGCGTAATGAAACAGGCAATGTGCAGAATCCCATTGGGGGTCAAATCATGCAGTTGCAACTGATAGGCGCAAAGCAACCCCCGGAGGAAAGGATGAATGGGAAGTGCAAAACCACGGGGAAAGAAACTCTGAAAGCATACCCGCTCATCTGGACGGGGCGTAGGAACCTCCTCATCCCCAGGAATCCAGGCGACATCATGCGCCACCACGCCGTCGGCCACCAGCTCATCCAGATCTGCAACTCCAAAAGCAGAGCGCTCCCATCTGCCGGTCATCCTCACCGACTCCTGCGCTACACTACGGGGACGCTTGGACATGGATCTTAACTAGCAAGCCGCACGAAAAGACAGGCGGAAGGCAAAGAACAATGAAGGAAGAAGAAAGAGAGGCAAGAGAAGGCAATGGCTGGGTGAAAACCTAAACACACCAGACCCCCCGGTATTTAACCAATAGCCGGAGCAAACAAATCGCCACCACTCGTTGCGGAATCCAGCAGACGTGGCATGATCCCACGATAGCTGAGAAACATGGAAAACTCAACCGGCGCACTAACCATACCGCCCACTGCGCGCGAAAAACGAGGGCTATCATCACGAAGTGCGAAATTTTCGGGCAACAGATGTCAAGTCACTTCATTTTCACTTAACATGGCAACCCAACCTGTCAGGCGAACCAGCAAACGTCACACCTCAACAACGCGTCTCAAGCACGCATCTTTGGTCAGCATCCAACTCTTTACAAGCTTTTTCATGTTATTTCAAAAAACTTTTACTCCCATTGGGAATACATTTATTCGAGTTCGGGTGCTCCCTCACCCAGAAGGCAAAATGTGCTCGAGTGACCACTCGCACCAGCAGAAAATACATACTCTCAGAGTTCGGGTGCTCCGTCACCCCGAAAGCAGTAAATCATTCGAGTGATTACTCACAAAAAAAGACTCAACAATTCAACAAACATGAATTACTCGCGCACTCGACGACTTTCCGAGTGGGTGCTTTCTTTCCTCGCCTGAGTCCACTACAAAACTCCGTGAGTGACGACTAAACAACTCACTTGATCGTTTATTCCAAGTGGGTGCATCGCTAACCAGGCACTGCGCCTCTACAAAAATAATTATGCCTGGGCTACGACACACTGTACCCAGATGCCGCGCAAGCTTAGCGTGTAGGTAAGACCCCGCTGCGCAGAACGGCCGGGCCGGGACTTGCCGCAGAGCGATTTCACTCCCAACCTTTTCCATGCGCTCGCATGATAGAAAGAGTCGAGCGGACGCACTCAGGCTATGTGCTTAGACTTGCAGCAATTGATCCTATAAGACCTGCAGCGGCATGACTTTTCTTGACACCAGTGTTCCAAGTTCATATCGAGGGACGTGGGCTTGATTGGGCTACTGTGGTATTTGTCACTAGAACAATTCACCAAGGCTCGACCAGTCGACTCCTTGGGCACTTACAGCTGAGCAATCCCTCGAAACAGATATTGTTATGGCTCAAAACTGCCAGCGACCCATGGCGATGCTACGCTTACAAACAATAAAGCGCAGATGAATTCGAGTCCCTGCGCGACTCTTCGAGTCCCCCAGGCACTCGGGGGCTACTGAGGAGGGGGTGACCCCACGACTCCTGCATATAAGGCTACCTGGTGCGTATGAAGATAGAAGGCCCATTGGGAAGCTAAGAACAAGCCCACGATTGGCCCAACCAGGAACCGACGTAGGATTCCATGATTAATATGGAAGGCACCACTTGGCGTACAAGGCAAGACTAGAACTAGGAAACTATCTATGTAACCTAGTACGGACTCCCCGAGACCTAGCCTAGTATATAAAGGCTGGGAGGGGAGACGTCCCGGACAACTCAATACGCATCTACTCATCTTAGCCTTGCGAGAACTCGCCTTGGCCTCCACTGTAATCGCCCCCGCACGCAATAATATCGAGCAGGAATTCTTCTCCTGTTAGCCGACGAGTATCGTCCAACCTGTGCCATCTCTATGACTAACCCAGGGTCCCTGACCATGGGATTTGCCGGGGTTGATCCCCGTCACTCTCTAAACAAGATAAACATGTAAACTCAAGAGAGTTCCAGCAACAAAATAAACAAAAGCTCATTGAAAAGATAAACATGAAAACTAAGAGCTAAACATGACAGCAGCTATGAAAAGATAAAGAACACACACAACAAAGATAAACATGAAAAGTCCTATGTTGTGTTCTAAATTTTGGAAGTGGAGCGTGTTTCTCTCCCACACAAATAAAGTTGGGTTCTAACTTGTTATGAACAGCAAGAAAAGCTAAAGAAAACTAAAAACAAAAACTAAGAGCGAGACGCTCCAATCATAGCACATAACGCATGAAGCGATAAAAATATAGTGAAACAAGAGACAAACTGATAATTGTCGATGGAGAAGGGGATGCACGGGGGCATCCCCAAGCTTAGACGCTTGAGCCTCCTTGAATATTTCTTGGGGATGCATGGGGGCATCCCCCAGCTTGAGCGCTTGACACTCCTGAATCTTCTTTCATCATCTTCCCTCGCACACTTGAAAACTCCCTTCACAACTCATCATAATCTGATTAGCGAGGTTAGTAACCATAATAAAATATATTTTTCTCTACTGGAAATAAAGATATTCTTGAAGATCTACTGTTTCTCAAGATTGCCAAAAAGTTTTTGCAAAGAAAAAGCAATCTTAAGGTTTGCAAAACAAAGAAAAGGCAAAACAGGACAGAATCTGTGAAAAACAGACCAGCAATTGTATAGAGCACAATGTGTAAAAGTTTCAGCTCAAAAATATGAACTGGGATTTTTCTATGATTTTTCTAGTCACGAGGACAGAATCTGTTTTCTGGACAGCATGTCACAACTTTCACTTCCCTTGTCATATGAGGCTATAAATGGCACAAAGCTTGAAAAGTAAAGATACAATGATGTTGCTACAGTAGTAACAATCATCAAGACCACTAAAAAAACAAGAACAACAAAAAGGAAATCCTAAATTCGTTGTGGGCTGCCTCCCGAAAGCGCTTCTTTAAATCCATTAGCTAGGCTTAATGCAAATAGATCAAGTCTTTTCAAGAAAATAACTAGCCCATGTAACGGACTCAAAAGGAAACTTAATATTTTTCCTAGGGAAGTGTTCCATCCCTTTCTTGAGAGGGAATTGGAATTTTGTAATCCCTTCTTTCATATCAATAATAGCACCCACGGTGCGAAGAAAAGGACGTCCCAAAATAATTGGACAAGAAGGTTCACATTGAATGTCCATAATAGTAAAATCAACGGGAACATAGTTGTTATTGACAATGATAAGAACATCGTCGATCTTCCCCAAAGGTTTCTTTACATAAGAATCGACAAGACGAACACCAAAATAACAAGGATCAAAAGGTTTCAATTCAAATATATCATACATTCTTTTGGGCATAACAGAGGTACTAGCTCCAACATCACATAAAGCATAGCAAGAAAAGTTATTCAACTTAATTTTAATCATAGGATCCCAACCATCTTCTAGCTTTCTAGGTATGGAGGCTTCTTCTTCTACGGTTGAGGTCATAGCATCACCATTAATAGGTCCTATGGGACTAGGGGTGCATTGGGTGCTAAGAGTTTGGATATCCTCAACCACTTGGATAGTAGCAACAGTATGGTGTGTAGGAAGGCTCTTAATTCTATCTTCTTCCTCCTTTTCTCTAGCCCATCTCTCTTTGAGTTTAGCCATCATCCTAATGTTTTCATTAATTTTCAATTGGATAGCATTCATAGGAGTGACCTTCCTCTCCTCAAGGGGAGAAGTTCTAATTTTAAGCAATTCTAATTCATGGGCTAAATTGTCTACCTTCGATGAGAGGTTATCTAATTTGTCTAGTTTTTCCTCGACACTCTTGCTGAAGGCTTTGTGGGTAGTGATAAAGTCTTTAAGCATACTCTCTAATTCAGAAGTGGAGTTTTTTGTGCGAGGATAAGTGTTGTTGTTCCCATAGTTGTTGGAGGGGAACGGTCTAGGATTGCTACCAAAATTACTCCTATAAGCATTGTTGTTGAAGTTGTTTCTAGAGATAAAGTTCACATCTACTTGATCTTGAGCAATCAAAGAATTTAAAGGAACATCTTGAGGATCAATAGGAGATTTCTTGGTAAGTAGAGACATAATCAAGTCAACTTTTTCATTTAGGGAGGAGATTTCCTCGACAGAGTTTACCTTCCTACCTGTTGGAGCTCTTTCGGTGTGCCATTGGGAATAGTTGGTCATCATCTCATCGAGAAGTTTTGTGGCAGCACCAAGTGTAGTTGACATAGAGGTTCCTCCCGCGGCCGAATCTAGCAAGTTCCGCGAGGTAAAGTTCAAGCCTGCATAAAAAGTTTGGATAACCATCCAAGTAGTCAAACCATGCGTAGGGCAATTAACAAGAGATTTCATGCATTCCCAAGCTTGGGCAACGTGTTCATTATCCAATTGCCTACAATTCATAATAAATCTCCTCAATTGGATAATCTTAGCAGGGGGATAGTACTTCCCAATAAAAGCATCCTTGCACTTATCCCAAGAATCTATGCTATTCTTAGGCAAGGATTGAAACCAGATTTTGGCTTCATCTCTCAAGGAGAAAGGAAAAAAGCTTAAGCTTAACAATATCACCATCTACTTCTTTGTAATTTTGCATATCACAAAGCTCAATAAAATTATTTAAGTGCAAAGCAGCATCATCTCTAGCACCAGAGAATTGATCTTTCATAACAAGGTTCAGCAAAGCAGGTTTAATCTCATAAGAAGGTGCTGAAGTAGCAGGTGTAGCAATAGGAGTGCAGATAAAGTCACTGTTGTTGTGACTAGTGAAGTCACACAACTTGGTGTTCTCAGAGGAACCCATAGCAGCAGCAAGCAAGATAACTATTTTTTTATTTTTGATAAAGGACACTAAAGAAAAAACTGAAAGGTAAACAAACAAGACTAAAAAGCAAAGTTAAAAGATAGTGTGCAACTCCCCTATCTTGAAGAGCGGAGTCCCCGGCAATGGCGCTAGAAATTTCTTTGATGTTACGAGAGTTTACTCCTCGCCCTTTGTTGGTTACCCAACATGGAAGGTTGAGATGTAGCGTCGCGGAAATTTCCCTCGGTGAAGATACCAAGGTTTGTCCCCAGTAGGACTCCGATAACGACAAGAAGGTGACAACGGCGCCAGAGATTAGCGGTTGTCGTGGACCTGCACACACAACAGATAGCTTTGCTCCCAACGAGTACAAAGGGGTTGTCAAACCCTCCGGCCTTGTTGTCTACAAAGGATAAAACGCTCGGGATAATAATGATAGTGATAGCAACGGAAAGATAATAAAGCAATAAATTGATAGCGGGTGAAAATAGTATTGGAAGTATGGACCGGGGTCCTATTATGTTCACTAGTGATTTCTCTCTCTGAAAAAGACGATAAAATAGCCATGCGAGGTAAAAAAATCACAGCTGGGCAATTGACAGGATTATGTGCGCAAACCAATGCTAATTATGCTATGAAGAAAGGAAGAGGCTCAAAAGCATGGGCGGTACGCCAAGACAAGTAGACCGAAATCCATCTGCATCTACCTACTAATCATCCACCTTGAGATATCTATCCAGAACATCTTGCTGGTATTAAGTTGTGAATCCCATCCAAAGTGTAAATTCGAATCAACAGACAACTGCATTAAAGAACTTTGCGTAAAGTAAACAATCCTTGCACCCGCAAGTACAAGCACCGTTGTTTTCCCCCTTGTGGCAACAACACATCCCCTAGACTCATGTTTCTGTCACTCAAGCTAGTCATCGGGGGGCATGAACCCACAATCATGCATAACGCTCCCTCTTGGAGTCACTACCTACTACTTGTCCAAAGCAATAAACAACAACGGAGAACATGCAAGAATTACTCAAGAACATAAATATAAAAGAGGAGAATCAAATATATTACTCAAACACAATCTAAACATAATCTCATAATCCATCGGATCCCAGCAAACTCAGCATAGCAATAGCAGAAAGATTACAAAAGTGCCTCGATCATGTAGGGAAGCTCACGAGGTCTAACCCATGAAGAACAAAGAGGGGAGGAGAACATCACATAGTTACTGATCAGGGACAATTGGTCCAAAGGAAACTACTCACGACACATCCGGGAAGCATCCATGGTGGTGGAGAAGCTCCCGGAGGTGATACCTCCCTCCGGCAGGGTGCCGGGAAGAGGTCTTCTGGTGCTTCCGATCTTGGAAGCGCGACGGCGGCGGAACAGAGGAGAGATCGCGAAATAGGGTTCCCATCTCAGGGTTTTTGCGTCACGGGGAATAAATAGGCAAAGGGGGGCAGCCAGGGGGGGCACCAGGGGTCCAGGCGGCCCCCTGGCGCGGCCCCACCCTGGGGCGCGCCGGGAGGGCGCTTGGGGCCCTGGTGGGTCCCCTCTGCCCCCCCCCCCCCTCGGTGATTCCGGAAGCTTCCTGATCGCTGATTTTTATTGGATTTTTCCCGAATTTTTGGAGCACTTTTTATATGGGGGAAACGTGTAATAGAAAAACAGCAGAAAACATGAACTAGCACTGGGGTGCACTGAGTTAATAGGTTAGTCCAAATATGGTCAAAAGTGTATGGAAGTTCATCAATATCATAGCAATATCACACAAAAGAGGCATGGAGCAAGCATAAATTATAGATACGTTTTGGACGTATCAACATCCCCAAGCTTAATTCCTGCTCGTCCTCGAGTAGGTAAATGATAACATCATAATTTCTGTGGTGACATGCTAACAACCATATAAGAACTTTTAAGTAATGCAATCAAGGCAGGCAATTCAATTCAAGTCATAACAGGAAAGAGTCTATATCTAGCATTGAAATAAGAAACATAAGAACATAAAGGTGCAAGAGCTCTCGCTGTCCGTGACTCGAATGTCTCCAAATGGTGTTTGCTTACAAGAAAGGGGATAGGGATGTATGAGAAAAAAGTATTTTTGTGTTGAGAACTCAATCTACTAAAGTTTCACACTTGGTCTTCTTTGGAATCTTATCTTGAGTCATCCCCAGACCACTAGCCAGGTACAAGTCAAAATAATCCACTCCTTTTCGACATTTTGAGCACTCATGCAATGGATGAGCGTAAGCAAGAAAGTTGACACTTAGGATGGTAAAGAGAGAATATGGTGGAGGAGGAAGTCAAAAAGGTGAGAAGGGCTCACATCAATGAGGACAATCATAGGCGAGAGAAAGCCAAATGATAGATATGATGTGAGGAGTAGGGATTTCCATGCAACGGATGCACATATGAGCTAAGGTAAGCTCTCCAATGGAACTAGTGGGGGTGTATCCAACTTGCTTGCTCAAGAAGGCCTAGAGCTCATTTGAGGAGGCTCATCATTGGAATATACAAGCCAAGTTTTATAATGTGAAGGTCCCCACATAGCTATATGCGTGAATGATAATCTCTATGGAGTACAAGATATAAGAGGGAGTACGAGTGTGGATCTCTCAAAACGAATAGTAGTGTGCCCCCTTCTCTCTTTTTATTTTTTTTCTCTTTTATCTATTTTTTTATATTTTTTTGGTGGCCTCAATGGCTCTTTCTATTTCTCTCATTTGTCCTCTTTGGGATCTTTTAATTTGTGTCCACTTTGGGATCTTTTCCTCACTTTAGGGGCAACACTCTATATATTACAGAAAGTATAGAAGATCTTTCACACTTTACAAAAGTACTCAAATCATAAAGAAGATGTAACTATCATGATGTATGCAAATGTATGCCTCTGCCAGTGTAGCAGGATATGCAACGATACTAGCGCGTCATGTAGCAATGATTAGGGCAAGACCCAACTAGCATGCGGCTCATCGATCAAGCAAGTAGCATGTATGACATGAAGATCTAGTCATGAGTAGGTGGATGATGAATGGAAATATATCTCGGAAAGGCTATGGAAATGCTATGGTAGGTAGGTATGATGACTGTTTTGAGGAAGGATATAAGGAGGTTTATGATGACAAAGCATACCATGCCAAGGGTTTGGATGTACCGGCGAAGGTGGACGCTAACTCTCGGAGTGAGAAGAAAGCAATGCACGGCACAGGAGAGGCTAGAAAAATATGGGAATGTGGAAGTGCCAACTTTCGAATACTCACATTAGTCCGAAGAACTCATGCACTTATTATTGGTAACTCTTAATCTAATAAGGAGGTTCACAAAGAGAAAAGTACCCCGAGGAGGAGTGTATGGGGGTTTGGTTATCCTTGCGCATCCTCGACTCATAGTACGTGAGTGTACTCTAATATTCGACTCCTCAGAAGAGTAGTGATCCATCTAGTAGCTAAAGTTCTCAACTAATTTTTTAAGTTTTGAAAATAAACACGGATTGCCCAAAATACAACATCTATCACTAATAGGCTAAAGCTCTTGACACCAAAAGTCCAAACATCACTCAAAAAATTACCTCAAAACTATTGCAAGTTACTACTACAAAAGAATAGCAACCTCAATTACCTACTTCGGGTCAAGACACACAACTCAGTGCAACAGGCAAACTCTCTAAACAAGATAAATATGATAACTCAAGAGAGTTCTAGCAACAAACTAAACAAAAGCTCTTTGAAAAGATAAGCATGAAAACTAAGAGCTAAACATGGCAGCACCTAAGAAAAAGATAAAGAACACACACAACAAAGATAAGAATGAAAAGTCCTATGTTGTGTTCTAGATTTTGAAAGTGGAGCGTGTTTATCTCCCACACAAAGAAAGTTGGGTTCTAACTTGTTATGAACAGCAAGCAAATCTAAAGATAACTAAAAACAAAACCTAAGAGCGAGACGCTCCAAGCATAGCACATAACGCATGAAGCGATAAAATATAGTGAAACGAGAGACGAACTGATAATTGTTCATGAAGAAGGGGATGCACGGGGGAATCCCCAAGCTTAGACGCTTGAGTCTCCTTGAATATTTCTTGGGGATGCATGGGGGGCATCCCCAAGCTTGAGCGCTTGACACTCCTGAATCTTCTTTCATCATCTTCCCTCGCACACTTGAAAACTCCCTTTATACATAACTCATCATAATCTGATTAGCGAGGTTAGTACCCATAATAAAATAATTTTTTATCTACTGGAAATAAGGATAATATTAAAGAGATAGTGTTTCTCAAGATTGCCAAAAAGTTTTTGCAAAGAAAAAGCAAGCTTAAGGTTTGCAAAACAAAGAAAAGGCAAAACATGACAGAATCTGTGAAAAACAGACCAGCAGGTAGAAACGAATTTTTTAGGGATACTTCTGCGACTCGAATCAAAAAACTCAGAACATACGAAAGCTTCGTAATTGTATAGAGCACGCTGTGAAAAAATTTCAGCTCAAAAAGACGAACTGTGATTTTTTCATGATTTTTCTAGTCACGAGGACAGAATCTGTTTTCTGGACAGCATGTCACAACTTTCACTTCCCTTGTCATATGAGGCTATAAAAGGCACAAAGCTTGAAAAGTAAAGATACAATGATGTTGCTACAGTAGTAAAAATCATCAAGACCACTAAAAACAGAAGAAAAACAAAAAGGAAATCCTAAATTCGTTGCGGGCTGCCTCACGAAAGCACTTCTTTAAAGCCATTAGCTAGGCTTAATGCAAAATAGAAGGAATCAAAGATCATCATAATAATCGGAGTTGTAAATCGATGCAAATGGTTCATCAACAAGTTCATCCTTGTTTGTTTTAGGAAAGGGGTATATAACTTTTGCTTTCCCGCGTAGGCGTATTTGTCCCTTACCTATATCAATAAAGCCTTTTACGGCCCGGAGGAAGTCCCTCCCAAGCACTATGTTTCCTTGGTTTGGCTTCATGACGAAGAAATCAACCATTGCAATCCCTTTAAGGAATGTCACTGGTACATCTTTTATCCTTCCCTGGATCTCAGAAATATCTCCATTAGCATGTTCATGATAGGATGATAATTTGTCCATGTTAAATTTTAAAGAATCATAAACAACTTTTTGCATAGTAGAAACCATGGATCCAATGTCACAGAAAGAAAGGAAGTCTTGGTTAGAGATGCTAATTCTAAAAAAGGGTTCCCAGTCACCATCTATCTCATAGAAATCTTTCTTGTTTGGCTGAGGTCTCTTTACTCTTTTCAAGTCTAGAGCATCCAATCTCTTTTCAATAGTAGCAAGTCTATCTATAACAATATCAAAACTATGATCATAAACAAAGTAACTAGATAGACCATGTATAATTTCAAGAGCTCTAGCTTCATCACAAGCTAAGAAATCCCCTTCGGCTATAATATCAAGAGAGTGATTACACCATCTAAAAAGACCATGGTAAAAATTTCTAAGCACAATTTTTATAGGTATCCAAGGCATAATTCTCCTGTGTGCATCAGAAATTATGTCCCATGCCTTCTTCATATTTTCTCCATCCCTTTGATGGAAATCTAAGACCTCCGATTCCCTCAAGGCACAGAATCCTAACATGCTTGACTAAACAGAAAGGATAACTAAAAGAAAGGTAAGTATTTTTTTGATTTTTGATAAAGGGCACTAAAGCAAAAACTGAAAGGTAAACAAAAAAGACTAAAAATCAAAGATAAATGATAGTGTGCAACTCCCCTAGCTTGAAGAGTGGAGTCCCCGGCAACGGCCCATTGATACGGTGAGGATAGTTTTCTCACTCCTCGTTGGTTACCCAAAGTGGAAGGTGAGATGTAGCGTAGCAGCAAATTTCCCTTAGCGAAGATGCTAAGGTTGAGTATCGAACCAGTAGGACTCACAGAGATACACGAAGGTGGTAAAGTTAACAATGGCGTCGTTCACAACCGAGGGTTGCTAACTTCACCTGGACCTGCACACAGATACAAATAACTTTGCTCCCGACGAGTATAGAGGAGTTGTCAATTCCTCTGGCCTTGCTGTTTACAAAGGATTAACGCAAAAGATAGTGATAGTGATAGCAACTGAAAAGTAAACTAAGGATGTAAACATTGATATGAAGATGGACCGGGGTCCCGTGATTTTCACTAGTGAAGTCTCTCTCCCAAAAGACGATAAAATTGCTAGCGAGGTAGACAAATCACAGTTGGGCAATTGACAGGATTATGAAGGCACCGCAATGCTAACTATGCTGCAAAGAAAGGAAGGGCTCAAAAGCAATGGGCAGTACGCCAAGGTAAGTAGATCGAAATCCATCTTCATCTACTACGAATCATCCACCTTGAGATATCTATCCATAACATCTCGCTGGTATTAAGTTGCGAATCCCACCCAAAGTGTAAATCCAAAGCAACAGACAACTGCATTAAAAGAACTTTGCGTAAAGTAAACAATCCTTGCATCCGCGGATACAAGCACCGTTGTTTTATCCCTGGTGGCAACAGCACATCCCCTAGTCTCATGTTTCTGTCACTCAAGATAGACATCAAGGGGCTGAACCCACAATCAAGCATAATGCTCCCTCTTGGAGTCGCAACAAATCACTTGGCCAAAGTAAAATACGGCAATGGAGAACATGCAAGAATTTACTCAAGAACAAAATATAAAAGAGAAGAACCAAATATATTACTCATCACAATCTGAACATAGTCTCATAATCCATCAGATCCCAACAAACTCAGCATAGCAACAGCAGAAAATTACAAAGGTGCCTCGATCATGTGAGGCAGTTCACGAGGTCTCGAAAGTGGAGGCACAAAGAGGGGAGAGATAGATCACATAGCTACTGCTCACGGACCCATGGTCCAAGGGAAACTACTCACGGTACATACGGGAGGCGTCCATGGCTATGGATGGTCTCCCGGAGGGGATAGCTTCTCCTGGCAGGGTGCCGGAGCAGCTTCTCCACGCAGCCCCGATCTTGAAACGGCGGTGGCGGCAGTACATAGGCGAGATCGCGAAAGAGGAGTTCCTCTTAGGGGTTTCCGTCACGGGGGGTAAATATAGGTGAAGGGGGGCACCGAGAGGGGCCACAGGGCAGCTAGGAGGCTCCCTGGCGCGGCCTAGGGTGGGGCCGCGCCGGGGACCCTTCTGGACTTCCTGTGGTGGCCCCCCTTCCCTCCTTTGTTGTTTCCGGAAGCTTCCGTGTCGCTTATTTTTTATTTGATTTTTTCGGATTTTTTGGAGCACTTTTAATTCCCGAAAAACCTGAAATACAAAAACAGCAGAAAATAGCAACTGGCAGCTGGGTGCACTGGGTTAATAGATTAGTCCAAATATGCTCAAAAGTGTATGAAAGTTCAAGCAAAACATGGCAAAGTCACACAAAACATGCACGGAGCAAGCATAAATTATAGATACGTTTGGGACGTATCAGCCATAAATTGCTTTGATGTCACGAGAGTTTACTTCTCGCCCCTCGTTGGTTACCCAAAGTGGAAGGTTGAGATGTAGAAAGCAGCAAGTTTCCCTTAGCGAAGATGCTAAGGTAGATATCGAACCAGTAGGACTCCAGCAGATACAAGAAGGTGGTGAAGTGAATAATGGCGTCGTTCACAACTCAAGGTTGCTTACTTCACCTGGACCTGCACACACAACAGATAGCTTTGCTTCCCAACGAGTACATAGGAGTTGTCAATTCCTCCGGCCTTTTTGTTTACAAAGGATAAAACACACGGGATAATAATGATAGCGATAGCACCGGAAAGATAAATAAAGCAGTAAATTGATAGAGAGTGTAAACAGTATTGGAAATATGGAACGGGGTCCTATGATGTTCACTAGTGATGTCTCTCCCAAAAGACGATAAAAGAACCATGCGAGGTAAACAAATTACAGCTGGGCAATTGACATGATTATGTGCGCAAACCAATGCTAATTATGCTATAAAGAAAGGAAGAGGCTCAAAATCTTGGGCGGTACGCCAAATCAAGTAGACCGAAATCCATCTGCATCTACCTACTAATCATCCACCTTGAGATATCTATCCAGAACATCTCGCTGGTATTAAGTTGCGAATCCTACCTAAAGTGTAAACTCAAAGCAACAGACAACTGCATTAAAGAACTTTGCGTAAAGTAAACAATCCTTGCACCCGCAAGTACAAGCACCGTTGTTTTCCCCCTTGTGGCAACAGCACATCCCCTACACTCATGTTTCTGTCACTCAAGCTAGTCATCGCGGGGGGCATGAACCCACAATCATGCATAACGCTCCCTCTTGGAGTCACTACCTACTACTTGTCCAAAGCAATAAACAACAACGGAGAACATGCAAGAATTACTCAAGAACATAAATATAAAAGAGGAGAATCAAATATATTACTCAAACACAATCTGAATAAAATCTCATAATCCATCGGATCCCAGAAACTCAGCATAGCAACAGCAAAAAATATTACATATGTGCCTCGATCATGTAGGGCAGCTCACGAGGTCTAATCCATGAAGAACAAAGAGAGGAGGAGAACATCACATAGCTACTGATCATAGACCCATGGTCCAAGGTGGACTACTCACGTTTCATCCGGGAAGCGTCCATGGTGGTGGAGAAGCTCCCGGAGGTGATACCTCCCTCCGGCAGGGTGCCGGGAAGAGGTCTTCTGGTGCTCCCGATCTTGGAAGCGCGACGGCGGCGGAACAGAGGAGAGATCGCGAAATAGGGTTCCCGTCTCGGGGTTTTTGCGTCACGGGGAATAAATAGGCAAAGGGGGCAGCCAGGGGGCCACCAGGGGTCCAGGCGCCCCCTGGCGCGGCCCCACCCTGGGGCGCGCCGGGAGGGCGCCTATGGCCATGGTGGGTCCCCTCTGGCCCCCCCTCGGTGATTCCGGAAGCTTCCTAATCGCTGATTTTTTATTGGATTTTTCCCGAATTTTTGGAGCACTTTTTATATGGGAGAAACGTGAAATAGAAAAACAGCAGAAAACAGGAACTGGCACTGGGGTGCACTGAGTTAATAGGTTAGTCCAAATATGATCAAAAGTGTATGGAAGTTCATCAATATCATAGCAATATCAGACAAAAGAAGCATGGAGCAAGCAGAAATTATAGATACGTTTTGGACGTATCAACATCCCCAAGCTTAATTCCTGCTCGTCCTCGAGTAGGTAAATGATAACAGCATAATTTCTGTGGTGACATGCTAACAACCATATAAGAACTTTTAAGGAAAGCAATCAAGGCATGTAATTCAATTCAAATCATAACAGGAAAGAGTCTATATTTAGCATTGAACTAAGCAACATAAGAACATAAAGGTGCAAGAGCTCTCGCTGTCCGTGACTCGAATGTCTCCAAATGGTGTTTGCGTGCAAGAAAGGGGATAGGGATGTACGAGAAAAAAGTATTTTTGTGTTGAGAACTCAATCTACTAAAGTTTCACACTTGGTCTTCTTTGGAATCTTATCTTGACTCATCCCCAGACCACTAGCCAGGTACAAGTCAAAATGATCCACTCCTTTTCGACATTTTGAGCACTCATGCAATGGATGAGCGTAAGCAAGAAAGTTGACACTTAGGATGGCAAAGAGAGAATATGGTGGAGGAGGAAGTCAAAAAGGTGAGAAGGGCTCACATGAATGAGTACAATCATTGGCGAGAGTAATCCAAATGATAGATATGATGTGAGGAGTAGGGATTGGCATGCAACGGATGCACATATGAGCTAAGGTAAGCTCTCCAATGGAACTAGTGGGGGTGCATCCAACTTGCTTGCTCAAGAAGACCTAGAGCTCATTTGAGGAGGCTCATCATTGGAATATACAAGCCAAGTTTTATAGTGTGAAGGTCCATGATATGGTGAGGATAGTTCTCACTCCTCGTTGGTTACCCCAAGTGGAAGGTGAGATGTAGCGTAGCAAGAAATTTCCCTTAGCGAAGAAGCTAAGGTTGAGTATCGAACCAGTAGGACTCACAGAGATACAAGAAGGTGGTAAAGTGAACAATGGCGTCGTTCACAACCTAGGGTTGCTAACTTCACCTGGACCTGCACACAGATACAAATAACTTTTCTCCCAACGAGTACAGAGGAGTTGTCAATTCCTCCGACCTTGCTGTTTACAAAGGATTAACGCAAGAGATAATAATGATAGTGATAGCAACTGGAAAGTGAACTAAAGATGTAAACAGTAATGTGAAGATGGACCGGGGTCCCGTGATTTTCACTTGTGATGTCTCTCTCCCAAAAGACGATAAAATTGCTAGCGAGGTAAACAAATAACAGTTGCGCAATTGACAGGATTATGAAGGCACCGCAATACTAACTATGCTGCAAAGAAAGGAAGGGCTCAAATGCAATGGGCAGTACGCCAAGGTAAGTAGACTGAAATCCATCTGCATCTACTACGAATCATCCACCTTGAGATATCTATCCAGAACATCTCGTTGGTATTAAGTTGCGAATCCCATCCAAAGTGTAAATCCAAAGCAACAGACAACTGCATTAAAAGAACTTTGCGTAAAATAAACAATCCATGCATCCGGGGATACAAGCACCGTTGTTTAATCCCTGGTGGCAACAGCACATCCCCTAGTCTCATGTTTCTGTCACTCAATCTAGACATCAAGAGGTTGAACCCACAATCAAGCATAACGCTCCCTCTTGGAGTTGCAACAAATCACTTGGCCAAAGTAAAATACGGCAACGGAGAACATGCAAGAATTTACTCAAGAACAAAATATAAAAGATAAGAACCAAATATATTACTCATCACAATCTGAACATAGTCTCATAATCCATCAGATCCCAACAAACTCAGGATATCAACGACAGAAAATTACAAAGGTGCCTCGATCATGTGAGGTGGCTCACGAGGTCACGAAAGTGCAGGCACAAAGAGGGGAGAGGAACATCACATAGCTACTGATCACGGACCCATGGTCCAAGGGGAACTAATCACGGTACATACGGGAGGTGTCCATGGCTATGGATGGTCTCCCGGAGGGGGTAGCTTCTCCCGGCAGGGTGCCGGAGCAGCTTCTCCAGGAAGCCCCGATCTTGAAGCGGCGGCGGTACAAAGGCGAGATCGCGGAAAAGAGATCGATCTTAGGGGTTTCCACCCCGAGGGATAAATATAGGCGGAGGGGGGGTGTCGAGGGGACCCACCAGACAGCCAGGAGGCCTCCTCGCGCGGCCTAGGGTGGGGCCGCGCCAGGGACCTTCCTGGTCTCCTGGTGGTGGCCCCCTCCGCTGCCTTGGTTATTCCAGAAGCTTGTGGAGTCCCTGTGGTGGCCCCCCTTCCCACCTTTGGTGTTTCCGGAAGCTTCCGTGTCGCTGGTTTTTTATCTGATTTTTCCGGATTTTTTGGAGCACTTTTAATGGCCGGAAAACCTGAAATACAAAAACAGCAGAAAATAGCAACTGGCAGCTGGGTGCACTGGGTTAATAGATTAGTCCAAATATGCTCAAAAGTGTATGAAATTTCAAGCAAATCTTGGCAACGTCACACAAAACATGCATGGAGCAAGCAGAAATTATAGATACGTTTGGGACGTATCAACATCCCCAAGCTTAATTCCTGCTCATCCTCGAGTAGGTAAATGATAACAAGCATAATTTCTGTGGTGACATGCCACACAACCATATAAGAACGTTGTAAGTAAAGCAATCAAAGCATGCAATTCAATTCAAGTCTTAACAAGCAAGAGTCTATAATAGCATTGACACAAGCAACAAAAGAACAAAAGGTGCAAGAGCTCTCTCTGTCCGTGGCTCGAATGTCTCCAGATGGTGTTTGCGTGCAAGCAGGGGACTGGGAAAAGAGAGAAAAAAGGTTGTTGAGAACAACTATCTACTAAAGTTTCAAACTTGGTCTCCTTCGGATTCTTATCTTGACTCGTCCCCAGACCACTAGCCAGGTACAAGTCAAACTGATCCACTCCCTTTCGATATTTTGAGAACTCATGCAATGGATGAGCGTGAGCAAGCAAGTTGACACCTAAAAAGGCGAAACAGAAAGAATTAGGTGGAGGAGGAAGACAAAAAGGGTGTGAAAGGCTCACATCAATGAGGACAATCATAGGCGAGAGAAGGCCATATGATATATATGATGTGAGGAGTAGGGATTGCCATGCAACGGATGCACATGTGAGCTAAAAGCTCTCCAAGGGAACTAGTGGGGGTGCATCTAACTTGCTTGCTCAAGAAGACCTAGAGCTCGTTTGAGGAGGCTCATCATTGGAATATACAAGCCAAGTTCTATAGTGTGAAGGTCCCCACATAGCTATATGCATGATGATGATCTCTATGGAGTACAAGGGATAGAGGATGAAGTACTAGTGTGGATCTCTCAAAAGGAATAGTAGTGTGCCCCCTTCTCTCTTTTTATTTTTCTTTTTCTCCTTTTTCTATTTTTTGTATTTTTTTTGGTGGCCTCAATGGCTCTTTCTATTTAACTCTCATTTGTCCTCTTTGGGATCTTTTGATTTTGTCCTCTGTGGGATCTTTTCCTCACTTTAGCGGCAACACTCTATATTTTACAAGAATATAGGAGATCTTTCACACTTTACAAAGTTACTCACATAAAGAAGATATAACTATCATGATGCAAAGGTATGACATGAAGATCAAGTCATGAGAGACGGATGTTGCATGGCAATGTATCTCGGAAAGGCTATGGAAATTCCTTGTAGTTAGGTATGGTGGCTGTTTTGAGGAAAGATATAAGGAGGCTTATGATGACAGAGAGTATCGTGCCAAGGGTTTGGATGCACCGGCGAAGTATGCGCCAACTCTCGAGATGAGAAAGGGCAATGCACGGTACCGAAGAGGCTAGAAAAAGTATAGGTGGGTGGAAGTGTCAACTTTCGAATACTCACATTAGCCCGAAGAACTCATGCACTTATTATCAGTAACTCTCAATCTAATCAGGAGGTTCACAAAGAGACGAGTACCCTGAGGAGGAGTGTATGGGGGTTTGGTTATCCTTGCGCATCCTCGACTCATGGTACGTGAGTGTACTCTAATATTCGAACCCTCCAGAGGTTAGTGATCCATCTAGTAGCTAGAGTTCTCAACAGGGGTTTTTGGTTTTCGAAAAACACACGGATTTCCCAAAATATGACATCTATCACTAATAGGCTCGAGGTCTTGACACCAAAAGTTCAAACATTACTCTAGTCAATACCTCAAAACTTTTGCAAGTTACTACTACAAAGAGAAATACAACTTCAACTACCTACTTCTAGTCAAGACACAAAACTCAATGCAACAGGAAAACTCTCTAACAAGATAAAACATGCAACCTATAGAAAGTTCAACCTAAAACAAAAGAAAAGCTCTAGAAAAACTAAAGCACTACAACTAAATAGAGCAGCAGCTAAGAAAAGAAAAAGAACAACTCATAGCTAAAAAAATAAGCATGCAAATCCTATGAGGAGTTCTAGTTCAAGCGGAGCATGTAATTCTCCCACACAAAAGAGTAAGATGGGGTCTAACTTGTTACTACAGCAAACAAAGCAAAAACAAACCTAAGAAAAGTAAAGAGCGAGACGCTCCAAGCATAGCACATAACGCATGAAGTGATAAAAATATAGTGCAGCGAGGGACGAACTGATAATTGTTGATGGAGAAGGGGATACACGGGGGCATCCCCAAGGTTAGACGCTTGATTATCCTTGAATATTTCTTGGGGATGCATGGGGGCATCCCCAAGCTTGAGCTTTTGACACTCCAAGATCTTCTTTCATCATCTTTCATCGCGCACTTGAAAACTCCCTTCATACATAACTCACTGTAGACTGATTAGAGAGGTTAGTACCCTACTAAAATAATTTTTCCTCTACTGGAAATAAAGATAAACTTGAAGAGCTATTGTTTCTCAAGATTGCCAAATGGTTTTTGCAAAGAAAAAGCAAGCTTAAGTTTTTCAAAAGTAGAGAGAGACAAAATGTGGCAGAATCTGTGAAAAACAGAATAGCAGATAGAAACGAATTTTTTAGGGGTACTTCTGCAACTCAAATAAAAAAACTCAGAACATACGCAAGTTTTTTAATTGTATAGATCACGCTGTGTAAAAATTTCAGCTCAAAAAGATGAACTGGGATTTTTGCATGATTTTTCTAGTCACGAGGACAGAATCTGTTTTCTGGACAGCATGTCACAACTTTTACTTCCCTTGTTGTATGAGGCTATAAAAGGCACAAAGCTTAAAAAAGTAGAGATACAATGATGTTGCTACAGTAGTAGAAATCATTAAGACCACTAAGAACAGAAAATAAAAAATAAAAACCTAAATTCGTTGCGGGCTGCCTCCCGAAAGAGCTTTTTTAAAGCCATTAGCTAGGCTTAATGATTATAGAAGATCAAGTCTTTTCAAGAGAATAACTAGCCCGTGTGACAGACTCAAAAGGTAACTTAATCTTTTTCCTAGGGAAATGTTCCATCCCTTTCTTGAGAGGGAATTGGAATTTTATAATCCTTTCTTTCATATCAATAACAGCACCAACTGTGCGAAGAAAAGGACGTCCCAAAATAATTGGACAAGAAGGATCACACTCAATGTCCATAATAGTGAAATCAACGGGAACATAATTGTCATTGACAATGATAATAACATCGTCGATCTTCCCCAAAGGTTTCTTAACGGAAGAATCAACAAGACGAACACCAAAAGAACAAGAATCAAAATATTTCAATTCAAGCATATCATACATTCTTTTGGGCATAACAGAGGTACTTGCTCCAACATCACAAAGATCATAACAAGAGAAGTTATTCAATTTGATTTTATCATAGGGTCCCAACCATCTTCTAGCTTCCTAGGTATGGAGGCTTCTAGTCTAAGCTTCTCCTCCCTAACTTTGATTAGAGCATTGGTGATATGCTCTGTGAAGGCAAGATTAAGTGTGCTAGTGTGGGGGTCTCTAGACATCTTGTGTAGGAAACCAATAACTTCAGGTAAAGTGCAGTTGTCAAAGTCTAGGTCACTACTATCTATCAAGGAGGTAGTGATATCATTTAGGCTCACTTGTTGGAAAGCCTCTATGTTCATAGAGGTTTCTTCATCTATGGTTGAGGTGGTAGCATCACCATTGATAGGTCCAGTGGGACTAGGGGTGTGATGGGTGTTAACAGTTTGAACATCCTCAACTACTTGGATAGTGGCTACTGTGTGGTAGGTAGGAAGGCTCTTAATTCTATCCTCTTCCTCCTTTTCTCTAGCCCATCTTTCTTTAAGTTTAGCCATCATCCTAATGTTTTCATTGATTTGTAGCTGGATAGCATTAATAGGAGTGACCTTACTCTCCTCAAGGGGAGAGGTTCTAATTTTTAACATCTCAACATCAAGGGCTAAGTTATCTACCTTCAAACAAATATTATCTAATTTAGCTAGTTTTTCTTCCACATTCTTGTTGAAGGCTTTTTGGGTAGTGATAAAGTCTCTAAGCATACTCTCTAGTTCAGAGGTGGAGTTTTTGGTGCTAGGATAAGTGTTGCTGTTCCCATAGTTGTTGGATGGGAAAGGTCTAGGATTGTTGCTACCAAAATTACTCCTATAAGCATTATTGTTGAAGTTGTTTCTAGAGATAAAGTTCACATCTATTTGTTCTTGAGCAACCTAAGAATTTAAAGTAACATCCTGAGGATCAATAGGAGCTTGCTTGGTAAGTAGAGACATGATAAGGTCAACCTTTTTATTTAGAGAGGAGATCTCCTCGACGGAATTTACCTTCTTACCAGTTGGAGATCTTTCGGTGTGCCACTGAGAGTAGTTCAGCATCATCTCATCAAGTAGCTTTGTGGCAGCACCAAGTGTGGTTGACATAAAAGTTCCTCCCGCGGCCGAATCTAACAGGTTCCGCGAGGTAAAGTTCAAGCCTGCATAAAAAGTCTGGATAACCATCCAGGTAGTCAGTCCATGTGTGGGGCAGTTCTTGACAAGAGATTTCATGCGTTCCCAAGCTTGGGCAATGTGTTCATTATCCAATTGCCTGAAATTCATAATGTTACTCCTCAATTGAATAATTTTAGCAGGGGGATAGTACTTTCCGATAAAAGCATCCTTACACTTATCCCAAGAATCTATGCTATTCTTAGGCAAGGATTGAAACCAGATTTTAGCTTCATCCCTCAAAGAGAAAGGAAAAAGCTTAAGCTTAACAATTTCACCATCTACTTCTTTGTACTTTTTCACATCACAAAGCTCAATAAAATTATTTAAGTGCTAAGCAGCATCATCTCTAGCACCAGAGAATTGATCTTTCATAACAAGGTTTAGCAAAGCAGGTTTAATCTCATAAGAAGGTGTTGAAGTAGCAGGTGGAGCAATAGGAGTGCAGATAAAGTCACTGTTGTTGTGACTAGTGAAGTCACACAACTTGGTGTTTTCATTGGAACCCATAGTAGCAGCAGGTATTTTTGGTATTTTTGATATGGGACACAAAAGTAAAAACTGAAAGGTAAACTAACAAGACTAAAAAGCAAAGATAAAAGATAGTGTGCAACTCCCCTATCTTGTAGACTGGAGTCCCCGGCAACGGCGCCAGAAATTGGCTTGATACGGTGAGTATAGTTCTCACTCCTCGTTGGTTACCCCAAGTGGAAGGTGAGATGTAGCGTAGCAGCAAATTTACCTTAGCGAAGACGCTAAGGTTGAGTATCGAACCAGTAGGACTCACAGAGATACAAGAAGGTGGTAAAGTGAACAATGGCGCCGTTCAGAACCTAGGGTTGCTAACTTCACCTGGACCTGCACACATATACAAATAACTTTTCTCCCAACGAGTACAGAGGAGTTGTCAATTCCTCCGACCTTGCTGTTTACAAAGGATTAACGCAAGAGATAATAATGATAGTGATAGCAACTGGAAAGTGAACTAAAGATGTAAACAGTAATGTGAAGATGGACCGGGGTCCCGTGATTTTCACTTGTGATGTCTCTCTCCCAAAAGACGATAAAAGTGCTAGCGAGGTAAAAAAATAACAGTTGCGCAATTGACAGGATTATGAAGGCACCGCAATACTAACTATGCTGCAAAGAAAGGAAGGGCTCAAAAGCAATGGGCAGTACGCCAAGGTAAGTAGACTGAAATCCATCTGCATCTACTACGAGTCATCCACCTTGAGATATCTATCCAGAACATCTCGTTGGTATTAAGTTGCGAATCCCACCCAAAGTGTAAATCCAAAGCAACAGACAACTGCATTAAAAGAACTTTGCGTAAAATAAACAATCCATGCATCCGGGGATACAAGCACCGTTGTTTTATCCCTGGTGGCAACATCACATCCCCTAGTCTCATGTTTCTGTCACTCAATCTAGACATCAAGAGGTTGAACCCACAATCAAGCATAACGCTCCCACTTGGAGTTGCAACAAATCACTTGGCCAAAGTAAAATATGGCAACGGAGAACATGCAAGAATTTACTCAAGAACAAAATATAAAAGAGAAGAACCAAATATATTACTCATTACAATCTGAACATAGTCTCATAATCCATCAGATCCCAACAAACTCAGCATATCAACGACAGAAAATTACAAAGGTGTCTCGATCATGTGAGGCGGCTCACGAGGTCACGAAAGTGCAGGCACAAAAAGGGGAGAGGAACATCACATAGCTACTGATCACGGACCCATGGTCCAAGGGGAACTACTCACGGTACATACGGGAGGTGTCCATGGATATGGAGGTCCAGGTGAAGTAAGCAACCTTGAGTTGTGAACGGCGCCATTGTTCACTTCACCACCTTCTTGTATCTGCTGGAGTCCTACTGGTTCGATATCTACCTTAGCATCTTCGCTAAGGGAAACTTGCTGCTGTCTACATCTCAAACTTCCTGCTGGTTCCTCCGTCTTCTACGTCTTCGTCCACTACAACTTCGCCGCCAGCGTCATCTCGTCGCCCCTGTCTACACCACCTGCTACTCCACTCCGACAACCGCGGACAGCATCGGCATCTCTCCCTTGCCGCTCTGCGTATCGCAACAGTCGTGGAGTCCTCCTCTGCTAGTCCCTCTGACATGGAGACAAGTTTATGATGGTCCCTGCCCCTCGCACGCCTGGTACTGGAAACACCGGGAGTGCCTTCATCCCCGACGCGTTCCCGAGTCTGGCAAACTCGGATCGGCGCTTCATCTTCATCGGCCTCGACAACGTCTTCTACGGCATCGACCCCTCTGCGACTGCCTTGACTGCGTCACCGATGAGTTCTTCTTTGCGTACTCGGTTTTGGCAAAACCGGAGTATGCCTTCGTCCCTGAGGTGTGCCTAGTTCTGGCAAAACTATGGCCGCACCTCGTCCTCGACGACTCGGACTGCATCGGCTCCGGCATCGACTCCTTTATTGACACCTGCCTTGACGCGTCTCCGTCATCCTCCTCGCGCACTATGCGCATGCGGCTTCATGTGCGGCTTCCTCGACACCGGCAGGACATCGACCACGGCGACCCCTCGCACGGCTACCCCGACCTCGGCTCCGCCCCACGCTCTCGGCTCCCTCGACATCGGCACAAGGGCTACCACCTCGCCTGAGCACTCATCGGCTTCCTCTACAGTCCAAGCTTCGCGCCGCGACACCGTCCACGACACTCCCGCTCGGACTGCGGGGGAGTGTCAGCCTTCTGGGGTCCACTTCGATTTATCTCCAGTCTGACCGTCCACGACGTTCCAGTTGTTCACGACGCTACCGCTACGACTGCGGGGGAGTGTTAGAGATATATTCCGTGTACGTATAAACGGATAGTCTAGGATAGAGATAGGACTCTCGTGTCTTGTCTTGCACTTCAAGATAACCCCTTGTACGCCTATATATACTCGCCCATAAGGCTCAATACAACATCCATTGACTCCGCCAAACCCCTCTATCATCCTACAATACCGTTAGACTATATCAGATCTGTTTTATCATGTATCATTTTGTATCGAATTTTCGTTTTGCGACGAGCCACATACTGATTATACGGGTTATTTATGATACATCTAAAAAGAGTTACAGGTTGAAAGGGTGTACGGGATGATGGGGCTGCCCTTCATTGGATGTTAATGGGCTGAGCGCCCCACCCCTTGGAATTCAGGGGGGCAGTTATGATTAGGAAATAAAGGAGTCCGTAAGTTTATGTAAATTGTGTGTAAGTGTAGCATTTTTGGTTTCAAAAATATAGGATCTGAGCACACATGGCGAGCGCTTGAACCGGCGTTCCTAGTCAAAATCCTTGAAGACTCCGTGTTTGCAAAGATTAAATTATTCTGCATGGCTTCCGTGCTCCTCTGAAAATTTGCCAGGCAAGTTCACAAACTAAAACTGCAGGTCAGGTCAATGATTGTAAGCGTAAGTACTCTCTACGATCTTATCTCAAATCAAACTTTGTAAAAATTAATATTTTTTTTAAATATGTACATTTACAATATAATATAAAAATTAAATTCATGATGCATCTAATAAAATTGATTTTGTATTTTGAATGTTGATATTTTTTCTATAAATTTTATTAAACTTTAGAAAAATGTATAGATAACCCCCACAAGTATCACTTAAGGGGCACATAACCCCCCCCCCCCCCCACCTCGAAAACCAGAGATTTAACCCCCTCAACTATGAAAAACCAGACAGATTACCCCCTAACTGGGTTCTCATGGCTGTTTTGCCCACGGTAGTGAACTTTGCACACAAAATTCAGACTTGCACACCAAATTCAGACTTTGCACACAAAATTCAGACTTTGCACACAATATCCAAACATTCAGATTTGCACACAAAATTCAGACTTTGCACATAATATTCAGACATTCAGACTTTCACACAAAATTCAGACTTTGCAAGAACTATTTGCACAGAAAATTCAGAAATATGCAGCAACTATATGAGGATTTGCACCGAAAATTCAGAAATATGCAGCAGCTATATGAGGATGTGCGCACAAAATTCAGAAATTTGAAGGAACCATATATTCAACAAATTTCATAACATGAAATCCATCCTGGTCACTTCTAAAGGTCTTTGACATAGAAAAGAAAACATCCACAAAATACTACTGGTAACTTGATGTTGCACATCAACAAAAGCGCACACTTAACCTGATGTTACACATCAAGGACATGAGCATTTTCCATTAACAAGCAACCTGGGCATTCACCTTTCTCCACAAGAACAAACAGGAACCCTAGATGATTTCAAAATCCCCCAAAAAATACATAAACCCCAACCAAAATAGAGAAGAGGGATTCAAATCGGTCTAAAAGTTTGTAAATTCGATGCTACTGACCGAAGTGTCGCGCCGGAGTCAGGAGCTCAGTTCATGCCTCCAGAGCTCGTCGCCGCCGTTGGACAGGAGGGGATCGCGGCGGAGAGGAAGGAGGCGAAGCGGCAGGGTCGAATGGGGCGGCTGGGTCGAACCGACTAGAGGGGTTAGTTAGACTGCAAACAGGCGACGTGGTCGTTCGATGGGCTGGCCCCACGCGCCACGTGGGCAAAACAGCCGTGAGAACCCAGTTAGGGAGTAATCTGTCTAGTTTTTCATAGTTGAGGGGGTTAAATCTCTGGTTTTCAAGGTGGGGGGGGGGGGGGGGGGTTTATGTGCCCCTTAAGTGATACTTGTGGGGGTTATCTATACATTTTTCTAAATTTTATAAAGTTTAAATTTAAAAAAATCTTGTATGCGAAGTAAAAAAGATTGAAGAGAATAAAATTAACGGCGACACTTGGTTTAAAATTCGAAAAATGTTTGTATAGTAGTACTGCAAGTTGAACTGTTTGACAGAAAAAAAGATCTTTCGGGATTAGCCAGTCGTAATCGTACTGCGATAACCACATCAATATCCTACTAGCAAGTAGGGTTGTTTAGTCAGACGGGGCACACTAGAGACGAGAGACTTTGACCTCATGCTCATGGCTCCGTTCTTCGTGGAAATACAGCTTCAGCCTTCAGGGTCAGAGTCAGAGGCTCCGGCAGATTAGGTGCGAAATCCCTGGATGCATCGGCGATAGCATGCCAATCAACCAGCCATGAGCGTCCTTCATCATCTCCTCTTCTTAGCTCTTCACGCCCTTCCCCTCGCATCTCCGGCCGTCGACCAACAGATCACATTCGATGGCTTCGCCGGCGCGAACCTGTCGCTCGACGGCACGGCCGTGGTCACCACAGACGGCCTCCTCATGCTCACCAACGGCACGACTCAGCTAAAAGGCCACGCCTTCTACCCTTCCCCTGTGCGGTTCCACGAGGCCGCCCACGGCAACGCCTCCCCGCGCTCCTTCTCGACGGCCTTCGTGTTCGGCATCGCCAGCGAGTACGAGGACCTCAGCAGCCCCGGCCTGGCCTTCGTCGTCTCCAAGAGCAACAACTTCTCCACGGCGCTGCAGAGCCAGTACATGGGCCTTGCCAACGCGGCCAACAACGGCAACGCCAGCAACCACTTCCTGGCCGTCGAGCTGGACACCGTCTTCAACGCCGAGTTCGGGGACATGAGCGGCAACCACGTCGGGATCGACGTCGACGGCCTCTCGTCCCTCGTCGCCGACAACGCGGGCTACTACGAGGACGGCACGGGCGCGTTCAGGAACATGAGCCTGCTGAACCGCACGGCTGCGCAGGTGTGGGTGGACTTCGACGCGCGCACCTCTGTGCTCAGCGTCACCATGGCACCCCTAGAACTGCCCAAGCCCAAGAAGTCTCTGCTCTCCACCGCCGTGAACCTCTCTTCGGTGACCCAGGACAACGCCTACGTTGGCTTCTCGTCATCCACCGGCGTCGTGTCGAGCCGCCACTACGTGCTGGCATGGAGCTTCAAGATGGATGGGGGACAAGCCCCGCCTCTGAACACACAGAAGCTGCCGGCCCTGCCATTTATGATCCCCAACCCCAAGCGCCGGTCGAAGACGCTGCGTATCTTATTGCCGATAGCATCGGCCGCGTTGGTGTTAGCGTTAGCCATCACCGTCGTCGTGGTTGACCGGAGGCGGCGCAAGTATGCGGAGGTTAAAGAGGACTGGGAGACTGAGTACCGCCCGCACCGTTTCTCATACAAGGATCTGTTCCACGCCACCAAGGGGTTCTCCGACGAGCGGCTGCTCGGCGTCGGCGGGTTCGGGAGGGTGTACAAGGGAGTGCTTCGCATGTCCGGGACGGAGGTCGCGGTGAAGAAGGTGTCGCACGAATCCAGGAAAGGAGTGAGGGAGTTCATCTCCGAGGTGGTGAGCATCGGCAAGATCCGGCACCGGAGCCTCGTCCATCTACTCGGATACTGCCGCCGGAGGCGCGAGCTGCTGCTGGTCTACGACCACATGCCGAACGGCAGCCTCGACAAGTTCCTGTACGACCACAGCACGGTGGTTCTGAGTTGGAGGCAAAGGGTGGGGATCATCCACGACGTCGCGTCCAGCGTGCTGTACCTCCACGAGGAATGGGAGCAGGTGGTTCTGCACCGCGACATCAAGGCCAGCAACGTGCTTCTGGACGCCGACATGAACGGCCGGCTGGGCGATTTCGGGCTCGCGAGGCTCTACGATCACGGCACCGACCCGCACACCACGCACGTCGTCGGCACCATGGGATACCTGGCCCCGGAGCTCGGGCACACCGGCAAGGCGTCCAAGGCGTCCGACATCTTCGCCTTCGGCGTGTTCATGCTGGAGGTCGCGTGCGGGCGGCGGCCCATCTCCCAGGACGAGCACGGCAATCACCTCCTGCTGGCGGACCGGGTGATGGAGCACTGCCGCGAAGGAACCATCGCCGACGCCGTGGACCCGCGGCTCCGAGGCGACTTCCCCGTGGAAGAAGCGAGCCTCGTTCTGAAGCTGTGCTTGCTGTGCTCGCACCCTCTGCCCGGCGCGCGCCCGGGAATTCGGCAGATCATGCAGTTCCTGGACGGTAGGACGCCGCTTCCGGAGGTGTCGGTAGAGCACCTGAGTGTCAACATGCAAACGCTAATAATGCAGCAAAACCAGGTGGTTTACTCGCATTCTTTGCCATCAACGGTAGCTGGTAATATCTCTGATATTCCTGGAGCGAGGGAGTAATAAACACAAGAATATACGTTTTCAAGTGGCTAATGATGGAGGCCGGCAGACCGGCCAAAGCTTACGTGCCGGTCCGTCGGGTCCACTTGTGCTCATTTTTTCGTTTTTGCTGCATTTGACATATGATAAATGTTGCAACCATAGTATAAAATGTTACTATCTGTACTACTATTATACTAATATTATTATATTGATCTATATTACTTTTTTCTAAACGGATGTATTTAATAGTATTTTAGTGCTAAGCGCATTTATTTGGTAGCATGATATGAAAAAGTTACTAATGATTTTTGCTACAACAAAAAAGATGAAGTGTGATCGGTGATGATGGGTCCCGAATTTTGTTGCAACCATTATAAAAAAAGCTACAAACGTAGATTAAATTTGCTGCAACGAATTGATGGGAAATAAGGTACGCAATTTTTTATTAAATTTTTCGTTGCAACAGTGAAAAAAAAATGCACACAATAATTTTTTGTTGCATCCATGTACCAAAAAAGTTGCAATCGATAGTAAAAAATGCTACCGCCAGCGATTAAAATTTGTTACCATAATTTTTTTTTCTGCAAACAACACCAAAAATAAAAAATGTTGCATCCATATACCGAAAATGTTGCAAATGTATCGCAAATGTTGCAAAGGTACCGCAAATGTTGCAGTCAAAACGAAGGGGTACGCGTAAATCTGAACCGTTAAATCGCGGAAATCGGACGGCTGCGGTCTGACGGGCGCCTATCACTGGCCTTTTCACATTGTTTATTAGCTCTAAAGTCTAGGTGACTGTCGTTTTTCAAGTGTACATTCTACATTCGGTAGCTCATGGGAGGAAACTTGACTCTAAATTGATTCTTCTCCAACGTGGCCGAAGTTTCTACAGTATGTTTTTCAGAGCGGGGGAGACGTTTGGAAAAGGAGGAGAACAAACGTCGACTCTGTAGTCTGAAAACCGGCGAGATAGCGAATGATATTGACGACTGGAATGCAGACATGGTATTGTCGACTGCTTACGTGAATTTCGGCCCCAGCTACTGATATTTCTGCACTACTCCTTGGGAGTTAGTACTTCATGATTGTGAAATGCAATGGACAACGATTTTCATAGCTTCCAAATGCCATGTTTGTCAAGTCTACTGAATTATTGTCAGCATTCGGCGTGTCCACCGCTCGGGGAGCGATCGGACGGCGAAAAGGCTTGGGGCGACCGCCTCCTCAGCCGCGGCCCCAAAGCCGGCCCCGAACAAAACGGTGAATTCACCCAGTTTCGAAAACCTGTCTTTCCGCTTCAAAAAATTGCAAGGCTCGGCGATCAAACATGCCGCATGAGGCGTGATCTACGAGGGGAAAAAAAGTAGGCCCATAGGTGCCTCAAAGGGGGCCGTCAAGGTCGACAACAGACGCCATTGGCTCGCCGAGTTCTTCGGCCGGCGTGGACGGCGTGTCTGGAGTGGACGGCGTGCTCCTGGGCGACGTTGCCGCAGTCGGCGTAGGCGAGGCAGTGGGCGGCGCGGCCGGCGTGATCACAGGCGACGCCATGTGAGCCAAGATCTTGGCACGCTCGGAGACGAACCACTCCCTGACCGACGCGTCCATCGCCGCCAAGTCCATCGTAGCCAGAAACGTGAGGTCGGTGTTCCTCTTCTTTGCGGCGGAACTCGTCCTGAGGAGGTCGAGCTTGGCGTCTTGCTTTGTCAGCAACTCGGACGACCTCGCCTGGGCCTTCTCGTCCCTGATTGCGGCGTTGCTTGCGACATCGGTGATGCACTTCTCGATGGCCGACTACAGTCGCTCGGCAGCCGGCGCCGCGGCCTTCGTCGTCTTCGCCTTCTTGTTTCCCTCGGAAGGTCGGCCCTCGGACGCCGCCGGTGGCGGGGCGTCTGGGTTGTAGACGTCATTCTTCGTCTTCGAGAGCTGGAGGCGGCACTCTTTTCATTTTTCGCACCACTCGAGCCGGGTGAAGACGTGGATGAACTTGAACTCGCCGCCATTATCTTGTCGAAACATGCTGAACATGCGCGCGATCTGGCACGGCGAGGTCAGGACAGACGAGTTCAGGCGAGTTCAAGACGAGAGCATACCTTTTGGTCGTTGCTTGCGCCCACTAGTAGAAAAAATCCCATTTATCCCGGTCCAAAGGCCCATTTGTCCCGGTTCCAGAACCGGGACTAAAGGGTCGTTACTAATGCCAAAACCTTTAGTCCCGGTTGGGCCACGAACCGGGACAGACGGACCTTCACGTGGCCGCCGTGGCTTGCCCAGGCGGGAGGGCCTTTTGTCCCGGTTGGTGCCACCAACCGGGACGGGTAGTTTTTTTTAAATGGTTGGAGAAGACCTTGTCCCAATCTTTTATATTCTTCCGAATCACTATCCGTTTCCAATTTTTTATTCTTAAGGAGCCACCATCACGTTCACTTTCAGTGGAGTAGTCAGTCTTGAAGAGTTCTTCCCATGGCCGCCGGCATCCACAAGTGTAAGCTCGCCTCTAGAAGGCATCCATCTAGGCACAAATTTTTTCGGAATTTTCTATTGAAAACATATGAGTAAAATACTTAGTAATGCGGTATAGTTAATCTTAGGGCAAAAGATTTCTGAAAATGATGAAGTAGTGACAGAACAGTAAAAAAGCTCACCAAGATATACTTTGATACATATACCGGCAACAACTCGAGAACAAATGAAACATATGGAGTATAAGATTTGCTTGCAAAGCCAGTTACATCTTCAAGAAAGGAGATGTAATCATCTTGTTCATCCATAGTTAGCTCCTCAACCCCACCATTATAGAAAGCATTATCAAATATCTTGCGTACATCCATCGGAGCATAGAGATAAACTGGCAATTATAACAAAGTTGTCAACTTGGGAAGCAAATAAATAAGGAAAGAAAACAAGTAAAATTTGGTTAAGAAACTCACGTTGAGATAGAACCAGCTTCTTGTCGTCCACTAGCATCCAAATATCCTTATTTTTAAATACATCTCGGCGAGGTCCAAGATCAAAGGTTATTTGCATACCCTCTTGTAATGCATATGCCTGGCACAATGCATGTCAATTTGGACAAGCAAAATAAGTGCACCAACATTTATTAGTGACATCAATGCTCAAAGTTATACGATGTTTCGTCGTCTTTAGTTTGACTTCCTTTGTTTCATTCTCTTGCCAATCATTGAATTTAACAAAGTTGATTATAAAGAAATTACACGTCAAAACAAAATTTAAGTGCGAAGCATGCTTAAATAAGAAGGATGATGTCGACGCAGAAGTTGTATATATATACCGTTATTTTTATGAAGTCACGCCTAAGTGTGAGGGAGAAATATCTTTCTTCATCCCCATCCAACTTTGGATACCTGTTGTCGCACCGACCCGAGTTATCATCACAATAGGGGCACTGGACGAGTTGTTCATCGTCAGCCATTTTCTGTGTTCATATACAAAGATTAGTTCGGTGTCGTCGTCGGCGTCGTCTTGATCCAAATGGCGAGATGGGAACGACGACTGGAAAGCGGGGGATTATATACCAAGAGAATAGGTCCCAGTTGGTTCAAAGTTAATACACACACAAAATTATGAACTCGAATAAAAATGCAGCAATAATATTTTAAAACAAGATTGCATAGTGCCTCATAAGTAATACAACGGTAAACAACATGACTAATACAGTAAACAACGTCGGGTGCGGTGGAAGGTGGCCACCCAAAGAGAAGGAACCACCACGAACTCGTAGCTCGGATGAGATCCCTGAAGAACCTTCCAGGTCCTCCATGACCCGACGTCCAACGCCACCAAGTAGCGACGGACGTGGTCGTCCTCCTCCCTGACACGTCGGCGTATAATCCACTCGGGGGCCGGCTGTCTCCGCACCGACTGTGGCCCACGCGACCGTCACCAAAGAAGATCTGGGTCGACGACAGGACCCGGATTCCTCACTAAGCGGCGCGCCTCGGAGATCACCTCCCAGTGCCAGCCCGGGGGAGCCCAGTCCCCAACATCGCCCATCCCATCAAACGGGTGCTCTCCGACGCGGCGACGACGGGGATGCGGGCCAGGCATCGTTGCCGATAACTTATTTAATATATGCAAAATTTTATTAACATGAACGAGTGAAAAAATTATACTAGCTAACTAACAAATTAACAAAATAAGACAAAAATACTTAGCGAATACGCCAAGGCTGTCTATCTATCTATATATACTATCCAATTATCTATATCTATTATACAAAGTATTATACACATCTATCTATCTATTAAATAAAATTTTGTCTTACAAAGTATTTTTGTCTTACAAATTATATATCTATCTATCTATCTATCTAGCTATCTATCTATATCTATTATACACAGATTCTACTCTATCAATTATATATATATATATTTATTATTAGCTATATATATTTATATTTAATTATATATATATATATATCTATTTATCTATCGATTTTACACAGATTCTACTGCATGCTCTATATATCTATCTATTTATCTATCTATCGATTTTGCACAGATTCTACTGCATGCTCTATCTATCTATCTAGCTATATGTACTGCACAAGATCTCGCGACTCACCAGTGGGCGAGAGGCGCCGGCGACGTAGATCAAGGAGCGGGGCGTGGTCGGCGTTGTGGAGGAATGTGGGGGCGGCGGCGTCGGTGGAGAGGAGAAAGGGGCCGGCCGGGCGCGCGCGCGGGGCGACGACGGCGTTGGTGGAGGAAACGGGGTGGCGGAGGAAGGGTGTGGCGGCGTCGGTGGAGGAACGGAGCGGCGAAGTCGTCGGCGACGGCCGGGGCGAAATCCGGCAGCCTGACGGCGTCGGTGTCGGCGTCGGCGTCGTCTTGAGCTGCTAGCCTGCAAATGGCGAGATGGGAACGGCGGGCTCGAAGGCGAGGGATTATATACCCAGAGCATTGGTCCCGGTTGGTGGCATCAACCGGTACTAAAGGTGTGCATTGGTACCGGTTGATACCAAGAACCTGGACCAATGTTCCTTTTTCAGCAGCCGAAAGGGCGGGAAACAGAGACCATTAGTACCGGTTCGTGGCACCAACCGGAACTAAAGGGGTGCATTGGTACCGGTTTGTTGTTGGGATACGGGGCAGAAAACACAAATTTTTCATACCTACGGTACCCGAACCCAAGATCTATGCTATGGCGATGTAAAGTAACGGAGGGAATCGGTGTTCATACCTTTGAAGACCGAAAGAGGAAAACGTTCTTGCGAACGTGGCTGGCATAGAATCGGAAATACGACCTCCCTGTCGTGTAGAAGACCACCACCGGCGAGGATGACTCCCGGTAAACCTCCAACGATGAAGTAGCACCACAGGTGTAGTGCCTCGAAGAGATTATACACGTATGGTACAATCGATGTTCCTCCCGGGCCCCGAACCAGGCGAGCAGCGGAAGAAAGACGGCTACGGATCCCGACTCCGGCAGAACGACGGCCTGCCTTATGGTGGAGAACTCCAATCCAGGTGCAGACTCCAAATAAGGGGAGTCCACTTCCGGGAAGGAGGAGGAAGAAGGAGATATTGGTGTGTTGGAAAAAGAGGGATCTACCCCTCCTTATATAGGCCAAGGGGGGGGGGGGGTGCTATCCTCCTCCCCTCCCCCATGTGGGACTAAACGCCCAAGGGGAGGGGAGTGCGCCGACCAGGGGGTGGTGGGCCCCACCCTTGGCGCCAAGCCCAAGGGGGGAGACCCCTCCTCCCTTAATGGGCCCCATGGGCCCATATAGCCTTTTCCCATTTTTTTAATTTATTTAATATGTTTTAAATATTTAATTCAGATAATTAAATAATAAAATATTATTAAAACAATTAAACTTTATTTTGAACTATTCAAAACGCCCGGAAACCATTCCGTCCTCCTCCGGAACTATTCCGGTGATTCCTTCTATTTCACCAGATTCATCCCGTAACTGTCCTATGCATCGATTGCCCTTAAGTGTAACACCCTAACGGTCCGGGAAACAACAGACATGGTCGAGACTCTTCTCATTGACCAATGCCTAGTCAGTTGGACCTGGTTACAATCCTTGACAGCCCCTGCGCTTCCATCGAATGAACTTCGATCGCTTTTGGAAACCGTTAACGATACGACGTAATCCCTTTGTTCTTCGGTACTTTGTTTGTCCGAGGTTTGATCGTCGGTATCCTACATACCGTGTTCACATCTCGTTCACAACAAACAACTTCTCTCGTCCATGATCATTGCATCTCTTGTGACCTAGTCACGTCCTTGCAAGGTGTTGATGCAATATCACTCAGTGGGCCCAGAGTACCTGTCCTGTCACAAGGACTGACAAATCCCGCTCTGATCTATTAACATACTCATCAACCATCTATTTCGGAATACCCAAAGTGCACCGTTATAGCCAGCATATTTCAGTCAGGCGGTGGGATACAAATCAAAGTCTCCTCATAGATGACAATTACGTATGATCATTACGGTCTAAGGACTAAGCCATACATTACAAAGTCATAGCAACGCTGAACTATGTGACTCGATCACATTGCAATACTTTAGGTGGGTGTACGTCCATCACATCATTCCCCTTAACGATATGACCTCATTGTCAATGGACTTAAGTGTCGCCATGATCAGGAAAGCTTGATCAATCAATTGCCCAATGAGATAGTTTACCCGAGTTAAACTACGGACCATGTTTTATACTACACCTGTATTAGTATTTCCAAGTAATACAGTTATAGCACAGTATAAAACGTATTATGAACAAAACGGATATGTGACAAATATCTTTATTAATTTGTCTCTAGGGAACATATCCAACACCCACTTGCACTAGATTACAAATTACACTAGTTTACATCAGGTATGTATCTAACACCAATGGTCTCTCGGTGTTCTTCAAACTTTCCCTGTGGAAGAGGTTTAGTCATCGGGTCTGCTGCGTTCAGATCCGTATGTATCTTGTGAATCCTAGTGTGTCCATCCCTGACGTAGTCTCGCGTCACATGGAACTTTCGGAGGATGTGCTTGGCTGTAGAGCGAGTTCTTGGCTCTTTCGCGTTAGCAATGGCACCCATGTTGTCACAGAAGATTCCCACGGGGTCAGTGCAGCTAGGAAAGACGCAAAGCTCGATCACGAACTTCTTCAGCCACAGCGCCTTGTTTGACGCTTCGCAAGCGGCAATATACTCCGACTCCATTGTAGATTGGGCGACTACTGACTGTGAAGGGTTCGTTGCATAGAAAACAAAAATTTTCCTACGGTTGTAACAACCAAGATCACATCTAGAAGATCACTTGTAACGGTTTGAGAAGGACTCACCCTCGAAGACCAAAAGCTTTAACGAGAACTATTCTCGTGGGTGATGTAGTCGAACACTCGCCGACCTCAAGGTCGTGATGAAGACTTGACGCCACGAACGGGCAGCGTCTCCGTAGTCGGTCACACGTACAGATCAGTGACGACCTCCGCCCCTTGCTCCAGTTGGGTAGCGGAAGTAGTGGATCCTCGGGAACTCCAGCAGCACTACAACATAGTGGTGGTGGTGGTAGAGAAGATATTGAGCAGGGCTTCGCCTAAGCACCGTACTCGTGAAACTGGATCAGCTAGCAAGGGGAGGAAGATGCCAACCAAAGGGCATATGAGAGATGGAGGAATGAGTGAGATGTGTGAGGACCTCCACCCATCTATATATAGGAGGAGGGGGAGGCAGCCCCCAAGGGGTAGCACGCCCCAAGAGGTGCCCCCACCTCTCCCCTCATCATGTGGGTGGACTCTCCACTCACAAAAACAAAGGGTCACACATTATTCCCATAATTTCCATAAATCTCCACTCAAAATTCCAAGAGTTTTATCACATTAAAACACTTTTAATTATCTTGTTTAATGTCACTCAAATTAATGAACACTTCATTCAATGAGTACTTCATTGATGAACACTTCATTCAATGAACACATTAACAATTATCCCCTTGCACTATTTTGATATACCGAAACTATTCCAGCAGTTTTATCAAAAACAGTCCATATGCTGTCCAGTATATTCTCCGGCGTTCCGTATCCACTCAAACGCGTCAACGAATCCTTAAGTGTGTCACCCTACGGTTCGTGAATAAAATGGACATGACTGAGACTCTTCTCCGATCAATAATCATCAGAGGGATCTGGAGATCCATGATGACTCCCACTTACTCAACGATGAACTAGTGATCGTGTGAACCATTACTCCGTAACCAATTCCTTTTGTCTCGCGATATTTTACTTGTCCGAGATCCGATCATTTGGTATCATCCATACCTAGTTCGATCTCGTTACCGACAAGTACTCTTTACTCGTTCCGTGATATAACATCCTCGTGAGCCAGTCACGTGCTTGCAAGCGATGTCAATGTGATATCACCGAGAGGGCCCAGAGTATATCTCTCCGTCATCTGGATGGACAAATCCCACTCTTGATCCATGAGCCTCAACTAACACTTTCCAAGTACCCAACGACACCTTTATAATCACCCTGTTACGGTGTGACGTTTGATGGAATCAAAGTACTCTTCCGGTGTCAGTGATTGACGTGATCTCATGGTCTAAGGATTAGAGTTACTTCGTGAAAGTTTGATACAGCAATAGAAACTTGATGACATGATCGTATTGCTATAACTACTGTGGGTGTATGTTCATCACATCATTCTCCAATGACATGACCTTGTTATTAACAACATCCAATGTTCATGACCAGGAAACCTTGATCATCCGTTAATCAACAAGCTAGTATAAAGAGAGGCATTACTAGGAACCTTTTCTTTGTTTATTAAACACACATGTATTAACGTTTCCGGTTAACACAACTATAGCATGAAAATAAACATTTATCATAAACATGGAATAAGATAATAACCACTTTATTATTGCCTCTCGGGCATATTCCCTTCAGTCTCCCACTTGCACTAGAGTCAATAATCTAGTTTGGTACTTGCGCATCCAACACCTATGGCATTCAGGTGTTATCCATATGCATTGCTAGTGGTAAACCTAATATCCAGATCTGACACTTCAGGTCCGTGTGTATTTGCATTTCTTTGCGTCTCTACGCATCACTCATTCACCAATGAGATGGCATTGCATAAATTTGGTCCTCCGGTGAGACCTTAGTCCCTTGAGCTCAAAACATGTTGAAACTATTGTCGTACAATAGATCTTCATAGTATTAGCTCGCTTGGAACTACACCTAGTTTGTCAAACAAACTTCTTGACACAAATGCCCTCCTTTGCTGCTGCTAGAGCAGTCATATACTTAGCCTTTCCTTGTAGTATTCGTTATAATGTCTTAACTTTGGAACTCATCCAAATCCATTTGGAACTATTCCAAATCTATCATGGAACTTTCTTCCATTACATTTTGCCACCTTAACATACCGCCAAAATTGAGATAAATTTAGATTGTATCTTGCGACAAAACTAGTATCAATGTAACACTTTACAATGAACTATTGTCCAACATACATAATATATATTCTTAGTCCTTCCAAAGCACGTAAGGATATCTTTGCTATTGTCCAATGATCATCTTATGAATCATTCTGGTATATGCTCATAACATTTAGAGCATAGGACATTCTGGAATTGTACATATCATGGTGTACATGATTGATCAAATCATTCATGTGATTTTACTCACCAAGTGTCAAAACACTTGAATCTCGCTTCAACCTTTTCCATGCGGCAAGAACCTTTCTCGTCGTTTCCATATTGAACTTATTCAATATTTCATATATGTACTTCGGCCCAACCATATTAGCACCTCAATCTATCTATATAGACCATATTAGCCCAATATACTGGTTTTGCCCAAATCTTCCATTAAAATCAAATTTTCAATGAAACTTCACCGGTGTCAATAAAAGATACATCATTTCCAATCAACAATATGTCTTCTACATAATGTATTAGAAATATGTCTCAGCGCTCCCACTTAATTTCTTGCAAAAGCAAGCATCTTCACCGTCTCTGATGAAACTAAACGTTTTAACAATTTCATCATGATGAAGATTCCAACTCCGCGAATGCTTATTTCAACCATTGAAATTTGCATGCTATTTTAGCATCCTTTGAATTAACAGAATCCTTTGGACCGTGTCCTGTACACGTCCTAGGTAACCATTCTATTAGAAGAACGTTGTTCCGTTTGTTCAACTACCATATACAAAAATTAGCATATGTAGTGGTTGCTACAATAATCCGTCCAGACTAAATATCGTTATGAAAGATCAAATCTTGTCATAGCCAACTCTTTGAACATAATCGTAAACCATTTTAACGATATGTCGAATATTTCATAGATGTGAGAACATCCACGTCTGTTTCTTTATAGATCCAAACACGGTATCTAGAGGGTCTTCCAAGTTCAGAAACTTGGTTTCTCGTGTATGGAACTATCACGGATTTTATAGCTCCTAGCCATTTTGACGGAGTCAGGGCCCATCATCGCTTCTTTGCATGTAGTCGGTCCATTATTATCAAATAACAATGATTCAATCTCAAATCTTACTATTTGATCGATTACCCGAACTACGCAGTTCAATAGGAACTTAGATCACCGTGACCACAACCTTTGGGACACGGGAGCCAAGAGCATTGCGGCCGCTTCCGGGACACTTTCCGGCGCTGCGCCACTTAGCACATAAAGCTTAGGTTCAACAACCTAATCGAAGTTCTACTGTCCTCCCAGTTAACTTTTCGCAAAAAATTCCTTCTCAAGAAACTTGATGCACTTAGCCACAAAACACTTTTGTCTTTAGTGTTATGGAGGAATACCCAACGGTTACTTTGGGATAACTTACAAAGACGCATTTTATCCGACTTTGGTTGTAAACATTTTACATATGCCTTGCATACCAAAATTTAAGAAAAGACAAATTGGATTTTATCCCATTCCATAACTTATATGGTGTCATTTCAACGGATCTCGATGGCGCTCTTTTCAATGAAAAGCGGTAGTCTCTAAAGCTTAATCCTTAAAATATAATGGCAATTTTTATAAATAACACCTTTGATCCTTACCATGTCAAACAAGGTTTGATTACATCTCTCGAACACTCCATACTCCTATGGTGTTTCGGGAAATGCAAGTTTTGGAACGATTCCTAAACTCTCAGGCATTTGCTAAACTTTTAACTCAAAAATCTTCTTTTATGATCCAATCATAAACTCTTATTTTCTCGTTACAATGATTTTCACTTCATCTTGAAATTTATTTGAACATTTTCAAACATTTCATACTTCTTCCTTATCAAGTAAATATACACATATATCCACTCAAATCCTTGGTTAAAGTATATGAAGTTATAAGACCCACCACACACGGCTACACATAATGAACTATACACATCAACATGTATAATGTCCAATAAGTTAGTCGTCCGTCCTTCTTTGGCCTATGAACGGAGTTTCAATCATTTCTAGGAAATTCTTACAAGCGTCAGTTGATTCAAAATCAAAAGACTCCAAAATTCCACCAACATGGAGTTTCTTCATGTTATCTTTCCAATATGATTTAAACGGTGTTTCAATCATCTCTAGAAATTTCTCACAACCGTCAATTGATTCAAAATCAAAAGACTCCAAAATTCCATCACCATGGAGTTTCTTCATGTGTTTCTTTCCAATATGATTCAAACGGTGGTGTCACTCATAAGTGATCTTATAATCATTTGTCTTGCGACATGTTTAGCATCAGTTATTATGGATGTGATTTCTCCAACAAGATTTATAGAGTTCATCCATCTTCTATGAATATGGTGATAATTTGAACAACTATTGTTCGTATAACACCAGAACAGAATAACAATTATTCAAATAAATCTTGAAGGCTAGGTTTAATTCCAACGATAAACACAATAACACTTTATTTTGTTTTTGATGAGAATCATCCCATATTCATTTGCTAGTTACTCAGGCCATTGCAACTCTTGTATTGCGTTGTTCCGTATGACACTTCATACCAACCAATCAGTATCCAATACACAAGAATCACATTGTTTAACAAGCAATGAATATACCCATAACATGTATATCATCTATATACCCGAGCTGGACATTTCCAGTCTTTTCCTTTTTCTTTTTGCCAAAATATTTTTTCAGATCCTCTTTCAGCAATTCCTTTCCTTTTTAGAAGAATTTATCAACATCACTTGTGGCACCATTCATATGACACATAATCCAAAGTGTGTTAGTCAAATACTAACACCCTTTGATTCTCACTTTGATGTAGATCACCGTCATCAAATGTTTGGTGTTCTTCCAAATTCCATTCTTTAGTAATCTTATAGTGTAGTAAACATTTTACCTACATCTTCCATTCATCCTATCATGACAACTTTCATGACAAAACTACCATAGCTCATAGGGACAAACTGTGAGTACAATATTAGTTCCCAAAACCTTTTTGAGAGATTAGGACACATAGTGTCTCCAACCTTCACAAATTCTCATACAATATGAGAACATGTTTCTCACTAAATTTTACTCTATCACATTGCAACTAAACATTGTTTCAGATATCGCTATATCTTCCACACATGATAGTTTCTGAAACAATCCTTTCAGCTCCTAGATAACCTTGATAATAACAAACAACATTTGAATATCAAGGATCATGGAGGCAAGTGTGATACTTAGACACTAACACTGGAATTGTTACTCTCGATTTAATACACATTATTAAACTTCATGGAGTAAGCAAGGTTTGCTAAAGTTTGCAATAAGACTTTAAACTTTAGATTGACACTCAAACAATACGGTACCAATCCGTAAAGTTAAATATCCAGAATTCTATAGTTCTATTATCTCAATTATAGCTAAGCGCAAAGGTAGTAAACAAATGCCAATGACTACAACGAACTATGCAACTTCACTTTGATTTAGTTCATGATAAAATGAGTTCATCTAACTCCCACTCAAAAACAACATCCCTCGAGTCGTCTTTGGTGATTACACGAACCAAATTCACTACACCACGACCGATCATCACATGAGGCAGTGTAGCTGCAATGGCGAGCATCTCAATATGGTTCATCATATCATCCATATGACTCGTGCTTAACCTTTCGGTCCATGTTCCGAGGCCATGTCTGTACATGCTAGGCTCGCCAAGTAGAACCTTAGTATTTGCATGTGTTTCAAGGCCATGTCTGTACATGCTAGGCTTGAAAACACCCGTTGTATGCGAACGTAGAGTCTATCACACCCGATCATCACGTGGTGTCTCGAAACGACGAACTTTCTTAACGGTGCATACTAAGGAAGAACATATAATGATCCTTGATATTAAGTGAGAGGGATCATCTTATAATGCTACCGCAGCGATCATGATCGTAACTAAGCAAAATAAGATGCATAAAAGGATAAACATCACATGCATGGATAATGTGATATGATATGGTCCTTCTCGCAATAGATCTCCATCTTTGTGCGTCTTGGTATGATCTCCATCATGCCACCGGCGCGGCACCAAGGTCCATGGCGCCACCACCACGGTCGTCCTTCTCCATTACAATATATCTCATGGATATATCTACAGCACGCAGGCCTTAAAAAGGAAAAACACAACCATATGGCTCCTGCCGGTTGTTTACAATAAATCTCATTTCATACAACAATTTTGTAACAATGACCATATCACATCACATGCCCTGCAAAAACAAGTTAGACGCTTCTAAAATATCTTTGCAAATTTTACGTGGTTTTGGGCTTCCTAGGAAAGAACCGATCTTACCTACGGACAAGAACCACAACGTTGATTCGCTAGTTGTTTCTTTTCGTCCCTTTGCAGGGCCCTCTGTTGCAAATGCCATATCACTAATGTTAGAGAAACAGACACCCCCAAAGCCACTTTATACGGTACAAGCCGTATGTCAAGCGTGACACGCAATCTGCGCTTAGGGCCGCTTCAATCCAACATTGCCGCAATATGAACAAGTGCACAAAAGAGGGTAACAACTAGAGGATCAACGCCCACATCTCTATGTGTTCTAACCGTACAAATCATCTACGCATAGACGAGGCTCTGATACCACTGAAGGGTTCGTTGCATAGAAAACAAAAAATTTCCTACGGTTGTAACAACCAAGATCACATCTAGAAGATCACTTGTAACGGTTTGAGAAGGACTCACCCTCGAAGACCAAAAGCTTTAACGAGAACTATTCTCGTGGGTGATGTAGTCGAACACTCGCCGACCTCAAGGTCGTGATGAAGACTTGACGCCACGAACGGGCAGCGTCTCCGTAGTCGGTCACACGTACAGATCAGTGACGACCTCCGCCCCTTGCTCCAGTTGGGCAGCGGAAGTAGTGGATCCTCGGGAACTCCAGCAGCACTACAACATAGTGGTGGTGGTGGTAGAGAAGATATTGAGCAGGGCTTCGCCTAAGCACCGTACTCGTGAAACTGGATCAGCTAGCAAGGGGAGGAAGATGCCAACCAAAGGGCATATGAGAGATGGAGGAATGAGTGAGATGTGTGAGGACCTCCACCAATCTATATATAGGAGGAGGGGGAGGCAGCCCCCAAGGGGTAGCACGCCCCAAGAGTTGCCCCCACCTCTCCCCTCATCATGTGGGTGGACTCTCCACTCACAAAAACAAAGGGTCACACATTATTCCCATAATTTCCATAAATCTCCACTCAAAATTCCAAGAGTTTTATCACATTAAAACACTTTTAATTATCTTGTTTAATGTCACTCAAATTAATGAACACTTCATTCAATGAGTACTTCATTGATGAACACTTCATTCAATGAACACATTAACAATTATCCCCTTGCACTATTTTGATATACCGAAACTATTCCAGCAGTTTTATCAAAAACAGTCCATATGCTGTCCAGTATATTCTCCGGCGTTCCGTATCCACTCAAACGCGTCAACGAATCCTTAAGTGTGTCACCCTACGGTTCGTGAATAAAATGGACATGACTGAGACTCTTCTCCGATCAATAATCATCAGAGGGATCTGGAGATCCATGATGACTCCCACTTACTCAACGATGAACTAGTGATCGTGTGAACCATTACTCCGTAACCAATTCCTTTTGTCTCGCGATATTTTACTTGTCCGAGATCCGATCATTTGGTATCATCCATACCTAGTTCGATCTCGTTACCGACAAGTACTCTTTACTCGTTCCGTGATATAACATCCTCGTGAGCCAGTCACGTGCTTGCAAGCGATGTCAATGTGATATCACCGAGAGGGCCCAGAGTATATCTCTCCGTCATCTGGATGGACAAATCCCACTCTTGATCCACGAGCCTCAACTAACACTTTCCAAGTACCCAACGACACCTTTATAATCACCCTGTTACGGTGTGACGTTTGATGGAATCAAAGTACTCTTCCGGTGTCAGTGATTGACGTGATCTCATGGTCTAAGGATTAGAGTTACTTCGTGAAAGTTTGATACAGCAATAGAAACTTGATGACATGATCGTATTGCTATAACTACTGTGGGTGTATGTTCATCACATCATTCTCCAATGACATGACCTTGTTATTAACAACATCCAATGTTCATGACCAGGAAACCTTGATCATCCGTTAATCAACAAGCTAGTATAAAGAGAGGCATTACTAGGAACCTTTTCTTTGTTTATTAAACACACATGTATTAACATTTCCGGTTAACACAATTATAGCATGAAAATAAACATTTATCATAAACATGGAATAAGATAATAACCACTTTATTATTGCCTCTCGGGCATATTCCCTTCAGACTGTTTGCCGCTCCTCTAGCTAATTGCGCCACCGTTCAACATGAAAACATATCCCGTCTGGGATTTCGAGTCATCTAGATCTGAGCCGAGGCTTGCGTCAACGTAACCCTTTACGGTGAGCTCCTCATCAACTCCTCCATAAACGAGAAAGAGATCCTTGGTTCTTCTCAAGTACTTAAGGATGTTCTTTACTGCTGTCCAGTGAGCCATTCCCGGGTTACTCTGGTAGCGATTAGTCATACTAATGGCCAGCGCTAAATCCGGTCTGGTACATAACATAACATACATGAGAGGACCTATGGCTAAGGCATAGGGCTTTGAGGACATCTCCTCCTTCTCTTTTGCTGTGGTTGGGCATTGAGTCACGCTTAATTTGACACCTTTTATAACTGGCAAGAGGCCTCTCTTGGAGTTACCCATACTGAACCTTTTCAATATCTTGTCAATATAAGTGTTCTGACTCAAGGCCAACCGTCGATTAGGTCTATCTCTATAGATCTTAATCCCCAATATGTACGTAGCTTCACCTAGGTCCTTCATGGAAAATTTTCCATTCAGATATTCCTTCACTTCCTCTAAGAATTTTTTATCGTTCCCTATTAGTAATATGTCATCTACATATAACACAAGGAATGCTACAAAGCTCCCACTCAGTTTCTTATAGACGCAGAACTCTTCGACGTTTTGGACAAATCCAAAAGCTTTAATGACCTCATCAAATCGAAGATTCCAGCTCCGAGATGCTTGCTTCAACCCATAGATGGACCGTTGAAGCTTTCACACCTTACCAGCGTTCCTTGGATCGACAAACCCCTCTGGTTGCATCATATACAACTCTTCCTCAATGTTGCCATAGGAATGCAGTTTTCACATCCATCTGCCATATCTCGTAATCATGATATGCAGCTATTGCTAGTAGGATCCGAATAGACTTTATCATCGCTACAGGAGAGAACGTCTCCTCGTAGTCAACTCCTTGAATTTTTCGGAACCCCTTCGCGACAAGTCGAGCTTTGTAGACAGATACGTTTCCGTCTGCGTCAGTCTTTTTCTTGAAAATCCATTTATTCTCGACGGCCTTGCGGTCCTCGGGAATATCCACCAAAGTCCATACTTTGTTGGTGTACATGGAGTCTATTTCGGATTTCATGGCTTCAAGCCATTTCTCGGACTCGGGTCCCTCCATTGCTTCTTTGTAACTTGTAGGTTCATCCGACTCATCATCCGACATTGCATTCACAAGCTGTCCGTAAAACTCAGTAGGTTGACGGACTCTTGATGACCTACGGGGCATAAAAGGTTCCTCTTCATTCTCATCATGATCATCATTAATGTCATGATCGTTATGAATGTCGTTCTGGTCATTCTCTTCAACTCCCACTGTGGAAGATGGTTCCAGAAAAATTTCTGTAGCCGTTTCTTCCAATTGGAGGTAGATATGCTGTTGAGATCAACAGCTGGCTTTTCACTTGTAATAGGATCATCGGGATTGTCAGCTTCCTTGTGTTTCTTCTTCTTCTTTTTCTTCGGAGAGCTAACACCCTCGTCTTATTCTTGTACTTGAGAATCTTGCTCGATCCTCTTTGGATGCCCCTCATGGTAGAGTGGGTCCTGGATGTGTGTTCCACCCCTAGTTTTGATTCCATAAGCTTGTAGGTCCTGTTTGGCATTATTAGAAAGCAAAACTTTTTGCACATTAGAAATTTGTTCAAGCTGAATTTGAACCATATGAAAATGCTTAACAAGACATTTAACATCATTAACTGTTCTTTCTAGAACATCACATAAACTTTTGATAGCAAGAGAATTATCATGCAAATGACTTTGTAATCTCCTATTAAAATGGTCTTTCTTAACAATAAAATTATCAAGCTCATCTAAACATTGGTCGGGAGGCTTACCTTTAGGGATGTCACTTTCAGTAAAGTCTAATAGAGAGTGTACCTCTACCAAGGGAGGGTGAGTAGTAGGCTCACACAACTTCTCAATAGGCGGTAAATTCTTCACGTCTTCGGCTTTAATACCTTTCTCCTTTATAGACTTCTTTGCTTCTTGCATATCTTCGGGGTTCAGAAAAAGCATGCCCCTCTTTTTCGGTCGTAGAAGTGGCTCAGGAACGGACCAGTCTTCATAGTTCTTGGCAAATTTACACATTAATTCTTCTGCATCGTCCGGGGTTCTTTCCCTGAAAACACAATTAGCACAACTATCCAGATAGGTTCTGGATTCATCGGTTAAACCAGCATAAAATATATAAAGCAGCTCATTCTTGGGGATTCCATGTCCCGACATAACCTTAAGTAAATCACAAAACCTCCCCCAAGCTTTAGGGAGTTGCTCATCCAGCAATTGTTTAAAGTTATAGATTCTTTGCAACAGCATGTTGCAGATGAGCTGGGAAATACTTATCAACAAAAAATTTGACTAAGTCCTGAGGACTTTTAGCAGAACCATAAGGTAGTGCATCGTACCATGATTTAGCGTCTTCCTTCAAAGAAAAAGGAAAAAGCTTGGCCACATAGAAGTTTCGTATCTTCTCATCAGTAGTGAATAGGTAGCTCAAGTGTGCTATAGCATCATCATTTTCACTGCCATAAAAGGGGTCAGCCTCGACTGTAGATATAAGTGAAAGATCAACAGAGAAATCATAATCAGGATCAGTGATGCATATAGGAGATGTGGAAAATTGAGGATCAGGAATAACTTTGTTCTTCATGGCGTGCCTTTTTAGCAACTCTTTAACAGCACCAGGGTCATAGTCGACACACTCTCTGAGTTCCCTGCAAAAATCATCATCAAGAGTAACATAATCATCATTAAGGATTCTCGCCCTGAGTTCATCTAAGCTCGGGTAACCAAAGGTTTTGCAGGTAGGAGTATAGGTAGCAGGGGTCTTGGTCTTGGATTTTGCTGCAGCCTTAGTAGTCTGAGTTTCAATATGGTGACTAAGAAAAGTAGCATCATCAAGAGTAGTGGAAACATCATCAAAAGTATCAGATATAGTAATAGACTCAATAGAAGCATCATGTAGTGGTGGTGAAGTAAACTTACTCATAACAGAAGGTGAATCAAGTGTAGCACTAGTGTTCAGAACAGTACCTTTTCTTGTACGGGATGGTAAGATCGGAACCTTGGGGTCTCCTTTCTTACCCATAGCGGATGATATGCAGCAGGCAGGATACTTCAAGTAGACTTGTAAATATTTCTATGCTCCCCGGCAACGGCGCCAGAATACGTTGCTTGATGCCCCACAGGCGTAAGGGATCGCGATAGTCTTCGCGGGTAAGTTAACCCAATTTATTGATTCGACACACGGGGAGCCAAAGAGTATTTATAAGCTTTAACAGTTGAGTTGTCAATTCAACTGCACCTGAAATATACTTGCTTGCAACGATAGATAAGTGGTAACGATAATATGATAGTGATGATAGCAACAGCAAAAGTAAATAGCAAAAAGTAACAACTAATAACCAGCAGGATTAAAAACACTGTAGGCTAGGGAGATGGATGGTTGGGCGCTGCATGGATGAGAGTAAACATATAATAGATTCTAACACGGGGCAAGGCACACAGAAAAGCAATGATCATCTAGGAAAATATTAAACAATAGGCATGTTTCCTGTAGGTAGTTGTGCGTGCTTGCAATAAGAACTTGCACAACATCTCTTGTCCTACCATCCCGCTACGAACGGGGCCAAAAGGAACTTATGGAGATTAAGGTGCTCCTGTCAAAGAGCACCGGAACAAAGCAATAAACTCAATGGATACATGGAATCCTCAAATTATGGACCGTCCCCTTTGGTGTCCCAAGCTGTCACCTTTGGGATCGCCGGTTCCGAGCCATAATAGGTGCATACAACTCATAGATAGGATCTAGAACACAAATATATTCATGAAAACACATAGGGTTCAGATCTGAAAACATGGCACTCGGGCCCAAAGTGACAAGCATTAAGAACAACGAATTGTAGCAAAGATGATAAACACCAAAGTAGATGATAGGCAACATGCCCCCAACAATCTGACGAACTATTACATGATTAAACTCATCCAATCCCTACCATCCCATTTGCCTACAGCAGGGAATTACTCACACATATGAAGAGAAGTCATGGAGGATGGATGGAGTGGCGATGGTGATGACGATGGCGACGATCTCCCCTCTCCGGAGGCCAAATCAGCCTCCAGATTAGCCCTCCCGAAGAAGAACAGAGGGTGGCGGTGGCTCCGCGACGGAAACTGGGAAAACAACTTCTGTTCTGGGGTTTTCTCGTCACGGGGATAAATAGGAGTCTCGGTAGGGCAACAGAGGAGGGGGGAGCAGCCCAGGCTGCCTGAGGGCGCAGCCCCACCCCTGGCCGCGCCAGGGGGGCGCCTGGGGCCCCCAGGGCTCCCCTCTGGTCCCACCTCTGGAATCTGGCTCCTTCGGGTGCGTGGATTTTCAGGTAATTTTCTGGGAATTTTCTGGGACGTCTAAAAATCCATTTTCCTGCGCACAAATAAACCATACAGGCAGCTCTGCTGAAAACATCGTTAGTCCGGGTTAGTTTCGTCCAAATTATGCAAGAATGAGGGCAAAACAATAGCAAAAGAGTTTGGAAAAGTAGATACGTTTGAGACGTATCAACTCCCCCAAGCTTAGCATATTGCTTGTCCTCAAGCAATTCAGTTCAACGAACTGGACGCGACAAAGAAAACTTTGACAAACTCTTTTGCTTCAACAGATGTATATAAGAATGTACTACGAAAAGAGTTTAGCAAGTATTGAAACAATGCTACAAGGACAATGCACGAAGCAATTCTCTTTCATATGATCAGTCACAAACAACTAAAAGTAAATAATGAGCTACTGAAAATCAAAACTGGATCACAATGCACATAGCTTGAACATACTTGAGTGGCATTTCGCTAGCCTCCATGAGTGAAGCAAAACATAAATGCAGAAACTCCCCTGGAGTTTTAAAGGTGACTAGAACTCAGTATTTCAGACTAGCAATAACACAAGCATGCAGAAGACAATGTAATACTTTGGGACAATGCATGTTACACTAAGAATGACAATTATGCTCTCATAGTTGGTGCTTTGAAGAAAGAAGGGGAGACTCTCGAACCGTGGCTTTTGATGGCAAGGTTGAAAACCCGTGAAAGGAAGCAAAGACTAAACATGTGCCAGAGCTCTTGGTTTTGAAAACAGAGATAAAATATTTTTGAGAAGTGCTACTTTCCAGTCAACGGTGAACGGTAAAGGTCTCTCAATATCTCCCATGCCAACCATATATAATGCCTTTTGCTTACACATATTCCCTTATCCATAAATCTTCGATGGTCTATGGAACCTTTTATTTTTCCTCAAGGATGGAAGGAGGGTATCGTTCCACCTATCATAAGCAGCATTTGGTCCATTTCACTCCATCATCAAGTATGGGGGAGGTGTAACTCTCATATATTTTTTTATTTTTCTATTTTGACTAGTTAAAACTTCCGTCAAAATATTTTTGGCATGAAAGATACTGATTTCCCCTCACCGCACCATGAGCTTCTACGGTTACAAAAAGGGAAATTTTTGAATAAATTTCAAGATGGCACAAGAAATTCTAAGTTAGGAGTGGCCGGTAAATACCACATATAGGTAGGTATGGTGGACTCAAATGGAACAACTGGGTTTGAAAAGGAGTTTGGAAGCACAAGAAGAATTTTGCTTAGTGCGAGCGAAGGCTAGCAAAAGACTGGGAAGCGACCAACTAGAGAGCAATAACTGTCATAATCATGCAGAGCGACAAAGCAACATTGAATCGGGCATGAAAGTGATATAACTATTCTGAAACAAAAAGATCATCAAGGCAAAAGTAGACTTTTTAGTCATAAGCATGTGTGAACATGTGCCAAGTCAATCCAAAAATTCTCCGAAGGGAAATACCACTCCAATATGCCAAACCATGAACAATGCAATGCATGCAAATCATTTGAACAACACATTATGCACTCGAGCTATTTGAGACTAGCCACAAGGAAAGCATGAACACTGGGAAATCATTGTAAACATAGCACTATGTCGCTACAAGCTGGTCTCTAGATCATAAGTACAGGCATATGTACAAAAGTAGAAACAAGAAAAGTTCATACCGGTTTTCCTTGTTGCTTCCCTCGCGTCGATCTTCGTCATTACTGCCTTGTCTCTTGCACGATTGAACGTGTGAAATATAATCAAATGCCATCACGGACTCGAGCTGAACTCTAAAAAAAGCAAACTAAAGAGAGAAAGGAAATATTTTTGGGTTTTTGAAGGTTAAAAGAGAGCAAAAGAAAAGAGAAAATCTTTTTGTTGTTTTTGCAAAGAAAGAAAGAAAGAAGAGCGGGCAAAAAGCTTCGAAAAGATCAAAGCGAACAAAATAAAACGGATAATACAATGGAAAAGTGAGAAGGGCACGTACTCACCCAAGCTTAGGCTTTTGGCCTAAGTTGGTAGCAGCTAATGTCCCCAGGAGCCTCCTGCTCCAGGGTAGTACGGGTGAGTCCAAGGGTCGTATGAGGCTTCCGGCGCGTACACCGAAGTCCTCGGATCCTCCCACGAAGAAGGATCTGCGCTCCAAGCAGAAGAAGACCCTTCACCAAACTGGGTGACGGTCTCTCCCTGGAAAGGTGGGAACTCACCATGCTCCTCCTCGTCGGGCACAACCCCCTCCATGGGGTTATGAAACTGATGCTGGACCATGAACTCATCGAACTGGATAACATCAAAGGACCATCCGTTCCTGCGAGAGAAATAAAAAAAAGAGGTGCAGGTAGACGGATCTTGCGTTCCGTGGTAGCTCCGAAGCGCAAGATATAATCAAGGTTACCAAACTCGGAAATCATGGTAACAAACTTATGCCTTTTCATAGCAGCAAGGTCAAAACTTAAATAAGTAAAAGGCTTATCATCGGGGTGCGGGGTGCCATTAATAGACTCTAGGATGAGTGTGGCGTAAACGCCACCAAATAAGTCTCCCTTGTTACCGTTCATAGCAAGGCGTCGAGCAATTAAGGCACCCACATTATAATCAAACCTCCCCGAAAGGGCGGTTGCCAGGATAGCAATATCCGGCGCAGATATGTTGCTCGTGTTGTCATGAGCTAACACCCCTCTAGCAATATAATACGCAAAATACCTGAGGTGTGGAAATAAGATGCTGGAGATCTTTGTCCTATGAATATCCCTCGTATCCATGCTACAGAGCGAGTTGAAGACGGTTCTCAGTTCGGAGGGCTGGGAGCTCATCTTGGCAGTCTGTCCCACGTTCGACGCACCTATTATTTCACAAAACCTTTCCAAAGGCATGGTCAAAAGATCATTGTAAATTTTAAATTCAACAGAACCAGCATCAAGGTTATATCTAAAACTGTTAATGAAACAGGAGGTGAGTTTTTGATACTGGGTAACACGGCACGTTGCGAGCCGCGTCAAACCTGCATTAGCACAAAGATTATAAAACTCCTCCCTAATTCCTGCAGCTTCAAGGAATTCATCGCACGGGAAAATTCATTGCACGTGCTTGATTTGTGTCCTCCAACAACTCTAAGGGCACATGATCTTTGTTGTAGCTCACCCTAGCAGTCGAGGGTGAAGCTGAAGCTCTCGTAAATTGATCGGAGCGCTCGGGCCTTTTCTTTCCAAGCCACCCCTTTGCTCTTCCTAGCAAACTCATTTATGATTTTTTTTGACAAATTACAAAGACAAGGATTTAAACAAAATGAGTTAAGGCAAACTACTCAACTCACTTCCCTAAGGCATAAACTTGCATCAAAACATGGAAAATAAAATTCTACACATGCATGCAAGCTCACATAAACAGCACCAAGAGCTACTAAATACTCACAAATGAAGCCACCAATCAAAAATCTAATTGGAGGGGTGGAGGAGTTACATACCAGGGAGTATTTGCTCAAAATTTCAGCTTGAATGGTGGGCTGTAGAGAGAGATAGAAAATCGCCTCCAAGAACAGCAAGAAACCAAGAACTGGAGCAGAACTCGTGTTTTTGGAGAGAGAGGAAGGAGGAGGAAGAAGACATACCTGGCTGGCTGCCCTGTGGGCCCCAGGCGCCCTGTGGGCGCGGCCAGGGGGCAGGCCGCGCCAGCTGGCCGCCTGGGCCACTGGTGGCCCCCCCTGGTCAGCCCCAGGTGCCTCTGGGTCACTCCCGGCATGGAAATTTTAATTTTAATTTTTCTGGAATTTTTCTGAAAACTTCACTGTTGAAAATTTCTCGGAGTTCAAAAAGCTGCAAAACTTTCTGAAAACTTAAGGCAGTGATTAGTATTGTGAAGCTTCAAAAACATAAAAACTTGGTACAGCAAAGAGAATGAAAGCTAAAGCAAATGAAAACATAACAAGCTTAACTTTTTACCTATATAAAACAAGCTCACTAGCAAGGTTGATCATGTCTTACCAACAAACCGGTGATATATAGAACAAAAAGTCTCCCCTCTTATGAAGTGATCATTGCACCTTCACTTTAATGGACATTGTGCTCACCATAATGGTTTTGTATTTGTGGTGCACATATAGTGGACAGTCCCATTCTCCAATCTTCACGGTCTCGATATTCTCTATAGAATTAAGGCCATGCCTCTTGTCGATCTTCTTTGGAAAATACACCGTGTGTTCTTTATCATCAACGTTGAAGCTGACCTTTCCTTTTTTGCAATCAATGATAGCACCTGCGGTGTTAAGAAAAGGTCTACCAAGAATAATGGACATGCTCCCATCCTCGGGCATGTCAAGCACAACAAAATCTGTAAGGATCAAACAGTTAGCAACTTCAACGGGTACATCCTCACAAATTCCTATTGGGACATCTCTTGATTTGTCAGCCATCTGAAGGGAGATATCTGTAGGGATTAGTTCCTCTAAACAAAGCCTTTTGTAAAGACAAAAGGCATAACACTCACTCCTGCACCAAGATCACATAAAGCAGTTCTGACGTAATTATTCTTTATGGAGCAAGGAATGGTGGCTATACCTGGATCACCGAGCTTCTTAGGAATCTTGCCACTGAAAGAGTAGTTAGCAAGCATAGTAGATATTGCCTCATTAGGAACTTTTCTTTTATTAGTAACAATATCTTTCATATATTTCGAATAAGGAGGTAACTTAATAGCATCAGTCAAAGGAATTTGAAGAAACAGAGGTTTCATCCATTCACAAAATTTATTATAATGCTCTTCTTCTTTAGATTTGAGGGACTTACCAGGAAAGGGCATGGGCTTCTGTATCCATGGTTCTCTTTCCTTCCCATGTCTCCTTGCGATGAAGTCTTCTTTAGAGTACCTCTTGCGTTTATCGGGTGCTTCTTCTTCTCTTACCTTGGGAGAATCATCCTTCTCAGCGTCTTTTTCTTCAGGCTCGGCATCGTCTTCTGTTTCAGCATCGGAGGTAGATATGCTGTTGGGATCAACAGCTGGCTTTTCACTTGTAATAGGATCATCGGGATTGTCAGCTTCCTTGTGTTTCTTCTTCTTCTTTTTCTTCGGAGAGCTAACACCCTCGTCTTCTTCTTGTACTTGAGAATCTTGCTCGATCCTCTTTGGATGCCCCTCATGGTAGAGTGGGTCCTGGGTGTGTGTTCCACCCCTAGTTTTGATTCCATAAGCTTGTATGTCCTGTTTGGCATTATTAGCAAGCAAATCTTTTTGCACATTAGAAATTTGTTCAAGCTGAGTTTGAACCATATGAAAATGCTTAACAAGACATTTAACATCATTAACTGTTCTTTCTAGAACATCACATAAACTTTTGATAGCAAGAGAATTATCATGCAACTGACTTTGTAATCTCCTATTAAAATGGTCTTGCTTAACAATAAAATTATCAAGCTCATCTAAACATTGGTCGGGAGGCTTACCTTTAGGGATGTCACTTTCAGTAAAGTCTAATAGAGAGTGTACCTCTACCAAGGGAGGGTGAGTAGTAGGCTCACACAACTTCTCAATAGGCGGTAAATTCTTCACGTCTTCGGCTTTAATACCTTTCTCCTTTATAGACTTCTTTGCTTCTTGCATATCTTCGGGGTTCAGAACAAGCATGCCCCTCTTTTTCGGTGGTAGAAGTGGCTCAGGAACGGACCAGTCTTCATAGTTCTTGGCAAATTTTCACATTAATTCTTCTGCATCGTCCGGGGTTCTTTCCCTGAAAACATAATTAGCACAACTATCCAGATAGGTTCTGGATTCATCGGTTAAACCAGCATAAAATATATAAAGCAGCTCATTCTTGGGGATTCCATGTCCCGACATAACCTTAAGTAAATCACAAAACCTCCCCCAAGCTTTAGGGAGTTGCTCATCCAGCAATTGTTGAAAGTTATAGATTCTTTGCAAAGCAGCATGTTGCAGATGAGCTGGGAAATACTTATCAACAAAAAATTTGACTAAGTCCTGAGGACTTTTACCAGAACCATAAGGTAGTGCATCGTACCATGATTTAGTGTCTTCCTTCAAAGAAAAAGGAAAAAGCTTGGCCACATAGAAGTTTCGTATCTTCTCATCAGTAGTGAATAGGTAGCTCAACTCAGCGAGTTTGGTCAAGTGTGCTATAGCATCATCATTTTCTCTGCCATAAAAGGGGTCAGCCTCGACTGTAGATATAAGTGAAAGATCAACAGAGAAATCATAATCAGGATCAGTGATGCATATAGGAGATGTGGCAAATTGAGGATCAGGAATAACTTTGTTCTTCATGGCGTGCCTTTTTATCAACTCTTTAACAGCACCAGGGTCAGAGTCGACACACTCTCTGAGTTCCCTGCAAAAATCATCATCAAGAGTAACATAATCATCATTAAGGATTCTCTCCCTGAGTTCATCTAAGCTCGGGTAACCAAAGGTTTTGCAGGTAGAAGTATAGGTAGAAGGGGTCTTGGTCTTGGATTTTGCTGCAGCCTTAGCAGTCTGAGTTTCAATATGGTGACTAAGAAAAGTAGCATCATCAATAGTAGTGGAAACATCATCAAAAGTATCAGATATAGTAATAGACTCAATAGAAGCATCATGTAGTGGTGGTGAAGTAAACTTACTCATAACAGAAGGTGAATCAAGTGTAGCACTAGTGTTCAGAACAGTACCTTTTCTTGTACGGGATGGTAAGATCGAAACCTTGGGTTCTCCTTTCTTACCCATAGCGGATGATATGCAACATGCAGGATACTTCAAGTAGACTTGTAAATATTTCTATGCTCCCCGGCAACGGCGCCAGAAAACGCTGCTTGATGCCCCATAGGCGTAAGGGATTGAGATAGTCTTCGCGGGTAAGTTAACCCAATTTATTGATTCGACACACGGGGAGCCAAAGAGTATTTATAAGCTTTAACAGTTGAGTTGTCAATTCAACCGCACCTGAAATATACTTGCTTGCAACGATATATAAGTGGTAACAATAATATGATAGTGATGGTAGCAACAGCAAAAGTAAATAGCAAAAAGTAACAACTAATAACCAGCAGGATTAAAAACACTGTAGGCTAGGGAGATGGATGGTTGGGCGCTGCATGGATGAGAGTAAACATATAATAGATTCTAACACGGGGCAAGGCACACAGAAAAGCAATGATCATCTAGGAAAATATCAAAAAATAGGCATGTATCCCGTAGGTAGTTGTGCGTGCTTGCAATAAGAACTTGCACAACATCTTTTGTCCTACCATCCCGCTACGAACAAGGCCAAAAGGAACTTATGGAGATTAAGGTGCTCCTGTCAAAGAGCACCGGAACAAAGCAATAAACTCAATGGATACATGGAATCCTCAAATTATGGACCGTCCCCTTTGGTGTCCCAAGCTGTCACCTTTGGGATCGCCGGTTCCGGGCCATAATAGGTGCATACAACTCATAGATAGGATCTAGAACACAAATATATTCATGAAAATACATAGGGTTCAGATCTGAAAACATGGCACTCGGGCCCAAAGTGACAAGCATTAAGAAAAACGAATTGTAGCAAAGATGATAAACATCAAAGTAGATGATAGGCAACATGCCCCCAACAATCTGACGAACTATTACATGATTAAACTCATCCAATCCCTACCATCCCCTTTGCCTACAGCAGGGAATTACTCACACATATGAAGAGAGGTCATGGAGGATGGATGGAGTGGCGATGGTGATGACGATGGCGACGATCTCCCCTCTCCGGAGGCCAAATCAGCCTCCAGATTAGCCATCCCGAAGAAGAATAGAGGGTGGCGGCAGCTCCGCGACGGAAACTGGGAAAACGACTTCTATTCTGGGGTTTTCTCGTCACGGGGATAAATAGGAGTCTCGGTAGGGCACCAGAGGAGGGGGGAGCAGCCCAGGAGGCCTGAGGGCGCGGCCCCACCCCTAGCCGCGCCAGGGGGGCGTCTGGGGCCCCCAGGGCTCCCCTCTGGTCCCACTTCTGGCATCTGGCTCCTTCGGGTGCGTGGATTTTCAGGTAATTTTCTGGGAATTTTCTGGGACGTCTAAAAATCCATTTTCCTGCGCACAAATAAACCATACAGGCAGCTCTGCTGAAAACAACGTTAGTCCGGGTTAGTTTCGTCCAAATCATGCAAGAATGAGGGAAAAACAATAGCAAAAGTGTTTGGAAAAGTAGATACGTTTGAGACGTATCATTGGTCAGTCACTTCATCGAGGTCTATTTTCCTCCCACTCAACTCTTTCGCGAGAAACTCCTTCTCAAGAAAGTGTCCCGTCTTGGCAACAAACGTTTTGCTGTCAGACTTGTTGTAGAAGGTGTATCCACAAGTTTCCTTGGGATAGCCCACAAAGATGCACTTATCCGCCTTGGATTCAAGTTTGTCAGGCTGTAGTTGCCTAACATAAGCCTCACAACCCCAAATCTTCAGGTGAGACAACTTAGGTTTCGTGCCATGCCATTCTTCAAATGGTGTTGTCTCTACGGATTTGGATGGTGCCCTATTAAGAATATGAGCGGCAGTTTCTAATGCATACCCCCAGAATGACAAAGGAAAATCAGTATGAGACATCATCGATCGTACGCTATCCAATAGGGTTCGATTACGTCGCTCAGCCACACCGTTTCTCTGAGGTGTGCCTGCCGGCGTAAGCTGTGGTACTATGCCACAAGACTTTAGATGATTTCCAAACTCGTGACTCAAATACTCTCCACCTCGATCCGATCGAAGGTGCTTGATTTTCTTTCCGAGTTGATTTTCGACCTTACTCTGAAATTCCTTGAACTTTTCAAAGGTTTCGTCAAGTAAATATACCCATATCTACTCAAGTCATCAGTAAAGGTCACGAAGTAACGAAGACCATTGCGAGTGGGGACGTTCATGGGTCCACATACATCCGTGTGTATGATCCCATATAAGACATCCGCACGCTCCATTATCCCATTGAATGGAGTCCTTGTCATTTTGCCCATGAGGCATTGTTCACATGTATCAAGGGATCCAAAATCCAATGACTCAAGAAGTCCATCCTTATGGAGCTTCTCCATGCGCTTTAGACCAGTATGACCAAGTCGGCAATGCCACATCTTCATGTGATTTTCATCATTCTTCAATCTTTTGGCCTCAATATTGTTAATGTGACACTCGTCACCATCGAGATCAAGTACGAATAAACCATGCAACTCCGGTGCGTGAACATAAAACATTTCATCCTTATAAATCGAACAACCAATTGTATCAGACTTAAAAGAATAGCGGTCTCGCTTCAAGCAAGAGCCACTAACGATGTTCACACTCAACGCGGGTACATAGTAGCAATTATTCAGAACTAAAACCAATCCCGAAGGGAGACTAAGATGCTTCGTGCCGACTGCCTTCAATTTGACAGCCATTCCCCACGCGCATCGTCACTTCATCTTTGAGCAAGCGTCTCCTATTCCTTAGTCCCTGAATGGAATTAGAAATATGAGCGACAGATCCTGTATCAAATATCCAGGATGTGTTCCCGGCGCTTGTCAAGAGAAGATCAACAATATGTATATCAAATATACCTTCGTCTCTCTTGGCGACCTTGCCAGCCTTCTTGTCCTTTAGGTACTTGGGAAAGTTGCGTTTCCAGTGACCTTCACCCTTGCAGTAGAAGCACTCCACTCCGGGTTTAGGCTTGGGTGCCTTGGGAGGAGCGGCAACTGACTTGCCATCCCTCTTGGGGCCACCTCTCTTGGCCTTCTCCCGCCTGCTTGACTTATTGAAGTCAGTGGTCTTGTTGACCATGAAGACGGAGTGCTCCTTCTTGATCTCAACCTCGACGCTCTTCAGCATGGCGAACAACTCAGAAGGGGTTTTGGTCATCCCCTGCATGTTGTAGTTCAGCACAAAGCCTTTGTAGCTAGGGGGAAGCGACTGCAACACCCTATCAACAGCAAGTTCATCTGGAATCTGGGATTCCAGAGCATTCAAGCGCTGAACGTAGCCAGACATTTTGACTACGTGCTCACTCACGCTGCCGTGCTCGTCCATCTTTGCTGAGAAGAAGGCTTCAGAAGCCTCGTACCGTTCAGCCCTGGCTTGAGGTGCAAAGACCGCCTTGAGGTCGGTGATAATCTCATATGCACCCATCCTCTCAAAGCGTTTCTGCAGCTCGGCCTCCATGGAGTAGAGCATGCAACTATGGACAAGGTTGTAATCATCAGTCCTGGAGAGATAGACATTCTTCTCATCCTGACTGGCATCATCTGCTGGTGCGTCACCTAACGCGTCCTCTAGTACGTATGCCATTTTGAGGGGAACGAGGAGAATCCTCAGGGTGCGGAACCAGTTGGTGAAGTTTGTCCCATCTATTTTTAGCTTATCTTTCTCTAGGAATGATCCTAAGTTGAACGAGGGGCGAGGTGCTGCCATCTACAAGGTTGATTCACAAGGATACATATTTCGACTTTTGTTCATAATGTGGAGTTTCAATTTAATCTTAAAATTCTAGAAAGCTCCCACTTAGATAGACACCTCTCAATTTAACTAAGTGATTACACAATCCCAGCCCCCATACCTCACCCGATCGTCACGGCCATCAGTATGCGAACCAGGTAGGCCTCTAAGCCAATCACATCAGGCATGTGACTCGTGCTCGACCTTTCGGTCTCCTGTGTTCCAGGCCCGCATCTACATACGTCAAGCCTGCCAATCGAACCTTGATGTTAGCTGTTCAGCAAGGCCATATCTGCATATGCCAGGCTTGCCGAACCCAACCTCATGCGAACTCCGTTGAATATGTAGGACAACTCCGGTATGTACGGAGCATCAAGCCATATGGGAGAACCTTCCAGGCGGTGCCCACCAAGGGAGAACACAATGTTGGTATTGTGAGAGATGGTCCTGTTTCGTGCTACCGTCGATATATCTAGCATACTAGCATAAAACAGGAAGTAAAACTATAAATCATACAACCTATGATCCCCCTTCATGCAAAGAAAAGTTAAACGCCTTTCTACTTTAGCTTGTGCAAGTCTTACGTGGCTGCTAGGGGTTTCGAGAGAGAGAACCGTTTCTATCCTGCGAAAAACATGCCACAACACCGTCTCCCATCCGTCTCTATTACACCCCTGTCGGGGCCCTCCGTTGCAAACATCTTCGCATCGCTAATGCAGAGAGACATAAACCTCCCAGCCACTTTATATGGTACAAGCCATATGTCAAGCGTGGAACCAGTCTCGCGTAAACGAGTAAGGTCGGTCGGGGGCCGCTTCATCAAACATTTCCGCAACGCTAAATGAGTACACGTGGGAAGGTAACGAATGAAGATTCGATGCCCACATCCTAGATGTGTTCTACCCGTACAATACATCTACGCATAGCTAGCTCATGATACCACTGTTGGGATACGGGGCAAAACACAAATTTTCATACCTACGGTACCCGAACCAAAGATCTATGCTATGGCGATGTAAATTAACGGAGGTAATCGGTGTTCATACCTTTGACGACCGAAAGAGGGAAACGTTCTTGCGAACGTGGCTGGCGTAGACTCGGAACTACGACCTCCCTGTCGTGTAGAAGACCACCACCAGCGAGGATGACTCCCGGTAAACCTCCAGCGATGAAGTAGCACCACAGGTGTAGTGCCTCGAAGAGATTATACACGTACGGTACAATCGATGTTCCTCCAGGGCCCCGAACCAGGCGAGCAACGGAAGATAGACGGCTACAGATCCCGACTCCGGCAGAACGACGGCCTGCCTTATGGTGGAGAACTCCAATCCAGGTGCAGACTCCAAACAAGGGGAGTCCACTTCCGGGAAGGAGAAGGAGATATTGGTGTGTTGGAAAAAGAGGGGTCTACCCCTCCTTATATAGGCCAAGGGGGGGTGCTATCCTCCTCCCCTCCCCCATGTGGGACTAAACTCCCAAGGGGGGAGTGCGCCGGCCAGGGGGGTGGTGAGCCCCACCCTTGGCGCAAAGCCCAAGGGGGGAGACCCCCTCCTCCCTTAATGGGCCCCATGGGCCCATATAGCCTTTTTCCCATTTTTTTAATTTGTTTAATATGTTTTAAATATTTAATTCAGATAATTAAATAATAAAACATTATTAAAACAATTAAACTTTATTTTGAACTATTCAAAATACCCGGAAACCATTCCGTCCTCCTCCGGAACTATTCCGGTGATTCCTTCTATTTCACCGATTGATCCCGTAACTGTCGTATGCATCGATTGCCCTTAAGTGTAACACCCTAACGGTCCGGGAAACAACAGACATGGTCGAGACTCTTCTCATTGACCAATGACTAGTCAATTGGACCTGGTTACAATCCTTGACAGTCCCTGCGCTTCCATCGAATGAACTTCGATCTCTTTTGGAAACCATTAACGATACGACGTAATCCCTTTGTGCTTCGGTACTTTGTTTGTCCGAGGTTTGATCGTCGGTATCCTACATACCGTGTTCACATCTCGTTCACAACAAACAACTTATCTCGTCCATGATCATTGCATCTCTTGTGACCTAGTCACGTCCTTGCAAGGTGTTGATGCAATATCACCGAGTGGGCCCAGAGTACCTGTCCTGTCACAAGGACTGACAAATCCCGCTCTGATCTATTAACATACTCATCAACCATCTATTTCGGAATACCCAAAGTGCACCGTTATAGCCAGCATATTTCAGTCAGGCGGTGGGATACAAATGAAAGTCTCCTCATAGATGAAAATTACGTATGATCATTACGGTCTAAGGACTAAGCCATACGTTACAAAGTCATAGCAACGCTGAACTATGTGACTCGATCACATTGCAATACTTTAGGTGGTTGTACGTCCATCACATCATTCCCCTTAACGATATGACCTCATTGTCAATGGACTTAAGTGTCGCCATGATTAGGAAAGCTTGATCAATCAATTGCCCAATGAGATAGTTTACCCGAGTTAAACTACGGACCATGTTTTATACTACACCTGTATTAGTATTTCCATGTAATACAGTTATAGCACAGTATAAAACGTATTATGAACAAAACGGATATGTGACAATATCTTTATTAATTTGTCTCTAGGGCACATATCCAACATTTGTGCCACCAACCGGAACCAAAGGCCTTGCGCCGCGGTGCGGTGGGATGTTTAGTCCGTAATTAACCACTAAACTTAGTACCACCTCGCTAGCCGAAGTGGAGTTAGACCTGTTTATAAGCACAGATATGCGTGAACTTATTGTAGCATACCAAGTTCACTAAAGGCCGTACACGGAGAAATTCATCTGTATCCGGTACTCTGTCCGGGAGAAATTCGGACGGTCCTCCGTTGGTTAGCAGATTTGCCGGATCTTTCAACCAGACGGGGACCGTGTGCAATTCTCCATGACAGAGTACAAGATATGGAGTATTCTTCTGTTGACGTCCTATAATGAAATTGTTATACTTTTTTGTTTTTGTTTTCCAATCAAACAAAACACAAGACACAATCAAACGGTGGCTCTTGAGCTAAATGACCTTGAAATTAGAAAGCACTACAACTGAACTCAGAAAAGGTTGAAACTTGGCGTGGTGTCATCATTTGATCCACATAACATGTGTGCAAAAGTTGAGAGGATTACGGCAAAAACTGGATGCACTTCGTGTACAAACTGGACCATCTCTTTCAAAGTACAAGGGTTTTAGACGAAAACTCATCTGTTACAAAGACATTTCATTTTTCTAAACTTATTTCAACCCAAGACCTTTTTTGCATTCAATATGCACCATTCAAAGCCACATACTAAAATTTCAACCCTTTTTGACTTCATTTGCTATTTTTCACGCATTTAATGATTTATTTTGAGCTAAATGACCTTGAAATTAGAAAGTAGTAGAACTGAACTCAGAAAAGGTTGAAACTTGGCATGGTGTCATCATTTGACCCACATAACATGTGTGCAAAAGTTGAGAGGATTACGGCAAAAACTGGATGCATTTCGTGTACAAACTGGACCATCTCTTTCAAAGTTCAAGGGTTTCAGACGAAAACTCATCTGTTACAAAGACATTTCATTTTTCTAAACTTATTTCAACCCAAGAATTTTTTTTGCATTCAATATGCACCATTCAAATCCACATACTAAAATTTCAACCCTTTCTGACTTCATTTGCTATTTTTCACGCATTTAATGATTTATTTTGAGCTAAATGACCTTGAAATTAGAAAGAAGTAGAACTGAACTCAGAAAAGGTTGAAACTTGGCATGGTGTCATCATTTTACCCACATAACATGTTTGCAAAAGTTGAGAGGATTACGGCAAAAACTGGATGCACTTCGTGTACAAACTGGACCATCTCTTTCAAAGTACAAGGGTTTCAGACGAAAACTCATCTGTTACAAAGACATTACAATATGCACCATTACATGAATTTTCAATAAGCACCATTCACTTTTTCTTCACTTGTGTGCTTTGCTTATTGCGCCGTAACCATGGATAGTCTTCATCTCTTAACAAGATGCTTGGATCAGGCTTGACTTTGAAGGGAGGAATTTCATGAAACTTTTCATAATCTTCAGACTTGTCTGTCTTGCCCTCCAATCCAAGGATGTCTTTTTTTCCGGAAAGAACTATGTGGCGCTTTGGATCATCGTATGACGTATTCGCTTGCTTATCTTTTCTTTTTCTCGGTTTGGTAGACATGTCCTTCACATAGAAAATCTGCGCCACATCATTGGCTAGGACGAATGGTTCGTCTGGGTACCCAAGATTGTTCAGATCCACTGTTGTCATTCCGTACTGTGGGTCTACCTGTACCCCTGACATATTGACCCTGATGAGGGGGTGACCCCACGACCCCTACAGATAGGCCTACCCGGTGTCCCTGAAGATAGAAGGCCCATGAAGACCCGCCTGGACCCGCCTTGGCCCGCTAATTGGCACCGACGTAGGAGTCTACGACTCACAAGGAAGGTGTGAAGACCTGTCGTACGGAGCAAGCTAGGGTTAGGAAAGCTTACCTGTAAACGTAGATGAACTCCCCGAGACCTAGCCCAGTATATAAGGGCTAGGAGGGGCGACGCCAAAGGCATCCAATATCATCTGTAACCCTAGCCTTGAGCACTCCAGCCTTGGTATCCACTGTAATCGCATCTCCCTCATCAATAATATCGAGCAGGAACGTGTCCTCCTGTTTGTCGACCAGCTATCGTCCAACCTGTGCCTCTCATGACTAACCCAGGGTCCCTGACCATGGGATTTGCCGGGGTTGATCCCCGTCAATTGGCGCCGTCTGTGGGAACTATACAGGTTGGGATCACGATCTCGGCGGTCCCGTCTTCAGCAAGCCACAACTCAAGGGCAAGGAACAGATCTAGCACACTCGAAGGATTCAAGATCACGGCGAAAATCTCTGCCACCCCATCAAGATCGCTCGGGCTACAGCTGTGCCAGGACTGACACTACGGTAACGACCAAGTGCAGCGTCAGCGCCGAAGGAATCGACGACCCAGAAGAACGGCGAGAGGCCTTTACGAAGGAATTCCACTCGACGAACTGCGACGCGCAGCGGAGGACTCGCAAATCTTTCGACAACCCACCGCCGCCCGGGCACCTGCCGCACATCAAGACGATGACTACAAGATCGAAACCAGCGATCAGCAGAACCATCGCCAAGGAAGAAGGAATCGACGACCCAAAAGGCGCGCACGGGAGATCTACGGCGAGGCTCCAATGAACGAGCCACTTCACGCAGCCGTGCAACCGACAGCCACTCGACGACACGCCGTCGCACGAGCACCTTCCGCCAGCCAGGACAGCGACTCCGAGACACCGGTGGGCGAGTACTATGACCCAGATCGAAGGCCAGATGAATTCGCCAACCTCATCAAGAACCAAGACATGAGTCGAGGAATCGAAACCGACCCTCGCTTCCACGAACACCCAGAGGATCACGAGCAAATCTTCAGAATCTCAAGAAGGAAGAGGCACGTCGGATCTAGAAAACTCACGGTTAGAGAGCAGCTAGCAGGACCCTGCACGATCCACAGCTTCGAGGATGACTGGGGACGCGTCAGGTCAGGTCACACTTTGGGAGACTTCCACCTGTTCAACGAGCTAGCCGACGACCTCAAGAAGAAGAAGCAGAAAGAAGACAGGCGCAACCGGCGACCCGAACAATCGCCGCCCTCAAGCCTGGAAGGACGTCACAGACCGATGCAAGGACAGGTGCTCATGATCCAAGAGGGAAGGGTGGCACAAGCACAACGCGACGCCTACGCCCTGCAAGCTAGAGCACCCGAGAGCATAAATATAGTCGAAGTCTACCATCTACATGGTACTGAGACCAACATCACGTTCTCACAGGACGACCATCCACCCGCAGTCCCAAGACCGGGGCACGCGCCCCTGGTGCTCGACGCACAAATCGGAGGTTACGACATGGATAGGGTCTTCATGGACGGAGGCAGCAGCATGAATATCATCTTCACCAGCACCCTGCAAAAGATGCTGATCCCACGATCAGTATGGAAGAAATCGAGCACCGTGTTACACGGGGTAGTCCCAGGAGAAGTAGCCACATCCCTCGGAGTCGTCGAACTTGAAGTTGTCTTCGGCAACCGACGCAACTTCGCAAAGCACGTCCTCGAGTTCGAAGTAGTCGACTGGCAATCGCAGTATCACGCCATATTGGGACGACCAGCATTCGCGCAGTTCATGGCGGTTCCACACTACGCCTACCTCAAGCTCAAGATGCCAGGATCAACGGGAGTCCTCACGATCAACGGAAGCTTCATCAAATCAGATCAATGTGACCGTGACTTTTACAAAATCTCCGACACATTTGGAGCCGAACAAGAACTCAGAGAAATAGCTATGGTGACGGACAAGAGTACCTTCCCATTGGTGAGCCGAAGCGAATCTAAGGAGTACGGACGCGACATCAGCATGGACAGCGACACAGTCACTCACCAAGTGCACCCGACGGACCCGGAAAAAACAGTTCGCGTGTACGCCCACCTACCAGAGGAGCAGGCGACGGCTCTCGTCGCTTTCCTTCGAGATGAGTGGGAAATATTCGCCTGGTTCCCAGCCGACATGCCTGGAATACCACGCGAATTCGCGGAGCACGCCCTACGCATCAAGCAAAACAAGAAGCCAGTGAAGCAAGCTCTGAGAAGATTCTCGGATCCCAAGCGCAGAGCAATCGGAGAGGAAGTCAACCGGTTACTCGACGCCCAGTTCATCCGAGAAACAAAGAAAGCCACCTGGATAGCCAACCCAGTGCTGGTGCCCAAGAAAGACACGAACGTGCTGCGCATGTGTGTCGACTACGGACCAGTCAACAAACATTGCCCGAAGAACCACTTCCCCCTGCCTAGAACCGATCAGATAATCGAATCGACAGCAGGGTGCGATCTACTTTCCTTTCTGGATGCCTACTCAGGATACAACCAGATCAGGATGAAGGAAGAAGACGAAGAGCACACATCGCTCATCACCCCCTATGGCGTATTCTGCTACAGGACCATGCCCTTCGGGCTCAAGAACGCAGGCGCCACATACCAGCGAATGATGCAGGCCTTCCTGAAAGAGCAAATCGGAAGAAATGTGCAAGTCTATGTGGACGACATCGTCATCAAGACCTACAAAGGAGCCACACTACTCGACGACCTGCGCGAAACCTTCGCAACGCTCAACAAATACAGAATCAAACTCAACCCAAAGAAGTGTGCATTCGGCGTACCGGCGGGGAAGCTGCTCGGCTATATGGTCTCTACCCGAGGAATCGAGGCAAACCCTGAGAAAGTCCAAGCCATCGCCCGAATGCAAGAACCAACCAACGTCAAAGAAGTACAGCAGCTCACTGGAAGACTCGCAGCCCTAAGACGCTTCATCAGCAGGCTGGGAGAACGCACGCTGCCTTTCTATCAGCTGCTCAGGAAAGGAGAGAAATTCGAGTGGACGGAGGAAGCCCGCCAAGCATTCGCGGACCTGAAAAAGACATTCTCGACCCCACCAATCCTGGCGGTACCCAAGGAACGAGAGAAGCTATACCTCTACATGGCAGCACGTAACAGTGTAGTAAGCACAGCGCTCGTTGTCGAACGCACAGAAGAAGGCAAGGTCCAGAGCATCCAGAGACCAATCTACTACCTCAGCATGGTCCTGACCAAATCCCAGCAGCGGTACCCGCATTATCAGAAGCTACTACTGGCTGTCATCATGACCTCAGGAAAGGTGTCCCACTACTTCGACGAGCACCCTACCACAATCGTGAGCAGCGCACCACTCGCTGACATACTCAACAACCCTGGAGCGACTGGACGAGTCGCCGAGTGGAACATTGAGCTCAGCCCACGGGACCTGCAGTTCAAGCACCCAACTGCCATCAAAGCCCAAGTACTCCCAGATTTCCTAGTCGAGTGGATGGAGGTTCATACACCAGACCCCCCAGACCTATCAAATTCATGGTCAATGTTCTTCGATGGGTCCAAGAGACAACAAGGAGCCGGGGCAGGAGTTGTGCTCATCTCCCCTAAAGGAACAAAGCTAAAATATGTCCTCCAGATCAACTTCAGTCACGCCTCCAACAACGAAGCAGAATACGAGGCACTCCTCCATGGCATGCGCATGGCCAAAACGTGCGGAGCCACTCGCCTCATAATTTACGCGGACTCCAATCTCGTCGTCCAGCATACGATGAGAAACGGCGACGCAATAGCCGACAACATGGCGGCCTACCATAAGCTCTACAACGCACTCGAAGGAAGTTTCGACGGTTGCAAGCTCAACTACATCACCAGGGCCAACAACACAGAAGCTGACGAACTCGCGAACGTTGGTTCCACCCGAGGACCAATACCACCCAGTGTTTTTCTCGAAAGCATCATCCAGAGATCCATCAAGGTACAGGCAGCAGCACCTGAAACAGTCGTGGACGGCGAGGACGCAGCAGACCTGGCACAGGTGGCAGCAGCAAGCCCATCAGAAGGCACAAGCACCAGCACACCCGACATCACAGCGCCGACAGAGCTCGAAGGACCTGTCTGGGCAAAACCGTTCCTCCGATTCCTAATCGAAGGTACGCTACCGCAAGACGTGGCCGAAGCACGACGCATCGGCCGACGGTCCAAGGCGTTCACGGTGATCAACAAACAGCTATACAAGCGCAGAATCACCAGATACTCCAAAGGTGCATCGACGAAGAGGACGGCTGTGACGCCCCCAAAATCAGACCGTATACAATAATCATACACGCAAGGTACACGGTCGATATCAGGGACTCACGGTGAGATATCACAACACATCTCTACAAATAAAATAATACAAGATGTTTAATACAAGCCAGGGGCCACGAGGGCTCGAATACAACAGCTCGAGAGCACAAAGTTAGCGGAAGCAATAGTATCTGAGTACAGACACAAGGTACACATGATCTTCCTTAAGAAGGCTAGCACAAAAGCAACAACGATCGGAAAGGCAAGGCCTCCTTCTTGGGAACCTCCAAACTACTCCTGGTCAAAGGGGAACTCGATGTCGTAGAAGGCATCGGGGATCTTCATGTTGCGGTGGTCGGTATCGGGGATCTCCTGCTCCTAGACTCCAAGGCTCCAACGTCGACTGCAGCGGCAGATCAGGCAAAACAATAAAAGGGGAAAATAAAGCAGGTGAGTATCTAGCATACCCGCGAGTCTTACGTCCTCTACTAAGCATTTATGCATTTGTATCAAATGGAAAGGGGAGGCTGTATATAGTGGACTGCAAGGTAGAAAACAAAATAAGGATAAGAAGCTAGGCCTATCGAAGACTAGCATCTTCCGATGAGTCTTGCAGCATAAGGAGAGAATAGCCAACAGTTTATATAAAGCATAAAGTAACAATGCAGCAGAAGTTGCTGCAGCATTGTATAATAATAAGTTGTAATAATTAACAATGCCTCCGAGTTCACCTCCTCGACATCCCAGCGAGGAAGAAAACCTGGAACCATAAAATTTAATAATAATAGTTTGTAGTGGTAAGATCCAGAATCACCATAAAGCTTCCTGTTACCGTGGACACGGCTATTCGAATAGATTAATCTTCCCTGCAGGGGTGCACTTGTGTTACACTACACACACGGATCTCCAGGGTGGCGGGAACCTTGTTAGGGAACGCTCCACCGAGGATATCCGACACTTCGTAGCCCATCTTTCAAACTCAACAGAGAGGTTATCCGCCGGACTATATCCTATGTACGCGGGGCTTTGGACCCTAACCCCGACGTACTCCTGCACAGTGCGAGGCTGGCCAGTGAAGTTAAAGCAAATACAAATAAGACACCACCGTGCGAGAAAATAAGACAACACCACTTCTCGGCACAGGCCGCGGTACTGCTGACGTCTGAAGAGTCCTCGGACGACACTATGAAGCAGAGGAGCCCATAACTCGTAATTCCCACGGGTAGGTAGTGCGTACATGGCATATAGCCAACTCAAGACATCCACTGAACCATTTAGCATTTTAATTAACCTGCGTGACAACCGTTATCTTTGCCTCGACTTAACTGACCCGCGGACAACGACAGCAGCCAGGACCACCAGTACATCGGTGCCTCCCTGTCGTCCCACCAAGTCTCTGCGGTTACCAACAAGGTGAACCGTCTCCTTACCTTGTCTCGCGTGTGCTCCTGGAGGAACTCGACTTTCGTAGTTTGGTAACTCTCGCGACCAACGATCAGGGGCAAAGCACACCGGTACACTGATCGTACCCTCCCCGTCGTCCCGTCGCAATACCAGTCGCGGGCACCGTTGGGTCGCCCGACTTCTTACCTTTAAGGACACCAGTTGGTTCGAGTTCCTACCATTAAGTGAAACAAGGAGGTATCACCCTCGATGACACACTTAAAGAGGTTTGACAGAGACATCAGCGGAATGAACTAAAGAGGTAAACCTCGTATCATCCCGACGATGCTACGCTTCTGAGCCGACGAGAGTGAAATACGAGTTCGTCCACTCGTAAGTCAAACTCGAAGCGACTCCGCAGAGTCTCGCCGTTGTAGGTTCCCTAGGGCGTATGCATTGATCCGTACCTGTCGCAGTTGTATATAGTTTGTATCCGCGTCACTCCCCTGAGTGGCCACGTCCTGCTATCTAATCCTAGCTAACAATGCGCAGGGTTCACTGCTGAATATAATATATATTTATAAGGCACCATAGGATAAAGGAAGGTACATCAAGGGGCGACAAAAACATGCTATGCAATTGAATAGGATTGTAATCGTAGCAGCAGCAGTAACCATGCCTAGTGCAAGAAATGTACGGAAAGATAGGTGATATCTGGGGAATAGAATGGCTCTGCTTGCCTGGAAGCTCGACGGTAGGGGTACGGTCGTCGACGAAGTAGTCGAACTCGACAACGGCGTAGTCGGCGGTAGCAATGAGGTCTATCGGAGAATAAAAGGTGGGGGACAGTAAATACACGGCAATAATAGCAATACAAATACAAGACATGGCAAACACAATGTTAACCGGGTTCTAACGTAGTGCGATGCAATATGCTCGAAGCGGGAATCCATCCGGGGATGAACAGCCAGCTCCGGGTGATTACCGGACAGGGTGTCCGAAGGGGGAAGGGATCATGCCAGAGGTGTCGTGGACATCCGACAAACGTGTGGATGGTGTAACCGTGCTAGTTGATCCATTCTGAACAACTTTCGTGTTCGGAATAAATTCATCCGGATGGTTATACGGTAACGGGCAATTATCGGTCAGCGCTACCGGAGGGGGATGGTTCGATGTTCGTTGTGTTAGAGGGGTGTGGTAGACATACAGATAGTGTATCCTTAAGCGTTGTATTTTTTTGATCAATTTTGATATATAAATTATTTTCATCAGAGTTACGGTTTAAAAGATAGTTAATTTCAAAGTTTTAATCAATTTAAATTAATTTCTCAATTTTTCTTTATTTATTAAATAGCAACATTATCCACAACCTTATCCACAACAGTGCTGACATGTGGGCTCCACATGTCAGCCTCACATTTTAACAATTCATTTTATCAAACCTAATTATCCAGTGGGGTCCCACATGTCATACACAACACTAATAAAACTGATTTAATTTAGTCTAAATATTCCAAGGGGCCCCCTTGTCATAGTCTGCATTTTAATAAAACATTTTATAAAATTAAACAACAATGGGGTCCACCTGTCATAGTAACAGAGACATTTAACAGTTATTTTAATCTACTAAAAGGCCAGGGTCCACCTGTCATAGACTGTTGAGTTTATTTTCATTAGGTTTAATCACTGATTAATTAGGAAGGGTAGGCCCAGCTGTAAGTGTCTAAACATGGGCGGTTTGTGTTAATCAACATCTGAAAGGGGGGGGGTCACAGGTCAGCCACGGTGGTCGCAGGCGACGACCGAACTCCGGCGAGGTCCATTGCAGGGGGGCGCGGCGAGGCGCAGGAGGGAGGGTGTGGCCACGCGCACGTGTGTGTGCACGTTGGGGGGGGGGGCGGACAGTTCAAGCTGCCCAGCAGCAACAGCAATGGGTGGCGCGGGCAGCTTTGCTCCCATCCATGGCGGCCGCGACAACGACATCGACAAGGGAAGAGCTACGACGACCTATTCGCGAGGGGGAAAGGGGGAATGGAGGCAGAGCTCACCGGGGAGCTCGAAGCCGCGGTCAGGTAGGCCGGGGAGGTCGGAGGCGAGTGAATTTTCTCGGCGCGCGTGGCATCCCGGGGTTGAAGACGACGACGATTTGGCTTGTGCGAAGCGTCCCGGCTCGATTCCGTTTGAAGGGTGGCGAAGACGAGGACGACGCACGTACCCGACATGGCGGCTAGGTCTGGGGCGGCCGGTGGCCATGCGAGCTCGTGAGCCCGTGGCCATGGCGGCCCGGCAAGGTAGAGAAGAAGAGGGCGAGGGGGAAGAGGGGAGTGAGCACAGGGACCAGGGTGTAGTTGGGCTCGCCCTTATCGCCTCCATGAGGGAGCAGGTGAGGGGGCGGCGTGGCCACGGCATGGCCATGGCCATGTCACTGTGCGTGGTGGGGGGGCGAACAGGGGAAGAAGGAGAGAGAGAGAGAGGGGGGGCTGGGCCGGGTGGGCCATTGCCCATAGGCGGGTTTTAGTCTTTTTTTTATTTTCTTAGTTTTTGTTTTCTTTTCTATCTCGTTTACATTTTATTTGCCTACTAATACAATTTTGTAAAATATACATACTACACCAAAAATATTGTTGTAATTTAGTCTACTGCTAGAAAAAAATTTGAACAATAATAAAATCATTTAGATTTCATTCAATGCACAAAATATTATATGGAGCTATTTTTGCTACTGTTTATATTTATCTGCATTATTTAAATAGTTAATAAAATATTATTTATCTTTTTATATGACCTACTGATTATTAGGTATCTAATAAAAATGGTTTCACAATTTTTAGTGCATATAAAAATTTCACTTGTTTATTATAATTACCATGGCAATTCAATAATTCCCAAGCATTTATTTTTATTTCATATTATTCCTAAAACACTTTAATAAAATATCCATTACTATATTAACATGGCCCTATGATGGCTAGGCAATTCTATTAATAGGTTTCACAACTTTGGGTTGATCTATGATTTCCATTTCCATATTAATTTTCAAAACAATTTTGTTAACCCCACCACCTTGGGTTCATAATTTCCACTGACTTGTAATTCTTGTTGAGACTAGGAGTTTACTTGGTTTAGTAAACGGCAAGATGATTTAATAATCATCCACAACTTCTTGGAGCAATATTATAATCCACAAGTAATTGAAAATTTAATCATGGTTGTAAATTGACAGAGCTATGATCAAAGGTGATCATGTCTTGATCGTCAACAGTAATGATCACTAACAGTGGAATCACTGTAGTGATTACTGGACTGGATCTGAGGGTGTTACAAATCTCCACCGCTACAAAGAATTCTCGTCCCGAGAATTAAAAGTAGTGTGAGGGGTAGAGTTTCGGTTTCGCCTTCTAACAAATCTTCTGGTTCTTGTTGTCCTACTCGAAGAATTTAATCCTGCATGTTGAGGTCTTCACCTCTTTGCATCGGTGCATCTCGATGAGTTTTCATCCTTTCCTCGGGGCTTCATCGCACTCACGAACAGGTTAAGAGGTAAAGCTTAAGGGGGTCGGATCGATACAAGATCAATCAAATGGGGTTGCTCAAGGGTATGGGGTACAAAGTCCTTCCGAGTTTAACCTCAGGGAAGTACATCGTGAGAAGATTTAAGCGGATAGGCACGTATTCGATGCTGATGATGGAAGATGGGAAAAGGGCCCCGATCATCAGACACAATCACTGAGTCTGATATCGGACGGAATATCACAAGGTCGATGACAAGAGTCAGGTTTCGGTCCTGTGGAACTGTGGGTTATGGGCCCACGGAGAATTAAAAGGATGGCGACAAACAATGCGATCAAGTTGCAAGGTAAGTCAGAGAACAGTTTGTCAGCTATATCGACAACAACATCGGTACCAGGAGCAGTGGACATTGAGAACCATTTTCCTGCTCGTTAATAGGAGGTGGACCAATTGGCAAAGTTCTCGTCCCGGTGGTTACCAAGATGTCATCAACAATGGCAACAAGGGTTACTGACGAGGTTGTACACCGAGGTGTTTACATAAGCAGGGGAATTATCACTGCTCAGATAAGATACATTACAAGAAAGGTTAAACAGACCAATGGAAAAGAAATTGTGATGATACACAAGTATCAGGTGTATATCTTTCCCAAGGGAAAGCAGAGCACGATATACACGACCAAGTTGTACTGGCAGGGAGCCAAGGGAGGTTGTCGATGATAACACAAATCATCGAATGGCAAGGACGGTATTTCACACGATGAATCCAATTGACACATGGAAGAAGCAATGTAAGATTATTCGGATAATAATCCACGGAAGGTCGGGTGGTACGCAAAGGATCTGATGTGGGTATCTGCACTCAATCGGGAGGGGAAGAATGCAAAGTCATCGGGTGATGGAAGCATCGGAATAATTTGATGCTTAAGTACAAGGGAATCGCGTTTTCCAGATCGGGAGGTGGATGCAATCATCCGTACGGACTTATCGGTGGCAGGGGATTGCAAAGGCGATGAACACGTAGGTTCACGGAATTTATCGGAGAGTAATCTTCGGAATCTTCAGGTGAATCAGGCGATCGTCTTGGGTGAAGGGCTCTCCGGGTAGATGCGACCACGAGATCCTAATGTGAAAGTTAGCAAAATTACCTGAAAGGATAAGAGAGTAGAAACCCAGAGTAAAGGTACGGAGAAAAAGGATCCTAATCCCATCCAGTTTGCGACGTGGGCCGATAAGCCACACAAAACTGTTAGTAAAGTAGTTTTGCAAAGACTAGACTCGACTTCGGCCAAGGAGTTGGAAGGGGGTGTCCTACAGACAGTCGGCTCTAATACCAACTTGTGACGCCCCCAAAATCAGACCGTGTACAGTAATCATACACGCAAGGTACACGGTCGATATCAGGGACTCACGGTGAGATATCACAACACAACTCTACAAATAAAATAATACAAGTTGTTTACAAGCCAGGGGCCACTAGGGCTCGAATACAACAGCTCGAGAGCACAAAGTTAGCGGAAGCAATAGTATCTTAGTACAGACACAAGGTACACATGATCTGCCTTAAGAAGGCTAGCACAAAAGCAACAACGATCGAAAGGCGAGGCCTCCTGCTTGGGAACCTCCAAACTACTCCTGGTCAAAGGGGAACTCGACGTCGTAGAAGGCATCGGGGATCTTCATTTTGCGGTGGTCGGCATCGGGGATCTCCTGCTCCTAGACTCCAAGGCTCCAACGTCGACTGCACCGGCCGATCAGGCAAAACAATAAAAGGGGAAAATAAAGCAGGTGAGTATCTAGCATACCCGCGAGTCTTATGTCCGCTACTAAGCATTTATGCATTGGTATCAAATGGAAAGGGGAGGCTGTATATAGTGGACTGCAAGGTATAAAACAGAATAAGGATAAGAAGCTAGGCCTATCGAAGACTAGCATCTTCCGACGAGTCTTGCAGCATGAGGAGAGAATAGCCAACAGTTTATATAAAGCATAAAGTAACAATGCAGCAAAAGTTGCTGCAGCATTGTATAATAATTAATAATAAGTTGTAATAATTAACAATGCCTCCGAGTTCACCTCCTCGACATCCCAGCGAGTAAGAAAACCCGGAACCATACAATTTAATAATAATAGTTTTTAGTGGTAAGATCCAGCTTCAGCATAAAGCGTCCTGTTACCGTGTACACGACTATTCGAATAGATTAATCTTCCCTGCAGGGGTGCACTTGTGTTACCCTACACGCACGGATCTCCAGGGTGGCGGGAACCTTGTTAGGGAACGCTCCACCGAGGCTATCCGACACTTCGTAGCCCATCTTTCAAACTCAACAGAGAGGTCATCCGCCGGACTATATCCTATGTACGCGGGGCTTTGGACCCTAACCCCGACGTACTCCTACACGGTGCGAGGCTGGCCGGTGAAGTTAAAGCAAATACAAATAAGACACTACCGCGCGAGCAAATAAGACAACACCACTTCCCGGCGCAGGCCGCGGTACTGATGACGTCTGAAGAGTCCTCGGACGACACTATGAAGCAGAGGAGCCCATAACTCGTAATTCCCACGGGTAGGTAGTGCGTACATGGCATATAGCCAACTCAAGACATCCACTGGACCATTTAGCATTTTAATTAACCTGCGTGACAACCGTTATCGTTGCCTCGACTTAACTAACCCGCGGACAACGACAGCAGCCAGGACCACCAGTACATCGGTGTCTGCCCTGTCGTCCCACCAAGTCTCAGCGGTTACCAACAAGGTGAACCGTCTCCTTACCTTGTCTCATGTGTGCTCCTGGAGGAGCTCGACTTTCGTAGTTTGGTAACTCTCGCGGCCAAGCACACCGGTACACTGATCGTACCCTCCCTGTCATCCCGTCGCACTACCAATCGCGGGCACCGTTGGGTCGCCCGACTTCTTACCTTTAAGGACACCAGTTGGTTCGAGTTCCTACCATTAAGTGAAACCAGGAGGTATCACCCTCGATGGCACACTTAAAGAGGTTTGACAGAGACATCAACGGAATGAACTAAAGAGGTAAACCTCGTATCATCCCGGTGATGCTACGCTTCTGAGCCGACGAGAGTGAAATACAAGTTCGTCCACTCGTAAGTCAAAGTCGAAGCGACTCGGCATAGTCTCGCTTTTTTAGGTTCCCTAGGGCGTCTGCATTGATCCGTACCTGTTGCAGTTGTATATAGTTTGTATCCGCGTCACTCCCCTGAGTGGCCACGTCCCGCTATCTAATCCTAGCTAACAATGCGCAGGGTTCACTGTTGAATATAATATATATTTATAAGGCAGCATAGGATAAAGGAAGGTACATTAAGGGGCGACAAAAACAGGCTATGCAATTGAATAGGATTGTAATCATAGCAGCAGCAGTAACCATGCCTAGTGCAAGAAATGTACGGAAAGATAGGCGATATCTAGGGAAGAGAATGGCTCTGCTTGCCTGGAAGCTCGACGGTAGGGGTACGGTCGTCGACGAAGTAGTCGAACTCGGCAACGGCGTAGTCGGCGATAGCAATGAGGTCTATTGGAGAATAAAAGGGGGGGGAACAGTAAATACACGGCAATAATAGCAATACAAATACAAGACATGGCAAACGCAATGTTAAAGGGGTTCTAACGTAGTGCGATGCAATATGCTCGGAGCGGAAATTCATCCGGGGATGAACAACCAGCTCCGGGTCATTATCGGACAGGGTGTCCTAAGGGGGAAGGGATCATGCCGGAGGTGTCTTGGACATCCGACAAACGTGTGGATGGTGTAACCGTGCTACTTGATCCATTCTGAACAACTTTCGTGTTCGGAATAAATTCATCCGGATGGTTATACGGTAACGGGCAATTATCGGTCAGCGCTACCGGAGGGGGATGGTTCGATGTTCGTTGTGTTAGAGGGGAGTGGTAGACATACGGATAGTGTATCCTTAATCGTTGTATTTTTGATCAATCTTGTTATATAAATTATTTTCACCGGAATTACGGTTTAAAAGATATTTAATTTCAAAGTTTTAATCAATTTAAATTAATTTCTGAAATTTTCTTTATTTATTAAATAACAACATTATCCATAACCTTATCCACAACAGTGCTGACATGTGGGCTCCACATGTCAGCCTCACATTTTAACAATTCATTTTATTGAACCTAATTATCCAGTGGGGTCCCACATGTCATAAACAGCACTAATAAAACTGATTTAATTTAGTCTAAATATTCCAAGGGGCCCACTTGTCATACTCTGCATTTTAATAAAATATTTTCTAAAATTAAACAACAATGGGGTCCACCTGTCATAGTAACAGAGACATTTAACAGTTATTTTAATTTACTAAAAGTCCAGGGCCAACCTGTCATAGACTGTTGAGTTTCTTTTCATTAGTTTTAATCACTAATTAATTAGGAAGGGTAGGCCCACCTGTAAGTGCCTAAACATGGGGGGTTTGTGTTAATCAACATCTGAAAAGGGGGGGGGCGTTCACAGGTCAGTCACGGTGGTCGCAGGCGACGACCGAACTCCGGCGAGGTCCGTTGCAGGGGGGGGCGCGGCGAGGCGCAGGAGGGAGGGTGTGGCCACGCGCACGTGTTTGTGCATGTTGGGGGGGGGCGTCCAGTCCAAGCTGCCCAGCAGCAACAGCAGTGGGTGGCGCGGGGACCTTTGTTCCCATCCATGGCGGCCGCGACAACGACGTCGGCAAGGGAAGAGCTACGGCGACCTATTCGCGAGGGGGAAAGGGGGAATGGAGGCAGAGCTCACCGGGGAGCTCGAAGCCGCGGTCAGGTAGGCCGGGGAGGTCGGAGGCGAGTGAATTTTCTCGGCGCGCGTGGCATCCCGGGGTTGAAGACGACGACGATTTGGCTTGTGCGAAGCGTCCCGGCTCGATTCCGTTTGAAGGGTGGCGAAGACGAGGACGACGCACGTACCCGACATGGCGGCTAGGGCTGGGGCGGCCGGTGGCCATGCGAGCTCGTGAGCCCGTGGCCATGGCGGCCCGGCAAGGTAGAGAAGAAGAGGGCGAGGGGGAAGAGGGGACCGAGCAGAGGGACCAGGGGGTAGTTGGGCTCGCCCTTATCACCTCCACGAGGGAGCAGGTGAGGGGGCAGGTGACGGGGCGGCGTGGCCACGGCATGGCCATGGCCATGTCACTGTGCAGGGTGGGGGAGCGAACAGGGGAAGAAGGAGAGAGAGAGAGGGGGCTGGGCCGGGTGGGCCATTGCCCATAGGCGGGTTTTAGTCTTTTTTTTTATTTTCTTAGTTTTTGTTTTCTTTTCTATCTTGTTTACATTTTATTTGCCTACTAATACAGTTTTGTAAAATATACATACTACACCAAAAATATTGTTGTAATTTACTCTACTGCTAGAAAAATATTTGAACAATAATAAAATCATTTAGATTTTATTCAATGCACAAAATATTATATGGAGCTATTTTTGCTACTGTTTATATTTATCTGCATTATTTAAATAGTTAATAAAATATTATTTATCTTTTTATATGACCTACTGATTATTAGGTATCTAATAAAAATGGTTTCACAATTTTTAGTGCATATAAAATTTTCACTTGTTTATTATAATTACCATGGCAATTCAATAATTCCCAAGCATTTATTTTTATTTCATATTATTCCTAAAATACTTTAATAAAATATCCATTATTATATTAACATGGCCCTATGATGGCTAGGCAATTCTATTAATATGTTTCACAACTTTGGGTTGATCTATGATTTCCATTTCCATATTAATTTTCAAAACAATTTTGATAACCCCACCACCTTGGGTTCATAATTTCCACTGACTTGTGATTCTTGTTGAGACTAGGAGTTTACTTGGTTTAGTAAACGGCAAGATGATTTAATAATCACCCACAACTTTGGAGCAATATTATAATCCACAAGTAATTGAAAATTTAATCAGGGTTGTAAATTGACAGAGCTATGATCAAAGGTGATCATGTCTTGATCGTCAACAGTAATGATCACTAGCAGTGGAATCACTGTAGTGATTACTGTACTGGATCTGAGGGTGTTACAATGGCAAAGCTCTACTGCTCTAAATCCACGAAGGCACCTGCGGGCACCATGCGAGCAGTCGAGTACTCGTGTCTAAAGCATTCCGAGCCGGGTTCTATTGGCCCACAGCCATGAAAAACGCAGAGGAAATCGTGCGACGTTGTGTCGCATGCCAGAAATTCGCCAACAGGCCACACGCTCCAGCCTCAGAGCTCAATACCATACCACTATCCTGGTCGTTCGCCACCTGGGGACTCGACATGGTGGGCCCACTCAAGAAATCATCAAAGGGCGGAAGGACATACCTGCTCGTCGCAGTCGACAAGTGCACTAAATGGATCGAAGCAGTGCCCATCACCAGCTCCACAGCCCTCACGGCTGTCAACTTCATCAAATCGATCATCTTCAGGTTCGTTGTGCCACAAAAGATCATCACGGACAACGGCATGAACTTCACAGCCGCAGAATTCCAGAACTTTTGCGAAGAACTGGACATCAAAATCAATTATGCTTCAGTCGCGCACCCGCGGTCCAACAGCCAAGTGTAAAAAGCAAACGGCCTTGTATGCGGGGGAATCAAGAAGCGTCTCCTCGCACCACTCGAGCAAGCCGCCGGCAACTGGGTAGAAGAACTCCCCGCGGTACTATGGATCCTACAAAATACACCAAACACCGCGACCCAGTACACACCCTTCTTCATGGTGTACGGGGCAGAGGCAGTACTACCACATGACCTCAAGTTCGGAGCACCTCGGGTCACTGGGTACGAAGAAGAAGAAGCAGAAGAAGCATTACAACATGAACAAAGATACAGCTGACGAAGCAAGAGATACAGCCCTGGCAAAATCAGAGGGGTACCAGGACAAGCTACGCACCTACCAAAGCAGTCGCTTGCGCACTAGAACCTTCAACAAAGGTGACCTAGTCCTACGGCTGATACAAGAGAAGGTCCATAAACTTTCCCCCCAATGGGAAGGACCATTTATAGTCTCAGAAGTCATCGGAGGTGGCGCCTACAGGCTGAAGAACCCAAAGACAGACGAGGACGTGGGTAACCCATGGAACGTAGCAAACTTGCGACTGTTCTACCCATAGTCCCCATCGGTCAGACATGACTGGCAACTCATGTAGCCGCTCGACCGCAATAAAATAAATGTTGCCCAAATACCGCCATCTCAAAGCACTCGGGGGCTCGAGCACCCACTGCCCCCGAGAGACGCTATCATCGCCTACGCGATCTTAACCAAAGCACTCGGGGCTTAAGCATAAAATCCCCCCGAGAGACGCTATCGCCTACGCAATCTTAACCAAAGCACTCGGGGGCTCGAGCACCCACTCCCCCCGAGAGACGCTATCATCGCCTACGCGATCTTAACCAAAGCACTCGGGGGCTTAAGCATAAAATCCCCCCGAGAGACGCTATCGCCTACGCGATCTTAACCAAAGCACTCGGGGGCTTAAGCATAAAATCCCCCCGAGAGACTCTATCGCCACTTAAGCGATCTTCACCAAAGCACTCGGGGGCTTAAGCATAAAATCCCCCCGAGAGACGCTATCATCGTTTACGCGATCTTAACCAAAGCACTCGGGGGCTTAAGCACAAAATCCCCCCGAGAGACGCTATCACCACCTACGCGAGCTCACCTTAAAAACTCGGGGGCTCAGGCATAAGCATTCCCCGAGACACGGTACAAACAACCAAGACTCGGGGACTACTCCAGAGTTGAACCACGAGGAAATACGCAAAGTTTTAAGCCTACGTTTGACTCTACAACTCAAACGTAGCCTCGGGGGCTACTCCCATCAGGAGCGCTGTCGCGCACCCGATAGAACACACTAGAAAGTTAAAGTCAGTGCATCACGGGAGGAATCGAAGACATTCTGCGCTATCAGAAGGAGTCGAAGACAGTGCATCACAGGAGTCGAAAACACAGTTTATTGCAAGATCTCAACCAGAGCTTGAAGTCAACCATAAAGGTATAAAAGGACTCAACTACATTTGGATAGAAGGCAACTCCTGTTACAAGAGGGAATTACCCAAGGAATTAAGACTTCTACATGTGTGCCCATGAGGGGTAATCGACTCTGATACAAGGGCATCACCACAGACAAAGGAAAAAAGGAAGCTAGCAGAGGATGTCAATGACATAACAAAAGGGTGAAGCTCGACTTATTTGTCGATGCTCCACCAGCTTCTTCTCCTGCTCCACCAGCTTCTTCTCCAAGCTGCAGCTGCACAGCTTCTTCTCCGAGTTGCCGGCGAAGATGAGGCCGCCTCCAGTTCTACAAGGTTTCTTGGCGCGCCCGCTTGATCGACGGTTGACGTCGATGTCCTCTTCGGAGCTGATGGAGACAGCATCACCACCTGAGGAGTCGACAGAAGACGGAGCTGTAGAAGATGCAGGCGTAGGACTCCTCGACCTTGTGGAGCTGTCGCGACCTTGTGGAGCTGTCGCTGCTCGACTCCTGCCAGTGCGGATCAATGTTGTTGCCGCTCGAGTCGAACGCACAGACAGTGACAGTACTTTCGCCGTCAAAACGACAGCTGAGCATATCGTCATCTCGCAAATCCAACCGCCGAGAAAACAAACTCCAACCAGAGCCAAGAAAAATCAAGCGGGAGCTATCAACCTCCAAGTCAACATAAGAAGGAGATCGACAGCTCCCATGAAGATGCAGAAGCAAGCCATCTAAGCCACGTTCAGAGACAATGGAGGAAAAAGCAGAGGGAAGAAGAACGCGTTTGGCGCTCTGGCTGCGAACGCGTAAAATAAAATCATAGCGCCAGAATCCCTCCTCCAAGGGAGAGGAGGAAGGCATTGGCGCCGTACCATGGCGACCACCACGGCATGAGCGTGGCGTACGGCCACCACGGCCAGGACGAACACGGTCACGGCCAACACCTCACTTGGGAGCCATGAGAGGAACAAGAGAAGAAGGAAGAGGCAAAGCAGCAAGCTGGATAGAGGCGAAACGCTGTGAAAGAGAAAGGCTTATTTATAGAACAAAAATCTCCCAGCATAGAGAAGCCAAGACGACAGCAGTAATTAATTCAAAGACCAAATGTCGCAGACGTCTCAGATACCAAGACCAAGATGCTTTCCCACGAGACGCACTGTGCGTGAGACGCGTCAATTCACGCGCGTTTCCAACGTGCGTATCGGAAACTCAACCAGCGCCTGCCGCACGCCCCAGCGGTCATCATTATGACCGGTCATGAAGACGTGACGGTTCACTGGCGGAGCATCCCTGACAGCCATCAAACAGAGGCATCGTTATCCTGACAAGCGGCGAAGAATACCAGTAGACATCAAGTATGATTTCTTAAACACATTTTTCAAATATATTTAAACTCCCATCGGGAGCGTACCCACTCAAAACCGAGCCTCAGGTGAGCAGCCGCCTAAAATTCAGCAATATGCTCGAGTGACCACTCGCACTCACGAGAGTCTCGGGTGCTCCCTCAACCCGACACAAGACAAACATGCATTCGCCAAGATCATACGGCGCTAAGAGTCTCAGGTGCTCCCTCACCTCAAGAGCCGAAACGGCATTCGAGTGACCAGTCGCGAAGAACCCCTCGCTGGAGCACTCGAAACAAGCCTCGCGGGTGAATAAGTGAACAACTCGCTTGATGTTTTGTTCCAAGAGGGTGCAATACTATTAGGCTCCGCGCCTCAAAAATACACATTCCTGGAACACGACACACTGTGCCCAGATGCCACGCAAGATTAGCGTGTAGGTAAGACGCCGCTGCGAAGTTCGGCCGAGCTTGGACTTGCCGAAGAGCGATTTCACTCCCAACCTTTTCCATGCGCTGCGCATGATAGAAAAAGTCGGGCGGACGCGCCTTAGGCTATGCACATTACTGGCGGAAAATGAACACCGTAAGACCTGAAGCGGCAGGACTTTTGCTCGACACCAATGTTCCAAGCTCACGTCGAGGGACGTGGGTTTGATTGGGCTACTGCGGTATTTTCCACTAGCGCAATTCACCAAGGCTCGACCAGTCGACTCCTTGGGCCCTTTCAGCTTAGCATCCCTCGTAACAGGTTTTGTCATGGCCACCAGACTGCCAGCGACCCGCGGTTGTACCGCGCATACAAACGACCGACAAATGGATGTACTCGAGTCCCTGCGCGACTCTTCGAGTCCCCCAGGCACTCGGGGGTGACCCCACGACCCCTATAGATAGGCCTACCCGGTGTCCCTGAAGATAGAAGGCCCATGAAGACCAGCCTGGACCCGCCTTGGCCCGCTAATTGGCACCGACGTAGGAGTCTGCGACTCACAAGGAAGGTGCGAAGACCTGTCGTACGGAGCAAGCTAGGGTTAGGAAAGCTTACCTGTAAACGTAGATGAACTCTCCGAGACCTAGCCCAGTATATAAGGGCTAGGAGGGGCGACACCAAAGGCATCCAATATCATCTGTAACCCTAGCCTTGAGCGCTCCAGCCTTGGCATCCACTGTAATCGCATCTCCCTCATCAATAATATCGAGCAGGAACGTGTCCTCCTATTTGTCGACGAGCTATCGTCCAACCTGTGCCTCTCATGACTAACCCAGGGTCCCTGACCATGGGATTTTCCGGGGTTGATCCCCGTCAGATCCATTTGCACTTAAACTAAGGGACCTTAAAATCATCTCCATAGTCAAGTTCCCATATGTCTACTATGTAACCATAATATGTGTCCTTTCCGCTCTTGGTTGCTGCATCAAAGCGGACACCGCTGTTTTGGTTGGTGCTCTTTTGATCTTGGTCGATCGTGTAAAATGTATTCCCATTTATCTCGTATCCTTTGTAAGTCAATACAGTCGAAGATGGTTTCCTGGACAACGAGTACAGCTCATCAGAAACAGTGTTGTCACCTCTGAGACGTGATTCCAACCAACTTCCGAAAGTCCTGATGTGTTCATGTGTAATCGAGTTTTCAGACTGCTCCGGGTGTGTGGAGCGGAGACTGTTCGTGTGTTCATCGACATACGGGGCCACCAAGGTAGAGTTCTGTAGAACTGTGTAGTGTGCTTTAGACCAAGAATTCCCGTCCCTGCATATTATTGAGCCCTTTCCAAGCGTGCCTTTTCCAGTCAGTCTCCCCTCATACCGCGATTGAGGGAGACCAACCTTCTTAAGGCCAGGAATGAAGTCAACACAAAACCCAATGACGACATCCTCTTTTTGATGGCCCATGGAAATGCTTCCTTCTGGCCTAGCGCGGTTACGGGCATATTTCTTTAGGACTCCCATGAACCTTTCAAAGGGGAACATGTTGTGTAGAAATACGGGGCCCAGAATGAAAATCTCGTCGACTAGATGAACAAGGACGTGCGTCATGATATTGAAGAAGGATGGTGGGAAAATCAGCTCGAAACTGACAAGACATGTTGCCACATCAGTCCTTAGCCTTGGTAGGATTTCTGGATCGATCACCTTCTGAGAGATTGCATTGAGGAATGCACATAGCTTCACAATGGCTAATCGAACGTTTTCCGGTAGAAGCCCCCTCAATGCAACCGGAAGCAGTTGCGTCATAATCACGTGGCATTCATGAGACTTTAGGTTCTGAAACTTTTTCTCAGCCATATTAATTATTCCCTTTATATTCGACGAGAAGCCCGAAGGGACCTTCATACTGAGAAGGCATTCAAAGAAGATTTCCTTCTCTTCTTTGGTAAGAGCGTAGCTGGCAGGACCTTCATACTGCATTGGAGGCACGCCGTCTTTTTCGTGCAAACGTTGCAGGTCCTCCCGTGCCTCCGGTGTATCTTTTGTCTTCCCATACACGCCCAAGAAGCCTAGCAGGTTCACGCAAAGGTTCTTCATCACGTGCATCACGTCGATCGAAGAGCGGACCTCTAGGTCTTTCCAATAGGGTAGGTCCCAAAATATAGATTTCTTCTTCCACATGGGTGCGCGTCCCTCATCGTCATTCGGAACAGATACTCCGCCGGGACCCTTTTCAAATATTACGTGTAAATCATTGACCATAGAAAGTACGTGATCACCAGTACACATGGCGGGCTTCTTCCGGTGATCTGCCTCGCCTTTGAAATGCTTGCCTTTCATACGACATTGATGGTTGGTCGGAACAAATCGACGATGCCCCATGTACACATTCTTCCTGCAGTTCTCCAGGTATATACTTTCGGTGTCAGCTAAACAGTGCGTGCATGCGTGGTATCCCTTGTTTGTCGGTCCTGAAAGGTTACTGAGAGCAGGCCAATCATTGATGGTTACAAAAAGCAAGGCATGCGGGTCAAATTCCTCCTTTTTGTGCTCATCCCACACACGTACACCGTTTGCATTCCACAGCTGTAAAAGTTCTTCAACTAATGGCCTTAGGTACACATCAATGTCGTTGCCGGGTTTCTTAGGGCCTTGGATGAGAACTGACATCATAATGAACTTCCGCTTCATGCACTTCCAAGGAGGAAGGTTATACATACATAGAGTCACAGGCCAGGTGCTGTGATTGCTCCTCTGCTCCCCGAAAGGATTAATTCCATCCGCGCTTAAACCAAACCATACGTTCCTTGGGTCACCTCCAAACTCAGCCCGGTACTTTCTCTCAATTTTTCTCCATTGTGAACCATCCGCGGGGTGTCTCAAATTCCCGTCTTTCTTATGGTCCTCTCTGTGCCATTGCATCAACTTGGCAGGCTCTTCATTTTTTAACAGATGTTTCAACCGTGGTATTATAGGAGCATACCACATCACCTTGGCAGGAACCCTCTTCCTGGGGGGCTCGCCGTCAACATCACCAGGGTCATCTCGTATGATCTTATACCGCAATGCACCGCATACCGGGCATGCGTTCAAATCCTCGTACGCACCGCGGTAGAGGATGCAGTCATTAGGGCATGCATGTATCTTCTGCACCTCCAATCCTAGAGGGCATACGACCTTCTTTGCTGCGTATGTAGTGTCGGGTAATTCGTTATCCTTTGGAAGATTCTTCTTAAATATTTTCAGTACCTGCTCAAATCCTTTGTCAGGCACATCATTGTCTGCCTTCCACTGCAACAATTCCAGTACGGTATCGAGCTTTGTGATGCCCTCTTCGCAATTGGGGTACAACCCTTTTTTGTGATCCTCTAACATGCGATCGAACTTCATCTTCTCCTTTTCACTTTCACATTGTGTCCTTGCATCAACAATGACCCGGCGGAGATCATCATCGGGCACATCGTCTGGTTCCTCTTGATCTTCATCGGGCACATCGTCCGCTTCCCCCGTTGCAGCATCACCGTATTCAGGGGGCACATAGTTTTCATCGTACTCTTCTTCTTCGCCGTCTTCCATCATAACCCCTATTTCTCCGTTCTTGGTCCAAACATTATAGTGTGGCATGAATCCTTTATAAAGCAGGTGGGTGTGAATGGTTTGCTGGTCAGAGTAAGACTTCGTATTCCCACATGTAGGGCATGGACAACACATAAAACCATTCTGCTTGTTTGCCTTAGCCAGTTCGAGAAACTCATGCACGCCCTTAATGTACTGGGAGGTGTGTCTGTCACCGTACATCCATTGCCGGTTCATCTGCATGCATTATATATAATTAAGTGTGTCAAAAACCATTATATATAGATGAATAGATAAGTGACCAAATTAATAGAAGTTCATCATCACAGTAAAACCAAAGTACATACATAGTTCTCATTGAACAGCATACAACTCTCCAGAGCATCTAACTAAGGCATACATTGAAACTATGTAAAACATTTCAATGCAACAACAAATGCGATCATAATCGCAACGAAGGTAACAATTGAACCAACGGCATAATGATACCAAGCCTCGGTATCAATTGCATATTTTCTAATCTTTCTAATCTTCAAGCGCATTGCATCCATCTTGATCTTGTTATCATTGATGACATCCGCAACATGCAACTCCAATAGCATCTTATCCTCCTCAATTCTTTTTATTTTTTCCTTCAAGTTATTGTTTTCTTCTTCAACTAAATTTAACCTCTCGACAATAGGGTCGGTAGGAATTTCCGGTTCAACTACCTCCTAGATAAATAAATATGTCACGTTGGTCGGCATAATTGTCATAAACAAAAAATGAACCAAATAGTTATAAAGATAATATATACCACATCTGAATCATAGACAGAACGAGGGCCGACATGTGCAGGTACCATAACCATCGCACTATATAATAAAAAGCAATAATAAAAAACAATAATAAAATTAGACAAGTATATATCTAATCATAAAAGTAAGAATTACTTTGTTTTAGAAAGAAAATAAGAACAAGAGGCTCACCACGGTGGTGCCGGTGACGAGATTGGCGTGGGCGATCGACGGTGGTGAAGACGGGTACGAGACGTGATAAATCGCTAAACCTAGACAAATCTTGAGGAAAACGGAGCTTGGAGGTCGAGTTTAGAGAGGAGAAAGCTTAAGTAGTGTGGGTTGGGCATTTCATCGAACACATCATGTGCATTGGAGGTGAGCTAGAGCACCAGAACGCCCTCCCTTGCCCTCCTCGAAAAAACAGAGCATCAGTGGAGTGCTCTGCTCGAAGGCGAGGCTTATATATAGCCAAATCGTTAGTCCCGGTTTGTGGCAGGAACCGGTACTAATGGACATTCTTTCGTCCCGGGTTGAGCCACAAACCGGGACTAGTGGTTGTGGGCCAGGAGCGAGGACCATTGGTCCCGGTTCTTGTCTGGAACCGGGACATATGCCCCTAGACGAACCGGGACCAATGTCCCACGAGGCCCGGCCGGCCCCCCGGGCGCATGAACCTGGACGTATGACCACCATGGGTCCCGGTTCATGGCACAACCGAGACTAATGGGCTGGAGAGGCCTGAACCAAAGCCCTGTTTTCTACTAGTGCCGCTTTCTGGCCGGGCAAGCACATCCTCTTGGATGTCGTGCCACTTGTTGCATGCCGCCTGGATGGCCGACCAATGGGAGGCCATGGCTTTCGGGCCGCGCTCCATGAAGACACCGCTGAAATAGGGGTCGACCATCTTTCTTTTGTCGAATATGTCGTCTTGACCCTCGTCCACTACGTGTCGTCGTTCTGGTTGGTGCTGGTGATGGGGTCCAAGCTCGCCGTCTTCCATGCTTCGGCCAGGCATTCGTCTTCCTTGGCCTTCCACTTGACGCGATTCAGCGGAACCTCGCCGTTCTTCCTCTTCTTCTTTCCTTTGACGGCGGCCTGCTCCTCCGGCGCTGCCTGGGTCTCTTCTTTGGTGTCCTCCTCGATGCCTTCATGTTCGGCCCCATCTCCCTCCTGGGTGAAGCCCCCTTCCTTGGTGGCGTACGCCTCAGAGCCGGCGGTGATGAGGTCCTCCATCTCCGTGGCGAAGGGGATGGCTCCACGGCGCAGGGCCAAAGAGGACGTGTAGGCTGGCGAGTTGGCGATCGATGCTGGGCGCAGGGCGGACGCCGCGTGCGGGAAGGAGAGGTTAGGGTCAAAGCCGCCGTGGTCAGGCGACGGTGTGTACCCCCATGCCGAAGGCGTCGGGCGAGAAGTTGCCGGCGGGCGAGACGACGCTCTGCTGTGTTGGGGGCGGAACAGCGGTGTGCCGCTCGCGCGAACCATGGCCTCCGCCGCAAGGGTCTCCGCAAGGTCCTGCTTGGCCACCACCGCCGCCTCTTCGATGGCCTCCAGGTTCTTCGCCGCGACGTCCGTCGCGTCCCGGACTTTCTGGGCGGCGAGCCTCCTGCGCCGCTCAATTGTCGACCACGAGCGGCGGTCGCAGTCGGCCTTCCACTCGCCGTCCGTCAAGCCCTTTGGCCTGGGCCGCGACGCTCTCTGTTTCCTCTGCTTAGGGGTCGACGGTGGTGGTGGTGGTGCATCCGCATGGCGGGGGGCACATATTGCGGCGTCTTTTTTGGCGGCATGGGGGCGAATCTCGGGAAAATGGCGGGAGCTGCGGCGGGGGTGGGACGAAAAGGAAGGAAAACGACGGGAGAAGCGGCCTCTCTCGCAGACACCATGGTCCCACGCGGTGTTTCGCTTCATCCGGCGCCCCAGGAGCCCCCCAGCGCGCTGGGGGCGGCTTAGGATCGCCAGATCCACTTTTGGCACAATCCGGCGCTATTTGGGCCCTTGGGGGCGTGACTGGGCGAAATTTGTCCGTTCGGCGCAAATAGCGCCGGCTTGAGGGCTTTTGAGGGCGCGGCTGGAGATGCTCTTAAAGACTTTGAAGAACAGAACGCTACCACTGTGCATTGTTGTCACTATATTGTCAATGAATAAATTCTCAAGTATATGGAGTACTAAATCTGTAAGTTAATATAAGACGTTTTAGAACACTACTTTGGTATTCCAAGACATCTTATATTAATTTACGGAGTGAGAATTGTATAAATTTTTAGAGTGATGGTAAACACGATGTGTCTCAAAAGCACCTAAAAATAGAAGTCGTATTTTCTTAGACTTTATATGTCAGTGCTACAACCGTATGCATATCAAACGTTTGTTTTACCTAAAATTGTAGGAGTAACTTGCAGGTCAAAAATGACAGGGTTTGAGTTTATAAAGCATTTGTAATTAAAAGTTACGCGGTCTAGTTAACGTAATGTAAATGTACGATAACGTAGAAATATAGTGAGTCTGGAGTAACAGTTGTAAGTGATGCGGAATAGTCCCTAGGAAATATATACTAAAATACCATATCAATAATCATGCATTGTAGTTTTATATATTATCAAAGAGATCTATACTTCTTTTGCCAGAAACTTTTGATCTATTCATCTTTAATCATGGTAGTACAAAAAATATAAAAAATAATAAAATTACATTATGATTAATAGACCACCTACCGACGACTACAAACACTGAAGCGAGTCGAAGGCGTGTCACCGTCATCGCCCCACCCTCGCTGAAGTCGGGCAAAACTTGTTGTAGTAGACAATCGGGAAGTCGTCGTGCTAAGGCCCCATAGGACCAGCGCACCAGAATAGCAACCGCCACCGTTGAAGAGTAGTGTAGATCGGAAGGATAAAATCCGAAGACACACAAACGTAGACGAACTACGATCTGCTCCGAGCAAATCCATCAAGGATAGATCTATCGAAGTCACACATCTACACGCTCACCGATGATGCTAGACACACCACCGAGATGGAGGCTAGGCGGGGAAAACCTTATTTCATCTTCAGAAAATCGTCACCATCTAATCTTTCCATGGTCAGAGAGGTCTATACTAACATAGAACAAAATCCATTCACTGCATGATTATTGATATGAAACCTTTAGCAAGCATCCATAAAACCATAACTATTAAGAAAATATTAAAGTAAAACAACACATCATTAAGATCTATGGGTTCTCTTTATCTCATATCAATCAAACCATATACTCGGGCTCACTGATATTCGTCACTCTATTGATGCATATGAGGATAAGACACATGGTGAGAAATTCCAAGCATGTTAAAAAACACATTGAGGTTGTGATACTCACCCTCTCCCCCAATCAGATTGAACATGCATAATTTTATGCTTAACATTGAAGGCATCAGATTTTCCTTTCAGAAGATAAAGCCCTATAAATCGACTGTAAGCATCAATTTCCCGAATGGTAGCAAATGATATTGACGCCTGAATGAATGCAGACATGGTATTGTTCGACTGCTTACGTGAATTTTGGCCCCAACTACTGATATTTCTGCACGACATGTTAAACCAACCTTGGCAGTTAGTACTTGATGATTGTGAAACGCAATGGACCACAATTTCCATAGCTTAAAAATTCCATATTATTCAAGATTTCCGAATTATTGTCAACATTCGGCGCGTCGACACGCTACTTTGGAGTACCACTGTGCATTGTTGACACTATTTTGTCACTGAATAAATTCTCAAGTACAGGAAGTATTGTATAACTTTTTAGAGTGATGGCAAGCACGATGTATCTGAACTCAAAAGAAGCTAAGAATTGAATTCGTATTTTCTTAGACTTTATATGTCATGGTACAATCTTATGCATATCAAACGTTTGTTTTACCTAAAATTATAAGTTGCAGGTAAAAAAATGATAATTTGCAAGATTATAAAGGATTTGTTAATAAAAGTTGCTATGTCCAGACGCGGAATAGTCCCTAGGCAATATACTAAAATGCTATATCAATAATCATGCATTGTAGTTTTATATATGAGAGAGGTCTATATTAACATACAACAAAATCCATTGAATATGTATACTTATGTTGAAACCTTTAGCAAACATCCATAAGACCATAACTAATAACAAAATATTAAAGTAAAACACACATCATTAAGATCTATGGGTTCTCTTTATATCATACCAATCAAATCATATACTCGAGCTCGGTGATATCCGTCACTCTGCTGATGCATATGAGGACAAGACACAGGGTGAGAAATCTCAAGCTTGTTAAAAACGCATTGAGGTTGTGATAGTAATCGGCATCCCCCCCCCCAATCAGATTGAACATGAACTTAAGGAGATGCTTGACGTGTGCTTGGAGTTGCAAAAGACATCAAACACATCAGATTTACGTTTGAGAAGATAAAGCCATATAAATAGTCTGTAAGCATCAATGGAACTGACATGGTAATTATGACCACTAAAAGAGGTTTTGACATGACCCCATACATCTGAAAACACAAGTTCAATTGGAGTTTTGACTACATGACTCGACTACGAAAAAAGGAAGCTGGTGACTCTTTCCTTGCTAAAGGCATCACAAATTGTGGCAACATCATTATTCGACACAACTAGAAGCTCATAGTGGTGAAGAACATGACGAACTATGGGTGTGGAACGATGACCAATGCGCGTGTGCCAATAAGAGGAAGACACACGAACACCGCTGAATGTGCAAGATACGGGCGGCACATCAAGCGCATAAAGACCATGGAGTAGGCGATCTCTAAAGCATACGTCCCTTATGTCTCGATCCTTGAAAAAAAATGGAAACACTGAAATTCAGCAAAGACATTATTGTCACGAGTAAGTTGAGGAACTGACAACAAACTACGTGCAACCGAAGGAACTCGACGGACATTGAGAAGATGCATTTTTTGTGCATTATGAGTAAGAAGTGAAGCCTGACTAGTATGTGAGATGTGCATACCTTCTCCATTAGCGGTGAGAACTAGATTATGACCACGATATGGCTCCTAAGAAGTGAGCTTGCCCATCTCACTCGTCAGGTGATTGGTAGCGCTTGTATCCATGTACCATGAAGCATCAATGAGATATGAAGGAGTGTGTCCATGCTCATGACTTGCCAAAGCAACCTATTTTTCATTGCCTTTGCCATAATTGACAATACCCAGTCTTGCTTGAAGCGATGATGGCAGGGTGAGGCAATATGGCCTTCGAGGCCACACAACTTGCAGGGAACTTGAGAGCCACAAGAGGGGCAAAAAGCGCGCGGTCGGCCACACAAGGGGGCGTTGGAGGGCTGCGGGGCCTATTGAGACGAGGGCATTGACTTGCCACCACTAGATGATGGCTTGAAGGATTTTCCATAGCCAAATGAAAACCAGGGGTTGAGTGCCGAGCCTTAATGCGCTCTTCTGTGGCGAGGAGGCGCGAGTAGAGCTCCTGCGGCTGAATAGGAGTATCACGACCATAGATCATCTCCACTAGGTTATGATAGTCATCGTCTAGCCCATTCAGAACGTAGGAGGTGAAGTCCATAGGGTGAAATTGGCTCGCCAATAGAAGCAAGAGTGTCCGCCATGCTCGTCACCTTGTTGAAGTAGTCAGTGATGCTGAGGTCGAAGAGTTTCACCTCTCCAAGCGCGGTGTGAATAGCATGAGCACGGGCTAGGGAATGAGACGCAAAGCTAGTGTAGAGCGCGACCCAAGCATCTCGAGACATGGCGACGAAGATGACAAGTGACGCCACCCCCATCGACGCAATTTTTTTTCCTTATGCTAGCTTTATGCATTGCGTTTTGAGCTATGTAGTATGCTCCGTTTGTATTGTTCGGTCGCTATGTTTTTTTTTGTAAATCCTGGTCGGTTGATTAAAGTTGGGCTCGTCTCGAGAATTTTCTCAAAAATTAAAAATCTCTTCTTGTGGCATGTCAACACTATAATGAGTATGTGGAACTTTGCCATGGTACTTCGATAAAAACCGGACTGCACAGTTCAGATGTCAAATGGAGACAATCCACCAATGTGACTTAGACCGCACAGCTATTTCCAGCTTTCCACCTCACACATCCCTGAACCGGCACACGCTTCTTTCCTCCTACCTTTTTCTAGCTTCAGTTGGACGGTAAAGGATGACAGGAGCAGGTTGCTGCTCCATTTGCACGTCATCTGCCATCTGATATGATGTTCCAATGTGTTTTTGATTCGAGTTTAGCCCTAAGAAAACAGGATGGTCATTGAATCTAAGAAAAGGATGATCTCCAATGAGCCATCTTAGTCTCTGCTCGTGCAGCTGTGCTAAGCTCAAACTGTTACCCCTGCCATAAAAAAAACATATTATGTTACTTAGAGCATCTCTAATAGATGTTGTATATGTAAAAAGACCTAACTTTTACAATATTAAGACCTAAAAACAGTGTTTCCATAGATCTTGTCTATGCAAAAAAAAAATACAACACCAGCTTCAAGTGTTGTAAAAATCTGACCTTAGTACTGTTAATTTTTTTTCTTCTGATTTTGGTGTTTCAAATATACAACACAAAGATAGGGCGTATTAAAAAGGCCAGCCGAACAGAAGGTCACTGTCGGCTGCCGCATTGTGCATGATGGTCTACGGTGTTCCTATGAACTACATTGATGACAACTTGGCAATGGCAGAGAGCACTTCTATCTTTTATGCCAAACAATTTGCCAAGGCTATTGTAGAAGTGTTTGGTGCACAATACTTAAGAGCTCCCAATGCTCAGGACTCACAGAGGATGTTGGAGATGAACACAACTCGTGTATTTTCAGGTATGCTAGGTTCTATCGATTGCAAGTGAAAAAATTGTCCTAGAGCATGACATGGAAAATTCAAGGTTCGTGGAAAGGATGCCACAATCGTTCTTGAGGCCGTTGCCGATCATGAAACATGGATTTGGCATGCATACTTTGGCATTCCTGGATCTTGCAATGACATCAATGTGCTCGACCGGTCACCTCTTTTTTCCAAGTTAGCAAATGGAGAAGGACCACCGGTGACCTTTGAAGCAAATGGCCACACATACAACTACGGGTACTATCTTGCGGATGGCATCTACCCAAGGTGGTGTACATTTGTCAAGCCAATTTCCAAACCCCAAGGTAAGAAAGAACTCATCTTTCACAATGCACAAGCGGCAGCTAGGAAATATGTTGAGAGGGCTTTTGGGATTTTGCAATCCCAAGTTGCTATTGTGCGAAGGTCATCTAGATTTTGGGATCAACAACAACTTTGGTACATCATGATTGCTTGCGTGATCATACATAACATGATCATTGAGAATGAGCGGGGACAAAATTTAGATTACAACTTCTATCAGTTGATGGGCATACGCTTTATGCCCATGAGGAGAGAGGAGCGAATCAAACGCTTCATGAAGGTGTACAATGAGATTAGAGACTCCGATTCGCACGATCAACTTAGAAGGATTTGATGGAGGAGCATTGGAAATTCCATGGCGAGAGAGTCACCTAATTTCATTTATTTGTTTATGTATTGTGCAAAAGTATATTGTATGTGTGATGCATTTGATGTTCTGGATTTGATGAACTATGTAATAATTTGATACTGTGGATATGTATATATTTTTTTTCATTTTTGGTTGTTTTAAATTATGCAAATGTTGTCGGCAGCCGAACAACAGCAGCTTGACGGCCGACCAATTTTTACAACCCATTTTACAACATCTATTGGAGTTGGAAATTTACAACATGAATATACACCATTTGTTGGAGTTGGCTGTTTTTGGTGTTGTAAATTATATAACACTTAGTTTACAATATCTATTGAAGATGGTGATCCCGAGCTTGGGTACTTTCCTTGAAGATGCTCTTATTATGCATTGACAGCTTTGTAATACTTTTTCTGTAAACTAATATAAAATGTTTTAGATTATTATTTTAATAATCTAAAATAATAATCTAAAACATCTTATTTAAAAAAGAACCGCCCAAATGTTGGAGGTAATCATCAACGTAGGCCGGTGGTGCAGGCCAGTTATTTTGCACTTTTTTCTAGATGGATTCGCTCTTATAAAAGCGTCGGATCGAGTGCTCTGTCTCAACTGTCAATAGACCGCGCGATTTTTTCCTTCCCTTCTGTTCCACTCCCCTTCCAACTCAACGTTGCTTCTATACCATCTCACGTTCTCACCTGTGCCATCGTCCATGGCGACGACTGCAGCGGGGGAGTGGTGGGAGGCATCGAAAGCGGCCATCGCGGCGTCCACAGGACTGTCGCCGGAGGCGTTCTTCACGGTGGTTGCGGTGATCGCCGCGCTTTACATGGCCGTATCCGATTCATTCGCGCGGCCAGCACCGTCGCCCCCGAGAAGGAGGGAAATGGAGGGCGAGAGGACACTCGAGCCGCTGCCGCCACCGGTGAAGATTGGTGAGGTGACGGAGAAGGAGCTGCGAGTTTATGACGGGTCGGACCCCAAGAAGCCGCTGCTCATGGCCATCAAGGGGCAAATCTATGATGTCACCCAGAGCAGGTACAGATTCTCTCTGTTGTATAGCCATGGGATTTCAGAACTATTTCAGTTATCTGTTCGTCTTCCCTAATTATGATTTTCCTGAGAAATTCAAAAGGAGAAGTTTATAAAATAATAATCTTGTTATGTGTCAGAGCAAAAGCAAGGGTGAACCATTTAAGTTATGGATGTGTGTCCATTGCCCTGAGAAATTTAAAAGGAGAATTTGTCAACTGAAACTAAAATGAGTTTTTTCAATGGTGTTTAATCATTCTAAGGATGCCAGATTCCACCTAATTTTTATCTAAAATTAGTTCTCCCTATTTATTTTTCTACCTCGTTTCATATCATTCTCCTCAGTCTCTGCTTTGACTACCATAGAGTTTTAGAGGCGATTAATTAGAAAGGGGCATAATTAACCTATCAGGAGAAGATATCTTTACTCGGAAACATTTACTGATGGATTCCATACAAACTGATTAAATCATTTTCACTTGTAAATAAGATTGCTTGATCTCACATAATTTGAGCTTGGTACTTAAGTTCTTGTGAGGTCATTGACTTGTCATGGCAATTATAGTTTCACTTAGTTTTTGTATATAGTTTCATCAGGTAAAAGTATCTGCAGCTAAAGAAAAATATGGTGTTTCCTTATCTAACTTATTGGACTGGTTCTTCACAGTGATCAGATTTTGGTGCTTCTTTGCATGACAGTCATATACTCATTGTGGCATTTTTCTCATGATCTGCACCTAACTCTGTTAACACATATCTACATTTCTTGCTATTTAAAATCGACTACTTTGACCTCTCATATTTCACAAATGTCAACAATTAATCAATTATATTGTAAATCACTTTTTGCAACATGTCTATTCATCCTTCATACTTTCGCCTGATTTTTGCAGGATGTTCTATGGACCTGGTGGCCCGTATGCCTTGTTTGCGGGCAGAGATGCGAGTAGGGCATTGGCAAAGATGTCATTTGAGCCGAGTGATATAACCGGTGACGTTTCAGGCTTAGGCCCTTTGGAGGTCGAAGCCTTGCAAGAATGGGAGCAGAAATTCATGGGCAAGTATGTGAAGGTTGGAACAATAAAGAAGACAGTTCCGGTCTCAGAAGAATATGGTAGAGCGCACGCTGAGATAACTGGAAGAGGCTTCGACACGAACGCAATACATAGCAATCCTGAGAGGGTACAAGAGGAAAATAGAGCTGCAACTAGAAGTCATGGAGGTGCAATGGGGCAACCAATGGAAAAATCAGGTTTGGCCCGTGTGGGTGACAGCAAAAGCATCCAGGAAGATGAAGTGGAGAGGTCAGAGGAAATACCGGATGTCGATGTGAACGGTAGCAAAAACCATGAAGGTGCAGGAGAAACCAGGGAAGCGCCAGGTGTGGATGAAAACAATATAAACATCCATCAAGATGGAGTGCAGGGGCTAAACGAAACATCAGATATTGAAGTGAAGAATGCATAGAGTTGTGCCTATTGATGTTGCACGTAGTTGTCATGTTTTCTCTTTTCTTTCTGACGGTTATTTATTTAAAATAACAGTTACATTGCTTATGAGCATGAGTACAATTTCATTCAAAGGCTCAAATTAATCAAAAGTAGAAAAAAATCTCGCTGAACTAGCAGGGTCATGAGGAACCTTATTAGCTTCTCTAGTATATATAATGTTTGAGCTTAGAAATAGAAAAATTATAAACAATATAATAATGTAGTAAACAGCTGCCATCACTCTTGCCGATCGACCTCCATTCTTTATGGTTCCAATGACATTTAATTATTTAAAGTAAATAAAAAGTTGGTTACATCAGGTCCTTTGAGCAAGAGATAAACCAAACTTGAGAGCCAAGGTTTCATTTGCCTCCTCGTTTCAGGCGTTATGCCACCCAATTGGTCTAGCGTGTCTTAACCATATCGATGTCGAGGTCAGAGATGCAAAGACAAGCCCCCTACCTGACGCGCCAAATGATGCAGAGATTTGTCCAAGAGAAATCTTCCAAAACCCTAGTTCGAACACGGGGGGCCTTGGTTCGCAAACTCTGGCTTGACGGTGAGGCCGACGGCGAGACTTGCAGGCGAGAAACAAGGAAAAGAAAGGCTACCACAGCAAGGACACATGAAGCTACCGAGGTTCGGTCCACATTGGAGGTGCAAAACCCTACTCCTGCGTGTCTAAGATTGCTCCAGTGGAGACGATAATGGTGTGGGAGATCTAAAAGAGTTGATCCCCGCTACAATGGCTCTCCTTCCCCTTATATAATCGCCCTGGTTATCTTCCCCGAAAACACTCGGCGGGAAGGGTTGCCACATGGAGAAAATTATGGAGGGGGGCAAGCGCGACCCTTATCCTGAATAAAGCTACCTACCCCTGCTAAAGCAAAACGACTTTGGCAGCGATAAGCTCTGACTGGGCGCCAGCTTGCAGGTCTTGCGCCGAAATGACTATTCTTCGGGATCTCCACCAGTGGAGTAGTTGTGGCCACCTTTCGACCAGAGAAGACAACCTTCCCCAAGCCAGTGTCGATAGTGTGGTATTCCAGGTCGTCTGACATCATTGGAGCGCATGCAAAATGGCATGTGCAGCGCCGCTTAACTTCGGCGCGAAGGAGGGCCTCGCGAGCTTCTACTCTTGACGAAGGTATTCAGGCGCCTAAGTACCTGGAGAAAGACTCGCAAGGGACAGGCGGCCTCGGGAGGTCTTTGGTGAGCTTCCTCCGGGCCTTCGTGACGGGTCTTGATGAGCGATGTCACGGCGGCGACAGTCTTCCAACGAAGGGTAGGTTGCCTCGCGAGGGAGGGGACTCGTGAGGGGTCTTGGTAGAGAAGTCCTCGAGGGGGAACAATACATGGTCTTGACGCCGGGGTGGGGGGGGGGGAGCGGACCCTGGGCCCTAAGAACGGCCCAGGTTGCCCTTGTTCCACTGGGTCGACAAAGACAGAGATGTTTAACATCTTGTTGGCGCGACGTTTAAGAAGAACATCAAACTCGAAGAAAGAAGGGTTGAGCTCACGGGTGCTTTGAATGATGCCAACTGTTGACCATAAAGATGAACAAGTTGGATCGCGATGCGCCAATGATTGCACAAGCCGTTTGTATCCGAAGTTGAAGCGTTTGGACGATATAGAGGTCACCAATGTGAAGGAGCTAATGGCATAGAGAATGAGGAAGCATGGACAACCAGCTGGTCTAGAAGAAGCAAAAATGCCAGGTTTTTTTCCTGAAATGACAATATAGAACTTTTATAATCGATCACGTAAGAGCAATGAACATTCTTCTTTTTTTGGTTGTGACCAAGGGCTATATTATTTAAATTGCTACATATTTAAAAGACTTAATTGCATAGAATTATCACATTTGGGGTTAGGTCAACGAATTGGTACCACTGTAAGATTTTTTCCACAAATGAGTACCGGGATACAAGCAGCTCACCACAAAAAAGGCTAAACTCTATATTTCTATGCATTGCTCATGCCCGCTTGTAAGGTGATAGCATGGTGCAGAACGGACTAGACTCGATTGGTTTGGCTGACCACAGTAGCCCACATCACACTGAAATGTACTTATTTGCCATGTGTCAGCCTCTTTCATGTCAATGTCTGTTTTAATGAACCGAGAGTCCATCAACACCAACTTTCATGTCTATTTAGGAAACTAAACCTATATATCCTTTAGGAAATAAGTGGACCATGAAGCCTAGTTGCATTTTTTACATTTTAAGTTTTCAAAAAATAGTAATAATATATATATAAATAATGAGTTGTATTTTATATTACTTATGTAATATTTTAATAAATTATATGAATAATGAATTAAAATATTGTTATTTTTTGAAACATTTACAAAATATTAGCATGAATATATTCAATTAATATGTTAGAAAATTAGAATATTTTATATTTATTAGATATATTTATAATTGCATTAGATATTTTAGAAATTATGTTCATGTAAATCGTAATTTTTAAAATAATATACTTCCTCTGATCCGGAATAACTATCGTGGAAATGGTACTATCGTAGTATAGAACTTGTATACAGATTGTGACAACTATTCCGGATCGGAGGGAGTAGAATAAAATTATTTATTCATAAAAAATATAATGTTGATAAAATTCGTTATTCATATACAATTTATAAATATTTTATAAGTTCCATTTCAAAAAATTATATTTTATAAGTAATATACAATAAAATACGTTCTTCATACATATTTAATAAATAACATCATATATCTTTTATATACATTTTATTGATAATTTGTAAAAATAACAGTACAAAAGAAACACTAAGAAACAGTGGAATGGGCTTCACGTCCTATGCAAGCAATGCTTAAAAGTTATTATTATAGGAACAATAAGTACTGGTCGGCCCTCTTCCTTTTCTACGAAGAGGTGGCGGGTTCCAACTTCCATTGAGCGCGCTAGTAATCTATAATATGTAAATAGTTTATCTACGCTAAAAAAAATGTAAATAATTTATCTTCACTAACATATTTATCTTGATATGTATGTTATTCACATCATCAAATAAGTCTATCATGTAAAAGTTAATTTTCATCAACTCTTCATACACATGCTTTCATTAATTCTGCATGTGCATGCAACGTATCATAAATAAATATTAGAAAAATTATGCATTCAGCTCCATGATTTATAAATTATTTCTTTATAAAAATATCAAATTATAACATACCACGTATTTTCTTTTTTATGCGATAATTTTTTTATGAATGCACATCTGTTGTTGTTACTAGATGATACCACGCGCGTTGCTGTGGAAACTGTTAGCAAATAATTTAATATTTAAGATATAATTTTTTATGAAACATAGTATAATTTGGTTATAATTTTTTTAAAAGTTTATGTTTAGAGCAAAAATCTAAAAACAATTAATAAAAAAACAAAACAAGAGTGTGATTTTTTTGTTTATTCATATATTACTTTGACAATATACCGGTGAGATGATATGAGACAGAAAAAATGTTGAGTAGAGACACTGATGACATCACCCTTGGCTAAACCTATTACATATATATGCATTCATAAAAATAATTGTCGCATATAAAAATATAATGCGAGGTAACTTATAATTTTATTTTTAATTAAAAATGTTTCCTAAATTGTGAAGTTGAGTGCATAAAATAATTTAATATTTATCTGATATAGGTTGCATGCACATGCAAATTTAATAGGAGCATGTGCATGAAGTGTTAGTGGAAAAAGGTTTTACATGGTGGACTTACTTGATGATGTGGATAACTTGCATGTCAAGATAAATAGGTTAGTGGGGATGAACTATTTAAGTATTATAGATTATTGTTATAGGTTTAGTCAAGGGTGGAGATGTTTCCACTGTCTGTACTCAACGTTCTTTTCTTCTTATATCATTTCACCGATATATTGTCAAGATAATAAATTAATAAAGCAAAAATCACACATATTTTTGAATGTTTATCGATTTTTCTTAGATTTGTACTCTAAACAATATTTTATTTCAAAAAAGAATTTAAAATATGTTTCATATTTTTTTAATGTTTTAAATCATCAAAATATTTATTAATAGTTCTCGCAGCAACGCGCGAGGTATCGTCTAGTTGAAGGAATAAGGGACCCAGATATTGCCGAAGCAATTTCTTGCCAGGAAGCGCTCGCACTAGCAGAAGACCTCCTCCTCCAACGAGTTGTGATCGCATGTGATGCAAAAGTAGTGGTCGCGGCTATCGACCAAGGCACTGGTGGCAACTATGAGATGGTGATAAAGGAGGTAAATGATATACGTCGTTGCTTCCTCAAGTGTGAATTCTAAATGCTCATAATATTGCAAAGTTTGCTTATAATCTTTAACCGGGTCGTCACATGTGGCTTTCTACCCCTCATGATCTAGTTTGTATCTTACTTATAACTTCTGAGCAATAAAATAGTACCAAACCCTCAAATAATCTATTTTTCGGATATATTTTCCTATCTGCAGGCGGACCCTCGATTTATTAAATAATATTGGTGGACCATCGGATTATTAAAAAAACACTAACATGTGGGCCATTATGGCCAACCAAACTGGTCGAGTCTAGCCAGTGTTCGGTTTGCGTCACGCTATCACCTTACAAGCTGGCCAGAACTGTTAGATACAACGTCAATACGTATAAATGCAAACTTTATTCTCTTTTGTGGTGGTCTGCCTATATCCTGGCAGTGATCTGTGAAAAAAATCGTAAAGTGGTATTAATTCGTTAACCTAACCCCAAATGTGATACTTTTATGCAATTAACTCCATTTCAAATCTATTTTTTTATCATGAAATTTTTAAAGAAACATTTAAGAAATTTGATTAAATGGCAACTTCTATATCAGTCTGTGGATTGTCTAGAACAATTTATAGATGAATCGTATTGCGTTTGTTTTAAGGTTCATTGTCGTCGGAGATGCCCTCAGTGCCCACACTCACTCACTCATTCTTTCGGGTTTCTTTTTTTTTTTGATAAATGACGCTTTCTTACTTAAAATGTGTAAGCATTACACCCGATCTCTACATAGTTGAGATGCACACAGTCACTCAAATTTTGAGATTAAAAAGAAAAGGAAATACTAGAACTAGTAAATCTGTAAATCACATATGTTGCAAGAGGGCCAAGCCAGACATCATGTTGCATCCACGTCGGGAAAAAAGTATCTCTCACCGCGTCCACCAACCATGTACACACCTTCGTAAACAGCTCTCGATTTTATTATCAACAAGTTGTAGCGAAGACCATAAATAGAGCGTATTGGTACACTTGTAGATAACTTGCAAAAAAGAAGTTCTTCTATCGTTAAACATCTCATTTCGTTTCTAGACAGCTGATGGCACTAAAGTAGTGCTCCTCGTTGGCTACCCCAAATGGAAGGTTTGGATGTAGTCTAGCAGTAATTTTCCTCGGTGAAGATACCAAGTTTTGTCTCTGACGGACTTCGAATGCTGCAAGTAGGTGTCAATGGCGCCAGATAATAAGTTGACGTGGTGTGACACCCCCGAAATCAAGTCGTGTACATTAATCATACACGCAAGGTACACGATCGAGATCAGGGACTCAAGGAGAGATATCACAACACAAATCTACAAATAAGAGAAATACAAGTTGTTTAATTCAACCCAGGGGCCACGAGGGCTCGAATACAACATCTCGAGAGCACAAAGTTAGCGGAAGCAATTGTATCCGAGTACAGACATAAGGCTACAAGGTTGCCTTAAGAAGGCTAGCACAAATAACAACAGATCAAAAAGGCGAGGCCTCCTGCCTGGGAACCTTCGAACTACTCCTGGTCAACGGAGAACTCGAGGATGAAGCAAGCATCGGGGATCTTCTGCTCCTGGACTCCAAGGCTCCAACGTCGACTGCAGCGTCCGATCAGGCAAAAAAAAGGGGGAAATAAAGCAAGGGTGAGTATCTAGCATACCCGCGAGTCTTACGTCCGCTACTAAGCATTTATCCATTTGTATCAAATGGAAAGGGGAGGCTGTATATAGTGGACTGCAAGGTAGAAATCAGAATAAGGATGAGAAGCTAGGCCTATCGAAGACTAGCATCATCCGACGATTCTTGAAGCACAAGAAGAGAATAGCCAACAGTTCATATAAAGCATAAAGTAACAATGCAACAGAAGTTGCTGCAGCATTGTATAATAGTAAGTTGTAATAATTAATAATTATAAATGCCTCCGAGTTCCCTTCCTCGACTTCCATGCGAGGAAGAGAAACCGGAACCAACAGTTTAATAGTAGTAGTTTGTAGTAATAGGCTCTGGCTTCAGCATAAAGCGTCCTGTTACCGTGGACACGACTATTCGAATAGATCAAACTCCCTGCAGGGGCGCACTACCGTTCAGCCTGCACGCTCGGATCTCCAGGGTGGCGTACACCTTGTTAGGGAATGCCCCACCGAGACTATCCCTACGCGGGGACCGTTGGGTCACCCGACTCCTTACCTTTAAGGACACCAGTTGATTCCGGTGCCTACCATCAAGTGAAACTAGGAGGAATCACCCTCGATGGTACACTTGAAGAGGTTCGACAGAGACATCAGCGGAATGAACTAAAGAGGTAAACCTCGTATCATCCCGGTGGTGCTACGCTACTGAGCCGACGAGAGTGAAATACGAGTCCATCCACTCGTAAGTCAAACTCGAAGCGACTCGGCAAAGTCTCGACGTTGTAGGTTCCCTAGGGCGTCTGCATTGATCCATACCTTTTGCAGTTATAATATTTTGTAATCCGCGTTCACTCACCAGAGTGATCACGACCCGCTATTCTAAACCTAGCTAATAATGCGCAGGTTTCACTGCTTAATAGAATATATATATTTATAGGCAGCATAGGATAAAGGAAGGTACATCAAGGGGTGACAAAACCCGGCTATGCAATAGAATAGGATTGTGTGGCACCCCGGCTCAGAGGACCGGAACGCCCCGTGCACCAGCCCAGAGATCAAGTCTTCTGGAACACGACACTGATTGGTATAGAACTGAACAACTTCCTATCACCGAAGATAGGGGTACACGAGGTCTATTACAACGCTAGCGGAGACACGGCTTGCTCCTCAGGCTAGCCTTAGCTCTACACCAAACAGCAGCATAACTCTCTAGCAGCGGAATAACGACGACAGCGGAAAAATAACGGCGATGATGAACTCCAATCCACAGGGACACTGGCTGGGACACCTCCTAGCTCGCAAACATCGGGAACGTCTTCCTACGCATCCAAAGAACGGCCTACAAATCTGGCATAACACGCCAGGTCAGTACATTGAATGTACTTGCAAGATCACAACAACCATGCATCAAGGCAAAACAACAACATGGCAACAGGTTAAAGTATATTAGTAAATTAAACAGGTGAGCAACAATATCATGCATGCAGATATTCATCAAGCATATCAACATACTATCAGCATTAAGACTAATGCACACACAATGGACCCCACATGATCGTCGCATGATCACGTGGCTTACCTCGGAGTCCTTACAGACTCAAGCACCGGGTCACTTCGTGACCAATCACTTCCACGGGTCGTCGCATGACCAAACGGGTCATCACACGATGATACGTCCCAAACGTATCTATAATTTCTGCTTTCTCCATGCATGTTTTGTGTGACTTTGCCATGTTTTGCTTGAACTTTCATACACTTTTGAACCAATTTGGACTAACCTATTAACTCAGTGCATCCAGTTGCCAGTTTTTGTTTTCTGCTGTTTTTGTATTTCAGGTTTTCCGGCCATTAAAAGTGCTCCAAAAATTCCGGGAAAAATATATAAAAAATCAGCGCAACAGAAGCTTCCGGAATCACCAAAAGAGGGAAGGGGGCCACCACCAGGCAGCCAGGAGGGCAGGTGGCGCGGCCCCACCCTGGGCCGTGCCAGGTACCCTCCTGACTGCCTCGTGGGTCCCCTCGACGCCCCCCTTCGCCTATATTTACCCCTCGGGGTGAAAACCCCTAATACAGACTCCTCTTTCGCGATCTCGCCTTTGTTCCGCCGCCGCCGTTTCAAGATCGGGGCTGCCTAGAGAAGCTGCTCCGGCACCCTGCCGGGAGAAGCTACCCCCTCCGGGAGACCCTCCATAGCATCCATGGTGGAGAGGAGACTCCCGGAGGTCGGCCCTCCCTCCGGCAGGGTGCCGGGAAGAGGTCTTCTGGTGCTCCCGATCTCGGAAGCGTGGCGGCGGCGGAACAGAGGAGAGATCGCGAAAAGGGTTCTGTCCCCGAGGGTTTCACGTCACGGGGAATATATAGGCAAAGGGGGGCAGCCAGAGGTGGACCAGGGGCCCCAGGCGCCCCCCCTGGCGCGGCCCAGGGGGTGGCCGCACCGGGTGGACGCCTGGGCCACCCCTGGCTCCCCTCTGGCCCCACTAGGGCTCTTCGCGAAGCTTCCTGTACGCTGATTTTTCCTATATTTTTCCCGGAATTTTTATGGCACTTTTTATATGGGGGAAAACTGTAATAGAAAAACAGCAGAAAACAGGAACTGGCACTGTGGTGCACTGAGTTAATAGGTTAGTCCAAATATGATCAAAAGTGTATGAAAGTGTATCTAGATCATAGCAATATCACACAAAACATGCATGGTACAAGCAGAAATTATAGATACGTTTTGGACGTATCACTTATAAGGGTGCCTATGAAATTACTTCTCTTCTTAAAAATATTGATGATGCCCCTTACAAATCTGAGAGTCTTGCTATACTTAACTATTGTTTGGAAAATTACTATGCAAATTACTATATTACTGATCATCTTGAGAGAATCTCTCCTCTAAAGGAAGAAACTAATTTTTTGCAGGACTCTATGGAAGAAGAAATTACTAAACCTGATAGCTCCTTGGATGAAAAACAGGAGGAGAGTGACGAACAAGAGGAGGAAGAATGGAATCATCCATGACTACCTTCTAATGAGAGTATCTCTTTGACTCTTACCTTATATGAGTGGTATGATCCTATGGATTCTTTTGAAATATCCCTTTTTGATGAAGTTGATGCCTTCTATGCTTATGGCCGTGATGCCACTATGGATGACGCTTACGAAGATGAACTTGCTATAGTTCCTTATGTTAAGCATGAAATTGTTGCTATTGCACCCACACCTGATTTCCATATTATCCTTTTGAAACCTCCAACTCCAGAGAATTTTTCCCTTATCAAGGCTCAATGTGATGGGTTGCATTTATCTCATGATCCTAAAGACCGTGTTAAAAACTATACACGTGTGCTTGCAGGTCATGAACAACATGATTTATGTGATAGTTATATTCTTGATGTTGTTTATGATACTACTGAAAATCATTTCGAGAGAGGGAAGTTTGGTTGTAGAAACTTCCATATTACTAAAACACCTCTCTTCATGTTGAAAGTTTTGAAGTTGTTCTTTTTCGACCTTCCTATGCATGTCACTTTGTGCTTCTTTGATTTATTTTCTTACAAGATGCCTATGCATAGGAAGTGGGTTAGGCTTAAATCTGTTTCATATTTGCTTCTTGATGCTCTCTTTTACTTCAAAATTCTTATTCTTGCGAGAGCATCTTCCATAATCTTTAAGCCTAGCTAATGGCTTTAAAGAAGCGCTTTCGGGAGGCAGCCCGCAACGAATTTAGGTTTTTCTTTTGCTTTTGTTCTGTTCTTAGTGGTCTTGATGATTGTTACTACTGTAGCAACATCATTGTATCTTTAGTTTTCAAGCTTTGTGCCAAGTTTAGCCTCATACGGCAAGGGAAGTAAAAGTTGTGACATGCTGTCCAGAAAACAGATTATGTCCTCGTGACTAGAAAAATCAGAGAAAAGTCCCAGTTCGTATTTTTGAGCTGAATTTTTTACACATCATGATCTATACAATTACGAAACTTCCGTATGTTCTGAGTTTTTTTATTTGAGTTGTAGAAGTACCCCTAAAAAATTCGTTTCTATCTGCTGTCCTGTTTTTCACAGATTCTTCCACGTTTTGTCTCTCTTCACTTTTGCAAACCTTAAGCTTGCTTTTTCTTTAAAAAAACCTTTTGGCAATCTTGGGAAACAGTAGATCTTCCTGTAAATCCTTATTTGCAGTAGAGGAAAATTATTTTATTAGGGTACTAACCTCTCTAATCAGCCTACAATGAGTTATGTATGAAGGGAGTTTTCAAGTGCGCGATGGAGGATGATGAAAGAAGATTCAGGAGGGTCAAACGCTCAAGCTTGGGGATGCCCATGTGCACCCCCAATAAATATTCAAGGATACTCAAGCGTCTAAGCTTGGGGATGCCCCCGATGCATCCCCTTCTTCATCAACAATCATCAGTTCGTCTCTCGTTGCACTATATTTTTATCACTTCATGCGTTATGTGCTATGCTTGGAGGGTCTCGCTCTTTACTTTTCTAGGTTTGTTTTTGCTTTCTTTGCTGTAGTAACAAGTTAGACCCCAACTTACTCTTTTGTGTGGGAGATATTCATGCTCCGCTTGAACTAGAACTCATAGGATTTGCATGCTTATTCTTTTAGCTGTGAGTTGTTCTTTTTCTTTTCTTAGCTGTTGTTCTGTTTAGTTGTAGTGCTTTAGTTTTTCTAGAGATTTTCTTTTTTCTTAGGTTGAACTTTCTATAGGTTGCATGTTTTATCTTGTTAGAGAGTTTTACTGTTGCACTGAGTTTTGTGTCTTGACTAGAAGTAGGTAGTTAAAGTTGCTTTTCTCTTTGTAGTAGTAACTTACAATAGTTTTGAGGTTTTGACTAGAGTAATGTTTGAACTTATGGTGTCAAGAGCTCTTGCCTATTAGTGATAGACGTCGTATTTTGGGCAATCCGTGTGTTTTTCGAAAACCAAAAAACCCTTGTTGAGAACTCTAGCTACTAGATGGATCACTAACCTCTGGAGGGTTCGAATATTAGAGTACACTCACGTACCATGAGTCGAGGATGCGCAAGAATAACCAAACCCCCATACACTCCTCCTCGGGGTACCTGTCTCTTTGCGAACCTCCTTATTAGATTGAGAGTTACCGATAATAAGTGCATGAGTTCTTCGGACAAATGTGAGTATTCGAAAGTTGACACTTCCACCCACCTATACTTTTTCTAGCCTCTTCGGTACCGTGCATTGCCCTTTCTCACCTCGAGAGTTGGCGCATACTTCGCCGGTGCATCCAAACCCTTGGCATTGATACGCTCTTTCATCATAAACCTCCTTATATCTTTCCTCAAAACAGCCACCATACCTACCTACAAGGCATTTCCATAGCCTTTCCGAGATACATTGCCATGCAACATCCACCTTCTCATGACTTGATCTTCATGTCATACATTTGCATCATGATAGTTACATTTTCTTTATGTGAGTACCTTTGTAAAGTGTGAAAGATCTCTTATATTCTTGTAAAATATAGAGTATTTCCCCTAAAGTGAGGAAAAGATCCCAAAGAGGACAAAATCAAAAGATCCCAAAGAGGACAAATGAGAGCTAAATAGAAAGAGCCATTGAGGCCACCAAACAAAATATAAAAAAAGAGAAAAGAGAAAAATAAAAAAAGAGAGAAGGGGGCATACTACTATTCCTTTTGAGAGATCCACACTAGTACTTCATCTTCTATCCCTTGTACTCCATAGAGATCTTCATCATGCATATAGCTATGTGGGGACCCTTCACACTATAGAACTTGGCTTGTATATTCCAATGATGAGCCTCCTCAAATGAGCTCTAGGTCTTGTTGAGAAAGCAAGTTAGATGCACCCCCACTAGTTCCCTTGGGTAGCTTTTAGCTCACATGTGCATCCGTTGTATGGAAATCCCTACTCCTCACATCATATCTATCATATGGCCTTCTCTCGCCTATGATTGTCCTCATTGATGTGAGCCTTTCACACCTTTTTGTCTTCCTCCTCCACCTTCTTTCTGTTTCTCCTTTTAGGTGTCAACTTTCTTGCTCACGCTCATCCATTGCATGAGTGCTCAAAATATCGAAAGGGAGTGGAACAGTTTGACTTGTACCTGGCTAGTGGTCTGGGGACGAGTCCAGATAAGAATCCAAAGGAGACCAAGTGTGAAACTTTAGTAGACAGGTGTTGTTAACAACCTTACTTTTTTATCCCGTATTTCCCTATCCCTTGCTTGCACGCAAACACCATCTGGAGACATTCGAGTCACGGACAGCAAGAGCTCTTGCACCTTTTGTTCTTTTGTTGCTTGTGTCAATGCTAATATAGACTCTTGCTTGTTAAGACTTGAATTGAATTGCATGCTTTGATTGCTTTACTTAAAAGTCCTTTTTGGTTGTGTGGCATGTCACCACAGAAATTATGCTTGTTATCATTTACCTACTCGAGGACGAGCAGGAATTAAGCTTGGGGATGTTGATACGTCCCAAACGTATCTATAATTTCTTCTTGCTCCATGCATATTTTGTGTGACTTTGCCATGTTTTGCTTGAACTTTCATACAATTTTGAACCAATTTAGACTAACCTATTAACTCAGTGCACCCAGTTGCCAGTTTCTGTTTTCTGCTGTTTTTGTATTTCAGGTTTTCCGGCCATTAAAAGTGCTCCAAAAATTCCGGGAAAATATATAAAATATCAGCGCAACAGAAGCTTCCGGAATCACCAAAAGAGGGAAGGGGGCCACCACCAGGCAGCCAGGAGGACAGGTGGCGCGGCCCCACCCTAGGCCGCGCCAGGCACCCTCCTGACTGCCTCGTGGGTCCCCTCGACGCCCCCTTCGCCTATATTTACCCCTCGGGGTGGAAACCTCTAATACAGACTCCTCTTTTGCGATCTCGCCTCTGTTCCTCCGCCGCCGCCGTTTCAAGAACGGGGCTTCCTGGAGAAGCTGCTCCGGCACCCTGCCGGGAGAAGCTACCCCCTCCGGGAGACCCTCCATAGCCATGGACGCCTCCCGTATGTACCGTGAGTAGTTTCCCTTGGACCATGGGTCCGTGACCAGTAGCTATGTGATCTATCTCTCCCCCTTTTGTGCTTCCACTTTCGAGTCCTCGTGAGCTGCCTCACATGATCGAGGCATCTATGTAATTTCTGCTGTTGCTATGCTGAGTTTTTGGGATCTGATGGATTATGAGACTATGTTCAGATTGTGATGAGTAATATATTTGGTTCTCTTTTATATTTTGTTCTTGAGTAAATTCTTGCATGTTTTCCGTTGCGGTATTTTCTTTGGCCAAGTATTTTATTTGCAACTCCAAGAGAGAGCGTTATTCTCGATTGTGGGTTCAGCCCCTTGATGTCTAGCTTGAGTGACAGAAACATGAGACTAGGGGATGTGCTGTTGCCACCAGGGATAAAACAACGGTGCTTGTACCTGCGGGTGCAAGGATTGTTTACTTTACGCAAAGTTCTTTTAATGCAGTTGTCTGTTGCTTTGAGTTTACACTTTGGGTGGGATTCACAACTTAATACCAGCGAGATGTTCTGGATAGATATCTCAAGGTGGATGATTCGTAGTAGATGCAGATGGATTTCGGTCTACTTACCTTGGCGTACTGCCCATTGCTTTTGAGCCCTTCCTTTCTTTGCAGCATAGTTAGCATTGCGGTGCCTTCATAATCCTGTCAATTGCCCAACTGTGATTTGTTTACCTCGCTAGCACTTTTATCGTCTTTTGGGGGAGAGACATCACTAGTGAAAATCACGGGACCCCGGTCCATCTTCACATTATTGTTTACACCCTCAATTTACTTTCAGTCTTTACTTTCAGTTGCCACTATTATTATCTCTTGCGTTGATCCTTTGTAAACAGCAAGGCCGGAGGAATTGACAACTCCTCTGTACTCGTTGGAAGCAAAGTTATTTGTTGCTGTGTGCAGGTCCACGTCAACCGCCTAATTTCTGGCGCCGTTGTCACCTTCTTGTATCTCTTGCAGTCCTACTGGTTCGATAACCTTGGTATCTTCACCGAGGGAAATTTGCTGCTACTCTACATCTCACCTTCCACTTGGGGTAACCAACGAGGAGTGAGAGAACTATCCTCACCGTATCACACGACCATTCAACGGGTTAGGTGTCCTTCGTTACCACCCAACCAATCCACTTATCGCATAACCATCCACTTACCACAAACTTACCACCGAACTCATGTTGATCATAAGGTGTGACCTAGTACGAACTGTATCCATTACCGTGGACGCGGCTATTCGAATAGATTTGTGTGACTCTGCAGAGTTTGTGCACGTTACCCACACTATGGAGTTCTTCCTCCATCCAGCACCTCGGTACTTGTCCCACAAGATCCTTGGAACTCGTAGCGCAGGAGTGGACTAGGACTTCTCCAACGAGACCGATGCTACCGCATGTCCCTCTTACCGTATCACCGACATCCCGTCTTGGGTAGCCCTGTGGTTAGGTGTCCTTCGTTACCACCAGAACCACCCGACCAAACTCTTGGCAAACGGCCACCGTGTGGCAAATACTGTCCCAACGGGGACTGAGCTCATAACAACACTGGCTGTCAAGGTTATCACCACCTACCGGGTCAGGGTAGCGTGCGTGCATAACCTCCCCTCTTTGGTGATACAAATAAGAGATGCCCACCGGTAGACCGAATCAAGGCCTGCCCATACAAGCAAATGTGGCTGCACGAATAAGTCCGGTTCGGTGGCACCTGATCAACTTGTCACGAAGCATATCTCCAACATCGAACACAAGTATCAGGTGCAACATGAGTATCAGATCATAACAATGCATAGCATATTAACATGACAGTTTCAGATATTTTCAAACACATTTTTAGTTGGTGAACTTATCCGTGTTACAAAGATTAAGTTATTAACATGGCAACATTATGAATGCAGTTAAGCATAGCTCGGGCATAGCATGAACTAGCATAGAGATAACAGGAACAACTTGACATGGTGTTGGTAGGTCATGGTTACGATGATTCAGAACATAACATGGCAATGACATGATCACGACATAGCATGGATGTAATATGGAAAAACATAGTATAGTAGTAGCATATTCAAGGATAGCATGGCAATGATCACATCAAACATATAACAACAACATGATCATCATCACCGATATAAGAATATCATTGTAAAGCAATTTTAAAAGCACGCCAAAGCTTTGCAAAGGTGCAAAGGGTATTGCGGCTTGCCTTTCACCAGAATGGTGTGAAACACCCTCGGTCTTGGACATCGACAACGCCCTGGAAAACCGGACAAAAAGCACGGCGGGAAAAGCGGGGTCAAACCACTTTGACCTAACCAGCAACATAACACAAATAACCATGGCATAATACCTATGCCAACACGAAGAGGAGCTCGAAAGGAAACCAACGCAAAAGAATCAACCCGTTTGGACTTACGGTTGCCGAGATACAAGCGAAACGGTGTCGGGGGCTGGTTGGTGGAAATACGCTTTCCAGAGCTGAAAGCGTACTTTGGGCTGCTGCAGAGGGAAAATACGCTTTCTGCAAGGGAAAGCACCTTTCGGGCTGAATGAGGGAGAAATACGCTTTCGATAAAGGAAAACGTATTCTGCGCTGAAGGATCAAGCAATACGTTTCCTCTAAACGAAAACGTACTTCAGAAATACGCGGCAGGCCCATGACCTTAACCACTTACAGGCGGGGCCCGCCTGGCAGCCTCTACTCCCTCTCTCTCCTCCTCTGTTTATCCCTCCTCACGCCCGCGACGAAGAACAGGGGGGCGCGGCCGAGCCGGCCCGTGCGTGTCTCCAGCGAGGGGCGGCACCGGGGAGAGCTCTGGTGAGGCGAGCCGGGCCGTGCCCGCTGGTGGTCGTGGCGCCGCGCTGGGTAGCCAGTGGCGACGGGGCACACGGGGAAGAGCACGGCGGCTGCGGCGGCTCGGCCGTGGCCGTGGCCGTGCTGCCCGCTGCCGGCGAGGGAGTGACGTGCGAGGTGATGATAGTGAAAAAGGGTTCTGTCTTCGAGGGTTTCTCGTCACGGAGAATATATAGTCTAAGGGGGCAGCCAGGGGGGCCACCAGGGGTCCAGGCGTCCCCCTGGCGCGGCCAGCCCCTGGTGGTGGCCCTCTGGCCCCACTCAGGTTCTTCTGGAAGGTTCCTCTGCGCTGATTTTTTATCTGATTTTTCCCGAATTTTTGGAGCACTTTTTATATGGGGGAAAACTGAAATAGAAAAACAGCAGAAAACAGGAACTGCCACTGTGGTGCACTGAGTTAATAGGTTAGTCCAAATATGATCAAAAGTGTATGAAAGTGTATCTAGATCATAGCAATATCACACAAAACATGCATGGAGCAAGCAGAAATTATAGATACGTTTTGGACGTATCAACATCCCCAAGCTTAATTCCTGCTCGTCCTCGAGTAGGTAAATGATAACGGCATAATTTCTGTGGTGACATGCTAGCAACCATATAAGAACTTTGAAAAGTAAAGCAATCAAGGTTAGAGATTCAATTCAAGTCATAACATGCAAGAGTCTATATTAGCATTGAAACAAGTAACAAAAGAACATTAGGAGCAAGAGCTCTCGCTGTCCGTGACTCGAATGTCTCCAAATGGTGTTTGCGTGCAAGAAGGTGGTTAGGGGATACGAGAAAAAAAATTATTTGTTGAGAACTCAATCTACTAAAGTTTCACACTTGGTCTTTTTCTGGAATCGTATCTTGACTCGTCCCCAGACCACTAGCCAGGTACAAGTCAATTTGATCCACTCCTTTTTCAATATTTTGAGCACTCATGCAATGGATGAGCGTAAGCACGAGAGTTGACACTTATGATGGAAAAGAGAGGAGTACGGAGGAGGAAGACAAAAAGGATGAGAAAGGCTCACATCAATGAGGACAATCATAGGCAAGAGATGCCAAATGATAGATATGATGTGAGGAGTAAGGATTGCCATGCAACGGATGCACATTCGAGCTAAGAAGCTCTCCAATGGAACTAGTGGGGGTGCATCTAACTTGCTCGCTCACGAAGACCTAGACATCGTTTGAGGAGGCTCATCCTTGAAATATGCAAGCCAAGTTCTATAGTGTGAAGGTCCCCACATAGCTATATGCATAATGATCATCTCTATGGAGTACAAGGATATAAAGGGAGTACTAGTGTGGATCTCTCAAAAGGATAGTAGTGTTGCCCCTTTCTCTCTTTTTATTTATTTTTCTCTTTTTTCTATTTTTTTTGTTTTTTTGTGGCCTCAATGGCTCTTTCTATTCAACTCTCATTTGTCCTCTTTGGGATCTTTTATTTTGTCCACTTTGGGATCTTTTCCTCACTTAAGGGAAATTCTCTATTGTACAAGAAGGTGAAGGAGATCTTTCACACTTTACAAGGTACTCAAAATCATAAAGAAGATGTAACTATCATGATGTATGCAATGTATGTCGCTGCCAGTGTAGCAGGAACATGTATGACATAAAGATCAAGTCATGAAGAGGTGGATGTTGCATGGCAATATATCTCGGAAAGGCTATGGAAATGCCTTGATAGGTAGGTATGGTGGCTATTTTGAGAAAAGATATAAGGAGTTTTATGATGACAGAGCGTATCATGGCCAGGATTTGGATGTACCGGCGAAGGTGGACACCAACTCTCGGAGTGAGAAGAAGGAAATGCACGGAACGGGAGAGGCTAGCAAAATATGGGAAGGTGGAAGTGTCAACTTTCAATACTTACATTAGTCCGAAGAACTCATGCACTTATTATCGGTAACTCTCAATCTAATAAGGAGTTTCACAAAGAGACAAGTACCCCGAGGAGGAGTGTATGGGGGTTTGGTTATCCTTGCGCATCCTCGACTCATGGTACGTGAGTGTACTCTAATATTCGATCCCTCCAAAGATTAGTGATCCATCTAGTTAGCTAGAGTTCTCAACTAGTTTTGTAGGTTTTGAAAATACACACGGATTGCCCAAAATACGACACCTATCACTAATAGGCTAAAGCTCTTGACACCAAAAGTTCAGACATTACTCACATGAATACCTCAAAACTATTGCAAGTTACTACTAGAATTAAATAGCAACCTCAATTACCTACTTTCAAGACAAGACACTACTCAGTGCAACAACCAACTCTCTTTAACAAGATAAACATGAAAACTAAAATGAGTTCCAGCAACAAACTAAACAAAATCCAAGGCTCTATCTAAAGACAAACTAAGACTAAACTAAACATGGCAGCAGCTACGAAAAGATAAAGAACACATAACAGCAAAAAGATAAGCAGGAAAAATCCTATGATGTGTTCTAGATTTTGAAAGTGGAGCGTGTTTCTCTCCCACACAAAGTAAGATGGGGTCTAACTTGTTATGACCAGCAAGAAAAACTAAAGAAAACTAAAAATAAAACCTAAGAGCGAGACGCTCCAAGCATAGCACATGACGCATGAAGTGATAAAAATATAGTGAGACGAAGGACGAATTGATGATTGTTGATGGAGAAGGGGATGCACGGGGGCATCCCCAAGCTTAGAGGCTTGAGTCTCCTTGAATATTAATTATGGATGCATGGGGGCATCCCCAAGCTTGAGCACTTGGCACTCCTGGATCTTCTTTCATCATCTTCCATCGCACACTTGAAAACTCCCTTCATACATAACTCATCATAAGCTGATTAGAGAGGTTAGTACCCTTAATAAAATAAAAAAATTCCCACTGGATATAAAGATATTCTTGAAGAGCTACTGTTTATCAAGAGTGCCAAAAAGTTTTTGCAAAGAAAAAGCAAGCTTAAGGTTTGCAAAAGTGAAGAGAGGCAAAACGTGGCAGAATCTGTGAAAAACAGAACAACAGGTAGTAGAGAATTTTTTCGGGGCACTTCTGCAACTCAAATAAAAAGAATTCAGAACATACGAAAGTTTCACAATTGTATAGAGCACGCTGTCAAAAAAATTCAGATCAAAAATATGATCTGGTGATTTTATTCGAATTTTTCTGTTAAGGGACAAAATCTGTTTTCTGGACAGCATGTCACAACTTTTGCTTCCCTTATCATAAGAGGCTATAACTTGGCACAAAGCTGAAAAATAAAGATACAATGATGTTGCTACAGTAGTAACAAACATCAAGACACAACAAAAGCAAAAAGAAAAACTTGTTGCGGGCTGCCTCCCAAAAGCGCTTCTTTAAAGCCATTAGCTAGGCTTAAAGTTATAAAAGATGCTCACATAAGAATAAGAACTTTGAAGCAATAGAGAGCATCAAGAAGAAAATATGAAACACATTTAAGCCTAACCCACTTCCTATGCTTTGGAAACTTTTAAAGAAATAAATCGAAGAAGCACAAAGCAACAAGCATGGGGAGGTGGAACAGGAAGAACTTCAAAGGTTTCAACAAAGAGAGAGGTGTTTTTGTAACATGAAAGTTTCTACAACCAAACTTTCCTCTCTCAAAATAATTTTCAGTAGCATCATGAACAACATCAAAAATATAACTATCACATAAATCATGTTGTTCATGACCTACAAGCACACGTGTATTGCTTTCAACACGGTTTTTAGGATGATAAGATAGATGCAACCCATCACATTGAGCCTTCATAAGTGCAAAACTCTCCGGAATAGTTGGAGATTTCAAAAGGATAATAGGCAATCAAGTGTAGGTGCAACAACAATAATTCCATGCTTAACATAAGGAACTATAGCAAGTTCATCTTCGTAGGCATCATCCATAGTGGCATCATGGCCATCAATAAAGCAAGTATCAAAATCATCAGAAAGGGAAGTATTAAGTGAGTCCTCGGAATCATAAGATTCCTCTTCATAGCAATCATTATCCTCTTCTTGGGCAGCAAGCATTCTATTTTTAAAATCCTCAATATAAGCATTGAAAGTATAATTCTCAAAGCAATAAGCAAGAACATCAAAGTTTTCAGACTTGTGAATAGTATCGTAATACTTTTCAATCAAAGAAGCAATCTCATAAGCACCTTTAAAAGCAACAAACTCTTCAATCTTTTCAACATCAAAGTAATCATAAACACCTTTGGCATAAGAAGATAGGATCTCATTTTCATTAAACTCACATTGGAAAGGAAGGTGTTTACACTCTATATTAGAGCAGCAAGTAAAATCATAAATGTGGCATAAACACTCGGCATAGCAATAAGAAGTTTGTATTTGGTCCAATAAGTTTTTCCCTTTCTCAGATAGGCGGTGCCGCGTATAATGAGCATGCTCATCCAATGATTTTCCCTCAACCAGTTCGGTTGGGTTTTTAGCGCGAGAACAAATTGATCGAAGACGATCCAAGTGAAACATGTCCATCCTACCATATTTGGGTGGTTCCACACCCATGGTGAAGATAGCATCAGTAGGTATTTTTTGATAAGGGACACAAAAGTAAAAACTGAAAGGTAAACTAACAAGACTAAAAAAACAAAGGTAAAGGGTAGTGTGCAACTCCACTATCTTAGCACTCGGAGTCCCCGGCAACGGCGCCAGAAATCTTGCTTGATGTGCGAGGTGATGATAGTGAAAAAGGGTTCTGTCTTTGAGGGTTTCTCGTCACGCAGAATATATAGGCGAAGGGGGGCCACCAGGGTTCCAGGCGCCCCCCTGGCGCGGCCAGCCCCTGGGGCGCGCCACCAGGGCGCCTGGGCCCCTGGTGGTGGCCCTCTGGCCCCACTCAGGTTCTTCCGGAAGGTTCCTCTGCGCTGATTTTTTATCTGATTTTTCCCGAATTTTTGGAGCACTTTTTATATGGGGGAAAACTGAAATAGAAAAACTGCAGAAAACAGGAACTGACACTGTGGTGCACTGAGTTAATAGGTTAGTCCAAATATGATCAAAAGTGTATGAAAGTGTATCTAGATCATAGCAATATCACACAAAACATGCATGGAGCAAGCAGAAATTATAGATACGTTTTGGACGTATCAGGGAGACGGGGCCCCTGGCCCTGGCGGCGGCGGAGTTTGCCAAGGAGGGAACCGAGGCCAAGCGGGGAGAAGTGGGAGCGCGGGCTGCTCGAATTGAAGCGGAGGTCGGCGGCGACCATGGTGGCCGGGGAAGCAATGCGGGGGATCCGGGGTAAAATTGGAGAGGGAGGTCGGGCTATAAGAGGCTAGGGAGGCTGCCGGTGTGCTCAAAGGGACTCGGGGGTGCCTCCTTTTATAGGGGGGATGGATTCGAGCTCTGGGCCGCGACAATGGAGCTGCGGCCAGGTCGGGCGTGAGCTGGCGAGCTCGAGAGGATTCGAGAGGGGGACGTGGCGCACGAGAACTCGGTAAAGCCGGGCGGCGCAGGAAGACATGAACTAGGAGACATGGGAGCACTGCAGCGCGATGTGGACGCCTCGGGCACGCCCGGAGCGCGTCCAGTGCATGCCGCATGTGGCCAAGAGCGTGGCCACCAAAGGGGAGGGTGCAACTGGGGGAGTTATATCGTGGCCAAAGTAGTCTGGGATATAGTCCTTCTGGAGCTGATCACAGTGATGTGCCTGGGTGGCCACATGGGCTACTATAGTGATCTCTATCTTCATCAATAGTTTGATGCAGCAAACTTGGAGCAGAAGCTGGGATCACATGGTAGGGGTTTGGATAGGACCAAGTTGTCTTTTGGCTTTAGGATAGGAGGGACTAGTGATCTATAAAGTTTGGGCTCAAAATAAACAATGTACATGGTACATCCTTTGCAAATGTAGCAATGCTGCAGAAGGTGTTTGTAGTGTGGTGTGGCTTGTACATTGCTCCCCTAGGCATGAAATTTGGCATAGCTCAATCATACACTAGGGTGAGTATGTACACCAAGTTTCATATCATTTGGATCAGGCTAGCTAGCACTTCCTTTGCAAATGTCCAATTGGACCAGAAATGCAATGTTGAAGCTATCATCTCATAGGATTGGTGGATTTGGCGTAAAATTGGTGTACTGGGGTTATTTGGCATGGTGCCCATGTGTATAAAATTTCATAGCCATTGGACACACATAGCTATCACTTGCTTCACAATGTGGCCCACTGACAAGAAACTTAAACATGATGGTGCACTCACATGGTTAATGGGATTTGGCTCAAATCTTGTTTGGTGGAGTTATTTGGTGGTAGGATCATGCTTAAATAGTTTCAAGGAAAATGGGATCCCCTATCATGCACTTGCTTCACAATGCCCCCTTGCTGCATCCAAACTTTGGGAATTTATTGTGGGAGTTTGGCTAATCAAATGTTGGTGGAATTTGGTGGAGATCAACGATATGATCATATGAGATTGCACATTAAGTTTCACTAGCAATGGATCAAGAGAAGTGGCACTCCCTTCACAAAGCTCCATTCTGCCCCCACAGACAAATGAATTTTTCCAGAGGAAAAATACACTTGGGCTATGAATTTTTTTTGGAGAATTTGGTCGGATATGATGTCAATGACATGTGGGAATTATTTGGGGATTTATGGAGCAATATAAATAGGGGTTGCTTCACAAACCTCAAATAATAGGAATATCCCTTTTATTGGAAAAAGGAATATATGGCTTGGATATAATGGTGGATTGGATGAGGTGGATCAATGGAATGGCATGGAGAGGCTTGAAATCAAGGGCCACTTGAGCATGGAGAGAAAATATGCTCAAGTTTCCAGTCCAACGAGGTGATCAAAATCAAATCCAATAGCAAATCCAAAAATAATCAGGAAAGTTTTCGAAAAAAGAAAGTTCCAAAATCCAGGGTGTCACAAACCTACCCCCCTTAGAAAAATCTCGTCCTCAAGATTTGGTTGCTCAGGGAACCGTTGCAAACTTACCTTCTTTAGGAAACTGTGTGCTTCTCGGATTTCCTTTTTCTGCATAATGTTCCCATGGTAGCATCCAATACCTCTGCTGAGGGGGTTTACCTCACCCGGTCAACAGCTCTGGCAGAAAGTTCTTCCTTGATACCTCACATCCTTTCCTGCTGATTTCCATCCTCATATCTCCTGACTTGCCTGATAACGGGACGTCTTGTCATAGGCTGAATGCTGACGATACCTATACTGTTTCTGGGGTACCTCGGGCTTTATTCATGGTACGGTCTGGAATCCTTTGCATTGGCCTCTTCGACAAGAGCTTGGCCTTCATCGGTAGTTGATATCTCAGAATGATTACTATTGGGACCTTGACTGACGGCACGTGGGGTTGCATCACATTTCTTTTGGCCTGTCCACCGTGCTCAAGGATTCGGAGCGGGGCACAAATTTTTTGGACATGTACTCATGCTGAGATTTACCTGACTGACTGCTCATTCCGGGTGCGATCGGTCCTGATATGCTTCAATTCAGTCCTTGTATTAAAATGCCGAGCTGAGCGGGTGACCTTTAATGATTCAGACTGGGATATATCAGCAAGACAGACGATTCTGAACTTGAGCAACTGCTCAGGCTAACTGGACCGGTACACGGTCCTTGGCCCATAGTGAATGAGCTTTCTCTGTGGTAGATATCCATGGTGGTCCACATGACTTAAACTGATTGCGGCAATTTGACTTGAGGTCCATGCGATTCATTCTGCCTAACCCATCGGGCTTGAGATTTGCATACCTCTGACAACTTGCGAGGTGCCACGCTTGCTCAGATTGCAGCGAGGTTTGACACTTGCCATGTATGTTTGTCCTGGGTCTTGCCTCTACGGCAATCACCTTTCTTGTACTAGCTTTTCTTTGGTCAGGGTTCTTTTCCTTGTTGCATAACTATTTATTGTTCTGCCGCAATCTTTGAGTTAGACAGGTTACCATCACCTTTTGTCTCTTGTTTTGCCCTGATAACCCTGGGTTGCAATGAACGGGGTCTCCAAATTATTCTGCTTCGGGGCCTTGTCGGTCGTGAGGAGCTGACCTTCATGACGGGAGAGGGATTCAATGCTCCTTGCTTCCTTTCTTCAGGGTGACTTTGTCAGTCTTTCTTCCAGGCTGAGATGTGTATCCGCCTCTTCTGCTGACTTGTTTCCCGCGAGTTGCGGTTCTTCCTTGATTGCGAGCATGGTGGTATCTGCACCGGGGTAGCTTTCATACTTGATAAGAATACCCATAACCATATGCGGGTCCTGACGATGTTGACGCCTTTGCGGTCTTCGAATAACTGAATTTCTGATAATACCATTGCAGATCTGATGGCATGTCGAGGAAGAATGCGTAGCTTGTCTGTGAAGCTTGGGGTAGCTTGCTGGGGAAGGTTGGGTATCTTACCCCGGAAGCTTGCTCCGGTGGCGTATCGAGGAAGGCAGGGTGTCATACACGGGAAGCTGCCTCGATAGCTTGCTGAAAAAGGCTGGGCGTCTTGCCTTGGAAGCTTTCTTAATAAATTACTGACGAAGATGGGTTGTCTTGTCCCGGAAGTTTGCCTCTTGGACTGTGGACATACCGGTCCCTTCTGCTGGAATTTCTGTGGAAGTTCATTGTAAACGACCAAGCGTCTTGTGCTGGAGTCCATCCATGTGGCGTACCGAGCACGATTGAGTGTCTTGCACTGTAAGCTTCTGTCGGTGGCCTGTGGAGGAAGGCTGACTGTCTTAGCTGAGAAGATATCCCAGCAGCGTACTGAGGAAGGCTAATACACTGTACAAGTCGGCTGTGCCTGGTACCTTGTCACGGAAGGCTGAGGTTCCTTCTGCTGGAAGCTTTCCCTCAATGACGTGGGGACATATCTGCCCACGGTGTCTGACAAGCTTCTGACTGCCGACTGGTGAGGGGGAAACACTCTTCCAATCATTCTTTTGCTGGATGTGAGCTTCATGATACTCTCTGACCATCTTCCGGAATATACTGAAATAATTTATATTGCATATGACTATAGCTGGTGTTTGTCCTGCCTTGGGTGCATATGCTCGTGGGTCACAGTCTTTGCTTATCTTTGCATGAACCTTTGCGGCTGTCGTAGTCGATGTAGACGAGACTCAATGGATAGCTTGGGTAGCATCCATTCGTGAATCACTTGCTTCCAACGCAACTGGGTAAAAGTCCTGTTTGACTTGCTAATTTCCCGCATCATTGCGGCCTTTAACTATCTGAGTCTTCATGGTTGTTCCGGTTACAGACGAAATGCAGGCCTGGTGGTTGCCGCATGATTCACACTTGAGCCAGAATGCTTCCGGTGCAATCGGTTACGAGCCATTCATGTCTTGCTGAGTTTCCTTATTTCTTTGCGGTCTTCCACTGATGGAATCTTCATGTTCATAACAGTTATCGGAATAATGCTGACTTGGTTCATTAAGGTAGAACTCACATGGGGTTGAATACTCCTGCTGCAAGCTGGTGTGGGTCCTTGACTTGGTGTCTTCACGTTGCTCTGCGGTATTGCACTGGTTCTTCGAGGTATGCGGGGGTTATGAGCAACTTTCCATTGGGGCGGAGAAAGTGACACCAAAGAACCAAAAGAAGAACCAACGAAGACAACCACGGGGCAAAAGCAAACGAGAAGCGGCTTGCTACTTCATCAGCTTTAGCGGTAGTTGATGACTATCCGGACTCCTTGCAAAGAAAACAGCGAATAACCCAGTAGCCACCAGAACGGTCTTTACAACTCAGATCTGGGACTTGTACTGGAATAGCTCAAGCATTGCTCACGACGGCCGACCGAAATCAGCTCAGAGCATGAGGCAATGTTGATCAAAAGAATGCAGAGGTCCCCTAAGACGGCCGAGAAAACAACTAAGAACATAGGGTCTCCACTGCGAAAAGAAACTCAACAACTGCCCGAGACGGCCGAAAAGCAGCTCAGAACACGGGTCGGTTGTTGAAAAGAGAAATGTAAAACAGGCATCCACTCCGGACGGCCGACGATGCATCGGCTCAGAACCAGACGTGGTGCCACTGCAGAACAACAAGCAAGGGTCCGTCCAAGTCATCTAACACCTTCCAAAACAGAGTTAGTAACTGCCGAACAAACTGAACGAAGAACCAACTAAGCAGGAAAAGCAATACTGAACAAGCATTGAGATCGGACGTAGGATCTCAACTTATTTCTACACACATCAACACGCAACAGGCAACATGCAACACTACTACTCATGCATCACGAACTACGCGAACCTCAGGCGTTCTGATATGACGGCGGGTTGCCGGGGGTCGCGGGAGTGGGCGGAGAAGTCGACAACGACAGGACTGCAGCAAGAGCTCTCCTTGAATCCCTTGCATCACGGACGAGATCGACGAGGAGGGCGTACTGGGAGATCATGTAGCGGGACATGGTGATTACCGCCGCATCGGCTTCCGCCAAAGGGCGAGGAAACCTTACTTGCTGTGGAGTCGCACCCAAGGTGGGGTAAAAATGGAAGGTGCGGTTCTGATGCATCGCACTTTCCTGGTGGCGGAAGCCTAGAAGGCCCGCCAATGCGGCAAGCTGAATGGCACGATCCGGGGTAGAAGCGGGTCCACCCTGGAAGTTGTAGGAGCGGACGCCGATGGGGATGGTGGCAGACACGTAGACGCTGGCACGGTACTCAAGCAGCTGCCCTCCGATCGGCGTCTGGGAAATTTGGTACCTTGGAATCTCTCCACTGGGGTAGAGAGTCCACCATACGTCTGCAAGGAGGTAGTCAAAGTTGGTCGCGGACGAGGATCCTGTGTAGCCCACCGGATATTCCGCCATCTACACTCGTCAGATCAGATCGTTAGCGAAAACATACCGTCTATATGTAGCAAACAAATACAGCGGGAAATAGCATCTCACAAGCAAGCTGTACTCTAGCTCTAACGTCAATCTAATGTCCTTCTAACGTTCACGCGGGCTAGCGGGTCCTACAGCCAGTCCTGCTCTGATACCAACCGTTGTGGCACCCCGGCTCAGAGGACCGGAACGCCCCGTGCACCAGCCCAGAGATCAAGTCTTCTGGAACACGACACTGATTGGTATAGAACTGAACAACTTCCTATTACCGAAGATAGGGGTACACGAGGTCTATTACAACGCTAGCGGAGACACATCTTGCTACTCAGGCTAGCCTCAGCTCTACACCAAACAGCAGCATAACTCTCTAGCAGCGGAATAACGACGGCAGCGAAACAATAACAGCGATGATGAACTCCAATCCACAGGGATACTGGCTGGGACACCTCCTAGCTCGCAAACACCGGGAACGTCGTCCTACGCATCCAAAGCACGGCCTGCAAATCTGGCATAACACGCCAGGTCAGTACATTGAATGTACTTGCAAGCTCACAACAACCATGCATCAAGGAAAAACAACAACATGGAAAGAGGTTAAAGTATATTAGTGAATTAAACAGGTGAGCAACAATATCATGCATGCAGATATTCATCAAGCATATCAACATACTATCAAAATTAAGACTAGTGCACACACAATGGACCCCACATGATCGTCGCATGATCACGTGGCTTACCTCGGAGTCCTTACAGACTCAAGCACCGGGTCACTTCGTGACCAATCACTTCCACGGGTCGTCGCATGACCAAACGGGTCATCCCATGACCATTCAACGGGTTAGGTGTCCTTCGTTACTGTAACACCCCGGGTGCCACGCTACAGTAATCACCTATAGTAATCAGGATTACTGTTGCTAATCACTGTTGATAATCTCTCTTGCTCAAAATGGCCTGGATCAAAATTTTGTTTTGATCAACTTGGTTCAGTTCAAATTCAATTTCTCCTTTTGATATTGTCGAATGCAATGTGATCATGGATCTTGGTCATCATGAATCAAAACAATTCCAAGCTCAAGTCAATTGCCTTTGAGTTGAATTCAAATCAAATGCTCATATTGCCTTTGGTGGAATATTAAAACCAAAGTGCAAAATAAACTTTGTCCAAAAATTATGAAAGCACTTTTGTTAAATCACAAATATTCAGTGGACCATTTCCTTATGGTTTTGGGGATTTATTAAGAAATAAAATAAATCCAACAACCCAAACAGTAGCCAAACCAGTGGGATTTAATGCCTTTTTAATAAAACAAAAATGCAAAAGAGTTTATAAAAGTCTAATTCTTTTTATGGCACTTCTGTATGGTGCTGCGATATTATTGGAGCAAGTTTCACTGTTGACAAAAATCAAAACCTAGCTAAACAAAATACAAACAGAAAAGAAAGTACAAAAAAATAATAAAGGCAAATGAAGCCCATACCCCCCTGCTCCCCTTGGGCCCAGCCCAAACCCCCCCTCATCCCCAACCTCCCCCGCACTATTCAGCAGGCGCCGTGGAGGGCATCCCACGGCCGCCCCGCCTCCCATCGCCGTGGCGTCAATCGCGCCGTCGCCGAAGAGGTTAAAGGGCACCCCCGAGACCCCGTGACCCCGGCGAAACCCTAGGCCGCCCACTTCCCTTCCCCCGCCTCTCCCTCGCCGTCTGCTGCTCGAGTCGAGCTGCGTCCGACGGAACCGTCGCCGCCCGTCGCGATTTCGTGGCCGCAAGCCACCTCGTCGGCCGGGCGTAGGTCCGAGGTCGCCACGGGCCTCCACCTCTTCACCTGCGTGCCCTGTCTCGAGCCCCGAAGCCGCTACCTCGCCGGACTTCCCCATCTCTGAAACCGTGGACCTCCCCCGCTCGCCGGAGACGAACACGCCGCCCTCCGCGTGCCGCCGGCCTCCGACACACCTCCCCTACCCCCGCAGTGAGCTGAGCTCCCCCCTCCCTTCTTGCTTTTCCCGCGCTCGAGTTGTTGCTCCGGTCGCCGCCCTGCATCCTCCATGCTCCGACGCCGTTGCCTCCATGTCCGGGTTCCTTGGAGCTCTGCTCCCGCGCCCCTCCCCTGCTGCTCGCCGTGCTGCCGGGCGTGGCCGCAGCCCACGCTCCCCGCGCCCCGGCCAGCCCCTTCGCCCCCCTGTGCGTGCGCCTCGCCACCACCGTGGCCTCGCCGTGCTCTGTCCTGGCACGGGCCAGGATAACCAGTGAGGGTTAACAACCCCCCCCCTCTAATTGCAGGATTAGGAAACCCCCCTAAGGCTTACATGTGGGCCCTGCTCTTTTAAATGATTTTTTTGATAATTAAACAGTTATTTAAAATGTGTCTATGACATCTATGGCCCACCTGTAAGAGATTAATTTAATTAAATAAACTAAATAACCCACTGACATGTGGGGCCCCATCCTATAAGATAATAAAATTGCTTAATAATTATTTGTTTAAATTATAATGTCCCTATGACATGTGGGACCCCCACTGTTATTAGGTTAAATTAACTTAATTTATTAAACGTGTGGCTGACCAGTGGGACCCACTGGTCAGTATATTTAAAATTGAATATTAATTGAATTAAGTAAATAATAAATAGAAAATGATTTAAATAATTTAAAAATGAATTAAACTTGTTAAATTAATATCTTTTAATCCGTATACCGGATCAAAAAACTTTATACATCAAAATTGATCAGAAAAATACAACGAGCAACAATACGCTATTCGTATGTCTACCACACCCCCCCAACGCACCGAACATCAACACCCCCCTCTCGGGCCGTTTGTCGGTAATTCCCGGTACCGATAAATATTGCCCGGATGAAAAACTTTCGTATACGAAAGTTGCTCAGAAAGGATCACTGAATACAGATACGATACCGATATCCTCACCACACCCCTCTAACATACCGATCATCGAACTGTCCCCCCCTCCGGTGGCACTGTCCGATAGATTGCCCGATAACCGTTAAACTGTCCGGTACTGTTAGAGTGCCCGGATGAATTTATTCCGAACACGAAAGTTGTTCGGAATAGATCAACTAACCCGTATACACAACACACACGTGTGTCGGATGTCCACGACACCCCCGGCTTGATCTTTAACCCCTCCGGACACCCTGTCCGGTGATCACCCGGAGCTGGTATTTCATCCCCGGATGAACTTCCGATCCGAGCAATCACCTAACACTGCGATAGAGCCCCGTTGCTTTGTATCTGCTGTGTCATACCTTTGTATTGCTATTATTGTTGTGTATTTACTGTTTCTTCCCCCCCCCCCTTATTCTCCGGTAGACCCCGTTGCTGCCGCTGATGACACCATCGAGTACGACTACTTCGTCGACGACCGTACCTCTACCGTCGAGCTTCCAGGCAAGCAGAGCCATTCTCTTCCCCAGATATCGCCTATCTTTCCTTATATTTCTTGCACTAGGCATGGTTACTGCTGCTGCTACGTTACAATCCAATTCAATTGCATAGCCTGTTTTTGTCGCCCCTTGATGTACATTTCATTGTCCTATGCTGCCTTATAATTATATATATAGTAGTCAGCAGTGAACCCTGCGCATTGTTAGCTAGGATTAGATAGCGGGCTGTGATCACTCTGGTGAGTGAACGCGGATTACAAAATATTATAACTGCAACAGGTACGGATCAATGCAGACGCCCTAGGGAACCTACAACGGCGAGACTCTGCCGTGTCGCTTCAAGTTTGACTTACGAGTGGAATCGACTCGTATTTCACTCTCGTCGGCTCAGTAGCGTAGCATCACCGGGATGATACGAGATTTACCTCTTTAGTTCATTCCGTTGATGTCTTTGTCAAACCTCTTTAAGTGTGCCATCGAGGGTGATACCTCCTGGTTTCACTTAATGGTAGGCACTCAAAGCAACTGGTGTCCTTAAAGGTAAGAGTCGGGTGACCCAACGGTGCCCGTGAGCGGTATATTGTCGGGAACGACAGGGAGGGTACGACCGACGCTACTGGCGTGCTGGGCCCCTGCTCGTATCTCGCGAGAGTTACCAAACCACGAAAAAGTCGAGCTCTACCAAGAGCACACGCGAGACAAGGTAAGGAGACGGTTCACCTTGTTGGTAACCGCAGTGACTTGGTGGGAAGACAGGGCAGGCACCGATGTACTGGTGGTCCTGACTGCTGTCGTTGACCGCGGGTCGGTTAAGTCGAGGCAACGATAACGGTTGTCACGCGGGTTAATTAAAATGCTAAATGGTTCGGCGGATGTCTTGAGTAGCCTTTTTGGCTTGTACGCACTACCTACATGTGGGACGAGGAGTGTGGGCTCCCCTGCATCGCAGTCTCGTTCGAGGGTCTTCAGACGTCAGCAGTATTGCGGGCTGATTGCCGGGAAGTGGTGTTGTCTTCTCTTGCTCGAGCGGTGTATTTGTATTTGCTTTGATTTTGCTTCACCGGCCAGTCACGCACCGTGCAGGAGTACGTTCGGGTTAGGGTCCAAAGCCCGGCGTACATAGGATATAGTCCAGCAGATGACCTCTCTGTTGATTGCCGAAGGATGGGCTACTTTGTGTCGGATAGCTTTGGTGGAGCGTTCCCTAACAAGGTTCCCGCCACCCTGGAGATCCGAGCGTCGTAGAGTCACGCCAGTGCACCCCTGCAGGGAAGATTAATCTATTCGAATAGTCCTGTCCACGGTAACAGGACGCTTTATGCTGAAGCTGGATCTTACCACTAGAAACTACTACTATTAAACTGTAGGTCTTCTTCCTCGCAGGGAGTCGAGGAAGGGAACTCGGAGGCATTATTATTAATAATTATTACAACTTACTATTATACAATGCTACAGCAACTTCTGCTGCATTGTTATTGCATTTCTGCTATTGAACTGTTGGCTGTTTCTCTTCTCATGCTGCAAGACATCGTCAGAAGATGCTAGTCTTCGATAGGCCTAGCTTCTTATCCTTATTCTGATTTCTATCTTGTAGTCCACTATATACAGCCTCTTCTTTCCGTTGATACAATGCATAATGCTTAGTAGCGGACGTAAGACTCGCGGGTATGCTAGATACTCACCTTTGCTTTATTTCCCCCTTTATGTTTTGCCTGATCGGCCGCTGCAGTCGACGTTGGAGCCCAGGAGCAGGAGTACCCCGGAGGCGGATACTACTACGTCGAGACCCCCGCTGACCAGGACCAGGAGTAGTTTCGGAGGCTCCCAGGCAGGAGGCCTTGCCTTTTCGATCTGTATCTCTGATGTTATTTGTGCTAGCCTTCTTAAGGAAGAACTTGACTAACTATGTCTGTACTCAGATATTATGGCTTGTTTAACTTATGTATTCGGGTCCGCGTGACCCCCCTTTATTGTAACATATTGGTTTATCCTTTTGTGTTTAGTGTTGTGCTGTGATATTCTCACCGTGGCACCCTAATCTCAGCCATGTACCCTGCGTGTATGATTACTGTACACGGATTGATTTTGGGGGCGTCACAAGTTGGTATCAGAGCCGACTGCCTGTAGGAAGCCACCCCACCACTACTTGGTCGAAGTTGAGTCTAGACTTTGAAAAACTATTTTGCTAACTTAATATTTGGCTTACGGGCCCACATCGATGTCACTACGTGTGATATCTATTGTATTAGGATCCTTTTCTCCGTACCTATGCTCTGGGACTCTGATCTCTTATCCTTGCTGGTAAGTTTTATTAACGCTGACTTTAGGTTCACGTACCTCCTTCCTCCCGGAGACCTCTGCATTCCCGATGATCGCCTGATTCACCTGAAGATTCCGACGATTACTCTCCGATGAATTCCCAAGATCCTACGTGTTCATCGCCTTTGCAACGCCCTGCCACCGATAAGTCTGTATGGATGTTTTCTTCCACCTCCCGATCTGGGAATCACAGTTCCGGTGTACTTAAGCATCGAATTATCCCGATTCTTCGATCACCCGATGTCGTTGCATTTTTCCCCTTCTGGTTGAGTGCCGATACTCACATCGGATCCTTTGCGAATCATTCGACCTTTTCGTGGATTATTATCCGACGAATCTTTCATGGCTTATTCCATGTGTCGATTGGATTCATTTTGTGAAATACCATCCTTGCCCCTTGATGATTTGTGTTATCGTCGACAACCTCCCTTGTATCCGTGCTAATACAACTTGATCATATATATCGTGCTCTGCTTTCCCTTGGGAAGGTTATACATGTGATACTTGTGTATCATCACCTTTTTCCCGTCCATTGATCTGTTGATCAGACAATGACATTTACCTTTCCGTTGGTCTATTTAATCAGACAACCATGTTTTACCTTCCATTGGTCTGTTTAATCTTTCGTGTGATATAAATTATCTGAGCAGCGATGATTCCCTGCATATGTAAACACCTCGGTGTACTACCTCGTCAGTAACCCTTGTTGCCATTGTTGATAACATCTCGGTAACCACCGGGACGAGAACTTTGCCAATTGGTCTGCCTCGTATTAACGAGTAGGAAATGGTTCTCTTTGTCCACTGCTCCTGGTGTCGATGTTGTTGCCGACATAGTTCACAAGTTGTTCTCTGACTTACCTTGCAACTTGATAGCATGGAATGTCCCCACCCTTCTTATTCAATGTGGGCCCATAACCCACAGTTCCACAGGACCGAAACCTAACTCTTGTCATCTACCTTGTGATATTACAACCGATATCAGACTCAGTGCTTGTGCCTGATGCTCTGAACCCCTTTTCATCATCCGGCATCGATGCCGAATGGTTTCCTATCCGCTTGAAACTTCACATGCCTTCTTTAATTTCTCTCGATGTATTTCCCTGGGTTTAAACTCGGGAGGTACTTTGTACCCCATACCCTTGGACCACCCCGTTGGATTAACCCTGTATCGATCCGACCCCTTGAAGCTTTGCCTCTTAATCTGTTCGTAAGTACGATGAAGACTTCGATGGAAGGATGACAACCTGTCGAGATGCACTGTTGCATAGATATGAAGACCTCAACGTGAAGGATTAACTTCATCGAGAAGGGAAAAAACCACCAGAAGACTTGCTAGAATACGAAACCGAAACTTTACCCCTTGCCCTACTTTTAATTCTCAGGGCGAGAATTCTTTGTAGTGGTGGAGATTTGTAACACCCCGGGTGCCACGCTACAGTAATCACCTACAGTAATCAGGATTACTGTTGCTAATCACTGTTGATAATCTCTCTTGCTCAAAATGGCCTGGATCAAAATTTTGTTTTGATCAACTTGGTTCAGTTAAAATTCAATTTCTCCTTTTGATATTGTTGAATGCAATGTGATCATGGATCTTGGTCATCATGAATCAAAACAATTCCAAGCTCAAGTCAATTGCCTTTGAGTTGAATTCAAATCAAATGCTCATATTGCCTTTGGTGGAATATTAAAACCAAAGTGCAAAATAAACTTTGTCCAAAAATTATGAAACCACTTTTGTTAAATCACAAATATTCAGTGGACTATTTCCCTATGGTTTTGGGGATTTATTAAGCAATGAAATAAATCCAACAACCCAAATAGTAGCCAAACCAGTTGGATTTAATGCCTTTTTAATAAAACAAAAATGCAAAAGAGTTTATAAAAGTCTAATTCTTTTTATGGCACTTCTGTATGGTGCTGCGATATTATTGGAGCAAGTTTCACTATTGACAAAAATCAAAACCTAGCTAAAAAAAATACAAATAGAAAAGAAAGTACAAAAAAATAATAAAGGCAAATGAAGCCCATACCCCCTGCTCCCCTTGGGCCCAGCCCAACTACCTGGCCCAGCCAAAACCCCCCCTCATCCCCAACCTCCCCCGCACTATTCAACAGGCGCCGTGAAGGGCATCCCACGGCCGCCTCGCCTCCCATCGCCGTGGCGTCAATCGTGCCGTCGCCGGAGAGGTTAAAGGGCACCTCCAAGACCCCGTGACCCCGGAGAAACCCTAGGCCGCCCACTTCCCTCCCCCCGCCTCTCCCTCGCCGTCTGTTGCTCGGGTCGAGCTGCGTCCGACGGAACCGTCGCCGCCCGTCGTGATTTCGTGGCCGCAAGCCACCTCGTCGGCCGGGCGCAGGTCCGAGGTCGCCACGGGCCTCCACCTCTTCACCTGCGTGCCCTGCCTCGAGCCCCGAAGCCGCTACCTCGCCGGACTTCCCCATCTCTGAAACCGTGGACCTCCCCCGCTCGCTGGAGACGAACACGCCGCCCTCCGCGTGCCGCCGGCCTCCGATACACCTCCCCTACCCCCGCACTGAGCTGAGCTCCCCCCTCCCTTCTGTTGGGATACGGGGCAGAAAACACAAATTTTTCACACCTACGGTACCCGAACCCAAGATCTATGCTATGGCGATGTAAAGTAACGGAGGGAATCGATGTTCATACCTTTGAAGACCGAAAGAGGGAAACGTTCTTACGAACGTGGTTGGCGTAGACTCAGAACTACGACCTCCCTGTCGTGTAGAAGACCACCACCGGCGAGGATGACTCCCGGTAAACTTCCAGCGACGAAGCAGCACCACAGGTGTAATGCCTCGAAGGGATTATACACGTACGGCACAATCGATGTTCCTCCCGGGCTCCGAACCAGGCGAGCAGCGGAAGAAAGACGGCTACGGATCCCGACTCCGGCAGAGCGACGGCCTGCCTTATGGTGGAGAACTCCAATCCTGGTGCAGACTCCAAACAAGGGGAGTCCACTTTCGGAAAAGGAGAAGGAAGAAGAAGGAGATCAATTGTTGTATGGAAAAAGGGGGGTCTACCCCTCTATATAAAGGCCAAGGGGGGGTGTGATCCCTCTTCCCTCCCCCATGTGGGACTAAACCCCCAAGGGGGGAGGGGTGCGCCGGCCAAGGGGGGGTTGGGCCCCACCCCTTGGCGCCAAGCCCAAGGGGGGGGGAACCCCCTCCTCCCCTAATGGGCCTCAAAAGCCCATATAGCCTTTTTCCATTATTTTTAATTATTTAATAAGTTTTAAATATTTAATTCAGATAATTAAATAATAAAAACATTATTAAAACAATTAAACTTTATTTTGAACTATTCAAAATGTCCGGAAACCATTCCGTCCTCCTCCGGAACTATTCCGGTGATTTCTCCTATTTCACCGATTGATCCCGTAACTGTCCTATGCATCGATTGCCCTTAAGTGTAACACCCTAACGGTCCGGGAAACAGCAGACATGGTCGAGACTCTTCTCATTGACCAATGACTAGTCAGTTGGACCTGGTTACAATCCTTGACAGCCCCTGCGCTTCCATCGAATGAGCTTCGATCGCTTTTGGAAACCGTTAACGATACGACGTAATCCCTTTGTTCTGCGGTACTTTGTTTGTCCGAGGTTTGATCGTCGGTATCCCACATACCGTGTTCACATCTCGTTCACGACAAACAACTTCTCTCGTCCATGATCATTGCATCTCTTGTGACCTAGTCACGTCCTTGCAAGGGTTTGATGCAATATCACCGAGTGGGCCCAGAGTACCTGTCCTGTCATAAGGACTGACAAATCCCGCTTTGATCTATTAACATACTCATCAACCATCTATTTCAGAATACCCAAAATGCACCGTTATAGCCAGCATATTTCAGTCAGGCGGTGGGATACAAATCAAAGTCTCCTCATAGATCGTGATTACGTATGATCATTACGGTCTAAGGACTAAGCCATACGTTACAAAGTCATAGCAACGCTGAACTGTGTGACTCGATCACATTGCATTACTTTAGGTGGGTGTCTGTCCATCACATCATTTCCCTAATGATATGACCTCATTGTCAATGGACTTAAGTGTCGCCATGATCAGGAAAGCTTGATCAATCAATTGCCCAATGAGATAGTTTACCCGAGTTAAACTACGGACCATGTTTTATACTACACCTGTATTAGTATTTCCAAGTAATACAGTTATAGCACAGTATAAAACGTATTATGAACAAAACGGATATGTGACAAATATCTTTATTAATTTGTCTCTAGGGCACATATCCAACAGTCTCCCACTTGCACTAGAGTACAAATTACACTAGTATACATCAGGTATGTATCTAACACCAATGGTCTCTCGGTGTTCTTCAAACTTGCCATGTGGAAGAGGTTTAGTCATCGGGTCTGCTGCGTTCAGATCCGTATGTATCTTGTGAATCCTAGTGTGTCCATCCCTGACGTAGTCTCGCGTCACATGGAACTTTCGGAGGATGTGCTTGGCTGTAGAGTGAGTTCTTGGCTCCTTCGCGTTAGCAATGGCACCCGTGTTGTCGCAGAAGATTCCCACGGGGTCAGTGCAACTGGGAAAGACGCCAAGCTCGATCACGAACTTCTTCAGCCACAACGCCTCGTTTGACGCTTCGCAAGCGGCAATATACTCCGACTCCATTGAAGATTGAGCGACGACTGACTGTTTGCCGCTCCTCCAGCTAATCGCGCCACCGTTCAACATGAAGACATATCCCGTCTGGGATTTCGAGTCATCTAGGTCTGAGCCGAGGCTTGCGTCAACGTAACCCTTTACGGTGAGCTCCTCATCAACTCCTCCATAAACAAGAAAGAGATCCTTGGTTCTTCTCAAGTACTTAAGGATGTTCTTTACTGCTGTCCAATGGGCCATTCCCGGATTACTCTGGTAGCGATTAGTCATACTAATGGCCAGCGCTAAATCCGGTCTGGTACATAACATAGCATACATGAGAGAACCTATGGCTGAGGCATAGGGCTTTGAGGACATCTCCTCTTTCTCTTTAGCTGTGGTCGGGCATTGAGTCACGCTTAGTTTGACACCTTTTATAACTGGCAAGAGACCTCTCTTGGAGTCATCCATTTTGAACCTTTTCAAAATCTTGTCAATATAAGTATTCTGACTCAAGGCCAACCTCCGATTAGGTCTATCTCTATAGATCTTAATCCCCAGTATGTACGCAGCTTCACCTAGGTCCTTCATGGAAAATTATCCATTCAGATATTCCTTCACTTCCTCTAAGAATTTCTTATCGTTCCCTATTAGTAATATGTCATCTAAATATAACACAAGGAATGCTACAGAGCTCCCACTCAGTTTCTTATAGACGCAGAACTCTTCGACGTTTTGGACAAATCCAAAAGCTTTAATGACCTCATCAAATCAAAGATTCCAGCTCCGAGATGCTTGCTTCAACCCATAGATGGACCGTTGAAGCTTGCAAACCTTACCAGCATTCCTTGGATCGACAAACCCCTCTGGTTGCATCATATACAACTCTTCCTCAATGTTGCCATTTAGGAATGCAGTTTTCACATCCATCTGCCATATCTCGTAATCATGATATGCAGCTATTGCTAGTAGGATCCGAATAGACTTTATCATCGCTACAGGAGAGAACGTCTCCTCGTAGTCAACTCCTTGAATTTGTCGGAAACCCTTCGCGACAAGTCGAGCTTTGTAGACAGATACGTTTCCGTCTGCGTCAGTCTTTTTCTTGAACATCCATTTATTCTCGACGGCCTTGCGGTCCTCGGGAATATCCACCAAAATCCATACTTTGTTGGTGTACATGGAGTCTATTTCGGATTTCATGGCTTCAACCCATTTCTCGGACTCGGGTCCCTCCATTGCTTCTTTGTAACTCGTAGGTTCATCCGACTCAACAGCCGAGATTGCATTCACAAGCTGTCCGTAAAACTCAGTAGGTTGACGGACTCTTGATGACCTACGGGGCATAAAAGATTCCTCTTCATTCTCATCATGATCATCATGAATGTCATGATCGTTATGAATGTCGTTCTGGCCATTCTCTTCAACTCCCACTGTGGAAGATGGTTCCAGAACAAATTCCGTAGCCATTTCATCCAATTGGAGTGATTGGTCAGTTACTTCATCGAGGTCTATTTTCCTCCCACTCAACTCTTTCGCGAGAAACTCCTTCTCAAGAAAGTGTCCCGTCTTGGCAACAAACGTTTTGCTGTCAGACTTGTTGTAGAAGGTGTACCCACAAGTTTCCTTGGGATAGCCCACAAAGATGCACTTATCCGCCTTGGATTCAAGTTTGTCAGGCTGCAGTTTCCTAACATAAGCCTCACAACCCCAAATCTTCAGGTGAGACAACTCAGGTTTAGTGCCATGCCATTCTTCAAATGGTGTTGTCTTTACGGATTTGGATGGTGCCCTATTAAGAATATGAATGGTGGTTTCTAATGCATACCCCCAGAATGACACAGGCAAATCAGTATGAGACATCATCGATCACACGCTATCCAATAGGGTTTGATTACGTCGCTCAGCTACACCGTTTCTCTGAGGTGTGCCTGCCGGCGTAAGCTGTGGTACTATGCCACAAGACTTCAGATGATTGCCAAACTCGTGACTCAAATACTCGCCACCTCGATCCGATCGAAGGTGCTTGATTTTCCTTTTGAGTTGATTTTCGACCTCATTCTGAAATTCCTTGAACTTTTCAAAGGTTTCAGACTTGTGCTTCATCAAGTAAATATACCCATATCTACTCAAGTCATCAGTAAAGGTCACGAAGTAACGAAGATCATTGCGAGTGGGGACGTTCATGGGTCCACATACATCCGTGTGTATGATCCCCAATAAGACATCCGCACGCTCCATCACACCATTGAATGGAGTCCTTGTCATTTTACCCATGAGGCATTGTTCACATGTATCAAGGGATCCAAAATCCAATGACTTAAGAAGTCCATCCTTATGGAGCTTCTCCATGCGTTTTACACCAATATGACCAAGTCGGCAATGCCACATCATCATGTGATCTTCATTATTCTTCAATCTTTTGGCCTCAATATTGTTAACGTGACTCACGTCACCATCGAGATTAAGTATGAATAAACCATGCGACTCCGGTGCGTGAACATAAAACATATCATCCTTATAAATCGAACAACCAATTGTATCGGACTTAAAAGAATAGTGGTCTCGCTTCAAGCAAGAACCACTCACGATGTTCACACTCAACGCGGGTACATAGTAACATTTATTCAGAACTAAAAACAATCCCGAAGGGAGACTAAGATGCTTCGTGCCGACCGCCAAGACTTCAATCTGGCAGCCATTCCCCACGCGCATCGTCACTTCATCCTTGACCAAGCGTCTCCTATTCCTTAGTCCCTGAATGGAATTAGAAATATGAGCGACAGACCCTGTATCAAATATCCAGGATGTGTTCCCGGCGCTTGTCAAGAGAAGATCAACAATATGTATATCAAATATACCTTCGTCTCTCTTGGCGACCTTTCCAGCCTTCTTGTCCTTTAGGTACTTGGGACAGTTGCGCTTCTAGTGACCTTCACCCTTGCAGTAGAAGCACTCCACTCCGAGTTTAGGCTTGGGTGCCTTGGGAGGAGCGGCAACTGACTTGCCATCCCTCCTAGGGCCACCTCTCCTGGCCTTCTCCCGTCTGCTTGACTTCTTGAAGTCAGTGGTCTTGTTGACCATGAAGACGGCGTGCTCCTTCTTGATCTCAACCTCAGCGCTCTTTAGCATGGCGAACAACTCAGAAGGGGTTTTGGTCATCCCCTGCATGTTGTAGTTCAGCACAAAGCCTTTGTAGCTAGGGGGAAGCGACTGCAACACCCTATCAACCGCAAGTTCATCTGGAATCTGACATTCCAGAGCATTCAAGCGCTGAACGTAGCCAGACATTTTGACCACGTGCTCACTCACGCTGCCGTGCTCATCCATCTTTGCTGAGAAGAAGGCTTCAGAAGCCTCGTACCGTTCAGCCCTGGCTTGAGGTGCGAAGACCGCCTTGAGGTCGGTGATAATCTCATATGCACCCATCCTCTCAAAGCGTTTCTGCAGCTCAGCCTCCATGGAGTAGAGCATGCCACTCTGGACAAGGTTGTAATCATCAGTCTTGGAGAGATAGACATTCTTCTCGTCCTGACTGGCATCATCTGCTGGTGCGTCACCTAGTGCGTCCTCTAGTACGTATGCCATTTTGAGGGGAACGAGGAGAATCCTCAGGGTGCGGAACCAGTTGGTGAAGTTTGTCCCATCTGTTTTTAGCTTATCTTTCTCTAGGAATGATCCTAAGTTGAACGAGGGGCGAGGTGCTGCCATCTACAAGGTTGGATTCACAACGATACATATTTATACTTTTGTTCATAATGTGGAGTTTCAATTTAATCTTAAAATTCTAGAAAGCTCCCACTTAGATAAACACCTCTCAATTTAACTAAGTGATTACACAATCCCAGCCCCCATACCTCCCCCGATATGTACGGCCCAGTATGCGAACCAGGTAGGCCTCTAAGCCAATCACATCAGGCATGTGACTCGTGCTCGACCTTTCGGTCTTCTGTGTTCCAGGCCCGCATCTACATACGTCAAGCCTGCCAATCGAACCTTGATGTTAGCTGTTCAGGCAAGGCCATATCTGCATATGCCAGGCTCGCCGAATCCAACCTCATGCGAGCTCCGTTGAATATGTAGGACAACTCCGGTATGTACGAAGCATCAAGCCATATGGGAGAACCTTCCAGGTGGTGCCCATCAAAAGGGAGAACACAATGTTGGTATTGTGAGAGATGGTCCTGTTTCGTGCTACCGTCGATATATCTAGCATACTAGCATAAAACAGGAAGTAAAACTTTTTAACTCATACAACCTATGATACCCCTTCATGCAAAGCAAAGTTAAAACATCTTTCTACTTTAGCTTGTGCAAGTTTTACGTGGCTGCTAGGGGTTTCAAGAGAGAGAACCGATTTCTATCCTGCGAAAAACATGCCACAACACCGTCTCTTATCCGTCTCTATTACACCCCTGTCGGGGCCCTCCGTTGCAAACATCTTCGCATCGCTAATGCAGAGAGACAGACACCCCCCAGCCATTTTATATGGTACAAGACATATGTCAAGCGTGGAACCAGTCTCGCGTAAATGCGTAAGGTCGGTCGGGGGCCGCTTCATCAAACATTGCCGCAATGCTGAATGAGTACACGTGGGAGGGTAACGAATGAAGATTCGATGCCCACATCCTAGATGTGTTCTATCCGTACAATACATCTACGCATAGCTAGCTCTAATACCACTGTTGGGATACGGGGCAGAAAACACAAATTTTTCACACCTACGGTACCCGAACCCAAGATCTATGCTATGGCGATGTAAAGTAACGGAGGGAATCGATGTTCATACCTTTGAAGACCGAAAGAGGGAAACGTTCTTACGAATGTGGTTGGCGTAGACTCAGAACTACGACCTCCCTGTCGTGTAGAAGACCACCACCGGCGAGGATGACTCCCTGTAAACCTCCAGCGACGAAGCAGCACCACAGGTGTAATGCCTCGAAGGGATTATACACGTACGACACAATCGATGTTCCTCCCGGGCTCCGAACCAGGCGAGCAGCGGAAGAAAGACGGCTACGGATCCCGACTCCGGCAGAGCGACGGCCTGCCTTATGGTGGAGAACTCCAATCCTGGTGCAGACTCCAAACAAGGGGAGTCCACTTTCGGAAAAGGAGAAGGAAGAAGAAGGAGATCAATTGTTGTATGGAAAAAGGGGGGTCTACCCCTCTATATAAAGGCCAAGGGGGGGTGTGATCCCTCTTCCCTCCCCCATGTGGGACTAAACCCCCAAGGGGGGAGGGGTGCGCCGGCCAAGGGGGGGTTGGGCCCCACCCCTTGGCGCCAAGCCCAAGGGGGGGGAACCCCCTCCTCCCCTAATGGGCCTCAAAAGCCCATATAACCTTTTTCCATTATTTTTAATTATTTAATAAGTTTTAAATATTTAATTCAGATAATTAAATAATAAAAACATTATTAAAACAATTAAACTTTATTTTGAACTATTCAAAATGTCCGGAAACCATTCCGTCCTCCTCCGGAACCATTCCGGTGATTTCTCCTATTTCACCGATTGATCCCGTAACTGTCCTATGCATCGATTGCCCTTAAGTGTAACACCCTAACGGTCCGGGAAACAGCAGACATGGTCGAGACTCTTCTCATTGACCAATGACTAGTCAGTTGGACCTGGTTACAATCCTTGACAGCCCCTTCGCTTCCATCGAATGAGCTTCGATCGCTTTTGGAAACCGTTAACGATACGACGTAATCCCTTTGTTCTGCGGTACTTTGTTTGTCCGAGGTTTGATCGTCGGTATCCCACATACCGTGTTCACATCTCGTTCACGACAAACAACTTCTCTCGTCCATGATCATTGCATCTCTTGTGACCTAGTCACGTCCTTGCAAGGGTTTGATGCAATATCACCGAGTGGGCCCAGAGTACCTGTCCTGTCATAAGGACTGACAAATCCCGCTTTGATCTATTAACATACTCATCAACCATCTATTTCGGAATACCCAAAATGCACCGTTATAGCCAGCATATTTCAGTATGGCGGTGGGATACAAATCAAAGTCTCCTCATAGATCGTGATTACGTATGATCATTAGGGTCTAAGGACTAAGCCATACGTTACAAAGTCATAGAAACGCTGAACTGTGTGACTCGATCACATTGCATTACTTTAGGTGGGTGTCTGTCCATCACATCATTTCCCTAATGATATGACCTCATTGTCAATGGACTTAAGTGTCGCCATGATCAGGAAAGCTTGATCAATCAATTGCCCAATGAGATAGTTTACCCGAGTTAAACTACGGACCATGTTTTATACTACACCTGTATTAGTATTTCCAAGTAATACAGTTATAGCACAGTATAAAACGTATTATGAACAAAACGGATATGTGACAAATATCTTTATTAATTTGTCTCTAGGGCACATATCCAACACCTTCTGCTTTTCCCGCGCTCGAGTTGTTGCTCCGGCCGCCGCCCTGCATCCTCCATGCTCCGGCGCCGTTGCCGCCATGTCCGGGTTCCTTGGAGCTCTGCTCCCGCGCCCCTCCCCTGCTGCTCGCCGTGCTGCCGGGCGTGGCCGCAGCCCACGCTCCCCGCGCCCCGGCCAGCCCCTTCGCCCCCCTGTGCGTGCGCCTCGCCACCACCGTGGCCTCGCCGTGCTCTGTCCCGGCACGGGCCAGGCTAACCAGTGAGGGTTAACAACCCCCCCTCTAATTGCAGGATTAGGAAACCCCCCCTAAGGCTTACATGTGGGCCCTGCCCTTTTAAATGATTTTTTTGATAATTAAACAGTTATTTAAAATGTGTCTATGACATCTATGGCCCACCTGTAAGAGATTAATTTAATTAAATAAACTAAATAACCCACTGACATGTGGGGCCCCATCCTATTAGATAATAAAATTGCTTAATAATTATTTGTTTAAATTATAATGTCCCTATGACATGTGGGACCCCCACTGTTATTAGGTTAAATTAACTTAATTTATTAAACGTGTGGCTGACCAGTGGGACCCACTGGTCAGTATATTTAAAATTGAATATTAATTGAATTAAGTAATAATAAATAGAAAATGATTTAAATAATTTAAAAATGAATTAAACATGTTAAATTAATATCTTTTAATCCGTATACCGGATCAAAAAACTTTATACATCAAAATTGATCAGAAAAATACAACAAGCAAGAATACGCTATTCGTATGTCTACCACACCCCCCTAACGCACCGAACATCAACACCCCCCTCTCGGGCCGTTTGTCGGTAATTCCTGGTACCGATAAATTTTGCCCGGATGAAAAACTTTCGTATACGAAAGTTGCTCAGAAAGGATCACTGAATACAGATACGATACCCATATCCTCACCACACCCCTCTAACATACCGATCATCGAACTCTCCCCCCCTCCGGTGGCACTGTCCGATAGATTGCCCGATAACCGTTAAACTGTCCGGTACTGTTAGAGTGCCCGGATGAATTTATTCCGAACACGAAAGTTGTTCGGAATAGATCAACTAACCCGGATACACAACCCACACATGTGTCGGATGTCCACGACACCCCCGGCTTGATCTTTAACCCCTCCGGACACCCTGTCCGGTGACCACCCGGAGCTGGTATTTCATCCCCGGATGAATTTCCGCTCCGAGCAATCACCTAACACTGCGATAGAGCCCCGTTGCTTTGTATCTGCTGTGTCATACCTTTGTATTGCTATTATTGTTGTGTATTTACTGTTTCTTCCCCCCCCCTTATTCTCCGTTAGACCCCGTTGCTGCCGCTGATGACACCATCGAGTACGACTACTTCGTCGACGACCGTACCTCTACCGACGAGCTTCCAGGCAAGCAGAGCCATTCTCTTCCCCAGATATCGCCTATCTTTCCGTATATTTCTTGCACTAGGCATGGTTACTGCTGCTGCTACGTTACAATCCTATTTAATTGCATAGCCTGTTTTTGTCGCCCCTTGATGTACATTTCCTTGTCCTATGCTGCCTTATAATTATATATATAGTAGTCAGCAGTGAACCCTGCGCATTGTTAGCTAGGATTAGATAGCGGGCTGTGATCACTCTGGTGAGTGAACGCGGATTAGAAAATATTATAACTGCAACAGGTACGTATCAATGCAGACGCCCTAGGGAACCTACAACGGCGAGACTCTGCCGAGTCGCTTCAAGTTTGACTTACGAGTGGAATGGACTCGTATTTCACTCTCGTCGGCTCAGTAGCGTAGCATCACCGGGATGATACGAGGTTTACCTCTTTAGTTCATTCCGCTGATGTCTCTGTCCAACCTCTTTAAGTGTGCCATCGAGGGTGATACCTCCTGGTTTCACTTAATGGTAGGCACTCAAACCAACTGGTGTCCTTAAAGGTAAGAGTCGGGCGACCCAACGGTGCCCGCGAGCGGTATATTGTCGGGAACGACAGGGAGGGTACGACCGACGTTACTGGCGTGCTTGGCCCCTGCTCGTATCTCGCGAGAGTTACCAAACCACGAAAAAGTCGAGCTCTACCAAGAGCACACGTGAGACAAGGTAAGGAGACGGTTCACCTTGTTGGTAACTGCAGTGACTTGGTGGGACGACAGGGCAGGCACCGATGTACTGGTGGTCCTGACTACTGTCGTTGACCGCGGGTCGGTTAAGTCGAGGCAACGATAACGGTTGTCACGCGGGTTAATTAAAATGCTAAATGGTTCGGCGGATGTCTTGAGTAGCCTTTTTGGCTTGTACGCACTACCTACACGTGGGACGAGGAGTGTGGGCTCCCCTGCATCGTAGTCTCGTTCGAGGCTCTTCAGACGTCAGCAGTATCGCGGGATGATTGCCGGGAAGTGGTGTTGTCTTCTCTTGCTCGAGCGGTGTATTTGTATTTTCTTTGATTTTGCTTCACCGGCCAGTCACGCACCGTGCAGGAGTACGTTCGGGTTAGGGTCCAAAGCCCGGCGTACATAGGATATAGTCCGGCGGATGACCTCTCTGTTGATTGCCGAAGGATGGGCTACTTTGTGTCGGATAGCTTTGGTGGAGCGTTCCCTAACAAGGTTCCCGCCACCCTGGAGATCTGAGCGTCGTAGAGTCACGCCAGTGCACCCCTGTAGGGAAGATTAATCTATTCGAATAGTCGTGTCCAGGGTAACAAGACGCTTTATGCTGAAGCTTGATCTTACCACTAGAAACTACTACTATTAAACTGTATGGTTCCGGGTCTTCTTCCTCGCAGGGAGTCGAGGAAGGGAACTCGGAGGCATTATTATTAATAATTATTACAACTTACTATTATACATTGCTGCAGCAACTTCTGCTGCATTGTTATTACATTTCTGCTATTGAATTGTTGGCTGTTTCTCTTCTCATGCTGCAAGACATCGTCAGAAGATGCTAGTCTTCGATAGGCCTAGCTTCTTATCCTTATTCTGATTTCTATCTTGTAGTCCACTATATACAGCCTCTTCTTTCCGTTGATACAATGCATAATGCTTAGTAGCGGACGTAAGACTCGCTTGTATGCTAGATACTCACCTTTGCTTTATTTCCCCCTTTATGTTTTGCCTGATCGGCCGCTGCAGTCGACGTTGGAGCCCAGGAGCAGGAGTACCCCGGAGGCGAATACTACTACGTCGAGACCCCCGCTGACCAGGACCAGGAGTAGTTTCGGAGGCTCCTAGGCAGGAGGCCTTGCCTTTTCGATCTGTATCTCTGATGTTATTTGTGCTAGCCTTCTTAAGGCGGAACTTGACTAACTATGTCTGTACTCAGATATTATGGCTTGTTTAACTTATGTATTCGGGTCCGCGTGAGCCCCCTTTATTGTAACATATTGGTTTATCCTTTTGTGTTTAGTGTTGTGCTGTGATATTCTCACCGTGGCACCCTAATCTCAGCCCTGTACCCTGCGTGTATGATTACTGTACACGGATTGATTTTGGGGGCGTCACAGTTACCACCCAACCAATCCACTTATCGCATAACCATCCACTTAACACAAACTTACCACCGAACTCATGTTGATCATAAGGTGTGATGTAACACCCTCGATTTACGATCATGTACAGTAATCATACACGCAAGGTACATGATCGAGATCATGGTGCCACGGTGAGAATATCACAACACAACACTAAACACAAAAGGATAAACCAATATATTACAATGAAGGGGGTCACACGGACCCGAAAACATAAGTCATACAAACATAATATCTGAGTACAGACATAGTTAGTCAAGTTTTGCCTTTAGAAGGCTAGCACAAATAACATCAGAGATACAGATCGAAAAGGCGAGGCCTCCTTCCTGGGATCCACCGAATTACTCCTGGTCAACGGGAACTCGACGTCGTAGTAGGCTCCTCCTGGAATCTCCTGCTCCTGGGCTCCAACGTCGACTGGAGCGGCCGATCAGGCAAAGCGAAAAAGGAAATAAAGCAAGGGTGAGTATCTAGTATACCCGCGAGTCTTACGTCCGCTACTAAGCATTTATGCATTGTATCAAATGGAAAGGGGAGGCTGTATATAGTGGACCGCAAGGTAGAAATCAGAATACGGGTAAGAAGCTAGGCCTATCGAAGACTAGCATCTTCCGACGAGTCTTGCAGCATGAGGTAAGAATCAGCCAACAGTTCAATAGCATGAATGTAATAACAATGCAGCAGAAGTTGCTGCAGCATTGCATAATAGTAAGTTGTATAGATAACAATTATACATGCCTCCGAAATCCCCTCCTCGACTTCCCTGCGAGGAAGAGAAACCGGAACCAACAGTTTAATAGTAGTAGTTTGTAGTAGTAGGCTCTGGCTTCAGTATAAAGCGTCCTGTTACCGTGGACACGGCTATTCGAATAGATCATACTCCCTGCAGGGGTGCACTACTGTTGAGCCTGCATGCTCGGATCTCCAGGGTGGCGTACACCTTGTTAGGGAACACCCAACCGAGGCTACCCGACACGTCGAGGCCCATCCTACGGCTCATCAGAGATGTCCCCGCCGGTCTAAAGTCCTAAGCGCAAGAGCTTCATGGGCCATCACCTCTCGCACTCCGGGTCGTTGTGCGCCAAGTGGATCCAGTGCCGCAGCACGATCCGACCCAACCACAATGCTGAAACTGGACGTCTTTCAGATCTTTCGAACGAGACCACAACGCGGAGGGCCCACACCGTAACCCCACGTGAAGGTAGTGCGTACAGGCCTTTGCTGCCTCTCAAGTCATCCACCGGAACCATTAGTTATTTTTAGTATTTTCTATCGGGACAACCGTTATCGTTGCCCTATTCGGGTGAGCCGCGGACAACGACAGCAGCCAGGACCACCAGTAACGTCGGTGCCTGCCCTGTCGTCCCACCAACTCGTGCGGTTACCAACAAGGTGAACCGTCTCCTTACCTTGTCTCGCATTTGCTCTTGGTAGAGCTCGACTTTCGTACAACAGGAAATCCTTCGGCCACGAACAGTACCAGGCCCGCCGCACACCGGTGGAATACACCTGACCTGTCGTTCCGCTAAGATAACCTGCGCGGGCATCGTTGGTTCACCCGACTTCTTACCTGTAAGGACAACTGTGGTTCAGTACCCTAGGACGGCTATACAGAGTCAGCAACGAGTGGAGTACAAGGATTACTCCTCGATAGCTCACACTTGATGTGGCTCGGCAGAGCCGGGGTAGGGGCCTAAGTCGGCGTCTGCTCTGAACCGTACCTGTAGCAGTTGTAATGTATCGTATCCGCATTCACTCCCGGAGTGAACATGACCCGCTATCTAATCCTATTAACTAACAATGCGCAGGGTTCACTGCTGAATATAATATATATAATAGGCAGCATAGGATAACGGAAGGTACATCGAGGGTGACAATGACAGGCTATGCAATTGAATAGGATTTAAATGTAGCAGGAGCAACATATGCCTAGTGCAAGAAAAGTATGGAAAGATAGGCGATATCTGGGGAAGAGAATGGCTCTCCTTGCCTGGAAGCTCGACTGTAGAGGTACGGTCGTCGACGAAGTAGTCGATCACAGGGGCATCAGCAGCGGACGTCGAGACTACCGGACAATAAGAGAGGGGGGAAGAAACAATAAATACACAGCAATAATAGCAAGACAAATACAAGACATGACATATGAAATGTTAACGATGCCCTAACGTTGTACGATTCACGTAGCACGGAGCGTGAATTCATCCGTGGATGAACTGTCAGCTCCGGGTGATTACCGGACAGGGTGTCCGGAGGGGGAAGGTATCATGCAGGAGGTGTCATGGACATCCGACAAACAGGTGAAGGGTGTATCCATGTTAGTTGATCCATTCTGAACAATTTTCGTGTTCAGAATAAATTCATCCGGAGAGTTTTACGGTATCGGGAAATTATCGGACAGACGACCCGGAGGGGGGGGGGGTCGATGTTCGTTGTGTTAGAGGGGTGTGGTGGGGGTATGGGTAGTGTATCCGTATTTGTTATATTTTTCTGATCAATTTTCATGTATAAAGTTTTTTCATCTGATACACGGTTTAAAAGATATTGATTTTTGAAGTTTAAATCAATTTTTAAATCATTTCCTGGATTTTTTTATTATTTAAATCCTAACATTATCCATAGGAGGTTTGACCAGTCAACACTGACAAGTGGGACCTACTGACCAGTGGGTCCCACATGTCAGCCCCACATTTTAATAAAAAACATTTTAATTTATAACCAATATTCCAGAGGGCCCACATGTCATAGATAGAGCATTTATTGTAAATCATTATAACTAAACAAATAACTGTGGGACCCAAATGTCATACACTGTGAGGCAATTAAATCATTCTAAATTTAACTAAGAGGTGGGGGGCCACATGTCATATGCCCAGGGGGGTAGTTTGTTGTTAACTTAACAGTGAGATTACATTGATTGGGGATTAACCCCTAATTAAGCATGGCCGGGCCCAAGTGACAGTGGGTGAGCCCACGGTAATCTGCTCGCACGCACACACGCCGGCGGCGAGCCCTGCACGGCGCGGCCAGCTCCGGCGACCAAATGGCGAGAAGAGGGGGGGAACGAAAGGGGGCAACGCGGTGCAGGCCCTGGCGTCAAAATCGTGGGATGGCGCGACCTAGAACTTCGACGGCGACGAGTTGCGCGGTTGCCGGAGCATGGGGCTGTTGGGGAAGGTGATACGGCGGTCGTTCCAGTGAGGGGAGAGGTGGGGGAGATGCGGCAGCTCACAGCGGTGCTCGGGGAGGACTCGTGGTGGCCGGGGAGGTTCACCGGCGACGAATTTTGCCGGAGATGACCGACGACCGTGGTGGAGGAGGCGGCGCAATTCAGTCTCGACGGTGGTCTTCGACCCGAACTCGAGGGGGAGATGGTCTAGCGGGGCGCGGCGCACCTTCTGGACATCCTCCCGGTTGGCAAGGTGGCGGATGGCCACGAGAACCACGGCGGCGCGGCCACGGTTGCTCGCGACGGCGGCAGTGGACTACGTGCAGGCGAGGTGAGGAACGAGGCAGGGTGGGGGTGGTCTGGCACTAGGGTTTGGGGGCGGGGCAGGGGCTTTAACCCCTCCGGCGGCCGCATGATGTCCGCCACGGCAACCGTGGCCGCGTCCTGGCCAGGGGATGGGCGCCACGCCTCCCCTGTACGGAGGTTGAAGATGAGTGAGGGGGGCGTGGTGGGCCGGGCCCAGTGGGGGAAAAGAGAGGGGTGGGGTGGGCTGCGCCCATTGCGTAGTTTAGGTTTTCTATTTCTTCCTTTTTTTGTTCTTTCTTTTCTATTTTTATTTGTTTTAGTTGATTTAACATTTTTGTAATACTTGTAACCTGCTCCAATATTATTCTTACATTTTGGACTACTGCTACAAAAAGTTTGAAGCTTTTATAAAAACATTTAATATTTCTTTTTATTATGCAACTAGTGAAAGGGGCTGTTTTAGCACTAGTTTGAATTGTTTGCAATATTTAAATATTGCAATAAATACCCAATGTTGGTTTAACATGGTCCACTTATTTTTAGGCATTTAACAAAATTGGTTCCACAATTTTTGGACAAAGTTTTATTTATCACATTATTTTTAATAACAACCAAAAGGGTTTTTTTAGTGAGATTTAGCAACATTAATTATCATTAACAAAAGTGATTACTGTTACATGACACCGAGGGTGTTACATGTGACCTAGTACGAACTGTGTCCATTACCGTGGACACGGCTATTCGAATAGATTTGTGTGAATCTGCAGAGTTTGTGCACGTTACCCACACTATGGAGTTCTTCCTCCATCCAGCACCTCGGTACTTGTCCCACAGGATCCTTGGAACTCGTACCGCAGGAGTGGACTAGGACTTCTCCAACAATACCGATGCTACCACGTGTCCCTCTTACCGTATCACCAACATCCCGTCTTGGGTAGCCCTGTGGTTAGGTGTCCTTCGTTACCACCAGAACCACCCGGCCAAACTCTTGGCAAACGGACACCGTGTGGCAAATACTGTCCCAACGGCGACTGAGCTCATAACAACATTGGCTGTCAAGGTTATCACCACCTACCGGGCCAGGGTAGCGTGCGTGCATAACCTCCCCTCTTTGGTGATACAAATAAGAGATGCCCACCGGTAGACCGAATCAAGGCCTTCCCATACAAGAAAATGTGGCTGCACGGATAAGTCCGGTTCGGTGGCACCTAATCAACTTGTCACGAAGCATATCTCCAACAGCGAACACAAGTATCAGGTGCAACATGAGTATCAGATCATAACAATGCATAACATATTAACATGAAAGTTTCAGATATGATCAAACACATTTTTAGTTGTTGAACTTATCCGTGTTACAAAGATTAAGTTATTAACATGGCAACATTATGAATGAAGTTAAGCATAACTCGGGCATAGCATGAACTAGCATAGAGATAACATGAACAACTTGACATGGTGTTGGTAGGTCATGGTTGCGATGATTCAGAACATAACATGGTAATGACATGATCACGTCATAACATGGATGTAATATGGCAAAACATAGTATAGTAGTAGCATATTCAAGGATAGCATGGCAATGACCACATCAAACATATAACAACAACATGATCATGATCGCCGATATAAGCATATCATTGTAAAGAAATTTTAAAATCATTTCAAAGCTTTGCAAAGGTGCAAATGGTATTGTGGCTTGCCTTTCACCAGAGTGGTGTGAAACACCCTCGGTCTTGGACACCGACAACGCCCTGCAAAACCGGACAAAAAGCACAGCGGGAAAATGGGGGTCAAACCACTTTGACCTAACCAGCAAAAGAACACAAAGAATCATGGCATAAAGCCTATGCCAACGCGAAGAGGATCTCGAAAGGAAACCAGCACAAAAAGAATCAACCCGTTTGGACTTACGGTTGCGGAGATACGAGCGAAACGGTGTCGGGGGCTGGTTTTAGGTGGAAATACGCTTTCCAGAGCTGAAAGCGTACTTTGGGCTGCTGCAGAGGGAAAATACGCTTTCTGCAAGGGAAAGCGCCTTTCGGGCTGAGGAAGGGCGAAATATGCTTTCGATAATGGAAAACGTATTATTTGCTGAAGGATCAAGCAATACGTTTCCTCTAAACGAAAACGTACTTCAGGAATACGCGGAGGGCCCGTGACCTTAGCCACTTATAGGTGGGGCCCGCCTGGCAGCCTCTACTCCCTCTCTCTCCTCCTCTGTTTCTCCCTCCTCACGCCCACGACGAAAAACAGGGGGGGCGCGGCCGAGCCGGCCCGTGCGTGTCTCCAGCGGGGGCGGCGCCGGGGAGAGCTCGGGTGCGGCGAGCCGGGCCGTGCCCACTGGTGGCCGTGGCGCCGCGCTGGGTAGCCAGTGGCGACGGGGCACACGGGGCAGAGCACGACGGCTGCGGCGGCTCGACCGTGGCCGTGGCCGTGCGGCCCGCTGCCGGCGAGGGAGACGGGGCCCCTGGCCCAGGCGGCGGCGGAGTTTGCCAAGGAGGGAACAGAGGCCAAGCAGGGAGCAGTGGGGGCGCGGGCTGCTTGAATTGAAGCGGAGGTCGGCGGCGACCATGGTGGCCGGGGAAGCAATGCGAGGGCTCCGGGGTAAAATTGGAGAGGGAGGCCGGGCTAGAAGAGGCTAGGGAGGTTGCTGGTGTGCTCAAAGGGACTCGGGGGGTGCCTCCTTTTATAGGGGGGATGGATTCGAGCTCCGGGCCGCGACAATGGAGGTGCGGCCAGGGCGGGCGTGAGCTGGCGAGCTCGAGAGGATTCGACAGGGGGACGTGGCGCACGAGAACTCAGCAAAGCCGGGCGGCGCGGGAGGACATGAACTAGGAGACATGGGAGCACTGCAGCGCGATGTGGACGCCTCGGGCACGCCCGGAGCGCGTCCAGTGCACGCCGCATGCGGCCAAGAGCGTGGCCACCAAAGGGGAGGGTGCAACTAGGGGAGTTCTATCGTGGCCAAAGTTGTCTGGGGTATAGTCCTTCTAGAGATGATCACAGTGATATGCCTGGGTGGACACATGGGCTACTGTAGTGATCTCTATCTCCATCAATAGTTTGATGCACCACACTTGGAGATGAAGATGGGATCACATGGTGGGGTTTTGGATAGGACCAAGTTGTCTTTTGGCTTTAGGATAGGAGGGACTAGTGATCTGGAAAGTTTGGGCTCAAAATAAACAATGTACATGGTACATCCTTTGCAAATGTAGCAATGTTGCATAAGGTGTTTGTACTGTGGTGTGTCTTGTACATTGCTCCCCTAGGCATGAAATTTGGCATAGCTCAATCATACACAAGGATGACTATGTACACCAAGTTTCATCTCATTTGGATCAGGCTAGCTAGCACTTCCTTTGCAAATGTCCAATTGGACCAGAAATGCAATGTTGAAGCTAGCATCTCATAGGATTGGTGGATTTGGCTGAAAATTGGTGTACTGGGGTTATTTTGCATGGTGCACATGTGTATAAAAGTTCATACCCATTGGACACACATAGCTATCACTTGCTTCACAATGTGGCCCACTGACCAGAAACTTAAACATGATGGTGCACTCACATGGTTACTGGGATTTGGCTCAAATATGGTTTGGTGGAGTTAGTTGGTGGTAGGATCATGCTCGAAAAGTTTCAAGGCAAATGGGATCCCTATCATGCACTTGCTTCACAATGCCCCCTTGCTGCATCCAAACTTTGGGAATTTATTGTGGGAGTTTGGCTAATCAAATGGTGGTGGAATTTTGTGGAGATCAATGGTATGATCATATGAGATTGCACAAAAAGTTTCACCAACAATGGATCAAGAGAAGTGGCACTACCTTCACAAAGCTCCATTCTGCCCCCACAGACAAATGAATTTTTCCAGAAGAAAAATCCACTTGGGCTAGGAAATGTTTTTGGAGAATTTGGCAGGATATGATTTTACTGACATGTGGGAATTATTTAGGGATTTATGGAGCAATATAAATAGGGGTTGCTTCACAAACCTCAAATAATAGGAATATCCCTTTTATTGGAAAAAAGGAATATATGGCTTGGATATAATGGTGGCTTGGATGAGGTGGATCAATGGAATGGCATGGAGAGGCTTGAAATCAAGGGCCACTTGAGCATGGAGAGAAAATATGCTCAAGTTTCCAGTCCAACGAGGTGATCAAAATCAAATCCAATAGCAAATCCAGAAATAAATCAGGAAAGTTTTCGAAAAAAGAAAGTTCCAAAATCCAGGGTGTCACAGATTGTAACGTAGCAGCAGCAGTAACAATGCCTAGTGCAAGAAAAGTATGGAAAAGATAGGTGATATGTAGGGAAGGAAAATGGATCTGCTTTCCTGGAAGCTCGGCGGTAGAGGTACGGTCGTCGACGAAGTAGCCGATCACCGGGGCATCGGCACCGGACGTCGAGACTACCGGACAATAAGAGAGGGGGAAGAAATAATAAATATACGGCAATAATAGAAATAAAAATACAAGACTTGGCAAACGCTAAGCTAGAGGTGAACTAACGCGGTGTTACACGTTGCAGACGAAACGGAAATTCAACCGGCAATTTTACCGGCTTCGGGTGATTACCGGACATTGCAACCGGAGGGGGATGTTCCATGTATGCAGTGTTAGAGACATCTGAAATACATGTGAATAGTGTATCCGTGCTCGTAGATCTATTCAGAACAACTTTCGTCTTCAGAATATTTTCATCCGGAAAGTTTTACCAGACAAACGATCTGGAGGGGGAAAGTCTCAGGTTCGGTATGTTAGAGGGGTGCAGTGGGTATTCGGGTAGCATATTCTTATTCATTATATTTTTATGATCAACTTTCATGTATAATGTTTTTCGATCTGAGCTACAGTTTAAAAGATATTAATTTCTGAAATTTTAAATCATTTAAAAGATTATCTAGATTATTTTTATTATTTAAATCCTAACATTATTCAGAACAGTGATCTTTGACTGGTCAAACCTGACCAGTGGGACCCACTGGTCAGCCTCACATTTTAACAAATCAATTTATTAAATTTAAATAACAGTGGGGTCCACATGTCATGCTCTACTTAGCTAATAAATTCATGTTAATTAATCATTTAGCAGTGGGACCCAGGTGTCATAGAGTGTAACTATATCTACTAATTTATTTTATTTAAAAAGATTAATAGGAGATGGGTCCCACATGTCATACACTTCACTAATTAAATCATTATAAATCTAAATAATAGGAAGGGCCCACCAGTCAGTCACAGTGATATTTAGATTAGTTTTAATCTGTTTAGTTAGAGGGGAAGACCCACATGTCATTTTGGGTAGAGGGATGAGCTGTGGGTTAATTTAAATGGGGGATTAGCCCCTCTAGTTAAACTGGGCCGGCCCCATCGGTCAGTGAGGGGGGAATCAACCCGTGGCCAACCGGCGCGGGCGCGCCGGCGGTGAGCGGCGCCGGAGCGGCGACGAGCGGCAGGTGCGCGGGCACGCGTGCTCGTGACCACGCGGGCGCAAGCTGGGGGAGGCAGCAGTTACGCGAGGGGGTGAGTGAGGGAAGCGCGCCCAATGGAGGGCGCATAGCCACGACTGTGCCGGGAGCCGAGCCTGGCGGCGAGCGGGGCGGAATCGGGCCTTCGGCGACCAATTTGCAATGCGGAAGGGTGGAATCGACCGAGTCAAGCGTCGTGAGTCTACTGGTGCATGAGATGGACGTGGGGAATGTCCAGAACAACGGCCCCGAAGGCGACCGCCGGCGGCCGGAGCGTGGTACTACGGGGGCGGCGATTCAGAGCACCAAAAGGAGCGTGAGGAGGGGAGAAACGGGGTAGGGCTCACCGTGAGCTCGATGGAGGTGGCAAGGGAACTGTGGAGGAACCGGCGACGACGAATTTGTCGACGACGTTCGTCGGCCCGAGCTTGAAGATGACCTCGATCCCGCGCACACCAGGCATTCCGGCGTTGATGGGATGCTCGAGGTGAAGGAGTCGACCATGGGGAGGCTGCTGGACAACTTCACCCGGCGGGAGGAGGCCATTGGCCACGCGGGCTCGTCGGCGCAGCCACGGCGAGTCCACGACCAGCACGAGGCAGAAGAGGGAAAGCATGTGGGGGAGGGGAAAGATCTTTTGTTAGCGTCCATGGGGGCGGCCTTATCCTTCCCAGGGCTCTGTAGCGACCGAGGGGTCGAGCGGGCGCGGCCGCGACGGAGCGGGCGCGGCCGCGACGGAGCGGTCGCCATGGCGCGCTACTGTAAAGAGGAAGAAGACAAGGCAGGGAGGGGCTGGGCTGGGCCGTGGGGGCTCTCTGCCCAGGGCGTTAGATAGGTTTGTTACAATTTTTTTCTTTCTCTTCTGCTTTCTGTTTCTATTTTGCTAATTCATCATTTAATTTTTTTTAAATGCAAAACAAGCTCCAATATCATTGTTGCACATTATTATAAGGCTACAAAAAAATTGGGCATTTAATAAAATCTTTTAGCCCTCTGGTTGTATTTAAATGAATTAAATATTGGTTGTTGGCTACTTTTTTGAATTGTTTGAATTTTATTTATTGCAATAAATACACAAGGTTGGTTTAACATGGTCCAGTGATTTTTATGCACTTAACAAAATTGGTTTCACATTTTTTGGACAGAGTTTTATTTTGCACTTCGTTTTATTATCAATTCAAAGGGGTTTTGACTTTGATTTGATTCAAAGATGATCAAGGCATGTTTTAACAATTGTAATTCTCATTACTAAAGGGATTACTGTTACATCACAGTGAGGGTGTTACACGTGGACCTGCACATGCAACAGATAGCTTTGCTCCCAACGAGTTCTAAGAGGTTGTCAATCTCTCCGGCCTTGTTGTTTACAAAGAATTAAACGCAAGGGGGTAATGATAGTGATAATTGCAACAAAAAGTAAAAGCAGTAAATAAGGGGGAGGTGTAAACAGTGGTGGAAATATGGACCGGGATCCCATGACGTTCAATAGTGATGTCTCTCTCCCAAAAGACGATAAAATAGCTAAGCTGGGTAAACAAATTACAGCTGGGCAACTGAAAGAATTATAAACGCACCATAATGTTAATTATGCTACTTGAAAGTAAGAGGCTCAAAAGTATGGCCAGTACGCAAGGACAAGTAGATCGAAATCCATCTGCATCTACTCACTAATCATCCACCTTGAGATATCTATTCAGAACATCTCTTTGGTATTCAGTTGCGAGCCCCACCCAAAGTGTAATCTCAAAGCAACAGACAATTTCATTAACAATCTATGCGTAAGGTAAACAATCCTTGCAACCGCGGTTACAAACACCATTGTTTTCTCCCTGGTGGCAACAACACATCCCTAGTCTCATGTTTCTGAAACTCAAGCTAGACATCGGGGGGCATGAACCCACAATCATGCATAACACTCTCTCTTAAAGTTACTATCTACTACTTGGACAAAGCAATAAAAATCAACGGAGAACATGCAAAAATTACTCAAGAACTAAATATAAAAGGTAAACAAAATATATAACTCATCATGATCTGAACATAATCTGATAATCCATCGGATCCCAGCAAACACATCATAGCAACAGTAGGAAAATTACATAGGTGTGTTGATCATGTAAGGAATCTTACAAGGACTAAACATTGAAGAACAAGATTGGAGAGAAGACATCACATAGTGATGGCACTGAAGTAGTTCTCCTCGTTGGCTACCCCAAGTGGAAGGTTGAGATGTAGCGTAGCAACAAATTTCCCTTGGCAAAGATACCAAGGTTGAGATCGAACCAGTAGGACTCCAACTTCTGCAAGTAGATGTCAACGACACCAGATATTAAGTTGTCAAATGGTGAAAAGTTGACCTGGACCTGCACACAGATACAGAGAACTTTGCTCCCAACGAGTATAAAGGGGTTGCCAATCCTCCGGCCTTTTCGTTTACAAAGGGTCAAACGCAAGAGATAAAAGGTAATGATAACTGCAACTAGAAACTAAAACATGAAGTAAATTGAAGGTGCAAACAGTGGTGGAAATATCGACCGGGGTCCCATGAAGTTCACTAGTGATGTCTCTCTCACAAAAGAAGATAAACAACTATGCAATGTGAACAAATTACAGCTAGGTAATTGACAGGATTAAAAACGCACCACAAAGCTAACTATGCTACAAAAGAAAGGAAGAGATTCAAAAGCCTGGGTAGTACGCCAAAACAAGTAGACCGAAATCCATCTACATCTACTCACTAATCATCCACCTTGAGATATCTATCCAGAACATCTCGCTGGTATTAAGTTGCGAGCCCCAACCAAAGTGTAAACCCAAATCAATAGACAACTGCATTAAAAGAACTTTGCGTAAAGTAAACAATCCTTGCAACCACAGTTACAAGCACCATTGTTTTCCCCCTTGTGGCAACAACATATCCCCTAGACTCATGTTTCTGTCACTCAAGCTAGTCATCAGGGGGCATGAACCCACAATCATGCATAACTCTCCTTCTTGGAGTTACTACCTACTACTTGGCCAAAGCAATAAACAACAACGAAGAACATGCAAGAATTACTCAAGAACATAAATATAAAAGGAGAAGAACCAAATATATTACTCATCACAATCTGAACATAGTCTCATAATCCATTAGATCCCAGCAAACTCAACATAGCAACAACAGAAAGAATTGCATATGTGCCTTGATCATGTATGGCAGCTCACAAGGTATAATCCATGAAGAACAAAGAGGGGGAGAGGAAATCAGATAGCTACTGATCATGGACCCATGGTCCAAGGTAGACTACTCGCGGCTCATCCGGGAAGCGTCCATGGTGGTGGAGAAGCTCCCGGAGGTCAATCCTCCCTCCGGCAGGGTGCCGGGAAGAGGTCTTTTGGTACTCCCGATCTTGGAAGTGCGGCGGGGGCGGAACAGAGGCGAGATCGCGAAAATGGTTCTGTCCTCGGGGGTTTCGGGACAAGAGAAATATATAGGCGAAGGGGGGCAGCCAGGGGGGCCACCAGGAGTCTAGGTGGCCTCCCGGTGCGGTACCACCCTAGGCCGCGCCTACTGGCTGCCTGGGCACCAGGTGGGCCCCCTCTGGCCCCCTTCGGGCGTCTGGAAGCTTCTGTTATGCTGATTTTTTATATAATTTTCCCAGATTTTTTCTTCCACTTTAAGTAATGGGAAAAGCTGAAATAAAAAGATAGCAGAAAACAGGAACTGGCACTGGGGTGCACTGAGTTACTGAGTTAATAGGTTAGTCCAAATATGATCAAAACTTTATGTAAGTGTATCAAAAGCATAGCAACATCACCCAAAACATGCATGGAGCAAGCAGAAATTATAGATACGTTTGGGACGTATCAACATCCCCAAGCTTAATTCCTGCTCGTCCTCGAGTAGGTAAATGAGAAGCATAATTTCTATGGTGACATGCTAGCAACCATATAAGAACTTTTAAGTAAAGCAAGCAAGGCATGTAATTCAATTCAATTCATAACAAGCAAGAGTCTATATTAGCATTGAAATAAGCAACATAAGACCATAATGGTGCAAGAGCTCTCGTTGTCCGTGACTCGAATGTCTCCAAATGGTGTTAGCGTGCAAGAAGTGGGAGATGGGAATACGAGAGAGAATAACATAATATATTTTTTGGTGGAGAACTCAATCTACTAAAGTTTCACACTTAGTCTTCATTGGAATCTTATCTTGACTCGTCCCCAGACCACTAGCCAGGTACAAGTCAAAATGATCCACTCCCTTTCGACATTTTGAGCACTCATGCAATGGATGAGCGTAGGCAAGAAAGTTGACACTTAGGATGGCAAAGAGAGATATGGTTGAGGAGGAAGACAAAAAGGGTGTGAAAGTCTCACATCAATGAGGACAATCATAGGCGAGAGAAAGCCAAATGATAGATATGATGTCATGAGTAGGGATTTCCATGCAGCGGATGCACATGTGAGCTATGGAAAGCTCTCCAATGGAACTAGTGGGGGTGCATCCAACTTGCTTGCTCAAGAAGACCTAGAGCTCATTTGAGGAGGCTCATCATTTGAATATACAAGTGATACGTCCCAAACGTATCTATAATTTTTGCTTGCTCCATGCATGTTTTGTGTGACTTTGCCATGATTTGCCTGAACTTTCATACACTTTTGAGAATATTTGGACTAATCTATTAACCCAGTGCACCCAGCTGCCAGTTGCTGTTTTCTGTTGTTTTGTATTTCAGGTTTTCCGGCCATTAAAAGTGCTCCAAAAAATCCGGAAAAATCAGATAAATAATCAGCGACCCGGAAGCTTCCGGAATCACCAAGGCAGCTGAGGGGGGCCACCACAGGGACTCCAGAAGGATCCCTGGCGCGGCCCCACCCTAGGCCGCGCCAGGGGGGCTCCTGGCTGCCCTGTGGGTCCCCTCGACACACCCCTCCGCCTATATTTAGCCCTCGGGGTGGAAACCCCTAAGATCGATCTCTTTTCCGCGAACTCGCCTCTGTACCGCCACCGCCGCCGTTTCAAGATCGGGGCTGCCTGGAGAAGCTGCCCCGGCACCCTACCGGGAGGAGGAACCCCCTCCGGGAGACCATCCATAGCCATGGACGCCTCCCGGATGTGCCGTGAGTAGTCCCCCTTGGACCATGGGTCTGTGACCAGTAGCTATGTGATGTACTGTGACGCCCCCAAAATCAGACCGTGTACAGTAATCATACACGCAAGGTACACGATCGAGATCAGGGACTCACGGTTCACAACACAACTCTACAAAGAAAATAATACAAGCTGTTTAATACAAGCCAGGGGCCACGAGGGCTCGAATACAACAGCTCGAGACCACAAAGTCAGCGGAAGCAATAGTATCTGAGTACAGACACAAGGATACAAGGTTGCCTTAAGAAGGTAACACAAATCACAACAGATCGAAAAGGCGAGGCCTCCTGCCTGGGAACCTCCAAACTACTCCTCGTCGACGGGAAACTCGATGTCGTAGAAGGCATCGGGGATCTTCACGTTGTGGTGGTCGGCACCGGGGATCTCCTGCTCCTGGACTCCAACGTCGACTGCAGCGGCCAATCAGGCAAAACATAAAGGGGGAATAAAGCAAAGGTGAGTATCTACAACACCCGCGAGTCTTACGTCCGCTACTAAGCATTATGCATTTGTATCAAAGGAAAGGGGAGGTTGTATATAGTGGACTGCAAGGTAGAAATCAGAATAAGGGTAAGAAGCTAGGCCTATAGAAGACTAGCATCTTCCGACGATGTCTTGCAGCACAAGGAGAGAATCAGCCAACAATTTATATAAAGCAACAAAGTAACAATGAAGCAGAAGTTGCTGCAACATTGAATAATATAAGTTGTAATGATTAATAATAATAATGCCTCCGAGTTCCCCTCCTCGACTCCCTACGAGGAAGAAGACCCGGAACCATACAGTTTAATAGTAGTAGTTCGTAGTGGTAAGATCCAGCTTCAGCATAAAGCGTCCTGTTACCGTGGACACGGCTATTCGAATAGATTAATCTTCCCTGCAGGGGTGCACTGGCGTGACTCTACGACGCTCGGATCTCCAGGGTGGCGGGAACCTTGTTAGGGAATGCTCCACCAAAGCTATCCGACACAAAGTAGCCCATCCTTCGGCAATCAACAGAGAGATCATCCGCCGGACTACATCCTATGTACGCCGGGCTTTGGACCCTAACCCGAACGTACTCCTGCACGGGTGCGTGGGCCGGTGAAGAAAAATCAAATCAAATACAAATTCACCGCTCGAGCAAGAGAAGAGAACACCACTTCCCGGCAATCAGCCCGCAATACTGCTGACGTCTGAAGACCCTCGAACGAGACTACGATGCAGGGGAGCCCACATTCCTCATACCACGTGTAGGTAGTGCGTACAAGCCAAAAGGCTACTCAAGACATCCGCCGAACCATTTAGCATTTTAATTAACCTGCGTGGCAACCGTTATCGTTGCCTCGACTTAACTGACCCGCGGTCAACGACAGCAGTCAGGACCACCAGTACATCGGTGCCTGCCCTGTCGTCCCACCAAGTCACTGCGGTTACCAACAAGGTGAACCTTCTCCTTACCTTGTCTCGCGTGTGCTCTTGGTAGAGCTCAAATTTTCGTAGTTTGGTAACTCTCGCGAGATACGAGTAGGGGACAAGCACGCCAGTAACGTCGGTCGTACCCTCCCTGTCGCTCCCGAAAATATACCGCTCGCGGGCACCGTTGGGTCGCCCGACTCTTACCTTTAAGGACACCAGTTGGTTCGAGTGCCTACCATTAAGTGAATCCAGGAGGTATCACCCTCGATGGCACACTTAAAGAGGTTTGACAGAGACATCAGCGGAATGAACTAAAGAGGTAAACCTCGTATCATCCCGGTGATGCTACGCTACTGAGCCGACGAGAGTGAAATACGAGTCCATTCCACTCGTAAGTCAAACTTGAAGCGACTCGGCAGAGTCTCGCCGTTGTAGGTTCCCTAGGGCGTCTGCATTGATCCATACCTGTTGCAGTTATAATATTTTGTAATCCGCGTTCACTCACCAGAGTGATCACAGCCCGCTATCTAATCCTAGCTAACAATGTGCAGGGTTCACTGCTGAATATTATATATATAATTATAAGGCAGCATAGGACAAGGAAATGTACATCAAGGGGCGACAAAAATAGGCTATGCAATTGAATAGGATTGTAACGTAGCAGCAGCAGTAACCATGCCTAGTGCAAGAAATATACGGAAAGATAGGCGATATCTGGGGAAGAGAATGGCTCTGATTGCCTGGAAGCTCGACGGTAGGGTAGGATCGTCGACGAAGTAGTCGTACTCGGCAACGGTGTAGTCGGCGGCAGCAACGAGGTATATCGGAGAATAAAGGGGGGAGAAACAATAAATACACAGCAATAATAGCAATACAAATACAAGACATGGCAAACGCAAAGTTAACAGTGTTCTAACGCAGTGCAATGCACGTTGCTCGGAGCGGAAATTCATCCGAGGATGAACTGCCAGCTCCGGGTGATTACCGGACAGGGTGTCCGGAGGGGGAAAGGTTCATGCCGGAGGTGTCGTGGACATCGAATAAAAATACGGAGGGTGCATCTGTGCTAGTTGATCCATTATGTATAACTTTCATATTATGAACATTTTCATCCGGAAAGTTTTATCTGCTCCGATCGTCTGACAGACAGATGAACCGGAGGGGAAATGTTCCATGTTCGGTATGTTAGAGGGGAGCGGTGGGGGTATGGGCAGCGTATCCGTACTCGTGGTATTATTCTGATCAACTTTCATGCAGAAAATATATTGATCTGAGCTGCGGTTTATTTTATATTATTTTCTGAAGTTTTAAATGATTTTCTTTATTGCCGAGAATTATTTTAATTCAAAAATAATTGGTTAAAGATTTATATATCCAGACGGAGACAGCCACAGTCAATGATATGTGGGGCTAGTGGGGTCAGTCAACAGTTGACCAGGTCAATGGTGAAAAGTGATGGTGGGGCCCAAGTGTCATTGGCTGGTTTTGGGATTCCCTCAAATTTGGCTAAGTCTGAGATTACTGGCGAAAATTATCCATTGGCCGCCTTCGAGGGCCCACGGTTTGGGGTTCCACCCCTCCGATGAATTTGTTCCTTATACCAATCGTCATCAGTTGTCTGAGATCTCGAATCCAGTACGAATGGAAAATTTACTAGAGTTCATCTGCTTATCTAAACCTTTGCCGGAAAAGTGCTACTCGACATGAATTCCCAAGATTGTTAGAAGATGCAAAGTTCGCCGGAATAAGTGCTATTTATCCGCAGCCCAAATGAAGATGTATCCAACATGGGATTTGCAATACATCATGTGCTCAATCATGCCATGCCCTCAGATGGCATGACAGATGTTTGTATCATGTTCATCCACGGCGCTAAAGTGGCCATCGGGGTAACTCTGTCTGCAGTTTATTATAAATCCGTATTTTGCGATTTTTGCCAGATTTAATCCGCACATTTTCGGGGGTTGGTTCAATGTAACAAAACGAAGCTCGTTACATGCACTTTCTACACATATACTTTTCATCAATGTTGGATTTTATTTGCACTTCATTTTGTTGTTGTTTTTGCGGCTATCCATAGTGGTACCCAGTAGCATCCATTAGCAGTAGAAGTAAGTAGCATAAACTATAATTAGCAACTGCCAACGGCAGCAGCGAGGCCACCCCGGGCGCTCGCGTATGAGTAGTGCAGGGGCTTGCCGTGGCTGTCCATCCATGACCCACGCAATCACACAAGCTGCACATATCACGCATAGCACACACATACATGATACACACACACCTCATACATGTACACACGCTACACATTCACCACGCACACGGGCATGGGGGCACGGCTACGCGCGGCCAGGGAGCTCACAGTGGGGGCGGCGTCGCGACTGGGCAGCCGGGGTAGCAGCCGGTGTAGTGTAAACGGCGGCGCATCGTGGTGGTCGGGGCAGAGGAGCGACTTGAGGGCGAACAGCAGGGTGACGGCCTGGAGGCGTGGCCACGCCGGGGGGGAGGGGGAAGCGCGGACGGCGTCGGGGAAGGTCACCAGAGTCGCCGAAGACGCGCCCATAGCCGTGGCGGCGGCGAGCACAACGGGTCGGCCTAGGGTTGCCCGGGTGGTCGCGCCAAGAGGAGGGGAGCGGCGGTTTGGTGGGGTGGAGGAGGAGCGCCACCGCGTGGTGGTCGAGAGGGCTGGCGACGTCGGGAAACGGCGGCGGCCGGAGGGAGGGGGCGCCGGTGCCTTGATCTGGAACGGGAGGGGATCGGGGTGAGGGGAGAGATGATCGTTGACGGGGGTGGGGCGGCTCGGGCCTCTTATCCACTGCGCCAGGGGCAGAGGTGGGCTGGGGCGTCCTGGCAGGGCGGCCTGGGCCAGTTTCTTTTTTATTATTGTTTATTTATTTATTAGTTACTTTTATATAATCCTTTTAGCTAGCCTTATAATTTTGTAAAATATAGGACTGGCTCCAAAATTTCTATTACCCTACATAGCAGTGGTACCAAAGGTTTGGTGGTTTAATAAAATCATTTGAATTTTATTCCAATAATAAAAGATCAAATGGGGTTGTCTTAGCTACTGTTTCAATTGTTTAAAATATTTAAATGTGATATTAAATATCCATTGCTATAGTATCTTGATCTACTAACTTTTAGCCATTTAATAAAATAGGTTGCACAATTTTAGGGCAAGGTTTCATTTCCACTTAGATTTGACTGAATCTGGAACACTGTGATCAAGGGTGATCATCCATGCTTAACCTCAGTGACTTGGCAACAGTAAAAGTGATTACTGTAGGTGATTCCTGTAGTGTGACACCCGGGGTGTTACATATACCTCTCCCCTCTTTGTGCTTCCACTTTCGAGACCTCGTGAGCTGCCTCACATGATCGAGGCACTTTTGTAATTTCTGTTGTTGCTATGCTGAGTTTGCTGGGATCTGATGGATTATGAGACTATGTTCAGATTGTGATGAGTAATATATTTGGTTCTTCTCTTTTATATTTTGTTCTTGAGTAAATTCTTGCATGTTCTCCGTTGCAGTATTTTTCTTTGGCCAAGTAGTTTTCTTGCAACTCCAAGAGGGAGCGTTATGCTTGATTGTGGGTTCAGCCCCTTGATGTCTAGCTTGAGTGACAGAAACATGAGTCTAGGGGATGTGTTGTTGCCACCAGGGATAAAACAACGGTGCTTGTACCCGTGGGTGCAAGGATTGTTTACTTTACGCAAATTTCTTTTAATGCAGTTGTCTGTTGCTTTGAGTTTACACTTTGGGTGGGATTCGCAACTTAATACCAGCAAGATGTTCTGGATAGATATATCAAGGTGGACGATTCGTAGTAGATGCAGTTGGATTTCGGTCTACTTACCTTGGTGTACGGCCCATTGCTTTTGAGCCCTTCCTTTCTTTGCAGCATAGTTAGCATTGCGGTGCCTTCATAATTCTGTCAATTGCCCAGATGTGATTTGTTTACCTCGCTAGCACTTTTATCACCTTTTGGGAGAGAGACATCACTAGTGAAAATCACGGGACCCCGGTCCATCTTCACATCACTGTTTACACCCTTAGTTTATGTTCAGTCTTTACTTTCAGTTTCCACTATTATTATCTCTTGCGTTGATCCTTTGTAAACAGCAAGGCCGGAGGAATTGACAACTCCTCTGTACTCGTTGGGAGCAAAGTTATTTGTTTCTGTGTGCAGGTCCTGTCACCTCCCTAGCCATAAGCTAATTTCTGGCGCCGTTGGCACCTTCTTGTATTTCTACGAGTCCTATTGGAGACAAACCTTGGTATCTTCACCGAGGGAAATTTGCTGGTACGCTACATCTCACCTTCCACTTGGGTTAACCAACGAGGAGTGAGAGAACTATCCTCACTGTATCAAGCTAATTTCTGGCGCCGTTGCCGATGATTCCGAAGCGCAGCAGAAGAGTGGTCCCGACAACCGCCTAATTTCTGGCGCCGTTGCCGGGGACTCCAGTCTACAAGATGGGGGAGTTGCACACTATCTTTTATCTTTGCTTTTTAGTCTTGTTAGTTTACCTTTCAGTTTTTACTTTTGTGTCCCTTATCAAAAATACCAAAAATACCTGCTGCTACTATGGGTTCCAATGAAAACACCAAGTTGTGTGACTTCACTAGTCACAGCAACAGTGACTTTATCTGGACTCCTATTGCTCCACCTGCCACTTTAGCACCTTATTATGAAATTAAACCTGCGCTGCTTAATATTTTTATGAAAGATCAATTCTCAGTTGCTGGAGAGGACGCTTCCTTGCACTTAAACAATTTTATCGACCTCTGTGATATGCAAAAGTACAAGGAAGTGGATGGAGACATCATCAAGCTGAAGCTTTTTCCTTTCTCTCTGAGAGGAAGAGCCAAGCAGTGGCTGTAATCCTTACCCAAGAATAGTATCGATTCTTGGAGCAAATGCAAAGATGCTTTTATAGGGAAGTATTATCCCCCTGCTAAAATTATTCAATTGAGGAGTAACATTATGAATTTTAGGCAATTGGATAATGAACACGTTGCCCAGGAATGGGAACGTATGAAGACGCTTGTCAAGAACTGCCCCACACATGGACTGACTACCTGGATGGTTATTCAGACTTTTTATGCAGGCTTGAACTTTACCTCTGTCGGGACCCGGAATATGCGTATGTAATTCCAGTCACGATGCAATCACATGGAGAGCCGAGAACCGTACCCACTTGTCTAAGCAGACAAGGCCAAGCACAGAACGTTCTCGGTAAGCATCGAACGTGAGGGGCATCCCATCCAAGCCGGATGATCAACTGAGATGGGTCCTCATCGTCCGCTCACAAGTCTAAATGCTTATGGGTGGTGAATCCCATACTCATAGACAAGTCACCTCAACCATGTTATCGATTGAATCCTAACTCTTACATAGACTTACTCCATCCCGATCACTTAGTCGGGGTCTAGGGCGGGCTCGATCATACAACAAAGTGTGCACGTGACAGAGTCACGAACAATTGCATCGCGATGCCCCAAGCTGCGCACATCCAAGGGCCACTTGGTGTATAAAAGACCGCCAGCCAGATCACAACTAAGGTCTCGAAAACCCATACTAAGACATGCATGTTATAAACATACACGCAGCACACATGCCTAGTATGAACAGCAGGTATCATCACATAACTCTACAAAGTACTTCTTTATTTACTTACACATAGAGTATACAAAGATCACATGTATGTGGTCAACATTACATCATACAACGGAAGCAAATTACGTCTGAGTACAGAAAAGTTTAACAAATGGCTTAGAGAAGCCTTGTAAACATACATGCCCTTCCACGAGGGACCAGACTGCTGTCTGGAACTATACTACCAAGGTCAACGTCGAGCTTCAGGGAGGTGACTCCATCGGGGTCCGGGTTCTCATCTAAAACATAGAATAAGCAAACGTGAGTACAAAGTCGTACTCAGCAAGACTTACATCAGATCTATACTACTCATGCTCAAGTTTCAAGGTAAAGGAGGTGGGGTTCAACATGCAGAAGTGCCAGCTTTGACTTGGCTAGTCCTGTGCTACGAGTACCAGACTTGAGGTAAGAAGCGTACACGAGTCCGGCCGGATAGTCAAAACGGACCCAGACAAAGTAGGCAACCGAGACGCCACCTCTGACAGATGGTTTCACTGTCTCATAGATCCACCCACATATCTAGGATGATGCAACATTTCCACTCACTCTTTTTCTATGCATATGTCAAATGGAAGGCCCGAACTAATGTGACTCCTGGACGTCAACACGGATCAAGGTACTAGGCCGAGAGGGGTTAGTGAGCCCAATGTGTGGTTGTACTCTTTGTCTTGGATTACCATACAAGAACTCGGTGCTTAAGGCGGTGTTCAACGAGACAACCCACTGTGTACTCCTACACAACCTCTCATCGTTCACCTTGTATTAGGGTAGATTCACCGACACAATTTCACTTTCATCAACCCATGTTCACCATCATCCCGACCCACATCATAAGCAACCTCATTGTACCACTAAGCATGCAATAAGAAGTAACAGTTGCAGGGGCCACATGAAATCAAATCAACTCCTATGTCAGCTAGGATTGTGGTTTGCTTACTACTGTGACAAGATGATAGGTCATGCATCGGATATGGGTTCAACTATGCGGTAGAATCGGTACAAGGTGATCTCCTAAACATGCATAAGCGAGACTGAGAGGGAATTGGGATTTTATAGACATGATCAATGGGGTTTGCTTTCCTTGCTGACGAGGTTCACACACGGTGTCTTCAACGAAGGGGGTGGCCTCCGGTTCCGGTTCCACTTCTATTAGCAACATGACAATCATAGGATCAAAATAAATTACAATGCACAATCACATGAATAAGATTGCAATGGTGATGTTCATGGTTGCACTGTGGGTACAATTCCATTTAAAAGAAGTGGAATGCAAAATCATTTGCAAATTCACTCCAAATTTGAATTCAAAAGAACTCCATATGCACATTTGCTACTGTTCACCCATTTTAAAATGGTCAAACATAGAAAAAAGTGCATATTCAGAATCCTTGCATTTTTCTGATAATTTTTCATATATTATTTGTTTAATTTGGAGCTAAAATGAATTTTCTATGAATTTCCAAAGTTTATATGATTTTTTGCAATTTCTGTAATTTCTCTGGAATTGTTTTATTTCTGGAAATTCTTTTATTGCATCAGCATGACCTCAGCATGACATCAGTAGGGCTGTCATGTGGGCCATGCCTGTTAGTGGCTCACTGTTAATTTCTGTTTGGATTTAAATTAAACAAAGGTTAAGGGGGGGCTGGCCCCACTTGTCATGGACTCTGGAAGGGGGTTAGTGGGTGATTAGCTTAGGTTTAGGGGGGGCCTAATGGCGGGCTCGCCGGACTTTACTGTTGCCGGTCGGGGAGATCGCCGGACTTGGCCAAATGGCCACGGGAGGGAAGGGCCCTTGCGCCAAAACATGCCCCGCGCTCTCCCGCGTCCATCTTCGTCATCGGGGGGGGGGGGGCTCAGAGGTACCGCAGCAACGCCGGCGTCACCGCGGGCGGCGACCGTGGCTCTGCTCAGGTGGAAGGTCGAGCTAGGGCTCGGAACAAGGCAGGAGAAGGGGGAAATTGAGCGTATTCTCACCCCAAAGTTGATGGAGCAGTCGAGGGGGCCGAGGAGAGCTCGAGGACGACGAATTTAGCGACGAGGTCCACGACAGCCGGCGGAAATCGGAGAAGATGGCGTCGGTTCTTGGGATTCCGGAGCTCAATTGATTGAGCAGCTCGAAGGAAAGGATGCTTGCGGAGCTTCTGGACAGGATGGTTCGGCGAGAAGGCGTCGTTGGCCGCGCTCTCCCTCATCGGTGATCTCCGGTGCGCTCGGGCCCTCACGGGATCTCGCCGGAGATGAAGGGGACGAGCCACAGGGAAGGGGGAAAGGGCTGAGCGGGGGTGAGGTGGTCTCCGCGACACGTAGGAGGGGCAGGGGTGGTCTGGAGGGCCGCCAGCGTCGTGGTGGCAATCGTCGCCCCCGGCATGCTCGACAGCGAGCTGCTTGGGGTAGACGACAAGCTCCACGTGGGCTTGGGCTGGGGAGGGTTAGATGGGCCCGAGGCCTTAGGGGGGGTGGGTTGCTTTGCTTTTTTTCCTTTTTCTTTCTTTTCTGTTTGTTTTTCTTTTTCTTTCATTTGTTTGCTCTGATAAATAAATACCAAAGTATTTTATAAATGCCCCAAATATTTTATGTGGCCTCACAAATTATATAGCTAGCCACTTATAACTTTTGGGCATTTTTGAAATTCAAACAATTTGAATTTCAAATCAAATAGGGGTTTATTTAATTTTCCAAGGCATTGTTTGAAATTTAGAAAATTCCATGAGCATGGGATTGATCCCAAACCACTTTTAAAATGATCACCATCATTTATAGGAATTTTTCAAATGTTCAAAAGATTTTTGGAAAAAGATTTTTATCTGGCCATTTGATTTAATTTCTCAGGGCTTTTCTTTTCCCCAATTTTGAATTTCTTTTGAAATTTTCACGTGATGCAAAGGGCACTCAAACCCTAGCACTTACCCTAGTTGGGGTTTTGACAACCTCGCGGAACCTGTTAGATTTGGCCGCGGGAGGAACTTTTATGTCAACCACACTTGGTGTTGCCACAAAGCTACTTGATGAGAAGATGTTGAACTACTCTTAGTGGCACACCGAAAGATCTCCAACTAGTAAGAAGGTAAATTCTGTCAAGGAGATCTCCTCTCTAAATGAAAAGGTTGACCTTATCATGTCTCTACTTACCAAGCAAGCTCCTATTGATCCTTAGGATGTTCCTTTAAATTCTTTGGTTGCTCAAGAGAAAGTAGATGTAAATTTCGTCTCTAGAAACAACTTCAACAATAATGCTTATAGGAGTAATTTTGGTAGCAACAATCCTAGGCCTTTCCCATACAACAACTATGGAAAAAACAACAGTTATCCTAGCACCAAAAACTCCACCTTTGAACTAGAGACCTTGCTCAAAGACTTTATCACTACCCAAAAAGCCTTCAACAAGAGTGTGGAAGAGAAATTAGATAAATTAGATATCCTCTCTTCGAAGGTAGACAACATAGCCCATGATGTAGAGATGCTGAAGATTAGAACTTCTCCCCCTGAGGAGAGGAAGACCACTCCTATGAATGCCATCCAAGTCCAAATTAATGAAAACATTAGGATGTTGGGAAAACTTAAAGAGAGATGGGCCAGAGAAAAGGAGGAAGAAGAGAGAGTTAAGAGCCTTCTTACCTACCACACAGTAGCTACTATCCAAGTAGTTGAGGATGTCCCAACAGTTAGCACCCATCACACGCCTAGTCCCACTGGACCTACAAATGGTGGTGCTACCACCTCAACCATAGATGAAGAAACCTCTATGAACATAGAGGCTTTCAAACAAGTGAGCCTAAATGATATAACTACCTCCTTGATAGATAGTAGTGACCTAGACTTTGACAACTGCACTTTACCTGAAGTTATTGGTTTCCTACACAAGATGTCTATAGACCCCCACACTAGCACACTTAATCTTGCCTTCACAGAGCATATCACCAATGCTCTAATCAAAGTTAGGGAGGAGAAGCTTAGACTAGAAGCCTCCATACCTAGAAAGCTAGAAGATGGTTGGGATCCTATGATAAAAAATAAATTGAATAACTTCGCTTGTTATGCTCTTTGTGATGTTGGAGCAAGTACCTCTGTTATGCCCAAAAGAATGTATGATATGCTTGAATTCAAACCTTTTGATCCCTGTTCTTTTGGTGTTCGTCTTGTTGATTCTTCCGTAAAGAAACCTTTGGGGAGGATCGACGATGTTCTTATCATTGTCAATGACAATTAAGTTCCCGTTGATTTCACTATTATGGACATTGAGTGTGAGCCCTCTTGTCCAATTATTTTGGGACATCCTTTTTTTCGCACAGTTGGTGTTGTTATTGACATGAAAGAGGGAAATATCAAATTCCAATTCCCTCTCAATAAAGTGATTGAATACTTCCCTAGGAAAAAGATTAAGTTGCCTTTTGAGTCCGTCACACGGGCTAGTTATTTTCTTGAAAAGACTTGATTTATTTGCATTAAGCCTAGCTAATGGCTTTAAATAAGCGCTTTCGGGAGGCAGCCCGCAACGAATTTAGGTTTTCCTTTTTCTTTTTTTTTCTTTTTTTAGTGGTCTTGATGATTTTTACTACTGTAGCAACATCATTGTATCTTTACTTTTCAAGCTTTGTGCCTTTTATAGCCTCATACGACAAGGGAAGTGAAAGTTGTGACATGCTGTCCAAAAAACAGATTCTGTCCTCGTGACTAGAAAAATCAGAGAAAAATCCCATTCATCTTTTTGAGCTGAATTATTTACACAGCGTGATCTATACAATTAAGAAACTTTCGTATGTTCTGAGTTTTTTTATTTGAGTTGCAGAAGTACCCCTAAAAAATTCGTTTTTACCTGCTGGTCTGTTTTTCACAGATTCTGTCCTGTTTTGCCTTTTCTTCGTTTTGCAAACCTTAAGCTTTCTTTTTCTTTGCAAAAACTTGTTGGAAATCTTGAGAAACAGTATCTATTCAAGGTTATCTTTATTTCCAGTAGAGAAAATATTATTTTAGTAGGGCACTAACCTCTCTAATCAGTCTACAATGAATTATGTATAAAGGGAGTTTTCAAGTGCGCGATGGAAGATGATGAAAGAAGATCTTGGAGTGTCAAACGCTCAAGCTTGGGGATGCCCATGTGCACCCCCAATAAATATTCAAGGAGACTCAAGCGTCTAAGCTTGGGGATGCCCCCATGCATCCTCTTCTTCATCAACAATTATCAGTTCGTCCCTCATTGCACTATATTTTTATCACCTCATGCGTTATGTGCTATGCTTGGAGCGTCTCGCTCTTTAATTTTCTAGGTTTTGTTTTTGCGTTGTTTGCTGTAGTAGCAAGTTAGACTCCAACTTACTCTTTTGTGTGGGAGAGATACACGCTCCGCTTGAACTAGAACTCCTCATAGGATTTGCATGCTTATTCTTTTAGCTGTGAGTTGTTCTTTTTCTTTTCTTAGCTGCTGCTCTGTTTAGTTGTAGTGCTTTAGTTTTTCTAGAGAATTTCTTTAGTTTTAGGTTGAAATTTCTATAGGTTGCATGTTTTATCTTGTTAGAGAGTTTGCCTGTTTCACTGAGTTTTGTGTCTTGACTAGAAGTAGGTAGTTGAAGTTTATATTCTCTTTGTAGTAGTAACTTGAAAAAGTTTTGAGGTATTGACTAGAGTAATGTTTGAACTTTTGGTGTCAAGAGCTCGAGCCTATTAGTGACAGATGTCGTATTTTGGGCAATCCGTGTGATTTTTGAAAACCAAAACCCCTGTTGAGAAATCTAGCTACTAGATGGATCACTAACCTCTGGAGGGTTCGAATATTAGAGAACACTCACGTACCATGAGTCGAGGATGCGCAAGGATAACCAAACCCCCATACACTCCTCCTCGGGGTACTTGTCTCTTTGTGAACCTCCTGATTAGATTGAGAGTTACTGACGAGGGGGTGACCCCACGACTCCTACGGATGAGCCTACCCGATGTACCAGAAGACAGAAGGCCCACAAAGATGCCGCCTGGGCCCAGCCTTGGCCCACTAGTGGCACCGACGTAGGAGTCCGCGAGTCATAAGGAAGGTGCAAACTTGCCGTACGGAGCAAGATCATGGTTAGGAAACCTCATCTGTAATCCGGACGGACTCCCTGAGACCTAGCCTAGTATATAAGGGCTAGGAGGGGAGACGTCGAGATCAAGAAATACACAATATGTAACCTAGCCTTGTGCGTACTAGCCTCGGCTCCCTTGTAATCGCCATCTCCAATCAATAATATCGAGCAGGAACGTATCCTCCTGTTAGCCGACGAGATTATCGTCCAACCTGTGCCTCTCATGACTAACCCAGGGTCCCTGACCATGGGATTTCCCGGGGTACATCCCCGTCAATTGGCACCGTCTGTGGGAACTACATAGGTTGGAATTACGATCTTGGCGGTTCCATCTCCAGCAAGCCGTAACTCAAGGGCAAGAAACAGATGCAATCTACCCGAGGAACTCAAGATCACGGCGAACATCTCTGCCGCCCCGACAAGATCGCTCGGCCAGCAACCGTGCCAAGACCAATACTACGGAGGCAACCGAGCCCACCGCCAGCGAAGGAGAACTCGACGGTCCAAAAGAAAGGCGCGAGGGTTCTACACGGAGACCCCGATCGACGAACTACAACATGAAGAAGAGGACCTGCCGGCCACTCAACGACCCACCGCCACCCGGGCACCCGCCGCACAACAAGACACTGACTCCGAGCTCGAGATCAGCAACCGCCAAGACCATCGCCAACAAGGAAGAAATCGACGACCCAGAAGGCAGGCGCGAGGATCCTACGGAGCGATTCCACCCGACGAGTCGAACTATACAGCCGCACGATCGCAGACCACTCGACGACCCGCCGCCACGCGGACAGCCAAAACCCACCAGGATAGCGACTCCGAGACTTGGACCGGCGAATACTACGACCCAGACTGAAGGCCAGATGAATTCTCCAATCTCATAAGGAACCAGAATCTAAGTGCAGGGATCGAAGTCGACCCGCGAGCTCACGAGCACCCAGCAGACCACGCGCTATTCTTCTGAATCTCAAGGAGGAAACGGCACGCCAGATCTGGCAAGCTCACGGTCAGGGAACAGCTAGAAGGACCATGCACGATCCATTGCTTCGAACACAACTGGGGAAACATCAGATCGAGCCACACTCTGGGAGACTGCCTCCTGTTCAATGAACTCGCCGACAGCCTCAAGGAGGAAAAACAGCAAGAAACCAAGCGCGCCCGACAAGCCGAGCAGTCGCCCACTCATGGACAGGTGTACACGATCCAAGAAGGCAAGGTATTGCAAGCCCAACAGGACGCCTACACCCTGCAGGCTAGAGCAGCCGAGAATCTTAACGCAGTCGAAGTCTACCAACTACACGACGCAGAAACCAGCATCACGTTCTCCCAAAGAGACCACCCGCATGCAGTCCCAAGGCTGGAGCACGCGCCCCTGGTCCTCGGCGCTCAAATCGGAGGGTACGACATGGACAAAATCTTCATGGACGGAGGCAGCAGCATGAACATAATCTTCGTCAGCACCCTGCGCAAGATGCTGATCCCTCGATCAGTATGGAAGAAATCAAGCACCGTGTTATACGGAGTAGTCCCAGGAGAAGCAGCTACTACCCTTGGACTAATCAAGCTCGAAGTTGTCTTCGGCAACAGACGCAATTTTGCAAGACGCACCCTCAAGTTCGAAGTACTCGATTGGCAATCACAGTATCACGCCATATTGGGACGTCCAGCGTTCACACAAATCTTGGCGATTCCGCACTACGCCTACCTTAAACTCAAGATGCCAGGATCCGGGGGCGTCATCATAGTCAACGAGAGCTTCATCATGTCCGACAAATGTGACCGAGACCTCAACAAAGTCTCTGACACACTCACAACCGAGCAAGAACTCACAGAAACAGTGACGGCGACAGATAAAAGCACCTTCCCACTAGAAGGCAGAAGCGAGTCAAAAGAGCATGGACGGGACTCCAAGATCGACAGCGACGCGGTCAAACACCAAGTACACCCGACGGACTCAGGAAAAGCAGGCCACCCGACAATTCCCTTCGGCTTAAGCAACGCAGGAGAAATACACCAACGAATGGCGCAATCACACATAAGAAACCGGATAGGTGGAAACATTCAGGCCTATATAGACAAGACCATCGCAACAATCAAAGAACTCGGACCAAAAGCAGACACGGAGGATGACAACACAGTTGAACCAGTACAAGTAGCAGCCACAGACCCAGTAGTTAATGAAGAAGGCCACAACGCAGACGAGGAGCCAGAGCCACCCGCACCAGAGGACCAATCTTGGAGAGAGCCACTCCATAGGTTCCTAATCGACGACATCCTACCGCAGGACGTCGCAGAAGCCAAACGCATTAGTCGGCGCTCCAAAACATTCACAGTAATCAACGGATAGCTCTACAAGCGCGGCGTTTCTCAGGTCCTACACAAATGCATAGATGAGGAAGACGGCAAGACTCTACTACTGGAGATCCACGAAGGCACCTGCGGGCACCATGTCGGCAGTCGAGCACTCGTGGAGAAAGCCTTGAGAACAGGACTTTACTGGCCAACAGCCATGAGGAACGCAGAGGATATCATGCGGCGCTGCATGGCCTGCCACAAATTTTCCATCACACGCTCCAGCCTCAGAATTCAAGACCATACCACCCTCATGGCCGTTCGCCACTTGGAGACTCGACATGGTGGGCCCGCTCAAAAAATCTTCAAAGGGAGGAATAACCCACCTTCTAGTAGCAGTCGACAAATTCACTAAGTGGATTGAAGCAGGACCCATTAACAGCACTACAGCCCTCATGGCAGAAAATCTTATCAAATCAATCACCTTCAAGTTCGGAAAGCCGCACAACATCATCACGGACAATGGCACAAAATTCACAGCAGCAGAATTCCAGAACTTCTGCGAAGAGCTGGGAATCAAAATCAATTATGCATCAGTTACTCACCCGCAGTCCAACGGCCAAGCGGAGAAAGCAAACGGCCTAGTATGCGGAGGATTCAAAAAGCGGCTCCTCGCACCACTCGAGCAGGCCGCAGGAAATTGGGTAGAAGAGCTCCCTGCCGTACTATGGAGCCTACGCACCACCCCGAATACTGCAACCCAGTACACTTCTTTATGGTGTACGGGTTGGAGGCGGTGCTACCACATGACCTCAGATTTGGGGCACCCCGGATCTCATGGTACGAAGAAGAGGAAGCAGAAGAAGCGCTGCAAGAAGAAAAAGACACAGCAGACGAAGCAAGGGACACAACCCTAGCAAAGTCAGAGGGATACCAGGACAAACTGCACACTTACCAAAGCAGTCGCCTGCGCACCAGAACCTTCAATAAAGGCGACCTTGTCCTACGGCTCATACAAGAGAAAGTTCACAAGCTCGCCCCCCAATGGGTAGGACCGTTCATAATCACATAAGTCATAGGAGGAGGCGCCTATAGATTGAAGAACCCGAAGACTGACGAGGACGTGGGAAATCCATGGAACGTAGCGAACCTACGCCTGTTCTACCCATAGTCTCCACCAGTCATGCTCATCTGGCAGCTCATGTAAACCTTCGATGCAATAAAATGATGTTGCCCAAATCCTACCACAACAAAGCACTCGGGGCTCGAGCACAAAAACTCCCCCTGAGAGACGCTATCGTCGCAATCGCGATCTATTACCAAAGCACTCGGGGGCTCGAGCACAAAGACTCCCCCCGAGAGACGCTATCGTCGCAATCGCGATCTCTCACAAAAGCACTTGGGGGCTCGAGCACAAAAACTCCCCCCGAGAGACGCTATAGTCACAATCGCGACCTCTCACAAAAGCACTCGGGGGCTCAAGCACAAAAACTCCCCCGAGAGACGCTATCGCCACAATCGCGACCTCTCACAAAAGCACTTGGGGGCTCGAGCACAAATACCCCCCGAGAGACGCTATCGTCGCAATCGCGATATTCCTCAAAAGCACTCGGAGGCTCGGTTGCAAAATCTCCTCCCGAGAGACATCTTCGTAGCTCATGCAGTCCAAAGCTCAAAAGGGACCAAGCAAAAACCCATCGACAAGCGCCACCCGTTGAACTCTGTCCGGAATCAAAGGGAAAGACACGGCTACAACTAGATGGAACGCCCTATACTCCAAAGAAATACGGACGGAGCGCAGGAAGTAGACAAATATTTAAGTCTTCTCCCAATCGCCAACGATCACCTAAAGACTCGGGCGCTAATCCCATCGGGAGCGCTGTTGCGCACCCGATAAAAGACAGGAAATAATGGAAGAATGACAAACGAAACAGATCTCAGCTTACGTTCGACTCTTCGACTCAAACGTAGCCTCGGAGGCTACTCCCATCGGGAGCGCTGTCGCGCACCTGATAGAACCTACAAAGCGAAGTTCTAATGGACTTCAATACAGCTTTCGATCGCCAAGGACTCGAAGACAACTCTCGTTTGCAAAGGACTCGAAGACAGGTTCCATTACAAAGACTCAAGCATAGTTCGCATTACAAGGGCCCGAAGATCATTCTTAGTACAAAAGATTCGAAATTACATTGGATAGAAGGCAGCTCTGATTGCTCGAGGGAAATCCTCATTACATGGAGAACTAACCTAGTTACAAAAGGCACAAATAATCCTACAACATCAGTCACCCAAGGAATTATGACTTCTACATGAGTGCCCATGCTGGGATAATTGGCACCAAGACAGCGAGCATCATCACAGAAAAAGGAGGAGTCGAAGCAGCAGGCTCATGATGTCAATGACATAACAAAAGGTGAAGCTCGACTTATTTTCAGAACAGTTGAAGACGATGCTCCACCAGCTTCTTCTCCTGCTCCACCAGCTTCTTCTCGAGCTCCACTCGAGTTTCCGGCGAAGATGACGCTGCCACCTCCAGTTCTAAAAGGTCGCCTGGCGCGCCCGCTTGACTGGTGGTTTGACGTCGAGATCCTCTTCAGAACCGGAGGGGGAAGCAGTTGAAGACGGCTCCTCATCAGCACCCGAAGAGTCACCGGAGGAGGAAGCATTTGAAGACGCAGACGAAGGACTCCTCGACTTGTCAGAACTATCACTGTCTCCGGCTAGTTCGGATCCATGCGGTTGCCGCTCGGGTCAAAAGCGCGGATGACAAGAGGGTCTTTACCATCAAAACGGCAACAAAGAGTGTCACCATCACGCAGGTTCAACCGACGAGCAAAGGATTTCCATCCAAAGCCAAGAAAAATCAAGCGGGAACTATCGATCTCCAACTTAACATAAGAAGGAGATCGAGCGCACCCATGAAGACGAAACAGCAAGCCATCAAGGGCACACATAGAAACAATGGTAGAAAATGCAGAAGGAAGAAGAATACGAGAAGCGCCCGGCCACGGACATGCAGGAGAAAGTCATAACACCAAACACCCTCCTCCGAGGAAGAGGAGGAAGGCACCAACGCTGCACCATGACGACCACCGCGAGAAGAGCGCGGAGTACGACCACCACGGCCGCGGCGAGCACGACCACGGACAGTCATACCAGCTCCACGCTTGGGTGCCATGAGAAGAGGAAGAGAAAGAGAAGAAAGATGAGGAGAGGACGAATACCGCTGCTAGAAGAAAAACAGGGGCCTATTTATAGCACAAACCCCACATAGAAGCTCAGACGACGGGAGCCATTAAATCAAAGACCAAACACGTCGGGCGAGTCGAATTCCAAGGCAAATATGCCTTCACACGGGCGGCACAGTGCGCTGGACGCGTCAAATCTCGCGTGGTTTCAATGCGCGCATCGATAACTCAACAGGCGGCTGCAGCACGCCACCAAAAGCCATCAATATGACTGGTCATGCAGACATGACGGTTAGCATCCAGAGCATCTTTTGACGGTCCTCCAGCAAGGAGATAGTTATCTTCACCAAACAAGAAGTAAATTAAAGAGGCAGTCAGCAGAAGAGGCAGCTTGCAAGCACCGTTTTTTGCATAGTTTAAATACATTTTTCAAATATATCTAACTCCCAACGGGAGCGTATCCATCCATGAGAGTTTTCGGGTGCTCCCTCACCTAGAAGTAAAAAACGTGCTCGAGTGATTACTCGCACCCATGAGAGTTTCGGGTGCTCCCTCACCCAGAAGTAAAAACGTGCTCGAGTGATCACTCGCACCCATGAGAGTTTCGGGTGCTCCCTCACCATGACGCAAGATGAGCAGACCTGCACTCGCCAGATCGAGCGGTCCTGGAGTATTGGGTGCTCCCTCACCCCGAGAGCAAAAGCGATATTCGAGTGATTACTCGCAAAACTCTATATACTCAAGCACTCGTCGACCTCCCGAGCAAATATCCCTCTACACCCGAGCACTCGGAGAAGCTCCACGAGTGACCGCTAAAACCGCCCACTTGATTGTTTATTCCAAGTGGGTGCATTATCTACTAGGCTCCGCGCCTCAATAAAAATACATGTTCCTGGAACACGATACACTATGCCCAGATGCCACGGACGCTTAGCGTGTAGGTAAGACCTCGCTGCGAAGATCGGCCGGGCTGGGACTTGCCGAAGAGCGATTTCACTCCCAACCTTTTCCATGCGCATGCATGATAGAAAAAGTCGGGCGGACGCGCCTAGGCTATGAACTTTACTGGCGGCAATTGATCACTGTAAGACCTGTAGCGGCATGACTTTTTCTAGACACCAGTGTTCCAAGCTCATGTCGAGGGACATGGGTTTGATTGGGCTACCGCGGTTTTTGCCACTAGTGCAATTCACCAAGGCTCGATCAGTTGACACCTTGGGCCCTTTCAGCTTAGAATCCCTCGAAACAGGATCTGTCATGGCCCCAGACTGCCAGAGACCTGCGGTTGAACCGTGCATACATCAAAATGACGATAAAGTGGATTTGAGTCCCTGCGCGCCTCTTCGAGTCCCCCAGGCACTCGGGGGCTACTAACGAGGGGGTGACCCCACGACTCCTACGGATGAGCCTACCCAGTGTACCAGAAGACAGAAGGCCCACAAAGATGCCGCCTGGGCCCAGCCTTGGCCCACTAGTGGCACCGACGTAGGAGTCCGCGAGTAATAAGGAAGGTGCAAACTTGCCATACGGAGCAAGATCATGGTTAGGAAACCTCATCTGTAATCAGGACGGAATCCCCGAGACCTAGCCTAGTATATAAGGTCTAGGAGGGGAGACGTCGAGATCAAGCAATACACAATCTGTAACCTAGCCTTGTGCGCACTAGCCTCGACTCCCTTGTAATCACCATCTCCAATCAATAATATCAAGCAGGAACGTATCCTCCTGTTAGCCGACGAGCTTATCGTCCAACCTGTGACTCTCATGACTAACCCAGGGTCCCTGGCCATGGGATTTTCCAGGGTACATCCCCGTCAGTTACCGATAATAAGTGCATGAGTTCTTCGGACTAATGTGAGTATTCGAAAGTTGACACTTCCACCTACCTATACTTTTTCTAGCATCTTCGGTACCATGCATTGCCCTTTCTCACCTTGAGAGTTGGCGCATACTTCGCCGGTGCATCCAAACCCTTGGCATGATACGCTCTGTCATCATAAGCCTCCTTATATCTTTCCGCAAAACAGCCACCATACCTACCTAGAAGGCATTTCCATAGCCTTTCCGAGATACATTGCCATGCCACATCCACCTTCTCATGACTTGATCTTCATGTCATGCATGCTACTTGCTTGATCGATCAGCCGCATGCTAGTTGGGCCTTGCCCTAATCATTTCTCCATGACGCGCTAGTATCATTGCATATCCTGCTATCCTGGCAGAGGCATACATTTGCATCATGATAGTTATATCTTCTTTATGTGAGTAGCTTTGTAAAGTGTGAAAGATCTCCTATATTCTTGTAAAATATAGAGTGTTTCCCCTAAAGTGAGGAAAAGATCCCAAAGAGGACAAAATCAAAAGATCCCAAAGAGGACAAATGAGAGTTAAATAGAAAGAGTCATTGAAGCCACCAAAAAATAAAATAAAAAATAGAAAAAAGAGAAAAAGAAAAATAAAAAAGAGAGAAGGGGGCACACTACTATTCCTTTTGAGAGATCCACACTAGTACTTCATCCTCTATCCCTTGTACTCCATAGAGATCATCATCATGCATATAGCTATGTGGGGACCTTCACACTATAGAACTTGGCTTGTATATTCCAATGATGAGCCTCCTCAAACGAGCTCTAGGTCTTCTTGAGCAAGCAAGTTAGATGCACCCCCACTAGTTCCCTTGGAGAGATTTTAGCTCACATGTGCATCTGTTGCATGGAAATCCCTACTCCTCACATCATATCTATCATATGGCCTTCTCTCGCCTATGATTGCCCTCATTGATGTGAGCCTTTCATACCTTTTTGTCTTCCTCCTCCACCTTCTTTCTGTTTTGCCTTTTAGGTGTCAACTTTCTTGCTCACGCTCATCCATTGCATGAGTGCTCAAAATATCGAAAGGGAGTGGATCAGTTTGACTTGTACCTGGCTAGTGGTCTGGGGACGAGTCAAGATAAGAATCCAATGGAGACCAAGTGCGAAACTTTAGTAGATAGTTGTTCTCAACAACCTTTTTTCTCTTTTTTTCCCAGTCCCCTGCTTGCACGCAAACTCCATCTGGAGACATTCGAGTCACGGACAACGAGAGCTCTTGCACCTTTTGTTGTTTTGTTGCTTGTGGAAATGCTAATATAGACTCTTGCTTGTTAAGACTTGAATTGAATTGCATGCTTTAATTGCTTTACTTAAAAGTCCTTATATGGTTGTGTGGCATGTCACCACAGAAATTATGCTTGTTATCATTTACCTACTCGAGGACGAGCAGGAATTAAGCTTGGGGATGTTGATACGTCCCAAACGTATCTATAATTTTTGCTTGCTCCATGCATGTTTTGTGTGACTTTGCCATGATTTTCTTGAACTTTCATACACTTTTGAGCATATTTGGACTAATCTATTAACCCAGTACACCCAACTACCAGTTGATGTTTTCTGCTGTTTTTGTATTTTGGGTTTTCCGGCCATTAAAAGTGCTCCAAAAAATCCAGAAAAATCAGATAAAAAATCAGCGACCCGGAAGTTTCTGGAATCACCAAGGCAGCGGAAGGGGGCCACCACAGGGACTCCAGAAGTGTCCCTGGCGCGGCCCCACCCTAGGCCGCGCCAGGGGGCCTCCTGGCTGCCCTATGGGTCCCCTCGACACCCCCCTCTGCCTATATTTAGCCCTCGGGGTGGAAACCCCTAAGATCGATCTCTTTTCCGTGAAATCGCCTCTGTACCGCCGCCGCCGCCGTTTCAAGATCGGGGCTGCCTCGAGAAGCTGCCCCGGCACCCTGCCGGGAGGAGGAACCCCCTCCGGGAGACCATCCATAGCCATGGACGCCTCCCGGATGTGCCGTGAGTAGTCCCCCTTGGACCATGGGTCCGTGACCAGTAGCTATGTGATGTACCTCTCCCCTCTTTGTGATTCCACTTTCGAGACCTCGTGAGCTGCCTCACATGATCGAGGAACTTTTGTAATTTCTGCTGTTGCTATGCTAAGTTTGCTGGGATCTGATGCATTATGAGACTATGTTCAGATTGTGATGAGTAATATATTTGGTTCTTCTCTTTTATATTTTGTTCTTGAGTAAATTCTTGCATGTTCTCCGTTGCAGTATTTTGCTTTGGCCAAGTAGTTTGCTTGCAACTCCAAGAGGGAAAGTTATGCTTGATTGTGGGTTCAGCCCCTTGATGTCTAGCTTGAGTGACAGAAACATGAGACTAGGGGATGTGTTGTTTCCACCAGGGATAAAACAACGGTGCTTGCTGATTACTTTACGCAAAGTTCTTTTAATGCCCAATTGTGATTTGTTTACCTCGCTAGACTTTTATCATCTTTTGGGAGGGAGACATCACTAGTGAAAATCACGGGACCCCTGTCCATCTTCACATCACTAGTTTACTTTCAGTCTTTACTTCCAGTTGCCACTATTATTATCTCTTGCGTTGATCCTTTGTAAACATCAAGGCCGGAGGAATTGACAACTCCTCTGTACTCGTTGGGAGCAAAGTTATTTGTTTCTGTGTGCAGGTCCTGTCAACTCCCTAGCTAGAAGCTAATTTCTGGCGCCATTGGCACCTTCTTGTATTTCTGCGAGTCCTACTGGAGACAAACCTTGGTATCTTCACTGAGGGAAATTTGTTGCTACGCTACATCTCACCTTCCACTTGGGGTAACCAACGAGGAGTGAGAGAACTATCCTCACTGTATCAACAAGCCAAGCTCTATAGTGTAAAGGTCCCCACATAGCTATATGCATATATGATCATCTCTGTGGAGTACAAGATATAAGCGGGAGTACGAGTGTGGATCTCTCAAAAAGGAATAGTAGTGTGCCCCCTTCTCTTATTTTATTTTATTTTTTTCTTTTTTCAATTTTTTATTTGTTTGTGGCCTCAATGGCTCTTTCTATTTAACTCTCAATTGTCCTGTTTGGGATCTTTTAATTTTGTCCTCTTTGGGATCTTTTTCCTCACTTAGGGGCAACACTCTATTTTACAAGGAGTATAGAGGATCTTTCACACTTTACAAAAGTACTCAACATAAAGAAGATGAAGCTATCATGATGTATGCAAATCTATGCATCTGCCAGTGTAGCAGGATACGCAATGATACTAGCGCATCATGTAGCAATTATTAGGGCAAGGCCCAACTAGCATGCGGCTCATCGATCAAGCAAAAGCATGTACGACATGAAGAACAAGTTATGAGAAGGTGGATGTTGCATGGAAATATATCTCGGAATGGCTATGGAAATGCCTTGATAGGTAGGTATGGTGGATGCTTTGAGGAAGGATATAAGGAGGTTTATGATGACAGAGCGTATCATGCCAAGGGTTTGGATGCACCGGCGAGGTAGGCGCCAACTCTAGGAGTGAGAAAAGGCAACGCACGGTACCGAAGGGGCTAGAAAATATGAGGAGGTGGAAGTGTGAACTTTCAAATACTTACATTAGTCCGAAGAACTCATGCACTTATTATTGGTAACTCTCAATCTAATCAGGAGGTTCACAAAGAGACAAGTACCCCGAGGAGGAGTGTATGGGGGTTTGGTTATTGATGGCTTCTCTCCCCTCGTTGGTTACCGAAAGTGGAAGGTTGAGATGTAGACAATAGCAAATTTCCCTCGGTGAAGATACCAAGGTTTGTCTCCAGTAGGACTCCAACAACGACAAGAAGGTGACTACGGCGCCAGCAATTAGGCGGTTGACGTGGACGTGCACACACACAACAGATAACTTTGCTCCCAACGAGTTCAGAGAGGTTGTCAATCCCTCCGGCCTTGTTGTTTACAAAGTATCAAACGTACGGGGTAATAATGACAGTGATAGCAACAGAAAAGTGAATAAAGCAGAAAATAAATAGTGGGTGTAAACAGTATTGGAAATATGGACCGGGGTGCCATGATGTTCACTAGTGATGTCTCTCTCCCAAAAGATGATAAAATAGTCATGCGAGGTAAACAAATTACAGCTGGGAAATTGACAGGATTATGTGCGCAAACCAATGCTAACTAAGCTATAAAGAAAGGAAGAGGCTCAAAATCATGGGCGGTACGCCAAGACAAGTAGACCGAAATCCATCTGCATCTACCTACTAATCATCCACCTTGAGATATCTATCCAGAACATCTCGCTGGTATTAAGTTGCTAATCCCACCCAAAGTGTAAACTCAAAGCAACAGACAACTGCATTAAAGAACTTTGCGTAAAGTAAACAATCCTTGCACCCGCAAGTACAAGCACCGTTGTTTTCTCCCTTGTGGCAACAGCACATCCCCTAGACTCATGTTTCTGTCACTCAAGCTAGTCATCAGGGGGCATGAACCCACAATCATGCATACCGCTCCCTCTTGGAGTCACTACCTACTACTTGGCCAAAGCAATAAATAGCAACGGAGAACATGCAAGAATTACTCAAGAACATAAATATAAAAGAGGAGAATCAAATATATTACTCAAACACAATCTGAACATCGTCTCATAATCCATCGGATCCCAGTAAACTCAGCATAGCAACAGCAGAAAGATTACATATGTGCCTCGATCATGTAGGGCAGTTCACGAGGTCTAAACCATGAAGAACAAAGAGGGGAGGAGAACATCACATAGCTACTGATCATAGACCCATGGTCCAAGGTGGACTACTCACGGTTCATCTGAGAAGCATCCATGGTGGTGGAGAAGCTCCCGGAGGTGGTTCCTCCCTCCGGAAGGGTGCCGGGAAGAGGGCTCCTGGTGCTCTCGATCTTGGAAGCGCGGCGGCGGCAGAACAGAGGCGAGATCGCGAAAAAGGGTTATGTCCCCGAGGGTTTCTCGTCACGAGTAATAAATAGGCGAAGGGGGGCAGCCAGAGGTGGACCAGGGGCCCCAGGCCGCACCAGGTGGCCGCCTGGGCCACCCCTGGCTCCCCTATGGCCCCACTCGGGCTCTTCGCGAAGCTTCCTGTGCGCTGATTTTTCCTATATTTTTTTCAGAATTTTTCTGGCACTTTAAATAATGGGAAAACCTGAAATACAAAAACAGCAGAAAATAGTAACTAGCACTGGGGTGCACTGAGTTAATAGGTTAGTATAAATATGATCGAAAGTGTATGGAAGTGCATCAATATCATAACAATATCACACAAAAGATGCATGGAGCAAGCAGAAATTATAGATACGTTTTGGACGTATCAACATCCCCAAGCTTAATTCCTGCTCGTCCTCGAGTAGGTAAATGATAACAAGCATAATTTCTGTGGTGACATGCTACCAACCATATAAGAACTTTTAAGTAAAGCAATCAAGGCATGTAATTCGATTCAAGTCATAACAGGCAAGAGTATATATTAGCATCGAAACAAGCAACATAAGAACATAAAGGTGCAAGAGCTCTCGTTGTCTGTGACTCGAATGTCTCCAAATGGTGTTTGAATGCAAGAAAGGGGATAGGGATATACGAGAGAGTAAAACATAGTTTTTATTGTTGAGAACTTAATCTACTAAAGTTTCACACTTGGTCTTCTTTGGAATCTTATCTTGACTCATCCCCAGACCACTAGCCAGGTACAAGTCAAAATGATCCACTCATTTTCTATATTTTGAGCACTCATGCAATGGATGAGCGCAAGCAAGAAAGTTGACACTTAGGATGGCAAAGAGAGAGAAAATGATGGGGGAGGAAGACAAAAAATGTGTGAAAGGCTCACATCAATGAGGACAATCATAGGCGAGAGAAAGCCAAATGATAGATATGATGTGAGGAGTAGGGATTGCCATGCAACGGATGCACATATGAGCTAAGGTAAGCTCTCAATGGAACTAGTGGGGGTGCATCCAACTTGCTTTCTCAAGAAGACCTAGAGCTCATTTGAGGAGGCTCATCATTGGAATATACAAGCCAAGTTCTATAGTGTGAAGGTCCCCACATAGCTATATGCATGAATGATAATCTCTATGGAGTACAAGATATAATATTGAGTACAAGTGTGGATCTCTCAAAAGGAATAGTAGTGTGCCCCTTCTCTCTTTTTATTTCTTTTTCTCTTTTTTCTATTTTTTGTGTTTTTTGGTGGCCTCAATGGGTCTATCTATTTCTCTCATTCGTCCTCTTTGGGGTCTTTTGATTTTGTCCTCTTTGGGATCTTTTCCTCACTTTAGGGGCAACACTCTATATATTACAAGAAGTATAGAAGATCTTTCACACTTTACAAAAGTACTCAAATCATAAAGAAGATGTAACTATCATGAAATATGCAAATATATGCCTCTGCCAGGGTAGCAAGATATGCAATGATACTAGCGCTTCATGTAGCAATGATTAGGGCAAGGCCCAACTAGCATGCGGCTCATCGATCAAGCAAAAGCATGTATGACATGAAGATCAAGTCATGAGAAGGTGGATGTTGCATGGCAATGTATCTCGGAAAGGCTATGGAAATGCCTTGATAGGTAGGTATGGTGGCTGTATTGAGGAAGGATATAATGAGGCTTATGATGACAGAGCGTATCGTGCCAAGGGTTTGGATGTACTGGCGAAGGTGTACGTCAACTCTCGGAGTGAGAAGGAGGCAATGCACAGGAGAGGCTAGCAAATATGGGAAGGTGGAAGTGTCAACTTTCGAATACTCACATTAGTCCGAAGAACTGATGCACTTATTATCGGTAACTCTCAATCAAATAAGGAGGTTCTCAAAGAGACAAGTACCCCGTGGAGGAGTGTATGGGGGTTTGGTTATCCTTGTGCATCCTCGACTCATGGTACGTGAGTGTACTCTAATATTCGACCCCTCCAAAGATTAATGATCCATCTAGTAGCTAAAGTTCTCAACTAATTTTGTAAGTTTTGAAAATAAACACGGATTGCCCAAAATACGACATCTATCAATAATAGGCTAAAGCTCTTGACACTAAAAGTTCAAACATTACTCAAGGCAATACCTCAAATCTATTGCAAGTTACTACTACAATTGAATAGCAACCTCAATTACCTACTTCAAGTCAAGACACAAAACTCAGTGCAACAGGCAAACTCTCTAAACAAGATAAACATGAAAAATCAAGAGAGTTCTAGCAACAACTAAACAAAAGCTCTTTAAAAAGATAAGCATGAAAACTAAGAGCTAAAACATGACAGCAGCTATGAAAAAGATAAAGAACACACACAGCAAAGATAAGCATGAAAATCCTATGTTGTGTTCTAGGGTGAAGTGGAGCGTGTTTGTCTCCCACACAAAGAAATCTGGGTTCTAACTTGTTATGAACAGCAAGAAAAGCTAAAGAAAACTAAAAAGGAAATAAAAAGCAAGACGCTCCAAGCATAGCACATAACGCATGAAGTGATAAAAATATAGTGGAACGAAAGACGAACTGATAATTGTTGATGGAGAATGGGATGCATGGGGGCATCTCCAAGCTTAGACGCTTGAGTCTCCTTGAATATTTCTTGGGGTTGCACGGGGGCATCCCCAAGCTTGAGCGTTAGACACTCCCGAATCTTCTTTTATCATCTTCCGTCGGACACTTGAAAACTCCCTTCATACATAACTCATCATAATTTGATTAGCGAGGTTAGTACCCATAATAAAATATATTTTTCTCTACTGGAAATAAGGATATACTTGAATTCTACTGTTTCTCAAGATTTCCAAAAAGTTTTGGCAAAGAAAAAGCAAGCTTAAGGTATGCAAAACGAAGAAAAGGAAAAACAGGACAGAATCTGTGAAAAACAGACCAGCAGGTAGTAAAGAATTTTTTAGGGATACTTCTGCAACTCAAATAAAAAAGCTCAGAACATACAAAAGTTCCGTGATTGTATAGAGCACACTATGTAAACATTTCAGCTCAAAAAGATGAACTGGGATTTTTCTATGAATTTTCCCGTCACGAGGACAGAATCTGTTTTCTGGACAGCATGTCACAACTTTCACTTCCCTTGTCATATGAGGCCATAAATGGGACAAAGCTTGAAAATTGAAGATACAATGATGTTGCTACAGTAGTAACAATCATCAAGACCGCTAAAACTATAAGAAAAACAAAAAGTAAAATCTAAATTCGTTGCGGGCTGCCTCCCGAAAGCGCTTCTTTAAAGCCATTAGCTAGGCTTAATGCAAAAAGATCAAGTTGTATCGAGAGGGAATTGGAATTTTATAATCCCTTCTTTCATATCAATAACGTCACCAACGGTGCGAAGAAAAGGACGTCCCAAAATAATTGGACAAGAAGGTTCACATTCAATGTCCATAATAGTAAAATCAACGGGAACATAATTGTCATTGACAATGATAAGAACATCATCGATCTTCCCCAAAGGTTTCTTTATGGAAGAGTCAACAAGACGAACACCAAAAGAACAAGGATCAAAATGTTTAAAGTCAAATATATCATACATTCTTTTGGGCATAACGGAGGTACTAGCTCCAACATCACATAAAGCATAGCAAGATAATTTATTCAACTTAATTTTAATCATAGGATCCCAACCATCTTCTAGCTTTCTAGGTATGGAGGCTTCTACCGTAAGCTTATTCTCCCTATCTTTAATGAGAGCATTAGTGATATGCTCTATGAAGGCAAGATTAAGTGTGCTAGTGTGGGGGTCTCTAGACATCTTGTGAAGGAAACGAATAACTTCAGAAAGGGTGCAATTATCAAAATCAAGGTCACTACTATCAAGTAAAGTGGTAGTGGTGTCCTTTAGGCTCACTTGTTTGGTTGCTTCTATTGTCATAGGAATTTCTTCTTCTACGGTTGAGGTCATAGCATCACCATTAATAGGTCCTACGGGACTAGGGGTGCATTGGGTGCTAAGAGTTTGGATATCCTCAACAACTTGGATAGTAGCAACGGTATGGTGTGTGGGAAGGCTCTTAATTCTATCTTCTTCCTCCTTTTCTCTAGCCCATCTCTCTTTAAGTTTAGCCATCATCCTAATGTTTTCATTAATTTGCACTTGAATAGCGTTCATAGGAGTGACCTTCCACTCCTCAAGAGGAGATGTTCTAATTTTAAGCAATTCTACTTCATGGGCTAAATTGTCTACCTTCGACGAGAGATTATCTAATTTGTCTAGTTTTTCCTCTACACTCTTGTTGAAGGCTTTTTGGGTAGTGATGAAGTCTTTAAGCATACTCTCTAGTTCAGAAGTGGAGTTCTTGGTGCTAGGATAAGTGTTGTTGTTCCCATAGTTGTTGGAGGGGAACGGTCTAGGATTGCTACCAAAATTACTCCTATAAGCATTGTTATTGAAGTTGTTTCTAGAGATAAAGTTCACACCTACTTGATCTTGAGCAATCAAAGAATTTAAAGGAACATCATGAGGATCAATAGGAGATTGCTTGGTAAGTAGAGACATAATCAAGTCAACTTTTTCTTTTAGGGAGGAGATCTCCTCGACAGAGTTTACCTTCCTACCAGTTGGAGCTCTTTCGGTGTGCCATTGGGAATAGTTGGTCATCATCTCATTGAGTAGTTTTGTGGCAGCACCAAGCGTTGTTGACATAAAGGTTCCTCCTGCGGCTGAATCTAGCAAGTTCCGCGAGGTAAAGTTCAAGCTTGCATAAAAAGTTTGGATAACCATCCAAGTAATCAAACCATGCGTAGGGCAATTCTTAACAAGAGATTTCATGTGTTCCCAAGCTTGGGCAATGTGTTCATTATCCAATTTCTTAAAATTCATAATATTACTCCTCAATTGGATAATCTTAGCTGGGGGGTAGTACTTCCCAAAAATAGCATCCTTGCACTTATCCCAAGAATCTATGCTATTCCTAGGCAAGGATTGAAACCAAATTTTAGCTCCTCCTCTCAAGGAGAAAGGAAAAGATTAAGCTTAACAATATCACCATCTACTTCTTTGTACTTTTGCATATCACAGAGTTCAACAAAATTATTTAAGTGCAAAGCAGCAGCATCATCTCCAGCACCGGAGAATTGATCTTTCATAACAAGGTTCAGCAAAGCAGGTTTAATCTCATAAGAAGGTGCTGAAATGGTAGGTGGAGCAATAGGAGTGCAGATAAATTCACTGTTGTTATGACTAGTGAAGTCACACAACTTGGAGTTCTCGGAGGAACCCATAGCAGCAGCAACAAGGTAACTTTTTTTTTTATTTTTGATAAAGGACACTAAATCAAAAAATAAAAAGTAAACTAACAAGACTAAAAAGCAAAGATAAAAGATAGTGTGCAACTCCCCAATCCTGAAGAGTGGAGTCCCCGGCAACGGTGCTAGAAATTAGCTTTGATGGATTCTCGCCCCTTGTTGGTTACCCAAAGTGGAAGGTTGAGATGTAGACATCAGCAAATTTCCCTCGGTGAAGATACCAAGGTTTGTCTCCAGTAGGACTCCAACAACGACAGGAAGGTGACAACGGCGCCAAAAATTAGGCGGTTGACGTGGACCTGCACACACACAATAGATAACTTTGCTCCCAACGAGTTCAGAGAGGTTGTCAATCCTTCCGGCCTTGTTGTTTCCAATGGATCAAACGTACGGAGTAATAACGATAGTGATAGCAACAGAAAAGTAAATAAAGCAAAAAATAAATAGTGGGTGTAAACAGTATTGGAAATATGGATCGGGGTGGCATGATGTTCACTAGTGATGTCTCTCTCCCAAAAGACGATAAAATAGCCATGCGAGGTAAACAAATTACAGCTGGGAAATTGACAGGATTATGTGCGCAAACCAATGCTAACTATGCTATAAAGAAAGGAAGAGGCTCAAAAGCATGGGAGGTACGCCAAGACAAGTAGACCGAAATCCATCTGCATCTACCTACTAATCATCCACCTTGAGATATCTATCCAGAACATCTCGCTAGTATTAAGTTGCGAATCCCACCCAAAGTGTAAACTCAAAGCAACAGACAACTGCATTAAAGAACTTTGCGTAAAGTAAACAATCTTGTTTTCTCCCTTGTGGCAACAACACATCCCCTAGACTCATGTTTCTGTCACTCAAGCTAGTTATCAGGGGGCATGAACCCACAATCATGCATACCGCTCCCTCTTGGAGTCACTACGTACTACTTGGCCATAGCAATAAACAGCAACGGAGAACATGCAAGAATTACTCAAGAACATAAATATAAAACAACGGCGCCCTGGCTGCCAAGAGGCCTCCTGGCTGCCCTGTGGCCCCTCTCGGTGCCCCCTTCGCCTATATTTACACCCCGTGATGGAAACCCCTAATATCGATCTGATATTCCCATTCTCCTCTCTGAACCACCATCGCCGCTGTTTCAAGATCTGGGCTGCCAGGAGAAGCTGCCCCGGCACCCTGCCGGAAGGAGGAACCCCCTCCGGGAGACCATCCATAGCCATGGACGCCTCCCGGATGTGTCGTGAGTAGTCCCCCTTGGACCATGGTTCCGTGACCAGTAGCTATGTGATGTACCTCTCCCCTATTTGTGCTTCCACTTTCGAGACCTCGTGAGTTGCCTCATATGATCGAGGCACTTTTGTAGTTTTCTATGTTGCTATGCTGAGTTTGTTGGGATCTGATGGATTATGAGATTATGTTCAGATTGTGATGAGTAATATATTTGGTTATCTTTTATATTTGTGTTCTTTAGTAAATTCTTGCATGTTCTCCGTTGCCGTATTTTACTTTGTCCAAGTGATTTTTTGCAACTCCAAGAGGGAACGTTATGCTTGATTGTGGGTTCAGCCCCTTGATGTCTAGCTTGAGTGACAGAAACATGAGACAAGGGGGTGTGATGTTGCCACCAGGGATAAAACAACGGTGCTTGTACTTGCGGGTGCAAAGATTGTTTACTTTACGCATAGTTCTTTTAATGCAGTTGTCTGTTGCTTTGAGTTTAAACTTTGGGTGGGATTCGCAACTTAATACCAGCGAGATGTTCTGGATAGATATCTCAAGGTGGATGATTCGTAGTAGATGCATTTGGATTTCGGTCTACTTACTTTGGCGTACTGCCCATTGCTTTTGAGCCTCTTCCTTTCTTTTGTAGCATAGTTAGCATTGCGGTGCGTTTATAATCCTGTCAATTGCCCAGCTGTGATTTGTTTACCTCGCTAGCACTTTTATCGTCTTTTGGGAGAGAGACATCACTAGTGAACATCACGGGACCCCGGTCCATATTCACACCACTAGTGAACAATCGGGGACTAAAAGCAGAAGGATCAATTTGAGGGAGGGCCGACCTCCGGGAGTCTCCTCTCCACCATGGATGCTTCCCGGATGTCTCGTGAGTAGTTTCCTTTGGACCATGGGTCCGTGATCAGTAGCTATGTGATGTTCTCCTCCCCTCTTTGTTCTTCATGGTTTAGACCTCGTGAGCTACCCTACATGATCGAGGCACTTTTGTAATCTTTCTGCTGTTGCTATGCTGAGTTTGATGGGATCTGATGGATTATGAGATTATGTTCAGATTGTGATTGAGTAATATATTTGGTTCTTATCTCTTATATTTTTGTTCTTAAGTAATTCTTGCATGTTCTCCGTTGTTGTTTATTGCTTTGGCCAAGTAGTAGGTAGTAACCCCAAGAGGGAACGTTATGCTCGATTGTGGGTTCATGCCCATTGATGACACGCTTGAGTGACAGAAACATGAGTCTAGGGGATGTGTTGTTGCCACAAGGGGGAAAACAACAGTGCTTGTAATCGCGGTTGCAAGGATTGTTTACTTTACGCAAAGTGCTTTTTAATGCAGTTGTCTGTTGCTTTGGGTTTACACTTTGGGTGGGGCTCGCAACTTAATACCAGCGAGATGTTCTGGATAGATATCTCAAGGTGGATGATTAGTAGTAGATGCAGTTGGATTTCGGTCTACTTATTTTGGCGTTCTGCCCATGCTTTTGAGCCTCTTCCTTTGTTTTGTAGCATAGTTAGCACTGCGGTGCGTTCATAATCCTGTCAATTTCCCTTCTGTAATTTTTTCACCTCGCATAGCAGTTTTATCGTCTTTTGGGAGAGAGACATCACTAGTGAACATCACGTATCCCGGTCCATATCCTCATTACTGTTTTCACGCTCATTTACTTTTCTGCTTTTACTTTCAGTTGCTATCATTATCCCTTGTGTTTGATCCTTTGTGAACAACAAGACCGGAGAGATTGACAACCTCTCTGAACTTCGTTGGGAACAAAGTTATTTGTGTCTGTGTGCAGGTCCGCGTCAGTTGCGCCACTGACACCTACTTATCATCTCCGGAGTCCTACTGGAGACAAACCTTGGTATCTTTACTGAGGGAAATTTTCTTCTGTGCTACATCACACCTTCCACTTGGGGTTTACCAATGAAGGGCGAGAAATCACTATCATCACCTCGCACATCAAGCGAAATTTCTGGCGCCGTTGCCGGGGACTCCGAGTGCTAAGATAGGGGAGTTGCACACTACCCTTTATCTTTGATTTTTAGTCTTGTTAGTTTACCTTTAAGTTTTTGCTTTAGTGTCCTTTATCAAAAATTCAAAAAAAAATAGTATGTCTAGTCCCTTACCTGCCAATCAATGTCTGACTTCTTTGAAACCAGATCTTATTGGCATGGAGGATTTACCGAGGATCAATAAAAGTGGTACAAGGAACACCGCATGTCTAAAAAGGGATACACTTATGGAAACAAATACACCAGTTGTATGACTATGCTAGGAACTTGTGCTCAATATATAATATATCTTTCTGCAGGGATGAATCTTGTTGCTTTATGAGGCACAAACACCTTGCTTTCCAATGCGAGTACAATGATGATGAAATCTTAGCTTCTTATGCTAAGAGAATTTATGATTTTTATGATGCAGAGCCAATAGAAGAATTTGCTACTTATAAGGGTTCCTATGAAATTACTTCTCTTATTAAAAATATTGATGATGCCCCTTACAAACTTGAGAGTCTTGCTATACTTAACTATTGTTTGGAAAATTATGATGCAAATTATTATATTACTGATCATCTTGAGAGGATCTCTCCCCCAAAGGAAGAGACTAATGATTTGCAGGACTCTATGGAAGAAGAAATTGCTGAAACTGAAAGCTCCTTGGATGAAAAAGAGAAGGAGAGTGACGAACAAAAGGAGGAAGAATGGATCCATCCATGTCTACGTTCTAATGAGAGTAACTCTTTGAATCTTACCTTATATGAGTGTTATGATCCTATGGATTCTTTTGAAATATCCCTCTTTGATGAAGTTGATGCCTTCTATGCTTATGGTCGTGATGCCACTATGGATGATTCTTACGGAGATGAACTCGCTATAGTTCCTCATGTTAAGCATGAAATTGTTTCTATTGCACCCACACTTGATTTCCTATTATCCTTTTGAAATCTCCAACCTATATTCCGGAGAATTGTGCTCTTATTGAGGCTCAATGTGATGGGCTGCATTTATCTTATGTTCCTAAAGACCGTGTTGAAAACTATACACATGTGCTTGTAGGTCATGAACAACATGATTTATATAATAGTTATATTCTTGATGTTGTTCATGATACTACTGAAAATTACTTTGAGAGAGGAAAGCTTGGTTATAAAAACTTCCATATTACTAAAACACCTCTCTTCATGTTGAAAGTTTTGAAGTTGTTCTTTTTCGACCTTCCTATGCATGTCACTTTGTGCTTCTTTGATTTATTTTCTTACAAGATGCCTATGAATAGGAAGTGGGTTAGGATTAAATGTGTTTCATATTTGTTTCTTGATGCTCTCTTTTGCTTCAAAGTTCTTATTCTTGTGAGAGCATCTTCTATAATCTTTAAGCCTAGCTAATGGCTTTAAAATAAAGCGCTTTCAGTAGGTAGCCCGCAACGAATTTAGGTTTATTTTTTCTTTTCTTGTTTCTTGATGTTTGTTACTACTGTAGCAACATCATTGTATCTTTATTTTTCAGCTTTGTGCCAAGTTATAGCCTCTTATGATAAGGGAAGCAAAAGTTGTGACATGCTGTCCAGAAAACAGATTCTGTCCCTTAACAGAAAAAATCGTATAAAATCACCAGATCATCTTTTTGATCTGAATGTTTTTAACAGCGTGCTCTATAAAATTGTGAAACTTTCGTATGTTCTGAGTTTTTTGATTTGAGTTGCATAAGTGCCCCGAAAAAATTCTCTACTACCTGCTGTTCTGTTTTCACAGATTCTTCCACGTTTTGCCTCTCTTCACTTTTGCAAACCTTAAGCTTGCTTTTTCTTTGCAAAAACTTTTTGGCACTCTTGATAAACAGTAGCTCTTCAATAAAAACTTTATATCCAGTGGGAAAAAATTATTTTATTAAGGTTACTAACCTCTCTAATCAGCTTATGATGAGTTATGTATGAAGGGAGTTTTCAAGTGTGCGATGGAAGATGATGAAAGAAGATCCAGGAGTGTCAAGCGCTCAAGCTTGGGGATGCCCCCATGCATCCCCAATAAATATTCAAGGAGACTCAAGCGTCTAAGCTTGGGGATGCCCCCGTGCATCCCCTTCTCCATCAACAATCATCAGTTCGTCCTTCGTCTCACTATATTTTTATCACTTCATGCGTTATGTGCTATGCTTGGAGCGTCTCGCTCTTAGGTTTTACTTTTAGTTTTCTTTAGTTTTAATTGCTGGTCATAACAATTTAGATCCCGTATTACTTTGTGTGGGAGAGAAACAAGCTCCACTTTCAAAATCTAGAACACATCATAGGATTTTTCCTGCTTATCTTTTTGCTGTTGTGTGTTCTTTATCTTTTCGTAGCTGCTGCCATGTTTAGTTTTAGTCTTAGTTTGTCTTTAGCAAGAGCCTTGGATTTTGTTTAGTTTGTTGCTGGAACTCTTTTTAGTTTTCATGTTTATCTTGTTAAAGAGAGTTGGTTGTTGCACTGAGTAGTGTCTTGTCTTGAAAGTAGGTAATTGAGGTTGCTATTTAATTCTAGTAGTAACTTGCAATAGTTTTGAGGTATTGATGTGAGTTATGTCTGAACTTTTGGTGTCAAGAGCTCTAGCCTATTAGTGATAGGTGTCGTATTTTGGGAAATCCGTGTGTATTTTCAAAACCTACAAAACTAGTTGAGAACTCTAGCTACTAGATGGATCGCTAATCTTTGGAGGGATCGAATATTAGAGTACACTCACGTACCATGAGTCGAGGATGCGCAACGATAACCAAACCCCCATACACTCCTCCTTGGGGTACTTGTCTCTTTCTGAACCTCCTTATTAGATTGAGAGTTACCGATAATAAGTGCATGAGTTCTTCGGACTAATGTAAGTATTGAAAGTTGACACTTCCACCTTCTCATATTTTTCTAGCCTCTCCCGTGCCGTGCATTGCCTTCTTCTCACTCCGAGAGTTGGTGTCCACCTTCGCCGGTACATCCAAACCCTTGGCATGATACGCTCTGTCATCCTAAACCTCCTTATATCTTTCCTCAAAACAGCCATCATACCTACCTACCAAGGCATTTCCATAGCCTTTCCGAGATATATTGCCATGCAACATCCACCTCTTCATGACTTGATCTTCATGTCATACATGTTCCTACTACACTGGCAGCGACATACATTGCATACATCATGATAGTTACATCTTCTTTATGATTTTGAGTACCTTGTAAAGTGTGAAAGATCTCCTTTACCTTCTTGTAAAATAGAGTGTTGCCCTTAAGTGTGGAAAAGATCCCAAAGTGAGACAATAAAAGATCCCAAAGAGGACAAATGAGAGTTAAATAGAAAGAGCCATTGAGGCCACCAAAAATACAAAAAAATAGAAAAAAAGAGAAAAAAGAAATAAAAAGAGAGAAAGGGGCAACACTACTATCCTTTTGAGAGATCCACACTAGTACTCCATTTATATCCTTGTACTCCATAGAGATGATCATTATGCATATAGCTATGTGGGGACCTTCACACTATAGAACTTGGCTTGCATATTCCAAGGATGAGCCTCCTCAAACGAGCTCTAGGTATTCATGAGCGAGCAAGTTAGATGCACCCCCACTAGTTCCATTGGAGAGCTTCTTAGCTCGTATGTGCATCCTTTGCATGGCAATCCCTACTCCTCACATCATATCTATCATTTGGCATCTCTTGCCTATGATTGTCCTCATTGATGTGAGCCTTTCTCATTCTTTTTTGTCTTCCTCCTCCTCCTCTCTTTTCCATCCTAAGTGTCAACTCTCGTGCTTACGCTCATCCATTGCATGAATGCTCAAAATATTGAAAAAGGAGTGGATCAAATTGAGTTGTACCTAGCTAGTGGTGTGGGGACGAGTCAAGATAAGATTCCAGAAAGAGACCAAGTGTGAAACTTTAGTAGATTGAGTTCTCAATGAATAAATGTTTTTCTCGTATTCCCTACCCCCCTTCTTGCACGCAAACACCATTTGGAGACATTCGAGTCACGGACAGCGAGAGGTCTTGCACCTAATGTTCTTTTGTTACTTGTTTCAATGCTAATATAGACTCTTGCATGTTATGACTTGAATTGAATCTCTAACCTTGATTGCTTTACTTTTCAAAGTTCTTATATGGTTGCCAGCATGTCACCACAGAAATTATGCCGTTATCATTTACCTACTCGAGGACGAGTAGGAATTAAGCTTGGGGATGTTGATATGTCCAAAACGTATCTATAATTTCTGCTTGCTCCATGCATGTTTTGTGTGATATTGCTATGATCTAGATACACTTTCATACAATTTTGATCATATTTGGACTAACCTATTAACTCAGTGCACCACAGTGCCAGTTCCTGTTTTCTGCTGTTTTTCTATTTCAGTTTTCCCCTTTATAAAAAGTGCTCCAAAAATTCGGGAAAAATCTGATAAAAAATCAGCGCAGAAGAACCTTCCGGGAGAACCTGAGTGGGGCCAGAGGGCCACCACCAAGGGCCCAGGCGCCCTGGTGGCGCGCCCCAGGGGCTGGCCGCGCCAGGGGGGGCGTCTGGACCCCTGGTGGCCCCCCTGGCTGCCCCCCTTCGCCTATATATTCTCCGTGACGAGAAACCCTCGAAGACAGAACCCTTTTTCGCGATCTCGCCTCTGTTCCGCCGCCGCCGCACTTCCGAGATCGGGAGCACCAGCAGACCTCTTCCCGGCACCCTGCCGGAGGGAGGGCCGACCTCCGGGACTCTCCTCTCCACCATGCATGCTTCCCGGATGTCTCGTGAGTAGTTTCCTTTGGACCATGGGTCCGTGATCAGTAGCTATGTGATGTTCTCCTCCCCTCTTTGTTCTTCATGGTTTAGACCTCGTGAGCTGCCCTACATGATCGAGGCACTTTTGTAATCTTTCTTCTGTTGATATGCTGAGTTTGATGGGATCTGATGGATTATGAGATTATGTTCAGATTGTGATTGAGTAATATATTTGGTTCTTATCTCTTATATTTTTGTTCTTAAGTAATTCTTGCATGTTCTCCGTTGCTGTTTATTGCTTTGGCCAAGTAGTAGGTAGTAACCCCAAGAGGGAACGTTATGCTCGATTGTGGGTTCATGCCCCCTGATGACACGCTTGAGTGACAGAAACATGAGTCTATGGGATGTGTTGTTGCCACAAGGGGGAAAACAACGGTGCTTGTAACCGCGGTTGCAAGGATTGTTTACTTTACGCAAAGTGCTTTTTAATGCAGTTGTTTGTTGTTTTGGGTTTACACTTTGGGTGGGGCTCGCAACTTAATACCAGCGAGATGTTCTGGATAGATATCTCAAGGTGGATGATTAGTAGTAGATGCAGTTGGATTTCGGTCTACTTATTTTGGCGTTCTGCCCATGCTTTTGAGCCTCTTCCTTTCTTTTGTAGCATAGTTAGCATTGCGGTGCGTTCATAATCCTGTCAATTGCCCTTCTGTAATTTGTTCACCTCGCATAGCAGTTTTATCGTCTTTTGGGAGAGAGACATCACTAGTGAACATCACGTATCCCGGTCCATATCCTCATTACTATTTTCACGCTCATTTACTTTTCTGCTTTTACTTTCAGTTGCTATCATTATCCCTTGTGTTTGATCTTTTGTGAACAACAAGACCGGAGAGATTGACAACCTCTCTGAACTTCGTTGGGAACAAAGTTATTTGTGTCTGTGTGCAGGTCCGCGTCAGTTGCGCCGCTGACACCTACTTATCATCTCCGGAGTCCTACTGGAGACAAACCTTGGTATCTTTACTGAGGGAAATTTGCTTCTGTGCTACATCACACCTTCCACTTGGGGTTCACCAACGAAGGGCGAGAAATCACTATCATCACCTCGCACATCACAAGTTCACTCTTCTTCTTCCTAGGAAAGAGGTACGTACCTTTCGCTTTCCCACGTAAGCATATGTCTCCCTTGCCTATATCGATGAAGCCCTTCACGGCTCTGAGGAAGTACCTTCCAAGCCCTATGTTACCTTGGTTTCGCTCCATGATGAAGAAATCAACCATTGCAATCCTTTTAAGGAATGAAACTTGAACGTATTTTACCTTTCCCTGGATCTCAAAAATATCTCCATTAGCATGTTCATGATAATATGACAAATTGTCTATGTTTAATTTTAAAGAATCATAAAGTACTTTTGGCATTGTAGAAACCACGGATCCAATATGACGAAAAGAAAGGAAGTCTTGGTCAGAGATGCTAATTCTAACAAAAGGCTCCCAATCATCATCTATCCCCAAAATATCTTTCCTATTGGGTTTGGGTTTCTCTACTTTTCTCAAGTCTAGAGCATCCATTCTCTTTTCAATAGTATCAAGTCTATCTATAACAGTATCAAAACTACGATCATAAAAAAATAACTAGATAGACCATGTATAATAGCAAGAGCTCTAGCTTCATCACAGTCTAAGAAATATCCTTAAGCTGTAATATCAAGAGAGTGTTTACACCATTTAAATAGGCCATGGTAAAAAAATCTGAGCACAATTTTTATAGGTATCAAGGCATAATTCTCCTATGTGCATCAGAAATTCTGTCCCGTGCCTTCTTCATATTTTCTCCATCCCTTTGATGGAAATCTAGAACTTTCGATTCCCTCAAAGCACCAAGACCTAACATGCTTGACTAAAAAAGAAGGATCACTAGAATCAAGATAAATATTTTTTGTGGTTTTTGATAAATGACACTAAAGCAAAAAACTGAAAGGTAAACTAACAAGACTAAAAGCAAAGATAAAAGATAATGTGCAACTCCCCTATCTTGTGGAGCGGAGTCCCCGGCAACGGATCCCGAAATTAGCTTGATGGCACTGAAGTAGTGCTCCTCATTGGCTACCCTAAGTGGAAGGTTGCGATATAGCGTAGCAGCAAATTTCCCTTGGCAAAGATACCAAGGTTGAGATCGAACCAGTAGGACTCCAACTGCGGCAAGTAGGTGTCAACGGCGCCATATATTAAGTTGTCGAATGGTGACAAGTTGACGTGGACCTGCACGCAGATACGAATAACTTTTCTCCAACGAGTGTAGAGGGGTTGTCAATCCCTCCGGCCTTGTCGTTTACAAAGGGTCAAACGCAAGAGATAAAAGGTAATGATAACTGCAACTAAAAAGTAAAACAGGAAGTAAATTGAGGGTGCAAACAGTGGTGGAAGTATGGACCGGGGTCCCATGAAGTTCACTAGTGATGTATCTCTCCCAAAAGACGATAAACAGCTATGCAAGGTGAACAAATTACCGCAATGCTAACTATGCTACAAAAGAAAGGAAGAGGCTCAAAATCATGGGCCGTACGCCAAAACAAGTAGCGAAATCCATCTGCATCTACTCACTAATCATCCACCTTGAGATATCTATCCAGAACAACTCTCCGGTATTAAGTTGCGAGCCCCACCCAAAGTGTAAACCCAAAGCAACAGACAACTGCATTAAAAGAACTTTGCATAAAGTAAACAAACCTTGCAACCGCGGTTACAAGCATTGTTGTTTTCCCCCTTGTGGCAACAGCACATCCCTGATACGTCTCAAACGTATCTATAATTTTTGCTCGTTCCATGCCCTTTTTGTGTCATTGCTACATCTCTTTTCCATGCTTCTGAATCATTTAGACTAACCTACTAATATAGAGCCCAGTGCCAGTTCCTGTCTTTTTTTCTTTGCATTGCAGAAAAAGTCTAAAAATGAAGTTGCTCAGAAAATTCCCAAAAAATATTTACATCGGAAGAGTCCTGCAGTCGAAGGATGGAGTCAGGAGGTGGCCCTAGGCCCCCAGACGCCCTCCCGGCACGGCCAGGGGGACCCGCGCTAGGTGGCCGCCTGGGTGATCTGGGCACCGCCTCGGACTCCCCTTTGGCCCTATTTATTTCCCATGACGTAAAAACCCGAGATATCGAACTCCTTTTTCCAGAAGCGCTCCCAATCTCCGCCGCCATCGAAACCTAGCTTCGGGGGTCACCAGGATCCTGCTCCGGCACCCTGCCGGAGAGGGCCTTGGCCCCCGGGGCCATCTTCATCAACTCTTCTTCACCCCATGATGGATCGTGAGTAGTTCCTCCTTGGACTACAGGTTCTTGGCAGTAGCTATGTGGTATCTTCTCCCCCTAGTTCTTCAATACAAATTTCTCATGAGCTTCCCTACATGATTGAGATCCATATGATGTAATTGGTGTTGTGTTTGTTGGGATCCGATGAATTGTTACCTTGTTCAATCCTAAGAGGTTTATAAATTATTGTTGCTGCAATTTTGTTGTTCTTAATGCTTGTTACTAGTGCACGAGTAGCATGATTTCAGATCTGAGCACGTTAGGGTTGCATGATTATAATTGTTGTTCTAGATCGTATCTACAGTTGTATGCACTTGTTATAGTCCGGAACCGGCGATCACAAAGGTGACAGGGGCACCAAAGGGGATATGCTATAATTTGAGGATCACATGTGTTCATAGAGTGTTAATGCTTTGTTCCGGTGCTCTTTGACAGGAGCACCTTAATCTCCATAAGTACCTTTTGGCCCCGTTCGAAGCGGGATGGTATGACAAAAGATGGTGTGCAAGTTCTTATTGCAAGCACGTACAACTACATACAGAACACGTGCCTATGTTTGGTTCTTAGACTATGATTGCTCTAGTTTGTTCTTTGGCTAGAGTTAGTGCAATTTTGTCAATTTGCCAACTGTAATTTGTTCACCCAACACATTGTTCTTTTTTCTTGGAGAGTTACCACTAGTGAAATCTTGAACCCCGGTCCATCTTTCGTCTTCATTGCCTTCGTTGTTACTATTGCTCTCATTACTTCTGCTACTACTTTGTTACTACTTTGTGGTGTTAGTGATTGGGGAAGTCTTTGTCTACACCCGTCAACACACCGTTGCTACTTATATCTTGTCTAGTGCTTTTTCAGGTGTCGTTGAATTGCCAACTCGACTGCTAAGGCTTATAAGTATTCCATGGATCCCCTTGTGTCGAATCAATAAATTGGGTTATACCTACCCCCGAAGACTGTTGCGATCCCTTATACTTGTGGGTTATCAATCCCCTAGACTCATGTTTCTGTCACTCAAGCTAGTCATCAGGGGGCATGAACCCACAATCATGCATAACGCTCCCTCTTGCAGTTACTACCTACTACTTGGCCAAAGCAATAAACAACAACGGAGAACAAGCAAGAATTACTCAAGAACATAAATATAAAAGGAGAAGAACCAAATATATTACTCATCACAATCCGAACAAAGTCTCATAATCCATCAGATCCCAACAAACTCAACATAGAAACAGAAGAAAGAATTACATATGTGCCTTGATCATGTAGGGCAGCTCACAAGGTCTAATCCATGAAGAACAAAGAGAGGGAGAGGACATCACATAGCTACTGATCATGGACCCATGCTCCAAGGTAGACTACTCACGGCTCATCCGGGAAGCGTCCATGGTGGTGGAGAAGCTCCCGGAGGTCAATCCTCCCTCCGGTAGGGTGCTGGGAAGAGGTCTTCTGGTGCTCCCAATCTTGGAAGCGCCGCGGCGGCGGAACAGAGGTGAGATCACGAAAAATGGTTCTGTCCTCGGGGGGTTTCAGGGCGAGAGAAATATATAGGCAAAGGAGGGCAGCCAGGGGGCCACCAGGAGTTCAGGCGGCCTCCCGGCGCGGCCCCACCCTAGGCCGCGCCCCCTGGACGCCTGGGCACCAGGTGGGGCCTCTTTGGCCCCCCTTGGGCATCTGGAAGCTTCCAGTACACTGATTTTTTATATAATTTTCCCAGAATTTTTCTGGCACTTTAAGTAATGGGAAAACCTGGAATAGAAAGACAACAGAAAACAGATACTGGCACTGGGGTGCACTGAGTTAATAGGTTAGTCCAAATATGATCAAAAGTGTATGAAAGTGTATCAAAAGCATAGTAATATCACCCAAACACATGCATGGAGCAAGAATAAATTATAGATACGTTTGGGACGTATCAGATAGCTACTGGTCATGGACCCATGGTCAAAGGGGGACTACTCACGACACATCCGGGAAGCGTCCATGGTGGTGGAGAAGCTCCCGGAGGTCTTCTAGTGCTCCCGATCTCGGAAGCGCGGCGGCGGAGGAACAGAGAGGTAACTCGCGATGCGGGGTTCTCCTTGAGGGTTTCCTGGACGAAGAGGGAATATAGGACAAAGGGGGAGCCAGGGGCCACCTGGGCTCCCAGGCGCCCTATTGGCGCAGCCAGGGGTGGGGCCGTGCCACCTGGGCGCCAGGTGGGGCCCCCTGGCCCTCCTTCGGGGTTCCGTAAGCTTCCATGACGCTGATTTGTATTCTGATTTTTCTAAAAAATTTGGAGCATTTATAATTGGGGAAAAATCAGCGCAACTAAAGACATCGGCAGACAGTAATTGGCACTGGGTACACTGAGTTAGTAGGTTAGTACAAATATGTGTAAAATGATATGAAAGTGTAGCAAAATATGTAGCAATTTCACATAAAAGTGCATGGAACAAGCAGAAATTATAGATACGTTTGGGACGTCTCAACCTCCCCAAGCTTAATTCCTGCTCGTCCTCGAGTAGGTAAACGATAACACAGATAATTTATGTGGTGACACGCTAACACACATATAAGAACTTCAAAGTAAAGCAAGTAATATGTGCAACTCAAGTCAAGATAATAACAAGCAAGAGTCTTAGTATTAATTCTAACAAAGTATAACCATAAAGGTGCAAGAGCTCTCGCTGTCCGTGACTCGAATGTCTCCAAATGGTGTTAGCGTGCAAGCAATGAGAGATGGGATTAGAGAATAAAAAGATATATATATATAGTTTAATTGAGAACTCAATCTACTAAAGTTTCACACTTGGTCTCCTTCGGGATCTTATTTTGACTCATCTCCAGACCACTAGTTAGGTACAATTCAAACTGATCCTCTCCCTTTCGACTTTCAGCACTCATGAAATGGAAGAGCGCAAGAAAGATATGTTAGCACTTAGGATGGCAAAGAGAGAAATGATGGGGAAGGAATACAAAAAGGTGTGAAGGGCTCACATCAATTAAGACAATCATAGACGAAAGAAAGACAAATGATAGATATGATGTGAGGAGTAGGGATTGCCATGCAATGGATGAACATATGAGCTAAGGTAAGCTCTCCAATGGAACTAGTGGGGGTGCATCCAATTTGCTTTCTCATGATGACCTAGAGATCATTTGAGGAGGCTCATCCTTGCAATATGTAAGCCAAGTTCTATAGTGTAAGGGTCCCCACATAGTTATGCATGAATGATAATCTATATTGAGTACAAGTATAGCAATGGAGTACTAGTGTGGATCTTTCAAAAGGAATAGTAGTGTTTCCCCTTTCTCTCTTTTTATTTCTTTTTTTCTCTTTTTTCTATTTTTTCTATTTTTTGTGGCCTTTTTGGCTCTTTCTACTTATCTCTCATTTGTCCTCTTTGGATCTTTTAATTTGTCCTCTTTGGGATCTATTCCTCACTTAAGGGCAACACTCTATATTTTACAAGAATATAGAAGATCTTCATACTTTACAAGAAGTACTCAAGATAAAGAAAGAATGAAAACTATGATGATGTATGCAAACGTATGCCTCTGCCAGTGTAGCAGGATATGCAATGATACTAGCGCTTTATGTAGCAATAATAAGGGAAAAACCCAACTAGCATGCGGCTCCTCGATCAAGAAAAAGCACTTATGACATGAAGAGCAAGTCATGTGATGGTGAATGTTGCATGGCGACATATCTCGGAAAGGCTATGGAAATGTCTTGATAGGTAGGTATGGTGGCTGTTTTGAGGAAGATATAAGGAGGTTTATGACGATAGAGCGTACCGTGCCAAGGGTTTGGATGAACCGGAAAAATATGCGCCAACTCTCAAGGTGAGAAAGCGCAATGTCACGGTACTGAAGAGGCTAGCAAAATATGGGAAGGTGGAAGTGCCAACAATTCAATACTCGCATTAGTCTGAAGAACTCATGCACTTATTATCAGTAACTCTATATCTAATCGGGAGGTTCACAAAGATACGACTACCCCGAGGAGGAGTGTATGGGGGTTTGGTTATCCTTGCGCATCCTCTACCCATGGTACGTGAGGGTACTCTATATATTCCAACCCTTCCAGAGGTTAGCGGTCCATCTAGTAGCTAGAGTTCTCAACTAATTTTTGTAGTTTTTGAAAATAAGAACGGATTGCCCAAAATACGAAACCTATCACTAATAGGCTCAAGCTATTGGCACCTTGATGTCCAAAAATTACTCTAATCAATACCTCAAAACTATGGCATGTTACTACTACACTTGTAATAGCAACCTTAATTACCTACTCATGCAAGAGACACAACTCAGTGCAACAAGCCAACTCTCTAAACAAGATAAACATGAAAACTTAAGAGAGTTCCTAGAACAACCTAAACAAAAGTTCTTAAAGGGATAAGCATGAAAACTAAGGGATAAACATTACAACAGCTATGAAACAGATATAGAACACACACAAAAAGAAAGATAAGCATGCAAGCCTATGTTGCGTTCTACGGTGGAGTGGAGCGTGTTTATCTCCCAAACAATTAAGGCTAGGATCCAACTTGTTATGAACAGCAAGCAAAACTAAAACAGACTAAAAATTAAAGAGCGAGACGTTCCAAGTCTAGCACATAACATATGAAGCGATAAAAATATAGCATGGAGAAGGACGAACCGATGATTATTGATGGAGAAGGGGATGCACGGGGGCATCCCCAAGCTTAGATACTTGAGTCTCCTTGGATATTTCTTGGGGGGGCATGGGGGCATACCCAAGCTTGAGCGCTTGACACTCCCGAATCTTCTTTCATCATCTTCCTTCGCATACTTGAAAACTCCCTTCATACGAAACTCATCATAAGCTGATTAGAGTGGTTAGTACCCATGATAAAATATTTTTTCTCCACTGTAAATAAAGATATCTTGAAGAGCTACTATTCCTCAAGATTGCCAAAAACTTTTTTCAAAGAAAAACCAAGCTTAAGGTTTACAAAATGAAGAAAACGCAAAACGTGGCAGAATCTGTGAAAAACACACCAGCAGGCAGTAAATAAAATTTTTGGGGTACTTCTGCAACTCAAATAAAAAAACTCAGAACAGATGCACGAAAGTCAATTGTATGGAGCATGCCTTAAAACAAATTCAGATCAAAAATATGATCTGGTGATTTATAGCCAATTTTTCCGTCAAGGGGACAAAATCTGTTTCTGGACACCATGTCACAACTTTTGAACTTTCTTGCAATCGGAGGCTAAAACTTGGCACAAAGCTTGAAAATAAAGATACAATGATGTTGCTACAGTAGTAACAAACATCAAGACCACTAAAAATGGAAGTAAAAACATCTTGGGTTGCCTCCAAACAAGCGCTTTCTTTTATGCCTTTTAGCTAGGCATGATAAAAGAAAATCAAGTTTTATCAATATCAAAAGAATAGCTTGCCCGTGTAAAGGACTCATAAGGTAACTTGATCTTCTTTCGAGGTAAGTGTTCAATTCCCATTTTGAGGGGGAACTGAAATCTAATTGTCCCCTCTTTCATGTCAATGGTAGCACCAACGGTGGGAAGAAAAGGACGTCCCAAAATAAATGGACATGAGGGATCACACTCAATGTCCAAGACAAGAAAATCAACGGGAACATAATTATCATTGATAATAATAAGCACATCATCAATGCTTCCTAAAGGTTTCTTTACGGAAGAATCAACAAGACGAACAGCAAAAGAACATGTGTCAAAAGGTTTCAAATTAAGCATATCATACATTCTTTTGGGCATAACGGAGGCACTATCTCCAACATCACATAAAGCATAGCAAGAGAAGTTATTCAATTTAATTTTGACTATGGGATCCCAACCATCTTCTAGCTTCCTAGGGATGGAAGTCTCAAGCTTGAGCTTGTCCTTCCTAGCTTTGATAAGAGCATTGGTAATATGCTCGGTAAAGGCAATGTTAAGTGCGCTAGTGTGGGGGTCTTTAGCCATTATTTGCAAAAAGGTGATAACTTCTGAGAGACTAGAATTATCAAAATCAAGATTATTAAAGAAAAACTCCACCAAGAAGGAATTTTTGAAATTGTCCCAAGTGTCCTTCTTAGAAGAAGATAGGGAGTGGAACCATTTCTTTGGTTTTCCACAGAGGGAAAAATCAAAGAATTCTAACTTAAATTGGTCACTACCTATCCTAAAAGGTTTTTGTTCATCACACACCCTTTCATAATTTTCTAAGTGATAAATAGCATCCTCTCCTTTTTCAGAAAATTGGTTTCTCAAATCATAATTGAGGAAAGGCCTACTAATTAATGGGTCTGCAAACATAGTAACTATCATGACAAATATAATTGCACAATTCGAAAGGATCAAAGTAGTCCCCACTAGGGGTTCCATGCCTGGGGAAAAATTCAATACTAGTGGAATCGATAATAGAAGCAACAAGCAAGAACAAGATAAACAATTTTTATTTTATTTTTGATAAAGAATACTAAGATAAAAACAATAAGGTAAACTAACAAGACTAAAAAGCAAAGATAAAAGATAGTGTGCAACTCCCCTATCTTGAAGAGTGGAATCCCCGGACACGGCGCCAGAAATTATTCTTGATGGCACTGAAGTAGTGCTCCCCGTTGGCTACCCCAAGTGGAAGGTTTGGATGTAGTCTAGCAGTAATTTCCCTCGGTGAAGATACCAAGGTTTATCTCCGGTGAACTCCGAATGTTGTAAGTAGGTGTCAACGGCGCCAGATAATAAGTTGACGTGGACCTGCACACACAACAGATAGCTTTGCTCCCAACGAGTTCAGAGAGGTTGTCAATCTCACCGACCTTCTTGCTTACAAAGGATTAAACACAAGGGGATAATGATAGTGATAATTGCAAAGTAAAGTAAAAGCAGTAAATAAGGTGGAGGTGTAAACAGTGGTGGAAATATGGACCGGGGTCCCATGATGTTTACTAGTGATGTCTCTGTACCAAAAGACGATAAAATAGATAAGCTGGGTAAACAAATTACAGCTGGGCAATTGACAGAATTATAAACGCACTGCAATGTTAATTATGCTACTTGAAAATAAGAGCTCAAAAGTATAGGCAGTTGATACGTCCCTAACATATCTATAATTTCTGCTTTCTCCACGCATGTTTTGGGTCATATTGCTATGATTTTGATGCACTTTCATACACTTTTGATCATATTTGGACTAACCTATTAACTCAGAGCACCACAGTGCCAGTTTCTGTTTTCTACTATTTTGTATTTCAGGTTTTCCCATTACAAAGTGCCCAAAATATTCTGGGGAAAATATATTAAAAAAATCAGCAATGCAAAGCTTCCAGATGCCCGGAGGGGGGCCAGGGGGGCCCACTAGGCGTCCAGGCGCCCACGGGGCGCGGCCCCACCCTAGGACGAGTCGGGGGGCGCCTGGACTCCCTAGTGAGCCCCTGGCTGCCCCCTTCGCATGTATTTACCTCTCTTGATCCCGAAACCCCCGAGGATAGAACCCTTTTCGCAATCTCTCCTTTGTTCCGCCGCCGCGCTTCCAAGATAGGAGATGCCAGGAGACCCTGTCCCGGCACCCTGCCGAAGGGAGGATTGACCTCTGGGAGCTTCTCCACCACCATGGACGCTTCCCGGATGAGCCGTGAGTAGTCCACCTTGGACCATGGGTCTTATCAGTAGCTATGTGATGTCTTGTCTCTATATTTGTTCTTCAATGTTTAGACCTTGTGACCTGCCCTACATGATCAAGGCACATATGTAATTTTCCTGCAGTTGCTATGTTGAGTTTACTGGGATCTGATGGATTATGAGATTATGTTCAGATTTTGATGAGTAATATATTTGGTTCTTCTCCTTTTATATTTATGTTCTTGAGTAATTCTTACATGTTCTCTGTTGCTTTTTATTACTTTGGCCAAGTGATGGATCGTAACTCCAAGAGGGAGCGTTATGCATGATTGTGGGTTCATGCCCCCCAATTACTAGCTTGAGTGACAGAATCTTGAGTCTAGGGGATGTGTTGTTGCCACAAGGGGGAAAACAACGGTGCTTTTACTTGCGGGTGCAAGGATTGTTTACTTTACACAAAGTTCTTTTAATGTAGTTGTCTGTTGCTTTGGGTTTACAATTTGGGTGGGGCTCAGCACTTAATACCAGCGAGAAGTTCTTGATAGATATCTCAAGGCGGATGATTAATGAGTAGATGCATATGGATTTTGGTCTACTTGTCTTGGCGTACTGCCCATGCTTTTGAGCCTCTTCCTTTCTTTTGTAGCATAGTTAGCATTGCGGTGTGCTTTTAATCCTGTCAATTGCCCAGCTGTAATTTGTTCACCTTGCATAGCTATTTATCGTCTTTTGGGAGAGAGACATCACTAGTGAACTTCATGGGACCCCAGTCCATAATTCCACCACTGTTTACACCCTCAATTTATTTACTGCTCTTACTTTATGTTGCAATTATCACTTTTATCTACCCTTGTGTTTGACCCTTTGTAAACAACAAGGCCGGAGAGATTGACAACCTCTCTGTACTCGTTGGTAGCAAAGTTATTGGTATCTGTGTGCAGGTCCATGTCAACTCTTGCGCTAGCGAGTAATTTCTAGCGCCGTTGTCACCTACTTGTCATCGTCGGAGTCCTAATGGAGACGAACCTTTGTATGTTCACCAAGGGAAATTACTGCTACGCTACATCTCAACCTTCCACTTGGGGTAGCCAACGAGGAGCACTACTTCAGTGCCATCAAGGGTAATTTTTGGCGCTGTTGCCGGGGACTCCACTCTTCAAGATAGGGGAGTTGCACGCTATCTTTTTTCTTTGCTTTTTAGTCTTGATATTTTACTTTCCAGTTTTTGCTTTTGCTTTTTTGTCTTTATGAAAAACCAAAAAAATAGTTGCTACCTTTTGTCTTTGTCTTTGTCTGCCTACTGATGCTATCTTTACCATGGGTGTGGAACCACCCAAATATGGTAGGATGGACATGTTCCACTTGGACCGTCTTCGATCAATTTTTCTTGCGCTAAAAACACAACCAACTTGGTTGACTGAAAATCATTGGATGAGTATGCTCAATATACGCGCCACCGTTTATCTCAAAAAGGGAAACACTTATGGGACCACATACAAACTTCTCATTGCTATGCTGAATCTTTGTGCCATATTTATGATTTTACTTGTTGCTCTGAAATAGATCGTAAACGCCTTCCTTTCCAATGTGATTTTAATGAGAATGAGATTCTATCTTCTTATGCTAAAGGTGTTTATGATTACTTTGATGTTGAAAATATTGAAGAGTTTGTTGCTTTTAAGGGTGCTTATGAGATTGCTTCTTTGATTTAAAAGTATTACGATACTATTCACAAATCCGAAAACCTTGCAGTTCTTGCTTATTACTTTGAGAATTATATTTGCAATGATTATATTGAGGATTCTCAAAACAAAATGTTTGCTTCCCAAGAAGAGGCTAATGATTGCTATGATGAGGAATCCTATGATTCTGAGGACTCATTAATACATCTCTTTCTGAAAATCTTGATACTTGCTTTGTTGATGGCCATGATGCCAATATGTATTATTCTTGCAAAGATGAACTTGCTATAGTTCCTTATGTTAAGCATGAAATTTTTGTTACTTCACCCACACTTGATTGTCCTATTATCCTTTTGAAATCTCCAACTCATACTTCGGCGAATTGTGCTCTTATTAAGGCTCAATGTGATGGGTTGCATTTATCTTATGATCCAAAAAACTGTGTTGAACACACGTGTGCCTGTAGGTCACGAACAATATGCTTTATGTGATAGTTATATTCTTTATGTTGTTCATGATGCTACTTAAAATTATTTTGAGATAGGAAATTTTGCTAGTAAAATCTTTCATGTTACAAAAACACCTCTCTTTATGATGAAAGTTTTGAAGTTGTTCTTCTTGTACCTTCCTATGCTTGTTACTTCGTGTTTTCATGATTTATTTGTTTACAAGATTCCCATGGATAGGATGTGGGTTAGGCTTAAATGTGTTTCAAATTTGCTTCTTGATGCTCTCTTTTCTTCAAATTCATATCCTTGTGAGAGCACCTTTTATAATCATCATGCCTAGCTCAAAGGCGTAAAAGAAAGCACTTGTTGGGAGGCAACCCAATGTGTTTTTATTTTCAGTTTTAGTGGTTTAGATGATTGTTACTACTGTATCAACATCATTGTATCTTTATTTTCAACCTTTGTGCCAAGTTTTAGCCTCCGATTGCAAGAAAGTTCAAAAGTTGTGACATGCTGTCCAGAAACAGATTATGTCCCCTTGACGGAAAAATTCGGCTAAAATCAGCAGATCATCTTTTTGATCTGGATTTTTTTGACAGCGTGCTCTATACAATTATATTTCGTGCTTCTGTTTTGAGCTTTTTTTTTAGTTGCAGAAGTACCCCAAAAAAATTATTTACTACCTGCTGGTCTGTTTTTCATAGATTCTTCCCTGTTTTGCGTTTTCCAAGTTTTGAAAATCTTGCGCTAGTTTTTTCTTTGCAAAAACTTGTTGGAAATCTTGAGAAACAATATCTCTTCAAGAATACATTTATTTCCAGTAGAGGCAAATTATTTTATTATGGGTACTAACCACTCTAATCAGCTTATGATGAGTTATGTATGAAGGGATTTTTCAAGTGTGCGAGGGAAGATGATGAAAGAAGATCCGGGAGTGTCAAACGCTCAAGCTTGGGGATGCCCCCATGCACCCCCAAGAAATATCCAAGGACACTCAAGCATCTAAGCTTGGGGATGCCCCCGTGGATCCCCTTCTCCATCAACAATTATCAATTCGTCCTTCGTTCCACTATATTTTTATCACTTCATGCGTTATGTGCTATGCTTGGAGCATCTTGCTCTTTACTTGTTATTTTTCTTTAGCTTTGTTTTCTGTTCATAACAAGTTAGAACCCATCTTTATTTGTGTGGGAGAGAAACACGCTCCACTTCAACCTAGAACACATCATAGGATTTTCATGCTTATCTTTCTTTTTGTGTGTGTTCTTTATCTTTTCATAGCTGTTGTCATGCTTAGCTCTTAGTTTTCATGTTTATTTCTTTTTAAGAGCTTTTGCTTAGTTTATTGCTGGAACTCTCTTGAGTTTTCATGTTTATCTTGTTTAGAGAGTTGGCTTGTTGCACTGAGTTGTGTGTCTTGACTAGAAGTAGGTAATTGAGGTTGTTATTCAATTGTAGTAGTAACTTGCAATAGTTTTGAGGTATTGTTTTGAGTAATATATGAATTTTTGGTGTCAAGAGCTTTAGCCTATTAGTGAAAGATGTCGCATTTTGGGAAATCCGTGTTTATTTTCGAAAAACTACAAAAACTAGTTGAGAACTCTAGCTACTAGATGGATCACTATTCTTTGGAGGCATCGGATATTAGAGTACACTCACGTACCATGAGTCGAGGATGCGCAAGGATAACCAAACCCCTATACACTCCTCCTCGGGGTACTTTTCTCTTTGTGAACCTCCTGATTAGGTTGAGAGTTACCGATAATAAGTTCATGAGTTCATCGGACTAATGTAAGTATTCGATTGTTGACACTTCCACCACCCATATTTTTTGCTAGCCTCTTCAGTACCGTGCATTGCCATTTTCTCACCTCGAGAGTTGGCACATACTTCGCTGGTGCATCCAAATCCTTGGCATGATACACTCTGCCATCATAAACCCCCTTATATCTTTCCTCAAAACAGACACCATACCTACCTACAAGGCATTTCCATAGCCTTTCTGAGATACATTGCCATGCAACATCCACCTTCTCATGACTTGATCTTCATGTCATACATGCTTTTTCTTGATCGATGAGCCACGTGCTAGTTGGGCCTTGCCCTAATAATTGCTACATGACGCACTAGTATCATTGCTTATCCTGCTACACTGGCAGAGGCATACATTTGCATACGTCATGATAGCTTCATATTCTTTATGCTGAGTACTTTTTTGAAGTGTGAAATATCTTCTATACTTCTTGTAATATATAGAGTGTTGCCCCTAAAGTTAGGAAAAGATCCCAAAAAGAACAAATTAAAAGGTCTCAAAGAGGACAAATGAGAGTTAAATAGAGAGAGCCATTGAGACCACCAAAAAATACAAAAAATACAAAAAAGAGAAAAAGAAAATAAAAAGAGAGAAGGGGGCACACTACTATTCCTTTTGAGAATTCCACACTCGTACTCCCTCTTATATCTTGTACTCCATAGAGATCATCATACATGCATATAGCTATGTGGGGACCCTTACATTATAGAACTTGGCTTGTATATTCTAATGATGAGCCTCCTCAAATGAGCTATAGGTCTTCTTGACCAAGCAATTTGGATGGACCCCTACTAGTTCCATTGGAGAGATTTCCATAGCTCAAATGGGCATCCGTTGCATGGCAATCCCTACTCCTCACATCATATCTATCATTTGGCTTTCTCTTGCCTATGATTGTCCTCATTGATGTGAGACTTTCACACCTTTTTGTCTTCTTACTCTATCATTTCTCTCTTTGCCATCCTAAGTGTCAACTTTTTTGCTTACGCTCATCCCTTGCATGAGTTCTCAAAAAGTCAAAAGGAAGTGTGAAACTTTAGTAGATTTAGTTCTCAACTAAAATAACTAGTATGTTTTTACTCTCTCGTAATCCCATATCCTACTTCTTGCACGCAAACACCATTTGGAGACATTCAAGTCACGGACAGCGAGAGCTCTTGCACCATTATGTTCTTACGTTGCTTGTTTCAATGCTAATATAGGCTCTTGCTTGTTATGACTTGAATTGAATTACATGCCTTGCTTGCCTTACTTAAAAGTTATTATATGGTTGGTATCATGTCACCACAGAAATTATGCTTGTTATCTTTTACCTACTCGAGGATGAGCAAGAATTAAGCTTGGGGATGTTGATACGTCCCAAACGTATCTATAATTTCTTCTTGCTCCATGCATGTTTTGGGTGATATTGTTATGCTTTTGATGCACTTTGATACACTTTTGATCATATTTGGACTAACCTATTAACTCAGTGCACCACAGTGCCAGTTTTTGTTTTCTGCTGTTTTTGAATTTTAGGTTTTCCCATTACTTAAAGTGCCAAAAAATTCATGGAAAAATATACTCCCTCCGATATATATTAATGGACTTAAGTTTCTCTAGATACACATGCATCTAGTCTAAATACTTAACTAGATACATACGAATCTAGACAAAGTTGAGTCCATTAATATGGATCGGAGTTAATATAAGAAATGAGCGATGCAGAAGCTTCTAGATGCCCGAAGGGGGACCCACCAGGCGTCCAGGAGCCCAGGGGGCGCGGCCCCACCCTAGGCCGCGCCGGGGGCCGCCTGGACTCCCTGGTGGCCACCTTCGCCTATATTTACCTCTCGTCCCGAAACCCCCAAGGATAGAACCCTTTTTCCCGGTCTCCCTCTATTCTGCCACCACCGCGCTTCCCAGATCTGGGCTGCCAGGAGACCCTGTCCCGGCACCCTGCCGGAGGGAGGATTGACTTCCGGGAGCTTCTCCACCACCATGGACGCTTTCCGGATGAGCCGTGAGTAGTCCACCTTGGACCACGGGTCCATGATCAGTAGCTATGTGATGTCTTCTCTCCACCTTTGCTCTTCATTGATTAGACATTGTGATATGCCCTACATGATCAAGGTGCATATGTAATTCATTCTGCTGTTGCTATGTTGAGTTTGCTGGGATCTGATGGATTATGATATTATGTTTAGATTGTGATGAGTAATATATTTGTTTCTTCTCCTTTTATATTTATGTTCTTGATTAATTCTTGCATGTTCTCCATTTCTTTTTATTGTTTGGCCAAGTGATGGATCGTAACTCCAAGAGGGAGCGTTATGCATGATTGTGGGTTCATGCCCCCCAATGACTAGCTTGAGTGACCAAAACATGATTCTAGGGGATATGTTGTTGCCACAAGGGGAAAACAATGGTTCTTGTACTTGCGGGTGCAAGGATTGTTTACTTTACGCAAAGTTCTTTTAATGCAGTTGTCTGTTGCTTTGGGTTTACACTTTGGGTGGGGCTCGCAACTTAATACCAGCGAGATGTTCTGGATAGATATCTCAAGGCGGATAATTAGTGAGTAGATGCAGATGGATTTCGGTCTACTTGTCTTGGCGTACTGCCCATGCTTTTGAGTCTCTTCCTTTCTTTTGTAGCATAGTTAGCATTCCGGTGCGCTTTTAATCATGTCAATTGCCGAGCTGTAATTTTTTCACCTTGCATAGTTGTTTATCATCTTTTGGGAGAGAGACATCACTAGTGAACTTCATGGGACCCCGGTCCATATTTCCACCACTGTTTACACCCTCAATTTATTTACTGCTTTTACTTCCTGTTGCAATTATCACTTTTATCTACCCTTGCGTTTGACCCTTTGTAAACAACAAGGCCAGAGAGATTGAAAACCTCTCTGTACTTGTTGGGAGCAAAGTTATTTGTATCTGTGTACAGGTCCACGTCAACTCTTGCGCTAGCGAGTAATTTCTAGCGTTGTTGTCACCTACTTGTCGTCGTCGGAGTCCTACTGGAGAGAAACATTGGTATCTTCACCGAGGGAAATTATTGATATGCTACATCTCAAGCTTCCACTTGGGGTAGCCAACGAGGAGCATTACATCAGTGCCATCAGCAGTACGCCAAGACAAGCAGACCTAAATCAATCTGCATCTACTCACTTATCATCCACCTTGAGATATCTATGTAACAGCCCAGATTTCACAAAAAATATTTTTTTTGTTTTCGGTGTGAATTGTTTGATTGTCTGATTTGTTTGCGGTGTTTGCATCTCTGATTTATCGATCGACGATTATTTCTCCCCCTCTTATCTCGTACCGGACGGAGACCGACCCTTGCCACCATGACACTCGACCTTTGCGACACCGGGTTTCACCCGATCACCATCGCGAAAACCCGCACAAGACCAGCCGTAGCAAACGGAACGAAAAAACCCGTTTAATAAGTAAACGGGATATTTTTATAGCGCACTGGAAAGTGTTCTCGGAACGGTTCTGGCGCGAGGTGAACTCCACCGGCTCGACGCGCTGATCGCGCAGTTCGAAGTTTTACCCGAATCGGAGGTCCTGCGGAACCCTGGCGGTCAGAAACGTAAACACCGCGCGCGAGAGAGAAAAACCGGGGATGTTTTTGCAAACTGCCAGCCACCTAGGCTATATAAAGACCACCACTCTCCCACCCCTTTCTAGGGTCCCCCTAGTCGAAAATTGCAGCCACCCCTCTCACAAATGCCCAAATCTGCTCCAAAACACCCTCCCCACCGTTGGATCTGCAGATCAAGGGCTCTAAGGTGGCCACGTCTCCCCCCAATCCCTCCACGTCCAGCACAGGAGATCCGGGGACCGCAGGGCCCTCACCGCCGCCGCCGGGCCCGATCTGTGCCTAGGAAGCCCGCGCAGCCCGTCTCCTCCCGTTGCCGCATGCCGTCTGCAGCAGCGCCGCCGGCAGCAGCCGGAGCCGCCGCAGCCAGGTGAGCCTCGCCGCCGCGCGCTCCTTCCTCTCCTCCTCTGACCTCCCGTCTTTGTCTCCCCTTGCAGCCGCAGCCGAAGCGCCGCTGGGCCTGCACCTCGCTGCTAAGCCGGCTGCCGCCTGCATCATGGTTGTGGCCCTTCCTGAGCAGATCTCGTCCTCACCGGCGAGCCCCTCCTCCTCCATCCACCATATCTGGCAGAGGCCGACCGGATCCGCGCCCCTCGCCGCCCTTACGTCGCGCCACCTCGCCTCTAACCACCGGCCGTCGGATCCTGGCCGGAGCCTGCCGCCGCCGCCGTGAAGTCCCGGTCGGGACGAGGCAACAGGAGGACCCAGTCCGACTCCTATCACATCCGCCATCATGGCCCGGCCAATGTGAGGCCCTTTTTCTTTTCTCTTATTTTTTTTCTTTCCTTCTGTTTTTTTCTAAGTTTCTGCCAAGTCCTAATTTGTTGCTGCTGTAATCAGTTTCACGTGTAATTTTGCGAGTAATCCGTAGCTCCGTTGACGTTGCGCCCAAAAGGAAAATTGTTTAGTTTTGTGTGTACTTCAATCTATCTTTTGTGAGCATTTTGATTTGAGGCCATCTTGATGTTGTTAATCACTGTTGAAGTGGGCATCAGACTGTTAACTGTTGTTACTTCTTGTTAAGTGCTGCTGATATTATTTTATTGCAAGTTTGATTGATTATTGTGACACATCCATGAGGCCTATTGCATTGATTCTTGTTGCATACTGTTAACCATCATGTCTAGTTCAATCCTATGCAATCACTTGTCATGTTTGCATGTTGTAGCTATATTAATTCTTGCCCCAAAGTAGCTACCCTGTTGTTAGTGTGCTGATGTTTATATAAAGTTGCTACTTTGCTGCCCTATATCTTTTCAACTGTGCATCCTATTGAGCATTGCAATATGTCATTTTGATCTATGCCATGTCTACTTCCATTATATGTATTGCATTGTCATGTTTTCATTCCTGGTCATAGATATGTTTAGCTCCAAAGTTGTTATCCTGCAGTTTTTGATAGCCACCTCTGTTTTTCTCTAAGTCTGTAACTTTTCAATGTCATGTTGCACGCTTAATATCTTTTGATCTATGATGGCTATGACCTTGATTCTTGTTTGTACCTGATCATCATCATGTCCACTTCATGCCCATATATTGCTATGTCATGTTGCTGCACTTTTGCATATAGTTTTGCTCATGTTTATACAGCATCAAAATAACAGTTTCTACCCTGTTTTCCTGATTTTCACTAAGTCCTAGACCATTAATGTTTTATTGCATTTTTCTTGGGCTATAATTAATTGTTCATGATGCCTTTTTGCATGATTCCTTTTGCCATGATTTCCTTGCCATGTCTACTATAATTTCATGTCCTTTTGATGCATGTTTGCAATCTGTAGCTAATTGTTTCATTGCTCTAAAGTGTGCTCCCTGATGTTAATAGCATGTGTGCATAACTTGTTTTGCTTATATCTTTTTAACCGTAACTCCGTTTGAAGTGTTCTTTATATGTATCTTGATTAGAATTTTGTGTTCTTTGTGTTTATGTTATTGTTTTCTACTGTTAACCAACCTAAAATATGGTTTAGGGAAGAACAGTACCAAATGCTTAAATTGTCGTGGGGTACTTAGTGTTATGCCATGTTTAGGTTGTGCCTCACTTGAATTGACTAGCATAGATAGTTTACCTTATGCTTCACTTCTTGTCATGTTTGTGTGCTATGCCATGCTTGAGTGAGATGTCATGTTAACAACCTTTGCTCATCTTGTGTAGCTAAACAACTTGAACCCTTGTAAATGTGCGGTATCCTCGTGTGTGACGAGTACTCCACTTAACCTGTTAGTAACCGCTCTCGACGGTAGGTGCGATTTCTCGTGTTGCCTTCTTGTTGATGCTTGCTCGTGTTTGCTTCGTAGTAATAGATTCTTGATCGTTGATTGCTTTCCAGTGTTTACCGTCTTGTGTGCTTCCGCGGGTACCTTCGGAGACGATGCGAGCTTACGATCAACTACACCTTCGGAACCCGACTTATCAACAGGCAAGGACTATACATTACTTATGATCCATTCTATTTCAACCAGCGGTTTGCATGCTATTCTAGGATAGGTTCGATGTTTGATCCCACCACATGTCTACAACCTCTTTCAAACCAATACAGCCATGTCCCCTCCCATCAAACCATGTACTGCTATGTTACTATTGCTCGTTGCTCAGCCCCTGCTTAGTATGCATGCTTAGGATGCTACGATGTTACCCTGTTACTCCTTGGATTGGGCTATCACATTATTATATTGTTGTTGATGATATGATTATTATAATGTTGACTATACTCGACGAAGGATGGAAGGTCTAGGTTATCCCGCCCCGACACTTTGTTCCATTCGAGTTAACTAGGACCCAAGTTCCGGGTATTGTGTCTCTTGACGAGCGTGCCTAACCGCGTGTGGGATTTTATGGGGTCCCCTTTTCTTACCTACCTAGCTTCAAACATTTCTAGTGGTGGCCCAAGCTGATTTACCATTTGAAACCGTGTGTGTGTCTGTTGGGTCGCTCCTGGCAGATATTCTTTAAAACAACCTGGGCCAGCGGGAACATGGTTTCCTTGTTGGTCCAACCTGTCCGGCTGAGGACCCGGCCTCATGTGAGAATTTACCGGCAATCCAAACCTACGACAGACGGTAGAGACCAGATCGAGAGCGCGGTCGGTTCCTGAGCTGGATGTCGACTCACCGGGGGCCACCCGGATTTGTGCGTTGTTAGTTAGAGGGACCTGCCGTTTCGGATCTCTCAGGACTAAATCATAAAATGGCTGCATGTGATGGGTAGAAACTGAGAGAGATGGGCGTGCGTGCGGAGCCTTGTAATGGGCAGTTGGTACACCCCTGCAGGGTTAAATCTTTTCGAGAAGCCGTGTCCACGGTTATGGACGACTTGAGACATAATCCTTGTTCATAGACAACAACAACTGGGATAATCTTAATAAACTTGATCAACGTGTGTGTGCCTTGACTGCTTCTTCGTCGGGATGCAAAGAGGAGGACGAGGATAGGATAGGTGTTATGCTTGCGTAAGTAGCTGCTAGCAAGACTTGTTGGAGGCGATTCCTCATCGAATGCTTGGATTCTTATCTTACCCTCTAGATCGTTAGCCACTTCATAAATGCTAGTGCGGTAGCAACCTCACCACTTACCCCATCCTTACCGTAAACTACTAGTTGTCCTAGAATGACGAGTGATGAAGTCCTTGCTGGGTCAGTTGACCACTACAATTGGATGCTGAGTACTTATGTACTCATGATACTACTCCCAAACTCTTTTCAGGGATCTTGATCGACAATAGGTATGGTGAACGATGTTTCACGTGGAGACTCGACGACAACTAGTTAGGCGGATCCCGGGAGAGAGCCTGGACCCGTGTGGTTATGGGAATGGTGTGTTTTACCTTTGCCACTAGGCATTTGAATGTAGTCTGTACTCAGACATGTATCTTCCGCTGATGTAATCTATTTAAGGCAGTTGTATGCCGATTGTATGAGATGTTGTATCCATGTAGCTATAATGTTGTGATATCATGTTGGAAATCCGGGGCATATGGTAATGTCATATGTCGCGGTGGGACCGATATGTGCTTCGTCCCCGGATCTGGATGGAAACATCTAGATCTGGAACAGTACCGCATATCGGGCCTTACAATCTATCCAGAGCATATCTCTCTGGTATTAAGTTGCGAGCCCCACCCAAAGTGTAAACTCAAAGCAACAGAAAATTGCATTAACAATCTATGCGTAAGGTAAAAAAATCTTACCAACCGCGGTTACAAGCATCGTTGTTTTCTCTCTGGTGGCAACCGCACATCCCCTAGTCTCATGTTTCTGTCACTCAAGCTAGACATCGGTGGGCATGAACCCACAATCATGCATAACGCTCCCTCTTGGAGTTACTATCTACTACTTGACCAAAGCAATAAAAAGTAACGCGGAACATGAAAGAATTACTCAAGAACTAAATATAAAAGGTAAACAAAATATATAACTCATCACGATCTGAACATAATCTCATAATCTATGGAATCCCAGCAAACACATCATAGCAACAGCAGGAAAATTACATAAGTGCCTTGATCATGTAGGGCAGCTCACAAGGACTAAACATTGAAAAACAATATTTGAGAGAAGACATCACATGGCTACTGGTCATGGACCCATGGTACAAGGGGGACTACTCACGACACATCTGGGAAGCGTCCATGGTGGTGGAGAAGCTCCCAGAGGTCAATCCTCCCTCCGGCAAGGTGTCGGGAAGAGGTCTTCTGGTGCTCCCGATCTTGGAAGTGCGGCAGCGACGGATTGGAGAGGTAATTCGCGATGCGGGATTCTCCTACAGGGTTTCCTGGACGAAGAGGTAATATAGACCAAAGAGGGGAGCCAGGGGCGCTCTGGTGGCGCGACTAGGGCTGGGGCCGCACCACCTGGCCGCCTGGGCGCCAGGTGGGCCCCCTTGGCTCTCCTTCGGGGTTCCGGAAGCTTCCGTGACGCTGATTTTTATTCTGATTTTTCTGAAATTTCTGGAGCATTTTAAATAGGGGAAAAATCACTGCAACTAAAGACATCAGCAGACAGAAATTGGCACTGGGTGCACCGCGTTAGTAGGTTAGTCCAAATATGTGTGAAATGATATAAAAGTATAGCAAAACATGTAGCAATGTCACATAAAACTGCATAGAACAAGCAGAAATTATAGATACGTTTGGGACGTATCAACAGCCATAGCGACCAAATAATGACTAGGGCTTCCACGCCGAGAAGAACTCTGAACCTTTGATCAATCCCATGTAGCCAGTTGCCAAATATGGTAGCAACGCTACTTGGAGGTTCCATTCTATAAGCTACTTGGATGACTGACCAAATAGAGCGAGCAAATTTACATTGGTAGAACAAATGCTTAATTTTTTTTGTCATGATGACAGAAAATGCATTGCGTACTACCATGCCAATTTCTCTTGATAAGGTCATCTTTAGTAAAAATGACTCCTCGATAGACATACCATGTAAAGAATTTATTTTTACGAGGTATTTTCAAACGCCAAATCTTCTTGTTATTATCTACTAGGACATATGGTTAGACCAAAGCTCTATGCATAGAATCCACCGACAATTTTCCACCCTCGTGTAGGTTCCACCAAAATACATCGAATCCTTGTGACAACTGGATCGTGGATAGGAGTTGTACCGGTGTGTTCCACGATTCTCGTCTGGGGCCAATTACATCTCTTCTAAGTGTCACATTGGGTGGAAAGGTTTCTATGACTGTGGCAATAGTATCACCCTTGCAATGTATAATATTGTATAGAGCTGGATATTTCTCCAAAAGAGTGGCTTTACCTTCCACCTTTCTTACTAAAATACAATTTCCGAGCCGCCTTAATAGAGAAGGAACCAAAGTGTAAGAAATTTTTCTTAGTGGCCTTCGAGCCAACCCCAAAGTGTGAGTCTCTATGATTCCAATATACTTGGGATACTGCTTTGGAACCCACATATTTTCCTCTAAGGAGGGTTAGCCATACACCATCCTCGGACAGTAGCTTAAACAACCATTTGCAAAGGAGAGCGTTATTTTTAACCTCAAAGTTATGGATCCTCAAACCTCCTTGGTCCTTGGGTCTGCAAACCAGACTCCATTTAACCATTCGATACTTCTTTTAGTCACTATCTCCTTGCCAAGAGAATCTTGATAGAAGGTAATCCAATCTATACAAGACTCCTTTAGAAGGTTGGGAGAGAGAAGTGCCATATTGCTTAGTATTGAATTTATTAGAACTAATCTTCATCCCAGAGATAGAAGTTTTCATTTCCAACTACTTAACCTATTTTTAGTTTTTTCTCGACGTGCTTCCATTTAGCATTTGTAAATCTTCGATAATGTATCGGGATTCCCAAACAACTAATGGAAGAATCCTTGTTCACAGCCAAATAATTCAGCATACAAGTGCGCGTCATTTTGGGCCTCGCGAAAATAATACAATCCGCTTTTACGAAATTTATCTTCAAACCCAAAAGCTGCTTGAAAGATAATAAAAATCTATTTCGGACTTCTTGCTTTTTCGAGGTCATGATCCATGAAAAGAATCGTGTCATCAACATAATGAAGAATAGAAAGTCTGTCATCCACAAGGTGATTGACTAATCCTTCAATTTAACCACCAGCCTTTGCGCGCTCTATCATGACAACCAACACTCGTCACTATATTAAATAGCATGGATGATAATGGATCATCTTGTCGCAATCTTTTCTTTGTTTGGAAGTAGCAGCCAACGTGATCTTTGATTTTAGTGGCCACATTACTTCCGAAAACAAAATTATGGATCATAGCCCACCACTATGCTGCAGAGAAATCTTTCATTTTGAAAGTTTGCTGGAGAAAAACCATTTGATTTTATAATATGTTTTTTTAATTGATCTTAATCACTACCCCATTCAACTTATGCCGGTAATGGATGGTGTTCCTTTGAAAAAAATAAGTAATGAAAAATTGTTAGCCCAGCTAGAAAAGTTAACTTTGTAGTGCAAAACAAGTTTAGGTTGGTAGGGATGTGCGCACGTGGCTCGACACATAGCACCAGATTTCATTTTAACCTGCTTTCAGCGTGAATATAAACATAATCCTGCCTTTCAGAATGTAGCATCTGTCGCTTTTGCATTGACAACGGGATTGTGCATCAGCCACGGTTCCAATAACTACCCTGAATGATGCGTACAACAGAAAAGTGGGCTCTGTAATCACTGAACATCCATCAAGGGAGCACGTCCTTCCCCGTTACACGCACAGCTCATTGCAACTGCACCAGAATTTAAATGGCATGAACCGGCAGCCAAATAAATTGGACAGCAGCAGCAGCAACCAGTAGAACGCACGACACTCCGTCGTCTCAGGCAATTACGTCACTGGCCTTTACACACGGCCGGGGCTCCAATTTTAATCAAGAGAATTGAGTGCGCAATAACTCCCATTTAATCAATCGAACGTTTTTTTTAACATAAGACACTTTATTACTCCCTCCGTTTCTTTTTACTCCGCATATAAGGTTTGGTCAAAATTAATCTTCAATAAAGTTTGACCAAGTTTATATTAAAAAGTATCAACATTTACAATATTAAAGTTATATAATATGAAAATTAATTTCATGATAAATCTAATGGTAATTGTTTGATATTATGGATGTTGATAGATTTTTCTATATAGTTGGTCAAATTTTATGAAGATTGACTTTGACCAAACATTATATGCGAAGTAAAAAGAAAGTAAAACATAGAAAGATTACAGCACAGCTTACAAAAGAACCATAAGAAAGTAGTATCATACAACCAAGTCTCTGGAGTTTTGCAACAACGATCCTGAAAAGATAGAAAAAAATAAGCAATCGGGTCCATCTTCATATCGTCGGATACACCTCGCCGGCGCCGGGGAACTAGCCACTTGGTCCGACGAGGGCGCCACCACACATGACTTCTAGCAAGAAGAAATGCATCACAAGGAGGGATATATATTGGCTGCCATTCAGCCAGAGGATGCGGTGGCTCGGTGTCATTGACACAACCACCATGAGAGCTGCCGGAGAAAGCATGAACCCCATCTGCATCAGGGAAATCTAAAAATGTCCAATACAGAAAAAGAGCCAACTGAGAATCTCTTTTCTTCATCGAACTGGAGACGAAATTGCAGCAGATCAGAAACGAGATCGACAACCAGCCTCGAGCAAAGCAAATCTGGCGAGATCTATGTTCCCCCCGAACGCCATCACCAAGATAGCCACAAGAGGACGAGGAGAGCACCGGATCTGCCTTACCCGAAACGACCACACACTTATTTGGGCAGGATCCTTCAGATCCGTCATCTCTGCTTCTTCTTCACCATGGAGACCGAGCAAAGGACGAATCCAGCGGAGGAGGAACGCTGTGCGGGAGCTTCCAAATCCCGCCAAGACATGGCAAGAAGCCAAGACAACTAAGACTACTAGATCTGGCGACTATCCTCCGCCATCTCCGGCCGGCCACGTCGCCGGGGAGGGCTCGGGAATGGCCCGGAAGGTCGACGACGACTCTCAACTGGGAGGGGAGGGGACGGGAGAGGAGGGAAGTGGAGCTCGAACGTTTAGAATTTCTAGTGCAAGTAGCTCGCGGAGTATTTTTTTTAAGTCGCTTGCAGAGTATATGTGAATAGCGTGCAAGACCACGCACGGGAGTCATTCGATAACCACGAGCAGAAGGTGTGTGTTTGATCTTTGATGAAACACTCGACACTGTGCGCTTACACTATCCTCTAGCATTGTGCACAAGTTTACCGACGATGCCAAAGTGGGCACCTGGGTCACCTATATCACCTCTAGATAAGTCGGTTGCATATAGAGAAAAATGTGTTTGATATCATACGCGGGCTTTAGTTCGCATCGGCACGAACCTTGAAGCAGTTCAAAGCCAGGTCCGTTGGAAACATTCAAATAAATAGTTTTCAGCGAGTCAGGTTGAACTGAGCGCAAACGAGGCGGGAAAACGTGCGCGTGGGTGCAGGCGATTGCGATAGGGAGATGGAAAGAGGTGGAAATTGGCCAACGCGAGATGGAACGACAACTAAGCTCACCCACTCACCCCATTTGCTCGCTCAACGTTTGCGGTAGTACAAGCTCATCCTCAGTTCTTGCACTATCGGCGGCGGCGAATCAGTTATGGTTAGTGAATTGCAAAAAACCACCACATTACAGCATAGGCTTGCAGAAAACACTTTTTACGGGGTTTTTTGTTGTTGTAAAAAACACCGATTTTGGGCTTAATCTTTTGCAGAAAACACTGATCGGTCTATTTGGACAATTTAACCTCATCTATGACAGGTGGGGCCTGCATTTGATGATGTGGCATTACTATCAGTCCCTGGTATTTTTGTAGAGGCACCCTTCCATTTTCAAACAAAAATGCAGTTCTCCCTTGCCACACCCATCTCAACAGTACTCTACCCCATAGTACCGGGCGTGGCCATCCTGCAGCGACTCCGAGACGAGCCGGGGCGGGGCCGGACACGGTCACCGGGACGAGCGTGGAGCAAGCCGCAGTGAGAACAGGAACGGGGACGGACGGTCGCCGGGTGCGAGCTCGGTGACCGCCAGGGTGAGCGCGGGGCGGTGGCAGACACGGTTACTAGGACGAGAATGGAGCGGGACGGGGCGAGCGCAGGTCCGGGAAGGGCCGGTCACCGGGGCGAGCTCGGTGGCCGCCGAGGTGAGTGCGGGGCGGGGAAGGGCGCGGTCACCGGGACGAGCGTGGTGGCGAGCCGGGGCGAGCGAGGGGCCAGGGAGGGCCATCGTCGGGGGCGAGCGCGGGGCAGGGAAAGGTGCGTTCACCAGAGGTGAGCTCGGTGGCTGCCAGGGTGAGCATGGGACGGAAGAGGGCACGATCGTCGGGGTCGGGCGTGTGGGCGAGGGAGGGCGCAGTCGCCAGTGGCGAGCGCGGGGCAGGAGAGGGCTCGGTCGCCGGAGGCGGGCATGTGGGTGGGGGAGTGCGCAGTCGCCGGGGTGAGCGCGGTCGTCGGTCGCCAGGGAGGGCGCGTGGACGGGGGAGGGCACGATCGCCGGCCGTCTAGGAGCCATCTGGAGCCGCTGGACCGAGGGAAGGGAAGGGCTATTTTTTCTGGAGTGAGGGTTCTTTTGAAAAAAAATCCATTCTAACATGCTACGTGAAAAAAATCCGGGTCCACCTGTCATAAACGAGGTTAAATTGCTCAAATAGGCTGATCAGTGTCTTCTGCAAAATATTAAGCCCAAAATCAGTATTTTCTACACACACAAAAAAATCGTAAACGAGTGTTTTCTACAAACCTACGCTTCTATGTGGTGGTTTTTTCCAATTCACTACATTTATGGTAGAGGCGGCAACTCCAAGTTCAATCTTTGGCAGAACTTCATTCTCCAGCGGCAGGACCTGTTGCTCCCTTTCTTCTCCGATTCGTTCTTCTCACCTACGCCATGGGTGGGACGCCGATTACAAATGTGGTAAGCCTTCAAACATCACATCCTCTTTGTTAGGTCCTTAATCTACATCGTTATAGATTTTGCCATTGCTTATAGAATCATTGGTGTCACCTTTAGGTTATGGCTGAATGAATGAAGCTAATTGTTCAGGAGGCTGCACTCATAGCTGTCATTCAGGTCTGGTTCATGTTGGTACGCAAGAAAGTTGTTTGCCGAAACGAGAAGTATGTCATCAATTATGGTCCACGATATTTGTTTAATAGGGAAAGGATAGCGAATCTGAGCTACATTTACAATTGCATTGACACAAAGACTGTGTACATGCTTTAAATGTGTAGAGCATCATTTGCTAACCTTGTGCAGACGTTTAGGGCCAGGGGGCTTCTAGTAGATAACACCATACCTCTGTGGAAGAACAAATTGTGATGTTCCTTCATGTCATAGATCATAATCGGAGGTTGAAAGTTATGCACAACTCATTCAGGAGATCAATTAAGATGTTTTCGCTGCTATGCTTTTCGTGAATGATCAGATTTTGAGGTAGCGACCAATGTTTAGAGGTTCAATATCGGGGTATGCTCATACGTTGAATCGAAACAGAGAACGTGGTCATGGCCTACTCTTTGACGATTACTTTCCTCAAGTGCCCCTCTTCCCTCCCCATCTTTTTTGGTGACTCTTTCGGATGGTGGGACCATTGTTAAACCATATTAGGAAGGGAGTGACGCCTCATGATGATTATTTCAGATGCAAGTATGATGCCATTTGTAAGGCTTTGGCTTCTCCTCTTATCAGAAATGCACTGTAGCTGGTCGGATGCTTGCATATGGAGTTCCTGGTGATCTGATTGATGAGTATGTATGCATGAGCGAGTCCACTTGCCTAGAGTCAACATATAGATTTGCAGTACAAGGGACATGTTGATGGTAGCACAATGATTCTTGAAGTTGTGGCATCACAAGATCTTTAGATTTAGCACTGTTTTTGGGTATGGCAGGCTCTCGTAATGACATCAATGTGCTTTTGTGCTCTCCGGTGTTCGTGAAGCTTGCAGAAGGCAATGCCACACATGTCAACTTTGAGGTCAATGAACACCAGTACTAAAAGGTAAACTACCTAGCGGATGGTGTCTATCCTAATAGGTCTACATTTGTGAAGATAATCTCCATCTCCGTAGGAGAGAAGAGGGTTAGGTTTATCAAAGAACAAGAAAGTGCTAGGAAAAAATTATAGTGTGCTTTTAATGTGCTCCAGTCTCGTTGAATTATTGTTCGACATCCTGCTAAATGTTGGAGCATTAAGATTTTAGGATATGCGATAAATGCTTGTGTGATCATCCACACATAATCGTAGAGAGCGTGTGTGATGACATTATCTACAACCAAGGATGGGATTATCAGGGTGACAACGTTGAGCCTCAAGGAGGACCAACAACATATGCACACTTTGTCCAATTGGATCGCAACATGTGTAATCGAGCAACTTACCTACAACTTCAAGATGATTTAGTTAAGTATATCTGAACTCAAATAAAATACCAATTGCCAGTTTGTAAAACTAAATGGTTTTAAATTTTATGTGCTATAATTTTAAATTATTGGTTTGTAAAACTATATGAATTTTATTTATTTGGTATGATTTATTTTCTTAATAATGTGTAAATCATGAGATGTATTCTGGTTTGTAAAACAAAATGGTTTTAAATTTACGTGCTATAATTTTAAATATTGGTTTGTAAACTATATGAATTTTATTTATTTGGTATGATTTATTTGTTTAATAATGTGTAAATTATGAGATGTATTTGTTCTATAAATTATGTATTCAAATAAATCAATTTGTAGATGAACACGGATCAGACCAAATGGATCGCCCCATTGAATGAATCGATCAAGATCGGATGGATTAGGGGCGAACACCTATCGATTTAGGGATTCAAAGGAACAAATAAAGACACGTTTAGCCTCGTAAAAAATAAATAAAAATAAAGACACGTTTAGTATCCATTTTGGTCTTTCTATTATAATTTTCCTAACCGAAGGAGCCACTCAAATCTCATAGAACTGAATTAGCCATTCACAATAGAACTTGGAGCTGTATCTCTCAGCTGCACTGTGAGCCGCAAGCTAGGGTTTTGCCAAGTTTACAATTATGCTAAAGTTCAGTAAATGAAAGAATAAATTACTGACGAGTATGCTCCCACGATCCATGTGTATCAAAATTTAAAGAACACGTTTAATGCTTCGTTTCCAGAGGGCCAGCGGCCTTTCGTCCGCTTTCCCGATTGGCTTCACTCGACAGGAGCGTAAATCCACGCTCGCCAAAGGAGGAACCCGTCCCTTTCTTCTCGTGTGACATCTGTCTGGCCACCTCCTCCTCCCCCTACCTCCCCACACAACGCAGACAACTCCTCAAAATTTCACCACGGGCTCCTAAACGGACAACCAAACCAGCTGCTCCCTGTTCCTCTAATCCTCCGCCTAGCCAAGCACCGCCGTCGGCCATGAGACGACGCGCCGGCGGCGCTGGCACTCCTCCATTGCCAGGCACGCTCTTGGTGTCGCTTCTGCTGCTGCTCCTGCTGCTGGTGGCGACGGAGCTGGGCACCACCGCCTGCAGCTGGGGAGTTCGCAAGGCAGACGCACTAGTGTCGGCGACGGCTGCTGCAGCGCGGAAGCGCGGCGGCCCAGCGCCTCACAAGAGGACGGCGGCGGCGGCGGCGGCAGGCAGGGGCAAGGCGGGAGGAGCGCCGTACGACGAGTCCAAGAGGACGGTACCCCAGGGCCCCAATCCGCTGCACAACTAGCCTGACCTTCTGAGGCTCTGCCGGCTGCCGCGACGTACTGCTGCCGAGCTACTTACTACTAGTACGTGTACGTGCCGAGGAGTGGACTGCATGCAGTACTGCAGTACTGCGCCCTTCCTTTTTTGTTTATCATTTTCTCCTTGTCCTTGTGCTCCAGAGCACGCATAGCAATGCACACGGTTTTCAGTGTTGTGTTTAGGTTTCAGCTAGCTAGCCAACTAGTAGGACATGTCGATCAAGGCGATCAAGGCAACGCAAGATCGTTGTAGTACTAGTGCCATGTGAAGTTGAGAATAGTGAACTTGATCTTGGTTTGAAGAGGAAAATAATGCAGTAGTAGTTAGTAGCACTACTAGTTTTAGAAGATCTTTCTGCATTTCGGTATGTGGTTACTGGTTAGGGAAGGAGAGGGTTCCTGTGACGTTTGTTGTGGTTTTTTAGGGGTCATTTTGGCTTTGGTGATCAGAGTTCAGGAAGCAAATGAGAGATGCAAAGCCAGGATGACTGAAATTAATTATTGTCAGTTGACATTCATGGCTACATTTTGTTATGTTGTGTTACTGTGTTCATGCTTCCCTTCGATCCCTCACCCTGGCCATTTGGTTATTTAGGTCATTTCGGTTAGGGAAAAATGAGAACCGAAATTCTGTCTACCAAAAATATTTAGTTTGGGTAATTCCGGTACCCAAATTACCTGAAATATTTTGTTTTTTCCTGAACTTATACGGAACTTAGTTTAACACTTCACGTTGTTAGTGAAACCATGCATGAAAACAACCTTGAACTATTAGCCTTGTGTATTTTCTAAATTATTGTTGATGTTTTAAAATTAGATGTTTACATATGCTAGGCCTAGATTTTTTACTAGAAAAACACAACTGAACAACATGACGTATCTAAATATGGATATTTCGGGTTTTCAAGAGTGGGAACTGGACCCGATAACCGAATAGGCAGAAAATGAAAACCAAACCCTAACCCGATAACCGAAATAACCGACAATTTGGTTCATTCGGTTCGGTTCGGGTTCGGGTACCCAAATGCCCAGGCTTACCCTTCCCTGACTCTTCAAGAGAAATTTCTTTCTTTAATGGTCACTGGGGGGAAGAGAGTCTTCATCTGAATATATTGCTCAAAGTGGATCCAGTTTATAAGGAAAACCGGATTGAAAACCTTAACAAGTTCTCCCCATTTATAAGGAAACCGGTCCAAAAAAACACAAAAGAGGGGAATATTACATACGGTGAGAACATATGGACACCCCGAGGAAGGCACTACATAGCTAGCAAGCCAAGAGACCAACACCGTAAAGATCGAGTGGAAGTGGTGTGTCGTCAAGGGATCACAATGCCAACACTAAACTACTATCCTAACGCATCACACCGGCGTGCGTACCAACCTCTTGGCACAACAGAGGAGAAGCATTGATCAATGAGTGACCCATCACGGCCCGACTGGAAACTCCGCAACAGCAAGCCGACACGATTAGCAAGGTGGGAATGCGTCATTGCATCGTTGTTGAGCAAAGATGAACCGAGATAGCACGTAGAGTACGAGGCTCGCCATAACAGCCGTCAACTATGAGAGGATCTTGAGCTAGCCAGCAGAGGATGACCAACCACCAAGGTCAATGGAGGATGAATGGCAGCAAGGAACTCCCTAGTGACGCACTCAAGAAGGTAGACCACATCCAAGGACGACGCCGTCACATAGCTTTCGCTAGGAGCCTAACCGGTTAAATTCCTAGAGGGCAAAGCCAAGAGCTGCAAATCCGAACCGAACGACGAGAGTAGCACATGAGGCGCGCCCCCAAGAGGATAAGCGACGCCGGAGTAGCGCCACCGTGGTCAGCTGACGCAGGTCAGCGGGGATTTGTCCCGTAGCACATCCGTCAAATAGTGAGCCGCCATACAAAATTAGATGAAGGAGGGTGACAGTAGACAATACCGAGGTGAACAGGGATCGGAGTCGCATGTGGGTGTGGCATATCTGGGGGCCGGATCTAACGAAGGCGGGGGCCTGGAGGCCGGGAGAAGACGAAGCAGGGGCGGATCTGGTGTTGGCTGGAGCGAGACAAGGGACAGTACGAAGCAAGGGCGGAGGCCGATGGAGAAGGCGGCTCAGAGCAGTTGATGAAGCCGAGTAGCCAAGGAGGAGACGGATCTGGCGCCAGCCGAACCGGGTCGAACACGAGGAGGCGGGGAAGGGTGGGTCACCGCAAGCGAGGGAGGCCAGCTCCGCAGCAGTCACCGCTGGATCCGCCACCGGCCCCGTCGGATCCGACAACAGGAGGCAGGACGTGGACGTGGGCGTCGGCGCCTGGGAATTGATCTAGACTCACAGTCGAGAAATTTCTTTGGTACTTATATTTAGGGTAGGAAAGTGTTTTTTTTCTTTTTGAAACGCTGTTATATTAATTAAGCAAAAGAAAAGAGTGTTTTCTGAAACATGCTGTATGAGGGCGCAGTGGAGTGTCCATGAAGAGCGAGCTGTTTAGGAGGCGAGCAGGAACATCCGGCAACAAAGTTGGTAGGGGAAGCATTGCTGAATTAAATAGGGAGAATTAAAGTCAGTACAGCCAATGCACAGATCACAACTCAGAGGAGAAGGCCCAATGCACTGCATTTACACCTTTTTTATGCTGCAAAAGGCCCTTGCAGCTTCAATTCCCTCAGAGAGAAGGTAAGTAGGGCCTCCCTTTGAGTTTCTTTTTCAGGGAATTTTTTACTATCGACTTGACGAATTTTCGTTGCAAGCTAGATCCAACGCAATGTTATATCGTTAAGCTCACGGCTCGTCAGATGTCAGGGGGAGCATTTGGTTCTGAATTTCTGATATATCACTGTTTGAGGACCACAGAGAAAGATGCTTCTGCAAAATTTCAGTCCCTTATCTTGCGGAGTTAATACTGCAGTTAATCCCCCAAAAATGACTGTATACCAGTCAATGTGAGGATCAGGAAAGAGCAATCGAATGTCAAAAGCAGAGTAAAATTTGTATTGCTACTGTAACCAGGCACCAAGTTGATACTGTAACCTGGCACCAAGTCAAAAGCATACTGTTTACGGATGGTGTCACAAACAGTAGTACTCCCTCATATTAATGGGCACACACTTAGTACAACTCTAGGACAAAGTTGTACTAAGTGTGTGCCCATTAATATGGATCGGAGGTAGTACTATTATTTCCAGTACTATGAGAAGACATTTAATACAGGAATTGCATCTGTCTATACTAGTTAAAAGTCACGAGTAGTGCTATGCTACATTTAAAATGATTGATGAAGCCAAACTGACTTTCAGCTCAAAAGGAACAAATAAAACCCAAAGTGACTGAGTTTTCCGGTTCAGAGAAAAATGCCTGAGTTTCATATTGTATTTGCATAAGATGGTGATTCAAGGGCTCAATTAAGACTTCACGAGGATGCCTTGTTCTTCCGAGTCTGCTCAATGCGATTGTTTCCATCCACCGAAGTCCTCCGGGAGACCACGTGAGCGAACATCCTGCATACAGAATAAAAGTGTTACTAAAGGACAACAATGCATCTGTTTTGCAGTGTACAGCTAATTCTCAAGTAAATCTAAGTTGGCTCAAGTTCCCCGGAGCAAAACATGAGCTGGTATTAAATTGTATTGACTATTTTTATGTTTGTATGTTCCAGGGAGTCACCAAAATAAAATTTATTTTGTATAGCCTTTAATTTATTGTTATTTTGCATAATTCTATCGTAAATGTTTGTAAGGCTGCTCTTAGTAAAAAGTATCATGCATACTATACTAGTATAAAGTAGGATTGGCTACACGTCGATCAAGTAAAAAAAATTGGAAAAAATTGGGTCACACAATTTTTATATGTTTTATGCATCTTCTTCTGTCTCCTGCATGGCATCGTTCAAGATCTTCCTCGAGCAGCCTATGACTGCTGGACGAACCACCTGCCTCCGCCACCTGCAGCCAGCGGGACTCCCGCGGCCGCCTCGCCGCTCCGCCTTCCCCTCGACATACTCTCACCGCATCCATGTTAATCTTGCTAAACCCGACCGACCTTTAGTTTCGGTGTCGCGAGGTTGCACCCCCACGCCCCTAAGATAAATATCAAGGCGATGCTTCCATGAAGAACTTGCACCCACACACACACAAGCGTAAGATAGACACCTCCTCATTGGTAAACCAGCGGCCTCAGGTGCTCCACGCACCTCCCCGTCTTTTGCTTCTGGGAATCGACTGGCCAAGATTTTATTTTATTTCGATTGACTTGCGTGTAGCTAAGGTGGTATATGATACCGGAAATCCCAAACGGCTCTCGGCAGCGCACACACCCACTAACTAGTAAAATAATTGAAAATAGCAAATAAATTCAAAAAAATTATTAATTTTGTGGAATGCAATATGGTCATGCGTGCGATGCCCGTGCATAATTTCAGCATGTTTGGACATTCGAGGAGTTCGTGGCAAAAACTCAAAATCTCTTATGAATAGTGCAGTTTTTAAAAGTCTCTTACAACCCCAAAATTTGGCATTTTTGCCGAGGGCTACTCGAATGTTCAAACTCCACAAAATTTGGCATGGAGTTCGCGCACATGAGCATCTTGCATCATGCAAAATTCCGATTTTTTTTATTTTTTTTTTACTATTTAAACGATTCTATTGTTACCAATGGGAGCGCATGCACTAGGAGCCAAAAAGTTGTGTGCAATATTTTATATATAGTGTATAGTATCATAAACTAGTCTTTTTGATAACAACATTATGTGTCCATATGTTAGTATCATGCATTACATATAGTAGCACACCATTTATTATGGTACGATATCATAATATGATACCCAACTCTCTCTTTCTTCATTTAATTGTATGCCATCTTAAAAAAATTGTGTGATACCTTCACTATGGAAGGTCTAAGGCAGTCACGGATAGTAGGTCTTCAATATAGATGTGTGTAATATGCCACAACAAGTATATGTTTAGAAACTTCATTTGCACACAACTGAAATGGTCGGGGGGAAGTGGGTGTCCATGACATGACACCACCTACTCGACAAACACAAAGATCCATCATAGTTACAAGTAGGTGGCGGGGCCGTTAGATGGTATCACAACACCAAGACCTTGCAAGTCGCCTCAATCACCCGTGTATGTGCCGGATCCCAACGACACGTTACAAGAGCAAACACAGTCAATGAATGTCAAGGGGCGTGGTACTAGAGTAAAGCAAGTCATGAGACCACCAATGAACAAAAATCTCGAGTAGGAGTTCCGCCACAGGGACACCCAGAAAAATTTGTAGGGTGAGGAGGCATCAGATACCATCGAAGAGCAAAGATCACCTAACACCGCACCAAGAGCACAAAGCTCATCACAACACATTGTTTGCCATGGGAGAGCTTTGGGTAGGCACAACACCAGAGAGTCGATGTCAGATGCATCATGTGATGGATGGTGTGGATGGGTGGTAGCACACCCCATTGCCATGGTCAGAAGTGCATAAGGACCCATGCCAATGGCAAGTGTAGGGCAACACACCCCTTCAGTATGGTAAACGACACCCACATACATCATTGTGTTCGAGTATATGATCGTAATCAGGCTGAGGAGAAGTGCACTCGAGGATCACACCAACATGACGGTTTACGATGCACGAGCGTCGGTGTGGTCGGTCGAATACGAGATCTAGGATTTGCCCATGAGCACCACCTCATCTCCTCGAACTTGGCTGATACTTTGAAGGTACAACCGCAAGATAACGCCTCCATGAAGGTAACGATATCGATGTGGTGCTGTCGTGGTCATCTTAGACACAAGGTTAGAGCGGGGATTTCTATCAAGGCATGTACCAAACCCCAACCGACAAGCTAGGGAACCCTATGTTGGTGTTGCGAGGAAGCACCATAGCCATGCCCGACATTGAGGACCTTGCAGGTAGGAAGGGCAATTGGGATCCGGTGCACAACCGACAGCACGGGGAGTAAGGAGACAACGGATCTTGGATGCACATAACATCGACAAGCTGCCGACCCCATCAATGCTCGAGAGAGCCGCATTGTCGTTCGAGGCAAAGGCAGGAGACGGATTCCAGGAAGTGGGGAATATAATGACCACACATCGGGAGTTCTCCCACCCAAGCACCGTGGGGGGAGGGAATGAAGGTGGGAGAGGATGCGACGTGGGGACACATCGCCACCATCAGCTTCGGAGGCCTTCATCGCGGGGAAGAGGGTGGCGATGGCGGCCTCTGTAATCTCAAGAGTGACCTAGGAGGCATGCTATTTATTGTCATGTTCAACTATTCATTGTTATGTACTAGTATTTTTGCCGTATGAAAGAACGACACAGACAGAACCAAATTTCCGCCGTCGGGATCCCCTCATCTACATCTCCCTCTAATTGCCGCTTGCTTACGCCACTGGGCAAATTACTGCTGACAACCGGTGATGGCAGGATCCTCTCTCGCGCGTCCCTGGTGGTGAGTTGGCGGTATCCATGGTGGTGTCCAGTGCGACAATCACGCAGCGCCTAGGTCGACCTCCTAGAGCTTCTCATCCTGGTTAGTTCTACCACGCATGGTGTTCGGAGGTGTGACGGGTGGTGGCCATGGTGGTTGCGCTCGTGAGTTCTAGGTCTTGATCTGAACCTGCACGGGTTGTTGCTTGGCGCCATTCTCGCTGAGGGGCTTGCTCACGGCGGAGCGTGGGAGCCGGGGCAACAACCACGAGTCTCTCCTGGAGCGATGAAGACCATTGGTGGTTGCGTGGGCAGCGTTATGGACGGACCTCAAAGTCGTTTGTGGATGGTCCAAACGAGATTGCTACAAGCCGGTTTCTCAACGTCATTGTAGATTCTCAACGATGATGCTCTATGTGGCGACCGCATCAGATCAGTTCAGCGAACGTCCTTATTAGCTTTTTGATTTGAGAGAGGGTTCCTCCTTCAGATTTTACCGTGATGACACCGGTCAAGGGTTTGTACTAGCATGGTTGCGGTATAAAGCCGAAAGGCTCCGTTGTGGGTTTTGGCGGCTTTCACTGTGGTCAGCTTTCATTTGATGGTGCGATGCAATCTATGAAGGGTATGGTCGCGCAAGGGAGGCGGACAAATTACTAACCTAACACATGAACCTGCTGCTGGTATCGCGGAAAAGTGGTGGCGATAACACATGATTGACTTCAATTTGGGGGTGCTCCTTGTGGAAATCTTAGGTTTGACTCGAGTTGGTTATACCTGGCAATGGCGATGTTGTTCGCATCGTGACCTTGTTGAAGGCATTGTTCGAATATGATCAAGACTTGTTCTTGAGGGCGAAAACCAAGAATCTGTACTTTGGTGGTTGGATCCGGTGACGATGCGCCTGAGCGTCGTTCCATTCCTGAAGGCATTACTGTTGAAGAACTTTGTTGTTCTTTTGATGTCATTTCTATAGTTTGTTGATCGTTGCTTTCATCGTTGACCTAGGCAATGGCGGTGTCTTTTTCTTCGCTAAGGCATTCTTTCTTGTTTGACTTTGCTATTTGCCAAGGTGATTAGTTGTGTGTGTGCGTTAATGTTGGTTGTGTGCATCCTAGCTATGCAAAGGCCGGGTGTGTGCTCATTGTGTTAGTATTCACTTGATGCTTCATTTTGAGTCAATAAAATTTACCCTTTGTAGGAAAAAAAAATGCCCGTGTCAATGGATAGAAGTCCAAACTTTAACAGTGTCCAGTAAGACATAGACCATTGGTACTTATTAAATAAAAAATTCTGCATACAAACTGATGCACAAGATTGACTACAAATATGGCTACAAAGAGAACTACAACAAAGATGGAAAATAACCGTAACTGGGTTAGCAAAATGATATTGTTTGTTTGGGAGGTACAACTAATATTCAGATAATTCTCGACTTGCTTAATTCACCAAATACAATTCAAGGGGAATTATTGATTAGTTTTCCTACAATTGGATCCCAAAAATTGTGTGCACAATTGCATCATAAAATCGAAATGAACTACTCCTGTATGTTTTCCAATTATCGTCAAAAACTGCATAAATTACTGCATCTTTATGATGATGGCATCACTTCATTTTTAAGTGACGCCATTGGTGCTTATGCAGCTATGAACTAGGCCTACAATGTAGAAACATATCATTGTCTGCATCGATTGAATCATGGATACCAGAAGCCCAGAACCTAGGAACCTACTCTTTGAAAGAGATGTTTGTAACTAGACCTACAATGTAAGAATATATCATTGTCTGCATCATTTAAATCATCGATAGCAGAACCTAAGAACCTACTCTTTGAAAGAGTTAAGAGATGCTTGTACCAGTCCTGGTACCAAACTAGACAGTGGATGGTCCCAACCGCTGACTTACCATCAGAAATGGGAACCTTAGTGGTTTGAGGTTATGAACACACGAGATAGAGGAAAGGAGTGAATCAGTTTTCTCTTGCTATCATTAACAACAGACAGTTATAATTACAAAAAATATTGGGAGTTAAGATCAGATTCAATAATGCAGTAAGAATATATATGTGGAAACAACATTTTAATGTCTACCTCGGGAGTGAATGAGAGACCAACTTTAATTTCTCCACAGTAGTGTTCACCTTTCACAACATTATAAGTTGTTGGTGGAATGCTCCCTTCCGTATAAACTGCTTCCAAAGGAATCCTGCAAGAACCAGTGAATTGGGGTGTTAATTTTTTTTAAGGTCCATACGTCACTGCAATTTCCAAAGCAGCATAAAGCATAAACACACAAGCCACAAGTAAGAGCAGTAACTTAAGACAATTGTTCTCTGAAAAGATTCTGAAGAATATAGTGTACAATAGTAACTGTAGAATTACAGACATGGACGGAACGATATACATACGTTGCTTCACCAACGAAGTCATCAGATGTACCCGAGTCGCTGTCCATAAGTTTGATCGACAGGTCCGTAGCTCTGTCTGACACGGTGAAGACAAAGCTTTCGTTCCATTCAGGATTACTACCTTTGCCTGCATAATTTTTTTACTATTTAGCATTTTGTACATCAGAAAATAGGATTTCGCCCCCCTTTATAGATAAAGGAATCGAACCAAGGTACACGGCCGAACGATACAAGGTGATGAGGTAACCCTCTTACAAAGCCTATTCTAAGATGAGCGGTGCATCTACGCGACCATCAGAAGGCATCGGCACAACTACACACAACCCCACACTACATCCTAACACACCTAGGCTCCACAGCAACGCCCTCAAGAGGGAAGACGGCGCAGAGCGTCGCCGCTGCCGAGTCCAGCTGGACAAAGGTCTTCATTCGGAGCATTGACACGAGGAGAAGAACCACGACGACGTCTTCACGAAGAGAGCGGCACCCACAGATGTCGCCGTCGCCGATGCCAAGGCACAAAGCTTTCACTCGGCAACTCACTCGTGCCGCCGATGTCGCCAGGAAGAGCGTGACGAGGTATAGTACCCAGATCCGGATCGGGGCCTCACCCCTACTAGAGAGGGAATGCCCGAGCTACCTGCCGCTCCGCCACCCGTTACCAACACAACCGGGAGGAGAGCCGCCACCACCACGGTGCCTGCCGGAAAGCAACCATGTGGCCCACCATCCAGGGCCGCCGCCCCGGCATCCCTGCCCCAAGACACCGCCACCCTCCACCTCACGACACTTCAACCCCGGCCGGACGAGTAGAGCTCAGCTGTCCACTCAGTGCCCGGCATCAGTCCCCGGATCTGGGTTGACCCTCCACTATAGGAGGCGTCGACGCCTGCATCCCCAGCCAGTCTCCATGAACCTCGGGGACACGACCCTAGGACTGCCGACGGCCGCCAGCAAGCCCTCCTGGAGCTCGCCCGACGCCGAATCCGAGGTCAATGTGCCGATCAATAGGTCAGGTAGCATTGCGAGGCCACCGCCACCGCACGCCACCCCCGTGACGGCCCGTCCACGGAGGCACCCCGGGCCAAGACCAACCACTCCTACCCCGGGGTCGACCCCGATCTACCCCGGGCCCAGATACGGCCTGCCCGAGCACAAACCCTAGGAACAGGCGCCTGGCCTAGTCCTGGGAGAAGGAGGCTGCCGCACCACCGTCCCGCGTTGCCAGCCGAACCGCAGTCGCCACGCCGCCGCAGCCATCACCAGCCCACACCACCACATCCTCCTTCGAACCACGCCACCGAGGCCCTCGTCCCCTGCCGACCAGACTGGTCGTTGTAGCGCAGGAACGCACCAGTACCACCACCACCACGCCGCCATGATCCCTACCGGCAGCAGGGAAGAATTGTGTGTGGCCTATGCTGCCCGCTGCCCCGTCGAAGGAAGAACCACCGACGTCGAATCCGACAGATCAAGCACGGGGAAGCCCCACACGGCACCACCCGGGGAGGCCAACCATAGCCACCGCGTCGGCAGAGTAGCGGGGCGCCACCGCCTGGCCACCGGGCCCCCACCGGGCCGCCCGCCACCGTACAAGGCCGCCCGCAGCCGCCGGCGTCAGATCTGGCAACGCCAAGCCCCCACCGGGCCGCCCGCCACCGTACAAGGCCGCCCGCAGCCGCCGGCGTCAGATCTGGCAGCGCCAGATCGAGCCATGGAGCAACCACGGGAGCGCCACCGGACGGCCCTCCACGCAGCCCCTGGACGACCGCACAGGGCGAGCGCACCCGCCATCGTCGCCCCAAGCTGCGCCGCCCCGCCCCGCCACCAGCGCGCCGCCGCCTGATGAGAGCCCGCCCGCGACGGGAGCCCCAGCCGGGAGGAGAGGAGGTCCCGCCGCCGCCGCCGCCGACCGGGCTTTGCCCGGCGGCGCGCCCTGGCGGCGGCGAGGAGGAGGGAGGGAGGGGAGGGCTTGCCGGCGGCTAGGGTTGGGCCGCCCCTGTCGCCCGTGGGAGCGACGAGGGAGCGGTTATGGGGGGACTTTTTCCCACAGGATTAATATCACTAGCATTTTGTACATAACATGTAGGGAGTGATATCTGCACTTGAGAGGAATAACATACTGCAATAACAATAAATTCGTATTCTTAAGACATGGAACGGTTAATCGTTTAAAATATTCAAGAAACCAAATAATTATGCACTTTTGAGGGAACCTCTAACCGATACCCAAAACTTAATCCCCAAAACACAAGTCCCAACAAATCATGCGTACTGGCAGGGTGGTTTCTAATTGAAGCCCAAAACAAAATCTGCCAAAAATGTTTTTGAACTAGATTATCTCGCTATGTGCATTCAGATGAACATATTGCATTTCGTAATGAAACATATCAACATCATTTAAACTTAGACTTCATAATTAAACATGACTTCTAGCTTCATAATTTGAGCTACACAATTAAACATGGCTGCAACAGAAATCAAACCTACGATAAACATAATTAAACATAACACAAGTACTTAAACATAACTCAAACTACCATATAGTTCAAGTCTAGTCCTCATCGGAGGAGGACGAAATGATGGTGGCGTCGTTACGAGCCTCCTCCTTGGCCAGCGGAATTGTCGCCCCCTGTTTAACATCGATGTCCTCCTGCAGCTCGGTGAAGGCTTGGTGGTGGATCCTCTACCATGTGTCTTAGGCAGCACCATGGCTACGGTAGGCGAGCTAGGCGCGATACGGAACCAAGGAGATGCTTGACTACCATTATCAGCAGTCTGACACGATATTTTTGAAGGTGCGGCGGTTTCTTTCATTCTAGATATTCCATGAAAATTTGTTGCAGCTAATTATGGTTTGGAGATAGGATTGGGAGGAGGTCGTGGATGCCAATACATTGGCAACAGAAGGTTTTCTTTTGGGCTAGCCCAAAAACGTTTTGGAACTTAGTGGGTTATTGGGCATCATTAAGTCATCGTTTTATGGGCTCAGCAGTTTTCTTGCATCGATTAGATTTGCTCTTAGTTCTCTTATATGTATCCTTAGTACTGAACTATCAGTTTTCTGTTGCATCACATACACTTTCTTAGATTCTTTTACCTACGATGTCTATTACAGTACTGTCTAGAGTTGAGATATTTTAGTTAAAGCCTGCATCTAGTATTCCACACTTCCACAGTAAGGAATTTACACATAGCAATAAAAATAATGTGAAAGTACGTCCTGATGCAAAAATCTAGAAAACTATGGCGGGTTCCTAGCGAAGTATTGTGGTAATGAAATGTGTTATTCTTCTACGAACTAATGTTCTATTCAGTCTCACTAGATCGTTAGAGCCACGAGTTGGACCTGTTTGTTTCACAGTGCAAAATGAACAACAGAATATTATTCTGTACCCTGGGTGATGAATATTTTCACTATATATATATATATATATAGCAACGATCAATGAAACGATCTATGGCACAGAAAAGGAATAGTCGAATGGCATATCCACCTGATGCAATACTGCTCCTCTGCTCCTGCGAGCGGCATTTGAGAACTGCATAAGGGTCCATGTTGCCTGCGCTCCATTTGTCCACAAAGAACAACTTATCATCAGAGTCTTTAAGAAAATGATCAGAAGACAACCAAAAAATGCAGCAAACATTGCAACAAATGCAACAAAAATAGCACGGCCTTTCTATGCCCATTCTGATTGCTATGAGCCTGTAAATCAACGATATCACAGAGGGCCGAAACAACGATTTTAGTACAAATAATCAGTCGATCCGATCGATCAATCAAAATTAGCAAGCCAATAGATTGCACAAACAGATCGAAGGATAACGTGATGGTCCGCATTAACGAACCCCAGAAGTAATCGCCATCTTAAAAGATTAGGGTTCCTAAAGGTTAAGTTTGATGCGTAACGTACACAGGTAATCGGTGTTCTCGAGGCCCTTGGCGCCGACGAGCAGCACCTCCAGCGTTCCGTGCACCATCGATTCTCTTCCTCGTCTTCCTCCCTGAGTCCCTCTTGGCGTGAATGCGTGCTCGAGTTGAGCGCCAGATGCAGATCCGTATCTCAGGGCGTCTTGCGTTCTCGGTTCTCACATGGATATTGGCTTGGCCGCTTGGTGGCTCAATTTCTCCGCTAGTTTCGGTTCGGGAGTCCAAAAATGGACCAAACGTTAAGTATGATGCCCCCGCGGAAACCTTACTAAAAAACTGTATAAATAGTTGCTATGAAACATCACTAAAACTTATCAAAAGATAATTTAAGCTTACAAATTTATAGAAAATACAAAGCGTATAAAAATAAAAATAATGAATTGCAGTTAATATAATGTCATTTCTAATAAAAACGTAAAGGATAAACTAGGTATACATTAAAAAATTACATAGGGTATATTAAAATCGCTGCAACATATATATGGCAATATAAATTGTGATGCAAAATTAACTTACGATTGTTATGTGATCTCTACTCTTAAAAGGAGAGCTCGTACGCTGTCTTCGTGTATTCATTTATCTCTAAGTCTAGCTCGCTACTTGTGGTTTACTTTGATCACTTGATCTGACATTCACTATATCTTGTTGTCCTCATTATATTGTGTTAGATATCATATATCGTAGTGATCATTTTAGGCAACATCGTTGTCTTTCCAAATTTACAAACATGGCAGTGCTATGATCTTAACATAGCATTGCATGTTTAGCTACTGACAGCGTATGAGTGACAGTTGCTCAACATGCCATTCTTTGCAAAAACATTGCATACTTGTCAATGTGTGCTTGTTGCAATGTGTGCTTGTGATCAAGCACAAGCACACATTGACATGAACAGAGAGCATGGCAATGCTTAGTAGCTAAACATGGAAATGAACATGCATGCATTGACATGAACATGGAGCATGACACTGATCAAGCATAAGCACACATTGACATGAACAGGGAGCATAGCAATGCCTAGTTGCTAAACATGAACATGAATAGGGAGCATGGCAATGATCAAGCACAAGCACACATGGAGATGAATAGAAGTACTACAAGCAATGCCTACTATGTGCCAATCCGATCGAATCGGATCCAATCTGATCGAATCGGATCCAATCCGATCAATGACTATTCAGGAAACCCTAGAGAAAAGGGGTATAGATACTTACCCGAGCGGTTGTCGCTGGAGCGTTGGCCGATAGAGGACCAAATCCCTGGCGGGAAGGAGGGGACCTACAGCACCGCGCCTCCGCTTGACGAAGAGGAGCTTACATTGCCCACGGAAATGTCGGTCCTACTACTCCCTGGTGCGGTGGAGGAGGACGGACAACCTTTTGTGGCGCTGGCTCGGCTCCACGGCCTCCACAACTCGTATGGCACCGCTAGTGGTAGATAATAAAACCCTCTAATGGGGGTAAAACGCGTCCCAGATGGCGATGGCGTCGGCTATGCCAGCAATACAACATATGGCCCCTGCCTTGGCGCATTAGCGAGATGTGGGGCCTGCTACAGATGGGGGAGGGGGCGAGGATTGGCGCCCAGAAGTTGCCAGTGTTGGCGAGCCCGACGACCCAGTGTTCCTGGACGTGGTCAGGAGCGGCACGACGATGGGCGAGACATTGTGTCGGAGAGGAACGGGCGGCGAGGGAGTGAGGACAGTGAGAGAGGCGGTGTGAATGGGGTAGTGGACGATGACAGGAGAGGGCGAGGGAGTTATGAGTCGTCTCATCCGTCTTCCGTGCTCCCCAAGGAGAGACGCGAACCGACACGTGTGGCTCGCTCCCACTACTAGGAAAAGCCCTTATAGTGGCGTCCTTTTTTTTTGCCTTTAGTGGCGCATTATAGATGCACAACTAAAAACAAGCCACTAATAAGGGCTTAATAGTGGTGCATTTCAAATGCGCCACCCCTAAGAATCTTAGGGTGCCACTCCTAAGATTCTTAGGGGTGGCGCATTTTGAAGATGCGCCACCATTAACTTTTTTTGAATTTTGAATCTGGATCTAGATCTGGATCACGTTTTTATTTTCTCGTTTTTTCTTTGAATGATTTGTCCCGTTCATCTAGCCACTTTGTTTGCTCACTTTTATTCTCTGTCCCGTTCATCTAGCCAATTTTGAATCTTGGAGGATGGAGGATATGAGAGGAGAGGATGGAGGGCGCCATGGAGGAAGGGACGAGGAGGAGGAGGAGGAGCCAAGAAAGGGGAGGAGGAACCTTGGATGAGGAGGAGCCATGGAGGAGGGGAGGAGGAAAAAGACCCGTGGAGGAGGGGGAACCTTGGAGGAGAAGAAGCCATGGAGGAGAGGAGGAGGAAGAAGACACATGGAGGAGGGGGGACCTTGGAGGAGGAGGAGCCATGGAGGAGGGGAGGAGGAGGAGGGCGCCATGGAGAAGGTGGAGAGGAGGAAATGGTGGAGGAGAGGATAAGAATGAAGAGGTAAGAAGGAGAAGGAGGCCGACCGCGCATATTTCATAATGCGCCACCCTTAAGAAACTTAGGGGTGACGCATTTTGCAAAATGCGCCACTAATAAGTTTTGAAAAAAAATCAATTTTTTTGCCTCTATATCTTAAAAGCATGATAACTTTTTTTCTGTTAGGTTTTTGAGGATTATATAACTTTTCGAGTAGATGATTTTTCATATAAAAAACTTTTTCATCGGAGTTCGTATGCAAAAGTTGTGCCCATTTTATAAATTCTCGAGAGATTTTGCAAAAAAAATCAAAATTTATATTTGTAAATTTTCCTAACAACTAGATCACATATCACATGGGAAACTTTTTTTCTTTTATTTTTTTGACATTTCTACCATTTTCTATTATTTATTTTTCAAACTGAAAAGGCGGTCCAGGGGGGAGGGGGGTATTTGTGTGTTGGGAAGTTTTTTATATGAAAAATCATCTACTCGAAAAGTTGTGCTCATTTTACAAATTCTCGAGAGATTTTGTAAAAAAAAATTCAAAATCCATATTTGTAAATTTTCCTAACAACTAGACCACATATCACATGGGAAACTTATTTTCTTTTATTTTGTTGACATTTCTATCATTTTCTTTAAAAAAATTCAAACTGAAAAGGCGGTCGACGGGTGTGTGTGTATTTGTGTGTTAGGAATTTTCCCTCACATTTTTTTGGTTAGTAGTGGCGCATATGCAAAATGCGCCACTAATAATTCCTTAGGGGTGGCGGATTTCAAATGCGCCACCCCTAAGAAAATTAATAGTGACGCATTTTGCAAAATGCGACACTAATAAGAGGACCCTGGCTGGCCCACTCTTAGGGGTGGCGCACTGGTTGAAAATGCGCCACCTATAAGAGCTTATAGGTGGCGCTTATAGGTGGCGCATTTTTCACAAGTGCGCCATCCCTTAAAAATAGCGGCGCATTTCATACCAAATGTGCCACTAATAAGGAATCCATGTATAGCCTTTTCTCTAGTAGTGTCCTGACCTGGCTCGGCAAAAAGACTGATTCCTACGTTCTCCAAGGCCAGGCCTAGGAGTGATTTAAGGTTCGTGCAAGCGCGGACGTGGATGCAGCTCGGCCAACCAAACATGTCATTTTCATCCCGCCAGGGCCTGATTGGGTTAGATGCGAGAAGCCAAACGTGTCCATTGAGAACATAGCCCTATAGATAACATGAACTCCCTCTATTTTAAGTGTTGTGGCAAAATAACTAAGCATGTGCAATTTATTAGCACAACTCATGACACTTAATTGGGATGAGAGGAAGTAAGAAATAAAAAAAATAGATGATATGTTAAAAACATAATAATTCCTGCAATTTCATATTGCCCAGAGTATGGCATAAACTTTCACACGATTTTAGCCTTCCATCTTACGATGAATGACATAGAACCAATTTTCAAATAAAGTGGGAATACCCACTTGACGGTGCCAATTTGCATGTAACATGAATCGTACACCAGATCAAGGTAATATTATTTTCTTTGATCCAAAGAAACAATTTTTCTTTTGCAACAATGCCGCAAAAAAAATGTTTGATACGTTTTGCAAAGTTATCTTTGATAAGAACTACTCCCTTTGCATAACCACATTAAAACTTTAATCTTGGATGAAATCTTTGTTTTTCAAATGAGTTTTGTGTGGATACTCCAAATTTGTTTAGTATGTATGAATTAGTGGGTTAAATTAACGGATCCCATTGAAAATGTGTTCCTCTATTTCAGAAGATTTCTAGTTAATTGTCCTATGAGATGAAACCCGTGAGAATTGACGCACTCAATTCTCATTTTCGTTCCCACTTAAATTCTCATTTCCTACATGTTGAGTTTGGATTTTTTTTAGTTTATTTACCCCTCAACTCATCATATTCCCATCGAAGCAAACATGTTGCAAAGGACACGATAATGCCTATAGGCCCATATGATTGCGGAGTTTTTTTACGGACAGAAAAAATGGTGTCCCATTGATATTCAGGTTGGTCAGATGGGTCATCCCCAAAACGTTTTCTTAGGGTTTCGAGTGGAGCGGCGGCGTACGGGCGATCCCGATCACCGTGGCGCGACCGAGCTCTACCTCCGGCTAATCCCCATCAAGCACGACAGTTTGTGGTGCCTTACTGATAGGGCGACGACAGAGGGCCGTCTCGCGGGATGGAGTCGCAGGAGGAGGCAGGGAAGACTTACGCCAGAGGCATGGCGGCGATGCTAGGAAACCTCAATCTCACGGAAGCGGAGCAGAAGATTGCGGTGGTGGATGACCTAGAAGATGCGGGTGAACGAGTGCAGTTCGCCATCGCTGGGAAAGGGCTATCAATCGCTGAATTTCACATCCAGACGATCAATAGTGCACTTAGACCTGCATGGGGAAACCCTAAGGGCCTGAAGTTCAAGGCCCAGGGGGACAATATCTTTGTGGCCAGCATGGACCTGAAAGCTGACATTTATCGAATCTGGGACAGTGCGCCATGGATGATCGGAAAGCATGTTGTGGTGCTGAGCGCGTTTGATTGGAGCATGAGACCACATGAAGTAAATTTTAATAACCTCCCAATCTGGATACGTTGTCATGATCTCCCGTTTAACTGGTTGAACGAGGAGAGGGCCACCATTGTGGCATCTCAGGTGGGGCAATTCATCAAACTTGACCTATCTGGTACTAGCAAGGGATGGGGTCAGAGTATGCGAGCAAAAGTGTGGATCGATGTCAATGAACCACTAAGAAGGGTTGTCCAGTTCAACTCCCTGAGGAGGAAGAAGGTGGACAGGTATGGGATACTATTCGAGAGACTACCATATTTCTTCTTCGCATGTGGGAAGCTGGGGCACCCAGACTCCCATTGCCCAAGGCCATTGCCTCGCAAGGAGGATGGCTCCTGGGAATATGATGCACGGATAAGGTTTCCAGACCCAAAGAAAAAGATACCGCAGGTGCAAACCAACGTGCAGCATAGTAAACCTCAGCAGACTAAACAACAAGTTCGGGCTGAAAAACCGAAATCCGATGGGCTGAAACAGAACTCTGGTAATGAGCTTTGGAAGGTAACAATTGTTGGATATGTGCCCTAGAGAAAAATTAATAAAGATATTTTTCACATGTCCGTTTTGTTCATAATACATTTTATGTTGTGCTATAACTGTATTACTTGGAAATACTAATACAGGTGTAGTATAAAACATAGGTCTGTAGTTTAACTCGGGTAAACTATCTCATTGGGCAATTGATTGATCAAGCTTTCCTAATCATGGCGACACTTAAGTCCATTGACAATGAGGTCATGTCATTAGGGGAATGATGTGATGGACATAAACCCACCTAAAGTATTGCAATGTGATCGAGTCACATAGTTCAGCGTTGCGATGACTTTGTAACGTATGGCTTAGTCCTTAGACCGTAATGATCATACGTAATTGTCATCTATAAGGAGACTTTGATTTTTATCCCACCGCCTAACTGAAATATGCTGGCTATAATGGTGCACTTTGGGTATTCCAAAATAGATGGTTGATGAGTATGTTAATAGATTAGAGCGGGATTTGTCAGTCCTTGTAATAGGACAGGTACTCTGGGGCCACTCGGTGATATTGCATCAATAGCTTGCAAGCAGGTGACTAGGTCACGAGAGATGCAATAGGCACGGACGAGTAAACTTGTTTGTTGTGAACGAGATGTGAACACGGTATGTGGGATACCGACGATCGAACCTCGGACAAACAAAGTACCGCAGCACAAAGGGATTACGTCGTATCGTTAACGGTTTCCAAAAGCGATTGAAGTTCATTCGATGGAAGCGCAGGGGCTGTCAAGGATTGTAACACGGTCCAACTGACTAGTAATTGGTCAATGAGAAGAGTCTCGACCATGTCTGCTATTTCCCGGACTGTTAGGGTGTTACATTTAAGGGCAATCGATGCATAGGACAGTTTCGGGATCAATCGGTGAAATAGGAGAAATCACCGGAATAGTTCCAGAGGAGGACGAAAGTTGTTCCGGACATTTTGAATGGTTCAAAATAAATTTTAATTTGTTTTAATAATGTTTTATTATTTAATTATCTGAATTAAATATTTAAACATATTAAAATAATTAAAAAAATTGGAAAAAGGCTATATGGGCCTATGGGGCCCATTAGGGGAGGAGGGGTTTCCCCCCTTGGGCTTGACGCCAAGGGTGGGGCCCATCCCCCCTTGGCCGGCGCACTCCCCCCCCCTTGGGAGTTTAGTCCCACATGGGGGAGGGGAGGAGGATAGCACCCCCCATTGGCCTATATAAGGAGGGGTACACCCCCTTTTTCCAACACACAATTATTGCTCTCTCTCTCTCCTTCTCCTTCCTGGAAGTGGACTCCCCTTGTTTGGAGTTTGCACCTGGACTGGAGTTCTCCATCATAAGACAAGCCGTCGCTCTGCTGGAGTCGGGATCCGAATCCGTCTTTCTTCCGCTGCTCGCCTGGTTCGGGGCCCGGGAGGAACATCGATTGTACCGTACGTGTATAATCTCTTCGAGGCACTACACCTGTGGTGCTACTTCATCGCTGGAGGTCAACCGGGAGTCATCCTCGCCGGTGGTCTACTACACGACAGGGATGTCGTAGTTCCGAGTCTACGCCAGCCACGTTCGCAAGAACTTTCCCTCTTTCGGTCTTCAAAGGTATGAATACCGATTCCCTCCGTTACTTTACATCGCCATAGCATAGATCTTGGGTTCGGGTAACGTAGGTATGAAAATTTTGTGTTTTCTGCCCTGTATACCAACAGTGGTATCAGAGCTAGCTATGCGTAGATGTATCGTACGGGTAGAACACAGCTAGGATGTGGGCATCGAATCTTCATTCATTACCCTCTCACGTGTACTCATTTAGCATTGCGGTAATGTTTGATGAAGCGGCCCCCGACCGACCTTACGCGTTTACGTGAGACTGGTTCCACGCTTGACATATGACTTGTACCATATAAAGTGGCTGGGGGTGTCTGTCTCTCTGCATTAGCGATACGAAGATGTTTGCAACGGAGGGCCCCGACAGGGGTGTAATAGAGACGGATGGGAGACGGCGTTGTGGCATGTTTTTCGCAGGATAGAAACGGTTCTCTCTCTCGAAACCCCTAGCAGCCACGTAAAACTTGCACAAGCTAAAGTAGAAAGGTGTTTGACTTTGCTTTGCATGAAGGGGGATCATAGTTTGTATGATTTACAGTTTTACTTCCTGTTTATGCTAGTATGCTAGATATGACGACGGTACCACAAATAGGACCATCGCTCACAATACCAACATTGTGTTCTCCCTTGGTGGGCACCGCCTGGAAGGTTCTCCCATATGGCCGACATTCCGTACATACCGTGTGTCACACATATGAAACGGCGTTCGCATGAGGTTGGGTTCGGCAAGCCTAGCATATGCAGATATGGCCTTGCTGAACAGCTAACATCAAGGTTCGATTGGCAGGCTTGACGTATGAAGACGCGGGCCTGGAACACAGTAGATCGAAAGAACGAGCACGAGTCACATTCCTGATGTGATTGGTTTAGAGGCCTACTTGGGTCGCATACTGATGGCCGTGACGATCGGGGGAGGTATGGGGTCTGGGATTGTGTAATCACTTAGTTAAATTGAGAGGTGTTTATCTAAGTGGGAGCTTTATAGAATTTTGAAGATTAAATTGAAAACTCCACATTATGAACAAAAGTCTAAATATGTATCCTTGTGAATCAAACTTTGTAGATGGAAGCACCACGCCCCTCGTTCAACTTAGGATCGTTCCTAGAGAAAGACAAACTGAAAACTGATGGGTCAAACTTCACCAACTGGTTCCACACCCTGAGGATTCTCCTCGTTCCCCTCAAAATGGCATACGTACTAGAGGGCGCGTTATGATGCCAGTCAGTATGAGAAGAATGTCTATCTCTCCAAGACTGGTGATTACAACCTTGTCCAAAGTGGCATGCTCTACTCCATGGAGGCTGAGCTGTAGAAACGCTTTGAGAGGATGGTGCATATGAGATTATCACCGACCTCAAGGCGGTCTTTGCACCTCAAGCCAGGGCTGAACGATATGAGGCTTCTGAAGCCTTCTTCTTAGCAAAGATGGACGAGCACGATAGCGTGAGTGAGCACGTGGTCAAGATGTCTGGCTACGTTCAACGCTTGAATGCTCTGGAATGTCAGATTCAAGATGAACTTGCTGTTGATAGGGTGTTGCAATCGCTTCCCCCTAGCTACAAAGGCTTTGTGCTGAACTACAACATGCAGGGGATGACCAAAACCCCTTCTGAGTTGTTCGCCATGCTGAAGAGTGCTGAGGTTGAAATCAAGAATGAGCACGCTGTCTTCATGGTCAACAAGACCACTGAGTTTAAGAAGTCAAGCAGGCGGGAGAAGGCTAAGAAAGGTGGGCCCAAAAGGGATGGCAAGTCAGTTGTCGTTCCTCCCAAGGCACCTAAGCCCAAACCCGAAGTTGAGTGCTTATACTGCAAGGGTGAAGGTCACTGGAAACGCAACTGCCCCAAGTACCTAAAGGACAAGAAGGCTGGTAAGGTCGCCAAGAGAGATGAAGGTATATTTGATATACATATTGTTGATCTTTTCTTGACAAGCGCCGGGAACATATCCTGGATACTTGATACATGATCTGTCGCTCATATTTCTAATTCCGTTCAGGGACTAAGGAATAAGAGTCGCTTGCTGAAAGATGAAGTGACGATGCGCGTGGCGAATGGCTGTCAAATTGATGTGTTGGTGGTCGGCACGAAGCATCTTAGTCTCCCTTCGGGATTAGTTTTGGTTCTGAATAAATGCTACTATGTACCCGCATTGAGTGTGAACATAGTTAGTGGCTCTTGCTTGAAGCGAGACCACTATTATTTTAAGTCTGATACAATTGTTTGTTCGATTTATAAGGATGAAGTGTTTTATGTTCACGCGCCGGAGCAACGTGGTTTATTCGTACTTGATCTCGATGGTGACGTGTGTCACATTAACAATATAGAGGCCAAAAGATTAAAGAGTAGTGATGAAGAGCACATGATGATGTGGCATTGCCGACTTGGTCATATTGGTATAAAGCGCATGGAGAGGCTCCATAAGGATGGACTTCTTGATTCATTGGATTTTGGATCCCTTGATACATGTGAATCATGCCTCATGGGAAAAATGACAAGGACTCCATTCAATGGAATAAGGGAGCGTGCAGATGACTTATTGGGGATCATACATACAGATGTATGTGGACCCATGAACGTCCCCACACGCAATGGTCTTCGTTACTTCGTGACCTTTACTGATGACTTGAGTAGATATGGGTATATTTACTTGATGAAACATAAGTCTGAAACCTTTGAAAGGTTCAAGGAATTTCAGAATGAGGTCGAGAATCAACTCGGAAATAAAATCAAGCACCTTCGATCGGATCGAGGTGGCGAGTATTTAAGTCACGCGTTTGGCAATCATCTGAAGTCTTGTGGCATAGTACCACAGCTTACGCCGGCAGGCACACCTCAGAGAAACGGTGTGGCTGAACGACGTAATCGAACCCTATTGGATAGCGTACGATCGATGATGTCTCATACTGATTTTCCTGTGTCATTCTGGGGGTATGCATTAGAAATTTCCGCTTACGTTCTTAATAGGGCACCATCAAAGTCCGTAAAGACAACACCATTTGAAGAATGACATGGCACGAAACCTAAGTTGTCTCACCTGAAGATTTGGGGTTGTGAGACTTATGTTAGGAAACTACAGCCTGGCAAAATTGAATCCAAGGCGGATAAGTGCATCTTTGTGGGCTATCCCAAGGAAACTTGTGGATACACCTTCTACAATTAGTCTGAGAGCAAAACGTTTGTTGCCAAGACTGGACACTTTCCTGAGAAAGAGTTTCTCTCGAAAGAGTTGAGTGGGAGGAAAATAGACCTCGATGAAGTGACTGACCAATCACTCCAATTGGAAGAAACGGCCACAGAAGTTGTTCTGGAACCTTCTTCCATAGTGGGTGCTGAAGAGAATGTCCAGAACGACATTCATAACGATCATGACATACATGATGATCATGATGAGAATGAAGAGGAACCTATTATGCCCCGTAGGTCATCAAGAGTGCGTCAAGCTACTGAGTTTTATGGACAGCTTGTGAATGCAATCTCGGCTGATGAGTCAGATGAACCTACGAGTTAGAAAGAAGCAATGGAGGGACCCGAGTCCGAGAAATGGCTTGAAGCCATGAAATCCTAAATAGACTCCATGTACACCAACAAAGTTTGGACTTTGGTGGATATTCCCGAGGACCGCAAGGCCGTCGAGAATAAATGGATTTTTAAGAAAAAGACTGACGCAGACGGAAACGTATATGTCTACAAAGCTCGACTTGTCGCGAAGGGGTTCCGAAAAATTCAAGGAGTTGACTGCGAGGAGACGTTCTCTCATGTAACGATGATAAATTCTATTCGGATCCTACTAGCAATAGCTGCATATCATGATTACGAGATATGGCGGATGGATGTGAAAACTGCATTCCTAAATGGCAACATTGAGGAAGAGTTGTATATGATGCAACCAGAGGGGTTTATCGGTCCAAGGAATGCTGGTAAGGTGTGCAAGCTTCAACGGTCCATCTATGGGTTGAAGCAAGCATCTCGGAGATGGAATCTTCGATTTGATGAGGTCATTAAAGCTTTTGGATTTGTCCAAACGTCGAAGAGTTCCGCGTCTATAAGAAACTGAGTGGGAGCTCTGTAGCATTCCTTGTGTTATATGTAGATGACATATTGCTAATAGGGAACGATAAGAAATTCTTAGGAGAAGTGAAGGAATATCTAAATGGACAATTTTCCATGAAGGACCTTGGTGAAGCTGCGTACATATTGGGGATTAAGATCTATAGAGATAGACCTAATCGACTATTGGCTTTGAGTCAGAGCACTTATATTGACAAGATATTGAAAAGGTTTAGTATGGATAACTCCAAGAGAGGCCTATTGCCAGTTATAAAAGGTGTCAAGTTAAGCGTGAATCAGTGCCCGACCACAGCAAAAGAGAAGGAGGAAATGTCCTCAAAACCCTATGCCTCAGCCATAGGTTCTCTCATGTATGCTATGTTATGTATCCGGCCGGATTTACCGTTGGCTATTAGTATGACTAATCACTACCAGAGTAATCCAAGAATGGCTCACTGGACCGCAGTAAAGAACATCCTAAAGTACTTGAGAAGAACAAAGGATCTCTTTCTCGTTTATGGAGGAGTTGATGAGGAGCTCACCGTAAAGGGTTACGTTGACGCAAGCCTCGCCTCAGACCTAGATGATTCGAAATCCCAGATGGGATATGTTTTCATGTTGAACGGTGGCGCAATTAGCTGGAGGAGCGGCAAACAGTCAGTCGTCGCCCAATCTACAATGGAATCGGAGTATATTGCCGCTTGCGAAGCGTCAAACAAGGCGTTGTGGCTGAAGAAGTTCGTGATCGAGCTTGGCATCTTTCCTAGCTGCACTGACCCCGTGGGAATATTCTGCGACAACACGGGTGCCATTGCTAACGCGAAGGAGCCAAGAACTCACTCTACAGCCAAGCACATTCTCCGAAAGTTCCATGTGACGCGAGACTACGTCCGGGATGGACACACTAGGATTCACAAGATACATACGGATCTGAACGCAGCAGACCCGATGACGAAACCTCTTCCACAGGGCAAGTTTGAAGAACACCGAGAGAATATTGGTGTTAGATACATACCTGATGTAAACTAGTGTAATTTGTACTCTAGTGAAAGTGGGAGACTCTTGGATATGTGCCCTAGAGACAAATTAATAAAGATATTTGTCACATATCTGTTTTGTTCATAATAAATTTTATACTGTGCTATAACTGTATTACTTGGAAATACTAATACAGGTGTAGTATAAAACATAGGTCCGTAGTTTAACTCGGATAAACTATCTCATTGGGCAATTGATTGATCAAGCTTTCCTGATCATGGCGACACTTAAGTCCATTGACAATGAGGTCATATCGTTAAGGGGAATGATGTGATGGACATACACCCACCTAAAGTATTGCAATGTGATCGAGTCACATAGTTCAGCGTTGCGATGACTTTGTAACGTATGGCTTAGTCCTTAGACCGTAATGATCATACGTAATTGTCATCTATAAGGAGACTTTGATTTGTATCCCACCGACTGACTGAAATATGCTGGATATAATGGTGCACTTTGGGTATTCCGAAATAGATGGTTGATGAGTATGTTAATAGATCAGAGAGGGATTTGTCAGTCCTTGTAACAAGACAGGTACCACTACTGGAAACATGCAGTTTGCCATGTGTCATCGTGTTTGCCGTCTGTATTCCATCGGGGCAGACGGCAAAAAGATTGTTTGCCGTCTGCTACCCTAAATACAGACGGCAAACATATGACATATGGCAAACCGTTTGTATGCCGTCTACTTTTAATAAGTAGACGGTAAAGACCTCTTTACCGTCCGTGCGCAGACGGCAAAGCCCCAGGTGGGCCCTCCCAGACCGTTCCACGAGTGGCAGTTAACGGCCAGGAGCTTTGCCGTCTGCCCCTGACGGTAAAGCGTAATTTGCCGTCCTGGGGCAGACGGCAAAGCTCCTGGCCGTTAACTTCCCGTCGTCCTCCTCTCTCTCCCACTCTCTCCACTCTCTCTCGCCCGTGCCTCCCTTCTGCCCGTGCCCCACGCCGCCGCCACGCCATCACCGTCGCCGCCGCCGCGCCCTCGCCCACCGCCATCGTCTCCTGCTTCCACCCGCCCCGGCCTGCCCTGCCCCCACCCGCCCACCGCCCCGGCCTGCCCCACCCCCACCCGCCTCGGCCCGCCCCCTCCCTCGCCGGATCCCACCCGACCCGCCCCGCCCACAGCCGTCGTCTCCGGCTCCGGCGCCGCTTCCCTCCTCCGCCAGCCGCCGTCAAGCCACCGCCCACCTCCTCCACCTCCACCCCCACTCCGGCCGGTGAGCCCCCCCCTCCTCCCTCTCTGTTTTTTTTGTTTTCTCTGTTTTTGTTAGATTTGTTAGTATTAGTGTTGTTCACATTGTAGTTTAGTGTTAGGTTAGTCATATTTTAGATTAGAAAATTTAGTTAGGTTAGTATTGTTACTGTTTTTAATTGCTACTGTTTTTAATAGATTTTAGATTAGTCTATTGTAGTTAGTTAGTTTTATTTATTTTTATTTTTATATAAGTTAGTTAGTATTCTTACTGTTTTTAATTGCTACTATTCAGTTAGTCTATTGTAGTTAGTTAGTTTTATTTAGTTTTACTTATTAGTTGTAGTTAGTTTTTTTAGTTAAATTTAGTTAGAAGAAGGAAAGAATTAGAAAAGAAAAATAATTAGAAAAGGAGAAGGAAGAAGAAGAAGAAGAAGAAGAGAAGAAGAAGAGGAGAAATAGAAGAAGAATAAGAAGAGGAGAAGGAAGAATAGGAAATAAGAAGATTTAGAAAAAGGAAAAGAAATAGATGAAGGAAAAGAAAAGGAAAAGAAATAGAATAAGAATAAGAAGAAGAAGTTGGAGGTGGAGATGAATAAGTAGAAGTTGGAGGTGGAGATTGGGTGCATTTTAATGGAGCTTGGGGTAAAAAAAATAAAAAAGATGTAATTACCGGGGTCAAGTGTGTGTGTTGATTGGGTGCATTTTAATGTGCAGGAATTTTCCTGGTGTGAAGGTCTGGTGGTCGACGACCTCCGCCCCCTCCATTCGGCGACCTCCCTGAGTTCGAGGGTGAGCAAAAAAATTCTTGTCCTCTCCCCCTTTTTCCTTTGCTCAATTCTGGCCTTCATGCCGATAACGGTAGCTCTAGCAGTATGTAAAGTTGCGTAACCAGTATGCGTCTCCCATTCGAAAGGATTACAGTATAAATATGCATTCATTTGCATATTTATAATAGTAATTCTTTCGAATTGTCCAACGTTATCCATGGACAGCCCGCGTATGTGTAGATTGGGTGGTTTTTCCATGCTCTGGTCCTGATCCGACGCGGAATTTCGTCAGCGCCTCCCTGTTGTTCTCCGGATACACAACCTCTCGGCTTGTTGTCGAGACGTGTATTAGGAGAACAGCGGGGAGGTGCTGCCGAAATACCGCGTCGGATCGGGACCAAAGCATGGGAAACCGACCCAATCTACACATACTCGGGTGGGATTAGGACCTATCTTTACCTATTAGTGTGTAGGTTAATTGCATATGCCGTAGCTATGTATGATAAAAGCAATAAAAAGTGGACGTAATAAAATGGTATATTTGTTGTTTAGTAGCTAGCTGTAGCAACAAGATGAGCGATGATCGTGCGTGGATGTACACTGGTCGCCCTAATCAGAAAGAGATCACCAATGAATGGGCAATGAAAACCAAGGAGTTTCTGAGAGCGGCGTTTGCAAATGGGCAGAGAAAAACCTGGTGCCCCTGCGTTAGGTGCGACAATTATAAACAGGCGACAGAGGTGGATATGGGTAAACACTTGCAGAAGTGGGGTTATAAACCTGGTTATACGGTGTGGACCTTCCATGGCGAGTCTGGCGGACGACGGAGAGAGGAGGTGGTCCGTCAGCGCACGGATGAGTACGGAACCGGGATCGAAGACATGGTGCAGGACTTTGACGATGCGCGGGATGAGGACGATGAGATGGAGGAATCTGCGAAGGCCTTCTACGATATGTTGGAGTCTTCGAAACGTCCGCTGCACGCTCACAGTGAGCTTTGTCAGCTCGATGCCATCGCACAGTTGATGGCTTTGAAGGCACAATTCAACTTGGGCACAGATTGTTACAATGCGATCACAACCCCAATTGGGCGGTTTATACCAAAAGATCATGTTATGCCTGCAAACCTGTACCAATCGGATAAAATCCTCAAGGTACTTAAGATGCCCTATGAGCAGATACATGCTTGTGAAAATGGATGTGCTTTATTTAGGAAAGAGTATGCGGACGAAGACTATTGTCCCAAATGCAAGTCATCCAGGTATGTTGTGGTAGACAATGGTCAAGGTGAGAAGACGCAGACCAAAATACCCGTAAATGTTCTTAGGTATCTTCCAGTGATACCAAGAATTCAACGCCTTTACATGATGGAAGAGACAGCCAGACAGATGACATGGCACAAACATGGGAAGAGAACATAATTCGATGCAGATGGGAAGCCGATGTTGACTCACCCATCGGATGGTTCAGCATGGAAGCACTTTGATGAAAAACATTCGGAAAAAGCTAAGGAGCCAAGGCATTGCCGAATCGCCGTCGGCACAGATGGGTTCAATCCTTTCGGTCTGATGGCAGCCCCATACAGTTGTTGGCCTGTATTTGTCATGCCACTCAATCTCCCCCCCTCAGAGATTATGAAAAGGAAGAACATTTTCCTGACGTTGATAATACCAGGGCCCAAATATCCGGGGAAGAATATGGATGTGTACATGCAACCGCTTAAGGAGGAATTGCAACAAGCTTGGGACGAAGGGTTCAAGACATACGATGCAACTAGCAAAAAGACCTTCAAAATGCATGTTTGGTACCAGTACTCGATGCATGACTTGCCGGCGTATGCGCTTTTCGCTGGCTTCTGTGTTCATGGAAAGTTCGGGTGCCCAACATGCAAGGCTGCTCTTCAGTTTCATTGGCTGAAGGCGGGTGGCAAGTATTCCTGCTTTGACTTGCATAGACAGTTTCTGCCTCCTAAGCATCCTTTTAGAAAAGACAAGAAGAACTTCATCAAAGGCAAAGTTGTCAAAAACCTGGGAGCACCTACGATGACGGGCAAACATGTCTTGGCACAGTTGAACTCTCTCGAGCCTGATCCAGAACGTCCCGAGTATTTCAAGGGATATAATTCGGAACACGCCTGGACTCACAAGACATGCTTCTGGGATCTCCCCTACTTCAAAGACCTCGAACTTCCACACAATATTGACGTGATGCACACTGAAAAAAATATCGGCGAGGCCCTGTTTGGTACATTTTTCGGCATAGATGGGAAGTCAAAGGATAATCCTAAAGCTACAGTCGACCAGGAGACTCTATGTGATAGACCCTCACAGAACATGCGACGGCCGAAAGGAAAGAAGAATTGGTCCAAGCCAAGGGCCTGGTTCAATCTTGAAAGGGGGCATATCAGGGAAATTCTCTTGTGGGTGCAAAACAGTTTGATGTTCCCCGATGGGTATGCAGCGAATCTGAGGAGGGGAGCGAGTCCTGAAAAACATAAAATATTAGGGCTGAAGAGTCATGATTGGCACATATGGCTTGAGCGGGTAATGCCGGTGATGTTGCGCGGCTATATCCCCGAGGAAGAGTGGCTAGTACTGGCAGAACTGAGCTATTTCTTTCGTGTTCTTTGTGCTAAAGAACTATCCGATGGCGTGCTAGAAGACATGGAAGATATGGCGCCGGAGTTGCTCTGCAAGTTAGAGAAGATCTTTCCACCGGGTTTTTTTTAATCCGATGCAGCATTTGATATTGCATCTCCCGACCGAGGCAAGATTAGGGGGCCCTGTGCAAAATCGTTGGTGCTATTCAACGGAGAGAATGCAGAAGACGCTTCGAGCAAAATGTAAAAATAAACGTAGAATTGAAGCATCGATGGCCGAGGCTTTCATTACCGAGGAGGCGGCAAACTTCGTGACAGCACATTATGAAGCCAAAAATCGCCATTTGCATAATCCAAAGCCTCGGTACAATACTGGCGACCCCCAACGGCGTCAATCCAACCTCAGCCTATTCAAAGGGAATCTTGGACCTGTTGGTGCTTCGAGAAATAAGATTTTGGATATCAAAGAATGGCAGACTCTTACACTGTATATCTTCACCAACCTAACAGAAGTGCGACCGTACATCGAGTAAGTGCTCGGTACATACATTGTTTCGCAACTTCTAATAATTCTTATTTCTTATTAATTCCTCTGAATTCATACAGTCGATACGTCGCCAAATTCTCGAATGGAGTGGTTATTGAAAGTGATTCCATCGCAGAGTATGAGCTTCTTTCCAATCAAGGAGACGGCAATCCTGGTTTCATCTCTTGGTTCAAACGAACGGTAACTATCATTCATATATAGGGTTTCATTTGTTGGTTCGACCTATTTTTCACTAATATAACAATCCTTTCCTATAAAACTTATAGGCAAATGAGGAGCCTATGGACGCCGAATTGAGACAAGTCGCTAATGGTTTTGACAATAAGGTCCGTGTATTTGAGAAATACGACATCAACGGGTATCGCTTTCGTACCGTTGATAAAGAGCGAAAAATGGCCGATCGAAAATGTACAAATTCGGGTGTCTCTGCTGTCGGCGACGGAGGTATTGAGTATTATGGAAGAGTTGAAGCAATATACGAACTTCTATTCTATGGTGAAAATCCTCCCAACGTCGTTGTCTTCAAATGTCATTGGTTTCTCCCGTCGAGGACTATGTGCGAGAAGACTGGTCAGGCCGCTCCACCGATGCCGATCATTTCTCCTGTAGGGACGGTGAGTATCTTTCAATGATCATCAATACCATATTGAGTGGCGTCGTGCTAACCTCTAGTTGATCTTTTTGTGCAGCATAACTCTCGGGCTGCGTCCCATGACCCTTCTCCACCGTCAACATCGGGCAACCCGACGGATGCTTCTCAGCCACCTCAGCCTTGAGGGCTACACTCCGGTAAGTTTTAAAATGCTTAGTTAGTTTGAAAATGCATATTTAGCTTCTAAAATCCTATATTTAATCAAAAAATGCCATACTTTGCATATTTTGCACATAAAAGACATAACTAGCTTAGTTAGTTCAAAAACTTACATAGTCAACTTAGTTTGCTCACAAAATCTCAAAGTTATCTTAATTGGGTCAAAAAATGCTAAAGCTAGCTTAAATTGGCTCAACAATTGTTAAAGTTTGCTTAGTTGCTCAAAAATGCTGAAGTTAGCTCAATTTCCTCAAAATATGCTAAATCTAGCTTAATTCGATCACCATTGCTTATGTTAGCTTTGTTTTCTCAAAAGAAGAAGAAGAAAACAGAAGGAGAGGATCTTTTCTTCTTCTCCTTCTCCTTCTTCTTCTTCTCATTCTACTTCTTCTTATTCTCATTCTACTTCTTCTTCTTCTTTTTGCAGATTTGCTTCAAGGCATTCATGCTATGACGATGGAGTGCTGCATTTGGACTTGTAGTTTCTTTTATAAACAGTTGTGGTCACTTGTGTGTTTGATACTTTCTGGTTTACTATGTACTATATATACTTTGTGGTTGGACTTGTATATATATGAGAGTATGAGATTTGCATAGTTTTGGTTGATCAATATGTTGGAGAACATGCATGGGTGCTTATATATTTCTGTTGAGATGTGCTTATACTACTGTTGGAGAATATGTCTATGTATATGTCTATATTTTTGTCAAGTGCAGGGATTTAAAAGAAAACAGAATAAAAAGGGACTATGCAGGCTCTTTGCCGTCTGCAAGCAGATGGTAAATGCCTTTGCCGTCTGCTGGTGGTCGGCACAAGTGACACGTGGCGCCCAGCTGTGCAATCTGGCAACAGCTGGGTGCCCATTTTGGTTATTATGCCGTCTGCCTCCGGCAAGGCAGACGGCAAAGAGTAGGACTTTGCCGTCTGCTGCTGGACGGCAAACATATGACGGGGGGGGGGGGGGGTGACGTCATTACCTTATCCGATGACGCCACCGCTCTTTGCCGTCTGTCCGTAGACGGCAACCCCGCCGTTAAGGGCCTGACGGAGCCGGCCGGCACAGCTTTGCCGTCAAGCTTCTCTACCGTCTGTTTCTTATTCCAGCGGACGGCAAACATCTTTGCCGTCCGTCGATATACAACAGACGGCAACGCACCTCTTTGCCGATGAAATGGCTGACGGGTGCTTTACCGTCCGGGGGCAGACGGCAAAGGGTTTTGCCGTCGGCCATTCAGGTGTTTGCCGTCCGCCCTGGCAGACGGCAAACAGGCGAATTCCAGTAGTGTTATTGCATCAATAGCTTGCAAGCAGGTGACTAGGTCACGAGAGATGCAATAGGCACGGACGAGTAAACTTGTTTTTTGTGAACGAGATGTGAAAACGATATGTGGGATACCGACGATCGAACCTCGGACAAACGAAGTACCGCAGCACAAAGGGATTACGTCATATCGTTAACGGTTTCCAAAAGCGATTGAAGTTCATTCGATGGAAGCGCAGGGGCTGTCAAGGATTGTAACCAGGTCCAACTGACTAGTCATTGGTCAATGAGAAGAGTCTCGACCATGTCTATTGTTTCCCGGACCGTTAGGGTGTTACACTTAAGGGCAATCGATGCATAGGACAGTTTCGGGATCAATCGGTGAAATAGGATAAATCACCGGAATAGTTCCGGAGGAGGACGAAAGTTGTTCCGGACATTTTGAATGGTTCAAAATAAAGTTTAATTTGTTTTAATAATGTTTTATTATTTAATTATCTGAATTAAATATTTAAACATATTAAAATAAAAAAATTTGAAAAAGGCTATATGGGCCTATGGGGCCCATTAGGGGAGGAGGGGGTTCCCCCCTTGGGCTTGGCGCCAAGGGTGGGTGATACGTCCAAAATGCATCACTATTTCATATTGTAATTTCATCATATTCATTGATATATTCCACTTTAAAGTATTATTCTTATGTTGTTTTGGCTTGTTTTACACAGTTTAAAACTTTCCGGTGCCGAAGCAGCAGAACCAGAATTCAGCGGTGAAAAGTGGACACCAAGTTGCTTAATCAGATCAAGTCCAAACGCGATGAAAATTTACGAGGAGTGTTTTTATGAAGATGTACTGGGGATCACCGAGGATGGAGGTGAGGGGACCCACCAGGCAGCCAGAAGGATGCCTGGCGCGGCCCCCCTGCTGGCCGCGCCAGGCACCCTCCTGGATGCCTGGTGGCCCCCCTCGGTGCCCCCTGTCGCCTATAAGACCCCCCTAGCTTAGAAACCCTAAAAATAGAAGAATTTCCGTGTTTCTCCGCCGCCATGGGGCGGAAACCTACAGAGGAGAAAAGCCATCTCCGGTGGGCAGATTTCGCCGGGGAGATCACCTCCCGGAAGGGGAGATCGTCGCCATCATCATCATCATCATCGTCACGGGCATCATCGAGATCATTATCAAGATCATCCCCAACATCAGCACCATCTCCATCTCCATCCCATCTCATCTCACAATTGCAACTTGTGTTGTAATCCGTACTATCTATCCTCTCTACTCTGTTGGTGTTGATTACTACTTTGTGTTGAATGCTATTGAGTTTTGTTGGAGAAATATCATTATGTCCAGATTGTTTGCCAGCCATCTATCACCTCTGATCATGATCTCTTTTATGTCTTGTGAGTAGTTACTTTAGTTCTTGAGAACATGGGAGAAGTCTAGTTGTTAGTAGTCATATGATGTTGAAGTGTTATGTATTGTTTGATACTTAAGTTGTGTTGTTATTTCTCTAGTGGTGTTATGTGAGTCGAACACTTAACACTTCACCTTTCATGGGCCTAGAGGAATACATTGCGCACAAAGGATTCTTATGGTGGGTTGCCGGAGTGACAGAAACCTGAACCCCAGTTCGCACACTTTTGCATAAGGGAGTTATTGATCCTTGATCGTAATGTTGTCGTTAGGCTTATGCCTTAGTTACTACCTTGTATTTGCGGATGCTTGCAAGGTGTGTAATCATAAGAGTACACTTATCTTAGTCTAGAAGGTGTACTAGCATTGATCCACCCACCAAAACTTATCAACACAATACATATTACTTGGTGGAGTATGGTGAAAGTAACTTGGCTATCTCTCCCATTTGTTCTCGAGAACGCTTTAGCTTTTATAAGTTTAGTTCCTAGGCTTATCGTTGTGAAAGGATTGGGCCACTTGCTACTCCTCAGTTACCCTGTTTACTTTGCTTGTCTTTTAAGTTTTTGTTGCTTAAACCAAAAACCCTTAAATATTTACCTTTGAGTGTGTGCAGCCTTTCCTTATCCAGTGTCACTTATCAGCACCTTCTGCAACTCGTTGGGTTCGACACTCTTATTTATCGAAAAGCTACAATTGATCCCCTAGACTTGTGGGTTATCAAGAATCGTTTATTGGCGCGGTTAACGGGGGAGGAAATCCCACTAAACCTATTAACTTCACCGCCATCAACGAGATTTTCTGGCGCCGTTGCCGGGGAGTGTAGCGCTATTGGTAAGTGAAGCCGGTAAGGAAACCTTTATTTTCTGTTGTTACCTTCAGTCCTTATGCACTCTTCTACTGTTGGTTCATTGCTGGTAAGGAGCCGCCCCACGACTGTGGTGGTCACTCCTACCCCTACTGAAATTGTGCCCTACAAAATACCATCTGGTATTATTGATTATGTCTTGGCTAATCGTTATACAGGAGAAGGACATCCGGGAGAACACCTGCTATATTTATCACAATTATGTTCTTTATTTAAGCTTGCAGGTGTAACAATGGAGTTCGTCATGAAGAAACTATTCTCCGTATCACTTAAAGACAAAGCTTCAGATTGGTATAAGCTACTCGATAACTCTGATCTTCTTGAATGGTCAGAGCTTATGTCTCTCTTTTATGCAAAGTTTTATCCTCTTCGTGAAATTCACCAAGACATGAACTACATCTACAACTTTTGGTCTCGCGACGGAGAGAGAATCGCTCAATCTTGGGGGAGACTAAAGTCCCTCATGCTCAAATGCCCAAACCATGAGCTCCCCAAGGAAATTATACTTACAAATTTTTATGCCAGGCTTTCTCGTCAGGACAGGGAGATGTTGGATGCCTCCTCTAGTGGGGTATTCCAGACCAGAAGTATGGAATAAAAATGGGATCTTATAGAAAGGATCCGGAAGAACACTGAAGACTGGGAAATTGATAAAGGTATTGAACCGGCTACAAACTATGAGCATGGCTACATTGAGAGTTATGTGAAGACTGATTACTTTAATACCTTTGCTCTAAAATTGGTCTTGATTCCCAGCTAATGGTTGAATTTTGCAAGGACTTTGCTTCTCATATTGATTCTTCTAAGAAGAAGGAGAGTCAACATTATAAACCTTTCAAGGAGTCACCTACTGAGATTAATGTTACTGATCCTATTTTACCTGCAGTTGTGTATGAACAGCCTCCTTATCCCTCAAGGATAAAGGAGCACTCTTTTGTTACAGGTATTCTAAACAAAAATGGAAGGACCACTGACGAACCTGAGGACATGATCAAGGTCAAGCCTCAAGTTGCAATGGTCAAGGATCTGGTAACGAGTGACATTGAACAATCCACTATTAGTTTTTGTGCTGTTTCCACTAACATTGTCACGGCCAAGAACAAAGGCCCAATTTCAGGTACACTAGTTGTATCTATCAAAATAGTAGATCATAATTACTATGGGCTATGTGATTTGGGATCTAGCGTTAGCGCTATTCCCTTCACACTTTATCAAGAGATCATGCACGAGATTCAGCCGTGTGAGATCGAGGACATTGATGGTACGATTCATCTTGCAAATAAACAAATAATCTCTCCAGTTGGGATTGTGAGAGATGTTGAAGTACTCTGCGGGAAGGTAAAATATCCTAATGACTTTCTTGTACTTGGTTCAGTGCAACATAGTTTTTGCCCTATTATCTTTGGTAGGCCCTTCCTCAGCACTTGTTGAGCTATAATAGATTGCAAGAAAGGTAAAGTTTCTGTTGAATTCAACAGTGAGCCATATGAATTTAATTTTTCTAAGTTTTCTAAGCAGCCTCGTGGTACTGACTTGTCAAGTAATGACAAAATTATTGAAGAAATTGCTTCTATTTCTATTCCTCCTGGTGATACTTTGCAGCAATTTATGGAAGACCACGAGAATGACATACATATGCAGGAGAGGAATGAACTAGAAGACATATTTTTAAGACAAACTCCTATCCTGAAGCACAACCTCCCGGTTGAACCTTTAGGAATCCTCTCGCAACCAAAAGAAGACCCGGTGTTTGATCTAAAACCACTACCCGATACGCTCAAGTATGCTTATTTAGATGAAAAGAAAGTATATCCTGTTATTATCAATTCTAACCTTCCAGGGTATGAAGAAGATCGATTATTGGAGACACTCCGCAGACACCGAGGTGCTATTGGCTATACTCTTGATGATCTCAAGGGTATTAGTCCATCAATTTGCCAACATACTGTCAATCTCGAGCCCGATGCTAAACCAGTTGTTGATCATCAACGACGGTTGAACCCAAGGATGAAGGACGTGGTTAGGATGGAGGTTCTCAAACTTCTAGCCGCAGGTATCATCTATCCTATAGCTGATAGTAAGTGGTAAGTCCCGTTCATTGTGTTCCTAAGAAAGGAGGTATGACTGTTGTTCCTAATGATAAAAATGAACTAATACCTCAGAGGACTATTGTTGGATATAGAATGTGTATTGATTTCAGGAAGTTGAACAAGGCCACCAGGAAGGACCACTATCCTCTGCCCTTTATTGATTAGATGCTCGAGCGGCTGTCTAAAAACACCCACTTCTGCTATCTTGATGGGTATTCTGGCTTCTCCCAGATTCACGTTAATACCGCGGATCAAGAGAAGACCACCTTTACGTGTCCTTACGGTACTTATGCTTATAGGCGTATGCCTTTTGGTTTATGTAATGCACCTGCTACTTTTTAGAGGTGTATGTCTGCAATATTTCATGGTTTCTGTGAGGAGATTGTAGAAGTTTTCATGGACGACTTTTCCGTCTATGGAAACTCCTTTGACCACTGTCTCCACAATCTTAATAAAGTTTTGCAGAGATGTGAAGAAACGAATTTGGTGCTCAATTGGGAGAAGTGCCATTTCATGGTTAACGAAGGGATAGTTCTTGGACACAAGATTTCCGAAAGGGGAATTGAAGTGGACAAGGCAAAAATTGAAGCTATTGACAGGATGCCCTATCCAAGGGACATCAAAGGCATTCGTAGTTTTCTAGGTCATGCTGGTTTCTATAGAAGATTTATCAAGGACTTTTCTACGACCTCGAGACCCCTTACCAATCTTCTCCAGAAAGATTGTCCTTTTGTATTTGATGAAGATTGTAAGGAAGCTTTTGAAGTTCTTAAGAAAGCCTTGATAACCGCTCCTATAGTACAACCACCTGACTGGAATTTGCCCTTTGAAATTATGTGTGATGCTAGTGATTTTGCTGTTGGAGCTGTTTTAGGACAAAGGGTTGAGTAGAAGTTGAATGTTATATCTTATGCTAGCAAAACCATTGATAGTGCTCAGAAGAATTATGCTAGTACTGAGAAGGAATTCCTAGCAGTATTGTTTGCTTGTGATAAGTTGAGGCAGTATACTGTTGATTCTTAGATTATTGTTCATACTGACCATGCTGCCATTAAGTATCTTATGCAGAAAAAGGACGCCAAACCAAGACTCATTAGATGGGTACTCCTTCTTCAAGAATTTGATTTGCAAATTGTCAATAGAAAAGGAGAAGACAATCCGGTGGCGGATAATCTTTCAAGGATGGAAGATATCCCGCACGATCCTATTCCAGTCAACGACAGTTTCCCAGATGAACAGCTTACTGTTGTAAAAGTACAATCTCATTCCGACCCTTGGTTTGCAGATTATGCTAATTTTATCGTTGCAAAGTTTTTTCCTCCAGGTTTTACATTTCAGCAGAGGAAGAAATTCTTCATGGATTTGAGGCACTACTCTTGGGATGTTCCACATCTTTACAAAGAAGGTGTGGACGGGATCATAAGAAGGTGTATACTGGAGCACGAGCAGCAGGACATTCTTCGACAATGTCACGATAGTTCCTATGGAGGACATCATGCCGGTGAAAGGACCGCACATAAAGTTTTACAATCAGGTTTTTATTGGCCTACTATTTTTAAGGACGCCCGAAGGTACGTTCTATCTTGTGATAAGTGTCAGACAGTTGGTAACATTAGCAGAAAAAATGAGATGCCTATGAATTACTCACTAGTGATCGAACCTTTCGATTGCTGGGGTTTTGATTTTATGGGTTCTTTTCCTCCTTCACACAAGTACACACACATTTTAGTTGTTGTTGATTATGTAACCAAGTGGGTTGAAGCAATCCCCACTGAGAGTTCTGATCACAAGCCATCTTTGAAAATGCTCAAGGATGTAATTTTTCCTAGGTTTGGAGTACCAAGGTACCTCATGACAGATGGAGGGTCACACTTCACGCATGGAGCTTTTAGGAAAGATCTAGCCAAGTACGATGTCAATCATAGGATTGCATCATCGTACCACCCTCAAACTAGTGGGCAAGTTGAGCTCGCCAATAGGGAGATCAAGTTGATCTTACAGAAGACAGTAAACAGTTCTAGAAAGGACTAGTCAAAGAAGTTAGGAGATGCTTTGTGGGCGTATAGAACTGCTTACAAAAACCCCATGGGCATGTCTCCGTATAAAATGGTCTATGGCAAGGCTTGCCATTTACCATTAGAGTTAGAGCACAAGGCTTTCTGGGCTGTCAGAGAGCTAAATTGTGACCCAAAGTTAGCTGGTGAAAAGCGTCTCATGAACTTGTCTTCTCTAGATGAGTGGAGGAGTGAAGCTTACGAGAGCGCTAAAATGTTCAAAGAAAAGGTAAAGAAGTGGCACGATAAAAAATTCTGAAACGTGAATTTAATGTTGGTGATAAAGTTTTGTTGTTTAGATCTCGTTTCAGGTTTTCTCCAGGTAAACTACTTTCCAGAGGGGAAGGACCTTTTCATATCGAAGAAGTATATCGGTCTGGTGCAATCAAGATCAATAATTTCGAAGGCACCAAACCTCAAGTTGTGAATGGACAAAGACTCAAACATTATATGGCAGGTGATCCAATCAATGTGGATGCAAACATGATATATACAAAGACTCACGAAGAACATTTTGCAGCCAGTTTCAAACTCCGGTAGGATCAGAATAAGAAAAGGTATGAATTATGGTAAGAAAACACCGCGAACGTCAATAAAAGTTTACTTTTCAAAGTTTTTGCAAAATTAGGAAAATTCCAAGCCCGAGTGGAGCGGGAGAGGAGCTCCCGGGGGCCCAGGAGGCCTCCTGGGTGCCCTGGACTCCGATTTCGCGTGTTTTCTTTCTCGGTCTGTTTCTGCCAGGAAAAATTTCAGCAGATCTAGGTGCCATGGCTTCCCCAAGTTCCCCCAAGGACAAGTTCGTCGTCAATGTCATCAACCCTTACCTCGCAGAGGTGAGGAAGCACCCCCAGGTCCTTCATGTGGAGGACGGTGTTTTATATGTCCCAAACGTATCTATAATTTCTGCTTTCTCCATGCATGTTTTGTGTGACTTTTCCATGTTTTGCTTGAACTTTCATACACTTTTGAACCTATTTGTACTAACCTATTAACTCAGTGCACCCAGTTGTCAGTTTCTATTTTCTGTTGTTTTTGTATTTCAGGTTTTCCGGCCATTAAAAGTGCTCAAAAAATTCCGAAAAAATATATAAAAAATCAGCGCTACAGAAGCTTCCAGAATCACCAAGAGAGGGAAGGGGGGCCACCAGGCATCCAGGAGGGCAGGTGGCGTGGCCCCACCCTGGGCCACACCAGGGACCCTCCTGACTGCCTCGTGGGTCCCCTCGACACCCCCCCTTCGCCTATATTTACCCCTCGGGGTGGAAACCCCTAATATCAATATCTTTCTCGCGAACTCCCCTCTGTACCGCCGCCGCCGCCGTTTCAAGATCGGGGCAGCCTGGAGAAGCTGCCCCGGCACCCTGCCGGAAGGAGGAACCCCCTCCGGGAGACCATCCATAGCCATGGACGGCTCCCGGATGTGCCATGAGTAGTCCCCCTTGGACCATGGGTCCGTGACCAGTAGCTATGTGATGAATCTGTCCCCCCCTTTGTGCTTCCACTTTCGAGTCCTCGTGAGCTGCCTCACATGATCGAGGCATCTATGTAATTTCTGCTGTTGCTATGCTGAGTTTGTTGGGATCTGATGGATTATGAGACTATGTTCAGATTGTGATGAGTAATATATTTGGTTCATCTCTTTTATATTTTGTTCTTGAGTAAATTCTTGCATGTTCTCCGTTGTGGTATTTGCTTTGGCCAAGTATTTTATTTGCAAGAGCGTTATGCTCGATTGTGGGTTCAGCCCCTTGATGTTTAGCTTGAGTGACAGAAACATGAGACTAGGGGATGTGCTGTTGCCACCAGGGATAAAACAACGGTTCTTGTACCTGCGGGTGCAAGGATTGTTTACTTTACGCAATGTTCTTTTAATGCAGTTGTATGTTGCTTTGAGTTTACACTTTGGGTGGGATTCGCAACTTAATACCAGCGAGATGTTCTGGATAGATATCTCAAGGTGGATGATTCGTAGTAGATGCATATGGATTTCGGTCTACTTACCTTGGCGTACTGCCCATTGCTTTTGAGACCTTCCTTTCTTGCAGCATAGTTAGCATTGCGGTGCCTTCATAATCCTGTCAATTGCCCAACTGTGATTTGTTTACCTCGCTAGCACTTTTATCGTCTTTTGGGAGAGAGACATCACTAGTGAAAATCACGGGACCCCGGTCCATCTTCACATTATTGTTCACACCCTCAATTTACTTTCAGCTTTTACTTTCCTTTGCACCTTTTATCTCTTGCGTTGATCCTTCGTAAACGACAAGGCCGGAGGAATTGACAACTCCTCTGTACTCGTTGGGAGCAAAGTTATTTGTTGCTGTGTGCAGGTCCACGACAACACCCTAGTCAGGAAGCAATTTCTGGGGACGTTGCCACCCACTTGTATCTCCTGAGTCCTACTGGTTCGATAACCTTGGTATCTTCACCGAGGGAAACTTGTTGCTGCACTGCATCTCAAACCTTCCACTTGGGGTAACCAACGAGGGGCGAGAAGCCATCAAGAAAATTTCTGGCGCCGTTGCTATGATGAGTTTGTTGGGATCTGATAGATTATGAGACTATGTTCAGATTGTGATGAGTAATATATTTGTTTCTTCTCTTTTATATTTTGTTCTTGAGTAAATTCTTGCATGTTCTCTGTTGCGGTATTTGCTTTGGCCAAGTATTTTATTTGCAACTCCAACAGAGAGCGTTATGCTCGATTATGGGTTCAGCCCCCTGATGTCTAGCTTGAGTGACAGAAACATGAGACTAGGGGATGTGCTGTTGCCACCAGGGATAAAACAACAGTGCTTGTACTTGCAGGTGCAAGGATTGTTTACTTTACGCAAAGTTCTTTTAATGCAGTTGTCTGTTGCTTTGAGTTTACACTTTGGGTGGGATTCACAACTTAATACCAGCGAGATGTTCTGGATAGATATCTCAAGGTGGATGATTCGTAGTAGATGCATATGGATTTCGGTCTACTTACCTTGGCGTACTGCCCATTGCTTTTGAGCCCTTCCTTTCTTGCAACATAGTTAGCATTGCGGTGCCTTCATAATCCTGTCAATTGCCCAACTGTGATTTGTTTACCTCGCTAGCACTTTTATCGTCTTTTGGGAGAGAGACATCACTAGTGAAATCACATGACCTTGGTCCATCTTCATATCATTGTTTACACCCTCTATTTACTTTCAGTCTTTACTTTCATATCATTGCCACTATTATTATCTCTTGCGCTTATCCTTTGTAAACAGCAAGGCCGGAGGAATGGACAACTCCTCTGTACTCGTTGGGAGCAAAGTTATTTGTATCTGTGTGCAGGTCCAGGTGAGGTTAGCAACCTCGGCGCCATTGTTCACTTTACCACCTTCTTGTATCCTTCGGAGTCCTACGGGAGACAAACCTTGGTATCTTTGCCAAGGGAAAACTTGCCGCTGCACTATATCTAACTCTGCACTTGGGGTAACCAACAAGGAGAGGCTTGAAGAGTATTAACACTCTCTTGCCATCAACAAGTTTTCTGGCGCCGTTGCCTGGGACTCAAGTCTACAAGATAGGGGAGTTGCACACTATCTTTTACCTTTGCTTTTTAGTCTTGTTAGTTTACCTTTCAGTTTTTGCTTTAGTGTCTTTTATCAAAAATCCAAAAAATAGTATGTCTAGTTCCTTACTTGCCAATCAATGTCTGACTTCTTTGAAACCAGATCTTATTGGCATGGAGGATTCACCCAGGATCAACAAAAGTGGTACAAGGAACACCACTTGTCTCAAAAGGGGGTACACTTATGGAAACAAATACACCAGTTGTATGACTATGCTAGAAACGTGTGCTCAATATATAATATATCTTTCTGCAGGGATGAATCTTGTTGCTTTATGAGTCACAAACACCTTGATTTCCAATGTGAGTACAATGATGATGAAACCTTAGCTTCTTATGCTAAGAGAAACTATGATTTTTATGATGCTGAGGAAATAGAAGAATTTGTTGCTTATAAGGGTGCCTATGAAATTAACTCTCTTCTTAAAAATATTGATGAAGCCCCTTAAAAATCTGAGAGTCTTGCTATGCTTAACTATTGTCTGGAAAATTACGATGCAAGTTATTATATTACTGATCATATTGAGAGAATCTCTCCCCCAAAGGAAGAGACTAATGATTTGCAGGACTCTATGGAAGAAGAAATTGCTGAACCTGAAGGCTCCTTGGATGAAAAAGAGGAGGAGAGTGACGAACAAAAGGAGGAAGAATGGAGCCATCCATGTCTACTTCTAATGAGAGTAACTCTTTGAATCTTACTTTATATGAGTATTATGATCCTATGGATTCTTTTGAAATATCCCTTGTTGATGAAGTTGATGCCTTTTATGCTTATGGCCGTGATGCCACTATGGATGATGCTTACAGAGATGAACTTTCTATAGTTCCTCATGTTAAGCATGAAATTTATGCTATCGCACCCACACTTGAGTTTCCTATTATCCTTTTAAAATTTCCAACTCCTGATAATTTTCCTCTTATCAAAGCTCAATGTGATGGGTTGCATTTATCTTATGATCCTAAAAACCGTGTTGAAAACAATACACGTGTGCTTGTAGGTCATGAACAATATAATTTATATGATAGTTATATTCTTGATGTTGTTCATCATACTACTGAAAATTACTTTGAGAGAGGAAAGTTTAGTTATAGAAACTTCCATGTGACAAAAACACCTCTCTCTAAACTGAAACTTTCGAAGTTGTTCTTGTTCCACCTTCCTATGCATGTCACTTTGTGCTTCTTTGATTTATTTTCTTACGAGATGCCTATGCATAGGAAGTGGGTTAGGCTTAAATGTGTTTTATATTTTCTTCTTGATGCTCTCTTTGCTTCAAAATTCTTATTCTTGTGAGAGCATCTTCTATAATCTTTTTGCCTAGCTAATGACTCTAAAGAAGCGCTTTCGGGAGGCATCCCGCAACGAATTTAGGTTTTTCTTTTTGCTTTTGTTCTGTTCTTAGAGGTCTTGATGATTGTTACTACTGTAGCAACATCATTGTATCTCTACTTTTCAAGCTTTGTGCAAAGTTTAGCCTCATACGGCAAGGGAAGTAAAAGTTGTGACATGCTGTCCAGAAAACAGATTCTGCCCTCGTGACTAGAAAAATCAGAGAAAAATCCCAGTTCATCTTTTTGAGCTGAATTGTTTACACAGCGTGCTCTATACAATTACAAAACTTCCGTATATTCTGAGTTTTTTGATTTGAGTTGCAGAAGTACCCCTAAAAAATTCGTTTCTATCTACTGTTCTGTTTTTCATAGATTCTGCCACGTTTTGTCTCTCTTCACTTTTGCAAACCTTAAGCTTGCTTTTTATTTGCAAAAAACTTTTGTCAATCTTGGGAAACAGTAGATCTTCAAGTTTATCTTTATTTCCAGTAGAGGAAAAATTATTTTATTAGGGTACTAACCTCTCTAATCAGCCTACAATGAGTTATGATTGAAGGGGGTTTTCAAGTGCGCGATGGAGGATGATGAAAGAAGATTCAGGAGGGTCAAATGCTCAATCTTGGGTATGCCCATGTGCACCCCCAATAAATATTCAAGGAGACTCAAGCGTCTAATCTTGGGGATGCCCCCGTGCATCCCCTTCTTCATCGACAATTATCAGTTCGTCTCTCGTTGCACTATATTTTTATCACTTCATGCGTTATGTGCTTTTCTTGGAGCGTCTCGCTCTTAGGTTTTGTTTTTAGTTTTCTTTTGCTTTGTTTTCTGTAGTAACAAGTTAGACCCCAACTTACTCTTTCGTGTGGGAGAGATTCACGCTCCGTTTTGAACTACAACTCCTCATAGGATTTGCATGCTTATTCTTTTAGCTTTCAGTTGTTCTTGTTCTTTTCTTAGCTCTTGTTCTGTTTAGTTGTAGTGCTTTAGTTTTTCTAGAGCTTTTCTTTTTTTTCTTAGGTTGAACTTTCTATAGGTTGCATGTTTTATCTTGTTAGAGAGTTTGCCTGTTGCACTGAGTTCTGTGTCTTGACTGAAAGTAGGTAGTTAAAGTTGCTATTCTCTTTGTAGTAGTAACTTGCAATAGTTTTGAGGTATTGATTAGAGTAATGTTTGAACTTATGGTGTCAAGAGATCTTGCCTATTAGTGATAGATGTCGTATTTTGGGCAATCCGTGTGTTTTTCGAAAACCAAAAAACCCCTGTTGAGAACTCTAGCTACTAGATGGATCACTAACCTCTGGAGGGTTCGAATATTAGAGTACACTCATGTACCATGAGTCGAGGATGCGCAAGGATAACCAAACCCCCATACACTCCTCCTCAGGGTACCGATAATAAGTGCATGAGTGCTTCGGACTAATGTGAGTATTCGAAAGTTGACACTTCCACCCACCTATACCTTTTCTAGCCTCTTCGGTACCGTGCATTGCCCTTTCTCACCTCGAGAGTTGGCGCATACTTCGCCGGTGCATCCAAACCCTTGGCACGATACGCTCTGTCATCATAAACCTCCTTATATCTTTCCTCAAAACAGCCACCATACCTACCTACAAGGCATTTCTATAGCCTTTCCGAGATACACTACCATGCAACATCCACCTTCTCATGACTTGATCTTCATGTCATACATGCTACTTTCTTGATCGATGAGCCGCATGCTAGTTGGTCCTTGCCCTAATCATTGCTACATGACGCGCTAGTATCATTGCATATCCTGCTACCCTGGGAGAGGCATACATTTGCATCATGATAGTTACATTTTCTTTATGTGAGTACCTTTGTAAAGTGTGAAAGATCTCCTATATTCTTGTAAAATATAGAGTATTGTCCCTAAAGTGAGGAAAAGATGCCAAAGAGGACAAAATCAAAAGATCCCAAAGAGGACAAATGAGAGTTAAATAGAAAGAGCCATTGAGGCCACCAAAAAAATACAAAAAGAGAAGAAAAAAATAAAAAGAGAGAAGGGGGCATACTACTATTCCTTTTGAGAGATCGACACTAGTAGTACTTCACCTCCTATCCCTTGTACTCCATAGAGATCATCATCATGCATATAGCTATGTGGGGATCCTTCACACTATAGAACTTGGCTTGTATATTCCAATGATGAGCCTCCCCAAACGAGCTCTAGGTCTTCTTGAGCAAGCAAGTTAGATGCACACCCACTAGTTCCCTTGGAGAGCTTTTAGCTCACATGTGCATCTGTTGCATGGCAATCCCTACTCCTCACATCATATCTATCATATGAGCTTCTCTCGCCTATGATTGTCCTCATTGATGTGAGCCTTTCACACCTTTTTGTCTTCCTCCTCCACCTTCTTTCTGTTTCGCCTTTTAGGTGTCCAATTTCTTGCTCACGCTCATCCATTGCATGAGTGCTCAAAATATCGAAAGGGAGTGGATCAGTTTGACTTGTACCTGACTAGTGGTCTGGGGACGAGTCCAGATAAGAATCCAAAGGAGACCAAGTGTGAAACTTTAGTAGATAGTTGTTCTCAACAACCTTATTTTCTCTCTCGTATTTCCCTATCCCTTGCTTGCACACAAACACCATCTGGAGACATTCGAGTCACGGGCAGCGAGAGCTCTTGCACCTTTTTGTTCTTTTGTTGCTTGTGTCATTGCTAATATAGAATCTTGCTTGTTAAGACTTGAATTGAATTGCATGCTTTGATTGCTTTACTTAAAAGTCCTTTTATGGTTGTGTGGCATGTCACCACAGAAATTATGCTTGTTATCCTTTACCTACTCGAGGACGAGAAGGAATTAAGCTTGGGGATGTTGATACGTCCCAAACGTATCTATAATTTCTGCTTGCGCCATGCATGTTTTGTGTGACTTTGCCATGTTTTGCTTTAACTTTCATACACTTTTGAACCTATTTGGACTAACCTACTAACTCAGTGCACCGAGTTGCAAGTTTCTGTTTTCTGCTGTTTTTGTATTTCAGGTTTTCCGGCCATTAAAAGTGCTGCAAAAATTCCGGGAAAAATATATAAAAAATCAGCGTCACGGAAGCTTCCGGAAACACCAAAGGAGCGGAGGAGGGCCACCACCAGGAGGCCCGAAGGGCCCCTGGCGCGGCCCCACCCTAGGCTGCACCAGGAGGCCTCCTGGCTGCCAGGTGGGTCCCCTCGACACCCCCTTCGCCTATATTTACCCCTCGGGGTGGAAACCCCTAGGACGGACTCCTTTTTCGCGATCTCGCCTCTGTTCCGCCGCCGCCGCTGTTTCTAGATCGGGGCTGCCTGGAGAAGCTGCTCCGGCACCCTGCCGGGAGAAGCTACCCCCTCCGGGAGACCCTCCATAGCCATGGACGCCTCCCATATGTACCGTGAGTAGTTTCCCTTGGACCATGGGTCCGTGACCAGTAGCTATGTGATCTATCTCTCCCCCTTTTGTGCTTCCACTTTCGAGTCCTCGTGAGCTGCCTCACATGATCGAGGCATCTATGTAATTTATGTTGTTGCTATGCTGAGTTTGTTGGGATCTGATGGATTATGAGACTATGTTCATATTGTGATGAGTAATATATTTGGTTCTTCTCTTTTATATTTTGTTCTTGAGTAAATTCTTGCATGTTCTCCGTTGCGGTATTTGCTTTGGCTAGGTATTTTATTTGCAACTCCAAGAGAGAACGTTATGCTCGATTGTGGGTTCAGCCCCCTGTTGTCTAGCTTGAGTGACAGAAACAGGAGACTAGGGGATGTGTTGTTGACACCAGGGATAAAACAACGGTGCTTGTACTTGCGGGTGCAAGGATTGTTTACTTTACGCAAAGTTCTTTTAATGCAGTTGTCTGTTGCTTTGAGTTTACACTTTGGGTGGGATTCACAACTTAATACCAGCGTGATGTTCTGGATAGATATCTCAAGGTGGATGATTCGTAGTAGATGCAAATGGATTTCGGTCTACTTACCTTGGCGTACTGCCCATTTCTTTTGAGCCCTTCCTTTCTTGCAGCATAGTTAGCATTGCGGTGCCTTCATAATCCTGTCAATTGCCCAACTGTGATTTGTTTACCTCGCTAGCACTTTTATCGTCTTTTGGGAGAGAGACATCACTAGTGAAAATCACGTCACCTTGGTCCATCTTCATATCATTGTTTACACCCTCAATTTACTTTCAGTCTTTACTTTCAGTTGCCACTATTATTATCTCTTGCGCTTATCCTTTGTAAACAGCAAGGCCAGAGGAATTTAAAACTCCTCTGTACTCGTTGGGAGCAAAGTTATTTGTATTTGTGTGCAGGTCCAGGTGAGGTTAGCAACCTTGGCGCCATTGTTCACTTTACCACCTTCTTGTATCCTTCAGAGTCCTACGGGAGACAAACCTTGGTATCTTTGCCAAGGGAAAACTTGCCGCTGCACTATATCTAACTCTGCACTTGGGGTAACCAACGAGGAGAGGCTTGAAGAGTATTAACACTCTCTTTCCATCAGAAACCTCTATGAACATAGAGGCTTTCAAACAAGTGAGCTTAAATGATATCACTACTTCCTTGGTAGATAGTAGTGACTTAGACTTTGACAACTGCACTTTACCAGAAGTTATTGGTTTCCTACACAAGATGTCTACAGACCCTCACACTAGCACACTCAATCTTGCCTTCACAGAGCATATCACCAATGCTCTAATCAAAGTTAGGGAGGATAAGCTTAGACTAGAAGCCTCCATACCTAGGAAGCGAGAAGATGGTTGGGATCCTATGATAAAAATTAAAATGAATAACTTCTCTTGTTATGCTCTTTGTGATGTTGGAGCAAGTACCTCTGTTATGCCCAAAAGAATGTATGATATGCTTGAATTGAAACCTTTTGATCCTTGTTCTTTTGGTGTTCGTCTTGTTGATTCTTCCATAAAGAAACCTTTGGGGAAGATCGACGATGTTCTTATCATTGTCAATGACAAATATGTTCCTGTTGATTTCACTATTATGGACATTGAGTGTGAGCCCTCTTGTCCAATTATTTTGGGACGTCCTTTTCTTCGCACAGTTGGTGCTATCATTGACATGAAAGAGGGAACTATCAAATTCCAATTCCCTCTCAAGAAAGGGATGGAACATTTCCCTAGGAAAAAAGATTAAGTTACCTTTTGAGTCCGTCACACGGGCTAGTTATTCTCTTGAAAAGACTTGATCTTCTGCTTTAAGCCTAGCTAATGGCTCTAAAGAAGCGCTTTCGGGAGGCAACCCGCAACGAATTTAGGTTTTTCTTTTTTGCTTTTGTTCTGTTCTTAGTGGTCTTGATGATTGTTACTACTGTATCAACATCATTGTATCTTTACTTTTCAAGCTATGTGCCAAGTTTAGCCTCAGATTGCAAGAAAGGTCAAAAGTTGGTGCTTGCTGTCCAGAAACAGATTCTGTCTACTTGACGGGAAAATTCTCAATAAATCACAAGATCATCTTTTTGATCTGACTTTTTTTTGAAAGCACGCTCCATACAATTACCTTTCAGGCGTCTGTTCAAAGTTTTTTGATTTGAGTTGCAGAAGTACCTCGAAAAAATTCTCCATTCTCTGCTGTTCTGTTTTTATCAGCTTCTGCCCCGGTTTTTCTTTTCGCAATTTTTCAATCCTTAAGCTTGCTTTTTCTTTGAAAACTTTTTTGGGCAGGCAAGATAAGAAGTAGCTCTTCCTGGAAATCTTTATTTGCAGTAGAGGAAAATTATTTTATTAGGGTACTAACCTCTCTAATCAGCCTACAATGAGTTATGTATGAAGGGAGTTTTCAAGTGCGCGATGGAAGGTGATGAAAGAAGATTCAGGAGTGTCAAACGCTCAAGCTTGGGGATGCCCATGTGCATCCACAATAAATATTCAAGAAGATTCAAGCGTCTAATCTTGGGGATGCCCCGATGCACCCCCTTCTTCATCAACAATCATCAGTTTGTCCCTCGTTGCACTATATTTTTATCATTTCATGCGTTATGTGCTTTGCTTGGAGCGTCTCGCTCTTTACTTTTCTAGGTTTGTTTTGATTTCTTTGCTGTAGTCACAACTTACACCCCAACTTACTCTTCTTGTGTGGGAGAGATTCACGCTCCGCTTGAACTAGAACTCCTCATAGGATTTGCATGCTTATTCTTTTAGCTGTGAGCTGTTCTTTTTCTTTTATTAGCTGCTGTTCTATTTAGTTGTAGTGCTTTAGTTTTTCTAGAGCTTTTCTTTTGTCTTAGGTTGAACTTTCTATAGGTTGCATGTTTTATCTTGTTAGAGAGTTTGCCTGTTGCACTGAGTTCTGTGTCTTGACTGAAAGTAGGTAGTTAAAGTTGCTGTTCTCTTTGTAGTAGTAACTTGCAATAGTTTTGAGGTATTGACTAGAGTAATGTTTGAACTTATGGTGTCAAGAGCTCTTGCCTATTAGTGATAGATGTCGTATTTTGGGAAATCCGTGTGTTTTTCTAAAACCAAAAAACCCCTGTTGAGAACTCTAGCTACTAGGTGGATCACTAACCTCTGGAGGGTTTGAATAATAGAGTACACTCACGTACCATGAGTCGAGGCTGCACAAGGATAACCAAACCCCCATACACTCCTCCTCGGGGTACCTGTCTCTTTTTGAACCTCCTGATTAGATTGAGAGTTACCGATAATAAGTGCATGAGTTCTTCGGACTAATGTGCATGAGTTCTTCGGACTAATGTGAGTATTCAAAAGTTGACACTTCCACCCACCTATACTTTTTCTAGCCTCTTCGGTACCGTGCATTGCCCTTTCTCACCTCGAGAGTTGGCGCATACTTCGCCGATGCATCCAAACCCTTGGCATGATACACTCTGTCATCATAAGCCTCCTTATATCTTTCCTCAAAACAGCCACCATACCTACCTACAAGGCATTTCCATATCCTTTCCGAGATACATTGCCATGCAACATCCACCTTCTCATGACTTGATCTTCATGTCATACATGATACTTGCTTGATCGATGAGCCACATGCTAGTTGGGACTTGCCCTAATCATTGCTACATGACACGCTAGTATCATTGCATATCCTGCTACCCTGGCAGAGGCATATATTTGCATCATGATAGTTACATTTTCTTTATGTGGGTACCTTTGTAAAGTGTGAAAGATCTCCTATATTCTTGTAAAATATAGAGTATTGTCCCTAAAGTGAGGAAAAGATGCCAAAGAGGACAAAATCAAAAGATCCCAAAGAGGACAAATGAGAGTTAAATAGAAAGAGTCATTGAGGCCACCAAAAAAAAGAGAAAAAGAGAAAAAAAAAAGAGAGAAGGGGGCATACTACTATTCCTTTTGAGAGATCCACACTAGTACTTCATCTTCTATCCCTTGTACTCCATAGAGATCATCATCATGCATATAGCTATGTGGGGACCCTTCACACTATTGAACTTGGCTTGTATATTTCAATGATGAGCCTCCTCAAACGAGCTCTAAGTCTTCTTGAGCAAGCAAGTTAGATGCACCCCCACTAGTTCCCTTGTAGAGCTTTTAGCTCACATGTACATCCGTTGTATGGCAATCCCTACTCCTCACATCATATCTATCATATGGCCTTCTCTCGCCTATGACTGTCCTCATTGATGTGAGCCTTTCACACCTTTTTGTCTTCCTCCTCCACCTTCTTTCTGTTTCTCCTTTTAGGTGTCAACTTTCTTGCTCACGCTCATCCATTGCATGAGTGCTCAAAATATCGAAACGGAGTGGATCAGTTTGACTTGTACCTGGCTAGTGGTCTGGGGAAGAGTCCAGATAAGAATCCAAAGGAGACCAAGTGTGAAACTTTAGTAGATAGTTGTTCTCAACAACCTTTTTTCTCTTTCTTCCCAGTCCCTTGCTTGCACGCAAACACCATTTGGAGACATTCGAGTCACGGACAGCGAGAGCTATTGCACCCTTTGTTCTTTTGTTGCTTGTGTCAACGCTAATATAGACTCTTGCTTGTTAAGACTTGAATTGAATTGCATGCTTTGATTGCTTTACTTAAAAGTCCTTATTTGGTTGTGTGGCATGTCACCACAGAAATTATGCTTGTTATCATTTACCTACTCGAGGACGAGAAGGAATTAAGCTTAGGGATGTTGATACGTCCCAAACGTATCTATAATTTCTGCTTGCTCCATGCATGTTTTGTGTGACTTTGCCATGTTTTTCTTGAACTTTCATACACTTTTGAACCTATTTGGACTAACCTATTAACTCAGTGCACCAAGTTGCCAGTTTCTGTTTTCTGCTGTTTTTGTATTTCAGGTTTTCCGGCCATTAAAAGTGCTCAAAAAATTTCGAAAATATATATATAAAATCAGCGCAACAGAAGATTCCGGAATCACCAAGAGAGGGAAGGGGGGCCACCAAGAGGCAGCCAGGAGGGCAGGTGGCTTGACCCCACCCTGGGCCGCGCCAGGGACCCTCCTGACTGCCTCGTGGGTCACCTCGACGCCCCCCTTCGCCTATATTTACCCCTCGGGGTGGAAACCCCTAATATCGATCTCTTTCTCGCAAACTCCCCTCTATACCGCCGCCGCCGCTGTTTCAAGATCGGGGCAGCCTGGAGAAGCTGCCCCGGCACCCTGCCGGAAGGAGGAACCCCCTCCGGGAGACCATCTATAGCCATGGACGCCTCCCGGATGTGCCGTGAGTAGTCCCCCTTGGACCATGGGTCCGTGACCAGTAGCTATGTGATGAATCTCTCCCCCCTTTGTGCTTCCACTTTTGAGTCCTCGTGAGATGCCTCACATGATCGAGGCATCTATGTAATTTCTGTTGTTGCTATGCTGAGTTTGTTGGGATCTGATGGATTATGAGGCTATGTTCAGATTGTGATGAGTAATATATTTGGTTCTTCTCTTTTATATTTTGTTCTTGAGTAAATTCTTGCATGTTCTCCGTTGCGGTATTTGCTTTGGCCAAGTATTTTATTTGCAACTCCAAGAGAGAGCGTTATGCTCGATTGTGGGTTCAGCCCCTTGATGTCTAGCTTGAGTGAAAGAAATATGAGACTAGGGGATGTGCTGTTGCCACCAGGGATAAAACAACGGTGCTTGTACCTGCGGGTGCAAGGATTGTTTCATTTACGCAAAGTTCTTTTAATGCAGTTGTCTGTTGCTTTGAGTTTACACTTTGGGTGGGATTCGCAACTTAATACCAGCGAGATGTTCTAGATAGATATCTCAAGGTGGATGATTCGTAGTAGATGTAGTTGGATTTCGGTCTACTTACCTTGGCGTACTGCCCATTGCTTTTGAGCCCTTCTTTTCTTTGCAGCATAGTTAGCATTGCGGTGCCTTCATAATCCTGTCAATTTCCCAACTGTGATTTGTTTACCTCGCTAGCACTTTTATTGTATTTTTGGAGAGAGACATCATTAGTGAAAATCACGGGACCCCGGTCCATCTTCACATTATTGTTCACACCCTCAATTTACTTTCAGCTTTTACTTTTCTTTGCACCTTTTATCTCTTGCGTTGATCCTTTGTAAACGACAAGGCCGGAGGAATTGACAACTCCTCTGTACTCGTTGGGAGCAAAGTTATTTGTTTCTGTGTGCAGGTCCACGACAACACCCTAGTCTGGAAGCAATTTCTGGCGACGTTGCCACCTACTTGTATCTCATGAGTCCTACTGGTTCGATAACCTTGGTATCTTCACCGAGGGAAACTTGCTGCTGCACTGCATCTCAACCCTTCCACTTGGGGTAACCAACGAGGGGCGAGAAGCCATCAGTGTTCTCCACAAGGAAGTTCTGGAGGGACCAGTCGAAGAAGGGAGCACCGAAGAGAGGCTGAAGGAGATGGAACAAGAGGTCATCAAGTACAAGAAGATGGTGGAGCGTAGTGTTGAAGACAACTTCGACATGATGAACGAGTTAAAGGCTTTCCACGAGAAGGAGACAAAAGAGATGCTGTCAAGTTTGGCCGCACTAGAAGAAAAGCTCTACGAGATTCAAGCACAGATCTATGATCTAGAGAACCAGAGCTGTGAGTATGAACTCAAGTTCTCACGCATGGGTTTGGCTACTTAGTACAGGATCCCGGAGACTAAGATGTCCTTCGAGACCGGAGAACCTTTACCGTGGAAGCGCATCGCCAGGGAAAACATGTTCAACCCCAACAAGAAGAACAATGAGGAGTAAAGCTCCTCGGGTAATGGCATCCCCTTAGCTTGTTCCAAGCTTGGGGGAGTGCCGGGTATCTTTATCTTTATCTTTGCCTTTAGGAGTCAAGTAGAGTCGTATCATGTCTAGGGAAGTTACTTTATGAAATAGGTGTTTCTTTAAGGTCTATCACTCCTTTTGTGGAGAGCTTTGTATCCGTGAGTGTGGGGTCGTCTATGAAGGAATATTAATGAGAAGTCTATTGGTTTCATCGCTGCACTCGGTATTCTCTTCACGCAATCGACATTATGAGCTGATTCTTATGGGGAGTATTGACTTTATATCAGGTATGGCTTCAAAAACTTTATTTAAATCTTGGCAAGTATAGCTTTGGTCATAACAACAAGAATGTTTTTCTCAAAGTAGCGACATAGCAAAAACCTTTGTGTTATTATGCTTGAAGTGTTATGTTGACAAGGAAGACAACTTGATGTTTCATGCTAGTTTTAATGTTTATGCTTTGTATTGCTTGCATCTAAGTTGTCATCAATTGTGTTGTCTCTCAAAGCCTTGCTAGCCAAAACTCTGTACTAAGCGGAATTCTGCTTGTACTTCCATACCCCGAAACCAACATCTTCCACTTGAGTCCACCATACCTTCCTATTTGTGGTATTCCACTACCACTCCTAAAGTATATAATTTATGTGCTATCTCTAGATGTTCAAAATCTTCTGTTTTGTGCCACTGATTCAGCTCATGAGGAAGTGATGGGTAACCCATGATCTTCTTAAATTGGAAAAGTTTTATCTTGGGATTGCATGCCTAATCTGCAAACCCCTAATACGAGAAGGGACTGGCATGAGTGCCCAGCTCGTAAAAGATAAATACTAACGCATAAGTTCCTTCACCCATTTATGAGTGATAAAAAAGGAATTTAAGGGGATGTGATCATCCCCACATGGGATCCGTTCCTCGAAACTTGTCCAAATCATGAAGTGAGTGAGTTATCCATCAGCAGTCGTTGACGGATCATGCACATCCCAAAGGCCTGTTTTTATTCTGTTTGATCTAGAGATGGCACATGAGTTTTCCCTGCTTACCCTTTTGCACGGGGTTTATCCTTTATTTTGTGCTGAGTCAGTCCATCCTACTTCCTTCCTTCTTGAGAGAGAACATACACTTGATGTTAATAAAGATTCTTGCATACAAAGCTGCATTGAAAGTTAGCATGTCACATCTTTGTTGACATTATCTTTTGATAAGTGAGTTGTTTGCAAAAGCTTATGCTTAGTAAACATCTTCCTTTCTGTTAACATGTGCACTTCTTGACTGATAACATGTTCTTTCCAAAGCTTCAAATGGTTCCATTATAAGTGAAATAGCAAAAGTAAAAGTTATTAGTTGTTCCTTGACCAATTCTATGTTTGCCATGATTTGATGAGTTTTCCAGGTCCTACTTTGTTATAATTGTTACTACTTTCTCATAAGGACCTTATGAGTTGAGGTTGCTGTTGAGGATGCTTCAGTTTGGTGAGAAATCTTGATGCTTCTTGTCCGTATTCTTTTATCGACGCTTCACTCTCTAAACTTGTGGACAGGTTTACCGAGCTCAGCAATCGCTTGGGGACAAGCGAGATCTAAGCTTGGGGGAGTTGATACGTCCAAAATGCATCACTATTTTATATTGTAATTTCATCCTATTCATTGATATATTCCACTTTAAAGTATTGTTCTTATGTTGTTTTGGCTTGTTTTACACAGTTTACAACTTTCCGGTGCCGAAGCAGCAGAACTAGAATTCAGCGGTGAAAAGTGGACACCAAGTTGATTAATCAGATCAAGTACAAACGCGATGAAAATTTATGGGGAGTGTTTTTATGAAGATTGACTGGGGATCACCGAGGATGGAGGTGTGGGGACCCACCAGGCAGCCAGATGGGTGCCTGGCGCGGCCCCCCTTCTGGCCGCGCCAGGCACCCTCCTGGATGCTTGGTGGCCCCCCTCGGTGCCCCCTCTCGCCTATAAGACCCCCCCTGGGGTAGAAACCCTAAAAATAGAAGAATTTCCGTGTTTCGCCGCCGCCACGGGGAGGAAACCTACAGAGGAGAAAAAACCATCTCCGGCGGGCAGATTCCGCCGGGGAGATCACCTCCCGGAAGGGGAGATCGTCGCCATCATCATCATCATCGTCACATGCATCATCGAGATCATCATCAACATCATCCCCAACATCAGCACCATCTGCATATCCGTCCCATCTCATCTCACAATTGCAACTTGTGTTGTAATTCGTACTATCTATCCTCTCTACTCTGTTGGTGTTGATTACTACTTTGTGGTGAATGCTATTGAGTTTTGTTGGAGAAATATCATTGTGTCCAGATTGTTTGCCACCCATCTATCACCTCTGATCATGATCTCTTTTATGTCTTGTGAGTAGTTACTTTAGTTCTTGAGAACATGGGAGAAGTCTAGTTGTTAGTAGTCATATGATGTTGAAGTGTTATGTATTGTTTGATACTTAAGTTGTGTTGTTATTTCTCTAGTGGCGTTATGTGAGTCGAACACTTAACACTTCACCTTTCATGGGCCTAGAGGAATACATTGTGCACAAAGGATGCTTATGGTCGGTTGTCGGAGTGACAGAAACCTGAACCCTAGTTCGCACACTTTTGCACAAGGGAGTTATGGATCCTTGATCGTAATGATGTGGTTAGGCTTATGCCTTAATTACTACTTGTATTTGCGGATGCTTGCAAGGTGTGTAATCATAAGAGTACACTTATCTTAGTCGAGAAGGTGTACTAGCATTGATCCACCCACCAACACTTATCAACACAATACATATTACTTGGCGGAGTATGGTGAAAGTAACTTGGCTATCTCTCCCATTTGTTCTCGAGAATGCTTTAGCTTTTATAAGTTTAGTTCCTAGGCTTATCCTTGTGAAAGGATTGGGCCACTTTCTAATCCTCAGTTACCCTGTTTACTTTGCTTGTCTTTTACTTTTCTGTTTCTTAAACCAAAAACCCCTAAATATTTACCTTTGAGTGTGTGCAGCCTTTCCTTATCCAGTTTCACTTATCAGCACCTTCTGCTCCTCCTCGTTGGGTTCGAAACTCTTATTTATCGAAAAGCTACAATTGATCCCCTAGACTCTTGGGTTATCAAGAATCGTTTATTGGCGCGGTTAACGGGGGAGGCAATCCCACTAAACCTATTAACTTCACCACCATCAGTGGGGCCCATCCCCCCCTTGGCCGGCGCACTCCCCCCTCCTTGGGAGTTTAGTCCCACATGGGGGAGGGGAGGAGGATAGCACCCCCCTTGGCCTATATAAGGAGGGGTACACCCCCCTTTTTCCAACACACAATTATTCCTCTCTCTCTCCGTCTCTTTCCTGTAAGTGGACTCCCCTTGTTTGGAGTTTGCACCTGGACTGGATTTCTCCACCATAAGGCAGGCCGTCGCTCTGCTGGAGTCGGGATCCGAATCCGTCTTTCTTCTGCTGCTCGCCTGGTTCGGGGCCCGGGAGGAACATCGATTGTACCGTACGTGTATAATCTCTTCGAGGCACTACACCTGTGGTGCTACTTCATCGCTGGAGGACAAACGGGAGTCATCCTCGCCGATGGTCTACTACACGACAGGGAGGTCATAGTTTCGAGTCTACGCCAGCCACGTTCGCAAGAACGTTTCCCTCTTTCGGTCTTCAAAGGTATGAACACCGATTCCCTCTGTTACTTTACATCGCCATAGCATAGATCTTGGGTTCGGGTACCGTAGGTATGAAAATTTTGTGTTTTCTGCCCCGTATCCCAACAACAATTGCACCCAGAGTGAATGGTCACCAGAGGGAGGGCACTGTGTTTCAATTCAATGCAAAAACCTCGGGCACATACATAGAAAAAGAGAAGCCGTCGGCTACCCAGGGTGCTGGAGGCTCTGAGCAAGTCCTGACCGGTCTCGAGGATCTTCTGGGAGTGAAAAGGTTGGCGCTGTTAAACTCACCAAGTAAAGTGGGGGATTTACCATGTGATCCAAAGAAGAAGAAGGCTTTGCAGTTTGAAGATGAGACCATGGAGGGGGAAACTCTAAACTCGCGGCTGCTGATGATCAGTGCCGCGAGGAGCACTGAATACCCTAGTGTGGAACTGTCGGGGGCTTGGGAACCCCGAGACAGTTCGAGAGTTGTACTATCTAGTGCAACATGAAGGACCCACTGTGGTTTTCCTCATTGAGACAAAAATCACAGGCGACAGATGCAGAGGTATACCAAACAAGTTGGGCTTCAAGGACAGTGTTACAGTCGACAGTGATGGGCTAAGCGGGGGCCTTGCTTTGTTCTACACCCAAGATGTGACGGTGTCTCTGAATACACGATCCGAGTCTCACATTTATGTCATGATCACGAATGTGGGGTCGGATCAGGGGATATGGAGATTTACGGGTTTCTATGGGAAGCCGCATAGGAGTGATAGGTCGAGCAGCTGGACTCTTCTGACCTGGCTGAGTGGCTAGTATGATCTGTCGTGGGTTTGCGGTGGAGATTTGAATGAAATACTTGACAACTCGGAATACTTTGGTATGAACGAGCGACAAGAATGGAAAATGCAAGGCTTCCGCGAAACAGTTGATGCTTGTGACCTCCAGGACATGGAATACTCGGGTGTCCCTTATACATGGGATAATAAGCAAGATGGAGAATCCAACGTCAAGGTTCGGTTGGAAAATGATGGCATTACCAAGTTGGCTGCAACGCTACTCAGAATCGGTGGTTCGGCATTTACCTACACCAGAATCTGATCATGTCATGCTTCTCACTAAAATCCGGAAACAGGGGCAACCAGATCAATCAGCACAGCTGATACGTCCAAAATGCATCACTATTTTATATCGTAATTAATCCTTATTCATTGATATATTTCATGTTACGATGATGTTCTTATGTAGTTTTGGCTTATTTTACACAGTTTGCAACTTTCCGGTGCCGAAGTGGCAGACGCAGGATTCAGCGGTAAAAAGTGGACGCTGAGTTGCTGAAGAAGAATACCTCCAAATTACCTGAAAATCGACGGGGGGTATTTTCTAGAAGAATAACGAAGACTCGCCGAAGAGGGGCCAGAGGGAGGCCACAGGAGCCCCAGGCGGCCACCCTGCGCGGCCCCACCCCTGGCCACGCCAGGAGGGCGCCTGGAGCCCTGGGTCCACTCCCGGCTCCCCCATATGGCCTATATACTCCTCGTTACGTGAAAACCCTAAAATAGGAGGCCATCACGGAGTTCCGCCGCCGCTCCGTGGCGGAAACCTACAGAGCAGAAAAGGGCTCTCCGACGGGCAGATTCCGCCGAGGAGATCACCTCCCGGAAGGGGAGATCATCGCCATCGTCGTCATCATCGTCACGGGCATCATCGAGATCATCATCAACATCATCCCCAACATCAGCACCATCTCCACCACCATCCAATCTCACCTCACAAGTTCATCTTGTGTTGTAATCCGTACTATCTGTCCTCTCTACTCTACCAGTGTTGATTACTCCTTTGTGGTGAATGCTATTGAGTTTTTTTGGAGAAATACCATTATGTCCATATTCTTTATTATATATTTATCACCTCTGATCATGATCTCTTTTATGTCTTGTGAGTAGTTACTTTAGTTCTTGAGGACATGGGAGAAGTCTAGTTGCTAGTAGTCATATGATGTTGAAGTAATTTGTGTTGTTTGATATTTAAGTTGTGTTGTTATTTTCCTAGTGGTGTTGTGTGAGTCGAACACTCAACACTTCGCCTTCTTAAGGACCTAGGGGAATGCATTGTGTATTAAGAATGCTTACGGTGGGTTGCCGGAGTGACAGAAACCTGAACCCCAGTTTGCACACTTTTGCACAAGGGAGTAATGGATCCTTGATCTTATTGCTGTGGTTAGGCTTTGCCTTAATTTCTATCTTGTATTTGCGGATGCTTGCAAGATGTTTAATCATAAGAGTGCACTTATCTTAGTCTAGAAGGTGTGCTATCATAGATCCACCCACTCAACACTTATCAGCACAACACTTGTTATCGATACGGAGTATGGCGAAAGCACGTGACTACCTCTCCATGTGTCCTCAAGAACGCTTTAGTCTTTATAAGTTCAGTTTCCAGGCTTATCCTTTGCACAAAAGGATTGGGCCACTTGCTGCTCCTCAGTGCTATTTACTTAGCTTGCTTTTGTCTTATCGTTGCTTATATCGAATACCCCTAAAAGTCACCTTTCATTGTTTGCAGTTATTCCTTGCCTACTATCACCTATCAATACCTTTCGCTCCTCATTGGGTTCGACACTCTTACTTATTGAAAACTCTACAATAGATCCCTTTAATTTGAGGGTCATCAAGCTACGTTTTCTGGCGCCGTTGCCGGGGAGCATAGCGCTATTGGTAATTGAAGCTGGTAAGGAATTTTTTATATCGTTGCTTTTATTTTGCTGTTGTTGTTCTTTGTCCGTATGGACAACCTAGATATTGGATCGTTGCTTATGGGGAAACGCCCCACATCTGTGGTGGTTGTACCTCCCCCTACTGAAATTGTGCCTTATAAAATGTCAGCTGGTATTATCAATTGTGTCTTGGCTAATCGTTATGCAGGAGATAGACACCCCAGTGAACACTTGCTATATTTATCACAACTATGTTCGCTATTTAAGCTGGCAGGTGTATCAAAGGAGTTTTTCATGAAAAAATTGTTCTCCGTATCGCTTATAGATAAAGCTTCAGATTGGTATAAGATCCTCGATAACTCTCATTTTCTTGATTGGCATGAACTTATGTCTCTCTTTTACACCAAGTTTTATCCTCTTCATGAAATTCATCGAGACAGGAATTATATCTATAACTTTTGGTCTCGTGACGGAGAAAGCATCGGTCAAGCTTGGGGGAGATTGAAATCTCTAATGCTCAAATGTCCTATTCATGAGCTCCCCAAGGAAACTATACTTACAAACTTTTATGCCAGACTTTCTCGTCAGGATAAGGAGATGTTGGATGCCTCCTCTAGTGGGGTATTTCAGACGAATAGCGTTGAAGAAAGATGGGATCTCCTTGAAAGGATCCAGAGGAATACCAAAGATTGGGAAATAGACAAAGGTATTGAACCTACTATAAATTATGAGCATGATGATATAGAGAGCTATGTGAAAACTGATTCCTTTAATGCCTTTTCCTCTAAGATTGGTCTTGATTCCCATCTAATGATTGATTTTTGTAAGGACTTTGCCTCTCATATCGACTCTTCTAAGAAGAAGAAGAGCCACCATCATAAACCCTTCAAGGAATCATCTATTGATATTCACGTTGCTGGCCCTATTGTGCCTGCAGTTATATATGAAAAGCCCCCTTTTGCCGTAAGAATAAGGGAGCACTCTTTTGTTACAGGCATAATGAATAAGAGTGAGAGAAGAATCGATGAACCCGAGGACCAGATCAAGGTCGATCCTCGAGTTGCATTGGTTAAGGATCTTATTACTAATGATGCTTTAGATTCCAATATAAATTTTTGTGTTGTTTCCACTAACCTTGTCACAGCCAAGAATAAGGGCCCAATTTCAGGTACTCCAATAGTATATGTTAAAATAGGAGATCATAATTATTATGGGCTATGCGATTTGGGATCGAGTGCCAGTGCTATCCCGTATTCACTTTATCAAGAGATCATGGGTGAAATTTCACCTTGCGAACTTGAAGAAGTTGATGTCACTATTCATCTTGCAAACAGAGCAACTATCTCTCCCATCGGAATTGTGAGAGACGTTGAAGTCTTATGCGGAAAGATAAAGTCTCCTACCGACTTTCTAGTACTTGGTTCGGTAAGGGATAATTTTTGTCCCATTATTTTCGGTAGACCTTTTCTCAGAACTTGTGGAGCTATAATAGATTGCAAGAAGGGTAAAGTTTCTGTTGAATTCAATGGTGAGCCTTATGAATTTAATTTTTCTAAGTTCTCTAAGAAGCCTCGTGGTACTGATATGCCTAGTAATGATAAGATTATTGAAGATTGCTTCCATTGCTATCCCTCCTAACGATCCCTTGCAGCAATATATGGAGGACCACGAGAATGATTTTCACATGCAGGAGAGAAATGAGCTGGACGAAATATTCCTAAGACAACCTGCTATCCTACAGCACAACCTTCCAGTTGAGCCTTTGGGAATTTTGTCTCAACCAAAAGAAGATCCAGTGTTTGATCTTAAACCTCTTCCTGATACGCTCAAATATGCTTATTTAGATGAAAAGAAAGTATATCCTGTTATCGTCAATTCTAACCTTTCAGGATATGAAGAGGAGCGTTTATTCGAAGTACTTCGCAAACATTGAGGTGCAATTGGCTATACCCTTGATGACCTTAAGGGGATTAGTCCGTCTATTTTTCAACATACCATCAACCTTGAACCTGACGCCAAACCAGTTATTGATCATAAACGACGGTTGAATCCAAAAATGATGGATGTTGTAAGGACTGAGATTCTCAATCTTCTAGCCGCAGGTATTATATATCCTATAGCTGATAGTAAGTGGGTAATCCCAGTTCATTGTGTTCCAAATAAAGGAGGAACAACTATAGTTCCTAATGATAAGAATGAACTAATACCTCAGAGAATTATTATTGGATATCGAATGTGTATTGATTACAGGAAGCTGAACAAGGCAACCAGGAAGGACCACTACCCGTTGACGTTCATCGACCAAATGCTTGAAAGGTTATCCAAAAATACTCACTTTTGCTATCTAGATGGTTATTCTGGCTTCTCTCAAATTCATGTTAACACTGCTGATCAAGAGAAGACCACTTTTACTTGTCCCTATGGTACTTATGCTTACATACGTATGCCTTTTGGTTTATGTAATTCCCCTAGTACTTTTCAAAGGTGTATGTCTGCTATCTTTCATGGTTTTTGTGAAGAAATTGTGGAGGTATTCATGGACGATTTCTCCGTCTATGGAACCTCTTTTGACCATTGTCTCCACAACCTTAATAAAGTTTTGCACAGATGTGAGGAGACAAATCTGGTGCTTCACTAGGATAAGTGCCACTTTATGGTCAACGAGGGAATTGTTCTTGGCCACAAGATTTCCGAGAGGGGAATTGAAGTGGACAGAGCCAAGATCGAAGCAATTGAAAGGATGCCCTATCCACGGGACATCAAAGGTATTTGTAGTTTTCTCGGTCATGCTGGTTTCCATAGAAGGTTTATTAAAGACTTTTCTAAGACTTCGAGACCCCTCACTAATCTTCTCCAGAAGGACGTTCCTTTTGTTTTTGATGAAGATTGTAAGGAAGCCTTCGAAGTTCTTAAGAAAGCTTTGATAACTGCTCCTATAGTACAACCACCTGATTGGAATTTACCTTTTGAAATTATGTGTGATGCTAGTGATTTTGCTGTTGGAGCTGTTTTAGGACAAAGGGTTGATAAGAAGTTGAATGTTATATCTTATCCTAGCAAAACCCTTGATAGTGCTCAAAAGAATTATGCTACTACTGAGAAGGAATTCTTGGAAGTAGTGTTTTCTTGTGATAAGTTTAGGCAGTATATTGTTGATTCTAAGATTATTGTTCATACTAATCATGCTGCCATTAAATATCTCATGGAGAAGAAGGATGCCGAACCAAGGCTTATCCGATGGGCACTCCTTCTTCAAGAATTTGATTTGCAGATTGTCGATAGAAAAGGAGCAGACAATCCGGTGGCGGATAATCTTTGAAGGATGGAAGCTATACCGCATGATCCCATTCCAGTCAACGACAGTTTCCCAGACGAACAGCTAGCTGTTGTTAAAGTACAATCTCTCTCCGATCCTTGGTTTGCAGATTATGCTAATTTTATCGTTGCAAAGTTTTTTCCTCCAGGTTTAACATTTTAGCAAAGGAAGAAGTTCTTTCATGATTTGAGGCATTACTTTTGGGATGACCCACATCTTTTCAAAGAAGGTCCAGATGGGATCGTGAGAAGATGCGTACCGGTACACGAACAGAAGGACATTCTCAAACAATGTCACGATAGTCCATATGGAGGACATCATGCTGGTGAGAGGACCGCACATAAGGTTCTTCAATCAGGTTTTTATTGGCCTACTCTCTTTAAGGATGCTAGAAATTATGTTTTATCCTGTGATAAGTGTCAGAGAGTTGGTAATATTAGAAGGAGGAATGAGATGCCTATGAATTACTCTCTAGTGATTGAGCCTTTTGATTGCTGGGGTTTTTATTTTATGGGTCCTTTTCCTTCCTCACACAAGTACACTCACATTTTAGTCGTTGTTGATTATGTAACCAAGTGGGTAGAAGCAATCCCCACTGAAAGTGCTGATCACAAGACATCTTTGAAAATGCTCAAGGATGTAATTTTTCCTAGGTTTGGAGTACCCAGGTACCTCATGACTGATGGGGGTTCACACTTTACACATGGAGCTTTTAGAAAATCTTTAGCCAAGTACGATGTCAATCATAGAATTGCTTCACCGTACCACCCCCAAACTAGTGGGCAAGTTGAGCTCACCAATAGAGAGATCAAGTTGATCTTACAGAAGACAGTCAATAGAAATAGAAAGGATTGGTCAAATAAGTTAGGAGATGCTTTGTGGGCGTATAGAACTGCTTACAAAAACCCCATGGGCATGTCTCCCTATAAGATGGTTTATGGCAAGGCTTGCCATTTGCCATTAGAATTAGAACAGGAAGCTTTCTGGGCTATTAGAGAGCTTAATGCTGACCCGAAATTAGCTGGTGAAAAACGTCTCATGAACTTGACTTCTCTAGATGAGTGGAGAAGTGAAGCTTACGAGAGCGCTAAAATGTTCAAGGAAAAGGTAAAGAATTGGCATGATAGGAGGATTTTGAAACGTGAATTTAATGTCGGTGATAAAGTTCTGTTGTTTAGATCCCGTTTCAGGTTCTCTCCAGGTAAATTACTTTCCAGGTGGGAAGGGCCATTTCATATTGAGGAAGTCTACCGCTCGGGTGCGATCAAGATTAACAATTTTGAAGGCACCAAACCTCAAGTGGTGAATGGGAAAAGACTTAAGCATTACATAGCAGGAGATCCTGTCAATGTTGATGTGGATTTGGTATACACAAAGTCTCATGAAGAACATGTAGCAGCCCCGTTTCAGACACCAGCAGAAGAAGAATAAGGAAAGGTATGTATTACGGTAAGGAAACATCGCGAAACCATCATGAATGTTCCAGATTATGAGTTTTTTGCAAAATATATAAAATTTGAGGCCTAAGTGGAGCCGGAGACCAACTCCAGGGGGCCCAGGCGCCCCCCTGGCGCGGCCCCACCCCTGGCCGCGCCGGGAGGCTGCCTGGGCACCCCAGAGCCCGTCTCCGACTCTGCTTTGACCTCCTACCTTCCTTTCTGTGCAGAAATTTTTGCGATATATTTTCCTGGATTGTTCCGGCAGCGTATCTCGCGATCTCGTGTGTTTTCTTTTCGATCTGTTTCTGCCAGGAAAACTTTCAGCTAGACCTAGGTGCCATGGCTTCCCCAAGTTCCCCGAAGGACAAGTTCGTCGTCAACGTCATCAACCCTTACCTCGCTGAGGTGAAGAAGCACCCCCAGATCCTTCGTGTGGAGGAAGGTGACCTCCATAAGGAGGATCTGAAGGGACCAGTCAAGGAGGGGAGCACCGAGGAGCGGCTGAAGAAGATGGAACATGAATTCTTCAAGTTCAAGAAGATGGTGGAACGTGGTGTTGAAGCTAACTTCGACATCATGAACGAGATCGAGGCTTCCCACAAGAAGGAGATGAAGGAGATGTGGTCAAGCTTGGCCGCACTAGAAGAAAAAGTTTATGGGCTCCAAGCACAGATCTATGATCTGCAGAACCAGAACTGTGAGTATGAACTAAAGTTTCTGCGCATGGGTTTGGGTGCTGAGTGCAGGATCTTGGAGACGAGAATGTCCTTTGAGACCGGAGAGCAGCTGCCATGGAAGAGCTTCACCAAGGAGTACGTGACCGACAAGAACAAGGATGAGGAGTAAATCTCCTTGGGTAATGGCATCCCCTTAGCTTGTTCCAAGCTTGGGGGAGTGCCCGGTATTTTTATCTTTATCTATGTCTTTTAGAGTCAAGTAGAGTCGTATCATGTCTAGGGAAGTTATCTTATAAAATAGGTGTTTGCTTTGAGGTCTATCACTCCTTTCTGGAGAGTTATGTATCCGTGAGTGTGGAGTCGTCTATGATGGAATATTAATGAGAAGTCTATTGATCCCTTCGCTGCACTCGGTATTCTCTTCACGTAATCGACCTCGTGATGATTCTTATGGGGAGTATTGGCCTTATATCAGGTATGGCTTTGAAAACTTTATTTAATCTTGGCAAACATAGCTTTGGTCATAACAACAAGCAAGTTACTTTTCTCAAAGTAGCGACATAGCCAAAACCCTCTTTGTTATTATGCTTGTAGTGTTATGTTGACAAGGAAGACAACTTGATATGTTATGCTTGTTTTAATGTTTATGCTTTATATTGTTTTGCATCCAAGTCATCACCAATTGTCTGTTCTCTCAAAGCCTTTGCTAGCCAAACCCCTGTACTAAGCGGAATTATGCTTGTACATCCATACCCTGAAACCAGTACCTTCCAGATGAGTCCACTATACCTTCCTATTCGCGATATTCCACTACCACTCCTAAAGCATAGAACTTTTGTGTTATCCTTGGATGTTCAAAATCTTCTGTTTTGTGCCCCTGTTTTAGCTCATGAGGAAGTAGTAGTTAACTCATGACCTTCTTAAGTTGGACAAGTTTTACCCCGGGATTGCGTGTCTAATCTGCAAACCCCTAATACGAGGAGGAACTGGCATGAGTGCGCCCAGCTCACAAAAGATAATCACAACCAACAACCCTCCTTCACGCTTTGTTCATGAGAAATCAGAAAACTTCAGCAGTGATAAACAACGGAGATTGCGGGGATGTGATCGTCCCCGTTTGGGAGCCGTTCCTCGAAACTTGTCCAACCTGAGAAGCAATTGAGTTATCTATGAGCATTCGTTGACAAATCATGCACATCTCAAAACTTTTTTTCATTCTGTTTGATCTAAGGATAGCACTTGAGTTTTCCCTGCTTGCCTTTAACAAGGCTGTTAGTTCCTTTACTTTTGTGTTGAGTCAGTTTTCCCTACTTCCTCCTTTCCCAAAGAGAACAGACACTTGATGCTGATGAAGATTCATCATTATAATGCTGCATTTAAAGTTTTGCCATGCCATATCATTGTTGACATTATCTCTTGATAAGTAAGTTGTTTGTAAAAGCCTTTGCCTAGCAAACATCTTCCTTTGTGTTAACATTTGCACTTCATGACTAATAGCTTGTTCTTTCAAAAGTTCCAAATCATCACTTCAAAATATAAAGAGAAAGAGCAAAGGTAAAAACTTTTAGTTGTCCCTTGAGCAAAGGACTTGTTTGCCATGGTTTGATGAGTTTCCTTAGCCCTACTTTTGATTATAATTGTTATTACTCTTTCATGAAGGCTTTATGAGTTGGAGATTGCTGTTCAGGATGTTTGAGTTTGGTGAAAAGATCATGATGCTTCTTGTCCGTATTTTATTTATCGACACTTCACTATCTAAACTTGTGGACAGGTTTACCGAGCTCAGCTTTCGCTTGGGGACAAGCGAGGTCTAAGCTTGGGGAGTTGATACGCCCAAAATGCATCACTATTTTATATCGTAATTCATCCTTATTCATTGATATATTTCATGTTACGATGATGTTCTTATGTTGTTTTGGCTTATTTTACACAGTTTGCAACTTTCCGGTGCCGAAGCAGCAGACGCAGGATTCAGCGGTAAAAAGTGGACGCTGAGTTGCTGAAGAAGAATACCTCCAAATTACCTGAAAATCGAAGGGGGGTATTTTCCAGAAGAATAACGAAGACTCGCCGAAGAGGGGCCAGAGGGGGGTCACAGGAGCCCCAGGCGGCCACCTGGCGTGGCCCCACCCCTGGACGCGCCGGGAGGGCGCTTGGAGCCCTGGGGTCACTCCCGGCTCCCCCCTATGGCCTATATACTCCTCGTTACGTGAAAACCCTAAAAGAGGAGGCCATCACGGAGTTCCGCCGCCGCTCCGTGGCGGAAACCTACAGAGAATAAAAGGGCTCTCCGGCGGGAAGATTCCGCCGATGAGATTACCTCCTGGAAGGGGAGATCATCGCCATCGTCATCACCATCGTCACGGGCATCATCGAGATCATCATCAACATCAACCCCAACATCAGCACCATCTCCACCACCATCCAATCTCACCTCACAAGTTCATCTTGTGTTTTAATCTGTACTATCTATCCTCTCTACTCTACCGGTGTTGATTACTCCTTTGTGGTGAATGCTATTGAGTTTTGTTGGAGAAATACCATTATGTCCAGATTGTTTATTATATATTTATCACCTCTGATCATGATCTCTTTTATGTCTTGTGAGTAGTTACTTTAGTTCTTGAGGACATGGGAGAAGTCTAGTTGCTAGTAGTCATATGATGTTGAAGTAATTTGTGTTGTTTGATATTTAAGTTGTGCTGTTATTTCCCTAGTGGTGTTGTGTGAGTCGAACACTCAACACTTCGCCTTCTTAAGGACCTAGGGGAATGCATTGTGTATTAAGAATGCTTACGGTGGGTTGCCGGAGTGACAGAAACCTGAACCCCAGTTTGCACACTTTTGCACAAGGGAGTAATGGATCCTTGATCTTATTGCTGTGGTTAGGCTTTGCCTTAATTTCTATCTTGTATTTGCAGATGCTTTCAAGATGTTTAATCATAAGAGTGCACTTATCTTAGTCTAGAAGGTGTGCTAGCATAGATCCACCCACTCAACACTTATCAGCACAACACTTGTTATCGATACGGAGTATGGAGAAAGCACGTGACTACCTCTCCATGTGTCCTCATGAACGCTTTAGTCTTTATAAGTTCAGTTGCCAAGCTTATCCTTTGCACAAAAGGATTGGGCCACTTGCTGCTCCTCAGTGCTATTTACTTTGCTTGCTTTTGTCTTATCGTTGCTTATATCGAAAACCCCTAAAAGTTACCTTTCAGTGTTTGCAGTTATTCCTTGTCGGGACCCGGGGTTAGCGTATGCAAGTACAGTTAAGACATAGTCATATGGAGAGCCGAGAACCGCACCCACTTGTCTAAGCAGACAAGGCCAAGCACTGAACATTCTCGGAGAGCATCGTACGTGAGGGGCATCCCATCCAGGCCGGATGATCAACTATAATGGGTCCTCATCGTACGCACACAAGTCTACTGATATGGGTGGTGAACTCCCATATTCAAAGACAAGTCGCCTCAACCATACTATCGACTATCTCTAGACTCTTACATAGACTTACTCCAGCCCGATCACTTAGTCGGGGTCTAGGGAGGGCTCGATCATACCACAAAGTGTGCCCGAGACCGAGTCTCGAACAATCGCATCGCGATTCCCCAAGCTGCGCACATCTAAGGGCCACTTGGTGTATGAAAGACCGCCAGCCAGAACACAACTAAGGTCTCGAAAACCCATACAAAGACATGCATGTCATAAACATACACGCAGCACACATGCCTTGTATGAACAGCAGGTACCATTGCAATTCTCTACAAAGTGTACATTTTATTTATAACTCTTATAGAGTACACACAGAGATCACTTACAAGTGATCCAACATTACATCACATAGCGGAAGCAAATTATGTCCGAGTACAGACAAGTTTAACAAATTGGCTTAAGAAGCCTTATTCAACATAAAGCCCTCCACGAGGGAACCAGTCTGCTAACTGGGACTAGACTAGCTTAACTTCAGTCGTCCAGCTCGATGAAGAAGCCACCTTCGGGGTCAGTGGCGTCATCTAAAACATAGATTAAGAAAACGTGAGTACAAAGGCGTACTCAGCAAGACTTACATAGGAGCTATACTACTCATGCACATGTATCAAGGAAAAGAGAGGTGGGGTTCACTTGCAGAAATGCCAGCTTTGACTTGGCTAGTCCTGAACTACGATTACCAGACTTTGAGGTAAGAAGCATACACGAGTCCACTATTTTCACCAACCAATACACCACTATGGTGCCTTCCTCGACTTCCCCACGAGGAAGCACGCCATAGCACTCACACTTATCTTGGTGTGTTTTAGAAGTATCCGGTTCAAGTTATCTAATAATCAAGCTAAGCTTTCCAAGCAGTCCATAACCGCGGACGCGGCTATTCGAATAGTTTTGTTAACCTTGCAAGGGTGTACCGCTACACACACATGACCATCATTTACCGCCTTTGATCTCGAAAGGGATGAGTTAATAGGTTGAGAGGGGTCAGTGAGCCCAATGTGTGGTTGTACTCTTCATCTTGGATCACCACACAAGAACTCGGACTTAGGGCGGTGTTCAACGAGACAACCCACCGTGTACTCCTACACAGCCTCTCATCGTTCACCTTGTATTAGGGTCGATTCACCAACACTTTTCTACCATCAGCAACATGATCATTCCCATCCGACTCACATCACAGTAACAACATGGTATCATACTAAGCATGCAATAAGCGGTAACATTTGCAGGGGCCACATGATATCATTCAACTCCTACATTTGCTAGGATTATGGTTTGCTTACTACTGTGACAAAAGATAGGTCATGCAAAGGAATGGGTTCATCTATGCGGTAGAATCGTAACATGGTGATCATCCTATACAATGCATAAGCGAGACATGAGAGGGAAGTGGGATTTTATCGACATGATCAATGGGGTTTTGCTTGCCTTGCTGACGAGATTCGGGCTCTGGATCTTCAGCGAAGGGGGTGACCTCTTGCTCCGGTTCCACCTCTACTCGACAAACAAAGCACGAAGTAGCAATCAATATGAATGCAATGCTCAAGCACATGATAGAATGTTTAAGCTTGAAGTACAAGTTTGATGTGTGAGGCAATTCCATTTAAGTGGAATATATTGCATTTTTAAAATGCAAATTCAAATTCCACATTTGAATTCAACATTAATCAAGTTACATGTGATATAGTTTGATCAATTTGAATTAAATTCAAATGTGTATGATATGCCTCTGAAGTGTCGTTGATTTGCAACATAAATCCATGGTCCAAGTGGCAAAATCATTTGGTTTGAATTTGAAATAAATTCAAATAAAGCAAATGATATATGCTACTGTTCCCATTTTAAATTCAACTCAAACAGAGTTGAAAGTTGCATATTTGGAAAGATAATTTTCTCCTGATCATTTTTCATATATTATTTGTCCAATTTGGAGTTAATATGAATTTTCTATGAATTTCCAAAGTTTGGGGTATTTTCTGGATTTTCTGGAATTCTTTTTAATCTCTGGAAATCCTTTATTGCGTCACTGCGGTGTCATGCTGGCGTCAGGGGGGTTTGACCCGAGTCAAACTGACAATGGGCCCCACTGGTCAGCCCCTGTGGGTTTAATCCCGTGGTTTAACTTAACTAAGCAGAGGGATTAGGGCTGGGGTCCCACCTGTCATAGAGAGTAGGGGGGTTAGGAGAGTGATTAGGGCCTAAGTGCCCGGCGGTTAGCCGCCGGCGACCACGGGCACGGCGGCGCTCGGCCGAGGTGTGGTTTTCGGGCACGGGGAAGAGGGCTGGGGGCACGGGCGTGTGCGGAATGAACTCGCGCATCTGCTGGTGCTATCAGGGGAACACGGGGAGTCTTGAGGCCACGGTTACGATGACGGAGGCGGCGGCCGGAGTACGGGCTCGGCGAGGAGCTCGCTTCAAGGTGCAAGCTTGGAGCTGCGCTACCTTTTTCGAACCCTGGGATCACTAGGAGGATGAAGGACACCAAGGAAGAGGCATAGAAGCACTGGAGCTGCAGCGACGACGTTCATGGCGGCGGGTTTCCTCTGCTCTCATGGCGGACAGCGATAGAGTGAAAGGGTTAGGCCGTGCGATAGCTAGGGTGAACCAGAAGCTCATCGTCATTACAACGGAGGCGGTGGCGGGGTCGGAGAGGCTCGGTGGTGGCCGGAATCGGAGAAATCGCGCGGCGGCTCCGGCGAGGAGTTGGTGAAGGGGGCGGCGTCCTCGGTGCAGCTCGGCTCGATTGCCTGCTCGTGAAGACGTAGTCGACGCCGGGGAGTCTCCTGGACAAGGTGTGGCGGCGTGAGGAGCACGGTGGCCGCGTGCGGGCACGACGGCGGCGAGGTCGAGCTCTCGGGCTTGCGCGGAACCTTGCGGGAGAGAGAGAGAGAGGGCGTCCAGGAAGAGAGGAAGGGTTGCGGGGGTTGTGTGCGGCTCCGTGGCACAGGAGAGAGGGAGGGGGAGGTCTAGAAGGCCCTGGAGTCGCCGTGGCGTCGTCGCCGCGCTCCCGGCTCCAGCGAGCTGCTTGGAGCCGCGGGGAGGAAGACAACACGGGAGGTTCCTGGTGGGCTGGGCCGGTCAAGGTAAGTGGGCCTCGCTGGTGGGCGACAGGTAAGCTGTTCCTTTTATTTTCTGTTTAATCTTTCCTTTCTTTTTTTGTAATTTGTTTTGGCTCTGATAAAAATACCAAACCATTTTATTAAATGCTGAAAACTTTTATGTGGCCTCATAATAATATAGACTAGCCACTCATAAACTTTCAACATTTTTAAAATTCAAATGATTTGAATTTTAAATCAAAAAGGGGTATTTCTTTAATTCCAAGGTACTGTTTGAATATTTGAAAAATCTATGAGCATGGGGTGGGTCCCACATCACTTGATATGTGATCACACTCATTTATAAGACTTTTCAAAACTCTAACATGAATTTTTGGAAAATATTTTTATCTGGCCTTTTGAATTAATTCATCTGGGGGGTGTTCCTTCTCCCATTTGGATTTTGAATTTGATTTTCAAGGTTTCTTTTTGAAACTTTTGCATGATGCAAAGGTACTAGCTAACCCTAGCACATACCTAACAGAGGGATCTGACAACTCGCCCCCACTCAAAAGAATCTCGTCCCGAGATTCAGAAGTCTGTGGGAGGAAAGTGGGGTACTCGGCACTGAGACGGTCTTCTCTCTCCCACGTGGCTTCTCTTTCAGAGTGGTGTGACCATTGCACTTTCAGAAACCTAATCTTCTGACGACGAGTGACACGCTCTGCTGAATCAAGAATACGAACGGGGTATTCTCGATAAGAAAGGTCATCTTGGAGATCAAGCGTTTCATGGTCGACTTCGCGGATGGGGTCCTTGAAGCAACGCCTGAGTTGGGATACATGGAATACATCGTGTACTCGGGAAAGGTGCGGAGGTAGTTCAAGTTGGTAGGCAACTTCTCCACGTTTAGCAATAATGCGGAAAGGTCCGATGTAACGTGGGGCCAACTTGCCTTTGATACCGAAACGTTGGGTTCCCTTCAGAGGAGTAACCCGAAGGTAAGCCTTCTCATCCAGATTGTAGCTCTCATGCCTATGATGGCGATCATAGTAGCTTTTCTGACGAGACTGGGCTGCTTTCAATTGATCACGAACAATGCGAACTTGCTCTTCTGCTTCCTTGATCATATCCGGTCCAAAGAATTGTCTTTCACCGGTTTCTGACCAGTTTAGTGGTGTACGACATCGTCGTCCATAAAGGAGTTCAAAAGGAGCCATGTTCAGACTAGCTTGAAAACTATTGTTATAAGAAAATTCGGCATATGGAAGAGAATTCTCCCAATTCTTCCCGAATGAGATAACACAAGCTCTGAGCATGTCTTCAAGAATTTGGTTAACCCTTTCGACTTGACCGCTAGACTGAGGATGGAAAGCCGTACTAAAGGAGAGATGAGTTCCCATAGCATTCTGAAAGCTTCCCCAAAATCTAGAGGTGAAAAGGCTACCGCGATCAGAATTGATTTCCAAAGGAACACCGTGAAGGGACACAATTCTGGAGATGTACAAGTCCGCTAACTGACTAGCAGTTATAGACTCGCGAACCGGAAGGAAGTGAGCAACTTTGGAAAGCCTATCTATGACAACGAAGATGGCATTGTTTCCTTTCTGGGTTCTTGGAAAGCCTGTGATGAAGTCCATACCGACTTTGTCCCATTTCCACTCGGGAATAGACAAAGGTTGAAGTGTACCAGCAGGTCTTTGATGTTCTGCTTTAATGCGACGACAAGCATCACATTCGGCAAAAAATTGAGCAATGTCTCTCTTCATCCTAGTCCACCAAAATCTCTGGCGTAGATCTCGGTACATTTTCGTGCTACCGGGATGAATTGAGAGGGGTGTGTCATGGGCTTCTTTGAGGATGAGTTGCCTTAGTTCCCTATTCTTAGGTACTACCAAACGATTTCCAAAGAATACCGTTCCTTTGCGATCTGTGGAGAAACATTTAGCAACTCCGCTAGCAATGTTCTCCTTGATCCGGCGAACTCCTCGTGCACGTCTTTGGGCAACTATGATTTGATCCTCAAGAGTCGGTTTCGCCACCAAGGTTGAAAGATAGCCAGGAGCAACAATCTCAAGATTGAGCTTGCGAAAGTTCTCATGAAGAAGTGGTTGATACTGCTGTAACATGAGGTTGTTACAGTACGACTTACGACTTAGTGCATCAGCCATGACATTGGCTTTGCCTGGGGTGTAAGAAATTGCTACGTCGTAATCTTTTATCAACTCAATCCAGCGTCTTTGCCTGAGATTAAGATCTGGCTGGGTGAAAATATATTTGAGGCTTTGGTGGTCGGAATAAATCTCACAACGATTACCAAGGAGGTAATGTCGCCAAGTTGTTAGAGCATGAACTACGGCAGCGAGTTCAAGGTCATGGGTAGGATAATTCTCTTCATGTGTCCGCAACTGGCGTGAAGCATAAGCTACCACATGTCGATCTTGCAGAAGTATGCATCCTAACCCTTGCCGTGATGCGTCACAATAGATCTCGAAATCCATTTTGGTGTCTGGAGGTGCAAGCACGGGTGCAGAAGTTAATCTTCTTTTTAGCTCTTGAAAGCTTTCCTCGCACGTGGGAGTCCATAAGAATTTCTTATCTTTCTTGAGGAGTTCAGTTAGAGGCTTTGCAACTTTAGAAAAGTTCTCGACGAAGCGACGACAATAGCTGGCTAGGCCAAGAAAACTCCTTACTTGCTTAACCGATTCAGGTGGAGTCCAGTCAAGGACGGCCTGAACTCTCTCGGGATTCACAGCAATGCCTTTTGCAGAAATCACGTGGCCTAAGTAGGTCACTTCTGGTAGCCAGAATTCACACTTGGAGAATTTAGCGTACAGGCGATGCTCTCTAAGTTTCATCAATACCAGCCTTAAGTGTTCGGCATGATCTTTTTCGTTCTTCGAGTAGATGAGAATATCATCAAGATAAACTACAACAAATTTATCTAGGTACTCCATGAAGATCGAATTCATCAAGCGTGAGAATGTGGCGGGGCCATTGGTTAAACCAAAGGACATGACGGTGTACTCGTAAAGACCATAACGAGTAGTAAAAGCCGTTTTGGGAATGTCCTCGTTTCGGATTCTGATCTGATGATAACCTAATCTTAAATCCATCTTGGAGAAGACGGCGGATCCTGCAAGTTGATCATAAAGATCATTGATCCTGGGCAGTGGGTATTTGTTCTTTATCGTCGCTAAATTTAGCGGGCGATAGTCTACGCACATCCTTTCTGTTCCATCTTTCTTCTTCACGAACAGAACGGGGCAACCCCATGGCGATGAGCTAGGGCGGATGAAGCCTTTTGCCAACGAAGCATCAAGTTGGGTTTTTAGCTCAGCTAACTCATGTGGGGCCATTTTATATGGGCGTTTGGAAATTGGTGCGGTTCCTGGAACAAGATCCACTATAAACTCTACACACCTTTCGGGTGGCATGCCCGGCAGCTCTTCAGGAAAAACATCCGGGAAGTCACGAACCACCGGAATATCTTCAAGTTCGGGAAGGGGAAGTACATTCAAAGAATGCACTTGGGTTCTTGTTCTGGGTGAGGTATAGTTAACGGTTGTGCCTGAAGGGTGGGTGAGTTTCACGGATTTGCCTTTGCAATCCAGATAGGCATTCTGTCTTGATAGCCAATCCATGCCAAGGATGACATCAATGTCTGAAGACTTGAGGGCTATGAGTGAAGCAAGGAATATTAAACCCTCAATTGCTATTTGATTACCATGGCTCACTCTACTAGTTTGCCATCTTGACCCTGGAGTTTGAATAATCATTGGGGTGGACAATTCAACAAAGGGAAACTCATGACGAAGTGCATAACTTTCCGACATGAATGAATGAGATGCTCCTGGGTCGAAAAGAACGGAAGTAGGAACAAAATTGACTGGGAGCGTACCAAGAATGACGTCAGTGGTGTCGTCAATCTCTTCGGCGGCAATCTGATTCAGACGTCCACGATTGGCGGGAGGAGCGGGTTTGGCAGTGTAGACCTTCTGGGGTGGCTTGCCACGACCATTGTTGTTGTTGTTGTTGCCTCCGGCACGTGGTGGAGCATTCTGGTGCTAGATCTGGTTTTGGGGGCACTCGCGAGAATAGTGGCCTGCCTGACCACACTTGTAGCAAGCTCCGAAAACAGTGCGTGGAGCTGGGTTATTTGGTGGAGCTGGGTGGAACTGGGTGGGTGGACGAGGCGTCACATAGGATGGCCTGGGGGGGTTGTTCTGGCGGAACATGCTATTTGGGATCCAGATCTTGCGTTTCTGGGAACCAGAGCTGGATGAACCTTCCTCTCTAGGGTGTTTGCGGAAATCGTTGGGGGTGTTCATGTCCTCTGCCTTGATGGCTTTGTTGACAAGGACCTGGAATGTGGCAAAGTCATGGAGGTTGAGCTCACGACGAAGTCCGGTGTTGAGGCCACGACGGAACCTCTCTTGTTTCTTGGAGTCGGTGGAGACTTCTTCAGTGGCATAACGAGCAAGTCGGTTGAACTCACGACTGAACTCGTCAACTGTTCTTCTGCCTTGGGTGAGGTTACAGAATTCCTCACGTTTGCGGTCCATGAGACCTTTGGGAATGTGGTGCTCGCGGAAAGAGGTACAGAACTCCTCCCAAGATGCAGGTGGTCCAACTGGGCGCATATTCAGAAAATTCTCCCACCAAGAGCTCGCGGCACCTTCGAGGTGATAGGTGGCATAATTGACCTTATCGCCATCTGCAACATGGCCGGCTTGGAGCTTCCTCTCGATGCTGCGAAGCCAGTCATCGGCGTCAAGGGGCTCGGTGGAGTAACGGAAAACCGGGGGATGAAGCCGGATGAAGTCGTTCAGAGACACCAGCTCATTGCGCTGCTGAGTGGTGTTGCGTGCGATGACTTCCAGTAGGTGGTGAGAGTCACGGCGGTTCCTCTCGACCTCCATCAGAACTTGGGCCATCGTGGGTGGGGGTGGAAGGTTGTCTTCCTCCTGATTGTTCCCACGACCTTGGTTACGACCAACCTGGCCACGAGTTCCTTGAGACATCCTGAGGTGAAAAACCAAAGTCAAACAGAGTTGAGTTGAAGAGTCTAATCAATGTATTGAAGTACTGGAAGGATTACAGAGCAAAGGAAGTAATCATCTTGACAACATGGTGATAAAGCATACAAGCCATATATTCACAAGCTGTCATACAAACCATACAACGTTTTAGTACAAGCACCAAGCTAATACAAACGTGATGAAGATAATACATCCTTCAGAGGCACTCTGACTTCCTATACATTATTTATCTAAGACTCTGGAACTTAGACACCTTGCTTACAATATACTAGGATACTACTACATTCTCACTAAGTAAGACCACAGGCGGTCTCACTCATCTCCATCTCCATAGTAATCCTCATAGAAGTTACCCGCGTATCCAGGTAGCTGGAGGTGACCATCGGAAAACACGGAGGCTTGTGGACCCTGATATCCATTTGGGCAAGGATGGGGCCTAGGTCCAGTGTAGGGTGGAAGCAAAGGACCACGGGATGGAAAAATTCCTCCAATCTCGGGCCAAGCAACTCGAGAAGGCATCTGGGTCCTTACTGGATAGATCGCATCGTACTCCAGTGATCCCACGCTCACAAAGGGTGCCAAGAGCGTCAGTGCTCGGTACAGACGAACACGAGTAGCGTGGAGCTCAAAACGGAGAGCGCGTGCATCACGATCTCTGTCACTAGCAAACCTAGCAGTCACCTGAAGTGCTGGATCCTCTGCGGAGTGATCTGAGTAGAGTCCGGTGTAATATCCCTCTTCTCCTGGAAGTGCAGCTGGGATATAGCGGAATGAAGTCTCTCTCAGCAAAGTGTGCTCCTCTCTCAACAGTGTGATACATGAGTATGCAGCATCCTGCACAGCCATGTTCTCGGTAACGCCGATGCCATGTCCAAAGTGGATAGGCTGGGTGACTCCAACGTGGTGCGGGTAGATCCGGACAATGCAGTGGAACTGCGTCTGGTTGAAGTCGTGGAACTGCTCCTCGATGGTGTACTCAGGGTACCATCGATATCCCACATAGGACATCATCTCGATCAACGTGGCGGGGTGGCCACGCACACCGAGGCACCTAGTCAAACGAACAATCTGCCGAGGGGGAAGATTTGCCATCTGAAACAGAAAGCAAGAGTTTGCAAATGCATCAGATTATATGATAAACCTGGAATGACTCGGACAGCATAACGGCTGTAATTGTAAGAAATGACAATTTCTTTCAATCATGAAAAACAGCACTTACATAATACGATGTAAGAAATCAGCATTATAACAATGCTAGGAAAACCTGGACACAACTTTCCTACGGCTATAAGGAAGCAATCAACGAGATATGCTAATCAGACAGAGGAGAGCCTAGTCCTATCTTCCCGTAGAGTAAGATGAGGGTGACTCAGAACTCAGAACGAAGGGGGTAAGGAGAAAAATGAAGCCTTACGTTGTTCCCTTATATACCCAGAGTAACTATATAACTATAGCAAGCTAGACTCAACTTCGGCCAAGGCTACTAGTCCTACAGTCAGTCCTTCTCTGATACCAAGTCTGTCGGGACCCGGGGTTAGCGTATGCAAGTACAGTTAAGACATAGTCATATGGAGAGCCGAGAACCGCACCCACTTGTCTAAGCAGACAAGGCCAAGCACTGAACATTCTCGGAGAGCATCGTACGTGAGGGGCATCCCATCCAGGCCGGATGATCAACTGTAATGGGTCCTCATCGTACGCACACAAGTCTACTGATATGGGTGGTGAACTCCCATATTCAAAGACAAGTCGCCTCAACCATACTATCGACTATCTCTAGACTCTTACATAGACTTACTCCAGCCCGATCACTTAGTCGGGGTCTAGGGCGGGCTCGATCATACCACAAAGTGTGCCCGAGACCGAGTCTCGAACAATCGCATCGCGATTCCCCAAGCTGCGCACATCTAAGGGCCACTTGGTGTATGAAAGACCGCCAGCCAGAACACAACTAAGGTCTCGAAAACCCATACAAAGACATGCATGTCATAAACATACACGCAGCACACATGCCTTGTATGAACAGCAGGTACCATTGCAATTCTCTACAAAGTGTACATTTTATTTATAACTCTTATAGAGTACACACAGAGATCACTTACAAGTGATCCAACATTACATCACATAGCGGAAGCAAATGATGTCCGAGTACAGACAAGTTTAACAAATTGGCTTAAGAAGCCTTATTCAACATAAAGCCCTCCACGAGGGAACCAGTCTGCTGACTGGGACTAGACTAGCTTAACTTCAGTCGTCCAGCTCGATGAAGAAGCCACCTTCGGGGTCAGTGGCGTCATCTAAAACATAGATTAAGCAAACGTGAGTACAAAGGCGTACTCAGCAAGACTTACATAGGAGCTATACTACTCATGCACATGTATCAAGGAAAAGAGAGGTGGGGTTCACTTGCAGAAATGCCAGCTTTGACTTGGCTAGTCCTGAACTACGATTACCAGACTTTGAGGTAAGAAGCGTACACGAGTCCACTACTTTCACCAACCAATACACCACTATGGTGCCTTCCTCGACTTCCCCACGAGGAAGCACGCCATAGCACTCACACTTATCTTGGTGTGTTTTAGAAGTATCCGGTTCAAGTTATCTAATAATCAAGCTAAGCTTTCCAAGCAGTCCATAACCGCGGACGCGGCTATTCGAATAGTTTTGTTAACCTTGCAAGGGTGTACCGCTACACACACATGACCATCATTTACCGCCTTTGATCTCGACACCATTCAAGGGGTGCCAGCGAGGATGCTCACCACAACTGTTGTCTCATAGCCTATCTAGTCCAAGAAAGCCGCCTACTTGGGTTGGCTACCACAATCGTGAACCCGGCCGGTTTACCGAAGTGGACCCAAGCGATGTGTGCGTGGTGCATAAGCCGGTCTCGGATGAGCCGTTCTCTCACTTAGCATCCAGGCCACAAGCCTACCAGAACTCCGAACTACTGCGACATCTGGACATCGAAAGGGATGAGTTAATAGGTTGAGAGGGGTCAGTGAGCCCAATGTGTGGTTGTACTCTTCATCTTGGATCACCACACAAGAACTCGGACTTAGGGCGGTGTTCAACGAGACAACCCACCGTGTACTCCTACACAGCCTCTCATCGTTCACCTTGTATTAGGGTCGATTCACCAACACTTTTCTACCATCAGCAACATGATCATTCCCATCCGACTCACATCACAGTAACAACATGGTATCATACTAAGCATGCAATAAGCGGTAACATTTGCAGGGGCCACATGATATCATTCAACTCCTACATTTGCTAGGATTATGGTTTGCTTACTACTGTGACAAAAGATAGGTCATGCAAAGGAATGGGTTCATCTATGCGGTAGAATCGTAACATGGTGATCATCCTATACAATGCATAAGCGAGACATGAGAGGGAAGTGGGATTTTATCGACATGATCAATGGGGTTTTGCTTGCCTTGCTGACGAGATTCGGGCTCTGGATCTTCAGTGAAGGGGGTGACCTCTTGCTCCGGTTCCACCTCTACTCGACAAACAAAGCACGAAGTAGCAATCAATATGAATGCAATGCTCAAGCACATGATAGAATGTTTAAGCTTGAAGTACAAGTTTGATGTGTGAGGCAATTCCATTTAAGTGGAATATATTGCATTTTTAAAATGCAAATTCAAATTCCACATTTGAATTCAACATTAATCAAGTTACATGTGATATAGTTTGATCAATTTGAATTAAATTCAAATGTGTATGATATGCCTCTGAAGTGTGGTTGATTTGCAACATAAATCCATGGTCCAAGTGGCAAAATCATTTGGTTTGAATTTGAAATAAATTCAAATAAAGCAAATGATATATGCTACTGGTCCCATTTTAAATTCAACTCAAACAGAGTTGAAAGTTGCATATTTGGAAAGATAATTTTCTCCTGATCATTTTTCATATATTATTTGTCCAATTTGGAGTTAATATGAATTTTCTATGAATTTCCAAAGTTTGGGGTATTTTCTGGATTTTCTGGAATTCTTTTTAATCTCTGGAAATCCTTTATTGCGTCACTGCGGTGTCATGCTGGCGTCAGGGGGGTTTGACCCGAGTCAAACTGACAATGGGCCCCACTGGTCAGCCCCTGTGGGTTTAATCCCGTGGTTTAACTTAACTAAGAAGAGGGATTAGGGCTGGGGTCCCACCTGTCATAGAGAGTAGGGGGGTTAGGAGAGTGATTAGGGCCTAAGTGCCCGGCGGTTAGCCGCCGGCGACCACGGGCACGGCGGCGCTCGGCCGAGGTGTGGTTTTCGGGCACGGGGAAGAGGGCTGGGGGCACGGGCGTGTGCGGAATGAACCCGCGCGTTTGCTGGTGCTATCAGGGGAACACGGGGAGTCTTGAGGCCACGGTTACGATGACGGAGGCGGCGGCCGGAGTACGGGCTCGGCGAGGAGCTCGCTTCAAGGTGCAAGCTTGGAGCTGCGCTACCTTTTTCGAACCCTGGGATCACTAGGAGGACGAAGGACACCAAGGAAGAGGCATAGAAGCACTGGAGCTCCAGCGACGACGTTCATAGCGGCGGGTTTCCTCTGCTCTCATGGCGGACAGCGATAGAGTGAAAGGGTTAGGCCGTGCGATAGCTAGGGTGAACTAGAAGCTCACCGTGATTACAACGGAGGCGGTGGCGGGGTCGGAGAGGCTCGGTGGTGGCCGGAATCGGAGAAATCGCGCGGCGGCTCCGGCGAGGAGTTGGTGAAGGGGGCGGCGTCCTCGGTGCAGCTCGGCTCGATTGCCTGCTCGTGAAGACGTAGTCGACGCCGGGGAGTCTCCTGGACAAGGTGTGGCGGCATGAGGAGCACGGTGGCCGCGTGCGGGCACGACGGCGGCGAGGTCGAGCTCTCGGGCTTGCGCGGAACCTTGCGGGAGAGAGAGAGAGAGGGCGTCCAGGAAGAGAGGAAGGGTTGCGGGGGTTGTGTGCGGCTCCGTGGCACAGGAGAGAGGGAGGGGGAGGTCTAGAAGGCCCTGGAGTCGTCGTGGCGTCGTCGCCGCGCTCCCGGCTCCAGCGAGCTGCTTGGAGCCGCGTGGAGGAAGACGACACGGGAGGTTCCTGGTGGGCTGGGCCGGTCAAGGTAAGTGGGCCTCGCTGGTGGGCGACAGGTAAGCTGTTCCTTTTATTTTCTGTTTAATCTTTCCTTTCTTTTTCTGTAATTTGTTTTGGCTCTGATAAAAATACCAAACCATTTTATTAAATGCTGAAAACTTTTATGTGGCCTCATAATAATATAGACTAGCCACTCATAAACTTTCAACATTTTTAAAATTCAAATGATTTGAATTTTAAATCAAAAAGGGGTATTTCTTTAATTCCAAGGTACTGTTTGAATATTTGAAAAATCTATGAGCATGGGGTGGGTCCCACATCACTTGATATGTGATCACACTCATTTATAAGACTTTTCAAAACTCTAACATGAATTTTTGGAAAATATTTTTATCTGGCCTTTTGAATTAATTCATCTGGGGGGTGTTCCTTCTCCCATTTGGATTTTGAATTTGATTTTCAAGGTTTCTTTTTGAAACTTTTGCATGATGCAAAGGTACTAGCTAACCCTAGCACATACCTAACAGAGGGATCTGACATTCCTTGCCTACTATCACCTATCAATACCTTTCGCTCCTCGTTGGGTTCGACACTCTTACTTATCAAAAACGCTACAATAGCAAGCTTTCTGGTACGAGAATGCATGGAGTAGGGAAGACAGTTATGTGGATACTGTCATGCGGGAATGGAAAGAATCCACATCAAATGAGCAAGGCCTAGCTTCGATCATTGACCGGCTAGGTATGATGCAACGGACACTACAGGCCTGGAGCGCAGATAAATTTGGGTCAGTCCGGCGACGGTTGAAAAAAGGAAGGAAACTGTATGAGGAAGAGCGGGCCTCCGCCGTGTACTGGGGAACGTCGAGGCATGAAAAGGAACTTGCCAACCAGATTTCTGAACTCTTACTCAGGGAGGAGATCGTGGCAAAGCAACGATCTCGGGTGGACTGGTTAAAGGAAGGAGACAGAAACGCGGGTTTTTTTCATGCAAAAGCAACAATCCGCAGACGCCAAAATAAGATTCTTGCATTGAAGAACCGAGGGGGTATTTTATGTGAAGATAAGGCGGACATCCATGCGATTGTCCAGTCCTTTTATGAGGACATGTTTATGACACAAGGACAGGTTAATGTTGAAGCAATTACTAGATGTGTTCCATCAAAGGTAACGAGCCAAATGAATGAAATGCTTTGTAGGGCTTTTGAGGAAGATGAAGTTGAAAAGGCTCTTTTCTCCATGGGACCATCGAAGGCACCAGGGGTTGATGGTTTCACCGCCGGTTTCTATCAGCGCCATTGGAGCTTGATTAAGGAAGACGTGACCAAGGCGGTGTTGGAATTCCTAAATGGTGGAAATCTGCCAACAGTTATAAACCGCACGGTCATAGTGCTCATCCTAAAGGTTAAGTCACCGCAAGAGGTCTCTCAGTTCAGACCGATTGCTTTGTGTAATGTACTATACAAAATATGTTCAAAAGTGCTAGCTAACCGCCTCCGTCTAGTTCTTGATGAGATTATATCAGAGCAGCAAAGAGCTTTTGTGCCTGGCAGATTAATTATGGATAATGTGCTGGTGGTCTATGAGAGCATACACTCAATGAAACGGAAAAGGGGCAAGGCTATGTTTGTAGCGGCTAAGCTTGATATGATGAAAGCTTACGACCGAGTGGAATGGAACTATCTCAAAGGGATTATGCAGAAGCTGGGTCTCGCAGATCAATGGATAGCTTTGGTCACGTGATGTGTCTCATCTGTTAGTATGGAGGTAAAGGTCAATGAGGAGCTACTGAACTCTTTCGCCCCATCTCGGGGACACCGGCAGGGTGACCCCATATCTCCATATCTATTCCTCATTTGTGGAGAGGGCCTCTCATGTCTCCTAAAGAACTATGATAATGGCTGGATCGATAGAGGACTACGGGTCAGTTATCGATCATCTTGGATCAGATATCTTTTATTTGCTGACGATTGCCTCATCTTCATGAAGGCCGATAAACAGAGTGCCAACCGACTGAACGAAATTCTGGAAATTTATGATGCCGGTTCAGGGCAACGTGTAAAAAACAGAAAAGCACCGTATTTTTCAGCCCAAACTATCTAGCGTCGGTACGGGAAGACCTGAGGAATACTCTGCAAATTGAACGGGAAGCGCTAACGGAGAAATATCTCGGACTTCCCACAGCTACAGGACGCCTCACTGACCGCCAGTTTGATCACCTCAGCGAGAGAGCGCGGTCTCGGGTCCAAGGTTGGGGGGAGCGCCTGATGTCGTATGCGGCAAAATAAGTGCTCCTAAAGTCCGTGGTCCAAGCACTACCCTCCCACTCTATGAGCTGTTTCAAGCTCTCAAAGGGGTTGTGCTCCAAATTTACAACGACTATGTCAAAATATTGGTGGGCAGGTTCACTCGACAAAAGAGGAATGTGATACGTCCAAAACGTACCTATAATTTATGCTTGCTCCATGCCTCTTTTGTGTGATATTGCTATGATATTGATGAACTTCCATACACTTTTGATCATATTTGGACTAACCTATTGACTCAGTGCACCCCAGTGCTAGTTCCTGTTTTCTGCTGTTTTTCTATTTTAGGTTTCCCCCATAATAAAAGTTCTCCAAAAGTTCGGGAAAAATCCAATAAAAAATCAGCGATACGGAAGCTCCGAGAAACACCGAGGGGGGGCCAGAGGGGACCCACCAGGGCCCCAGGCGCCCTCCCGGCGCGCCCTAGGGTGGGGTCGCGCCAGGGGCCCGCCTGGACCCCTGGTGGCCCCTGGCTGCCCCCCTTCGCCCATATATTCCTCATGACGTGAAACCCCCGTGACGGGAACCCTTTTTCGCGATCTCTCCTCTGTTCCTCCGCCGCGCTTCCAAGATCGGGAGCACCAGAAGACCTCTTCCCGGCACCCTGCCGGAGGGAGGAACCACCTCCGGGAGCTTCTCCACCACCATGGATGCTTCCCGGATGAATCGTGAGTAGTCCACCTTGGACCATGGGTCTATGATCAGTAGCTATGTGATGTTCTCCTCCCCTCTTTGTTCTTCATGGATTAGACCTCGTGAGCTGCCCGACATGATCGAGGCACATATGTAATATTTCTGCGGTTGCTATGCTGAGTTTGCTGGGATCCGATGGATTATGAGATTATGTTCAGATTGTGTTTAAGTAATATATTTGATTCTCCTCTTTTATATTTATGTTCTAGAGTAATTCTTGCACGTTCTCCGTTGTTGTTTATTGCTTTGGCCAAGTAGTAGGTAGTGACTCCAAGAGGGAGCGTTATGCATGATTGTGGGTTCATGCCCCCTGATGACTAGCTTGAGTGACAGAAACATGAGTCTAGGGGATGTGATGTTGCCACAAGGGAGAAAACAACGGTGCTTATACTTGCGGGTGCAAGGATTGTTTACTTTACGGAAAGTTCTTTAATGCAGTTGTCCGTTGCTTTGAGTTTACACTTTGGGTGGGATTCGCAAATTAATACCAGCGAGACATTCTGGATAGATATCTCAAGGTGGATGATTAGTAGGTAGATGCAGATGGATTTCGTTCTACTTGATTTGGCGTACCGCCCAAGCTTTTGAGCCTCTTCCTTTCTTTGTAGCATAGTTAGCATTGGTTTGCGCACATAATCCTGTCAATTCCCAGCTGTAATTTGTTTACCTCGCATGGCTATTTATCGTCTTTTGGGAGAGAGACATCACTAGTGAACATCATAGGACCCAGGTCCATATTTCCAATATTGTTTACACCCGCTATCAATTTACTGCTTTATTTACTTTTCCGCTGCTATCAATATCATTATTATCCCGTGCGTTTTATCCTTTGTAAACAACAAGGCCGGAGGAATTGACAACTCCTCTTTACTCGTTGGGAGCAAAGCTATCTGTTGTGTGTGCAGGTCCAGGTAAAGTAAGAAACCTTGAGTTGTGAACGGCGCCATTTTTCACTTCACCACCTTCTTGTATCTGTTGGAGTCCTATTGGTTCGACACTTAAACCTTAGCATCTTCGCTAAGGGAAATTGCCGCTACGCTACATCTCAACCTTCCACTTTGGGTAAACCAAGGAGGGGCGAGAAGTAAACTCTCGTGTCACCAAAGCAATTTCTGGCGCCGTTGCCGGGGACTCCACTCTTCAAGATAGGGGAGTTGCACACTATCTTTTATCTTTGCTTTTAGTCTTGTTAGTTTACCTTTCAGTTTTTTGCTTTAGTGTCCTTTATCAAAAATATAAAAATAGTTATCTTGCTTGCTGCTACTATGGGTTCCTCCGAGAACACCAAGTTGTGTGATTTCACTAGTCACAACAACAGTGACTTTATCTGTACTCCTATTGCTACACCTGCTACTTCAGCACCTTCTTATGAGATTAAACCTGCTTTGCTGAACCTTGTTATGAAAGATCAATTCTCCGGTGCTGGAGATGATGCTGCTTTGCACTTAAATAATTTTATTGAGCTCTGTGATATGCAAAAGTACAAAGAAGTAGATGGTGATATTGTTAAGCTTAAGCTTTTTCCTTTCTACTTGAGAGGAGGAGCTAAAATCTCATTTCAATCCTTGCCTAGGACTGCATAGATTTTTGGGATAAGTGCAAGGATGCTTTTATTTGGAAGTACTAACCCCTGCTAAGATTATCCAATTGAGGAGTTATATTATGAATTTTAATCAATTGGATAATGAACACGTTGCCCAAGCTTGGGAACGCATGAAATCTCTTGTTAAGAATTTCCCTACGCATGGTTTGACTACTTGGATGGTTATCCAAACTTTTTATGCACGCTTGAACTTTACCTCGCGGAACTTGCTAGATTCGGCCGCGGGAGGAACCTTTATGTCAACTACACTTGGTGTTTCCACAAAACTTCTTGATGAGATGATGACCAACTATTCCCAATGGCACACCGAAAGAGCTCCAACAGGTAGGAAGGTAAACTCTGTCGAGGAGATCTCCTCCCTAAATGAAATTTTTGACTTGATTATGTCTCTACTTACCAAGCAATCTCCTATTGATCCTCATGATGTTCCTTTAAATTCTTTGATTGCTCAAGATCAAGTAGATGTGAACTTTATCTCTAGAAACAACTTCAATAACAATTCTTACAGGAGTAATTTTGGTAGCAATCCTAGACCGTTCCCCTCCAACAACTATGGGAACAACAACACTTATCCTAGCACCAGAAACTCTACCCCTAGAGATAGAGACATGCCTAGTTATGAGAAACTTTTGGAAATAGAGAAGGCCACTAAGAACTACATGCACACCCAGTATGAACAAAATAGGACCTTCTCTAGACAATTAGATGAGCATACTTCTATCTTGCAAGACATTGGTAGACAACTAGAGAGTCTGAACATTGAGATTTCTAACCTTCAGACTAGGCTCACCACCACGGAAACCCAAGTTTCCAATATGTCTCACACATAGGCTACTTTGATAAACCAAATGGCAGCTAAACCTGAAGTGGTTTCGACTATAAAGGAGGAAGAAGATATAATTAAGAGCCTTCCTACACACCATACCATTGCTACTATCCAAGTTGTTGAGGATATCTAAACTCTTAGCACCCAATGCACCCCTAGTCCCATAGGACCTATTAATGGTGATGCTATGACCTCAACCGTAGAAGAAGAAATTCCTATAACTATAGAAGCTACCAAACAAGTGAGCCTAAAGGACACCACTACCACTTTACTTGATAGTAGTGACCTTGATTTTGATAATTAAACCCTTTCCGAAGTTATCCGTTTCCTTCACAAGATGTCTAGAGACCCCCCACACTAGCACACTTAATCTTGCCTTCACGGAGCATATCACTAATGCTCCCATTACAGCTAGGGAGGAGAAGGTTAGGGTAGAAGCCTCCATACCTAGAAAGCTAGAAGATGGTTGGGATCCTATGATTAAAATTAAGTTGAATAACTTTTCTTGCTATGCTTTATGTGATGTTGGAGCTAGTACCTCCGTTATGCCCAAAAGAATTAATGATATATTTGAAATGAAACCTTTTGATCCTTGTTCTTTTGGTGTTCGTCTTGTCGATTCTTCCGTAAAGAAACCTTTGGGTAAGATCGATGATGTTCTTATCATTGTCACTGACAATTATGTTCCCGTTGATTTTACTATTATGGACATTGAATGTGAACCTTCTTGTCCAATTATTTTGGGACGTCCTTTTCTTCGCACCGTGGGTGCTATTACTGATATGAAAGAAGGGATTATAAAATTCCAATTCCCTCTCAAGAAAGGGATTGAACACTTCCCTAGGAAAAATATTAAGTTGCCTTTTGAGTCCGTCACACGGGCTAGTTATTTTCTTGAAAAGACTCGATCTATTTGCATTAAGCCTAGCTAATGGGTTTAAAGAAGCGCTTTCGGGAGGCAGCCCGCAACGAATTTAGGATTTACTTTTTGTTTTTCTTCTTTTTTTAGTGGTCTTGATGATTGTTACTACTGTGGCAACATCATTGTATCTTTACTTTTGAAGCTTTGTGCCATTTATAGCCTCATATGACAAGGGAAGTGAAAGTTGTGACATGCTGTCCAGAAAACAGATTCTGTCCTCGTGACTAGAAAAATCACAGAAAAATCGCAGTTCATCTTTTTGAGCTGAATTTTTTACACAGCATGCTATATACAATTACGGAACTTTCGTATGTTCTGAGTTTTTTTATTTGAGTTGCAGAAGTATCTTAAAAAATTCTTTACTACCTGCTGGTCTGTTTTTCACAGATTATGTCCTGTTTTGCCTCTTCTTCGTTTTGCAAACCTTAAGCGTGCTTTTTCTTTGCAATTTTTTTTGTAAATCTTGAGAAACAGTAGCTCTCCAAGAATATATTTTTTTCCAGTAGAGAAAAAATTATTTTAATATGGGTACTAACCTCGCTAATCAGATTATGATGAGTTATGTATGAAGGGTGATTTCAAGTGTGCGAGGGAAGATGATGAAAGAAGATTCAGGAGTGTCAAGCGCTCAAGCTTGGGGATTCCCCCATGCATCCCCAAGAAATATTCAAGGAGACTCAAGCGTCTAAGCTTGGGATGCCCCCGTGCATCCCCTTCTCCATCAACAATTATCAGTTCGTCTCTCGTTTCACTATATTTTTATCACTTCATGTGTTATGTGCTATGCTCGGAGCGTCTCGCTCTTAGGTTTTATTTTTAGTTTTTTAGCTTTTCTTGCTGTTCATAACAAGTTAGAACCCAGATTTCTTTGTGTGGGAGAGAAACACGCTCCACTTTCAAAATCTAGAACACAACATAGGATTTTTCATGCTTATCTTTGTTGTGTGTGTTCTTTATCTTTTTCATAGCTACTGTCATGTTTAGCTCTTAGTTTTCATGTTTATCGTTTTAAAGAGCTTTTGTTTAGTTTGTTGCTGGAAATTTCTTGAGTTTTCGTGTTTATCTTGTTTAGAGAGTTTGCCTGTTGCACTAAGTTTTGTGTCTTGACTTGAAGTAGGTAATTGAGGTTGCTATTCTTTTGTAGTAGTAACTTGCAATAGTTTGAGGTATTGTTTTGAGTAATGTTTGGACTTTTGGTGTCAAGAGCTTTAGCCTATTAGTGACAGATGTTGTATTTTGGGCAATCCGTGTTTATTTTCAAAACTTACAAAATTAGTTGAGAACTTTAGCTACTAGATGGATCACTACTCTTTTGAGGGGTCGAATATTAGACTACACTCACGTACCATGAGTCGAGGATGCGCAAGGATAATCAAACCCCCATACACTCCTCCTCGGGGTACTTGTATCTTTGTGAAACCTCCTTATTAGATTGAGAGTTACCAATAATAAGTGCATGAGTTCTTCGGACTAATGTGAGTATTCGAAAGTTGACACTTTCACCTTCCCATACTATTCTAGCCTCTCATGTGCCATGCATTGCTTTCTTCTTGCTCCCAGAGTTGGCGTACACCTTCGCCGTTACATCCAAACCCTTGGCACGATACGCTCTGTCATCATAAACCTCCTTATATCCTTCCTCAAAACAGCCACCATACCTACCTACCAAGGCATTTCCATAGCCTTGCCGAGATATATTGCCATGCAACATCCATCTTCTCATGACTTGATCTTCATGTCATTGTAACGACCCGATTCACTAAAGAATCCAAGTCTCTGTGCATTCTGTGCTAGTCCCTGGATCAATAGCTAGCACACACAGTACATGATGTAATATCAAGAATAAACCACATGTCATATATATTACATCGAAGATCCAGTATTACAATAAAGCATACCTGCATAGCTCAACGCTAGCTTACAAATAAAATACAGCGGAAAACAATATAAGCTTCGTGGCGTCCATCAACTCCACCGGCAAGTTGAGTATAGACATCGTAACCCTACATCGCATCACTTACTCGTCGTATACAATCCTGCAACACCGAAGGTTACAGCCCGACAACGGGTCAGTACATCTGATTTGTACGACAAGTCAGACGAAAAAGGATATAACAGACCTACATCTATATGCAAGGATAAGTCAAAGGAAAGGCTTATGGTTTTATTTGCAGAAATATGATTTTTCCCTCACATACTACAAATAATCAAAATTTTAATTTATCTTACTAGTCCTTAGTATGGTTGAATCGGGCTACACCAATTCCAACCATCCCTTTATTAAAAGTTCCCACTCAAATTCTTATTAAGGTGAATTATCTGTCAAGACCATCCAACAACAATAATGCCCAGTTGCTCAAAGTTGTCTGTAACCGAGGACACGGCTAATCATGATCAGTTTTTACACTCTGCAGAGGTTTGTACACTTCCCCATTGGACTCAACCCGAAGATTGAGACATAGTCTTTCAGAAGAGGTTGTTGATACGTCCAAAACGTATCTATAATTTATGCTTGCTCCATGCATGTTTTGTGTGATATTGCTATGATCTAGATACACTTTAATACACTTTTGATCATATTTGGACTAACCTATTAACTCAGTGCACCACAGTGCCATTTCCTGTTTTCTGCTGTTTTTTACTTCAGTTTTCCCCCATATACAAAATGCTCCAAAAATACGGGAAAAATCAGATAAAAAATCAGCGCAGAAGAACCTTCCAGATGAACCTAGGTGGGGTCAGAGGGCCACCACCAGGGGCCCAGGCGCCCTGGTGGCGCGCCCCTGGGGCTGGCCGCGCCAGGGGGGCGCCTGGACCCCTGGCTGCCCCCCTTCGCCTATATATTCTCCGTGACAAGAAACCCTCGAAGCGAGAACCCTTTTTTGCGATCTTGCCTCTGTTCCGCCGCCGCCGAGCTTCCGAGATTGGGAGCACCAGCAGACCTCTTCCCGGCACCCTGCCGGAGGGAGGGACGACCTCCGGGAGTCTCCTCTCCACCATGGATACTTCCCGGTCTTGTCGTGAGTAGTTTCCTTTGGACCATGGGTCCGTGATCATTAGCTATGTGACGTTCTCCTCCCCTCTTTGTTCTTCATGGTTTAGACCTCGTGAGCTGCTCTACATGATCGAGGCACTTTTGCAATCTTTCTGCTGTTGCTATGCTGAGTTTGATGGGATCTGATGGATTATGAGATTATGTTCAGATTGTGATTGAGTAAAATATTTGGTTCTTATCTCTTATATTTTTGTTCTTAAGTAATTCTTGCATGTTCTCCGTTGCTGTTTATTGCTTTGGCCAAGTAGTAGGTAGTAACCCCAAGAGGGAACGTTATGCTCGATTGTGGGTTCATGCCCCCTGATGACACGCTTGAGTGACAGAAACATGAATCTAGGGGATGTGCTGTTGCCACAAGGGGGAAAACAACGGTGCAGTTAACCGCGGTTACAAGGATTGTTTACTTTACGCAAAGTGCTTTTTAATGCAGTTGTCTGTTGCTTTGGGTTTACACTTTGGGTGGGGCTCGCAACTTAATACCAGCGAGATGTTCTGGATGGATATCTCAAGGTGGATGATTAGTAGTAGATGCAGTTGGATTTCGGTCTACTTATTTTGGCGTTCTGCCCATGCTTTTGAGCCTCTTCCTTTCTTTTGTAGCATAGTTAGCATTGCGGTGCGTTCATATTCCTGTCAATTGTCCTTCTGTAATTTGTTCACCTCGCATAGCAGTTTTATCGTCTTTTGGGAGAGAGACATCACTAGTGAACATCACGTATCCCGGTCCGTATCTTCATCACTGTTTCCACGCTCATTTAATTTTCTGCTTTTACTTTCAGTTGCTATCATTATCCCTTGTGTTTGATCCTTTGTGAAAAACAAGACCGGAGAGATTGACAACCTCTCTGAACTTCGTCGGGAACAAAGTTATTTGTGGCTGTGTGCAGGTCCGCGTCAGTTGCGCCGCTGACGCCTACTTATCATCTCCGGAGTCCTACTGGAGACAAACCTTGGTATCTTTACTGAGGGAAATTTGCTGTTGTGCTACATCACACCTTCCACTTGGGGTTTACCAACGAAGGGCGAGAAATCACTATCATCACCTCGCACATCCAGCAAAATTTCTGGCGCCGTTGTCGGGGACTCCGAGTGCTAAGATAGGGGAGTTGCACACTACCCTTTACCTTTGTTTTTTAGTCTTGTTAGTTTACCTTTCAGTTTTTATCTTTGTGTCTTATATCAAAAATCACAAAAAAATTATTCATCTTGCTAGTAGTTGTCATTATGTCTGGCCCGTTTGCCTTTGTTGAGACAGAGGTTCTCACCTTTAAACAAAATGGTGGTGAAAGTTTAAAAGATGCTTGGTATAGAATTAATGATTCTCAAAAAAGAGCCACCAAGAAGCAATCCACTACTATCCTTCTTAGAAATTTTTATGTCGGGATTACTCCTTGGAATAGGTTCATATTAGATACTGCTATCAATGCGAATTTCCTAGAAGCCCCGATTTGGGAGTCTCTTAATGTTATTGAAAATCTTGTTGGAAATCTCCCTATTGCTAGCATACAAGAAGATATAACTCTAGCTCACATTATGAAGAAACTTGAAAAGATAGAGTTAGAAATACCAGGTATAACTAGGATAAATGAGTTGGATCGCAAGATTCAAGGGAATTTGAATAGGCTTGATAGCTCCATGCTTAAAATTATTAAAACTTTTGTTGCGTCTTGATGTTTTTTACTACTGTAGCAACATCATTGTATCTTTATTTTTCAGCTTTGTGCCAAGTTATAGCCTCTTATGATAAGGGAAGCAAAAGTTGTGACATGCTGTCCAGAAAACAGATTCTGTCCCTTGACAGAAAAATTCGAACAAAATCACAAGATCATCTTTTCGATCTGTATTTTTTTGACAGCAAGCTCTATACAATTTTGAAACTTTCGTATGTTCTGAGTTTTTTTATTTGAGTTGCAGAAGTGCCCGGAAAAAATTCTGTACTACCTGCTGTTCTGTTTTTCACAGATTCTGCCACGTTTTGCCTCTCTTCACTTTTGCAAACCTTAAGCTTGCTTTTTCTTTGCAAAAACTTTTTGGCACTCTTGAGAAACAGTAGATCTTCAAGAATATCTTTATATCCAGTGGGGAAAATTTATTTTATTAAGGGTACTAACCTCTCTAATCAGCTTATGATGAGTTATGTATGAAGGGAGTTTTCAAGTGTGCGATGGAAGATGATGAAAGAAGATCCAGGAGTGTCAAGCGCTCAAGCTTGGGGATGCCCCCATGCATCCCCAGTAAATATTCAAGGAGACTCAAGCGTCTAAGCTCGGGGATGCCCTCGTGCATCCCCTTCTCCATCAACAATCATGAGTTCATCCTTCGTCTCACTATATTTTTATCACTTCATGCGTTATGTGCTATGCTTGGAGCGTCTCGCTCTAAGGTTTTATTTTTAGTTTTCTTTAGTTTTGCTTGCTGGTCATAACAAGTTAGACCCCATCTTACTTTGTGTGGGAGAGAAACACGCTCCACTCTAATCTAGAACACATCATAGGATTTTTCCTGCTTATCTTTTTGCTGTTGTGTGTTCTTTATCTTTTCGTAGCTGCTGCCATGTTTAGTTTTAGTCTTAGTTTGTCTTTAGATAGAGCCTTGGATTTTGTTTAGTTTGTTGCTGGAACTCTCTTTAGTTTTCATGTTTATCTTGTTAAGAGAGTTGGTTGTTGCACTGAGTTGTGTCTTGTCTTGAAAGTAGGTACTTGAGGTTGCTATTTAATTCTAGTAGTAACTTGCAATAGTTTTGAGGTATTGATGTGAGTAATGTCTGAACTTTTGGTGTCAAGAGATCTAGCCTATTAGTGATAGGTGTCGTATTTTGGGCAATCCGTGTGTATTTTCAAAACCTACAAAAACTAGTTGAGAACTCTAACTACTAGATGGATCACTAATCTTTGGAGGGATCGAATATTAGAGTACACTCACGTACCATGAGTCGAGGATGCGCAAGGATAACCAAACCCCCATACACTCCTCCTCGGGGTACTTGTCTCTTTGTGAACCTCCTTATTAGATTGAGAGGTACCAATAATAAGTGCATGAGTTCTTCGGACTAATGTAAGTATTGAAAGTTGACACTTCCACCTTCCCATATTTTGCTAGCCTCTCCCATGCCGTGCATTGCCTTCTTCTCACTCCGAGAGTTGGTGTCCACCTTCGCCGGTACATCCAAACCCTTGGCACGATACGCTCTGTCATCATAAGCCTCTTTATATCTTTCCTCAAAACAGCCACCATACCTACCTATCAAGGCATTTCCATAGCCTTTCCGAGATATATTGCCATGCAACATCCACCTCTTCATGACTTGATCTTCATGTCATACATGTTTCTTCTACACTGGCAGACGCATACATTGCATACATCATGATAGTTACATCTTCTTTATTATTTCGAGTACCTTGTAAAGTGTGAAAGATCTCCTTTACCTTCTTGTAAAATAGAGTGTTGCCCTTAAGTGAGGAAAAGATCCCAAAGTGGACAAAATAAAAGATCCCAAAGAGGACAAATGAGAGTTAAATAGAAAGAGCCATTGAGGCCACAAAAAATACAAAAAAATAGAAAAAAGAGAAAAAAAAGAAATAAAAAGAGAGAAAGGGGCAACACTACTATCCTTTTGAGAGATCCACACTAGTACTCCCTTTATATCCTTGTACTCCGTAGAGATGATCATTATGCATATAGCTATGTGGGGACCTTCACACTATAGAACTTGGCTTGCATATTCCAAGGATGAGCCTCCTCAAACGAGCTCTAGGTCTTCATGAGCGAGCAAGTTAGATGCACCCTCACTAGTTCCATTGGAGAGCTTCCTAGTTCATATGTGCATCCATTGCATGGCAATCCCTACTCCTCACATCATATCTATCATTTGGCATCTCTTGCCTATGATTTTCCTCATTGATGTGAGCCTTTCTCATTCTTTTTTGTCTTCCTCCTCCTCCGTACTTCTCTCTTTGCCATCCTAAGTGTCAACTCTCGTGCTTACGCTCATCCATTGCATGAGTGCTCAAAATATTGAAAAGGAGTGGATCAAATTGACTTGTACCTGGCTAGTGGTCTGGGGACGAGTCAAGATAAGATTCCAGAAAAAGACCAAGTGTGAAACTTTAGTAGATTGAGTTCTCAACAAATAAATAATTTTCTCGTATTCCCTATCCCCCTTCTTGCACGCAAACACCATTTGGAGACATTCGAGTCACGGACAGCGAGAGCTCTTGCACCTAATGTTCTTTTGTTACTTGTTTCAATGCTAATATAGACTCTTGCATGTTATGACTTGAATTGAATCTCTAACCTTGATTGCTTTACTTTTCAAAGTTCTTATATGGTTGCTAGCATGTCACCACAGAAATTATGTTGTTATCATTTACCTACTCGAGGACGAACATGAATTAAGCTTGGGGATGTTGATACGTCCAAAACGTATCTATAATTTCTTCTTGCTCCATGCATGTTTTGTGTGATATTGCTATGCTCTAGATACACTTTCATACACTTTTGATCATATTTGGACTAACCTATTAACTCAATGCACCACAGTGCCAGTTCCTGTTTTCTGCTGTTTTTTATTTCAGTTTTCCCCCATATAAAAAGTGCTCCAAAAATACGGGAAAAATCGCAGAAGAACCTTCCAGATGAACCTAGGTGGTGCTAGAGGGCCACCACAAGGGGCCCAGGCGCCCTGGTGGCGCGCCCCAGGGGCTGGCCGCGCCACGGGGGCGCCTGGACCCCTGGTGGCCCCCTGGCTGCCCCCCTTCGCCTATATATTCTCCGTGACGAGAAACCCTTGAAGCGAGAACCCTTTTCGCGATCTCGCCTCTGTTCCGCCGCCGCCGCGCTTCCGAGATCGGGAGCACCAGCAGACCTCTTCCCGGCACCCTGCCGGAGGGAGGGACGACCTCCGGGAGTCTCCTCTCCACCATGGATGCTTCCCGGTCTTGTCGTGAGTAGTTTCCTTTGGACCATGGGTCCGTGATCATTAGCTATGTGACGTTCTCCTCCCCTCTTTGTTCTTCATGGTTTGGACCTCGTGAGCTGCCCTACATGATCGAGGCACTTTTGTAATCTTTCTGCTGTTGCTATGCTGAGTTTGATGGGATCTGATGGATTATCAGATTATGTTCAGATTGTGATTGAGTAAAATATTTGGTTCTTATCTCTTATATTTTTGTTCTTAAGTAATTCTTGCATGTTCTCCATTGCTGTTTATGGCTTTGGCCAAGTAGTAGGTAGTAACCCAAAGACGGAACGTTATGCTCGATTGTGGGTTCATGCCCCCTGATGACACGCTTGAGTGACAGAAACATGAGTCTGGGGGATGTGCTATTGCCACAAGGGGGAAAACAACGGTGCTTGTAACCGCGGTTACAAGGATTGTTTACTTTACGCAAAGTGCTTTTTAATGCAGTTGTTTGTTGCTTTGGGTTTACACTTTGGGTGGGGCTCGCAACTTAATACCAGCGAGATGTTCTGGATAGATATCTCAAGGTGGATGATTAGTAGTAGATGCAGTTGGATTTCGGTCTACTTATTTTGGCGTTCTGCCCATGCTTTTGAGCCTCTTCCTTTCTTTTGTAGCATAGTTAGCATTGTGGTGCGTTCATATTCCTGTCAATTGTCCTTCTGTAATTTGTTCACCTCGCATAGCAGTTTTATCGTCTTTTGGGAGAGAGACATCACTAGTGAACATCACGTATCCCGGTCCATATCTTCATCACTGTTTCCACGCTCATTTACTTTTCTACTTTTACTTTCAGTTGCTATCATTATCCCTTGTGTTTGATCCTTTGTGAACAACAAGACCGGAGAGATTGACAACCTCTCTGAACTTCGTTGGGAACAAAGTTATTTGTGTCTGTGTGCAGGTCCGCGTCAGTTGCGCTGCTGACACCTACTTATCATCTCCGGAGTCCTACTGGAGACGAACCTTAGTATCTTTACTGAGGGAAATTTGCTGCTGTGCTACATCACACCTTCCACTTGGGGTTTAACAACGAAGGGCGAGAAACCACTATCATCACCTCGCACATCAGTTGCCTCCACCCTTTGGTAGCCGGTACACCTATCATATCTACATCAGCTAGCTACCAGGGCTAGGTTCCCCACAACTTACTCATCTAAGCCAGAGCCATATAGCCAGTGGTTGTACATGGAAGCTACTAGTCACACTGTCTGTCCGATCTTTTTGAGCCTGGACGACACCCACTGCGTTCAGAGGGTAGTCACCATGACGCACCCGGTTCACCACCAAAACAACCATTCGGGAAGCATTTACCCCTGGTCCCTCCTTAGCCAAGGCACGATCCGCAAGATGCATTCCCTGCCCGCCCAGAGGTGATTTCTATTTAAGTTTGCTAGTCAAGTCATTAATCCTCACATAGCTCAATGATAACTCAACCAATCCCCGTCTACAAAGCAATAGCAATATATAACAACCACGATCCTAGGGCGACAATGAAATACAAGGTCAGAACATATGGCTATCCTACTAGGTTTAAATCATAACTAATATATAGTCCTACACATGCATAGAGTGGTAATTTGCTACATGCATAATAAAAAATATAGGTTGAGGTATGGTCAAAGTGTAACTTGCCTTTTCCATTCGGTGAAGTTCTTCGCTCTCACGGTCCAGTCAACTCTATTCATCACCCTCCAAGAAATCTATCGCAAATGAAGGAACTCGAATAAGTAATCACATCACAACGAGACAAACAAAAGATCAACAAACAAACACAAAGGTTTTAGCAACAAAACAAAAAGGCTTTGAAGTGCAAAGGTGTCGATGTGCTCGAAAGTGATCGGTGGAAGTGAACTCGAGTGAGTCAACGGGTAAAGAATTGTTGATGCAAGATTATGAATAAGAACATGGCAATATGAAAAGTGTGTGGATATAGCCGAGAGGATGTTTCATATGATCCAATATGCAAAAGGAATCACGTGAAACGGAATGCTACAACACGAGTTATAGCAGGTTGAAGTTTGAATTAACTATAAATCCAACGGATCAAAAGTATTTGAATGTGATGCATACTTGATGTGGATATCAAGTATATGATAGGAATGTTCTTACACAAATGGAGTCAATCGGACCTGATCAAAGGTATAGAAGATACGACCTTCACGAGGTTTAATTTGAATTTGAATTTATACAAATTCAAAATGGTCTCTACAGTTGAGTTGATATGTTTACTAGATAGTGAAGCTCGAAAGATAAACTTAGGCTTTGAATCACCTACATCAGACTAATGGTTAGAAGGTATGGCTAAAAATAAAACTGAAAACTAATCTGGGAGAAACATAACTGATCTTCAAATAATGGAATTACGACTGGATCCCTACCAAAAACATGGTGAAGATCACCGTATACACAGGAAGGTGCCAGTACAAACTAGAACATGCTCAGCTTCGGACGTCGATGGTGTCGGCTCCGGTGACTTTCCGTTGAACACACGATGTCAACCGCGTGACCCGTACGGAGGGCAACGCGATGGTGCTGACGAAAGCGACAGACGGATTTTTAGGTCGACCGCGGCAGTGGTGTGAACTCGATGCTTCTGGTGAACTCCGGCGCTCTCCAATGAAGCCGGCTCATTTCCGCGGAGCGCGCAAAGTGACGAACTAGAGCGACGAAATCAACGAGTAACGGTGGCGATCGACAGCAAGATCCGGCAAGGCGGCGGCGGTGCACGACGATGAGTCCGGACGTCGTGCGGGGCACGGTGGAGGTTGACGGCTTCTATGGCGCGTCGGCGTCGAAGCGCGGTGACCTCCGGCAAAGGGCGCGGAACGAGGGCGGCGAAGTGGCCGACGTAACGCGGGCGATGTCGCCGGCGCGGTGGCAGTCTGGCCGTGGCGGCGTTCGGGTCCGGCGGCGCGTTGCTGCGGGCGCATCGGTGGTGGCCAACGCAGCCAGCTGCTCAGGCGCGGCGGCTGTTGCGGGTCAAGCGCGGTCGGACGGCGTTCCGGCGGTGGTGGGTGGCGCTGCGCCCGCCGGCTCGGTGTGGCGGCGAGGCCTGGCGACGGGCGCATGGTGGCAGCACGGCACGATGCGCACGACGGGGCACGACTCGGGGTGGCTGGGGAGGCGCGGTCTCCGGCGGAGTGGTCGTGGCGGCGCTCGACTGCGCGTCTGGCACGACCGGGCTGCGAGTGGTGGCCGGGGGACGGCGGTGGTCGCCGGCGGAGGCGGCGGCGAGGTCGGGCCATGCGGGACTCGGGGGCGGCTACGGGCCGGCTAGGGTTAGGGAGATGATGGAAAAAAAGAAAAGGAAAAAGGGTTTCCCCAGAAAAAATATAAATAGGCCGAAAGGAAAAAAAACAAAGCGGGTCGGGCGGTGGCTTTTTTTTAACCCGAAACTTCAAATAATAAAATAAAATCAACCGCAAATCAGAAAAATATGAAATAAAATTCTAATTCATCAAATAATACAAAGAAAATTATTTAATGAATAAACTTTCCAAAAAGGAAAAAAAAAATAAAAACATTTTCTAAATATTGTATTTAAATATAAAATACTTTTCATAAATCAAATAAAATCCAATAAATTATTAAAAATATTTTTATTTGGTCAAAAGCATTGACAAACCATTTCTAAATAAATAAATATAAATTTTAAAATTGTTACACCAATAAATAATTTGGTAAAATAAAAATATCCCATTGGAATACTTTTTCAACTCTTTTAAAATATTTAATAAATCATTTCAATGAAATAAAAACTCTCTTAGCATTATAAAATCCCTAAAATAGTTTTAGAGTTATTTATAATACTCATAATAAATTTTGAAAAACTTTAAATTAATATTCTAAATATTTTCCAACTTTATTAAAAAGGGGATAAGTCATTTTATATCCTATCAAATGAATTTCCTTGAGTTGAAAAATGTTTTGAATATTCAGAAGAATTCCAATAATGATTTAAAACATTTTACAACCTTTTAATATGTTGAAGGAGTCATATTACCTTCTCTCATTTTGTTTTGTTGGTTTTGTTTTAAATAATAAATTCCAAAAACACCAATTATGAATATTAGGGAAAGTCCTTTTATTCCCTCTCTTTTTAATATTCAATAAACTCCAAAAAAAATCCAAGAGAAAATCAAACCCATCAAGCAAACAATCATTATCTATTTAATTTTATTAACATTCCAAAATTTAGAAAATTTTGGGATGTTACAGTCATACATGCTACTTGCATGGTCGATGAGCCGCATGCTAGTTGGGTCTTGCCCTAATTGCTACATAACGCGCTAATATCATTGCATATCCTGCTACACTAGCAGAGGCATACATTTGCATACAACATGATAGGTACATTTTCTTTATGATTTGAGTACTTTTGTAAAGTGTGAAATATCTTCTATACTTCTTGTAATATATAGAGTGTTTCCCCTAAAGTGAGGAAAAGATCCCAAAGAGGACAAAATCAAAAGATACCAAAGAGGAAAAAAATCAAAGATCCCAAAGAGGACAAATGAGAGTTAAGTAGAAAGAGCCATTGAGGCCATCAAAAAATACAAAAAAGGAGAAAAAGAAATAAAAAGAGAGAAGTGGCACACTACTATTCCTTTTGAGAGATCCAAACTCGTACTCCCTCTTATATCTTGTACTCCATAGAGATTATCATTTATGCATATAGCTATGTGGGGACCTTCACACTATAGAACTTGGCTTGTATCTTCCAATGATGAGCCTCCTCAAATGAGATCTAGGTCTTCTTGAGCAAGCAAGTTGGATGCACCCCCACTAGTTCCATTGGAGAGCTTACCTTAGCTCATATGTGCATTTGTTGCATGACAATCCCTACTCCTCACATCATATCTATCATTTGGCTTTCTCTCGCCTATGATTGTCCTCATTGATGTGAGCCTTTCACACCCTTTTTGTCTTCCTCCTCCAACATATTCTCTCTTTGCCATCCTAAGTGTCAACTTTCTTGCTTATGCTCATCCATTGCATGAGTGCTCAAAATGTCGAAAAGGAGTGGATCATTTTGACTTGTACCTGGCTAGTGGTCTAGGGATGAGTCAAGATAAGATTCCAAAGAAGACCAAGTGTGAAACTTTAGTAGAATGAGTTATCAACACAAAAATACTTTTTCTCGTATATCCCTATCCCCTTTCTTGCACGCAAACACCATTTGGAGACATTCGAGTCATGGAAAACGAGAGCTCTTGCACCTTTATGTTCTTATGTTGCCTGTTTCAATGCTAAATATAGACTCTTGCCTGTTATGACTTGAATTGAATTACATGCCTAGATTTCTTTACTAAAAAGTTCTTATATGGTTGTTAGCATGTCACCACAGAAATTATGCTTTTTATCATTTACCTACTCGAGGACGACCTGGAAATAAGCTTGGGGATGTTGATACGTCCAAAACGTATCTATAATTTCTGCTTGCTCCATGCCTCTTTTGTGTGATATTGCTATGATATTGATGAACTTCCATACACTTTTGATCATATTTGGACTAACCTATTAACTCAGTGCACCCCAGTGCCAGTTCCTGTTTTCTGCTGTTTTTCTATTTCAGGTTTCCCCATATTAAAAGTGCTCCAAAAATTCGGGAAAAATCCAATAAAAAATCTGCGATACGGAATCTTCGAGAAACACCGAGGGGGGGGGGCAGAGGTGACCCACCAGGGCCCCAGGCGCCCTCCCGGCGCGCCCTAGGGTGGGGCCGCGCCAGGGGGCCTCCTGGACCCCTGGTGGCCCCCCTGGCTGCCCCCCTTCGCCCATATATTCCTCGTGACATGAAACCCCCATGACGGGAACCCTTTTTCGCGATCTCTCCTCTGTTCCGCCGCCAGCGCGCTTCCAATATCGGGAGCACCAAAAGACCTCTTCCCGGCACCCTGCCGGAGGGAGGAACCACCTCCGGGAGCATCTCCACCACCATGGATGCTTCCCGGATGAACCGTGAGTAGTCCACCTTGGACCATGGGTCTATGATCAGTAGCTATGTGATGTTCTCCTCCCCTCTTTGTTCTTCATGGATTAGGCCTCGTGAGATGCCCTACATGATCGAGGCACATATGTAATATTTCTGCTGTTGCTATGCTGAGTTTGCTGGGATCCGATGGATTATGAGATTATGTTCAAATTGTGTTTGAGTAATATATTTGATTCTCCTCTTTTATATTTATGTTCTAGAGTAATTCTTCCATGTTCTCCGTTGCTGTTTATTGCTTTGGCCAAGTAGTAGGTAGTGACTCCAAGAGGGAGTGTTATGCATGATTGTGGGTTCATGCCCCCTGATGACTAGCTTGAGTGACAGAAACATGAGTCTAGGGGATGTGTTGTTGCCACAAGGGAGAAAACAATGGTGCTTGTACTTGTGGGTGCAAGTATTTTTTACTTTACGCAAAGTTCTCTAATGCAGTTGTCCGTTGCTTTGAGTTTACACTTTGGGTGGGATTCGCAACTTAATACCAACGAGATGTTCTGGATAGATATCTCAAGGTGGATGATTAGTAGGTAGATGCAGATGGATTTCGGTCTACTTGATTTGGCGTACCGCCCAACCTTTTGAGCCTCTTCCTTTCTTTGTAGCATAGTTAGCATTGGTTTGCGCACATAATCCTGTCAATTGCCCAGCTGTAATTTGTTTACCTCGCATGGCTATTTTATCGTCTTTTGGGAGAGAGACATCACTAGTGAACATCATAATACCCCGGTCCATATTTCCAATACTGTTTACACCCGCTATCAATTTACTGCTTTATTTACTTTTCCGCTGCTATCACTATCACTATTATCACGTGCATTTTATCCTTTGTAAAAAACAAGGCCGAAGGAATTGACAACTCCTCTGTACTCGTTGGGAGCAAAGCTATCTGTTGTGTGTGCAGGTCCAGGTGAAGTAAGCAACCTTGAGTTGTGAACGGCGCCATTTTTCACTTCACCACCTTCTTGTATCTGTTGGAGTCCTATTGGTTCGACACTTAAACCTTAGCATCTTCGCTAAGGGAAATTGCTGCTACGCTACATCTCAACCTTCCACTTTGGGTAAACCAACGAGGGGCGAGAAGTAAACTCTCGTGACATCAGAATGCACTGGCAATCTTGGGATAAGCTCGCTGTCCCAAAAAAACCGAGGGGGTCTGGGCTTCCGTGATCTCCCAGCCTTCAACGACGCTATGCTTGGGAAGCAATGGTGGTGCCTACTGGAGAACCCAACAAGTCTGTGTGGGCGAGTGCAAAAAGGAAGGTACTTTCCCAACACGGATTTTCTCTCTGCTGGATGTCCGAAGAGTGCATCTCACACCTGGAGGGCAATTATATGTGGAAGGAATGTGCTTCAGCAGGGTCTTATCAAAAGAATAGGGAATGGAGAAGATACCTTGATCTGGTCGGATAGATGGATTGTGGATACCCCAACCATGCGCCCGATGGGGCGGAACTCCGACATACCGGTGGACAAGGTATCTGAACTTATAGATCCACTGACCGGCGAATGGGACGAACCTACTGTCCGAGCAGTATTTCCGCCCGGCTTATCTATCATGCTCTGCGCATGGGAAAGGTTTGGAGTGAAATCGCTCTTCGGCAAGTCCCAGCCCGGCCGTACTTCGCATCGGGGTCTTACTGTAACATCCCAGTTTTCACAAAAATTAAAATTTTTGTTTTCGGTGTGAATTGTTTGATTGTCTGATTTGTTTGCGCTGTTTGCATCCCCGATTTATCGATCGGCGATTATTTTTCCCCCTCTTATCTCGTATCGGACGGAGACCGACCCTTGCCACCCTGACACTCGACCTTTGCGACACCGGGTTTCACCCGATCACCGTCGCGAAACCGCACGAGACCAGCCGAAGCCAACGGAACGAAAACCCCGTTTAATAATTAAACGGGATATTTTTATAGCACGCCAGAAAGTGTTTTCTGAACGGTTCCAGCGCGAGGTGAACGCCTCCGGCTCGACGCACTGATTGCGCAGTTTGAAGTTTTACCCGAATCGGAGGTACTGCGGACCCCCGGCGGTCAGAAACGTGAGCACCGTGCGCGCGAGATAAAAACCGATGATGTTTTTGCAAACGGCCAACCACCTGGGCTATATAAAGACCACCATACTCCCACCCATTTCTAGGGTTTCCCTAGCCACAAATTGCAGCCACCTACCTCCACTTTGCCCAATTTTGCCTCCCAGATCCCAAAATGCTTGGACCGTCGGATCGCGCGATCGGGTGGCCGGGATTGTGCCACGTCAGCCCAGCCTTCTCCACTCTCCTCTGTCTCTCTCTCTTCACCTCCTAGCCGCCCGTGGAGCCGCCGCCTCCGCCTCCGCCCCTCCTTCCTCCTTCCCTCTCCCGCGCCTCTCCTCTCTCCTTCCTCTCTCTTCTTCTCCCTCTCACCTCCCCTTCCTCTCTTTCTCGCAGGACCCGCGCCATGGCCGAGGAGCTTGAAGGTCGCCGCCCGAGCCGAAGCTCGTCGGAGCCGCCGCCTGCGGGTCCTCTGTCCTGCCCCGGTATCCTGGCCGCCGCGCCGCTCCCTCCTGCGTCGCCGCGCGCCGCTCAGCGTGCCGCCCGTCGCCGGCGAGGGAAGCCGCCAGCCGCCGTGGCCCGTGCGGGATCGGGAGGTGTCAGATCCCTCTGTTATGTATGTGCTAGGGTTAGCTAGTGCCTTTGCATCATGTCAAAATTTCAAAAAGAAATCTTGGAAATCAAATTCAAAATCCAAATGGGAGAAGGAACACCCCCCAGATGAATTAATTCAAAAGGCCAGATAAAAATATTTTCCAAAATTTCATGTTAGAGTTTTGAAAAGTTTTATAAATGAGTGTGATCACATATCAAGTGATGTGGGACCCACCCCATGCTCATAGATTTTTCAAATATTCAAACAGTACCTTGGAATTAAAGAAATACCCCTTTTTGATTTAAAATTCAAATCATTTGAATTTTAAAAATGTTGAAAGTTTATGAGTGGCTAGTCTATATTATTATGAGGCCATGTAAAAGTTTTCAGCATTTAATAAAATGGTTTGGTATTTTTATCAGAGCCAAAACAAATTACAGAAAAAGAAAGGAAAGATTAAACAGAAAGAAAAAGGGAAAAACCTTACCTGGCGCCCAGGCGAAGACGGCCCACCCAGCCCAGCCGGCCCACCAGGGGCAGGGGAGTCTTCTTCCCCACCCCGCGCCTCCAAGCTGCTCGGTGGAATGCCACCGAGCCAGCCGTGGACGCCACGTCCCCGCCGAGAGCTTCCAGGCCTCCCCGTGGCCCCTTCTCGCGCCTGGAGACGCCTCTCTTCCGTCCTGATCCATTCCTCCCCTCCAGCGCGACTCCTTCCTCCTCCTTCGCCGATTTCTTCCTCCACCCGAGAGCGCCGCCGCTCGCCGTCGCAAGAACTCGTGGCCATCGACGTGAAGGAGTCAAGCCAAGGTGTCCAATCGCTTCGCCGTCGTCGTCTTCATCGAACTGCAGAAGGAATCGGAGCCGGACGCCTCCCCGAGCTCGCTAGCTTCATCGTCTTCATCGCCGACCGCCGTGGATCGAGTTCGAATTCCGGCAACTCCAGCGCCTCCCCGAGCAAGCCACCACTCCAGACAGTTTCAGGGTGAGCTTGCGAACGAAAACCCTCACCTTTCCCCCTCCTTTACTCGCTCTAGCTGGATCCGCCATGGATGCCGAGGCACTTCGCCGCCATGGATGAGCTCGAGGTCGCCCCTGTGCCCCTTCGACTCAGCCAGCGCGTGCGTTTGGCTCCTGAGCATGATAGCTTTCGAACGCGAGTGAAATCAGACCGATCCGTGCACGGTAGCGTCAACTGCGACTTCGCCGTGGTTCTGCTGCCGCCGGAGTCGTCGCCGTCGTCGCTCCCGACCTCCCCGTGAAACCCCGATGCCTCCAGAAGACGCGGACGACCTCCAGGAGCAATCCGGTGCCCTCCGTTTCCCCTCCCGTGGCCGGAATCGTGTTCCCGTGCTGCGCCGCCGTGGCCAGGCCGCCGGCGTTTAGCCGCCGGCGAGTCAGTGCAAACCCCCCCCCCCTGTTTCACCTAATTAGTGACCCCTGGGTCACTGACAAGTGGGCCCAGTGGCTTAATTAAGCCACTGGATTAACTTAGCCCACGGGTTAAGTTAACCAGCCACTGACAGGTGGGACCCCCCTTGTCAGCCCCCCCCTGACGCCAGCTTGACGTCAGCCTGACGCAGTAAATCGATTAAATGATTTTCCAGAAAATAAAAATGGTTTAATAATTCCAAAAATTCCAGAAAATACCCCAAACTTTGGAAATTCATAGAAAATTCATATTAACTCCAAATTGGACAAATAATATATGAAAAATGATCAGGAGAAAATTATCTTTCCAAATATGCAACTTTCAACTCTGTTTGAGTTGAATTTAAAATGTGATCAGTGGCATTTGTTATTTGATTTAAATGGAATTAAATCAAATTCAATTCAAATAATTTTGCAACTTGAACCATGGCAACATGCTACATTTCACTTACACATCAGAGGCATATCATACACATTTGAAGATGATTCAAAATGATCAAACTATATCACATATAACTTGATTAATGTTGAATTCAAATGTGGAGTTTGAATTTGCATTTTAATTGCAATATATTCCACTTAAATGGAATTGCCTCACCCATCAAAATTATACTTCAAGCTTTAACATTCCATCATGTGCTTGAGCATTGCATTCATATTGATTGCTACTTCGTGCTTTGTTTGCCGAGTAGAGGTGGAACCGGAGCAAGAGGTCACCCCCTTCGCTGAAGATCCTGAACCCGAACCTCGTCAGCAAGGCAAGCAAAACCCCATTGATCATGTCGATAAAATCCCACTTCCCTCTCATGTCTCGCTTATGCATTGTTTAGGATGATCACCATGCTTCGTTTCTACCGCATAGATGAACCCATTCCTTTGCATGACCTATCATTTTGTCACAGTAGTAAGCAAACCACAATCCTAGCAACTGTAGGAGTTGTTTGATATCATGTGGCCCCTGCAAATGTTATCGCTTAGTGCATGCTTAGTATGATACCATGTTGTTACTGTGATGTGAGTCGGGATGGTAGTGATCATGTTGATGATGGTAGAAAAGTGTTGGTGAATCGACCCTAATACAAGGTGAACGATGAGAGGCTGTGTAGGAATACACGGTGGGTTGTCTCGTTGAACACCGCCCTAAGTCCGAGTTCTTGTGTGGTGATCCAAGATGAAGAGTACAACCACACATTGGGCTCACTGACCCCTCTCAACCTATTAACTCATCCCTTTCGATGTCCAGATGTCGCAGTAGTTCGGAGTTCTGGTAGGCTTGTGGCCTGGATGCTAAGTGAGAGAACGGCTCAACCGAGACCGGCTTATGCACCACGCACACATCGCTTGGGTCCACTTCGGTAAACCGGCCGGGTTCACGATTGTGGTAACCAACCCAAGTAGGCGGCTTTCTTGGACTAGATAGGCTATGAGGTAACAGTTGTGGTGAGCATCCTCGCTGGCACCCCTTGAATGGTGTCGAGATCAAAGGCGGTAAATGATGGTCATGTGTGTGTAGCGGTACACCCTTGCAAGGTTATCAAAACTATTCGAATAGTCGCGTCCGCGGTTATGGACTACTTGGAAAGCTTAGCTTGATTATTAGATAACTTGAACCGGATACTTCTAAAACACACCAAGATAAGTGTGAGTGCTATGGCGTGCTTTCTCGTGGGGAAGTCGAGGAAGGTACCATAGTGGTGTAATTGGTTGGTGAAAGTAGTGGACTCGTGTACGCTTCTTACCTCAAAGTCTGGTACTCGTTGTTCAGGATTAGCCAAGTCAAAGCTGGCATTTCTGCAAGTGAACCCCACCTCCTTTTACCTTAACACCTGTGCATGAGTAGTATAGCTCCTATGTAAGTCTTGCTGAGTACGCCTTTGTACTCACGTTTTCTTAATCTATGTTTTAGATGACGCCACTGACCCCGAAGGTGGCTTCTTCATCGAGCTGGACGACTGAAGTTAAGCTAGTCTAGTCCCAGTCAGCAGACTGGTTCCCTCGTGGAGGGCTTTATGTTGAATAAGGCTTCTTAAGCCAATTTGTTAAACTTGTCTGTACTCAGACATAATTTGCTTCTGCTTTATGTTATAATGTTGGATCACATGTATGTGATCTCTGTGTGTACTCTATAAGAGTTATAAATAAAATGTACACTTTGTAGAGAATTTCAATGGTACCTACTGTTCATACAAGGCATGTGTGCTGCGTGTATGGTTATAACATGCATGTCTTTGTATGGGTTTTCGAGACCTTAGTTGTGTTCTGGCTGGCGGTCTTTCATACACCAAGTGGCCCTTAGATGTGCGCAGCTTGGGGCATCGCGATGCGATTGTCCGAGACTCCGTCTCGTGCACACTTTGTGGTATGATCGAGCCCGCCCTAGACCCCGACTAAGTGATCGGGCTGGAGTAAGTCTATGTAAGAGTTTTGAGATAGTCGATAGTATGGTTGAGGCAACTTGTCTTTGAATATGGGAGTTCACCACCCATATCATTAGACTTGTGTGCGGACGATGAGGACCCATCACAGTTGATCATCTGGCCTGGATGGGATGCCCCTCACGTACGATGCTTTCCGAGAATGTTCAGTGCTTGGCCTTGTCTGCTTAGACAATTGGGGGCGGTTCTCGGCTCTCCATATGACTATGTCTTAACTGTACTTGCATACGCTAACCCCGGGTCCCGACAGACTTGGTATCAGAGCAGGACTGACTGTAGGACTAGTAGCCTTGGCCGAAGTTAAGTCTAGCTTGCTATAGTTATATAGTTACTCTGGGTATATAAGGGAACAACGTAAGGCTTTTTTTTTCTCCTTACCCCCTTCGTTCTGAGTTCTGGGTCACCCTTATCTTATTCTACGGGAAGATAGGACTAGGCTCTCCTCTGTCTGATTAGCACATCTCGTTGATTGCTTCCTTATAGCCGTAGGAAAGTTGTGTCAGGTTTTCCTAGCATTGTTATAATGCTGATTTCTTACATCGTATTATGTAAGTGCTGTTTTTCATGATTGAAAGAAATTGTCATTTCTTACAATTACAGCCGTTATGCTGTCCGAGTCATTCCAGGTTTATCTCATAATCTGATGCATTTGCAAACTCCTTTCTGTTTCATATGGCAGATCTTCCCCCTCGGTAGATTGTTCGTTTGACCAGGTGCCTCGGTGTGCGTGGCCATCCCGCCACGTTGATCGAGATGATGTCCTATGTGGGATATCGATGGTACCCTGAGTACACCATCGAGGAGCAGTTCCACGACTTCAACCAGACGCAGTTCCACTGCATTGTCCGGATCTACCTGCACCATGTTGGAGTCACCCAGCCTATCCACTTTGGACATGGCATCGGCGTTACCGAGACCATGGCTATGCAGGATGCTGCATATTCATGTATTACACTGCTGAGAGAGGAGCACACCATGCTGAGAGAGACTTCTTTCCGCTATATCCCTGCTGCACTTCCAGGAGAAGAGGGATATTACACCGGACTCTACTCAGATCACTCTGCAGAGGATCCAGCACTCCAGGTGACTGCTAGGTTTGCTAGTGACAGAGATCGTGATGCACGCGCTCTCCGTTTTGAGCTCCACGCTACTCGTGTTCGTCTGTATCGAGCACTGACGCTCTTGGCACCCTTTGTGAGCGTGGGATCAGTGGAGTACGATGCGATCTATCCAGTGAGGACTCAGATGCCTTCTCGAGTTGCTTGGCCCGAGATTGGAGGAATTTTTCCACCCCGTGGTCCTTTGCTTCCGCCCTACACTGGACCTAGGCCCCATCCTTGCCCAAATGGATATCAGGGTCCACAAGCCTCCGTGTTTTCCGATGGTCACCTCCAGCTACCGGGATACGCGGGTAACTTTTATGAGGACTACTATGGAGATGGAGATGAGTGAGACCGCCTGTGGTCTTACTTAGTGAGGATGTAGTAGTATCTTAGGTATTGTATGCAAGGTGTCTAAGTTCCAGAGGCTTAGATAAATAATGTATAGGAAGTCAGAGTGCCTCTGAAGGATGTATCATCTTCATCACGTTTGTATTAGCTTAGTGCTTGTACTAAAACGATGTATGGTTTGTATGACAGCTTGTGAATATATGGCTTGTATGCTTTATCACCATGTTGTCAAGATGATTACTTTCTTTGCTCTGTAATCCTTCCAGTACTTCAATACCTTGATTAGACTCTTGAAATCAACTCTGTTTGACTTTGGATTTTTTTCACCTTCAGGATGTCTCAAGGAACCCGTGGCCAGGTTAGTCGTAACCAAGGTCGTGGGAACAACCAGGAGGAAGATAACCTTCCACCCCCACCCACGATGGCCCAAGTTCTGATGGAGGTCGAGAGGAACCGCCGTGACTCTCACCACCTGCTGGAAGTCATCGCACGCAACACCACTCAGCAGCGCAATGAGCTGGTGTCCCTGAACGACTTCATCCGGCTTCATCCCCCGGTTTTCAGTTACTCCACCGAGCCCCTTGACGCCGATGACTGGCTTCGCAGCGTCGAGAGGAAGCTCCAAGCCGGCCATGTTGCAGATGGCGACAAGGTCAACTATGCCACCTATCACCTTGAAGGTGCAGCAAGCTCTTGGTGGGAAAAATTTCTGAATATGCGCCCAGTTGGACCACCTGCATCTTGGGAGGAATTCTGTACTTCTTTCCGCGAGCACCACATTCCCAAGGGTCTCATGGACCGCAAGCGTGAGGAATTCTGTAACCTCACTCAAGGCAGAAGAACCGTGGACGAGTTTAGTCGTGAGTTCAACCGACTTGCTCGTTATGCAACTGAAGAAGTCTCCACCGACTCCAAGAAACAAGAGAGGTTCCGTCGTGGCCTCAACTCCGGACTCCGTCGCGAGCTCAACCTTCATGACTTTGCCACATTCCAGGTCCTTGTCAACAAGGCCATCAAAGCAGAGGACATGAACACCCCCAACGATTTCCGCAAACATCCTAGAGATGACGGATCATCCAGCTCTGGTTCCCAGAAACGCAACATCTGGATCCCAAATAGCATGTTCCGCCAGAACAACCCACCGAGGCCATCCTATGTGGCGCCTCGTCCAACCACCCAATTCCACCCAGCTCCACCAAACCATCCAGCTCCACGCACTGTTTTCGGAGCTTGCTACAAGTGTGGTCAGGCAGGCCACTACTCTCGCGAGTGCCCCCAGAACCAGGTCCAGAACCAAAATGCTCCACCACGTGCCGGAGGCAGCAACAACAACAACAATGGTCGTGGAAAGCCACCCCAGAAGGTCTTCACCACCAAACCCGCTCCTCCCGCCACTCGTGGACGTCTGAACCAGATTGCCGCTGAAGAGACTGACGAAACCACTGACGTCATTCTTGGTACGCTCCCAGTCAATTTTGTTCCTACTTCCGTTCTTTTCGACCCAGGAGCATCTCATTCATTCATGTCGGAAAGTTATGCACTTCGTCATGAGTTACCCTTTGTTGAATTGTCCACCCCGATGGTTATTCAAACTCCAGGGTCAAGATGGCAAACTAATAGAGTGAGCCATGGTAATCAAATTGCAATTGAGGGTTTAGTATTCCTTGCTTCACTCATAGCCCTCAAGTCTTCAGACATTGATGTCATCCTTGGCATGGATTGGCTATCAAGACAGAATGCCTATCTGGATTGCAAAGGCAAATCCGTGAAACTCACCCACCCTTCAGGCACAACCGTTAACTATACCTCACCCAGAACAAGAAACCAAGTACATTCTTTGAATGTACTTCCCCTTCCCGAACTTGAAGATATTCCGGTGGTTCGTGACTTCCCGGATGTCTTTCCTGAAAAACTGCCGGGCATGCCACCCGACAGGTGTGTAGAATTTATAGTGGATCTTGTTCCAGGAACCGCACCAATTTCCAAACGCCCTTATAAAATGGCCCCACATGAGTTAGCTGAGCTAAAAACCCAACTTGATGCTTCGTTGGCAAAAGGCTTCATCCGCCCTAGCTCATCGCCATGGGGTTGCCCCGTTCTGTTCGTAAAGAAGAAAGATGGAACAGAAAGGATGTGCGTAGACTATCGCCCGCTAAATTTAGCGACGATAAAGAACAAATACCCACTGCCCAGGATCAATGATCTTTATGATCAACTTGCAGGATCCTCCGTCTTCTCCAAGATGGATTTGAGATTAGGTTATCATCAGATCAGAATCCGAAACGAGGACATTCCCAAAACGGCTTTTACTACTCGTTATGGTCTTTACGAGTACACCGTCATGTCCTTTGGTTTAACCAATGCCCCCGCCACATTCTCACGCTTGATGAATTCGATCTTCATGGAGTACCTAGATAAATTTGTTGTGGTTTATCTCGATGACATTCTCATCTACTCGAAGAACGAAGGAGATCATGCCGAACACTTAAGGCTGGTATTGATGAAACTTAGAGAGCATCGTCTGTACGCTAAATTCTCCAAGTGTGAATTTTGGCTACCAGAAGTGACCTACTTAGGCCACGTGATTTCTGCAAAAGGAATTGCTGTGAATCCCGAGAGAGTTCAGGCCGTCCTTGACTGGACTCCACCTGAATCGGTTAAGCAAGTTAGGAGTTTTCTTGGCCTAGCCAGCTATTGCCGTCGCTTCGTCGAGAACTTTTCTAAAGTTGCAAAGCCTCTAACTGAACTCCTCAAGAAAGATAAGAAATTCCAATGGACTCCCAAGTGCGAGGAAAGCTTTCAAGAGCTAAAAAGAAGATTGACTTCCGCACCCGTACTTGCACCTCCAGACACCAAAAGGGATTTCGAGATCTATTGTGGTGCATCACGGCAAGGGTTAGGATGCATACTTCTGCAAGATCGACATGTGGTAGCTTATGCTTCACGCCAGTTGCGGCCACATGAAGAGAATTATCCTACCCATGACCTTGAACTCGCTGCCGTAGTTCATGCTCTAACAACTTGGCGACATTACCTCCTTGGTAATCGTTGTGAGATTTATTCCGACCACCAAAGCCTCAAGTATATTTTAACCCAGCCAGATCTTAACCTCAGGCAAAGACGCTGGATTGAGTTGATAAAAGATTACGACGTAGCAATTTCTTACACCCCAGGCAAAGCCAATGTCATGGCTGATGCACTAAGTCATAAGTCGTACTGTAACAACCTCATGTTACGGCAGTATCAACCACTTCTTCATGAGAACTTTCGCAAGCTCAATCTTGAAATTGTTCCTCATGGCTATCTTTCTACCTTGGTGGCGAAACCAACTCTTGAGGATCAAATCATAGTTGCCCAAAGGCGTGCACGAGGTGTTCGCCGGATCAAGGAGAACATTGCTGGCGGAGTTGCTAAATGTTTCTCCACAGATAGCAAAGGAACGGTATTCTTTGAAAGTCGTTTAGTAGTACCTAAGAATAAGGAACTAAGGCAACTCATCCTCAAAGAAGCCCATGACACACCCCTCTCAATTCATCCTGGTAGCACGAAAATGTACCGAGATCTACGCCAGAGATTTTGGTGGACTAGGATGAAGAGAGACATTGCTCAATTTGTTGCCGAATGTGATGTTTGTCGTCGCATTAAGGCAGAACATCAAAGACCTGCTGGTACACTTCAACCCTTGTCCATTCCTGAGTGGAAATGGGACAAAGTCGGTATGGACTTCATCACCGGCTTTCCAAGAACCCAGAAAGGAAACAATGCCATCTTCGTTGTCATAAACAGGCTTTCCAAAGTTGCTCACTTCCTTCCGGTTTGCGAGTCTATAACTGCTAGCCAGTTAGCGGATTTGTACATCTCCAGAATTGTGTCTCTTCACGGTGTTCCTTTGGAAATCAATTCTGATCGCGGTAGCCTTTTCACCTCTAGATTTTGGGGAAGCTTCCAACGTGCTATGGGAACTCATCTCTCCTTTAGTACGGCTTTCCATCCTCAGTCTAGCGGTCAAGTCGAAAGGGTTAACCAGATTCTTGAAGACATGCTCAGAGCTTGTGTTATCTCATTCGGAAAGAATTGGGAGAATTCTCTTCCATTTGCCGAATTTGCTTATAACAATAGTTTTCAATCTAGTCTGAACATGGCTCCTTTTGAACTCCTTTATGGACGACGATGTCGAACACCACTAAACTGGTCTGAAACCGGTGAAAGACAATTCTTTGGACCGGACATGATCAAGGAAGCAGAAGAGCAAGTTCGCATTGTTCGTGATCAATTAAAAGCAGCCCAGTCTCGTCAGAAAAGCTACTATGATCGTCATCATAGGCAAGAGAGCTACAATCTGGATGAGAAGGCTTACCTTCGGGTTACTCCTCTGAAGGGAACCCAACGTTTCGGTATCAAAGGAAAGTTGGCCCCACGTTACATCGGACCTTTCCGCATTATTTCCAAACGTGGAGAAGTTGCCTACCAACTTGAACTACCCCCGCATCTTTCCCGAGTACACAATGTATTCCATGTGTCCCAACTCAGGCGTTGCTTCAAGGACCCCATCCGCGAAGTCGACCATGAAACGCTTGATCTCCAAGATGACCTTTCTTATCGAGAATACCCCGTTTGTATTCTTGATTCCGCAGAACGTGTCACTCGTCGTCAGAAGATTAGGTTTCTGAAAGTGCAATGGTCACACCACTCTGAAAGAGAAGCCACGTGGGAAAGAGAAGATCGTCTCCTTACCGAGTACCCCTCCTTCCACCCGCAGACTTCTGAATCTCGGGACGAGATTCTTTTGAGTGGGGGCGATTATTTTTCCCCTCATATCTCGTATCGGACGGAGACCGACCCTTGCCACCCTGACACTCGATCTTTGCGACACCGGGTTTCACCCGATCACCGTCGCGAAACCGCACGAGACCAGCCGAAGCCAATGGAACGAAAACCCCGTTTAATAATTAAACGGGATATTTTTATAGCGCGCCAGAAAGTGTTTTCTGAACGGTTCCAGCGCGAGGTGAACGCCTCCGGCTCGACGCACTGATCACGCAGTTTGAAGTTTTACCCGAATCAGAGGTACTGCGGACCCCCGGCGGTCAGAAACGTGAGCACCGTGCACGCGAGATAAAAAGCGATGATGTTTTTGCAAACTGCCAGCCACCGGGGCTATATAAAGACCACCATACTCCCACCCATTTCTAGGGTTTCCCTAGACACAAATTGCAGCCACCACCCTCCACTTTGCCCAATTTTTCCTCCCAGATCCCAAAATTCTTGGACCGTCACATCGCGCGATCGGGTGGCCGGGATTGTGCCACGTCAGCCCAGCCTTCTCTCTCCTCTGTCTCTCTCTCCTCACCTCCTAGCCGCCCGTGGACCGCCGCCTCCGCCTCCGGTCACCGGAGCCGACCAGCAGCCGCTGCGCCCGGCCCCTCCTTCCTCCTTCCCTCTCCCGCGCCTCTCCTCTCTCCTTCCTCTCTCTTCTTCTCCCTCTCACCTCCCCTTCCTCTCTGTCTCGCAGGACCCGCGCCATGGCCGAGGAGCTTGAAGGTCGCCGCCCGAGCCGAAGCTCGTCGGAGCCGCCGCCTGCGGGTCCTCCGCCTTGCCCCGGTATCCTGGCCGCCGCGCCGCTCCCTCCTGCGTCGCCGCGCGCCGCTCAGCGTGCCGCCCGTCGCCGGCGAGGGAAGCCGCCAGCCGCCTTGGCCCGTGCGGGATCGGGAGGATCCCCGCAGCCAACCGCCCTCTTGCCTGCCCCGTGAACCGCCAGGTGGGCCGGCCACCGCAGCTGGGCCAGGCGCCAAGCGCCCCCAGGCGGCCCACTGCCCCAGCGCTAGGCCGCAGCCCCCTCTAGGCCAGATGGGCCTCGGCCCATGTGAGCACCTTTTTTTTTGGGTTACCCTCTGTATTTTTTTTCTAAGTCCTGAGTAATTTTGCTGCTGATTCGATTCCGCGTTGACGATAGCAAGCGATCCGTAGCCCGGATGACTTCGCGCCCAAAAGACGAATTGTTTAGAATTGCGTGTACTTTAATTCATCTTTTGTGAGAATTTCCATTTGAGGTCATCTTGATTGTGTAATTGTGTGCTGAACAGGGCATCAGGCCGTTAAACTGCTTTTAATTGCTATTATGTGCTGCTGTTATTATTTTGTTGCAACTTTGCATGATGATTGTAACAAATCCATGAGGCCTTTTGCATTGAATCTTTTTCCATTGTGTTAAGAATCATGTCTAATTTCATCACATGTATTGCATCTTCATGTTATGCTTACTGGTCATATAGTTATTTAGCTCCAAAGTTGCTATGCTGCTGTTTTTGACAACCACCTCTGTTTTTCTCTAAGTCTGTTACTTTACGATGCCATGTTGTTTGCTTAATATCTTTTGATCTGTGATGCCTTTTTGCATGATTCTTTTTGCCATGCCTTCCATGTCATGACTACTTTAATTGCAAATCATTTGTGAGCATGTTTGCATTGATCATCCTGTTTATGCATTGCTCTAAAGTGTGCTTCGTGATGTTGGCAGTTTGTGCCCGTAACTTGTTCTGCTTGTATCTTTTTAACCGTAACTCCGTTTGGAGTGTGCTTTATATGCAACTTGATTAGTTTTTCGTGTACTTTGTGTTTATGCTATTCTTTTCTGTTGTTAACCAACCTATAATATGGTTTACGACAGAACAGTACCAATTCTTTTAATTGTCGTCCGGCACTTAGTGGATGCCATGTTTAGGATTGTGCCTCACTTAAATTGTCTAGCATAGATAGTTTACTTTGTGCTTCACCTCTTGACATGTTGTTGTGCTATGCCATGCTTGCTTGAGTTGCCATGTTAACAACCGTTGGTTGATCACCTGTAGCTAAGCAAATTGAACCACCGTAAACGTGCGGTATTCGTCGTGTGTGACCGATACCCCACTTAAACTGTCAGTAACCGTTCTCGACGATAGATCCGTATCGCGTTGCCGTGCCTTGTGTTGCCTCTTTGATCTTGTATTGCTCCGTAGTAATAGTGGTGCACCGTTGATTGCTTTCCAGTGTTTACTTTTCGTGTGCTCCCGCGGGTACCTCTCGGAGACGATGCGAGCGTGCGATCGACTACACCTTCGGAACCCGACTTATCAACAGGCAAGGACTATACATTACTTATGATCCATTCTATTTCAACCAGCGGTTTGCATGCTACCGTAGGTTAAGTTCGATGTTTGATCCTACCACATGTTTACAGCCTCTTTCAAACCGACACAGCCATGTCCCCTCCCAGCAAACCTTGTACTGCTATGTTACTATTGCTCGTTGCTCAGCCCCTGCTTAGTATGCATGCTTAGGATGCTACGATGTTACCCTGTTACTCCTGGGTTTGGGATATCTCATTATTATATTGTTGTTGATGATATGATTATTATAAATGTTGACTATATTCGACGAAGGATGGAAGGTCTAGGCTATCCCGCCCCGACGCTTTGTTCCATTCGAGTCACCTAGGATCCGAGATCCGGGTATTGGTTTTAAGACTGAGCATGCCTAACCGCGTGTGGGATTTGATGGGGTCCCCTTTTCTTACCTACCTAGCTTCAAACATTTCTAGTGGTGGCCCAAGCTGATTTACTATTTGAAACGTGTGTGTGACTGGTCCGCGGCCGGCAGATTTCAAACAACTTGGGCCAGCGGAGACATGGTTTCTCTTGTTTGTCCACCCCAGGGAGCTAGGGGGTTGTCCACATCTGTTTGGGCAACCTATCCGACCTCATCCAGACGGTAGAGGCCGATTCGAGAGCGCGACCGGCTTTTGAGTTGGATGTCGACTCACCGGGGGCCACCCGGATTTGTGCGTTGTTAGTTAGAGGGACCTGTCGTTCCGGATCTCTTGGGACTAAATCATAAAATGGTTTCCTATCATGGGTAGCAACTGAGAGAGATGGGCGTGCGTGCGTAGCCTCATAATGGGCAGTTGGTACACCCCTGCAGGGTTAAATCTTTTCGAGAAGCCGTGTCCACGGTTATGGACGACTTGAGACCTACTCCTTGTTCATAGGCAACAACAACGGAGATAATCTTAATATAACATGATCAATGTGTGTGTGTGCCTTGACTGCTTCTTCTTCGTCGGGATGCGAAGAGGAGGACAAGGATAGGATAGGGGTTATGTTTGCGTAAGTAGCTGATGGCAAGACTTGTTGGAGGCGATTCCTCATCGTATGCTTGGCTTCTTATCTTACTCTCTAGATCGTTAGCCACTTCATAAATGCTAGTGTGGCAGCAACCTCACCACTTACCCCATCCTTACCGTAAACTATTAGTTGTCCTAGAATGACGAGTGATGAAGTCCTTGCTGGGTCAGATGACCACTACAGTTGGATGATGAGTACCTCTATACTCATGATACTACCCCCAAACTCTTTTCAGGGTTCTGATCGACAACAGGTATGGTGATCGACTTTTCACGTGGAGACTCGACGACGACTAGTTAGGCGGATCCCGGCGGAGGGCCTGGACCCGTGTGGTTATGGGGATCGATGTTTTTCTCTTTGCCACTAGGCATTTGCTTGTAGTCTGTACTCAGACATGTACCTTCCGATGTTGTATTGTATTGAGGCAGTTGTATGCCGATTGTATGAGATGTTGTATCCTTGTATCTGTAATGTTGTGATATCATGTTGGAAATTCGGGGCATATGGCTTTGTCATATGTCGCGGTGGGACCGATATGTGCTTCGTCCCCGGATCTGGATGGAAACATCTAGATCTGGAACAGTACCGCATATCGGGCCTTACAACTTGGTATCAGAGCCTTACCGACCGTAGGATCCCTTCTCTGGCCGAAGTCGAGTCTAGACAAAAACTATTTTGTAGTTACTAAGTTAGTTATCGGAGAGTAGGAATCTTTTTACTCCTTACCCTTTCTCTGGTCAGGACAAGTGTCGTAAGTGTTTTACTCTCGCCTTATCCCCTTTCAAACTCTAGGATCTCGAGTGTGTGTAGTATCGGAACCGATACAATGCCTTGCTTGCAGCGTATTGTCTCGATTCCGATCTCAGGTTTAGGGATTCCTGTAGTACATTTAGCTTCTCCGATTTTGGGTATCATCTGGGTCATCCATTGCCATCCCTCCTTTTGCCCGGTGTTTTCACGACTTGCGTCGAAAAGCACTATCCCTTCGACCAGGTTTTAGCTGTCGTTCTTCCTCTTGAGACTGACGGATTCGTTTTTTCGACGTTGTCGTCTCTCTGCGGAAATCTATCTCGACAGAAGTTCGACGTCGACATGGAGCAGAGTCCCTTGTTGGTGGCGTTGAAGATCGTCGACTCTCTTCTTTCCCCCTTCACCTCTCCCCCGGATCGTCCTGGATCTCGGGACGAGATCCATTGTTGGTGGTGTTGTATTGTAACAGCCCAGTTTTAACAAAAATTAAAAATTTTGTTTTCGGTGTGAATTGTTTGATTGTCTGATTTGTTTGCGGTGTTTGCATCCCCGATTTATCGATCGACGATTATTTTTCCCCTCATATCTCGTATCGGACGGAGACCGACCCTTGCCACCCTGACACTCGATCTTTGCGACACCGGGTTTCACCCGATCACCGTCGCGAAACCGCACGAGACCAGCCGAAGCCAACGGAACGAAAACCCCGTTTAATAATTAAACGGGATATTTTTATAGCGCGCCAGAAAGTGTTTTCGGAACGGTTCCAGCGCGAGGTGAACGCCTCCGGCTCGACGCACTGATCGCGCAGTTTGAAGTTTTACCCGAATCGGAGGTACTGCGGACCCCCGGCGGTCAGAAACGTGAGCACCGTGCACGCGAGATAAAAAGCGATGATGTTTTTGCAAACTACCAGCCACCGGGGCTATATAAAGACCACCATACTACCACCCATTTCTAGGGTTTCCCTAGACACAAATTGCAGCCACCACCCTCCACTTTGCCCAATTTTTCCTCCCAGATCCCAAAATTCTTGGACCGTCGGATCGCGCGATCGGGTGGCCGGGATTGTGCCACGTCAGCCCAGCCTTCTCTCTCCTCTGTCTCTCTCTCCTCACCTCCTAGCCACCCGTGGACCGCCGCCTCCACCTCCGGTCACCGGAGCCGACCAGCAGCCGCCGCGCCCGGCCCCTCCTTCCTCCTTCCCTCTCCCGCGCCTCTCCTCTCTCCTTCCTCTCTCTTCTTCTCCCTCTCACCTCCCCTTCCTCTCTTTCTCGCAGGACCCGCGCCATGGCCGAGGAGCTTGAAGGTCGCCGCCCGAGCCGAAGCTCGTCGGAGCCGCCGCCTGCGGGTCCTCCGCCTTGCCCCGGTATCCTGGCCGCCGCGCCGCTCCCTCCTGCGTCGCCGCGCGCCGCTCAGCGTGCCGCCCGTCGCCAGCGAGGGAAGCCGCCAGCCGCCGTGGCCCGTGCGGGATCGGGAGGATCCCCGCAGCCAACCGCCCGCTTGCCTGCCCCGTGAACCGCCAGGTGGGCCGGCCACCGCAGCTGGGCCAGGCGCCAAGCGCCCCCAGGCGGCCCACTGCCCCAGCGCTAGGCCGCAGCCCCCTCTAGGCCAGATGGGCCTCGGCCCATGTGAGCACCTTTTTTTTGGGTTACCCTCTGTATTTTTTTTCTAAGTCCTGAGTAATTTTGCTGCTGATTCGATTCCGCGTTGACGATAGCAAGCGATCCGTAGCCCGGATGACTTTGCGCCCAAAAGACGAATTGTTTAGAATTGCGTGTAATTTAATTCATCTTTTGTGAGCATTTCCATTTGAGCTCATCTTGATTGTGTAATTGTGTGCTGAACAGGGCATCAGGCCGTTAAACTGCTTTTAATTGCTATTATGTGCTGCTGTTATTATTTTGTTGCAACTTTGCATGATGATTGTAACAAATCCATGAGGCCTTTTGCATTGATTCTTTTTCCATTGTGTTAAGCATCATGTCTAATTTCATCACATGTATTGCATCTTCATGTTATGCTTACTGGTCATATAGTTATTTAGCTCCAAAGTTGCTATGCTGCTGTTTTTGACAGCCACCTCTGTTTTTCTCTAAGTCTGTTACTTTACGATGCCATGTTGTTTGCTTAATATCTTTTGATCTGTGATGCCTTTTTGCATGATTCTTTTTGCCATGCCTTCCATGTCATGTCTAGTTTAATTTCAAGTCATTTGTGAGCATGTTTGCATTGATCATCCTGTTTATGCATTGCTCTAAAGTGTGCTTCGTGATGTTGGCAGTTTGTGCCCATAACTTATTCTGCTTGTATCTTTTTAACCGTAACTCCGTTTGGAGTGTGCTTTATATGCAACATGATTAGTTTTTCGTGTACTTTGTGTTTATGCTATTGTTTGCTGTTGTTAACCAACCTAAAATATGGTTTAGGACAGAACTGTACCAATTCATTTAATTGTCGTGCGGCACTTAGTGGATGCCATGTTTAAGATTGTACCTCACTTAAATTGTCTAGCATAGATAGTTTACTTTGTGCTTCACCTTTTGACATGTTTGTGTGCTATGCCATGCTTGCTTGAGTTGCCATGTTAACAACCGTTGGTTGATCACCTGTAGCTAAGCAACTTGAACCACCGTAAACGTGCGGTATTCGTCGTGTGTGACCGATACCCCACTTAAACTGTCAGTAACCGTTCTCGAAGATAGATCTGTATCGCGTTGCCGCGCCTTGTGTTGCCTCTTTGATCTTGTATTGCTCCGTAGTAATAGTGGTGCACCGTTGATTGCTTTCCAGTTTTTACTTCTTGTGTGCTCCCGCGGGTACCTCTCGGAGACGATGCGAGCGTGCGATCGACTACACCTTCGGAACCCGACTTATCAACAAGCAAGGACTATACATTACTTATGATCCATTCTATTTCAACCAGCGGTTTGCATGCTAGTCTAGGTTAAGTTCGATGTTTGATCCTACCACATGTTTACAGCCTCTTTCAAACCGATGCAGCCATGTCCCCTCCCAGCAAACCTTGTACTTCTATGTTACTATTGCTCGTTGCTCAGCCCCTGCTTAGTATGCATGCTTAGGATGCTACGATGTTACCCTATTACTCCTGGGTTTGGGATATCTCATTATTATATTGTTGTTGATGATATGATTATTATAAATGTTGACTATATTCGACGAAGGATGGAAGGTCTAGGCTATCCCGCCCCGACGCTTTGTTCCATTCGAGTCACCTAGGATCCGAGTTCCGGGTATTGGTTTTAAGACTGAGCGTGCCTAACCGCGTGTGGGATTTTATGGGGTCCCCTTTTCTTACCTACCTAGCTTCAAACATTTCTAGTGGTGGCCCAAGTTGATTTACTATTTGAAACGTGTGTGTGACTGGTCCGCGGCCAGCAGATTTCAAACAACTTGGGCCAGCGGAGACATGGTTTCTCTTGTTGGTCCACCCCAGGGAGCTAGGGGGTTGTCCACATCTGTTTGGGCAACCTATCCGACCTCATCCAGACGGTAGAGGCCGATTCGAGAGCGCGGCCGGCTTTTGAGTTGGATGTCGACTCACCGGGGGCCACCCGGATTTGTGCGTTGTTAGTTAGAGGGACCTGTCATTCCGGATCTCTTGGGACTAAATCATAAAATGGTTGCCTATCATGGGTAGCAACTGAGAGAGATGGGCGTGCGTGCGGAGCCTCGTAATGGGCAGTTGGTACACCCCTGCAGGGTTAAATCTTTTCGAGAAGCCGTGACCACGGTTATGGACGACTTGAGACCTACTCCTTGTTCATAGACAACAAAAACTGAGATAATCTTAATATAACTTGATCAATGTGTGTGTGTGCCTTGACTGCTTCTTCTTCGTCGGGATGCGAAGAGGAGGACAAGGATAGGATAAGTGTTATGTTTGCGTAAGTAGCTGATAGCAAGATTTGTTGGAGGCGATTCCTCATCGTATGTTTGGCTTCTTATCTTACTCTCTAGATCGTTAGCCACTTCATAAATGCTAGTGCGGCAGCAACCTCACCACTTACCCCATCCTTACCGTAAACTACTAGTTGTCCTAGAATGACGAGTGATGAAGTCCTTGCTGGGTCAGATGACCACTACAGTTGGATGCTGAGTACCTCTGTACTCATGATACTACCCCCAAACTCTTTTCAGGGTTCTGATCGACAACAGGTATGGTGATCGACTTTTCACGTGGAGACTCGACGACGACTAGTTAGGCGGATCCCGACGGAGGGCCTGGACCCGTGTGGTTATGGGGATCGATGTTTTTCTCTTCGCCACTAGGCATTTGCTTGTAGTCTGTACTCAGACATGTATCTTCCGCTGTTGTATTGTATTAAGGAAGTTGTATGCCGATTGTATGAGATGTTGTATCCTTGTATCTGTAATGTTGTGATATCATGTTGGAAATCCGGGGCATATGGCTTTGTCATATGTCGCGGTGGGACCGATATGTGCTTCGTCCCCGGATCTGGATGGAAACATCTAGATCTGGAACAGTACCGCATATCGGGCCTTACACTTACCTACACGCTAATCTTGCGTGGCATCTGGGAACATTGTATTGTGTTCCAGGAAAGTGTGTTTTTGAGGCGCGGAGCCTTATAGTATTGCACCCGCTTGGAACAAAACATCAAGCGAGCTGTTCACTCATGTACCCGAGGAGCTTTGTTTCGAGTGCTCAGTCGGGGGGTTATTCGCGAGTAATCACTCGAGTGTCGTTTCGGCTCTTTAGGTGAGGAAGCACCCAGAACTCTTAGCGCCGTATGGTCTTGGCGAATGTTTGTTTGTCTTACGTCGGGTTGAGGGAGCACCCGAGACTCTTATAAGTGCGAGTGTTCACTCGAGCACGCGGCTAACATTTAGGTGAGGGAGCACCCGAGACTCTTATAAGTGCGAGTGTTCACTCGAGCACGTGGCTGACCCTTAGGTGAGGGAGCACCCGGGACTCTCCCGATGGGAGTAAGATGTTTTTTTTTCATCAGGAAAAAGATCTGAAATGTGGAATTTTGGGGCCTTGGTGTCTGTTTGGTTTTCTTCGCCGCTTGTCAGGGATAGTGATGCCTCTGTTTGATGGCTGTCAGGGATGCTCTGTCATTGAACCGTCAAATCTTACTGGACTGGTCATAAATAATGGCCGCTGTGGCGTGCGGCAGGCGCCGGTTGAGTTTCCCATACGTGCGTTGGATAGGTGCGCGAATTGACATGTCTCGCGTACAGTGCGTCCCGTGGGAAAGCATCTTCGTCTTGGAGTTCGAGACGGCTGGGGAGTTTGGTCTTTTGAATTAATTGCTGCTGTCGTCTTGGCTTCTCTCTGCTGTTCTATAAATAGGCCGTTCTCTTCCACGCCTCTATCCAACTCGCTGCTTTGCCTCTTCCTTCATCTCTTCTTCCGTTCATGGTTCCCAGGCGAGGTGTTGGACGTGGCCATGTTCGTCGTGGCCGTGGTGGCCGCACACCACGCTCCTGTCGTGGTGGTCGTCATGGTACGACACTAGTTCCTTCCTCTTCTCCCTTGGAGGAGGGTTTCGGGCGCTATGGTTTTATTTTGCGTGTTCGTGGCTAAAGTGCCAATCGCATCCTTCTTCCTTCTGCTTTTTCCGCCATTGTCTCTGAACGTGGTTTGGATGGCTTGCTTCTGCACCTTCAGGGGAGCTGTCGATCTCCTTCTTATGTTGAGTTGGAGGTTGATAGCTCTCTCTTGATTTTTCTTGGCTCTGGTTGGAGTTTGTTTGCTCGGCGGTTAAATTTGCGAGATGGTGATATGCTCAGCTGTCGTTTTGACGGTGAGAGCACTGTCACTGTCCGCGCATTCGATCCGAGTGGCAATAGCATGGATCCGCATGGGCAGGAGTCGAGCAGCGACAGCTCCATAAAGTCGAGGAGTCCTTCACCTGCGTCTTCGACTGCTTCGTCCTCTGGGGACTCTTCTGGTGGTGGTGGCGAGCCGTCTTCAACTGCTTCCTCCTCTGCCTCTGAAGAAGACCTCGACGTCAAGCCACCTGTTAAACGAGCGCGGCAGGAGACCTTGTAGAACTGGAGGCGGCGGCGTCATCTTCGCCGGCGGTTTGGGCGGAGCTGGAGAAGAAGCTAGAGGAGCAGGAGAAGAAGCTGGTGGAACAGCGTCCCCAATGGCTCCCCAAATAAGTCCAGCTTCACCTTTTGTTATGTCATTGACATCATGAGCCTCCTGCTTCCACCCCTACTTTGTCTATGATGATGCTCTTGTACTAGAGTCGATTACCCCTCATGGGCACACATGTAGAAGTCATATTTCCTTGGGTGATTTCCTCTTGTAACAGGAGCTGCCTTCTATCCCAATGTAGTTGAGTCCTTTTTGTATTGAAGATGACATCTATGGTGTAAACTGTGCTTTATCCTTTGTAATGGAATATATATTTGAGTCTTTATGCCACCGAAAACTGTGTCTTCTCCATCAGGAGCTGTCTTTGAATACTTTTGGAACTGAGAGTTATGTTCGAGTCTTTTGCGGTTGGGAACTGTCTTCGGGTCCATCCTGTACTTGGTACTGTGGGTTCTATCAGGTGCGCGACAGCGCTCCCGATGGGAGTAGCCCCCGAGGCTACGCTTGAGTCGAAGGGTCAGGCGTAGGCTAGAATTTTGTTTCCTTTGTTTGTCTTCTATCGGGTGCGCGGCAGCACTCCCGATGGGAGTAGGCCCCGAGTCTTTAGGTGATCGTTGGCGATCGGGTGAAGACTAGATGAACTTGTGCTTCCTCCAAAATTTCTTCAAAAGTACTTGGACGCCATGGGAGTGTTGATAGTCGTCTCTCGGGTGGGGTTTGTGCTCGAGACCCTGAGTGCTTCGTGAAGGGGGTCGCGTAGGCGATAGCGTTGCTCGGGGGTTTTTCTTCTTAAGTCTCCGAGTGCTTGGATTAAGATCGCGTAGGCGATAGAGTTGCTCGGGGGGGAGTTTCCTCTTCAGCCCCCGAGTGCTTTGATTAAGATCGCGTGTGCGATAGCAGTTTCTCGAGGGGAGTTTCCTCTTCATCCCCCGAGTGCTTCGATTAAGATCGCGTGTGCGATAGAAGTTGCTCTGGGGGGAGTTTCCTCTTCACCCCCCGAGTGCTTCGATTAAGATCGCGTGTGCGATAGCAGTTGCTCGGGGGGGGGGGGTTCCTCTTCAGCCCCTGAGTGCTTCGATTAAGATCGCGTGTGCGATAGAAGTTGCTCGGGGGGGAGTTTCCTCTTCAGCCCCCGAGTGCTTTGAGATGGCAGTATTTGGGCAATACTTATTTTATTGCGGTCAAGCGATTTACATGAATTGCCAGTCATGTCCAACCGATAGGGGCTATGGATAGAATAGTCGCAAGTTTGCTACATTCCATGGGTTGCCCACGTCCTCGTCTGTCTTTGGGATCTTCAGCCTGTAGGCATCCCCTCTGATGACTTCTGAGATTATGAATGGTCCTTCCCATTGGGGGGCAAGTTTCTGGACCATCTCTTGTACTAGTCGTAGGACTAGGTCACCTTTGTTGAAGGTTCTAGTGCGCAGTCGACTGCTTTGGTAGGTACGCAGTTTGTCTTGGTACCCTTCTGATTTTGCCAGGGCTGTGTCTCTTGCTTCGTCAGCCGTATCTTTGTCGTCTTGTAATGCTTCTTCTGCTTCTTCTTCCTCGTATCCGGTGACCCGGGGTGCTCCGAACTTGAGGTCATGTGGTAAGACTGCCTCTGCCCCGTACACCATGAAGAAGGGTGTGTATTGGGTTGCAGTGTTTGGCGTGGTTCGTAAGCTCCACAGGACCGCGGGGAGTTCTTCTACCCAGTTAAAGGCGGCTTGCTCGAGTGGTGCGAGGAGTCGTTTCTTGATTCCTCCACAGACAAGGCCGTTTTCTTTTTCCACCTGGCCGTTGGACTGTGGGTGCGCGACTGATGCATAATTGATTTTGATGCCCAGTTCTTCGCAGAAGTTCTAAAATTCTGCGGCCGTGAAGTTCGTGCTGTTGTCCGTGATGATGTTGTGTGGCACTCTGAATCTGAAGATGATCGACTTGATGAAGTTGACGGCCGTGAGAGCTGTGGAGCTGGTGATAGGCGCTGCTTCGATCCATTTGGTGAACTTGTCGACTGCGACGAGCAGGTGTGTCCTTCCGCCCTTTGATGATTTCTTTAGTGGGCCCACCATGTCGAGTCCCTAGGTGGCGAATGGCCAGGATAGTGGTATGGTCTTGAGCTATGATGCGGGAGTGTGTGGCCTGTTGGCGAATTTTTGACAGGCGACGCAACGTCGCACGATTTCCTCTGCGTTCTTCATGGCTGTGGGCCAGTAGAAACCAGCTCGGAATGCTTTGGACACGAGCACCCGACTGCTCGCGTGGTGCCCGCAGGTGCCTTCGTGGATTTCTAGCAATAGGGCTTTGCCGTCCTCTTCGTCAATGCACCTTTGGAGTATCTGGGTGATGCTGCGCTTATATAGTTGTCTGTTGATCACCGTGAATGCCTTGGATCGTCGGCTGATGCGTCGTGCTTCGGCCATGTCTTATGGTAGCGTGCCTTCGATTAGGAATCGGAGGAACGGTTTTGTCCAGACAAGTCCTTCGAACTCTGTCAGGGTTGTGCTGTCGGTGGTGCTTGTTCCTTCTAATGGGGTTGTTGCTGCCACCTACGTTATTTCTGTTGCGTCTTTGGCGTCTGCGACCACTTCAGGTGTTGCTGCCTGCACCTTGATGGATCTCCGGTTGATGCTTTTGAGAAAAACACCAGGTGGGACGGGCGCCCGGGTCGAACCGATGTTCGCGAGCTCGTCAGCTTCTGTGTTGTTGTCTCTGGTGATGTAGTTGAGCTCGCAACCGTCGAAATTTCCTTCGAGTTCGATGTAGAGCTTTTGGTAGGCCGCCATGTTGTCGGCTATTGCGTTGTAATTTCTCATCGTCTGCTGGACGACGAGATTGGAGTCCCCGTAAATTATGAGGCGAGTGGCTCCACATGTTTTGGCCATGCGCATACCGTGTAGGAGTGCCTCATATTCTGCTTCGTTGTTGGAGGCGTGACTGAAGTTGATCTGGAGGACGTATTTCAGCTTTGTTCCTTTGGGGGAGATGAGTACAACTCCTGCCCCAGCTCCTTGTTGTCTCTTGGACCCATCGAAGAACATTGACCATGAGCTTGATAGGTCTGGGGGGCCTGGTGTTTGAACCTCCGTCCACTCAACCAGGAAATCTGGGAGTACTTGGGCTTTGATGGCTGTTGGGTGCTTGTACTGCAGGTCTCGTGGGCTGAGCTCGATGTTCCACTCGGCGACTCGCCCGGTTGCTCCAGGGTTGTTCAGTATGTCAGCGAGTGGTGCGCTTCTCACGATTGTGATGGGGTGCTCGTCGAAGTATTGGGACACCTTTCTTGAGGTCATGACGATGGCTAGTAGTAGCTTCTGATAGTGCGGGTACTGCTGCTGAGATTTGGTCAGGAGCATGCTGAGGTAGTAGATTGGTCTCTGAATGCTCTGGACTTTGCCTTCTTCTGCGCGTTCGACAACGAGCGTTGTGCTTACCACACTGTTGCGTGCTGCCACGTAGAGGTATAGCTTCTCTCATTCCTTTGGTACCGCTAGGATTGATGGGGTCGAGAGTGTCTTTTTCAGGTCCGCGAATGCTTGGCGGGCTTCCTCCGTCCACTCGAATTTCTCTCCTTTCCTGAGCAGTTGATAGAAAGGAAGCGTACGTTCTCCTAGCCTGCTGATGAAGCGGCTTAGGGCTGCGAGTTTTCCAGTGAGCTGTTGTACTCCTTTGACGTCGGTTGGTTCTTGCATGCGGATGATGGCTTGGATTTTCTTGGGATTTTCCTCGATTCCGCGGGCGGAGACCATATAGCCAAGCAGCTTTCCTGCCGGTACGCCAAAGGCGCACTTCTTTGGGTTGAGTTTGATTCTGTATTTGTTGAGCGCCGCGAAGGTTTCGCGCAGGTCGTCGAGTAGTGTGGCTTCTTTGTAGGTCTTGATGACGATGTCGTCCACGTAGACTTGCACGTTTCTTCTGATTTGCTCCTTCAAGCAGGCCTGCATCATTCGTTGGTACGTGGCGCCTGCGTTTTTGAGCCCGAAGGGCATGGTCCTGTAACAGAATACTCCATAGGGGGTGATGAACGATGTGTGCTCTTCGTCTTCTTCCTTCATCCTGATCTGGTTGCATCCTGAGTAAGCGTCGAGAAAGGAGAGTAAATCTCACCCTGCTGTTGAGTCGATTATCTGATCGATTCTAGGCAGGGGGAAGTGATCCTTCGGGCAATGTTTGTTGAATGGTCCGTAGTCGACACACATGCACAGCACGGTCGTGTCTTTCTTTGGCACCAGCACTAGGTTGGCTATCCAGGTGGCTTTCTTCGTTTCTCAGATGAACTGAGTGTCGAGTAACCGGTTGACTTCCTCTCCGATTGCTATGCGCTTCGGCTCCGAGAATCGTCTCAGCGCTTGCTTCACTGGCCTCGTGTTTGGCTTGATGCGTAGGGCGTGTTCCGCGAATTCGCGTGGTATCCCAGGCATGTCGGCTGGGCACCAGGCGAATATTTCCCACTCGTCTCGAAGGAAGGCGACGATATCCGCTGCCTGCTCCTCTGGTTGGTGGGCGTACACGCGGACTGTTTTGTCCGGGTCCGTCGGGTGTACTTGGTGAGTGACTGTGTCACCGTCGATGCTGAAGTCGCGTCCGTACTCCCTGGATTCGCTTCGGTTCACCAATGGGAAGGTACTCTTGTTCGTCACCATGGCTATTTCTCTGAGTTCTTGTTTGGCTCCGAATGTGTCGGAGATTCTGTGGAAGTCACGATCACATTGATATGATTTGATGAAGCTTCCATTGATCGTGAGGACTCCTGATGATCCTGGCATCTTGAGCTTGAGGTAGGCTTAGTGTGGGACCGCCATGAATTGCGCGAATGCTGGCCGCCCCAGTATGGCGTGATACTGCGATTGCCAGTCGAGTACCTCGAACTCGAGGACGTGCTTTGCGAAGTTACGCCGGTGTCCAAAGACAACTTCGAGTTCGACGGCTCCGAGTGATGTGGCTACTTCTCCTGGGACTACCCCATGCAACTCGGTGCTTGATTTTCTCCATACTGATCATGGGATCAGCATCTTTTGCAGGGTGCTGGCGAAGATGATGTTCATGCTGCTGCCTCCGTCCATGAAGACCCGATCCATGTCGTATCCTCCAATTTGTGCATCTAGCACTAGGGGTGCATGCCCTGGTCTTGGGACTGCGGGTGGATGGTCGTCCTGTGAGAACGTGATGCTGGTCTCCGTTCCATGTAGCTGGTAGACTTCGACTATGCTTATGCTCTCGTCTGCTCTGGCCTGCAGGGTTTGGGCGTCGCGTTGTTCTTGCGGTACCCTTCCTTCTTCGATCATGAGTACTTGTGATTGCGACGGGCTGTGACGTCCTTCTGGGTTTGAGGTCGGCGATTGCACGGGTCGTTGGTTGCGTCTGTCTTCTTTCTACTTCTCCTTCTTGAGGTCATCGGCTAGCTCGTTGAACAGACGGCGGTCTCTCAAAGTGTGACCTGATCTAACGCGTCCCCAGTCATCCTCAAAGCTGTGGATCGTGCAGGGTCCTGCTAGCTGTTCTCTGGCCGTGAGTTTGCTAGATCTGGTGTGCCTCTTCCTTCTTGAGATTCTGAAGATTTGCTCGTGATCCTCCGGGTCTTCGTGGAAGCGAGGATCGGTTTCGATTCCTCGACTCATGTCTTGGTTCTTGATGAGGTTGGCGAATTCATCCGGCCTTCGATCTGGGTCGTAGTACTCGCCGACAGGTGTCTCGGAGTCGATGTCTTGGTTGGCGGCGGATGCTCGTGCGACGGCGTGTCATCGGATGGTCGCCGGTTGCGCGACTGCGTGATGTGACTCATTCATTGGGGTCCCGCCGTAGTTATCCCATGCACGCCTTTTGGGTCGTCGATTCCTTCTGCCTTGGCGGTGGTTCTGCTGATCGCTAGATTCAATTTCGTGGTCATCGTCTTGATGTGCGGCGGGTGCCCGGGCGGTGGTGGGTTGTCGGAAGATTTGCGAGTCCTCCGCTGCGCGTCGCAGTTCGTCGAGTGGGATTCCTTCGTAAAGGCCCCTCGCCGTTCTTCTGGGTCGTCGACTCCTTCGGCGCTGGCGCTGTACTTCGCCGTTACCGTAGTATCGGTCCTGGCATGACTGCTGCTCGAGTGGTCTTGATGGGGTGGCGAAGATGTCCGTCGTGATCTTGAATCCTTCGAGTGGGCTAGGTCTGGTTCTTGCCCTTGAGTTGTGGCTTGCTGAAGACGGGACCGCCGAGATCGTGATCCCAACCTGCGTAGTTCCCACAGACAGCGCCAATTGACGGGGATCAACCCCAGCAAATCCCATGGTCAGGGACCTTGGGTTAGTCATGAGAGGCACAGGTTGGACGATAGCTCGTCGGCAAACAGGGAGGCTCGCTTCTGCTCGATATTATTGATTGGGGAGATGCGATTACAAAGGAAGCCAAGGCTGGAGCGCTCAAGGCTAGGGTTACAGCTAAGATTCGATGTCCTTGGTATCGCCCCTCCTAGCCCTTATATATCGGGCTAGGTCTCTGGGAGTTCATCTACGTGTACAGGTAAACTTTCCTAACCCTAGCTTGTTCCTTACGGCAGGTCTTCGCACCTTCCTTGTGAGTCGAGGACTTCTACGTCGGTGCCATCCAGTGGGCCGAGGCCGTATCTTCATGGGCCTTCTGCCTTCATGGACACCAGGTAGGCTCATCCGTAGGAGTCGTGGGGTCACCCCCTCGTCAGGCTGTCAACAACATACTGGCATAGGCGACCCACTCCTTAGTGAGCTGCTCTCTTGTCGTGATGGGGTAGAAGCAGCCATAAGACGAGGTGATTCGTCTGTCATGGTCCAGGTTGATTGTGCGGCTCTAGTCGATCTGTGGAAGGACAAGAAGCCCACTCGCATGCATGGGGCACACGTTATGATGGAGATAAAGGACATGATCGAGAAACTTCAGGGTTTCAGGCTTCTTTGGAGATGTAGAAGGATAGAGAGGGATTTGGTGGAATCGATGTTTATTGCTTGAGCCTTGGAGGCATATATATACGAGTACAATGATCTACTTAGAGTACAAGACAAGGCAAGAATAAATTCTAGTCTATATCTTGTTTCCTAATAATCAATATACTCAACATCCCCCCACAGTCACAACATAGCGACACAGACGGTGAGACTGGAAAAGAATCCGAAGGTGGAGCCGACGGACATCCCCACCACAGTCGTAATGGTCGACGCATCGCAGAGTTTGTGGCTGGAGTGGAATCCAACGAGGTTCCTAAGCAGGCGGTAGCCCTTTGTGTCGTTGTCGAAGTAGCCGAGAGTGTAGGGTGGTGAAGCTGTAGTCGAGGTAGCCGTGCGAGAAATGTCGTGGTCGATGTCGAGTCGGGGTAGCCGCTGTCGAGGTAGTTGTCGAGGAGCCGCGGGTGTTGGAAAGTCAGAAGCGCAGCGTGGCTCGGGAAAAGCGGCACTGGCAGGCGGTCGTCAGTCGTAGCGCGGGACGTCGCGAAGAAGATGATGGTGACGTCTAGAAGGCGACGGTGTTGACGAAGCGTCGCGCCGGGTTTGCTAAGCTCGGGGACACGTCGTACGCCAATACTGAACAACTATCGATTCCCTCATGGTGGTCATCAAGAATACTTTACGGGATACCTGCAGGAAATGGTCTTGGTCTATACTCACCGTATAACCTACTATTATTAACGAGAATCTTATACAGGGGTCAACACGGTACCATTCTATGGTTAAGGCTTAACATCGTCGTCTCTCTGCTATAGGTAAGTCACTCAAGATTTACTATGCCACATGGCAAGAGCGAATAATAAGGGTAGTCTTCATGGTGATCAATCCATTCCGCACCCAAATCATTAGCTTGTATATGGTTTAGCGAATCTCGTAGTCTAACACTCGGTCATCCTCACAGGCATTGCAGAAATCCTTCTTGATCATGAACTGGGTTCAAATAATTCCATGGTTCTGCAAGCCAAACAAACATCTATCGTTTCTTCACTACACTCGGTTTACGTAGCCTGCTATAAAACGTGTACTAGTGAACCACAACTTCCTCCAGGGTTCTTCCTTCAACAAGATTGTGCTTGCTTGTTGTAAGATCCTGGCACACGGGGTTAACTTTTAACTTGGCATTGGTTGCATCTTATTTATTCCAATCTTGACATTAGCATCCATTGTAGTAACTCCTTCAGGATGAGAGGGAATAGAATGTAGATAGCGAGGTAGGGAGAGAGAGAGAGAGATAGCGAGAGATACCCATACAAACATCACACTAGTTTTGAAAACATAAGTTTTGATGTGTAGCTGTCGGTAGAACCAAGAAATGACAGCTCACAAAAATGACCTAACGATAGGAATCTTGAATCTTCCTGGTCTTCGGGTCTTCAATGACGGTAGCTTCAGTTTTGCATTGTCGAAGAAACCTTCGTATCGTCGAGTCACTTTCCAACTTGTTCTTCTTGTTGTTGTGTCTCCTTCAGTCTTGAAGCATACTAAATAGATGAGGGTCTAAGGAAACGTAAACTTATTCCACTCACATAAAGGAAATAAAAGGCACGACACACAACATCAATCAACGACATATCAAGGTCAAGGACACAAGCAAAACCTCACAAAACAAAACAATCAGACATAACACTCCTAGTTCAACCAGCAAAACATGCATCGATCCACATCTCCAACTAACATTAAAAGGTACCACCATACACTTAGTGCACACCTACGAATATTCTATTCTCTAATTGAAAAACATAAGCTTCAATATGTCGACATCTTTGCTCCCACGTTCACATCTTCTTTCCTGATTCGTTAATCGCCTAGTGCATTCTCCACCAAGTAGCAGCCTCTCCTACCAAAATGTTTGACCGCATAGTGGACCTTGTGCTCACTTCCAACCTTGTTAAGATCCATGTGTTCCTCCATAGTATGAATCCATTTCTTCACCTTCAGTCTTATCATCGCCTCGGAAAAGGTGAGTCCTACTTCATACTCCATCTATTGAGCCCAAACGACAAGGGTAGGGGAAACTAGGATACAACAAGAAAACAAACTAAAGATAACACCAAGCATATGCACTCAAACAAGAAAGAGAGAAAAAAAACACCTACGTTCAACAACAACACATAACAACAACCAATATAGTCACAAAAGTCAAAACACACAAACAACACCTAGAATAAGGTCATATGTGCAAGACATACGATCTCATCATACTACGCGAAATCCGTTCATCTAACTCCATATAAAATTGGTGGTCTGATGCTAGGCTTCATCCTTATCAGCTAAGCTGATCTTAAAGATTCCTCTCATAGTGTCAAAACTTATCCTTATTGAATCCATAGGATACTCCTCCTAATTCTGGCAGCCGTAACTTCAATTGATCCACGAGGTTGATGATGTACTTCTCAAATGTCTTGTCTTCAGGGGTATGCAACTCAGAGGGGTATTTACAGTAAAACAAGATGAGGGGTTTTAGAAGATGAATAATAGATGAGAAATACTAGTGAAGAGAGTAAGTAATCAAAGAGTGATAAAATATTTTTATTCCTATGGCTTTTCCTATCCATTTTCTAGGGTCACGACCTACAGTCAACATGGGCTCTGATACCATCTGTAACGACCCGATTCACTAAAGAATCCAAGTCTCTGTGCATTATGTGCTAGTCCCTGGATCAATAGCTAGCACACACAATACATGATGTAATATCAAGAATAAACCACATGTCATATATATTACATCGAAGATCCAGTATTACAATAAAGCATACCTGCATAGCTCAAGGCTAGCTTACAAATAAAATACAGCGGAAAACAATATAAGCTTCGTGGCGTCCATCAACTCCACCGGCAAGTTGAGTATAGACATTGTAACCCTACATCGCATCACTTACTCGTCGTATACAATCCTGCAACACCGAAGGTTACAGCCCGACAACGGGTCAGTACATCTGATTTGGACGACACGTCACACGAAAAAGGATATAACAGACCTACATCTATATGCAAGGATAAGTCAAAGGAAAGGCTTATGGTTTTATTTTGCAGAAAGCTGGTTTTCCCCTCACATACTACAACTAATCAAATTTTTAATTTATCTTGCTAGTCCTAAGTATGGTTGAATCGGGCTACACCAATTCCAACCATCCCTTTATTAAAAGTTCCCACTCAAATTCTTATTAAGGTGAATTATCTATCAAGAGCATCCAACAACAATAATGCCTAGTTGCTCAAAGTTGTCCGTAATCGTGGACACGGCTAATCATGATCAGTTTGTACACTCTGCGGAAGTTTGTACACTTTCCCCACTAGACTCAACCCGAAGATTGAGACATAGTCTTTCAGAAGAGGTTGCTGATACGTCCAAAACGTATCAATAATTTCTGCTTGCTCCATGCATGTTTTGTGTGATATTGCTATGATCTAGATACACTTTCAAACACTTTTGATCATATTTTGACTAACCTATTAACTCAGTGCACCACAGTGCCAGTTCCTGTTTTCTGCTGTTTTTTTTTTATTTCAGCTTTCCCCCATATAAAAAGTGCTCCAAAAATACGGGAAAAATCATATAAAAAATCAGCGCAGAAGAACCTTCTAGATGAACCTAGGTGGGGCCAGAGGGCCACCACCAGGGGCCCAGGCGCCCTTGTGGCGCGCCCCAGGGGGGCGCCTGGACCCCTGGTGGCCCCCCTGGCTGCCCCCCTTCGCCTATATATTCTCCGTGACGAGAAACCCTCGAAGCGAGAACCCTTTTTCGCGATCTCGCCTCTGTTCCGCCGCCGCCGCGCTTCCGAGATCGGGAGCACCAGCAGACCTCTTCCCGACACCCTGCCGGAGGGAGGGCCGACCTCCGGGAGTCTCCTCTCCACCATGGATGCTTCCCGGATGTGTCGTGAGTAGTTTCCTTTGGACCAATTGTCCCTGATCAGTAACTATGTGATGTTCTCCTCCCCTCTTTGTTCTTCATGGGTTAGACCTCGTGAGCTGCCCTACATGATCGAGGCACTTTTGTAATCTTTCTGCTATTGCTATGCTGAGTTTGATGGGATCTGATGGATTATGAGATTATGTTCAGATTGTGATTGAGTAATATATTTGGTTCTTATCTCTTATATTTTTGTTCTTAAGTAATTCTTGCATGTTCTCCGTTGCTGTTTATTGCTTTGGCCAAGTAGTAGGTAGTAACCCCAAGAGGGAACGTTATGCTCGATTGTGGGTTCATGCCCCCTGATGACACGCTTGAGTGACAGAAACATGAGTCTAGGGGATGTGCTGTTGCCACAAGGGGGGGAAACAACGGTGCTTGTAACCGCGGTTACAAGGATTGTTTACTTTACGCAAAGTGCTTTTTAATGCAGTTGTCTGTTGCTTTGGGTTTACACTTTGGGTGGGGCTCGCAACTTAATACCAGCGAGATGTTCTGGATAGATATCTCAAGGTGGATTATTAGTAGTAGATGCAGTTGGATTTTGGTCTACTTATTTTGGCGTTCTGCCCATGCTTTTGAGCCTCTTCCTTTCTTTTGTAGCATAGTTAGGATTGCGGTGCATCCATAATCCTGTCAATTGCCCTTCTGTAATTTGTTCACCTCGCATAGCAGTTTTATCGTCTTTTGGGAGAGAGACATCACTAGTGAACATCACGTATCCCGGTCCATATCTTCATCACTGTTTCCACGCTCATTTACTTTTTTGCTTTTACTTTCAGTTGCTATCATTATCCCTTGTGTTTGATCCTTTGTGAACAACAAGACCGGAGAGATTGACAACCTCTCTGAACTTCGTTGGGAACAAAGTTATTTGTGTCTGTGTGCAGGTCCGCGTCAGTTGCGCCGCTGACACCTACTTATCATATCCGGAGTCCTACTGGAGACAAACCTTGGTACCTTTACTGAGGGAAATTTGCTGTTGTGCTACATCACACCTTCCACTTGGGGTTTGCCAACGAAGGGCGAGAAATCACTATCATCACCTCGCACATCAAGCAAAATTTCTGGCGCCGTTGCCGGGGACTCCGAGTGCTAAGATAGGGGAGTTGCACACTACCCTTTACCTTTGTTTTTTAGTCTTGTTAGTTTACCTTTCAGTTTTTTCTTTGTGTCTTATATCAAAAATCACAAAAAAATTATTCATCTTGCTAGTAGTTGTCATTATGTCTGGCCCATTTGCCTTTGTTGAGACAGAGGTTCTCACCTTTAAACAAAAAGGTGGTGAAAGTTTAAAAGATGCTTGGTATAGAATTAATGATTCTCAAAAAAGAGCCACCAAGAAGCAATCCACTACTATCCTGCTTAGAAATTTTTATGTCGGGATTACTCCTTGGAATAGGTTCATATTAGATACTGCTATGAATGGGAATTTCCTAGAAGCCCCGATTTGGGAGTCTCTTAATGTTATTGAAAATCTTGTTGGAAATCTCCCTATTTCTAGCATACAAGAAGATATAACTCTAGCTCACATTATGAAGAAACTTGAAAAGATAGAGTTAGAAATACCAGGTATAACTAGGATAAACTAGTTGGATCGCAAGATTCAAGGGAATTTGAATAGGCTTGATAGCTCCATGCTTAAAATTATTAAAACTTTGGAGGTCATCAAATCCCGTGATACGGATCTTTCTAGGATTGATAAGATTGAGGAAATCATTAATACTCTAGGAACTACATTTTCCTCAATAAAACCAAAAAAGGTAGAGACTTCAGCAAGAAGGGAACCTAAGTTCAATTATGTCCCTAGGGTTCCCCGACCTAAAAATAAACCACCCATTGCCAAAGAAGTTGAAACCGTGAAAACTTTGGAAGAAATACCTCTCTTTGATAATTTTATAAATGAATCTCCCATTGATTTTCCGCCTTTTGGTTTTCTCCCTAGAAGTATCTTCATTAGGCCTTTATTTGAAAGACCTCTTAAGACTAGTTGTACAATTGAAGAGCTTTTTGATGATCTTGATAATGATTCGATTGATACAACTTGATCTTTTGCATCATGCCTAGCTTAAAGGCATAAAAGAAAGCGCTTTTGGGAGGCAGCCCACAATGAATTAGGTTTCTTTTTGCCTTTTTTTTGTGTCTTCATGTTTGTTACTACTGTAGCAACATCATTGTATCTTTATTTTTCAGCTTTGTGCCAAGTTATAGCCTCTTATGATAAGGGAAGCAAAAGTTGTGACATGCTGTCCAGAAAACAGATTCTGTACCTTGACAGAAAAAATCGAATAAAATAACCAGATCATCTTTTTGATCTGAATTTGTTTGACAGCATGCTCTGTACAATTGTGAAACTTTCGTATGTTCTGAGTTTTTTGATTTGAGTTGCATAAGTGCCCCGAAAAAATTCTCTGCTACCTGCTGTTCTGTTTTTCACAGATTCTGCCACGTTTTGCCTCTCTTCACTTTTGCAAACCTTAAGCTTGCTTTTTCTTTGCAAAAACTTTTTGGCACTCTTGAGAAACAGTATCTCTTCAAGAATATCTTTATACCCAGTGGGGAAAAATTATTTTATCAAGGGTACTAACCTCTCTAATCAGCTTATGATGAGTTATGTATGAAGGGAGTTTTCAAGTGTGCGATGGAAGATGATGAAAGAAGATCCAGGAGTGTCAAGCGCTCAAGCTTGGAGATGCCCCCATGCATCCCCAATAAATATTCAAGGAGACTCAAGCGTCTAAGCTTGGGGATGCCCCCGTGCATCCCCTTCTCCATCAACAATCATCAGTTCGTCCTTCGTCTCACTATATTTTTATCACTTCATGCGTTATGTGCTATGCTTGGAGCGTCTCGCTCTTAGGTTTTATTTTTAGTTTTCTTTAGTTTTGCTTGCTGGTCATAACAAGTTAGACCCCATCTTACTTTGTGTGGGACAGAAACACGCTCCACTCTAATCTATAACACATCATAGGATTTTTCCTACTTATCTTTTTGCTGTTGTGTGTTCTTTATCTTTTCGTAGCTTCTGTCATGTTTTGTTTTAGTCTTAGTTTGTCTTTAGCAAGAGCCTTGGCTTTTGTTTAGTTCGTTGCTGGAACTCTCTTTAGTTTTCATGTTTATCTTGTTAAGAGAGTTGGTTGTTGCACTGAGTTGTGTCTTGTCTTGAAAGTAGGTAATTGAGGTTGCTATTTAATTCTAGTAGTAACTTGCAATAGTTTTGAGGTATTGATGTGAGTAATGTCTGAACTTTTGGTGTCCAGAGCTCTAGCCTATTAGTGATAGGTGTCGTATTTTGGGCAATCCGTGTGTATTTTCAAAACCTACAAAACCTAGTTGAGAACTCTAACTACTAGATGGATCACTAATCTTTGGAGGGATCGAATATTAGAGTACACTCACGTACCATGAGTCGAGGGTGCGCAAGGATAACCAAACCCCCATACACTCCTCCTCGGGGTACTTGTCTCTTTGTGAACGTCCTTATAAGATTGAGAGTTACCGATAATAAGTGCATGAGTTCTTCGGACTAATGTAAGTATTGAAAGTTGACACTTCCACCTTCCCATATTTTGCTAGCCTCTCCCGTGTCGTGCATTGCCTTCTTCTCACTCCAAGAGTTGGTGTCCACCTTCGCCGGTACATCCAAACCCTTGGCACGATACGCTCTGTCATTTAAGCCTCTTTATATCTTTCCTCAAAACAGCCACCATACCTACCTATCAAGGCATTTCCATAGCCTTTCCAAGATATATTGCCATGCAACATCCACCTCTTCATGACTTGATCTTCATGCCATACATGTTTCTGCTACACTGGCAGACGCATACATTGCATACATCATGATAGTTACATCTTCTTTATGATTTCAAGTACCTTGTAAAGTGTGAAAGATCTCCTTTACCTTCTTGTAAAATAGAGTGTTGCCCTTAAGTGAGGAAAAGATCCCAAAGTGGACAAAATAAAAGATCCCAAAGAGGACAAATGAGAGTTAAATAGAAAGAGCCATTGAGGCCACAAAAATACAAAAAAATAGAAAAAAGAGAAAAAAAGAAATAAAAAGAGAGAAAGGGGCAACACTACTATCCTTTTGAGAGATCCACACTAGTACTCCCTTTATATCCTTGTACTCCATAGAGATGATCATTATGCATATAGCTATGTGGGGCCTTCACACTATAGAACTTGGCTTGCATATTCCAAGGATGAGCCTCCTCAAACGAGCTCTAGGTCTTCATGAGCAAGCAAGTTAGATGCACTCCCACTGTTTCCATTGGAGAGCTTCCTAGCTCATATGTGCATCCTTTGCATGGCAATGCCTACTCCTCACATCATATCTATCATTTGGCATCTCTTGCCTATGATTGTCCTCATTGATGTGAGCCTTTCTCATTCTTTTTTGTCTTCCTCCTCCTCCGTACTTCTCTCTTTGCCATCCTAAGTGTCAACTCTCGTGCTTACGCTCATCCATTGCATTAGTGCTTAAAATATTGAAAAAGGAGTGGATCAAATTGACTTGTACCTGGCTAGTGGTCTGGGGACGACTCAAGATGAGATTCCAGAAAAAGACCAAATGTGAAACTTTAGTAGATTGAGTTCTCAACAAATAAATATTTTTCTCGTATTCCCTATCCCCCTTCTTGCACGCAAACACCATTTGGAGACATTCGAGTCACGGACAGCGAGAGCTCTTGCACCTAATGTTCTCTTGTTACTTGTTTCAATGCTAATATAAACTCTTGCATGTTATGACTTGAATTGAATCTCTAACCTTGATTGCTTTACTTTTCAAAGTTCTTATATGGTTGCTAGCATGTCACCACAGAAATTATGCTGTTATCATTTACCTACTCGAGGACGAACATGAATTAAGCTTGGGGATGTTGATACGTCCAAAACGTATCTATAATTTTTGCTTGCTCCATGCATGTTTTGTGTGATATTGCTATGATCTAGATACACTTTCATACACTTTTGATCATATTTGGACTAACCTATTAACTCAATGCACCACAGTGCCAGTTCCTGTTTTCTGCTGTTTTTTTATTTCAGTTTTCCCCCATATAAAAAGTGCTCCAAAAATACAGGAAAAATCAGCGCAGAAGAACCTTCCAGATGAACCTAGGTGGGGCCAGAGGGCCACCACCAGGGGCCCAGGCGCCCTGGTGGCGCGCGCCAAGGGGGCGCCTGGACCTCTGGTGGCCCCCCTGGCTGCCCCCTTCGCCTATATATTCTCCGTGACGAGAAACCCTCGAAGCGAGAACCCTTTTTTGCGATCTCGCCTCTGTTCCTCCGCCGCCGCGCTTCCGAGATCGGGAGAACCGGCAGACCTCTTCCCGGCACCCTGCCGGAGGGAGGTCCGACCTCCGGGAGTCTCCTCTCCACCATGGATGCTTCCCGGATGTGTCGTGAATAGTTTCCTTTGGACCATGGGTCCGTGATCAGTAGCTATGTGATGTTCTCCTCCCCTCTTTGTTCTTCATGGTTTAGACCTCGTGAGCTGCCCTACATGATCGAGGCACTTTTGTAATCTTTCTGCTGTTGCTATGCTGAGTTTGATGGGATCTGATGGATTATGAGATTATGTTCAGATTGTGATTGAGTAATATATTTGGTTCTTATCTCTTATATTTTTGTTCTTCAGTAATTCTTGGATGTTCTCCGTTGCTGTTTATTGCTTTGGCCAAGTAGTAGGTAGTAACCCTAAGAGGGAAAATTATGCTCGATTGTGGGTTCATGCCCCCTGATGACATGCTTGAGTGACAGAAACATGAGTCTAGGGGATGTGCTATTGCCACAAGGGGGAAAACAACGGTGCTTGTAACCGTGGTTACAAGGATTGTTTACTTTACGCAAAGTGCTTTTTAATGCAGTTGTCTGTTGCTTTGGGTTTACACTTTGGGTGGGGCTCGCAACTTAATACCAGCGAGATGTTCTGGATAGATATCTCAAGGTGGATGATTAGTAGTAGATGAAGTTGGATTTCGGTCTACTTATTTATGCGTTCTTCCCATGCTTTTGAGCCTCTTCCTTTCTTTTGTAGCATAGTTAGCATTGCGGTGCGTTCATAATCCTGTCAATTGCCCTTCTATAATTTGTTCACCTCGCATAGAAGTTTTATCGTTTGTTGGGAGAGAGACATCACTAGTGAACATCACGTATCCCGATCCATATATTTCATCACTGTTTCCACACTCATTTACTTTTCTTCTTTTACTTTCAGTTGCTATCATTATCCCTTGTGTTTGATCCTTTGTGAACAACAAGACCGGAGAGATTGACAACCTCTCTGAACTTTGTTGGGAACAAAGTTATTTGTGTCTGTGTGCAGGTCCGCGTCAGTTGCGCTGCTGACACCTACTTATCATCTCCGGAGTCCTACTGGAGACGAACCTTGGTATCTTTACTGAGGGAAATTTGCTGCTGTGCTACATCACACCTTCCACTTGGGGTTTACCAACAAAGGGCGAGAAATCACTATCATCACCTCGCACATCAGTTGCCTCCACCCCTTGGTAGCCGGTACACCTATTATATCTGTTGGGGTTCTGGGCAGAAAACACAAAATTTTCATAACCTACGAGACCCATACCCAAGACCTATGCTATGGCGATGCAAGTAACGGACAAAAATAGATCACATACCAGTATGTAGTCCGTTAAGCGGGAAACGTTCCCTCATGAACGTGGTTGGTGTAGTCGTACCGGCAATCCCCGATGCCACGCAGATCCACGATGACTCCTGTAGCCACCCGATCCTTGTAGACCGATGACGGGATTACGTCCCCGTCGGAACGTTGCTGATGAAGACCTCGCGATACGATCACGACGATGAAGTAGAACCACAAGTGTAGTGCCTCGCGGGATTATACACATACAGTATACCCGACGTCCCTCCGGGCTCCGAACCAGTAGAGCAGCGGAAAGAGGATGGATTCGGATTCTGATTCCAGTAGCACGACGGCGTGCGTATAGTGGAGAAATCCCCAACCAAGTGTAGACTCCAAACAAGGGGAGTCCACTCGAGGAAGGAGAAAGGAGGGAGAGAGAGATGAGAGAAACTTATCTCAAATCAATTTGTATGAAGAAAAAGGGGCACCCTACCCATCCTTATATAGGCCAAGGAGGAGTGCCACCCTCCCTCCACTTCCGGGGTGGGACTAATCCCAAGAGAGGGGGGGTTTTGGCGCGTCCCTAGGGGGGTGGGCCCCCCTCATGGCGCCATGGCCCATGGGGGAGGACTCCCTCTCCCCCTAATGGGCCCTATGAGGCCCATATGCCTTTTCTTCCATTTTTAATTATATTTAAATATATTTTAATATTTAATTTAGATAATTAAATAATAAAACATATATTAAACATTATTAAATATATTTTGAACCTTTCAAAATACCCGAAACAACTTCCGGCCTTCATCAGAACAATTCCGGTCATCACCGGAACAATTCCGGTGTTCTCTCCAATTTCTCCGGTGATCCCGAATCAATCCTTACTGCGTCGAGTACCCTTAAGTGTAACACCCGACGGTCCGGGAAATAGCAGACATGATCGAGACAATTCTCATTGATCAATGACTAATCAATTGGACCTGGTTACAATCCTTGATAGCCCCTGCGCTTCCATCGAATGAACTTCAATCGATGTTGGATCCGTTAACCGTGTGCCTGTTCCCTTTGTCCTGTGGTACTTTGCTTGTCCGAGGTTTGACCATCGGTATCCAATTTACCTAGTTCGTCCTCGTTCTCAACAAACAAGTTTACTCGTTCCCGTGATATTACAACTCCGTGACCTAGTCACACGTTTGCAAACTTTATGATGTAACATCACCGAGTGGGCCCAGAGTACCTATCCGTCACACGGATGGACAAATCCCGCTTTGATCTATTTGCATAATCATTAACATATCTATTCGGAATACCTGAAGTACTCCTTTATGGCAAGCATATTTCAGTCAGGCGGTGGGTAGCAAATCAAGGCATCCTAATAGAGAGTAATTACGTATGATCATTATGGTCTAAGGATCTGGTCACTACGTTATAGTTATCGCAATGTCGAACTATGTGACTTGATCACATCGCAACACTTCTGGTGGGTGTATGTCCATCATATCATTATACAATGATACGACTCCATTGTCAACAGACGCCATTGTCTCATGATCAGGAAACCTTGATCATCCATTGCCCAATGGACTAGTATACTAGGGTTGACTAGGGACCTGGTTGTTGTTTACCACACCTGTATTAATGTTTTCGCTTAATACAATTATAGCATTGTATCAAACGTATTATGAACTAATGGAATATGTTCGATAAAACATATTTTATTTACCTCTAGGGCACATTCCCAACAGTCTCCCACTTGCACTAGAGTACAAATAATCTAGTTGCATTTTCTCTGGATCATAACTCCTTATTGATCATGCTTGCCCGTGGAAGAGGTTGTATCAACGGTCTGGGTACCATTCAGAACCGTATGTCCTTTTGCAAATCATAATGTCACCTAATTTTGACATTTATTCATTATCCACTATAATGATGAGGTATATATATTTGGCGGTGAAGTGAGAATTCGTTTGTTGTGTCATAGAAATGACATCCGGTGGGTCACGCGGACTTTCCCATAGTCATGCACACTTGAAATTCACTCAATCAGAAGTCGGACTTCTTAAGCCATAATATAACTCCTGCTACTTCTAAAGCAGCCACATCAATGTAGATTCAATCCTTAGTGCATTGTATGCAACTTTGATGGCTAACCATGTTTCTTTCAACTTAGGCATTCATTAGTATGATATCTCAATTTTCTAGGTTAGTGTCAAAACTTGAACCAGCATAACATTTATGGTCAAGTCCACTATCCTTTACAAATTTGAGATGTTACCTCAGTTCTCTTCAGACACTGAAGGATAAACTTAACTCTTTGTTCAATGATTTACTCATAAATCATATCACAACATGTTCTTACTACTAAGAACTTGGGTCACATTATGTCGAGTACATAACTCTGGTTTTATATGAAAGAACCTATGACAAAGGCATAGAGGATCCAACACATCCATTTCTTTCATTAACCATTAACCATTGTTCTTGTACTGAGATTAACTCAACACTTCTCTTGGATATACAAGTAAGGACCACTGCTTGACTTGTCCCATTCTGAACTCCTTCAGAATCTTATCCAGGAAAGTATTACGACTCAATGTTATTAAACACATATCTATCTTAATAGATCTTCAATGCTTAATACTTATTCATCTTCATTTATGAAAGATTCAAATAATCATTAACACCAACTGCACCATTCATAATATGTTATCCATACATGAGAATGTTATCATGCTCCCACTCAAATATGTCATGCACATATTAAGTTATAGGATAACACTCATATTGCTCCCACTCAAATATGTCGGCCACATATAAGACAAGGGTAACATCCACATGGCTCCCACTTAGATATGTCAGACACATATTAAGTTCAGGATACTAACCACATGGCTCCTACTCAAATATGTCATTTACATATAAGTCTAGGATAATACTCCCATAGCTCCCACTCAAAATATGTCGTCTACATATTAAGTTTCAGGAAACTATTCATCTCCCACTCAGTTTCATGCAAATGCATGTTTCCTCGATATTTTGGTTAAGTCCAAAATCCTTTGATCATCCATCAAAATGAGAATTCAGTTTACGAGACACTAGTATCCATATGTTTTTCCAAAACCTTCTTGGTGTACCAATTACAACACTTCTTCAAATACAGGATTTGAGGAAGTCACGGTATTGATAACAATCCTGGATCAATCGTAGTGAATATCCCTTTGACTCAAGCATTGCTGCACATTGTAGTCAACCCATTGAATTTGTCAGAAACAATCTTTGTGACAAACAAATCTTGACGTCCCTTTGATGTTCACATTTATTCCTCATAACTCCGAAGTTATTGTGAATATCAAGTAACCTCATTACTTGATAAGATTCAAGCAATCTTAAATGTAACTCAACATAGGATTTCATGATTCATAGTCATATCTCGTACTTAGGTCCACCATCGCTTCTTTGTAGTTCGTAGGAATGTCTTGTTCCATTAACATGACAAGTGAATCATGAATATCATTTTTCACCAGGGGCAAATATATATTCTTGAATCCTACCTTTCTCAGTAAAAGCTCCCATCAAAAAATCATGATCATTATCATTAGTTTCTCCTCTTATTGTAGAGCTTTGCTTCCAGAACATATTCCGTTGCACTACTCTGACATTTGGAGGCAAGGTCAATTACCTTGGTTGAACTTTCACTTTTCTTCCATAACCACATTTATCAAGAAAAATTCTTGACAAACACCAAACATAGCAATACAAGTTTTGCTCCTTTTGGTTCTAGTTGTGGAAGATGCATCCATAGTTGTCTAAGGATACACTACAAAGATAATTTATCTTACATAAATCAAGCTTCCTAGAAACCACAACACACCATGACATATATAGTGTTGGTTTCCACGAACTCAGATGGTTCCCTATGCTGAAGTGAGTGTTTGCATATTAAATTAATAACTCTAAACAATAATAACGTAACTTGGTAAGAGATAACTTAGACCATACAATTTTCGATAGAATATGATCACAATGTTCAGGCACGTCAATCATATTGAAGTGTCTCAAGACATTGCAATTTGTGGAACAACTTTCACACAAGTCTTTATGCCCAAGACTAACTCAAAACATTTGTCACTTTGAGCAAATCGTAGAGAATTGTCTTTCTTGTTAATTTAATATCCATCTTTACTCTGAAATCCCTTTTGATCATATCAAATTATTTCAGACTCATGTTTCATTAGTGAATACAAATATTCATCTAAGTCCACATACGAAGTTCACGAAATAATGAAATTCACCACATGCTGACATACGATACATCACAATGTATGATATTCAACAATCAGTACACATTCTGTTTACCAGAATGCGAGGTTTTAGTCATCTCACCTAAAAGGCATGGTTTGCATGTGTCAAGAGATCAAGTATCTTAAGACATCATCATACCATTCATGACTTAAACTGTAGTGTCATTATTAAGCCTGGATATTTCTTGGCATTGAAGTATTTCTTATAAATGATCAAACTACTATCATCAATATAAGAATAACTCATTCATAATCGTAATGTGACCATAAAATATATCATTCATAAAAGGAGAACAACTGACTTGTTTCTCATTAATATGAATAATTGTCTTCGTGAGATGCAAGACACACTAATAAAGTCCTCATTCAAACGATCATAAAATTTATTCATATATTAATCAATTGATAGATGTAGAGGGAGAGTGTTGTCGACCATCAACTATCTTGATTGCCGTCAGCACACATTGTCACCTCATCCCTTTCAAGTCACTCTCAAGCAGTAAGTTCAAGCATCGAATACTTAATCAACCACAATTAGTGTTTCGTGGGAAAGACATTTATAACTCGTATATCAAATATACCTTCTCCGTCAATGACCATTCCTGCATTGGTTCTACTCTTAAAGTTCTTAACTTTAACCATGACCTCATGACAGGTGAACGATTCTCCTTCATGACATAGTCCAGACATGGTCTTTGTAACTGGGAGGAAGCGGATGCAACTCCCCAGTTATCGCAAAGTAACCAGTCATTGAGTAGTCCAAGTTATACACAAGGTGTTCCACGTATTTTATCCATTTTCCAAGTGACTTTCTCAGCAGGTTGTTCCTTCCACCATAGTTGAAAGAAACCCCGTCCATATACTCATATTCCATTACTTTGATTTGTGACCAAGTGCTTTCAAGTTCACCTAGCACGTCATACGTGTTGGTTAACATGCATTCACAATTCAGATTCCATAGAATGAATTATGGTGTATTGGACAGTCATTCATAAGTGACGGTGAGTGCGATACTCATCATCATCTTCCTTGATTACGGAGTTGTCAGGTGTATCTCCTAGCAGTTCTTCGTATTATGTTTAGCAAGTCATTACTAATGAGTATGTATCTAATGGTGTTGGTACACATCAATGAAGTAAGACCCATTTACCTTAAGTTCTATCATACTAAAAGAGCCATAGTTCTAAACATTGGTATGACGTTATCTACAATGATATTTGCTAAGACATGAAGAGTAAGTTCATAATGTGGAGTTTCAATTTGATCTCAAAAATCTAGAAAGCTCCCACTTAGATAAACACCTCTCAATTTAACTAAGTGATTACACAATCCCAGCCCCCATACCTCCCCCGATTGTCACGGCCATCAGTATGCGAACCAGGTAGGCCTCTAAGCCAATCACATCAGGCATGTGACTCGTGCTCGACCTTTCGGTCTCCTGTGTTCCAGGCCCGCATCTACATACGTCAAGCCTGCCAATCGAACCTTGATGTTAGCTGTTCAGCAAGGCCATATCTGCATATGCCAGGCTTGCCGAACCCAACCTCATGCGAACTCCGTTGAATATGTAGGACAACTCCGGTACGTACGGAGCATCAAGCCATATGGGAGAACCTTCCAGGCGGTGCCCACCAAGGGAGAACACAATGTTGGTATTGTGAGAGATGGTCTTGTTTCGTGCTACCGTCGATATATCTAGCATACTAGCATAAAACAGGAAGTAAAACTGTAAATCATACAACCTATGATTCCCCTTCACGCAAATTAAAGTTTAAAACGCCTTTCTACTTTATCTTTTGCAAGTTTTACGTGGCTGCTAGGGGTTTCGAGAAAAGAACCTCTTTCTATCCTGCGAAAACAAGCCACAACACCAATCCCGCAATTGTCTCTGTTACACCCCTGTCGGGGCCCTCCGTTGCAAACATCTTCGCATCGCTAATGCAGAGAGACAGACACCCCCCAGCCACTTTATATGGTACAAGCCATATGTCAAGCGTGGAACCAGTCTCGCGTAAACGCGTAAGGTCGGTCGGGGGCCACTTCATCAAACATTGCCGCAACGCTAAATGAGTACACATGAGAGGGTAACAATTGGAGAATTGATGCCCACATACTAGATGTGTTCTATCCGTACAATACATCTACGCATAGCCTTGCTCATGATACCACTGTTGGGGTTCGGGGCAGAAAACACAAATTTTTCATAACCTACGAGACCCATACCCAAGACCTATGCTATGGCGATGCAAGTAACGGACAAAAATAGATCACATACCAGTATGTAGTCCGTTAAGCGGAAAACGTTCCCGCATGAACGTGGTTGGTGTAGTCGTACCGGCAATCCCCGATGCCGCGCAGATCCACGATGACTCATGTAGCCACCCGATCCTTGTAGACCGATGACGGGATTACGTCCCCATCGGAACGTTGCCGATGAAGACCTCGCGATACAATCACGACGATGAAGTAGCACCACAAGTGTAGTGCCTCGCGGGATTATACACATACAGTATACCCGACGTCCCTCCGGGCTCCGAACCAGTAGAGCAGCGGAAAGAAGATGGATTCGGATCCCGATTCCAGCAGCACGACGGCGTGTGTATAGTGGAGAAATCCCCAACCAAGTGTAGACTCCAAACAAGGGGAGTCCACTCGAGGAAGGAGAAAGGAGGGAGAGAGAGATGAGAGAAACTTGTCTCAAATCAATTTGTATGAAGAAAAAGGGGCACCCTACCCATCCTTATATAGGCCAAGGAGGGGTGCCACCCTCCCTCCACTTCCGGGGTGGGACTAATCCCAAGGGAGGGGGGGTTTTGGCGCAGCCCTAGGCGGGTGGGGCCCCCTCATGGCGCCATGGCCCATGGGGGAGGACTCCCTCTCCCCCTAATGGGCCCTATGAGGCCCATATGCCTTTTCTTCCATTTTTAATTATATTTAAATATATTTTAATATTTAATTCAGATAATTAAATAATAAAACATATATTAAACATTATTAAATATATTTTGAACCTTTCAAAATACCCGAAACAACTTCCGGCCTTCATCAGAACAATTCCAGTCATCACCGGAACAATTCCGGTGTTCTCTCCAATTTCTCCGGTGATCCCGAATCAATCCTTACTGCGTCGAGTACCCTTAAGTGTAACACCCTACGGTCCGGGAAACAGCAGACATGATCGAGACAATTCTCATTGATCAATGACTAATCAATTGGACCTGGTTACAATCCTTGATAGCCCCTGCGCTTCCATGGAATGAACTTCAATCGTTGTTGGATCCGTTAACCGTGTGCTTGTTCCCTTTGTCCTGTGGTACTTTGCTTGTCCGAGGTTTGATCATCGGTATCCAATATACCTAGTTCGTCCTCGTTCTCAACAAACAAGTTTACTCGTTCCCGTGATATTACAACTCCGTGACCTAGTCACACGTTTGCAAACTTTATGATGTAACATCACCGAGTGGGCCCAGAGTACCTATCCGTCACACGGATGGACAAATCCCGCTTTGATCTATTTTCATACTCATTAACATATTTATTCGGAATATCTGAAGTACTCCTTTATGGCCTGCATATTTCAGTTAGGCGGTGGGTAGAAAATCAAGGCATCCTAATAGACAGTAATTACGTATGATCATTACGGTCTAAGGATCTGGTCACTACGTTATAGTTATCTCAATGTCGAACTATGTGACTTGATCACGTCGCAACACTTCTGGTGGGTGTATGTCCATCGTATCATTATCCAATGATACGACTCCATTGTCAACAGACGCCATTGTCTCATGATCAGGAAACCTTGATCATCCATCGCCCAATGGACTAGTATACTAGGGTTGACTAGGGACCTGGTTGTTCTTTACCACACCTGTATTAATGTTTCCGCTTAATACAGTTATAGCATAGTATCAAACGTATTATGAACTAATGGAATATGCTCGATAAAACATATTTTATTTACCTCTAGGGCACATTCCCAACAATATCTACATCAGCTAGCTACCAGGGCCAGGTTCCCCACAACTTACTCATCTAAGCCAGATCCATATAGCCAGTGGTTGTACATGGAAGCTACTAGTCACACTTTCTGTCCGATCTTTTTGAGCCTGGACGGCGTCCACTGCCTTCAGAGGGTAGTCACCATGACGCACCCGGTTCACCACCAAAACAACCATTCGGGAAGCATTTAGCCCTGGTCCCTCCTTAGCCAAGGCACGAGCCCCAGGATGCATTCCCTGCCCGCCCAGAGGTGATTTCTATTTAAGTTTGCTAGTCAAGTCATTAATCCTAACATAGCTCAATGATAACTCAACCAATCCCCGTCTACAAAGCAATAGCAATATATAACAACCACGATCCTAAGGCGACAATGAAATACAAGGTCAGAACATATGGCTATCCTACTAGGTTTAAATCATAACTAATATATAGTCCTACACATGCATAGAGTGATAATTTGCTACATGCATAATAAAAAATATAGGTTGAGGTATGGTCAAAGTGTAACTTGCCTTTTCCATTCGGTAAAGTTCTTCGCTCTCACGGTCCAGTCAACTCTATTCGTCACCCTCCGAGAAATCTATCGCAAACGAAGGAACTCGAATAAGTAATCACATCACAACGAGACAAACAAAAGATCAACAAACAAACACAAAGGTTTTAGCAAACAAAACAAAAAGGCTTTGAAGTGCAAAGGTGTCGATGTGCTCGAAGATGATCGGTGGAAGTGAACTCGAGTGAGTCAACGGGTAAAGAATTGTTCATGCAAGATTATGAATAAGAACATTATGAATTCAAGGATGTAGATCATGGCAATATGAAAAGTGTGTGGATATAGCCGATATGATGTTTCATATGATCCAATATGCAAAAGGAATCACGTGAAACGGAATGCTACAACACGAGTTATAGCAGGTTGAAGTTTGAATTAACTATAAATCCAACGGATCAAAAGTATTTGAATGTGATGCATACTTGATGTGGATATCAAGTATATGATAGGAATGTTCTTACACAAATGGAGTCAATCGGACCTGATCAAAGGTATAGAAGATACGACCTTCACGAGGTTTAATTTGAATTTGAATTGATACAAATTCAAAATGGTCTCTACAGTTGAGTTGATATGTTTACTAGATAGTGAAGCTCGAAAGATAAACTTAGGCTTTGAATCACCTACATCAGACTAATGGTTAGAAGGTATGGCTAAAAATAAAACTGAAAACTAATCTGGGAGAAACATAGCTGATCTTCAAATAATGGAATTACGACTGGTCCCTACCAAAAACATGGTGAAGCTCACCGTATACACAGGAAGGTGCCAGTACAGAACTAGAACATGCTCAGCTTCGGACGTCAATGGTGTCGGCTCCGGTGACTTTCCGTTGAACACACGATGTCAACCGCGTGACCCGTACGGAGGGAAACGCGATGGTGCTGACGAAAGCGACGGACGGATTTTTAGGTCGACCGCGGCAGTGGTGTGAACTCGATGCTCCCGGTGAACTCCGGCGCTCTCCGATGAAGCCGGCTCGTTTCCACGGAGCGCGCAAAGTGACGAACTAGAGCGACGAAATCAACGAGTAAGGGTGGCGATCGACAGCAAGATCCGGCAAGGCGGCAGCGGTGCACGACGATGAGTCGGGACGTCGCGCGGGGCACGGTGGAGGTTGACGGCTTCTGTGGTGCGTCGGCGTCGAAGCGCGGCGACCTCCGGGAAAGGGCGCGGAACGAGGGCGGCGAAGTGGCCGACGTCACGCGGGCGATGTCACCGGCGCGGTGGCAGTCTGGCCGTGGCGGCGTTCGGGTCCGGCGGCGCGTTGCTGCGGGCGCATCGGTGGTGGCCAGCGTAGCCAGCTGCTCAGGCGCGTCGGCTGTTGCGGGTCAAGCGCGGCCGGACGGCGTTCCGGCGGTGGTGGGTTGCGCTGCGCCCGCCGGCTCGGGGTGGCGGCGCGGCCTGGCGCCGGGCGCAAGGTGGCAGCACGGCGCGATGCGCACGACGGGGCACGACTCGGGGTGGCTGGGGAGGCGCGGTCTCCGGCGGAATGGCCGTGGCGGCGCTCGACTGCGCGTGTGGCACGACCGGGCTGCGAGTGGTCGCCGGCGGAGGCGCGAAGGCGGCGGCGAGGTCGGGCCATGCGGGACTCGGGGGCGGCTACGGGCCGGCTAGGGTTAGGTAGATGATGGAAAAAAAAGAAAAGGAAAAAGGGTTTCCCCAGAAAAAAATATAAATAGGCTGAAAGGAAAAAAACAAAGCGGGTCGCGCGGTGGCTTTTTTTTAAACCCGAAACTTCAAACAATAAAATAAAATCAATCGCAAATCAGAAAAATATGAAATAAAATTCTAATTCATCAAATAATACAAAGAAAATTATTTAATGAATAAACTTTCCAAAAAGGAAAATAAAAACATTTTCTAAATACTTTATTTAAATATAAAATACTTTTCATAAATCAAATAAAATCCAATAAATTATTAAAAATATTTTTATTTGGTCAAAAGCATTGACAAACCATTTCTAAATAAATAAAATGTAAATTTTAAAATTGTTACACCAATAAATAATTTGGTAAAATAAAAATATCCCATTGGAATACTTTTTCAACTCTTATAAAATATTTAATAAATCATTTCAATGAAATAAAAACTCTCTTAGCATTATAAAATCCCTAAATTAGTTTTAGAGTTATTTATAATACTCATAATAAATTTTTTAAAAACTTAAAGTAATATTCTAAATATTTTTCTAACTTTATTAAAAAGGGGATAAGTCATTTTATATCCTCTCAAATGAATTTCCTTGAGTTGAATTTTTTTTTGAATATTCAGAAGAAATCCAATAATGATTTAAAACATTTTACAACCTTTTAATATGTTGAAGGAGTCATATTACCTTCTCTCATTTTGTTTTGTTGGTTTTGTTTTAAATAATAAATTCCAAAAACACCAATTATGAATATTAGGGAAAGTCCTTTTATTCCCTCTCTTTTTAATATTCAATAAACTCCAAAAAGTTTTAAATCCCAGAGAAAATCAAACCCATCAAGCAAACAATCAATATCTATTTAATTTTATTAACATTCCAAAATTAAGAAAATTTTGGGATGTTACAGTCATACATGCTCCTTGTGTGATCGATGAGCCGCATGCTAGTTGGGCCTTGCCCTAATTGCTATATGACGCACTAATATCATTGCATATTCTGCTACACTAGAAGAGTCATACATTTGCATACATCATGATAGTTACATTTTCTTTATGATTTGGGTACTTTTGTAAAGTGTTAAAAATCTTCTATACTTCTTGTAATATATAGAGTGGTGCCCCTAAAGTGAGAAAAAGATCCCAAAGAAGACAAAATCAAAAGATACCAAAGAGGAAAAAATCAAAAGATCCCAAAGAGGACAAATGAGAGTTAAATAGAAAGAGCCATTGAGGCCACCAAGAAATACAAAAAAGGAGAAAAAGAAATAAAAAGAGAGAAGTGGCACACTACTATTCCTTTTGAGAGATCCAAACTCGTACTCCCTCTTATATCTTGTACTCCATAGAGATTATCATTTATGCATATAGCTATGTGGGGACCTTCACACTATAGAACTTGGCTTGTATCTTCCAATGATGAGCCTCCTCAAATGAGATCTAGGTCTTCTTGAGCAAGCAAGTTGGATGCACCCCCACTAGTTCCATTGGAGAGCTTACCTTAGCTCATATGTGCATTCGTTGCATGACAATCCCTACTCCTCACATCATATCTATCATTTGGCTTTCTCTCGCCTATGATTGTCCTCATTGATGTGAGCCTTTCACACCCTTTTTGTCTTCCTCCACCATATTCTCTCTTTGCCATCCTAAGTGTCAACTTTCTTGCTTATGCTCATCCATTGCATGAGTGCTTTTGACTTGTACCTGGCTAGTGGTCTAGGGATGAGTCAAGATAAGATTCCAAAGAAGACCAAGTGTGAAACTTTAGTAGATTGAGTTATCAACACGAAAATACTTTTTCTCGTATATCACTATCCCCTTTCTTGCACGCAAACACCATTTGGAGACATTCGAGTCATGGAAAACAAGAGCTCTTACACCTTTATGTTCTTATGTTGCCTGTTTCAATGCTAAATATAGACTCTTTCCTGTTATGACTTGAATTGAATTACATGCCTAGATTTATTTACTAAAAAGTTCTTATATGGTTGTTAGCATGTCACCACAGAAATTATGCTTTTTATCATTTACCTACTCGAGGACGAGCAGGAAATAAGCTTGGGGATGTTGATACGTCCAAAACGTATCTATAATTTCTGCTTGCTCCATGCCTCTTTTGTGTGATATTGCTATTATATTGATGAACTTCCATACACTTTTGATCATATTTGGACTAACCTATTAACTCAGTGCACCCCAGTGCCAGTTCCTGTTTTCTGTTGTTTTTCTATTTCAGGTTTCCCCATATTAAAAGTGCTCCAAAAATTCGGGAAAAATCCAATAAAAAATCAGCGATACGGAAGCTTCGAGAAACACCGAGGGGGGGCAGAGGGGACCCACCAGGGACCCAGGCGCCCTCCCGGCGCCCCCTAGGGTGGGGCCGCGCCAGGGGGGCGCCTGGACCCCTGGTGGCCCCCCTGGCTGCCCCCCTTCGCCCATATATTCCTCGTGACGTGAAACCCTCGTGACGGGAACCCTTTTTCGCGATCTCTCCTCTGTTCCGCCGCCACCGCGCTTCCAATATCGGGAGCACCAGAAGACCTCTTCCCGGCACCCTGCCGGAGGTAGTAACCACCTCCGGGAGCTTATCCACCACCATGGATGCTTCCCGGATGAACCGTGAGTAGTCCACCTTGTACCATGGGTCTATGATCAGTAGCTATGTGATGTTCTCCTCCCCTCTTTGTTCTTCATGGATTAGACCTCGTGAGCTGCCCTACATGATCAAGGCACATATGTAATATTTATGCGGTTGCTATGCTGAGTTTGTTGGGATCCGATGGATTATGAGATTATGTTTAGATTGTGTTTGAGTAATATATTTGATTCTCATCTTTTATATTTATGTTCTAGAGTAATTCTTGCATGTTCTCTGTTGCTGTTTATTGCTTTGGACAAGTATTAGGTAGTGACTCCAAGAGGGAGTGTTATGCATGATTGTGGGTTCATGCCCCCTGATGACTAGCTTGAGTGACAGAAACATGAGTCTAGGGGATGTGTTGTTGCCACAAGGGAGAAAACAATGGTGCTTGTACTTGCGGGTGCAAGGATTTTTTACTTTACGCAAAGTTCTTTAATGCAGTTGTCCGTTGCTTTGAGTTTACACTTTGGGTGGGATTCGCAACTTAATACCAGCGAGATGTTCTGGATAGATATCTCAAGGTGGATGATTAGTAGGTAGATGCAGATGGATTTCGGTCTACTTGATTTGGCGTACCGCCCAAGCTTTTGAGCCTCTTCCTTTCTTTGTAGCATAGTTAGCATTGGTTTGCACACATAATCCTGTCAATTGCCCAGCTGTAATTTGTTTACCTCCCATGGCTATTTTATCGTATTTTGGGAGAGAGACATCACTAGTGAACATCATAATACCCCGGTCCATATTTCCAATACTGTTTACACCCGCTATCAATTTACTACTTTATTTACTTTTCCGCTGCTATCACTATCATTATTATCTCGTGCATTTTATCCTTTGTAAACAACAAGGCCGGAGGAATTGAAAAATCCTCTGTACTCGTTGGGAGCAAAGCTATCTGTTGTGTGTGCAGGTCCAGGTGAAGTAAGCAACCTTGAGTTGTGAACGGCGCCATTGTTCACTTCACCACCTTCTTGTATCTGTTGGAGTCCTATTGGTTCGACACTTAAACCTTAGCATCTTCGCTAAGGGAAATTGCTGCTACGCTACATCTCAACCTTCCACTTTGGGTAAACCAACGAGAGGCGAGAAGTAAACTCTCGTGACATCAGAATGCACTGGCAATCTTGGGATAAGCTCGTTGTCCCAAAAATCCGAGGGGGTCTGGGCTTCCGTGATCTCCCAGCCTTCAACGTCGCTATGCTTGGCAAGCAAGGGTGGCGCCTATTAGAGAACCCAACAAGTCTGTGTGGGCGAGTGCTAAAAGGAAGGTACTTTCCCAACATGGATTTTCTCTCTGCTGGATGTCCGAAGAGTGCATCTCGCACCTGGAGGGCAATTATATGTGGAAGGAATGTGCTTCAGCAGGGTCTGATCAAAAGAATAGGGAATGGAGAAGATACCTTGATCTGGTCGGATAGATGGATTGTGGATACCCCAACCATGCGCCCGATGGGGCGGAACTCCGACATACCGGTGGACAAGGTATCTGAACTCATAGATCCACTGACCGGCGAATGGGACGAACCTACTGTCCGAGCAGTATTGCTTCCCCCGGACGCACACGCGGTCATGGCTAGGCCGCGTCCAAGGAGGGCGGGCGCTGATTTCTGGGCCTGGTCGGCGGAGCGATCGGGACAATACTCAGTACGATCCGCCTATCGATTGTTAGTAGACGGTACTCGCAATGATGATGTGTGCGCAAGAAGCTCCAGGGACGACCCAGGAGGGGTCTGGGAGCACTATGGAAACTGACTGTTCTACCAAAAATCTGTATCTTTTGGTGGAGAGTTCTGAAGGGCCTCCTTCCTTCTCGGGAGGCGCTCTCATATCGACATATTGCAGATAATGCCACGTGCAAGCTCTATGGGTATGCGGAGGTGAGTCTATATCATGCTCTGCTTACATGCGATCATGCGAAGCAGTTCTGGATATCATTGGTGGAACAAAGAGGGCTCAAGATCCCACGTCTACACCCGCTCACATGGGAAGGCGATGTCATATCAGAATTCATCAAGAAGGAAGAGGCGGCAATCTTTGTGACTGTCATGTGGTGCATTTGGTCTAGCAGGAACAAATTCAACCACGGAGAAGAAAAGTTCCAACCACGGCGCTCAATGGAACTAGTGGATGAGCTAGTGGGGCACTGGAGCTTCCTCCAAGCCGTATTGTAACTCGGACCCCGCAAAAATGGATGCCACCGGAGGAGGGTGGGTAGCAGTCAATACGGATGGTGCGATTGATACACGCAACAATTTGGAAGGGTCGGGATATGTTATCCGAGACCACACCGGGGTGTTTTTGGAAGCTGGTTGTCAACAGCATACTGGCATAGGCGACCCACTCCTTAGTGAGCTGCTCGCTTGTCGTGATGGCGTAGAAGCAGCCATAAGAAGAGGTGATTCGTCTGTCATGGTCCAGGTTGATTGTGCGGCTCTAGTCGATCTGTGGAAGGACAAGAAGCCCACTCGCATGCATGGGGCACACGTTATGATGGAGATAAAGGAGATGATCGAGCAACTTCAGGGTTTCAGGCTTCTTTGGAGATGTAGAAGGATAGAGAGGGATTTGGTGGAATCAATGTTTATTGCTTGAGCCTTGGAGGCATATATATAGGAGTACAATGATCTACTTGGAGTACAAGACAAGGCAAGAATAAATCCTAGTCTATATCTTGTTTCCTAATAATCAATATACTCAACATCCCCCCACAGTCACAACATAGCGACACAGACGGTGAGACTGGAAAAGAATCCGAAGGCGGAGCCGACGGACATCCCCACCACAGTCGTAACAGTCGACGCATCGCAGACTTTGTGGTTGGAGTAGAATCCAACGAGGTTCCCAAGCAGGCGGTAGCCCTTTGTGTCGTTGTCGAAGTAGCCGAGAGCGTAGGGTGGTGAAGCTTTAGTCGACGTAGCCGTGCGAGAAATGTCGTGGTCGATGTCGAGTCGGGGTAGCCGGTGTCGAGGTAGTTGTCGAGGAGCCGCGGGTGTTGGAAAGTCAGAAGCGCAGCGTGGCTCGGGAAGAGTGGCACTGGCGGGCGGTCGTCAGTCGTAGCGCGGGACGTCGCGAAGAACATGATGGTGACGTCCAGAAGGCGACGGTGTTGACGAAGCGTCGCGCCGGGTTTGCTAAGCTCGGGGACACGTCGTAGACGAAGGCACGCGTCGGTGTTGCCAGCACTGGGCATGCGTAGACAGACGAAGACGATGTGGACGAAGCGCCGCACCAGGCTTGCCAGGCCCGGGGACATGTCGTAGATGAAGGCACACATCGGTGTTGCCAGCACCGGGCATGCGTATGTTGGGATTCGGAGTAGAAAACAAAAAAAAATCCGGCACTACGAAAACCAAACCCAAGAACGGATCTAGGAAGATGCAGATGAGGATATCGATCTTGTTACCTTCTTGCAACCGTTCAACGGATGCACTCTCTCGCAGCGGAAGATATTGATAGAGAGTCGAAGAAGCGTGAAGATGAACGATCCCACGAACAGATCTAATCACCGTGGAGTCCCTCGAACAAAGATTGAACGCACGATCTCTCTACGGTTGATCCACACGTACAGTTTAGGTGATCCGGCAGGGCTCCGCCGTCCAGAGCTCGGCGCCACCGGAGTAGAGAGGAGGGAGGAGCAGCCCTTCGGGGTGGTGGATATTGGATCTAATGAGAGGGAGAGAGAGGGGGCAGCCCTTCGGCGGAGAACAAATCCAATTGTGTGTTGAAGGGGTGCCCCCGCCTCCTCTATTTATAGGGGGAGGGGGAGGGGAGCCATCTTGGAGGAGGGGGCAGCCCTAGGGGCTGCGCCCTAGGGTTCCCCTCCCTAGGGTTGCGCCAAGGGGGGAGGGGGAAGCTTCCTGGAAGCTCCCCCAAGGCGCCCTCCCCTCTTGGGCTCCCTTGGCCCATGTGCTCCCTCCCCACTTGGGCCTTCCAAGTGAGAGGGAGCCCATTGATATTAAATTCATTAATTTAATTTCAAAACCTTTTCTAAATATATAGTAAATGAATATTAAATATATCTAGACCAACTCGGAACTTTTCCGGCCCTCCCGTTTTACCCGGTTTTCTTAAAACTCTTCTCGGTACCTTACCGGGTCCCGAAACGGTTCCAGTTTTCTCATCGATCATAACCCGATCACTCCGAGACTTTCGCGGTGTGATAAATACATGCTCCTATCAGTCTAGTACTCTACAGATCATCTACCTTTAAGTGTGTGACCCCATAGGTTCGGTAGGATACGGACATGAACCGGAAACTTGTTTTCCCGCGGAACAATAACCGATAGCGGAGCCATGGACACCCATAACGGTTCCCATACCTACACGAATATAAATTCGAGTGAACCATAAGCTTAACATGCCAGTCCTATTTGCTTCACGATACTATACAAAACCTGAGGTGAGATCTATTAGGTATCCGCATGATTAACCATTAACCATTATACCAAGTAATCCTCCTTCTTGTTTTGTTCCATTTTTCTCGTTTAGTATTCCGGTATCCCTTGTGATCAATTCACAGTGTCTGGCCAGACGATGTTGGATGCCGTAATACCGAGAGGGCCCACAGAAGTATCTCTCCATCGTTAGAGGAGCAAATTCCCAACTCGAATCATTAAGTCTCTTGACACACTTTCAGATGTGAGTGATCAAAGTTGTTATTGCCACACCTGTTACGGGTGGTGTTGGGATAGTGTCAAAACCCACCCTCTGGTATGAAGTTACGAAACATTCTTATGGTCATGAAGGACACATGCATATTAACTTTAGATGATTTTACTTATAACATGAAAACGATGTGATCTCAAAGTAAATCATACAATTGGGTCAGTTCAGCACCCTTGTTCTGGCAACAATGTGCTCCCATGTGTTACCGGCGTTTCCAATGCCCTATGAACAGGAAAACATGTCATCCATAACACACGGGTTAGTCCTAGAGGCAGATTAAGAACACTTTGTGTTTATACTCTACACCTGCATATGGGTTTTCCTCCGAAGGCAGTTAACATGCTACTTGGCAAACCTCCGCATAGGCCATTGCAGTTATAGCATAGACATATAAACATTAATAATGAACCTGAAATTATAATAATACAATTTATTATTGCCTCTAGGGCATAATTCCAACAGCGTAGACGGGGACCAGTAGAAGCTGTACGCCATGTCGATGGGGCTAGCAGAGAAGGACTCAACGACGGTTGTGGCACCGACCGACGCAGTGTCGATGTTGCACGCGGTCGTCGGAGTAGATGAAGTGGCTGAGGAAGATGACAGCGACGTTGGCGATGAGCTGGTGCTGGACGAAGACGAGAGGTGGATGACGATGAAGTCGGCGAAACCAGAGGTAGCCCGTGGGGGGCAAGTCGGTCGCCGGTAGAGGCGGCGCGGCTCGGTGGAGCGGCAACGGCGAACAGGGAGTCGGCGCGGTTCGGGTGAGCGGCAGCGGCGCGGGTGGCGCGGCGAGGGCGGAGCTCGACGTAGGCGATGAAGAACCCAATAGCGTGACGAAGACCATGCGCGGACGGTGGCGTTCCCGTGCCAAGAGAGGCGACGCGGCCCATGCCACGGGGGCGTCAAGCGCGGGGACGATAGTGGACCGCGGGCTGCGGCGCTACGGCCTGAGTGGCGACACAGCGGCGGCGCGCGTGTCGGGAGCGACGGCGGGGAAGACCTCGGGGCGGCGGCCGCGTGCCGCGACACTACGGCCCGCGGGGGCGACGCAGCGGCGGGCAGCCGCGGGGACGGCTTCGGGGCGGCGGCGTGGACTGCGCGCCGCGACGCTGCGGCCCGTGGGGGCGACGCTGCGGCCCAAAGGGGCGACGCGGCGGCCGCCCGATGCTCGATCGGTGGATAGGCGCTCGTACTCGGGGGGCGTTCTTCACGGAATCCGGCGGAGGCGCACGCGGCCGACTCTACGGGTCGTCAACGCGGCGCGGAGGGGGCGATCACGCGGGCGGGCGGGTGATCAATCCGATCGCCCGCGAGGTGGAGGAGCGCCGCTCGGTGTGTTGATGGCGACGGGGGCCGAGCGAACCAGCAGCGCCGACGCGACGCAGGACTACCCGACGTGACTCCAACGGCGTGGGGCCAACCGAAGCGACTCCAACGGCAAGGGGCCCCAGCCGACGCGGGGCCAGCCGGGGTGTCGGGGACGTCGCGGGTCCAGCCGGCGCACGCCCGATCGGCGCGGGGCCAGTCAGTGTGACCCCAGCTGGCGCGGGGCCAGCCGGGGGTGTCGGGGACGTCGCGGGTCCAGGGGCGTCGCGGGGCCGGGGTGGGCTGTAGTCGGTGGCGACGATGGCGGTGGAGGACTCCGATCTGAAGAAGGGGCGGCGACGGCCGGCGTGGGCGACCTGTCGGGCTAACGCGCGGAAGGGGGCCACTACGGGCCGCCGCGTCGCTCGAAGCCGCCAAGGCGGCGCGCGAAGCCGCCGTGTCGATGAAGAAGCCGGCAGTCGCGCCGGAGTCGAAGTAGAGGCGCAGTGGATCGACGACGGCGATGGGCGACGCAAACCGATCTTAGATCGGAAAAACAAAAAGGACGCTGATCAAGACGACCGGCGAAGATAAAAAGCCTCGATCAAGGGATCGGGAGAAAAGACTCTAGGGCAGCCGATCCACGGGATCGGCGGACGAACCCTAGTTACGGGTGGCGCGGCCCCCAGCGCCGGCGATCAGAGATCGGCGCCGGGGGCGGCGCGGGCGGAAGCGACGGCGGCGGCTAGGGTTTAGGACCGGTTAGGGTGATACCATGTAGAAGGATAGAAAGGGATTTGGTGGAATCGATGTTTATTGCTTGAGGCTTTCTTTGGATCAAAGGATTTGCAAAACAAAGGAATAGGAAAAATGGAGGATTTGATAGCCATGTCATGGTCAATCCTATGGAATGCAAAACCAGAGGAATTGGTAACAAAGGAGCCTTTGGCTGCACCATAGGAAACATACAGTAATCTCATATACAATATTAGTTTAATACTTTAATGTGCCATGCAAGGGTTCTCTTTTTGCGCAGGAATTTTTCCAAGAGGTTAGACCTCATGTGTAAATTCCTCTGAAATTGGCACCTTAGGAACCCAATCCTAAGGAATTTCAACGGCACAATCCTGTGATCCAAATGAGTTCCTTAGGAAACAATCCTAAGGATTGAAATCCCGTGAAAATCCTTCAATCCAAAGAAGGCCTGAGCCTTGGAGGCATATATATAGGAGTACAATGATTTACTTGGAGTACAAGACAATGCAATAATAAATCCTAGTCTATCTCTTGTTTTCTAATAATCAATATACTCAATTGGAGATCACGAGACACAAACTGGGCGGCGCACCTATGCGCAAAAGAAGCTTTAAGCAAGGTTACTGCTACTTGCTATGGTGTAATTCTTGTATTCCTGACACGCACTATACAGTCAGACTGTAATTTTTCTGCATTTTAGTAAAGCTAGGGGTTTTACTTAAAAAAAAGGTTGGTCGGATGGAGACATTTCCCTGTCTTTGCTTGGGTCGGTGCTGCGGGTTTTCTGATAATCTGATCCTCTCGAGTCTTGTTTATCGTAGGCGTGAAGACAAAAGTTTCTTCCTGCGCAATCGATCAATAGTTGGTGACAACTGACAACAAATCATGGCGTGGTTAAGATGATTGTCGCGGAAAAATCTCAAACGCAGCCGGGAAAGGCAGTGACGTGGGACTGGGGAATCGAGAGTTTCTAGCTAGACAGTTAGCAGCAGTAGCACCACAAGTTGCCTCTCCCACTTGGCGAGGAGCGCAACTGATAATGCGGCGGCGCGCGGCCATCTCGACCACCGGCAATGCCAACGGTTGCGTGGAGCAAAACTGCGAGCAACTCCGCAAGCAACAACAAATCATGTCTCGGCATTACACATTACGGGGAAGATTGGATACGACACCAGACTCTGATTGATCGATCGGATGAGATAAGGACCTCACGTAACAACAACAACAAACTCCAGAATCTCCATCTTGCGTCTCTTCATTTACGCACTTTATTGTTGTTTCCGCTAGCCTTTCTCTCTTTTGTCTTTTGCTCATTTTTCCATAACTCGAGAGCATCCATGGCGTGGCGTACTGGTACCAGAAACGGCTGCTCCCAGCTTTTTCCGTGTATGCTGCAGGAAATAAGGGGAGAAAGGAACCAACCGAACGGATAGATAAATTCTCGGCAGGATCAGAGCACCCACCGGCACCGCAGAGAAAGAAACTGCTCTCTTCTCCCCGGCCCCGCCGTTCCGCGCCCTCGCGACTCCTTTTCTTCTTCCTTCTTCCTGTTATGTCCCACAGCTGTAGCTGACGTCCACGGCGCCTTCGTCTCCTCCACAAGTCAATCCCCGCTCCCCGCCCCGCCTATATATATAGGGCGACACCGCTCTGTTCCCAGTCGGAACCCCAAGACTCCTCCTTCGCCCGATCGACAGAGAACCAGAGGCGGAAGGTCGGCCGGCTACCGCAGGTCCGTCCATTGATTCATCCATTTCTTCTCGTTACTCCTAGTACTTCGTTCATCAGATGCCGGTGACTCCTTTTTCTTTAGCTTTTACAAAAGTAGCTGATGGTTATGGTTGTGTTCTTGGTGATAAGCTTTGCGTTTTAGGCGGATTTGTTCTTCTTGATTTGCCCCCCTTTTAAATCACAATAACGGCTGTGCTAAGTATAATACTTCCGAGCCATGCCACTGGTTTCTCTCTTCTCGATCGGCTGCTCTGGGGTCTATAAATGGATTCAATCCAGGCGGCTAGGCTAGGCTTGTTTCCTTCGTAACTCTACTGTCTACTCTACTGGTTTTGATTTTTGTTAGATCAAGCTGTGCTGTTATTATCCTGAACAACCAGACTGTGTTTGGTATTTCTTCCAATAGATGTAGGAATTTCCGGTCTCCAAGAGCAAATGAATGCCCTATCAAAACATCACTTCAGCAATATAGCCGGCAGACGGTTTAATAATTTGGGTGCCATTAGGAATTTATGATTACTGTTAGCTCATCATCGTGCACATTACTGTATTCATCATCTGTGCCTGATAATGCCAACAGCGTACTTAATTAATAGCCGCAAAATGCCTAATCCAACAACTGTAGTATAAGAACGACGTGCCTGAAGGTCTACAAAGTCAGAAGTTGTGGGCCAAATTATATAACTGTTACCAAGTCTATCACAAATATAAGAACCATTAGTTTAATTTTCTTGTCTTCTCATAGATCACCCACTAGATATGCTTGCAAGTTGCAACCGACCGCTTCATTGAGTACAGTCACATTGAAATATTACAACCAAGCTGTATCGCTTCTTTATAATTGTTACCCTGTAGAAAGAATTGATGCGCAAACTCAGTCTTGTTAAAGCACAGACATTCTTTATTGCCATTTTAGCAGCATGATTATGGTAGGATTGCATCCTCATTCCTGCCATGCAGCTGTGTGGTCAGTTGTTCCTCACAGGTCTTGTCTTGTCTTAAACAAAACAAGGATAACATCAGGTCAGTGTTTCAGTGATCTGGCGGCCTTATCCAAAGTCTTGTCTAGGAGCTAGGACGCACGCTAATTCGCTCGAGAAGCGGATTAGTGAAATGCAGAGAAAAGCTAGTGGAGCATAAATAAAGACACAAGAGGCGGACTCTACCAAGGTCACGTAGTGCCAATACAAGCCTAATAAAACAAAAAGAAATGCCAGTTGCTTGCTTCTCCAGGCAAATTTTAGGCTGTCAATTACAGGTCTTGACTTTAGGGGCCACCTTGTAGGTAAATTCCAACCAGGGTAATACTAAGTACGTACTGTATTTACCGAGGATGAAATTGTTTGCACCTGTAATCCTGTCAGGCATACTGATGTGGAGGCACGGGCATTGCGTGACGTTTTCTATTTCTCTGAATTAGTAGTATCTTGTTTAACACGGGACCCTCTTACAATGATTAAGACAGAACAATATCCTGAAAATTCTCTGAGCCAATCGATCCCATGGTCCCTTTTCTTACAGTTGTAGCATCTGTCCCTCTCGGATCTTGGTGACACACCCCACACCACCTTGTCACGACAGCATCCACACACGAGCCCGGACGGCACCGCCACAAATGTGTATTTTGCGTTACTTGCTCTGTCCCTTTCTTGGTTAATTCAGAGGGGTACACGGCGGTTCACGCATGCACACCGCCAGCTGCACGTTTGTACTAATTTGAAAAGGCGATTGATTCTCTGCAATATCTATGCGCACGACAGCTACACGTACTCATTTGAAAAGGAGTATAACGCTATTCATTTATTTATTTATTTGAACAAAACAATACAGACGTAGATGTTCACAAATAAATAGAGCAAAGTGTTAAACCTGAAATTTGATTGTTGATAAACTGGAATATCACTGTTCACCTAACTATCCAACCACAAATAGATTTCTAAAGCGCAATTATTAGCCACGTAGATTTTGTACATTAGAGCTAATTGTTTTTAAGTGCATTGTTTTAAGAACTTCAATCAATAAATATAGAGCAACAACAATAATAAACAATATCATGAGACATTGACATATCTCATTAAGCTTTTCGACGAAAGAACAAACTGCATCACCTGTGCACCGACGATCAACATCGAATCTCACGAGTTAAGATGTCATAACCCCATCTACTGAAGTGGGTGCACATTTTCTACGGGTTCAAGCCTCTTGTGTTGGAGTGTGCTTCGACGTCGAGCTGGTGCAGACGTCACCGCCAAGTATGATGGGCACGCATTGGGTGAGAGTGGAATCTTCCTTTTTTGGGTTGGGGTGGGGAGGGGGAGGGAAGGTCCTTCTCTCCTATTCTAGATAGAGCTAGCCATGAAGGTGTGACTAAATGGCAGAGTATGCAGGTGGCTAGACCTGGCCATGGGTAGCCCGGCCCAGACGGCCCGAGGGGACCCGGCCCAAAAATCTTGGGCTAGGCTCAGGCCTAACTTTCGGGCAAAACGCACACGTCGGGTCAAACTCGGGCTTACCAAAAAGAGAAATTAACGAAGGTTTGGGCCGGGACGATCGGACCATGTCGGGCTCGGGACCGATTTCTGCAGATTGATGGTCGGGCCGGGCCGGGCTGGGCCTAGATTTTTTTGCATCGGGCTTTTTCAAGCCTAGCCCGAGCCCGAACCAGAGCCGTCTCGAGAAATGCCTAGGTCTACTAATGGCTTAGCGGCAATGAAGGGTAATACACTATGCTGGGAGCGAGAGAAGCACGAGAACATGATTTTTTTTGAAGTGGTCGCTGGCGACGGTGCAATGTAAACCAATACTCCCTTACTTCAAAATTAGATGAGTTTCATTTATGTACATATTTAGATACACATGTAAACAAATGAAAGTTATCTAATTTAAAACGGGGGGAGTAAATCAAAGCACGATATATTTCAGTTTTCTAGTAGCAGCAATTATCAGAGATGCAGTAACAATTTAGATTATTTTTTACAAATTCTAGCATATTTAATATATGTATAAAGGGTACTTATCAAGTGGACATATCCAACGAGAGAAGCACTGAGTTAAGACCAAATCAAAATCAATAAATTTAATTGATGAAAGGTCTTCAATTCTAAGAAGCTTAGTGGTATAGAACATTTATGTATAGGGTCTATACATGTACTATGGTTTGTTGGTCCGTCGTATGCTCCATGCATTTATTTCCCATGTTTTCTCTTTTAACTTTCTAATTTTAATTAAAATCTATTATATTTTTTGAACCAAAAAAACAATTTATATTTTGTTTTTATGTGACAAGAACATTGAAACAAGACTACTCCTGAATACTTTTTGACAAGTTTTACATTTTTCCCTTTTTTAATATTAAAAATAGATAATCATAATAATTATTTTTGCCATCTTTATCAAGTTTCATTTGTTATTAAGGTTTAGAGTTTAGGACTTATGGTTTAGAAGTTAGGGATTAAATTTTATTTCAAAACTGATGAATTTATCCTTTTAATTAAGTTGTCGAAAAAAATCATGCAAAATGGATTGATGGACTAAGACTATCTATAGTGGGAGTAACATCACTAGTAACATCACACTTATCTATGCAAAATAGATGATGTGACAAGTAGTTAATGAGGAAAGAGAGGGATGTGGTAACTTAGGTAGTTACTTGCTCTTTGAGTAACATCACACATACCAATACAATATGAGTCTACAACACAATAAATGAAGTGTTGTATGACACCACATCTATGTTACTCCCCACTATAGAGGTAATAACATAGACTAGTAACAACGCGATGTTACTAGTCGAAGTTACTCTCCACTATGGCTAGTCTAAGACCTTCCGCAATGGGAGTATCATAGCTAGTATCATGCATGCCACCTAAGCAAATTTGATGATGTGGCATAGAATTAAATGAAGAAAGAGAGGGTTGAGTATCATATTATGATACCGTATCAAAATAAATGCTTAGCAAGTATGTGTCTTGCATGAGAATAAATAGTACTACTTATGATACTAAGATATGATACTATGCATTGTGAAGGTAGTATCATACACTAGTACCATGTGCATGATACTAGCTTATGATACTATCCATTGCGGGAGGTCTAATAAATCATGCATGCAGTGGGACCCCGCAATAAAAAATTGAATGCATGCAAAAGACTAATCAACTTTCTGAAATCGTGTGACGCGTTATATGATCCATAAAATGCGTGCGCGGGCTGCTACAAATCCTCTCACGTCAATAGCTGTCTTGCTCTAAATTGTTGACTGATTGATCATGTCACTACGGTTTAGTGATCTGCCTTGAATTATTGACTGCTGACCTTTTGTTCAGTGGCGTTCTCTCTCTCTCTTGCTGGGTAGGAGTAAATTTTTTTTGCTCTCTCATTTGTGTAATCCGACCTTTTGGTTCCTTTTGCAGCCCCGTGAACGAACTGTTGAAGGTCCAAGAGCAAAATGAATCAGGTTAGCACGACGGGTGATACCGACAAGCCTAGCGACGATCCATCGAACAGAGTGAGCGGGGACGTGCCGGCGGCGGCACGCCGCGGATGCTTCGACTGCAACATCTGCCTGGACTTCGCCGTGGAACCGGTGGTCACCCTCTGCGGCCATCTCTACTGCTGGCCTTGCATTTACGAGTGGCTGCGCCGCGACACCGAGGCGCACGCCGGTGGCACCAGCCCGGCAAGGCGGCCGTGCCCCGTCTGCAAGGCCGCGCTCACGCTGGACTCGCTCGTGCCGCTCTACGGCCGTGGCGGCAGACGGCCCAGCAAGTCACGGCTCCTCCACCCGGCAATTCCGTGCCGGCCGGCCGTCCACCGGGAGGCCGTGGAGCTACAGAGCGCGCGAGCCAGTGGCGGCGGTGGCCACCGGCGCGTGAGCACGGAACCCGATTCGCCAACTGGTTCACCCCGTCACGCGCATGACGATGCCGCGGCGGAGTTCGACATCATATACCCTCCGCCGCCGCTCGGGCGCGGCTTGAATGTGATGCACTCGACGGCCGGAGGGGCGCTCGGAGGGATAGCCGTGGCGTTGCTCCCCTGGGTGCTCCGTGGCCAGGCCCCGGCGCCGGCGGCTGGTGGGTACTACTCCAGTCCTTACCCGTTGGCAGCGCTGCAGAGCATGAGCCCTAGGATGAGACGGCAGCACATGGAGGTGGAGAGGTCTCTGCATCAGCTACTCTTCTTCCTCTTTGTGTTCGTGGTGCTGTGCCTGCTCTTGTTCTGATGTCGTGCAACTCCTGTAAATATCGGTGTGTACATTGTAAAACTCTAAAAAGGTCGTCTGCTAGACTGCGAGTAGGATTAACCAACTCTTCAGGTTAAACAACTCTTCAGGTTATGTGACAAGAGTTGCATGTTAGCCCAAAGCAGATCTTTCACCGACAACTCGGACAGGGAAGCGAAGCAGCCGAGCGAAGTGAGAAAGAAAAAGATGCTCTGGTTGATTTTTCTATCCATATCGGAAGCAATTCATTTCATCTATGTGATATACAGAGCAATAAAATGAGGGAAATATATATATTTCGTTCCTAAAATATTTCAAAGTATAGAATTGGTTTCACAAATTTAAAAGATATAAAACTGATCCATCAAGTTTTGAAATCGGTTACTTTTAATCTCTCATGCCGCTTCAGATGATTTTCTATCGACGTGGATTGCTATCAAAAAAAGAAGCAGGAAAAGGTTTTTCCGCAAAAAAAAGCTAAGAAAGGTTGTGTGTCGTCTACGACACTCGCCGTCTACCATTGATAAATAAAGTACGATATACACAAAGTAAGCGATGCTAAGCTTTCATCCAGCTTAGGATTCCACATCCTCGGACCTTTAATTGCTGGCTCGCCAAATATAATCTACGCCAATGTTTTTTTTAAATAGTGATGACGTTTTCACTAGAACTATGATCATATTGATGGAGTTATAATTATTTGTGTAACACCCTCAGTGTTAAGGAACAGTAATTCACTTGTTAATCAAAATTACTGTTGCTAATCACTGTTGCAATCATGCTATGATCATCTTTGCTTTTGATCACATTTCCAAAGTGCCTTTTGGTTAATATCAAAAATCATGTGACAATTAACTTTGTCCAAAAATTATGAAACCACTTTTATAAAATCAATAATAATCATTGGACCATGCTAGTATGGTTGTGGTTATTTTTGGAGCTATGGAAAAATCCAAACAATTCATAACAGCAGCAAAACAACACCCATTTCAAGTTGCAATCCAAAAAGAAATACTAAAAGATTTTATAAACTACCCAAACTTTTTATGGCATGACTACATGGTGCAGCACTAATGTACCAACAGGTTTCACCTTGTACAAAAATGTCTAAGCTAGTAAATTAATTGCCAACAGAAAAGAACAGATGAAAGAAATAAAGAAATAAAAGAATAAAGCAAAAAGAGCCCATCCCCTGTTTCCCCCTAGCCCACTAGCCAGCCCACCCGCGCAGCCCATCGGCCCACCCCAGGTCGTCTCCCTCCCCTATTCACGTGTGTGCGTGGAGGCCATCCCACGGCTTGCCACGCCGTGACGCCCATCGGCGGTTAGCCGGCGGGGATAAGTCCCCGCGAGGCCACCCCGCGCCTGGTGGAAACCCTAGCCCCCACCCCCTCGCAGATCTCGCTGCCCCTCCCCTCTCTGCCTCACTCCTCACGCGAACCCGTCGCCGTCGTCGCCATGGACCAGTGCGTCGCCGTAGCCACCGTTGCCCCCTTCGCCTGAAACCTTGTCCCCTAGGACCGTCGTGGACGTCTTCGTCACCTCCCGCAAGCAATCGACCCCGGACACCCTCAGGACGACGCCGGCTTCATCGTCTTCAACCACGCCCGCCGGCAAGCTCCGACGAATTCCGCCGCCATGAGTCGTCCCCGAGCCCTTTGCCCCTCCCTATTGGCCCCCTGTGAGCTTTTCGCGCCTCCCTGCCCCCTCCGTTCTCTCCCTAGTGCACTACGTCGTCGTCCCCGTCGCTGCCTGCTCCGGCCGCCGCGCGAGCTCGCCGCGGACAACATGGTAGTGCACCCCGGCGTTGATCCCCAGTAGATGTGCAACGTCGCGGGCGTTTGATTCCACCCTCTCACGCGCATTTTGGTCGCCGGAGCCGGCCGGCAGCTTCGCCGCCGTGTCACGGCCGTCGCCGGCGTGCACGCGCTGGACTAACCTCAAGTGGGCAAGCCCTATGACATGTGGGGCCGATCCTATGTTAATTAGAGCCTAAACACTTATTAGCATAACCCCCATTTAACTAAACAAAGAACCCCCTTATGGATGATAGGTGGGCCCCTGGCCCTTTTAAATAAACAAAACTGTTTAGTTAACTCACAGTGCATGACACCTGGGCCCCAGCTGTAAGTCATTAAAAATAAATAGAATTATAAAGTGAGTCACTGACATGTGGGCCCTGGCTCTATTTAATTCTAATAAAATGAATTATTATCACTAAGAGGCTGACATGTGGGACCCCATGTCAGGTTTGACCAGTCAACCCTGTTGTGGATAATGTTACTGTTTTAACAATAAAATAATTCCAGAAAATCTTTTAAAATGATTTAAATTTGAAAATCAATATCTTTTAATCCGTAAGTCAGATTCAAAAACTTTATACATGAAAATCGATCAGAAAAATAAAACGAATACGGATACGCTATCCGTATACCAACCACCCCCTCTAACATACCGAACATCGAACCGCCTGTAGGGGAACGCAACAGAAAACAAAAATTTCCGCACTACGAACACGCCCAGGACCACTATGGAGACTGCATACAAGGTTTTGATTTGATCGTTACCGACTCGTAGCGCAGCGGAAGTAGAGTCGATGTAGATCGTCGGTGCAGATCCCCGCAGCTAGGATTTACAACCTCCCAACCGCGAGGATGTTCTCCCTCGTCTGCTCCTCGAACAGCGCTCCAGGAGGCGGTCGGACAGTCCCTCGGACGGTGTCACGGACAGCCCTTCGGGAGGCCCCTCGAAACTCGATCGGTAACTCGGACAGCCCTTCGGGAGGACCCTTGAAACTCGAACGATAATTTGGACAGCCCTTCGGGCAAAAGATCGAAACTACGACCTCTCTACGGGGTTGCACACATACGGTGTCAGCTATCCGGCAGGGCTTCGCCGTCCAGAACTAGTTCCTGCCGGAACCCAGACAGCCTTTCGGCTCTACGAAACTATTTCGCTGGGAGGGAGAGAGAAAGCCAGATCATGCATGGCATTTGTATAGAACTCAAGGGAGAGCTTGGATCAAGCATATGGGGCTGCCCTCACACCTCTATTTATAGGAAACCCAAGGGGGCTTTCTTGGCTCCCAAGTCCTTCTAGAAGGCTTTCCAAAAATATCTCAAGTAGTACTTTTTACTATTCATGACACCACTTTTTCGCGTCCGAAAAATCCGAAAATATTTCTGTGGGTCTTAGAATAATTCCAACACCCACTAAAATGATTTTGGGCGCGTTCCGAAACAATTCCGGATTAGTGATTTTCATCTGCGAAAAGCAACCTAAGCATTTCCGGCAGCTCCGGAACATTTCCGGCAGCTCCGAAATATTTCCGAAAAAATATATTTTATTCTTTTCTCCAGAAAAATTCCAGAAGTTACCAGAACAATTCTGGCACCCTCCAAAAGTACCAGGTGCTTACCGAAACCTTTTCGGCTTAGTGGTTCACTCCGAAACAACTTTTCGGTTTTACCGAAACTATTCCGGTGTTCTCTCTCCAGAACTTTTCCGTTTTCTCCGAAACCTTTTCGGTGACTTTCTCTCAGACTCCCTGTCTAGTATTCAGCAGATAGATGACCCTTAAGCGTGTGACCCTATAGGTTCGGTGAAGTATAGACATGACCCAGAACGCTTTCCGATCAATGATCAACATCGGAGCCGTGGACACCCATATTGACCCCTATACCCACACGAATAAATATTCGAGTGAACCTCCAGCTGCCGTGTGCTATTCCTGTTGCTTCGCGATATGTTACAAACACCCGAGGTGAGACTTATCGGCATCCCCGTGAATCAACAACTTGTCCACTATGCCAGTTACCTCGTTTCCGGTATTGTTCTCTTTTCTCGTTCCCGTGTTCCGGCATCCCTGTGATCAAATCACACTGTGTCTGGCCAGACGATGGTGGATACTGTAACACCGAGAGGGCCCGAAGAATATCTCTCCATCGACGGAGGAGCAAATCCCAATCTTGAGCTACCTAGTTCCTGGTCATACTTTTCCGTGAACCCGTAAGCCGCCGTAATAGCCACCCTTTTACAGATGACGTTTAACAAACCCCAAAGTTCACGAAGCAAGTACGAAGGAACTCGATACTCTCATGGTCTAAGGAATTATGCAAACGCTCAACTTTCTCTGTGTTATAATCCATTAACTGGTGAAGAATGTATCTCATAGCATAACATCAATCTGGGTCGATTCAACACAAATGTTCTTCTAACATTGTGCCCTCAAAGTTGCCGGCATAGTAATGCCCATGATCAGGAAAACAGAACCATCATGCAACACTTGAGCTAGTCTTAGAGGCGAGACTAGGAATATATATTTTATCCGTTTATTATTCCACACGTGCATATGAGTCTTCCTCCGAGCCTCGTGGTTATTGCAGACTCGAGAACCATTGCAGTTATAGCATGGAATATAAACATAATTACAAACATGGAGATAAATAATAACATTTATTATTGCCTCTAGGGCATATCTCCTACACCGCCCCCCTCCGGACCGTCTGTCCGATGATTTGTCCGGTACTGTTAAAGTATCCGGATGAATTAATTCTGAACACGAAAGTTGTTCAGAATAGCTCAACTAACACGGATACACCCTCCATACGTTTGTCGGATGTCCATGACACCTCCGGCATGAACCCTTCCCCCTCCGGACACCTTGTCCGGTAATCACCCGGAGCCGGTATTTCATCCGCAGATGAATTACCGCTCCGAGCAACGTGCATTGCACTGCGTTAGAACCCCGTTAGCATTTCATCTGTCATGCCATGCATATGTTTGTTTATGCTTGCTTTGTATTTACTGTTTCTCCCCCTCCCTTTATTCTCCGGTAGACCCTGCTGCTACCGCTGATTACACCGCTGCCGGGTACGACTACTTCGTCGACGACCCTGCCCCTACCGTCGATCTTCCAGGCAAGCAGAGCCATTCTCTTCCCCAGATCTCGCCTACCTTTCCGTACTTTCTTGCACTAGGCATTGTTACTGCTGCTGCTACGTTATCATCCTATTCAACTGCATAGCCTGATTTTGTCGCCCCTTGTTGTACCTTCCTTATCCTATGCGGCCTGCTATATCTATATATTATATTCAGCAGTGAACCCTGCGCATTGTTAGCTAGGATTATATAGTGGGCTGTGATCACTCTGGGAGTGATCGCGGAAATGATATATCACAACTGCAACAGGTACGGATCAATGCAGACGCCCTAGGGAACCTACAAAGGCGAGACTCTGCTGAGTCGCTTCGAGTTTGACTTACGAGTGGACGAACTCGTATTTCACTCTCGTCGACTTAGTAGCGTAGCATCACTGGGATGATACAAGGGTATTCCTCTTTAGTTCATTCCACTGGTGTCTCGGCACCACCGGGGTGATACGAGAATATTCCTCTTTAGTTCATTCCGCTGATGTCTCTGTCGAACCCCTTTAAGTGTGCCATCGAGGGTGATTCCTCCTGTTTTCACTTAATGGTAGGCACTCGAATCAACTGGTTTCCTTAAAGGTAAGAGTCGGGCGACCCAACGGTGCCCGCGAGCGGTATATTGTCGGGAGCGACAGGGAGGGTACGACCGACGTTACTAGCGTGCTTCGCCCCTGCTCGTATCTCGCGAGAGTTACCAAACCACGAAAAAGTCGAGCTCTACCAAGAGCACACGCGAGACAAGGTAAGGAGACGGTCCACCTTGTTGGTAACCGCGCGCTTTGACGGGATGACAGGGCAGGCCCCGGCGTTACCGGTGGGCCTTGTTGTTGTTCGTTGTCCGTTGTGTTGTTAGTCAGACAGCGATAACGGTTGTCTGCGAGATAATATTAAAATGCTAAATGGTTCGGCGGATGACTTGAGAGGCCGCAAAGGCCTGTACGCACTACCTTCACGTGGGATAAGGAGTTATGGGATCCCCTGCGTCGTAGTTTGTCCGAAAGCTCTTCAGACGTCAGCAGTACCACGGGCTGATAGCCGGGAAGCGGTCTTGTCTTCTTTGCTGCAGCAGGTGTGTTTTGGATTTGTTTTTGCTTCACCGACCAGTCTCGTACCGTGCAGGAGCGTGCAAGGGTGAGGGACCTAGACCCCTTGGCGCATAGGATATAGTCCGGCGGATGGCCTCTCTGCTGAGCCTCGGATGAACTGCGATGTGTCGGATAGCCTCAGTGGGGCGTTCCCTAACAAGGTTCACGCCAGCCTGGAGATCCGAGCATGCAGGTTGAACAATAGTGCACCCCTGCAGGGAGTTTAATCTATTCGAATAGCCGTGTCCACGGTAACAGGACGCTTTATGCTGAAGCTGGATCTTACCACTAAAAACTATTACTATTAAACTGTATGGTTCCGGGTTTTCTTCCTCGTAGGGAAGTCGAGGAGGGGAACTCGGAGGCATTATTATTATTAATAATCATTACAACTTACTATTATACCATGCTGCAGCAACTTCTGCTTCATTGTTAGTTTATGCTTTATATGAACTGTTGGCTGTTTCTCTTATCATGCTGCAAGACATCGTCAGAAGATGCTAGTCTTCGATAGGCCTAGCTTCTTACCCTTATTCTGATTTCTACCTTGCAGTCCACTATATACAGCCTCCCCTTTCCATTTGATACAAATGCATAAATGCTTAGTAGCGGATGTAAGACTCGCGGGTATGCTAGATACTCACCCTTGCTTTATTTCCCCCTTTATGTTTTGCCTGATCGGCCGCTACAGCCGACGTTGGAGCCCAGGAGCAGGAGTACCCCAAAGGCGCCTACTACTACGTCGAGCCCCCCGTTGACCAGGACCAAGAGTAGTTTCGGAGGCTCCCAGGCAGGAGGCCTTGCCTTTTTGATCTGTATCTCTGATGTTATTTGTGCTAGCCTTCTTAAGGAAAAACTTGACTAACTATGTCTGTACTCAAATATTATGGCTTGTATAACTTATGTATTCGGGTCCGCGCGACCCCCCCTTATCTTGTAACATATTGGTTTTTCCTTTTGTGTTTAGTGTTGTGCTGTGATATTCTCACCGTGGCACCCTAATCTCAGTCGTGTACCCTGCGTGTATGATTACTGTACACGGATTGATTTTGGGGGCGTCACAATTTGCTACAACACTTGTAAGTGCGTCCGATTGGGCCCAGCTGAACGAAGACATAGGTGGCGTTGCATAATATACAACGTCAACATTATTTCTATTATCTATGTTGTGTCATTGTATGTAATGCCACCATATAAAATTGCATTATTAAAGATAGAATATTTTGTTTCTGTTTTTTTGTTAATACTAGTGCCACAAATCCATTTTTACTTAGAAAACCTCATTTTTTTCAAATTTGGTTTTAATTTTATTTTAATGTTTTATATTTGTTTGTTTTCTTTCATTTCCTTTCCTATTAAAGGGTATTTATTATCATATTTATGGGCTTATTAAGAAGGTACAGTTATTTGATTCAACATTTTTTCATTTTGTCTTTCTTAATTACTTAAGAAATCTCATGTTTTATATTTTTTTGTTTTATTTTTATTTGCTTTCTTAATTATAGAGTATTTATTAATATATATAGAGAACATATTTAAAGGTATATTTGCAGGTGTGAATATGTGTATAGTTGAATATGCAATTGCTGGTGTGGGCTCAACTGAGTCACGCCAAGAATTAGGTTATAACTTACCTTCTCATCCGCCGTCCTCCCCCGTTCTATGTATTCTATCCAAGACCTATCCCGAGCCCTCCTCGCCTCTCCGCCGTCCCCTCCTTGCCGTCCTGCCACCCTCCACCTCGCCTTGCCGCCACCGTCTCCATCGAGCAGGCACACCCCCGCGTTCCTCCCTTTCCCCTCCTCTCTCCACTCATCTTGGTAGATCCAGCGACCACCGCCACGCTCCTTCGCAGATCCGTCGCCGCTGCCGCATCCCCTCCTTGCGGTCACCAAGGTAATGTTGCCTTTTTTTCTTTTAATTGTTATTATTAATTGCTATTGTTAGTAATTGTTAGTACTGTTAGTAGTAATTAGTTTGTTGTACTGTTAGTCTGTTAGTACTTAGTGTTAGTCTTAGGATAATAATCTCCTAGTTCTATGTGATAATCTTAGGATTTAAAATCTGCTAGTTTTATGTATTAGTCTTAGGATTTAAAATCTACTAGTTCTATGTGTTAGTCTTAGAATTTAAATCTCCTAGTTCTATGTGTTAGGCTTAGGAATAAAAATCTGCTAGTTCTATGTGTTAGTCTTAGCAATTAAAATCTTCTAATTCTATGTGTTAGTCTTAGGATTTAAAATATGCTAGTTCTATGTGCTAGTCTTAGGATTTAAAATCTGATAGTTCTATGTGCTAGTCTTAGGATTTAAAATCTGCTAGTTCTATGTGTTAGTCTTAGCAATAAAAATCTGCTAGTTATATGTGTTAGTACTATTAGTAGTAACTAGCAGGAATCAGTTGTATTTTATGAAACATGAATAGTTGATTTAAAACTAAAAGTTCGGTATAGTATGAACCATGATTGTATTTGATTATTGCGTGGCTACAAATATATATTGAATATAAGTGACATAATATAGAAAACTTTTATCATGCATGTTGAGTCAATGTTTGATGAGGTGACATGTCTGATGAGATTAATGTGTGCATGAGACGAACTAATAATAATAATAACTCATGCATATTGAGGTGGGCCTTTGATGATGTGGCATGTGTGCATGTTAAGATAATAGAGATAGTGGGGATCAAGTTCTTAAGAATAGGCAAATCAACCCGTGGTTGAGTTGGTTAGGCGGATGGTTGTATTCCGAACCCACCAGAGATCAAATCCCATATTTGACATTGGTGCTCGCATTTTCCTGGATTTATTTCAGGGCTTCCGGCGATGTCCTTTCAGTGGGAGGAGACGTTCCCGTCGAAGACGAGGTGGTGACTTCATTAATTTCAAGATGATGTGCCGGCTCAGTATTGCGAAGATGCTCATAGGGGTAAGATGTGTGTGTGTGTGCGTTCATATTGTTGAGTGTATGTTCGTGTATGTGAGCGTCTGAGTTACGCTATGTTCTAAAAAAACTTCTTAAGAATAGTAGATTAGTTAGTTGTACTGTTACTTAAAACCATCTATTTCTATGTGTTAATCTTAGGAATAAAAATCTATGCCTAGTATTAGTTGTACTCTTAGGATTTAAAATCTCCTAGTTCTATGTGTTCGTGTTAGGAATAAAAATCTTTGGTGAGGGAAGAGCTACATCGAGGGCATCGAGATGGGAGCGCGGCTCGGGGAAGGTGGGATTAATGCGAGGAGAGTTGCGAGTGAAAGAGGCGAGAAAACCTAGCTTGGTTTAATGCGGTTGGGACAGTTTTTGAAAAATCTCAATCGTGACATGAAATATGTATCGACGATACACGAGTGGTCTGACAAAAGCTTCCTATCACAATTTAGATAGAAAGTGCTTCCCATACATTTGATTTAGTGCAGATCAGTTATCGATAGCTAACAAATATGTAGGTTATTTATGTAAATTTTTTAAGAGAAAGTTTTGCCCCCGAAGGTTTTGGAGATTGTTGGACAAAGCAGAAGTGGAACTAATATTGTTTTCGAGTATAAAAAGATACTTGGGTTCCAAAATATTGGAGTTTGCAAGGAGAAGGTCGAAGGACAACTCACTGGAGCGAAGCTGCAGTCAACTACCGAAACCTTTGAAGGAAGACGACCCCCAAAAATTTCGTTGAAGAAGAGGTCTCTCTCGAGTAAAAGCGTAATGAGGAGAAAGCTAAAGCTGGTCGAAGACTTAGTATTTTTACTAGTTTCTCTTTATTTTCTTGAGTCGTAGGAAAAACCGTACTATCAAGAGGGGTTTGATAGTTGAGATCTTTGTTGAAGTGAATTTTCTCTGCTCAACCTAAACCCACAAAAGCCTACCGAGAGAAATCTTACTGAGTCGAGTGAATAGCTCGAAGGCAAAGTCATCGCACTTCGTGCCTTCGAGAGAGAACTCGTTCGGTAAGTCAGCTTACTTGTTCCTCAAGTAAAGTTGAGCAGTGAATGGAATCCGATCGATGTGGACACGCGTCAAGCGGTTGCATCGGGTCACTTCAGTCATTTTACCCATCGCGATCGCCACCTATAAATACCCCGCACCTACCCACCATTTCGGGTTGGCTGCTCCACTGAAGATTTTAAGACAGAAGTACTGTGAGCATCCCAAGAGAGATCCATCGAGAGAAAACCAAAACTCAAGTCTGAACTGAGTTGAGCAATTCACAGAGACTTAGGTCGAGATTAGCCGATCTTTTTTATCTTGGAGAACTGCAAGTCTCCTAGACGGTTAGGCGTCGCCTGTCAAGCAGTCGAAGAGAAATTGTCGCTGCTGAAGGAAGTTTGTAAAGGTCTCGGAGATGTCCTGAATCATCTACCACGAGTGAAAACTGGACAAGCTCGAGGAGTTTGTTGCAGTGGAGAATAGGACGGAGATAGTTTTGCTCCATGTGTTCAATCACCAGTCCCTCCAACCAGACGTAGCACTTGCATAGTGTGAACTGGTTTACCAAACATTGTCGTGTCAGGCTCGTTTTCCTTCTCGCATTTACATTAAGTATTTACTCGTTGCCTGTTTGTCTTCGAAGTTTTCCTTCGCTCCCAATCCTTTCGAGCCATGCATGCCTTTCGATACTGTATTTCCTTCGAGATGCCTTTTGTCCTTCGTAGTTTGCATGAATTCCTTCTAAGTTCCTTAGAATTTTTAGAAGTGATCATTCATCCCCTCCCCCTCTGATCATTCTTGAGCTTTCAATTGGTATCAGAGCTAGGCACTCCCTACGCTCTGCGTATTTTGGTCTAACCACCTGGAGTGTTGTCAAGAATGTCGTTTGCAGTTGTTCGCTCGGGGGAACCGATACCTATTTACAATGGGAAGGACTATCCTTATTGGAAGGACAAAATGAAGAGGAACATCATGGCCATCAACTCTGCCACTTGGGAAGTTGTCAAGAATGGTGTAAATGTCAAAGACAAAAGTGCTATCACTCTTGAAGACGCAAAGAAGATGGCCCTCGATTCTGAAGTTTGGGTATTCATCACAAATCATCTGATTCCAGAAAAAATATCATGAAGTCAAGAATATTTCTTTGGGCAAAGGTGTCTGGGACTATCTCGAGAAGATTGGTGAAGGTGTCTCTACTCAGAAAGATGCTCGTATTGACACCCTTCGAAGCAAATTCTATCGATTTAAGAGGCACGAGGGAGAGAAAGTTAACTCCATATACAGCAGACTTACTGCTCTTTCAAATGAACTGATTTCTCTCGGTGCCGAAGACATTACCAATCGGATCATTGTCAGAACTTTGCTCCGTTCCCTTGATGATTCCTTCGATCACATTGTGTTGATGATCAAGGAAAGGACTAATTTCAAGGATCTTGTTGCCACTGATATTCTCAAGAGACTAAACACTTTCGAGATGTAAGAAGAAGAAAAATGAGATGTCAACGGAACTCGAAGAAAATCTCATGCACTCAAGGCCAAATCTTCACATCATTCCACTCCTAAAGCTAGTTCTGAATCTGGAGGTGCCACTGATGACTCCAAGAATAATCGAAAGGATCTGGCACTGATAATGAAAAGATTCAACCGCTTCCAGAGAAGGAATTCCTCTTCACCTAAGAAAAAAATACTCTTCCAGACATTCGAGCAATTCATCACAGCATCGATCATCATCCATAAACTCTTCAGCGAAAGATAACTGCTGCTACAAGTGCAAGAAGCCAGGTCACTTCATTGTTTACTGTCCTCTCTGTGAAATTGAACATATATCAAAACATTCTCACAGCAACTCTTCGAGCAAGTCACACAGATCAAGCAAAAACTATGAGTCGAAGAGATATGATTCGAAGTCCAGAAAAGACAAGAAAGATGGTTCTGATGATGACAAGAAGAAGAAGTACCACAAACATAGAGAGAGTTCTTCCTCTAAATCACATTCCTCTCGACGCAAGAATTCTCACCGTGCCAAAGCCTATTTAGGTAAAGAGATGAACTCTAAAGATGAAGCATTCGGTTCCAAAGCTGAATCAAACTCAAGATCTGGTTCTGGTTCTAGTTCTGAATCTGATGGTGTTGCTGGTCTAGCATTTTCTTCGAACAAGACTTCAAGTTCATTCTTCACCAACCAAAGCAGTGAAGATGAATCTCCAGCTTACTGCTTCATGGCCAAGGCTAAGGTATCCTCTTCTAAGAATTCCTACGATACTTCTGATGGATCTGCTTATGAAAGTAACTCTAGGATAAGCTATGCCAAACTTGCCAAACTTGCTTCTATCCAACAAGATGAACTAGATTCACTAAGTGAAACTATTCAAAAATATGAGACTTTGTTGATCGATGAGATTGAGAATGGTCAAACTTTCACAAATGAGCATCAGCTCTGAAGGAAAAGTATGATGAACTTTCCTCTCGGCATGATCTTCTCTCAGTGGACTACGAGAAGCTAACCTATGAATTCCTTCAAAGGAAAATGGCTCTCGAGAAACTGAGAGAGGCTCATGAAGAGTTGGAGAGTGTCAATCTCACGCTCATTGCTCAACAGGGCTCAGAAGCTAAAAATGAATCTACTTCACCTTGCTTGACTTGTTTGGAATGAAGTAAATTTGAGTCTATTTCTAAGAAATCGAAAGGAAAGAAACCTATTGTTATTGATGATGCTAACCCTCGAACGAGGAAACCATTACCGAGGAACTCCTCAGGTTGAGAAATTTATTTGAAACAGTGTAAGGCACCCGATGCGGTGCTGATGACCGACAACCGTAAGGGATCTATTACAGCGTTTTCGATAAGTAAGAGTGTCGAACCCAACGAGGAGCAGAAGGTAATAGAAAGTGACTTTGGCAAGGAGATAACTGCAAGCACTGAAAGATAACTTTTTAGGGGTTTTCTTGGTATAAGCAACAGGAAAGTAAAAACGAGCAAAGTAAAGGCACTGGAGAGTAACGAGTGGACCAATCCTTTCTGAGCAAAGGAGAGGCCTAGCAACTGAACTTATAAAGGCTAAAGTGTTCTTGAGGACACACGGGAGAGGTAGTCATGTGCTTTCGCCATATTACGTGTCGGTGCTACGTGTTGTGTTGATAAGTGTTGAGTGGGTGGATCTATGCTAGTACACCCTCTAGACTAAGATAAGTGCCCTCTTATGATTAAACACCTTGCAAGCATCTGCAAATACAAGATAGTAATTAAGGCAAAAGCCTAACCATAGCAATACGATCGGTGATCCATTGTTCCCTTGTGCAAAAGCGTGCAAACTGGGGTTTAGGTTTCTGTCACTCCGGCAACCCACCATAAGCATTCTTTGTACACAATGTATTCCCCTAGGTCCTTGATAAGGCGAAGTGTTGAGTGTTTGACTCACACAACACCACTAGCAAAATAACAACACAACTTAAATATCAAACAACACATATTACTTCAACATCATATGACTACTAACAACTAGACTTCTCCCATGTCCTCAAGAACTAAAGTAACTACTCACAAGACATAAAAGAGATCATGATCAGTGGGGATAAATAGATGATAAACAATCTGGACACAATAATATTTCTCCAACAAAACTCAATAGCATTATCCACAAAGTAGTAATCAACACCGATAGAGTAGAGAGGATAGATAGTACGGATTACAACACAAGTTGCAATTGTGAGATGAGATTGGATGGAGGTGGAGATGGTGCTGATGATGGGGATGATGTTGACGATGATCTCGATGATGCCCGTGACGATGGTGATGACGATGGCGATGATCTCCCCTTCCGGGAGGTGATCTCCCCGGCGGAATCTGCCCGCCAGAGATGGCTTTTCTTCTCTGTAGGTTTCCGCCACGGAGCTGCGGCGGAACTCCGTAAACTCCCCCTGTTTTAGGGTTTCTGGATGATGTGCGATATATAGGCCAGAGGGGGGAACCGGGAGTGGCCCCGGGGGTCTAGGCGCCCTCCCGGCGCGGCCAGGGTGGGGGCCACGCCAGGTGGCCGCCTAGGCACCCTGTGGCCCCCTCTGGTCTCTCTTTTGCGTGTCTTCGTGATCCTTCTGGAAAATAGCCTCCGTTGATTTTCAGGTAATTTGGAGGTATTCTTCTTCAGCAACTCAGCAACTTTTACCGCTGAATCCTGCGTCTACTGCTTCGACACCGGAAAGTTGCAAACTGTGTAAAATAAGCCAAAACAGCATAAGAATAGCATCATATCATGAAATATATCAATGAATAAGAAAGAATTACTATATAAAATAGTGATGCATTTTGGACGTATCAACTCCCCCAAGCTTAGACCTCGCTTGTCCCCAAGTGATTACTGAGCTCGGTAAACCTGTCCACAAGTTTAGAGAGTGAAGTGTCGATAAATAGAATACGGACAAGAAGCATCAAGGTTTCTTCATCAAACTCAAGCATCCTCAACAACAACCTCAACTCATAAGGCCCTTATGAGAAAGTAATAACAACTATAATCAAAAGTAGGGCTGAGGAAACTCGTCAAATTATGGCAAACATATCCTTGGTCAAAGGACAACTAATAACTTTTACTGTTGCTCTTTCTGAATAAGATGAAACACTTTGAAGCTTTTGAAAGAACATGTTATTAGTCATGAAGTGCAAATGCTAACACAAAGGAAGATGCTTTCTTGGCAAAAGCTTTCGCAAACAACTTACTTAACAAAAGAAAATGTCAACAAGGATGTGGCATGGCAAAACTTAATGCAGCTTTATATGGATGAATCCTCATCAACATCAAATGTCTGTTCTCTTAGGGAAAAGAAGGAAGTGGGACAACTGACTCAACATGAAGGTGGATGAAAGGCCTTGTTAAGGGAAAGCAGGGAAAACTCATGTGCTATCCTTAAATCAAACATAATAAAAATAGATTTTGGGGTGGTGCATAGTTTGTCAACGAATGCTAATAGATAGCTCAATTACTTCTCAAGATGGACAAGTTTCGAGGAACGGCTCCCAAGTGGGGACGATCACATCCCCTTAATCTCCTTTGTTTATCACTGCCAAAGTTTCTAATTTCTCATAGACCAAGCGTGAAGGAGGGTTTGTTTGTTATATTATCTTTCGAGCTGGGTGCACCCATGCCAGTTCCTCCTCGTATTATGGGTTTGCAGATTAGACATGCAATCCCGGGGTAAAACTTGTCCAACTTAAGAAGATCATGAATTACCTACTACTTCCTCATGAGCTAAACAAGAGGCACAAAACAGAAGATTTTGAACATTTAAGGATAACACATAAATTCTATACTTATAGGAGTGGTAGGGGAATACCACGAATAGGAAGGTATGGTGGACTCATATGGAAGGTATTGGTCTCAGGATATGGATGCACAAGCAGAAATCTACTTGGCAAAGAGTTTGGCTAGCAAAGGCTTTGAGAGAACAGACAATTGATGCTAATTTAGATGCAAAACATATAAGGCATAAACATTAAGGTAACCATAACACATCAAGTTGTCTTCCTTGTCAAAATAACATTTCAAGCATAATAACATAAAGATTTTGGCTATGTCGCTACTTTTGAAAACATGCATGTTATCATGACCAAAGCTATGTTTGCCAAAATTAAATAAAGTTTTCAAAGCCATACCTGATATAAGGTCAATACTCCCCATAAGAATCGTCATATGAGGCCGATTGCGCGAAGAGAATACCGAGTGCAGCGAAGGAACCAATAGACTTCTCATTAATATTCCATTATAGACGACTCCACACTCACGGCTACAATCTCTCCACAGAAGGAGTGATAGACCTCGATGCAAACACCTATTTCATATAATAACCTCCCTAGACATGATACGACTCTACTTGACTCTAAAAGACTAAGATAAAGATACTGGGCACTCCCCCAAGCTTGGAACAAGCCAAGGGGATTCCATTACCCAAGGAGATTTCACTCCTCATTCCTGTTTTTGTTGATTCTTCAAATCTTTGATGACACGGCGAAGGGTTTGGTTTTCCTCCTCCAAAATCTCCACTTGCACCTTTAGTACACGGAAATCTTCACACAGCTGATTGGTGATGCGGTAAGCTTCGGAGATGGTAGAAATCGCACGTTGATATTCAAGTGCAGGGGCCGTTCCTGAAAGGTTAAGAGAAAGATCATAATAAGGTTGGACACTCCCCACCATGATGGGGTTGCTTGATCTTCCTCCTTGTGTTGATGGACCTCCTGATTGTTGGGCGGTGATAATCTTGACTTCTTCTCTCACGGAACGTTCCATCTCTGCTCGCCTTGTAGCGATTTCTTCTTCCGTGGCCCAATCTACGTATTTCCCTTGGTTGAGATCTTTCTGAACTTCACGTAGACGTCGTCCCATGAAGCCTTCTCCACTTGAGCCACAAGAAGACATCTCTAACAATAACTTTTTACCCTGGCAGAAACAGATGGAAGAGAAAACACACGAAATCGCGAGATACGTTGCCGGAACGATCCGGGCAAATATATAGCAAAAAATTTCTGCAACAAAAGGAAGGTAATGAGCCAAAGTGGGGTCGGAGACGGACTTCTGGGTGCCCAGGCGGCCTCCTGGCGCGGCCAGGAGTTAGGCCGCGCCAGGGGGGCGCCTGGGCCCCCTGGAGCTCCTCTCCGTCTCCACTTAGGCCTCGAATTTTCCTAATTTTGCAAAAACTCATAATATGGAACTTTTATGGCGGTTCGCGATGTTTCCTTACCGTAATACATACCTTTTCTTATTCTGCTTCTGTCGGTGTCTGAAACAGGGTTGTAACATGTTCTTCATGAGTTGTTGTGCGTATTATATTTACATCAACATTGACGGGATCTCCCACCATGTAATGCTTGAGTCTTTGCCCATTCACAACTTGAGGTTTGGTGCCTTCAAAATTGTTAATCTTGATTGCACCAGACCGGTAGACTTCTTCGATATGAAATGGCCCTTCCCACCTGGAAAGTAGTTTACCTGGAGAAAACCTGAAACGGGATCTAAACAATAAAACTTTATCACCAACATTAAATTCACGTATCAGAATCCTCCTGTCATGCCACTTCTTTACCTTTTCCTTGAACATTTTAGCGCTCTCGTAAGCTTCACTTCTCCTCTCATCTAGAGAAGTCAAGTTCATGAGACGCTTTTCACCAGCTAACTTTTGGTCAGCATTAAGCTCTTTAACAGCGCAGAAAGCTTTGTGCTCTAACTCTAATGGCAAATGGCAAGCCTTGCCATAGACCATTTTATAGGGAGACATGACCATGGGGTTTTTGTAAGCAGTTCTATATGCCCAAAAAGCATCTCCTAACTTATTTGACCAGTCCTTCCTATTTCTGTTAACTGTCTTTTGCAAGATCAACTTGATCTCTCTATTGGTGAGCTCAACTTGCCCACTAGTTTGAGGATGGTACGGTGAAGCAATTCTATGATTGACATCGTACTTGGCTAAAGCTTTTCTAAAAGCTCCATGCGTGAAGTGTGATCCTCCATCAGTCATGAGATACCTAGGTACACCAAACCTAGGGAAAATTACATCTTTGAGCATTTTCAAAGATGTTTTGTGATCAGCACTCTCAGTGGGGATTGCTTCAACCCACTTGGTTACATAATCAACAGCAACTATTATGTGAGTGTACTTGTGTGAAGAAGGAAAAGGACCCATAAAATCAAAACCCCAGCAATCAAAAGGCTCAATCACTAGTGAGTAATTCATAGGCATCTCATTCCTTCTACTAATATTACCAACTCTCTGACATTTATCACAGGCTAAAACATAATTTCTAGCATCTTTAAAGAGAGTAGGCCAATAAAAACCTGATTGGAGAACCTTATGTGCGGTTCTCTCACCGGCGTGATGTCCTCCATAGGGACTATCGTGACATTGCTTGAGAATGTCCTTCTGCTCGTGTTCCGGTATGCATCTTCTCATGATCCCGTCTGGACCTTCTTTGAAAAGATGTGGGTCATCCCAAAAGTAATGCCTCAAATCATGGAAGAACTTCTTCCTTTGCTGAAATGTTAAACCTGGAGGAAAATACTTTGCAACGATAAAATTAGCATAATCTGCAAACCAAGGATCGGAAAGAGATTGTACTTTAACAACGACAAGTTGTTCGTCTGGAAAACTATCGTTGACTGGGATGGGATCATGCGGTATATCTTCCATCCTTGAAAGATTGTCCGCTACAGGGTTGTCTACTCCTTTTTTATCAACAATCTGCAAATCAAATTCTGGAAGGAGGAGTACCCATCTGATGAGTCTTGGCTTGGCATCCTTCTTCGTCATAAGATACTTAATGGAAGCATGGTCAGTATGACTAATAACTTTAGAATCAACAATATACTGCCTAAACTTATCACAAGCAAACACTACTTCTAAGAATTCCTTCTGAGTAGTAGCATAGTTCTTTTGAGCACTATCAAGGGTTTTACTAGCATAATGTATAACATTCAATTTCTTATCAACCCTTTGTCCTAAAACATCTCCAACAGCAAAATCACTAGCATCACACATAATTTCAAAGGGCAAACTCCAGTCAGGCGGTTGTACTATAGGAGCGGTTATTAAAGCTTTCTTAAGAACTTCGAAAGCCTCCTTACAATCTTCATCAAATACAAAAGGAACATCCTTTTGGAGAAGATTAGTGAGGGGTCTCGAGGTCTTAGAAAAGTCTTTAATAAATCTTCTATAGAAACCAGCATGACCGAGAAAACTATGAATACCTTTAATGTCCCTTGGATAGGGCATCCTTTCGATAGCTTCAATCTTCGCCTTGTCCACTTCAATTCCCCTCTCGGAAATCTTGTGACCAAGCACGATCCCTTCGATAACCATGAAGTGGCACTTTTCCCAGTTTAGAACTAAGTTTGTATCCTCGCATCTCTGCAAAACTTTATTAAGATTGTGGAGACAGTGGTCAAAGGAAGTTCCGTAGACGGAGAAATCGTCCATGAAGACTTCCACAATCTCCTCACAGAAACCATGAAATATTGCAGACATACATCTCTGAAAAGTAGCAGGGGCATTGCATAAACGAAAAGGCATACGCCTATAAGCATAAGTACCATAAGGACAAGTGAAAGTGGTCTTCTCTTGATCGGCAGTGTTAACATGAATTTGAGAGAAGCCAGAGTACCCGTCAAGATAGCAAAAGTGGGTGTTTTTCGACAACCTCTCAAGCATCTGATCAATAAAGGGCATCGGGTAGTGGTCCTTCCTAGTTGCCTTGTTCAACTTCCTGTAATCAATACACATTCTATATCCAATAACAATTCTCTGAGGTATTAGTTCATTCTTATCATTAGGGACTACAATTGTCCCTCCTTTCTTAGGAACACAATGAACTGGACTTACCCACTTGCTATCAGCTATAGGGTAGATAATACCTGCGGCTAGAAGCTTGAGGATTTCGGTCCTCACAACATCCATCATCTTTGGGTTCAACCGTCGTTGATGGTCAACAACAGGTTTAGCATCGGGCTCGAGGTTGATAGTATGTTTACAGATAGATGGACTAATTCCCTTAAGGTCATCAAGGGTATTGCCAATTGCACGACGATGTTTACGAAGTATCTCCAATAATCTCTCTTCTTCATATCCTGAAAGGTTAGAGTTGATAATAACAGGATATACTTTCTTTTCATCTAAATAAGCATACTTGAGCGTATCGGGAAGAGGTTTTAGACCAAACACCGGGTCTTCTTTTGGTTTGGATAGAATTCCTAAAGGTTCAACCGGAAGGTTGTGCTTCAGGATAGCAGGTTGTCTCAAGAAGATTTCATCAATTTCATTTCTTTCCTGCATATGAGTATCATTCTCGTGGTCCTCCATGTATTGCTGCAAAGGATCATTAGGGGGAATAGCAATAGAAGCAATACTTTCAATAATTTTATCATCATTAGGTAATTCAGTACCACGAGGCTGCTTAGAGATCTTAGAAAAGTTAAATTCATATGGCTCACCATTGAATTCAACAGAAACTTTACCTTTCTTGCAATCTATAATAGCTCCACAAGTTCTGAGAAAAGGTCTACCAAAAATAATAGGACAAAAACTATCCTGTACTGAACCAAGTACGAGAATGTCGGTAGGATACTTTACCTTTCCGCATAGGACTTCAACATCTCTCACAATACCAATAGGAGAGATATTAGCTTTGTTTGCAAGATGAATAGTAGCATCAATCTCTTCGAGTTCACAGGGTGAAATCTCACCCATGATTTCTTGATAAAGCGAATAAGGAATCGCGCTAGCACTGGATCCCAGATCGCATAGCCCGTACTAATTGTGACCTCCTATTTTAACAGATACAACTGGTGTACCTGAAATTGGGCTTTTATTCTTGGCTGTGACAATGTTAGTTGAAACAGCACAAAAATTTATAATAGAATCTGAAACATCATTAGTAACTAAATCTTTAACCATAGCAACTTGAGGATCGACTCTGATCTGGTCCTCAGATTCTTCTGTTCTTCTCTCACTTTTATTTATTATGCTTGTCACAAAAGAGTGCTCCCTTTTCCTTCATATATAATTGTAGGCAAAATAGGATCAGCAACGTGAATATCAATAGGCACTTCCTTGAAAGGCTTATGGTACTGATCCTTCTTTATCTTAGAAGAATCAACATGAGAGGCAAAGTTCTTACAAAAATCAATCATTAGATGGGAATCCAGACCAATCTTAGAGAAAAAGGTATTAAAATAATCAGTTTTCACATAGCTCTCAATATAATCATGCTCATAATTTATAGCAGGTTCAATACCTTTATCGATTTCCCAGTCTTCAGTATTCTTCTGGATCCTTTCGATGAGATCCCATCTTTCTTCAACGCTCTTTGTCTGAAACACCCCGCTAGAGGAGGCATCCAGCATTTCCTTATCCTGACGAGAAAGCCTGGCATAAAAATTTGTAAGTATAATATCTTTGGGGAGTTTATGGAGAGGACATTTGAACATTAGGGATTTAAGCCTCCCCCAAGCTTGAGCGATGCTCTCTCCGTCGCGAGACCTAAAGTTGTAGATGTAATTCCTGTCTCGATGAACTTCATGAAGAGGGTAAAACATTGTATAAAAGAGAGACATAAGCTCTTCCCAATTAAGAGAATGTGAGTTATCGAGGAGCTTATACCAATCTAAAGCTTTATCCGTAAGAGATATGGAGAATAATTTCTTCATAACGAACTCCAGTGACACACCTGCAAGCTTGAATAATGAACATAGTCGTGATAAATATAGCAAGTGTTCACCTGGATGTCTGTCCCCTGCATAGCGATTAGCTAAGACATAATCGATAATACCAGATGGTATCTTATAAAGCAAAATTTCAGCAGGGGCAGGAGTGACTACCTTAGTTGTGGGGCGGCTCCCCAAGAACAACGATCCAAGAGTAGGGGTGTCCATAAGGACAAAAGCAGCAACAACAAAACTAAAAACAGAAATATAAAAACTTCCTTACCAGCTTCACTTACTAATAGCGCTACGCTCCCCGGCAACGGCGCCAGAAAACGGTACTTGATGACCCACAACCGTAAGGGATCTATTGCACCGTTTTCGATAAGTAAGAGTGTCGAACCCAACGAGGAGCAGAAGGTAATAGCAAGTGACTTTGGCAAGGAGATAACTGCAAGCACTGAAAGATAACTTTTTAGGGATTTTCTTGGTATAAGCAACAAGAAAGTAAAAACGAGCAAAGTAAAGGCACTGGAGAGTAACGAGTGGCCCAATCCTTTCTGAGCAAAGGAGAGGCCTAGCAACTGAACTTATAAAGGCTAAAGTGTTCTTGAGGACACACGGGAGAGGTAGTCATGTGCTTTCGACATATTACGTGTCGGTGCTACGTGCTGTGTTGATAAGTGTTGAGTGGGTGGATCTATGCTAGTACACCCTCTAGACTAAGATAAGTGCACTCTTATGATTAAACACCTTGAAAGCATCCGCAAATACAAGATAGTAATTAAGGCAAAAGCCTAACCATAGCAATACGATCGGTGATCCATTGTTCCCTTGAGAAAAAGCGTGCAAACTGGGGTTTAGGTTTCTGCCACTCCGGCAACCCACCGTAAGCATTCTTTGTACACAATGTATTCCCCTAGGTCCTTGATAAGACGAAGTGTTGAGTGTTCGACTCACACAACACCACTAGAAAAATAACAACACAACTTAAATATCAAACAACACATATTACTTCAACATCATATGACTACTAACAACTAGACTTCTCCCATGTCCTCAAGAACTAAAGTAACTACTCACAAGACATAAAAGAGATCATGATCAGTGGGGATAAATAGATGATAAACAATTGATACGTCCAAAACGTATCTATAATTTCTGCTTGCTCCATGCATGTTTTGTGTGATATTGCTATGATCTAGATACACTTTCATACACTTTTGATCATATTTGGACTGACATATTAACTCAGTGCACCCCAGTGCCAGTTCCTGTTTTCTGCTGTTTTTCTATTTTAGTTTCCCCCCATATAAAAAATGCCAGAAAAATTCCGGGAAAAATACAGAAAAAATCAGCGTACAGGATGCTTCCAGAAGAGCTCGGGAGGGGCCAGAGGGGGGCTAAGGGGGGGCCAGGCGGCCACCCGGCGCGGCCCCACCCCTGGCGCCTGGGGCCCCTGGCCCACCTCTGGCTGCCCCCTTTCGCCTATTTATCCCCCATCACGGGAAATCTCCAGAAGAAGAACCCTATTCCGCGAACTCGCCTCTGTTCCGCCGCCGCCGCGCTTCCAAGATCGGGAGCACCAGAAGACCTCTTCCCGGCCCCCTGCCAGAGGGAGGATTGACCTCCGGGAGTCTCCTCTCCACCATGGATGCTCCCCGGATGTCCCTTGAGTAGTCTTCCTTGGACCATGGGTCCGTGATCAGTAGCTATGTGATGTTCTCCTCCCCTCTTTGATCTTCATTGTTTAGACCTCGTGAGCTGCCCCACATGATCGAGGCACCTTTGTAATATTTCTGCTATTGCTATGTTGAGTTTGATCGGATCTGATGGATTAGGAGATTATGTTCAGATTGTGATAGAGTAATATATTTGGTTTCTATCTTTTGTATTTTTGTTCCTAAGTAATTCTTGCATGTTCTCCGTTGTTGTTTATTGCTTTGGCCAAGTAGTAGGTAGTGACTCCAAGAGGGAGCGTTGTGCTAGATTGTGGGTTCATGCCTCCCCGATGACATGCTTGAGTGACAGAAACATGAGTCTAGGGGATGTGCTGTTGCCACAAGGGGGAAAACAACGGTGCTTGTAACCACGGTTACAAGGATTTTTTACTTTACGCAGAGTTCTTTTTAATGCAGTTGTCTGTTGCTTTGGGTTTACACTTTGGGTGGGGCTCGCAATTTAATACCAGCGAGATGTTCTGGATAGATATTTCAAGGTGGATGATTAGTAGTAGATGCAGATGGATTTCGGTCTACTTACTTTGGCGTACTGCCCGTGCGTTTGAACCTCTTCCTTTCTTTTGCAGCATAGTTAGCATTGCGGTGCATTCTTAATCCTGTCAATTGCCTTTCTGTAATTTGTTTACCTCGCATAGCAATTTTATCGTCTTTTGAGAGAGAGACATCAATAGCGAACATCACGTATCCCGGTCCATATCCTAATTACTGTTTCCACGCTATATTTACTTTACTGCTTTTACTTGCTATCATTATCCATTGCATTTTATCATTGTGAACAAAAAGACCGGAGAGATTGACAACCTCTCTGAACTTCGTTGGGAACAAAGTTATCTGTGTCTGTGTGCAGGTCCGCGTCAGTTGCGCCGCTGACACCTACTTATCATCTATGGAGTCCCGCTGGAGACAAACCTTGGTATCTTCACCGAGGGAAAACTGCTGCTGCACTACATCTCAACCTTCCACTTGGGGTAACCAACGAAGGGGCGAGAAGCCATCAACAATCTGGACACAATAATATTTCTCCAACAAAACTCAATACCATTCACCACAAAGTAGTAATCAACACCGATAGAGTAGAGAGGATAGATAGTACGGATTACAACACAAGTTGCAATTGTGAGATGAGATTGGATGGAGGTGGAGATGGTGCTGATGATGGGGATGATGTTGATGATGATCTCGATGATGCCCGTGACGATGGTGATGACGATGGCGATGATCTCCCCTTCCGGGAGGTGATCTCCCCGGCGGAATCTGCCCGCCAGAGATGTCTTTTCTTCTCTTTTGGTTTCCGCCATGGAGCGGCGGCGGAACTCCGTAAACTCCCCCTGTTTTAGGGTTTCTGGATGATGTGCGAAATATAGGCCAGAGGGGGGAACCGGTTGTGGCCCCGGGGGTCTAGGCGCCCTCCCGGCGCGACCAGGGTGGGGGCCGCGCCAGGTGGCCGCCTAGGTACCTTGTGATCCTTCTGGAAAATAGCCTCCGTCGATTTTCAGGTAATTTGGAGGTATTCTTCTTCAGCAACTCAGCGTCCACTTTTTACCGCTGAATCCTGCGTCTGCTGCTTCGGCATTGGAAAGTTGCAAACTGTGTAAAATAAGCCAAAACAACATAAGAATAGCATCATATGATGAAATATATCAATGAATAAGAAAGAATTACTATATAAAATAGTGATGCTTTTTGGACGTATAAGGTGCTAACTCAAGTTAGTCGCTTTCGCGCCCCGCTCGAGTTAGTAGCGCATAAAAGGCCACCGACTCACGACACTCGCACTCGTGTCGCTATCGGATTCTCGACAACAGATATAAGAACAATGAACTTTATACTAAGACATAAATATAGAGTCCAGGGCATACATCGCCGCTGGTAGTTATTACATCATCTCAGAGGTCCATGGACCCAACAGTACGTCATGCAACAAGCGGAAGACAAACACGACCGAGTACGGTCAAAATCCAAATGGCCCTAGAGAGGGCTACACATAAACAAGTCCACCCACGGAACGTCGGAACCCAACTATAGGATCTACTGAGCGAAGTCATCCTCATCGTCGTCCTCTGGGGGCACCTCCACGAAGTAGCGTACAGTGCTCGGGTCGGGTAGTAGTCAACTGCAGCGGCCGATCAGGCAAAATAGTAAAAGCAGAAAGGAAACAAGGGGTGAGATTATATTATTATAGGATATCTAACTTCCCACGGTAAGACAAAGTATTTGGAATGGTTGCAGCCGCACTAGCATATATGGTGGCTATCGTTCTATTAGAGAAGAGGTAAGATCCAAGAATGCAAGTGACATCGTGTCATAAGTCTGCTATCCACCTACTTACGGCAAACATAACACAACCTTGATCTTCTCTCGGTCCCCCTGGACGAAGAAAAGCAGCCAAGGCACACACACGGTAGGCAAGTTTTAATTATGATCCAGATTGATGTTATTCTATGAACAAGGAGTAGGTCTCAAGTCGTCCATAACCGCCGACACGACTTTTCGAAAAGATTTAACCCTGCAGGGGTGTACCAACTGCCCATCATAGGCTTCGCATGTACGCCCGGTTTCCACTTGGCTAGTTGAGCGCCTGAAACTCTGGAACGTTAGAGTCCCTCTATCTAACATCGCACAATTCCGGGTGGCCCCTGGTGAGTCGACACCCAACTCAAAAGCCGGTCGCGCTCTCGAATCGGTCTATACCGTCTGTCGCAGGTTTGGATAGCCGGTTAATCTCACATGAGACCGGGTCCTCAGCCGGACAAGGTGGGCCAGCCAAGGAACATGTCCTTCTGGCCCAGGGTGGTTTGAAAACAACTGGGGTACCACCAGCACACACACGTTGAAAATGTAAATCAGCTCGGGCCACCACTAGAATTGTAAGAAGCTAGGTAGGTAAGACAAGGGGGCCCCATAGAACCCCACACACGATTAGGCACACTCATCAAGAAACACAATACCCGGAACTCGGGACCTAGGTGACTCAAATGGAACAAAACACCTGGCGGGAACAACCCGGTCTCCCATCCTTCGTCAAATATAATTAACATCATAATAATAAATATCAACCAACTTCTATATTAACATGATATCCCAACCATAGTATAAGGTAAAGCAGCAAGTTTTCCTAATCATACTAAGCAATGGCTGAGCAGCGGTAACTTAGCAATACAATGTTTTGCTGAGATGTGGGGATCATGGCTGTTTGGTTTTGATTGTGGCATAAGCAAGGTGGATAGGATCAAACAACGTTCTAGACTACAACTAGGCAGGTAGGCAGAGAGTTATAAAGTAATGGTATAGATCTTCCCCTTGCCTGGGTAATCGGTCGACGGAGCAGACGTAGCAGGGTCCTCGGGCTCGGTGTCGGAAATCTCCACGTAAGTCTCCTCGGCCGTCTCAGGTGCTAACGTAAGGTACCGGCAAGGGAAAGCACGCGAGTAAACATCGAGATCAACGATGCTCAAGTATGGATGAGATGATCAAGTTTAATATACATGGTGTGACCCTATCTAGTCAAATTTAAATGGAGGTGTTGACGACACGTCAACAACTTCATATGCAATTACTTATATTTTTATGGCTTTGGTCATAGCCTTAATTTTGGTATAAATATAATGGTAACATGGCATGGCATGAAATAATAACAACAACTAACAATAATAAACATCGTGAAATAATTATCAATTCCAGAGACGGAGAAGTGTGTCGGTGAAATTGACACCGGAAGATACAACAGAAGGAAAAGGATCCAGCCACATTACATATGACAATTTTCTAGGGGCTGGTTTGAGTTTGCAAAGAGTTGAAGACAACATGGAACAGAACTTGAATGATCAGATGCACAAGATTCAACATGCACTGAAGTTGAAAGGAATGCAAAGAAAAGGGGCAAGGAAAAATTTAAATGGTCAAGTGTTTACACCATGTCCATTTGAGTTGTACAAAACACCAAATGGACATCACCATTCAATTCTCTGGATTTTGCTACCCCAAAACCATATATGGTATATCACACTTTGAATTTGCAAAGCACTTTGCAAATTCAAAAGAAATGAGGGGCTTTAATGCAAATTTGCCCTTACTCCAAAAATTAGAGGGGGCAAATTACAAAAAGGACATCGAATCAAATTTGGAAATTTAAACAGAAAAGAAAAACGGAAAAAGTAAAAGAAAAGGACTTAGCCACGTGGGCTAGTCTCGGGAAAATCCGGCCCACTCCAAACATACAGTGGGCTCAACCCACTGTCCACTCGGGAAACTCCTCACTGACGCGAGGGGCCCAGTCGTCAGCCTCCTGGAATAAAAGGAAAAAAATGGGTGGGGGGCATTGCGCTTGCTGGGTCTCGAACCCACGCCGCGCCCTTCTCCACTCGCCCCCAGACCACTGCGTTGCGATGCGTTTACTGAACATAGATGCGATGCAGACAAGATAAGTTAACCCTGGGTGGTTAACTGAACCCGAACAACACCCGACGGGCACCCGCTGCAGAGGAACTCCGGCGACCTCACGTCGGCATCGGGGCGTCTCCGGCGTGACCGCAAAACACGAAATGGAGAGGGCACATCCACGATTACGTGGGTGCCCTTGAAACTGGACGTGGCCTAGCCGAGGCAAGGCTAGGCTCAACTGAAGTTGGTGGCGCACGGCAGTTCTGAACCCTGACAGAGACGCAGTACGTCGGCGCGGCGAACTTCCGGTGAGGCTAGGCTCGCACACGCAACTCTGGTGACCCCACGGCTGCACGCTGCGCGTAGCCGTGACATGCAACTACTGGCCCCTAACTCCACGACGGCGACGCTATGCTTGACAAAAAACAGGGCGGCGCCACTGCAACCGCAACTTCAGACACGGGCGAGTTCAGTAACCAAGGCATGCGCAAGGGCCCTCCTTTGAGTCCATACGCTTTGCCAGAGCACGCCTGGAGCACGTACGATCTCACCCCGGGGCACGCCAGGACAGGGTGGCCACGGTGGCTCGACGGCGACGAGTTGCGTGGCAGGAAACCTACGGCTAACGCAGGAACGGAGCTACGCAGCGCTACGAGAAAAGGGGAAGGCTCGGACTCACCTTGTGGATCACGTCGAGTGCCCCAGCCTTGCCGGAGAGGAAGAAGGCGAGCTTGGGGACGAGGAGGCGCTGCGGGCTTCCCGGTGACGTCCATAGCTCCGCGCCGAATCCGTGCCTCCTCCTGGTTCCGGCGACCAGGAACGGATCAAGACCACGCAGGGGAAGTTGCAAGCAAGCGCACGTGACGAGGGGGTGACCCCACGACTCCTACGGATGAGCCTACCCGGTGTACCCGAAGACAGGAGGCCCACAAAGATGCTGCCTGGGCCCAGTCTTGGCCCACTAGTAGCACCGACATAGGAGTCCGCAACTCATAAGGAAGGTGCAAACTTGCCATACGAAACAAGACCAGGGTTAGGAAACCTCATCTGTTATCTAGGACGGACTCCCCGAGACCTAGCCTAGTATATAAGGGCTAGGAGGGGAGACGTCAAAGACAAGCAATACACAATCTGTAACCCTAGCCTTGTGCGCACTAGCCTTGGCTCCCCTGTAATCGCCATCTCCGATCAATACTATCGAGCAGGAACGTATCCTCATGTTAGCCGACGAGCTATCGTCCAACCTGTGCCTCTCATGACTAACCCAGGGTCCCTGACCAAGGGATTTGCCGGGGTACATCCCCGACAATTGGCGCCGTCTGTGGGAACTACACAGGTTGGAATTACGATCTCGGCGGTTCCATCTCTAGCAATCCACAACTCAAGAGCAAGAACCAGATGCAATCCACCTGAGGAATTCAAGATCCCGGCGAATATCTCTGCCGCCCCAGCAAGATCGCTCAGCCTGCAGCCGTGCCAAGACCAATACTACGGCGGCAACCGAGCCCACCGCTAGCGAAGGAGAACTCGACGACCCAAAAGAAAGGCGCGAGGGTTCCACACGGAGATCCCGACCGACGAACTACAGCATGAAGAAGAGGATCTGCCGACCACTCGACGACCCACCGCCACCCAGGCACCCGCCGCACAACAAGACACCGACTCCGAGCTCGGGATCAGCGACGGCCAAGACCACCGCCAACGAAGAAGAAATCGACAACTCATAAGACAGGCGCGATGATCCTACGAAGAGACCCCACTCGACGAGTCGAATTATACAGCCACACGCTCGCCGACCACTCGACGACCCGCCACCGTGCGGACAGCCGCCGCCCGCCAGGATAGCGAATCTGAGACTCGGACCAGTGAATAGTACGACCCAGATTGAAGGCCAGACGAATTTGCCAATCTCATAAGGAATCAGAATCTAAGCGAAGGGATCGAAGTCGACCCGCGAGCTCACGAGCACCCAGTGGACCACACGCTGTTCTTCCGAATCTCAAGGAGGAAACGGCATGCCGGATCCAGCAAGCTCACGGTCAGGGAACAGCTAGAAGGACCCTGCACGATCCACTGCTTCGAAGACAACTGGGGAAACATAAAATCGAGCCACACTCTGGGAGACTGTCGTCTGTTCAATGAACTCACCGGCAGCCTCAAGGAGGAAAAACAACAAGAAGCCAAGCGCACCCGACGAACCGAGCAGTGGCCGACTCAAGGACAGGTGTACACAATCCAAGAAGGCAGAGTATCGCAAGCCCAACAAGACGCCTACACCCTGCAGTCCAGAGCAGCCGAGAACCTAAACGCGGTCGATGTCTACCAGCTACACGAGGCAGAAACCAGCATCACGTTCTCCCAGAGCGATCACCCGTCTGCAATCCCAAGGCCGGGGCACGCGCCCTTGGTACTCGACGCCCAAATTGGAGGGTACGACATGGACAAAATCTTCATGGACGGAGGCAGCAGCATGAACATAATCTTCGTCAACACCCTACGCAAGATGTTGATCCCTCGATCAGTATGGAAGAAATCAAGCACCGTGTTATACGGAGTAGTCCTAGGAGAAGCAGCTACTTCCCTTGGACTAATCGAGCTCGAAGTCGTCTTCGGCAGCAGATGCAATTTCGCAAGACGCACCCTCGAGTTCGAAGTACTCGATTGGTAGTCACAGTATCACGCCATACTGGGACACAAGGCATTCACGCAATTCATGACGATTCTGCACTACGCCAACCTCAAACTCAAGATGCCAGGATCCGCGGGCGTCATTACAATCAACGGGAGCTTCATCAAATCAGACAAATGCGACCGCGATTTACACAAAGTCTCCGACACCTTTGGAGCCGAGCAAGAACTCACAGAAATAGCCATGGCGACAGACAAAGGCATCTTTCCACTAGCAAGCCGAAGTGAGTCAAAAGAGTATGGACGGGACTTCAAGATCGACAACGACACGGTCACCCACCAGGTGCACCCGACAGACCCAGAAAAACAGTCCGCGTGTACGCCCACCTCCCGGAAGAGCAAGCGATCGCCATCATCGCTTTCCTCCGCGAATAATGGGAAATCTTTGCCTGGTGCCCAGCCGACATGCCAGGAGTACCGCGCGAGTTCGCGGAACACGCGCTGCGCTTCAAGCCAAACACCAAGCCAGTGAAGCAGGCGCTATGAAGATTCTCAGAACCCAAGTGCAGAGCAATCGGGGAGGAAGTCAACTGACTACTCGACGCCCAATTCATCCGAGAGACGAAGAACGCCACTTGGGTCGCCAACCCTGTGCTGGTTCCCAAGAAAGACACAGACGTACTGCGAATGTGCGTCGACTACGGGCCAGTCAACAAACACCGCCCAAAGGACAATTTTCCCCTGCCGAGAATTGATCAGATAATCGGCTCAATAGCAGGGTGCGATCTACTATCGTTCCTCGACGCTTACTCAGGATACAATCAGATCAGGATGAAGGAAGAAGACGAAGAGCATACATCATTCATCACCCCTTACGGCGTATTCTGCTACAGAACAATGCCCTTCGGACTCAAGAACGCCGGCGCCACATACCAACGGATGATGCAAGCCTGCTTAAAAGATCAAATCGTAAGAAACGTGCAGGTCTACATGGACGACATAGTCATCAAAACCTACAGTGCAAACACGCTACTCGACGACCTGCGCGAGACCTTCGCAACACTCAACAAGTACAGAATCAAGCTCAACCCGAAGAAGTGCGCATTCGGCGTCCCAGCCGGGAAGCTGGTCGGGTACATTGTCTCTGCTCGAGGAATCGAAGCGAACCCCGAGAAAGTTCAAGCAATCGCCAAGATGCAGGAACCAACCAACACAACAGGCGTGCAGCAGCTCACCGGAAGACTCGCAGCCCTGAGTCGTTTCATCAGCAGATTGGGAGAGCGCACACTGCCATTCTACTAGTTACTGAGAAAAGGAGAGAAATTCGAGTGGACCGAAGAAGCCCGCAAAGAATTCGCGGACCTGAAGAAGACACTATCGACCCCACCAACCCTGGTGGTACCCAAAGAAAAAGAAAAGTTGTACCTCTACGTGGCAGCACGCAATAGCGTGGTAAGCACAGTACTCGTCGTCGAGCGTGCAGAAGAAGGCAAGATCCAGAGCATACAGAGGCCGATCTACTACCTCAGCATGCTCTTGACAAAATCCCAGCAGCAATACCCGCACTACCAGAAGCTACTATTGGCCATCATCACGACCTCAAGAAAGGTGTCGCACTACTTCGACGAGCAACCTATCACAATCGTGAGCAGCGCGCCACTCACAGACATTCTCAACAACCCCGGAGCGACTGGGCGAGTCGCCGAGTGGAACATTGAGGTCAGTCCGCGGGACCTGCAATTCAAGCACCCAACAGAAGGCCCAAGTAGTCCCAGATTTTCTGGTCGAGTGGACGGAGGTCCAAACACCAGGCCCCCCGGACTTACCGAACTCATGGACAATGTTCTTTGATGGGTCCAAAAGGAAGCAAGTAGCCGGAGCAGGAGTGGTTCTGGTCTCCCCCAAAGGAACCAAGCTCAAATACGTCCTCCAGGTCAACTTCACCCACGCCTCCAACAACGAAGCCGAATACGAGGCACTTCTCTATGGCATGCGCATGGCCAAAACATGCGGTGCCACTCGCCTCGTAATCTACGGAGATTCCAACCTCGTCGTCCAGCAGACGATGAAAGACTGCAATGCAGTAGCCGACAACATGGCGGCCTATCAGAATCTCTACAACGCGCTCGAAGGAAGTTTCGACGGCTGTGAGCTAATTATATCCCCAGAACAAACAACATAGAAGCTGACGAACTCGCAAACATCGGTTCGACTCGAGGACCGGTACCACCCGGTGTCTTCCTCGAAAGCATAAGCCAGAGATCCATCAAGGAAAAACCAGCAGCACCAGAGGCAGCCGTAGATGACGACACCACAGAGCCAGTACAAGTGGCATCAGCAAGACCATCCGAAGGAAACATCAGCCAAGAGGTCGAACCTACAGATCCAACAGCACTCGAAGGACCAGCGTGGACAAAACAGTTCCTCCGATTCCTAATCGAAGGCACACTGCCGCAAGACGTCTCAGAAGCTCGGCGCATCAGCCGCCGAGCCAAGCCATTCACAGTAATCAACATGCAGTTATACAAGCAAAGCATCACCCAGATACTCCAGAAGTGCATCGACGAAGAAGACGGCAAAGCCCTACTGTTCGAAATCCACGAGGGCACCTGCGGGCACCACGCGAGCAGTCGAGTACTCGTATCCAAAGAGTTCGGAGCATGGTTTTATTTTCCCACTGCGATGAAAAACGCAGAAGACATCGTGCAGCGTTGCATTGTCTGCCAAAAATTTGCCAGCAGATCGCACGCTCCAGCCTCAGAACTCAAAACCATAGCACTATCATGGTCGTTCGGCACCTGGGGACTGGACGTGGTGGGCCCTCTCAAGAAATCATCGAAAGGAGGAAGAACACACCTGCTGGTAGCAGTCGACAAGTTCACCAAGTGGATCGAAGCAGTACCCATCACCAGCTCCACAACCCTCACGGCGGTGAATTTTATCAAATCAGTCATCATCAGGTTCGGGGTGCTGATACGTCCAAAACGTATCTATAATTTCAGCTTGTTCCATGCATGTTTTGTGTGATATTGCTATGATCTAGATACACTTTCATACACTTTTGATCATATTTGGACTAACCTATTAACTCAGTGCACCCCAGTGCCAGTTCCTGTTTTCTGCTGTTTTTCTATTTCAGTTTTCCCCCATATAAAAAGTGCCAGAAAAATTCGGGAAAATTCAGATAAAAAATCAGAGTGAAGGAAGCTTCGCGAAGAGCCCGAGTGGGGCCAGAGGGGAGCCAGGGAGGCCCAGGCGGCCACCCGGCGCGGCTCCACCCCTGGCCGCGCCAGGGGGGCGCCTGGGGCCCCTGGTCCACCTCTGGCTGCCCCCCTTCTCCTATTTATTCTCCGTCATGGGGAAACTCCAGAAGAAGAACCCTATTTCGCAAACTCGCCTCTGTTCCGCCGCCGCCGCGCTTCCGAGATCGGGAGCACCAGAAGACCTCTTCCCGGCACTCTGCCGGAGGGAGGATTGACCTCCGGGATTCTCCTCTCCACCATGGATGCTCCCCGGATGTCTCGTGAGTAGTTTTCCTTGGACCATGGGTCCGTGATCAGTAGCTATGTGATGTTCTCCTCCCCTCTTTGATCTTCATTGTTTAGACCTCGTGAGCAGCCCTACATGATCGAGGCACTTTTATAATATTTCTGTTGTTGCTATGCTGAGTTTGATGGGATCTGATGGATTATGAGATTATGTTCAGATTGTGATAGAGTAATATATTTGGTTTTTATCTCTTATATTTTTGTTCCTAAGTAATTATTGCATGTTCTCCGTTGTTGTTTATTGGTTTGGCCAAGTAGTAGGTAGTGACTCCAAGAGGGAACGTTGTGCTCGATTGTGGGTTCATGCCCCCCGATGACACGCTTGAGTGACAGAAACATGAGTCTAGGGGATGTGCTGTTGCCACAAGGGGGAAAACAACGGTGCTTGTAACCGCGGTTACAAGGATTGTTTACTTTACGCAAAGTTCTTTTTAATGCAGTTGTCTGTTGCTTTGGGTTTACACTTTGGGTGGGGCTCGCAACTTAATACCAGCGAGATGTTCTGGATAGATATCTCAAGGTGGATGATTAGTAGTAGATGCAGTTGGATTACGGTCTACTTATTTTGGCGTACTTCCCGTGCTTTCGAACCTCTTCCTTTCTTTTGTAGCATAGTTAGCATTGCGATGCGTTCATAATCCTGTCAATTGCCCTTCTGTAATTTGTTTACCTCGCATAGCAGTTTTATCGTCTTTTGGGAGAGATAAATCACTAGTGAACATCACGTATCTCGGTCCATATCCTTATTACTGTTTCCACTCTATATTTACTTTACTGCTTTTACTTTCTATCATTATCCCTTGTGTTTTACCCTTTGTGAACAACAAGACCGGAGAGATTGACAACCACTCTGAACTTCGTTGGGAACAAAGTTATCTGTGTCTGTGTGTAGGTCCACGTCAGTTGCGCCGCTGACACCTACTTATCATCTCTGGAGTCCTACTGGAGAAAAACCTTGGTATCTTCACCGAGGGAAACTTGCTGCTGCGCTACATCTCAACCTTCCACTTGGGGTAACCAACGAAGGGCGAGAAGCCATCAAGCGAATTTCTGGTGCCGTTGCCGGGGACTCCGAGTGCTAAGATAGGGGAGTTGCACACTACCATTTACCTTTGTTTTTAGTCTTGTTAGTTTACCTTTCAGTTTTTATCTCAGTGTCCTTTATGAAAAACCACAAAAATAGTTGCTACCTTTTGCCTTTGTCTTTCTTTGCCTATTTATGCTATCCTCACCATGGGTGATGAACCACCCCAATATGGTAGGATGGACATGTTTCACTTGGATCGTCTTCGATCAATTTGTGCTCGCGCTAAAAACCCAACCGACTTGGTTGAAGGAAAATCATTGGATGAGCATGCTCATTATACGCGTTACCCCCTATCTCAGAAAGGGAAACACTTATGGGATCAAATACATGTTTCTTATTGCCATGCTAAACTTTTGTGCCACATTTATGATTTTACTTGCTGTTCTAATATAGATCATAAACACCTCCCTTTCCAATGTGAGTTTAATGAAAATGAGATCTTATCTTCTTATGCTAAAGGTGTTTATGATTACTTTGATGTTGAAAAGATTGAAGAGTTTGTTGCTTTTAAAGGTGCCTATGAGATTGCTTCTTTGATTGAAAAGTATCACGATACTATTTTCGAGTCTGAAAACTTTGCAGTTCTTGCTTATTGCTTCGAGAATTATACTTCCAATTCTTATATTGAGGATTTTAAAAATAAAATGTTTGCTGCCCAAGAAGAGGCCAATGATTGCTATGATGAGGAGTCCTATGATCCCGAGGACTCATTTGATACTTCCCTTTCTGATGATTTTGATACTTGCTTTGTTGATGGCCATGATGCCACTATGGATGATGCCTACGAAGATGAACTTGCTATAGTTCCATATGTTAAGCATGAAATTATTGTTGTTGCACCCACACTTGATTGCCCTATTATCCTTTTGAAATCTCCAACTATTCCGGAGAATTTTGCTCTTATCAAGGCTCAATGTGATGGGTTGCATCTATCTTATCATCCTAAAAACCGTGTTGAAAACAATACACGTGTGCTTGTAGGTCATGAAAAAAATGATTTATGTGATAGTTATATTCTTGATGTTGTTCATGATGCTACTGAAAATTACTTTGAGAGAGGAAAGTTTGGTTGTAGAAACTTCCATGTTACAAAAACACCTCTCTTCATGTTGAAAGTTTTGAAGTTGTTCTTGTTCTACCTTCCTATACATGTCACTTTGTGCTTATTTGATTTCTTTTCTTACAAGATGCCTATTCATAGGAAGTGGGTTAGGCTTAAATGTGTTTCACATTTGCTTCTTTATGGTCTCTTTTGCTTCAATTCTTATTCTCTTGTGAGCATCTTTCATAATCTTTAAGCCTAGCTTAAAGGCATAAAAGAAAGCGCTTTCGGGAGGCAGCCCGCAACGAATTTAGGTGTTTATTTTTGCTTTTGTTGTGTCTTGATGATTGTTACTACTGTAGAAACATCATTGTATCTTTATTTTTCAACTTTGTGCCAAGTTATAGTCTCTTACGGCAAGGGAAGTAAAAGTTGTGACATGCTGTCCAGAAAACAGATTCTGTCCTCGTGACCAGAAAAATTCCAGAAAAATCCCAGTTCATCTCTTGAGCTGAAATTTTTACACAGTATGCTCTATACAATTACGAAACTTCCGTATGTTCTGAGTTTTTTGATTTGAGTTGCAGAAGTACCCCTAACAAATTCTTTACTATCTGCTGTTCTGTTTTTCACAGATTCTGCCACGTTTTGTCTCTCCTAACTTTTGCAAACCTTAAGCTTGCTTTTTCTTTGAAAAAACTTTTTGGCACTCTTGATAAACAGTAGCTTTTCAAGAATATCTTTATATCCAGCGGAAAATTCTATTTATGTAGGGTACTAACCTCTCTAATCAGCTTATGATGAATTATGTATGAAGGGAGTTTTAAAGTGTGCGATGGAAGATGATGAAAGAAGATTCAGGAGTGTCAAGCGCTCAAGCTTGGGGATTCCCCCATGCATCCCCAATAAATATTCAAGGAGACTCAAGCGTCTAAGCTTGGGGATGCCCCCGTGCATCCCCTTGTCCATCAACAATCATCAGTTCGTCCTTCGTCTCACTATATTTTTATCACTTCATGTGTTATGTGCTATGCTTGGAGCGTCTCGCTCTTAGGTTTTATTTTTAGTTATTTTTAGCTTTGCTTGCTGTTCATAACTAGTTAGATCCCGTCTTACTTTGTGTGGGAGAGAAACACGCTCCACTTTCAAAATTTAGAACACATCATCGGATTTTTCCTGTTTATCTTTTGCTGTTGTATGTTCTTTATTTTTTCATAGCTACTGCCTTGTTTAGTCTTAGTCTTAGTTTGTCTTTAGCAAGAGCCTTGTCTTTTGTTTAGTTTGTTGCTGGAACTCTTTTTAGTTTTCATGTTTATCTTGTTAAAGAGAGTTGGTTGTTGCATTGAGTTGTGTCTTGTCTTGAAAGTAGGTAATTGAGGTTGCTATTTAATTTTAGTAGTAACTTGCAATGGTTTTGAGGTATTGATGTGAGTAATGTCTGAACTTTTGGTGTCAAGAGCTCTAGCCTATTAGTGATAGGTGTCGTATTTAGGGAAATCCGTGTATAGTTTCAAAACCTACAAAACTAGTTGAGACTCTAGCTACTAGATGGATCACTACTCTTCTGAGGGGTCGAATATTAGAGTACACTCACGTATCATGAGTCGAGGATGCGCAAGGATAACCAAACCCCCATACACTCCTCCTCGGGGTACTTGTCTCTTTGTGAACCTCCTTATTAGACTGAGAGTTACCGATAATAAGTGCATGAGTTCTTCGGACTAATGTAAGTATTGAAAGTTGACACTTCCACCTTCCCATATTTTGCTAGCCTCTCCCGTGCCGTGCATTACCTTCTTCTAACTCCGAGAGTTGGTCTCCACCTTCGCCGGTACATCCAAACCCTTGGCATGATACGCTCTGTCATCATAAGCCTCCTTATATCTTTCCTCAAAATAGCCACCATACCTACCTATCAAGGCATTTCCATAGCCTTTCCGAGATACATTGCCATGCAACATCCACCTCTTCATGACTTTATCTTCATGTCATACATGTTCCTGCTACACTGACAGCGACATACATTGCATACATCATGATAGTTACATCTTCTTTATGATTTTGAGTACCTTGTAAAGTGTGAAAGATCTCCTTTACCTTCTTGTAAAATAGAGTGTTGCCCTTAAGTGAGGAAAAGATCCCAAAGTGGACACAATTAAAGATCCCAAAGAGGACAAATGAGAGTTACATAGAAAGAGCCATTGAGGCCAAAAAAAATACAAAAAAATAGAAAAAGAGAAAAAGAAATAAAAAGAGAGAAAGGGGCAACACTACTATCCTTTTGAGAGATCCACACTAGTACTCCCTTTATATCCTTGTACTCCATAGAGATGATCATCATGCATATAGCTATGTGGGGACCTTCACACTATAGAATTTGGCTTGCATATTCCAAGGATGAGCCTCCTCAAACGAGCTCTAGGTCTTCATGAGAGAGCAAGTTAGATGCACCCCCACTCCTCACATCATATCTATCTTTTGGCATCTCTTGCCTATGATTGTCCTCATTGATGTGAGCCTTTCTCATCCTTTTTGTCTTCCTCCTCCACCATATTTCTCTCTTTGTCATGCTAAGTGTCAACTTTCGTGCTTACGCTCATCCATTGCATGAGTGCTCAAAATATCGAAAAGGAGTGGATCAAATTGACTTGTACCTGGTTAGTGGTCTTGGGACGAGTCAAGATAAGATTCCAAAGAGGACCAAGTGTGAAATTTAGTTGATTGAGTTCTCAACACAAAAATACTTTTTTCTCGTATTCCCTATCCCCTTTCTTGCACGCAAACACCATTTGGAGACATTCGAGTCACGGACAGCGAGAGCTCTTGCACCTAATGTTCCTTTGTTACTTGTTTCAATACTAATATAGACTCTTGCATGTTATGACTTGAATTGAATCTCTAGGCTTGCTTGCTTTACTTTTCAAAGTTCTTTTATGGTTGCTAGCATGTCACCACAAAAATTATGCTTGTTATCATTTACCTACTCGAGGACGTGCAGGAATTAAGCTCGGGGATGTTGATACGTCCAAAACGTATCTATAATTTCTGCTTGCTCCATGCATGTTTTGTGTGATATTGCTATGATCTACATACACTTTTATACATTTTTGATCATATTTGGACTAACCTACTAACTCAGTGCACCCCAGTGCCAGTTCCTGTTTTCTGCTGTTTTTCTATTTCAGTTTTCCCCCATATAAAAAGTGCCAGAAAAATTCGGGAAAATTCAGATATAAAAAGGTCCACAAGCTTTCCCCCCAATGGGAAGGACCATTCATAATCACAGAAGTCATAGGAGGAGGCGCTTATAGACTGAAGAACCCGAAGACTGACGAGGATGTGGGAAATTCATGGAACGTAGCGAACCTACGCCTGTTCTACCCATAGTATCCACCAATCATGCTCATCTGGCAGCTCATGTAAACCTTCGACGCAATAAAATGATGTTGCCCAAATACTACCACATCAAAGCACTCAGGGGCTCGAGTACAAAACTCCCCCCGAGAGACGCTTTCATCGCAATCGCGATCTTTTACCAAAGCACTCGGGGGCTCGAGTACAAAACTCCCCCCGAGAGACGCTATCGTCGCAATCGCGATCTTTTACCGAAGCACTCGGGGGCTCGAGTACAAAACTCCCCCCGAGAGACGCTATCGTCGCAATCGCGATCTTTTACAAAGCACTCGGGGGCTCGAGTACAAAACTCCCCCCGAGAGACGCTATCAGCGCAATCACGATCTTTTACCAAAGCACTCGGGGGCTCGAGTACAAAACTCCCCCGAGAGACGCTATCGTCGCAATCACGATATTTTACCAAAGCACTCGGGGGCTCGAGCACCACCTCCCCCCAAGAAATGCTCACGCAGTCCAAAACTTAAAGGGCCCAAGCGAAAAACACCCGGCAAGACCCCACCTGCTGAAAAACGGCTCGGAGGACATGGCCACAATCAGATGGAACAAAAATCACTCTGAAGAAATATGGACGGAGCGCAGGACTCAGACAATTCTTTAGTTTCACCTGATCGCCAACGATCACCTAAAGACTCGGGGGCTACTCCCATCGGGAGCGCTGCCGCGCACCCGATAAAAGACAAAAAATAATGAAAGAACGACAAAGGAAACAGATCTCAGCCTACATTCGACTCTCCAACTCAAACGTAGCCTCGGGGGCTACTCCAATCGGGAGCGCTGTCGCGCACCCGATAGAATCCACAGTGCAAAGTTTTGATAGACGCGAAGATAGCTCTCGAGTGCAAAGGACTCGAACACAGTTTTCGGTTGCAAAGGACTCGAAGACAAATTCCATTGCAAAGACTCAAGCACAGTTCGCATCACAAGGACCCGAAGATCATTCTTAGTACAAAAAGATTCAAAGTACATTGGATAGAAGGCAACTCTAATTACCCGAAGGCAATCCTCATTACATGGAGAACTAACCTAGTTACAAAAATACGCAAGCATCCAATAAAGCCTACAACATCAATCACCCAAGAAATTATGACTTATACATGTATACCCATGCTGGGATGATTGTCACCAAAACAGTGAGCATCATCACAGACAAAGGAGGAGTCGAAGCAGCAGGCTCATGATGTCAATGACATAACAAAAGGTGAAGTTCGACTTATTTGCGGAACAATTGAAGACGATGCTCCACCAGCGTCTTCTCCTGCTCCACCAGCATCTTCCCCTGCTCCACCAGCTTCTTCTCCTGCTCCACCAGCTTCTTTTCCAGCTGCACCCGAGCTGCCGGCGAAGATGACGCTGTTGCCTCCAGTTCTACAAGGACGCCTGGCGCGCCCGCTTGACCGGTGGCTTGACGTTGAGATCCTCTTCAGAGCCGGAGGGGGAAGCAGTTGAAGACGGCTCAGCATCAGCACCCAAAGAGTCAGCGGAAGAGGAAGCAGTTGAAGACGCAGGAGAAGGACTCCTCGACCTGTCAGAACCATCGCTGCTTGTCTCCGGCCAGTACGGATCCATGCGGTTGCCGCTCGGGTCAAAGGCGCGGATGACAAGAGTGTCTTCGCCATCAAAACGACAACAAAGAGTGTCACCATCACGCAAGTTCAACCGTCGAGCAAAGGACTTCCAGCCAAAGCCAAGAAAAATCAAGCGGGAACTATCGATCTCCAACTTAACATAAGAAGGATATCGAGCGCACCCCTCAAGATGAAGCAGCAAGCCATCAAGACTGTGCTTAGAAACAAGGGCAGAAAAAGCAGAAGGAAGCAGAATGCGAGCGGTGTTCCGGCCACGGACGCGCAGTAGGAAATCATAGCGCCACAAACCCTCCTCCGAACAAGAGGAGGAAGGCGTCGACGGTGCACCGTGGCGGCCACCGCGAGAAGAACGCGGAGTACGACCACCGCGACCACGTGATACGTCCAAAACGTATCTATAATTTCTGCTTGCTCCATGCATGTTTTGTGTGATATTTCTATGATCTAGATACACTTTCATACACTTTTGATCATATTTGGACTAACCTATTAACTCAGTGCACCACAGTGCCAGTTCTTGTTTTCTGCTGTTTTTCTATTTCAATTTTCCCCCATATAAAAATTACTCCAAAAATTCGGGAAAAATCAGATAAAAAATCAGCGTGAAGGAACCTTCCGGAAGAACCTGGGTGGGGCCAGAGGGCCACCACCAGGGGCCCAGGCGCCCTGGTGGCGTGCCCTAGGGCCGGCCGCGCCAGGGGGGCGCCTGGACCCCTGGCTGGCCCCCTTCGCCTATATATTCTCCGTGACGAGAAATCCTCGAGCACAGAACCCCTTTTCGCGATCTCTTCTCTGTTCCGCCGCCGCCGCGCTTCCGAGATCGGGAGCACCAGAAGACCTCTTCCCGGCACCCTGCCGGAGGGAGGGCCGACCTCTGGGAGTCTCCTCTCCACCATGGATGCTTCCCGGATGTCTCGTGAGTAGTTTTCTTTGGACCATGGGTCCGTGATCAGTAGCTATGTGATGTTCTCCTCCCCTCTTTGTTCTTCATGGTTTAGACCTCGTGAGCTGCCCTACATGATCGAGGAACTTTTGTAATCTTTCTGCTGTTGCTATGCTGAGTTTGATGGGATCTCATGGATTATGAGATTATGTTCAGATTGTGATTGAGTAATATATTTGGTTCTTATCTCTTATATTTTTGTTCCTAAGTAATTCTTGCATGTCCTCCGTTGCTGTTTATTGCTTTGGCCAAGTAGTAGGTAGTAACCCCAAGAGGGAACGTTTTGCTCGATTGTGGGTTCATGCCCCCTGATGACTAGCTTGAGTGACAGAAACATGAGTCTAGGGGATGTGCTGTTGCCACAAGGGGGAAAACAACGGTGCTTGTAACCGCGGTTGCAAGGATTGTTTACTATACGCAAAGTGCTTTTTAATGCAGTTGTCTGTTGCTTTGGGTTTACACTTTGGGTGGGGCTCGCAACTTAATACCAGCGAGATGTTCTGGATAGATATCTCAAGGTGGATGATTAGTAGTAGATGCAGTTTGATCTCGGTCTACTTATTTTGGCGTACTGCCCATGCTTTTGAGCCTCTTTCTTTCTTTTGTATCATAGTTAGCATTGCGGTGCGTTCGTAATCCTGTCAATTGCCCTTCTGTAATTTATTCACCTCGCATAGCAGTTTTATCGTCTTTTGGGAGAGAGACATCATTAGTGAACATCACGTATCCCGGTCCATATCCTCATACTGTTTCCACGCTCATTTAATTTTCTGCTTTTACTTTCAATTGCTATCATTATCCCTTGTGTTTGATCCTTTGTGAACAACAAGACCGGAGAGATTGACAACCTCTCTGAACTTCGTTGGGAACAAAGTTATTTGTGTCTGTGTGCAGGTCCGCGTCAGTTGCGCCGCTGACACCTACTTATCATCTCCGGAGTCCTACTGGAGACAAACCTTGGTATCTTTACTGAGGGAAATTTGTTGTTGTGCTACATCACGCCTTCCACTTGGGATTACCAACGAAGGGCGAGAAATCACTATCATCACCTCGCACATCAAGCCAAATTTCTGACGCCGTTGCCGGGGACGCCGAGTGCTAAGATAGGGCAGTTGCACACTACCCTTTACCTTTGTTTTTTTAGTCTTGTTAGTTTACCTTTCAGTTTTTATCTCTGTGTCCTATATCAAAAATCACAAAAAAATCTTCCACACTTGCTGCTGCTATGGGTTCCACTGAAAACACCAAGTTGTGTGACTTCGCTAGTCACAACAACCAAGACTTTATCTGCACCCCCATTGCCACACCTTCCACTTCAGCTACCTCTTATGAAATTAAACCTTCCTTGCTAAACCTTGTTATGAGAGATCAATTCTCTGGTGCTGGAGATGATGCTGCTTTACACTTGAACAATTTTTTTGAATTATGTGATATGCAAAAGTATAAAGAAGTAGAAGGTGATATTGTTAAGCTCAAGCTCTTTCCTTTCTCTTTAAGGGGAGATGCTACAATATGGTTTCAATCTTTTCCTAGGAATAGCATAGATTCTTGGGATAAGTGCAAAGATGCTTTTATAGGGAAGTACTACCCACCTGCTAAAATTATCCAATTAAGGAGTAACATTATGAATTTTAAGCAATTGGATAATGAACACGTTGCCCAAGCTTGGGAACGAATCAAATCTCTTGTTAAGAAATGCCCTACGCATGGTTTGACTACCTGGATGGTTATCCAGACTTTTTATGCAGGCTTGAACTTTACCTCGCGGAACCTGTTAGATTCGGCCGCGGGAGGAACCTTTATGTCAACTACACTTGGTGCTGCCACGAAGTTTCTCGATGAGATGATGACCAATTATTCCCAATGGCACACCAAACGCGCTCCAACAGGTAGGAAGGTAAACTCTGTCGAGGAAATTACCTCCCTCAATGAAAAGGTTGACTTAATTATGTCTCTACTTACCAAGCAACCCTCTATTGATCCTCGTGATGTCCCTTTAAATTCTTTGGTTTCCCAAGAACAAGTAGATGTGAACTTTATTGCTAGAAACAATTTCAACAACAATGCGTATAGGGGTAATTTTTCTAGCAATCCTAGACCGTTTCCATCCAACTATGGGAACAACAACACCTACCCTAGCAACAAGAACCCCTCTTCTGAATTGGAAAACATGCTTAGAGATTTTATCACTACCCAAAAAGCCTTCAACAAAAATTTAGAGGAGAAATTAGCTAAATTAGATAATCTATCTTTGAAGGTAGAAAGCTTAGCCCTTGATATTGAGATGCTTAAAATTAGAACCTCTCCCCTTGAGGAGAATAAGGCCACTCCTATTAATGCCATCCAATTACAAATTAATGAAAATATTAGGATGATGGCTAAACTTAAAAAAGGTGGGCTAGAGAAAAAGAGGAAGAGGATAGAATTAAGAGCCTTCCTACACACCACACAGTTGCCACTATCCAAATTGTTGAGGACACCCAAACTATTAGCACCCAATGCACTCCTAGTCCCGTTGGACCTATTAATGGTGATGCTAATACCTCAACCGAAGATGAAGAAAATCCTATGAACATAGAGGGTTTCAAACAAGTGAGCCAAGACGACACTACTACCACTTTGATAGTAGTGATATTGATTTTGATAGTTGCACCCTCTCAGAAGTTATTAGCTTGCTACACAAAATGTCTAGAGACCCCCCACACTAGCACACTTAATATTGCCTTCACGGAGCATATCACAAATGCTCTCATCAAAGCTAGGGAGGAGAAGCTTAGAGTATAAGCCTCCATACCTAGGAAGCTAGATGATGGTTGGGACCCTATGATCAAAATTAAATTAAATAACTTCTCTTGCTATGCCTTATGTGATGTTGGAGCTAGTACCTCTGTTATGCCCAAAAGAATATTTGATATGTTTGAATTGAAGCCCTTTGAGCCTTGTTCTTTTGGTGTTCGTCTTGTTGATTCTTCCGTAAAGAAACCTTTGGGAAGATCGACGATGTTCTTATCATTGTCAATGACAACTATGTTCCCGTTGATTTTATTGTTATGGATATAGAGTGTGAACCTTTGTGTCCAATTATTTTGGGACGTCCTTTTCTTCGCACCATTGGTGCGGTTATTGACATGAAAGAGGGGAATATAAAGTTCCAATTCCCTCTCAAGAAAGGGATGGAACACTTCCCTAGAAAGAAAATCAAGTTACCTTTTGAGTCTGTTACTCGGGCTAGTTATTCTCTTTCTCTTGATAAAACTTCATTCTTATTTTGCATCATGCCTAGCTTAAAGGCATAAAAGAAAGCGCTTTCGGGAGGCAGCCCGCAACGAATTTAGGTTTATTTTTGCTTTTTGTTGTGTCTTGATGTTTGTTACTACTGTAGCAACATCATTGTATCTTTATTTTTCATCTTTGTGCCAAGTTATAGCCTCTTATGATAAGGGAAGCAAAAGTTGTGACGTGCTGTCCAGAAAACAGATTCTGTCCCTTGACAGAAAAATTCGAATCAAATCACCAGATCATCTTTTTGATCTGAATTTTTTGACAGCATGCTCTATACAATTGTGCAACTTTCGTATGTTCTGAGTTTTTTGATTTGAGTTGCAGAAGTGTCCCTAAAAAATTCTTTACTACCTGCTGGTCTGTTTTTCACAGATTCTGCCACGTTTTGCCTCTCTTCACTTTTGCAAACCTTAAGCTTGCTTTTTCTTTGCAAAAACCTTTTGGCACTCTTGAGAAATAGTAGCTCTTCAAGAATATCTTTATATCCAGTGGGGAAAATTTATTTTATTAAGGGTACTAACCTCTCTAATCAGCTTATGATGAGTTATGTAAGAAGGGAGTTTTCAAGTGTGCGATGGAAGATGATGAAAGAAGATCCACGAGTGTCAAGCGCTTAAGCTTTGGGATGCCCCCATGCATCCCCAATAAATATTCAAGGAGACTCAAGCGTCTAAGCTTGGGGATGCCCCCCGTGCATCCCCTTCTCCATCAATAATCATCAGTTCGTCCTTCGTCTCGCTATATTTTTATCACTTCATGCGTTATGTGCTATGCTTGGAGCGTCTCGCTCTTAGGTTTTATTTTTAGTTTTCTTTAGTTTTGCTTGCTGGTCATAACAATTTAGACCCCATATTACTTTGTGTGGGAGAGAAACACGCTCCACTTTCAAAATCTAGAACACATCATAGGATTTTTCCTGCTTATCTTTTTGCTGTTGTGTGTTCTTTATCTTTTCATAGGTGCTGTCATGTTTAGTTTTAGTCTTAGTTTGTCTTTAGCAAGAGCCTTGGCTTTTTTTTAGTTTGTTGCTGGAACTCTTTTTAGTTTTCATGTTTATCTTGTTAAAGAGAGTTGGTTGTTGCACTGAGTAGTGTCTTGTTTTGAAAGTAGGTAATTGAGGTTGCTATTTAATTCTAGTAGTAAATTTCAATAGTTTTGAGGTATTGATGTGAGTAATGTCTGAACTTTTGGTGTCAAGAGCTCTAGCCTATTAGTGAAAGGTGTCGTATTTTGGGAAATCCGTGTGTATTTTCAAAACCTACAAAACTAGTTGAGAACTCTAGCTACTAGATGGATCACTAATCTTTGGAGGGATCGAATATTAGAGTACACTCACATACCATGAGTCGAGGATGCGCAAGGATAACCAAACCCCCATACACTCCTTCTCGGGGTACTTGTCTCTTTGTGAACCTCCTTATTAGATTGAGAGTTACCGATAATAAGTGCATGAGTTCTTCGGACTAATGTATGTATTGAAAGTTGACACTTACACCTTCCCATATTTTGCTAGCCTCTCCCGTGCGGTGCATTGCCTTCTTCTCACTCCGAGAGTTGGTGTCCACCTTCGCCGGTACATCCAAACCCTTGGCATGATACACTCTGTCATCATAAACCTCCTTATATCTTTCCTCAAAACAGCCACCATACCTACCTATCAAGGCATTTCCATAGCCTTTCCGAGATATATTGCCATGCAAAATCCACCTCTTCATGACTTGATCCTCATGTCATACATGTTCCTGCTACACTAGCAGCGACATACATTGCATACATCATGATAGTTACATCTTCTTTATGATTTTGAGTACCTTGTAAAGTGTGAAAGATCTCCTTTATCTTCTTGTAAAATAGAGTGTTGCCCTTAAGTGAGGAAAAGATCCCAAAGTGGACACAATAAAAGATCCCAAAGAGGACAAATGAGAGTTTAATAGAAAGAGCCATTGAGGCCAAAAAAATACAAAAAATAGAAAAAAAGAGAAAAAGAAATAAAAAGAGAGAAAGGGGCAACACTACTATCCTTTTGAGAGATCCACACTAGTACTCCCTTTATATCCTTGTACTCCATAGAGATGATCATTATGCATATAGCTATGTGGGGACCTTCACACTAGAACTTGGCTTGCATATTCCAAGGATGAGCCCCCTCAAACGAGCTCTAGGTCTTCATGAGCGAGCAAGTTAGATGCACCCCCACTAGTTCCATTGGAGAGCTTCTTAGCTCGTATGTGCATCCGTTGCCTGGCAATCCCTACCCCTCACATCATATCTATCATTTGGCATCTCTTGCCTATGATTGTCCTCATTGATGTGAGCCTTTCTCATCATTTTTTATCTTCCTCCTCCATACTCCTCTCTTTGCCATCCTAAGTGTCAACTCTCGTGCTTACGCTCATCCATTACAAGAGTGCTCAAAATATTGAAAAAGGAGTGGATCAAATTGACTTGTACCTGGCTAGTGGTCTGGGGACAAGTCAAGATAAGATTCCATAAAAAGACCAAGTGTGAAACTTTACTAGATTGAGTTCTCAACAAATAATTATTTTTCTCGCATTCCCTATCCTCCTTCTTGCACGCAAACACCATTTGGAGACATTCGAGTCACGGACAACGAGAGCTCTTGCACCTAATGTTCTTTTGTTACTTATTTCAATGCTAATATAGACTCTTGCATGTTATGACTTGAATTGAATCTCTAACCTTGATTGCTTTACTTTTCAAAGTTCTTATATGGTTGCTAGCATGTCACCACAGAAATTATGCCGTTATCATTTACCTACTCGAGGACGAGCAGGAATTAAGCTTGGGGATGTTGATACGTCCAAAACGTATCTATAATTTCTGCTTGCTCCATGCATGTTTTGTGTGATATTGCTATGATCTAGATACACTTTCATACACTTTTGATCATATTTGGACTAACCTATTTACTCAGTGCACCATAGTGCCAGTTCCAGTTTTCTGCTGTTTTTCTATTTCAGTTTTCCCCCATATAAAAATTGCTCCAAAAATTCGGGAAAAATCAGATAAAAAATCAGCATGAAGGAACCTTCCGGAAGAACCTGGGTGGGGGCAGAGGGCCACTACCAGGGGCCCTGGCGCCCTGGTGGCGCGCCCTAGGGCCTGGCCGCGCCCGGGAGGCGCCTGGACCCCTGGTGGCCCCCCTGGCTGGCCCCCTTCGTCTATATATTCTCCGTGACGAGAAACCCTCGAGGATAGAACCCCTTTTCGAGATCTCTCCTTATTTCCGCCGCCGCCGCGCTTCCAAGATCGGGAGCATCAGAAGACCTCTTCCCGGCACCCTGCCGGAGGGAGGGCCGACCTCCGGGAATCTCCTCTCCACCATGGATGCTTCCCGGATGTCTCGTGAGTAATTTTCTTTGGACCATAGGTCCGTGATCAGTAGCTATGTGATGTTCTCCTCCCCTCTTTGTTCTTCATGGTTTAGACCTCGTGAGCTTCCCTACATGATCGAGGCACTTTTGTAATCTTTCTGCTGTTGCTATGCTGAGTTTGATGGGATCTGATGGATTATGAGATTATGTTCAGATTGTGATTGAGTAATATATTTGTTTCTTATCTCTTATATTTTTGTTCCTAAGTAATTCTTGCATGTTCTCCGTTGTTGTTTATTGCTTTGGCCAAGTAGTAGGTAGTAACCCCAAGAGGGAACGTTTTGCTCGATTGTGGGTTCATGCCCCCTGATGACTAGCTTGAGTGACAGAAACATGAGTCTAGGGGATGTGCTGTTGCCACAAGGGGGAAAACAACGGTGCTTTTAACCGGGTTTGCAAGGATTGTTTATTTTACGCAAAGTACTTTTTAATGCAGTTGTCTGTTGCTTTGGGTTTACACTTCGGGTGGGGCTCGCAACTTAATACCAGCGAGATGTTCTGGATAGATATCTCAAGGTGGATGATTAGTAGTAGATGCAGTTGGATTTCGGTCTACTTATTTTGGCGTACTGCCCATGCTTTTGAGCCTCTTCCTTTCTTTTGTAGTATAGTTAGCATTGCGGTGCGTTCGTAATCCTGTCAATTGCCCTTCTGTAATTTATTCACCTCGCATAGCAGTTTTATCGTCTTTTGGGAGAGAGACATCACTAGTGAACATCACATATCCCGGTCCATATCCTCATACTGTTTCCACACACATTTACTTTTCTGCTTTTATTTTCAATTGCTATCATCAACCCTTGTGTTTGATCCTTTGTGAACAACAAGACCGGAGAGATTGACAACCTCCCTAAACTTCGTTGGGAACAAAGTTATTTGTGTCTGTGTGCAGGTCCGCGTCAGTTGCGCCGCTGACACCTACTTATCATCTCCGGAGTCCTACTGGAGACAAACCTTGGTATCTTTACTGAGGGAAATTTGATGCTGTGCTACATCAAGCCTTCCACTTGGGGTTACCAACGAAGGGCGAGAAATCACTATCATCACCTCGCACATCACCACGGCGAACTCGACCACGGCTGGCCATACCTGCGCCTCGTTTTTGCCCCATGAGAAGATGAAGAAGAGGATCTAGAAAGGCAGAAGACGAACACTACGACCAGATGAAGAAATTGGGTCTATTTATAACACAAGCCCAAGAGCACGCAGAAGCCCAGACGACGAAATCAATTAATTCAAAGACCAAGCATGCCGGGCAATTCGAATTCCGAGACAAAGATGCCTTCACACGGGCGGCACAGTGCGCTGGACGCGTCAAATATCGCGCGTTTTCAATGCGCGCATCGATAACTCAACATGCGGCTGCAGCACGCCACCAAAAGCCACCATTATGACCGGTCATGCAGACGTGACGGTTAGCAGCCAGAGCATCTTTGACGGTCCTCCGACAAGGAGATAGTTATCTTCACCAACAAGAGGTAAATCAAAGGGGCAGCGAGCAGAAGATGCAGCTTGCAAGCGCCGCTTTCTACATGGTTTAAATATATATTTTCAAATATATTTAACTCCCATCGGGAGCGTATCCACCCATGAGAATTTCGGGTGCTCCCTCACCTAGAAGGAAAAACGTGCTCGAGTGATTACTCGCACCCATGAGAGTTTCTGGTGCTCCCTCACCACGACACAAGATGAGAAGACTTGCACTCGCCAGATCGAGCAGTCCCGGAGTATCGGGTGCTCCCTCATCTCGAGAGCAAAGTGATACTCGAGTGATTACTCGCAAAACTCTATGTACCTGAGCACTCGAAGACCTCCCGAGCAAATACTCCTCTACATTACTCCTCGCCTGAGCACTCAACAAAGCTCCGCGAGCGACCGCTAAAACAGCTCACTTGATTTTTTATTCCAAGTGGGTGCATCACTAACTAGGCTTTGCGCCTCGATAAAAATACATATTCCTGGAACACGATACACTATGCCCAGATGCCACGCAATATTAGCGTGTAGGTAAGACCCCGCTACGCAGATCGGACGGGCTAGGACTTGCCGCAGAGCGGTTTCACTCCCAACCTTTTCCATGCTCTTGCATGATAGAGAAAGCCGGGTGGACGCGCCTAGGCTATGAACTTTACTGGCGGCAACTGGCCACTGTAAGACCTGCAGCGGCATGACTTTTTCTTGACACCAGTGTTCCAAGCTCATGTCGAGGGACATGAGTTTGATTGGGCTACTGCGGGTTTTGCCACTAGTGCAATTCACCAAGGCTCGACCAGTCGACTCCTTGGGCCCTTTCAGCTTAGCATCCCTCGAAACAGGTTTTGTCATGGCCCCTGACTGCCAGCGACCCGCGGTTGAACCGTGCATACATCAAAACGACGCAAGAATGGATTCGAGTCCTTGCGCGCCTCTTCGAGTCCCCTGGGCACTCAGGGGCTACTGACGAGGGGGTGACCCCACGACTCCTACGGATGAGCCTACCCGGTGTACCCGAAGACAGGAGGCCCACAAAGATGCCGCTTGGGCCCAGCCTTGGCCCACTAGTAGCACCGACATAGGAGTCCGCGACTCATAAGGAAGGTGCAAACTTGCCGTACGGAACAAGATCAGGGTTAGGAAACCTCATCTGTAATCTAGGACGGACTCCCCGAGACCTAGCCTAGTATATAAGGGCTAGGAGGGGAGACGTCAAAGACAAGCAATACACAATCTGTAACTCTAGCCTTGTGCGCACTAGCCTTGGCTCCCCTGTAATCGCCATCTCCGATCAATACTATCGAGCAGGAACGTATCCTCCTGTTAGCCGACGAGCTATCGTCCAACCTGTGCCTCTCATGACTAACCCAGGGTCCCTGACCATGGGATTTGCCGGGGTACATCCCCGACAACACGGTCAAGGATTGAAAAGGACGGCAAGGAATTTGAAGAAACCGGCCGGCGGCCATGGCGGAACAGGGGAGGACCTCGAGGACGAACCAGGCGGGAGCGGCGGAAAATGAAGGGAGGAAGGGGGAACCTAGGGTTCCCAGAGCCGGCTCGGGTCCAGCTTATAAGGGGGGAGGCCCCCTAGCCACGCTGTCCATCATCGACGTCGACGCCGCGCCGGTTGTGAGAGAGGAGGTCGGAGGGGACCTCAGCCACGGTGTAAAGGCGGTCACTGTGGCTACTTCGATCGTGATCCCACGGTCAAGACTACTCCAGCGTACCGCTTCGCTGGCTGGGTCCAGCTGGGCTGCGGGGAAAAGAGGCCCAGGTGGGCTGGGCCTGGACCAGAAAAGAAGAAAGGGAAAAGAAACCCCCCTGCTGCTGCTTTTCGATTTAAAATGAAACAGAAAAGCCCTTGGGGTTTTCCAGGAATATTCCCAAGGTTTAAAAATGCATAAAAATATGTAAAATTAACCTTGGAATATTTGCCAATTTCTAAAATTGGTTTGGCCATTTTTGGCAACAACAAAAATGTGGGCTCTTTTGAATTTCAAAATAACTTTGAACCAGAGCCCCTGTTTTTGGTTATGGCAAAATGAAATGAGGTTTTGAAAACCCTTGGCGTTGCAATGGAAAAGGCTAGGCCAAGTTTGGGGTCTAGGGGAGTTGAAATGCAAATGGAACAATTCACCCAACACTCTTCTTGAACCAACTTGGATGCATTTGAAAGCAATTGAAATGAGTTAAAAACCCAATGCCATTTGGAATCATCACAGGGAATTACATCAACTAGCATCATGCCAAGTTACAAGGTCATCAGACAAAGAGAAATTGCATGATGATTTACAATTATTGCAAATGGGATGTTACAAACAGGCATGTTCAAAAGTGTGCAGGGACACCAGTACCTATGTGATATCCTAAGGAAGGCTCTACTTCATAGGAATCCTCGAAACGAAGGAGTTGGTTTCGTAAGGAAACTCGATGGCACCTATTGGGAACCCGAGCAGTATCCTAAAACTGTCTGGGTTCTGGCGAAGGAAAAGCCCATTGATATTGCTAACCTTTCAGGTTTCAACTGCAAAATTTATAAGGCTATTGTTGATGAATCACTTGATTCTGACTAAAAGCTTGTTAAAGATCAGGAAGGAAAGGTGTCAGCATAATTCGTTGGTACTCCTCCGAAGAATGGTTTCTATAAGCGACAGATTTGGGTTCGCAAATCTCTCGTAGAAAAACTTCCCCCTAACCATTCTATGAAGGGAAAATCCTCGGTACCACCGAATCACTACTATTCTCTCGTGGATAGAAATGAACCCTTGGTGCCTGCTTCAAATGTTCCCCAGAAGGAATACTATCGGGTTGATAAAAATATTTATCGTCATCGTGACAATAATACCAAAACTGCTTTTACCTACCAGTACTCTAACCCCTCGTCGAGGAATTATGTTTATGGTGTGCTTGATGGTCCCCCTCGCCAATATAATCCTCTTCGCTATAATATCTCTGCCTCATCTAGCACTTCCATGCCTTCTAAGTCACCTGCTCGTTTGTGGGTGGTTAAGAAGAACTAATTCTTCTGCAGGGCTATGTCTTCGGTGGATCCGAATGGGTCATGTATAGTGGTTGTACAAATCATATGACCGGAGACAAAGATTTGTTCACCGAAGACAAACTTACTGAATCTTCACAGAGATATATTACTTTCGGTGACAACAACAAAGGAAAAGTACTTGGTTTGGGTAAGGTTGCTATATCGAAGGATAAGCATATTGACAAGGTTATGCTTGTTCAATCACTAGGATATAATCTTATGTCTATCTCAAAACTTTGTGACATGGGTATGCTTGTACTGTTTTCTGCTTCTCATTGTGTTGTCTTTTCACAGGATGATTATTCCTTCGTGTTCGAAGGATATCGCAAAGGGGATCTTTATATTGTTGATTTCTCTTCGGGACCTGCAGTGTCCACATGCTTAATGGCTAAAGCCACATCTGGTTGGTTATGGCACTGAAGACTTGGTCATGCAGGAATGAAAAATCTTCAAACTCTTATCTCGAAGAAGAATATCGTTGGAATTGATAATGTGAAATTCGATAAAGATCGTCTATGCAGTGCCTGTGAAGCAGGAAAGATTGCAAAGAAACATCACTCAGCAAAAACTATAATGACTACTACTCGTCCTCTTGAATTGCTTCATATGGATTTATTCGGTCCTCAAAATTATGCTAGCCTTGGAGGTAACAAGTATGGTCTGGTTATTGTTGATGATTTCTCTCGATATACTTGGGTCTTCTTTCTAGATGACAAGAGCAAGGTTGTTGAAATTTTCAAAACTTTCGCAAAGAGAGCTCAGACTGAATATGAATTATCTCTCAAGTATATCAGAAGTGATAATGGTACATAATTCAAAAATACTCATATCGAAGAATTTCTTGATGAATATGGCTTTACTCATGATTTCTCGGCTGCTTATACACCGCAACAGAATGGTGTGATCGAGAGAAATAATCGAACACTTATTGAAATGGCCAGAACAATGCTTGCTGAATACAAGACTCCTATCAGGTTCTCGGCCGAAGCTATTAATACTGCATGTCATATCATCAACAAGGTTTATCTGCACAAATTTCTGAAGAAAACTTCACATGAGCTTATCACTGGTAAAAAGCAAAATGTTTCATATCTCATGGTTTTTGGTGCTCCATGTTATATCAGAGATATGAATCACAACTCCAAGTTTTCCCCAAAGGCGCACGAAGGTTTTCTCCTAGGTTATGGGTCAAATTCTCACACTTACAGAGTTTACAACTCTCATCTTGGAAAAGTTGTAGAAACTGTAAATGTTCGATTTGATGAAACTAACGGCTCTCAAAAGGAGCAATTACCTCTTAACCTGGATGAACCACCTTTGGATGAAGTTATCAGGTACATGGCTATAGGTGATATTCGGCCTGTCGAAGGAAATGCACATCAAGCCAACAAGGATGATGATGGTCCAATGTTCCCACACATAGCCCGGGGCGCTGGAGATCAACATCCTGAAGAAAATGATGTACAGGTCGAAGGAGAACGCATAAACGAAGAAAATGTTCAACTCGAAGGATAAGCTGAACCCGAAGGAAATGATCCCGAAGGACAAGCTGATCCCGAAGAACAACCGGATCCTCAAGCTATTGAATAAGCTTTACCTCGTGTTCGAAGAAGAGTGGACGTCGACTCAATACTTGAAGAGATTCGTTTACCAGGTCGTCCCACCACTCATTCTCGTACTCGCTTAGCTAACTTCTGTGGAAATTTTTCGTTTGTATCCATGCTAGAACCATCAAAATTTGATGAAGCCATGAAAGACTCAGACTGGATGACTGCAATGATCGAAGAACTTAACCAGTTCGATAGAAATAAAGTCTGGTCCCTTGTCGATAGACCTGATCCCAAGAAGCATAATATCATTGGTACGAAGTGGATTTTTTGCAACAAGCAAGATGAAGATGGCATTGTTATAAGGAATAAAGCTCGACTAGTTGCACAAGGCTATACCCAAATCGAAGGTATTGATTTAGGTGAGACTTATGCTCCTGTTGCTCGACTTGAATCCATTCGTGTCATGCTTACTTTTTCCAATTACAATGGTATATTGCTATATCAAATGGATGTCAAAAGTGCATTTCTTAACGGTGAAATCGAAGAAGAAGTATATGTTATGCAGGCACCAGGTTTTGAAGACCCGAAGAATCCTGATAAGGTTTACAGGTTGCACAAGGCCCTATATGGGTTAAAGCAAGCACCTCGTGCTTGGTATGAAACACTGAAGGATTTTCTTCTGAAGAAGGGCTTCAAACCAGGAACAACTGACCCGGCTCTTTTTACTCGTGCATACAAAGATGATCTCTTTGTGTGTCAAATTTATGTCGATGATATTATTTTTTTGCTGTACTAACCCTGATATCAGCGAAGAATTTTCTCGTAATGATGTCGAAGAAATATGAAATGTCTATGATGGGTGAATTGAAGTTCTTTCTCGGACTTCAAATTCGTCAACAGAAGAATGGGACTTTCATCTCTCAAGAGAAGTATCTCAGAGATTGCCTAAAGAAGTTTGATCTTGTCAGTTGCAAAACTATCAAGACTCCAATGCCTACGAATGTTCACCTAGATGCAGATGAGAAGGGCAAACCTTTCGTTCAGAAGAAATATTGTTCGATGACCAGTTCGCTTCTTTACCTTTGTGCATCTAGACCTGACATTATGCTATTAGTTTGTATGTGTGCTCGTTTTTAGGCAAACCCGAAAGAATCACATCATATTGCTGTTAAGCGAATTCTTCGATATCTGGCTCATACACCAACTTTGGGACTATGGTATCCCAAAGGTGCCCAATTTGACCTCGTTGGATATTCTGATTCTTATTGGGCTGGTGATCGAGTCGACAAGAAATCTACCTCAGTCACATGTCATTTTCTCGGTAGATATCTTGTCTGTTGGGCTTCGAAGAAACAGAATTGTGTATCTATTTCTACGGCTGAAGCCGAGTATATTGCTGCTGGTTCATGCTGCACCCGAAGAAAGATTATGGTATTCTTGTGAAAAAAATTCCATTGCTATGTGATAATGAGAGTGCTATCAAAATTTCCCATAATCCTGTGCAATACTCTCGAACGAAGCATATTGATATTCGTCATCATTTTCTTCGAGATCACGTTCAGCGAGAAGATATTGTTATCAGCCATGTTCGCACCGAAGATCAATTGGCTGATATCTTCATGAAGCCCCTGGATGAGAAAAGGTTTTGTGCACTAAGGTGTGATTGAACATATTGGACTCACGCAATGTGCAGTAAGATCATAACTATCGGTACTATGTATTATATGTTTTCTTTCTATGATGTTTACTTACGTTAGTTTTCTATCGTGTCTCTTTTTCGTTTGTTTTTGTTCGTTTGGTGTTGTCCTATACACTTATCCCTCCGAGTTTTCTTATCACTGTTTTTCCCTCGGATTGATTAAGTATCAGACCCTGTTTTCCCTCTATTCTATCCCTGCCCCATCTTTGCTTTTCTCTCGTGAACATGTATATTTGTACTCGATTAAGATTCCCTTCGAATGTCATTGATTCCGAAGGAAAATCTATCGAACTTTTATCTACTTTTATATTCGATGTTCGATGAGTTTGGTCCTGGACGTGGAGCAACTTTCTTTCGGTTCGTTGGGATTTTCCCGCGATTTCTGCCACAAAATCCGTCCGTTGAGTTCGGAGAGACGCGGAATCTGCGCCATTGGATCGGATTTGACAGATATGTCAGACCCTCCCCTATAAATACCGATCCACCCCACCGGCACAGACCACACAATTTCCTCAACTTCATCTCTCCGCTCCCGAAGCTCTCTCCCGCGCGCCGCCGTGCTGTTCGTCACCGTCGATTCCCTCGCCGCTTTGCTGCCGGAAGGAAGTCGCCGGAGACCTTCCCGTCGACGAGGATCTTCATCCGCGCCTCCGTAGCCGTCGTACATCACCGAGTTAGGGTATGCACGGCTCTAGACTCGATTCCAATCTCTTCTGTTCATCGAGCCCTAGATTTGTTCTTGATTTTCTCTTATTTTATTAGGTCTGTTTGATCCGTTTGGATTGATTGAAACTTGGGAAATCTGTTTCTGGTGTTTTGAGTCGATTCCCCATCCGACCTAGGTAAGAAATCCCTCGGATTCTCTCACTTAGGAAAATCCCACAGAAGCGTATCGATAAATTTACACTTGTGCACTTCTTTCATACAAGTTCTTCGTTAGATTTGCACCCGATGAAAATCTAGCCTAGTACTTGATATGTCCCAAACGTATCTATAGTTTATGCCTGCTCCATGCATGTTTTGGGTGACTTTGCCATGTTTTGATTGAACTTTCATACACTTTTGAGCATATTTGGACTAATCTATTAACCCAGTGCACCCAGCTGCCAGTTGTTGTTTTCTGTTGTTTTTGTATTTCAAGTTTTCCGGCCATTAAAAGTGCTCCAAAACCAGGAAAATCAGATAAAAAATCAGCGTCGCGGAAGCTTCCGGAAACACCAAAGCAGCGAAGGGGGCCACCACCAGGAGGCTAGGAGGGTCCCTGGCGCGGCCCCACCCTAGGCCGCGCCAGGAGGCCTACTGGCTGCCTGGTGGGTCCCCTCGACGCCCCCCTTCGCCTATATTTACCCCTCGGTGTGGAAACCCCTAAGACGAACTCCTCTTTTGCGATCTCGCCTTTGTTCCGCCGCCGCCGCCGTTTAAAGATCGGGGCTGCCTGGAGAATCTGCTCCGGCACCCTGCCGGAAGAAGCTACCCCCTCCGGAAGACCATCCATAGACATGGACGCCTCCCATATGTACCGTGAGTACTTTCCCTTGGACCATGGGTCCGTGACCAGTAGCTATGTGATCTATCTCTCCCTTCTTTGTGCCTCCACTTTTGAGTCCTCGTGAGCTGCTTCACATGATCGAGGCATCTATGTAATTTCTTCTGTTGCTATGCTGAGTTTGTTGGGATCTGATGGATTATGAGACTATGTTCAGATTGTGATGAGTAATATATTTGGTTCTTCTCTTTTATATTTTATTCTTGAGTTAATTCTTGCATGTTTTCCGTTGCGGTATTTGCTTTGGCCAAGTATTTTATTTGCAACTCCAAGAGAGAGCGTTATGCTCGATTGTGGGTTCAGCCCCCTGATGTCTAGCTTGAGTGACAGAAACATGAGACTAGGGGATGTGTTGTTGCCACCAGGGATAAAACAACGGTGCTTGTACTTGCGGGTGCAAGGATTGTTTACTTTACGCAAAGTTCTTTTAATGCAGTTGTCTTTTGCTTTGAGTTTGCACTTTGGGTGGGATTCGCAACTTAATACCAGCGAGATGTTCTGGATAGATATCTCAAGGTGGATGATTCGTAGTAGATGCAGATGGATTTTGGTCTACTTACCTTGGCGTATTGCCCATTGCTTTTGAGCCCTTCCTTTCTTTGCAGCATAGTTAGCATTGCGGTGCTTTCATAATCCTGTCAATTGCCCAACTGTGATTTTTTTACCTCGCTAGCACTTTTATCGTCTTTTGGGAGAGAGACATCCCTAGTGAAAATCACGGGACCCCGGTCCATCTTCATATCATTGTTTACACCCTCAATTTACTTCCAGTCTTTACTTTCAGTAGCCACTATCATTATCTCTTGCGTTGATCCTTTGTAAACGGCAAGGCCGGAGGAATTGACAACTCCTCTGTACTCGTTGGGAGCAAAGTTATTTGTATCTGTGTGCAGGTCCAGGTGAAGCTAGCAACCTCGGTGCCATTGTTCACTTCACCACCTTCTTGTATCCTTTGGAGTCCTACGGGAGACAAACCTTGGTATCTTTGCCAAGGGAAAACTTGCCGCTCTACTATATCTCACTCTGCACTTGGGGTAATCAACGAGGGCTTGAAGAGTATCAACACTCTCTTGCCTTCAGCAAGTTTTCTGGCGCCGTTGCCGGGGACTCCAGTCTACAAGATAGGGGAGCTGCACACTATCTTTTACCTTTGCTTTTTAGTCTTGTTAGTTTACCTTTTAGTTTTTACTTTTGTGTCCTTAATCAAAAATACCAAAAATACCTGCTACTATGGGTTCCTATGAAAACACTAAGTTGAGTGACTTCACTAGTCACAACAACAGTGACTTTATCTGCAGTCCTATTGCTCCACCTGCCACTTTAGCACCTTCTTATGAGATTAAACCTGCTCTGCTTAATCTTTTTATGAAAGATCAATTCTCAGGAGCAGGAGAAGATGCTGCCTTGCACCTAAACAACTTTATCGAGCTCTGCGACATGCAGAAGTACAAGGAAGTGGATGGAGACATCGTCAAGCTGAAGCTTTTTCCTTTCTCTTTGAGAGGAAGAGCCAAGGAGTGGCTACAATCTTTGCCCAAGAACAGTATCGATTCTTGGAGTAAATGCAAAGATGCTTTTATAGGGAAGTCCTATCCCCCTGCTAAAATTATTCAATTGAGGAGTAACATTATGAATTTCAGGAAATTGGATAATGAACACATTGCCCAGGCTTGGGAACGTATGAAGACACTCGTCAAGAACTGCCCCACACATGGACTGACTACCTGGATGGTTATCCAGACTTTTTATGCAGGCTTGAACTTCACCTCGCGGAACCTGTTAGATTCAGCCGCGGGAGGAACTTTTATGTCAACCACGCTTGGTGCTGCCACAAAGCTACTTGATGAGATGATGTTGAACTACTCACAATGGCACACCGAGAGATCTCCAACTGCTAAGAAGGTACACTCTGTCGAGGAGATGTCCTCTTTAAATGAAAAGGTTGACCTTATCATGTCTCTACTTACCAAGAAACCCTCTATTGATCCTCAAGATGGTCCTTTAAATTCTTTGGTTGCTCAGGAGCAAGTAGATGTTAATTTTGTCTCTAGAAACAACTTCAACAATAATGCTTATAGGAGTAACTTTGGTAGCAAAAATCCTAGGCCTTTCCCATCCAACAACTATGGGAACAACACTTATCCTACCACCAGAAACTCCACCTCTGAACTAGAGAGTATGCTTAGAGACTTTATCACTACCCAAAAAGCCTTCAACAAGAATGTGGAAGAAAAACTAGTTAAATTAGATAATCTCTGTTTGAAGGTAGAAAACTTAGCCCTTGATGTTGAGATGCTAAAAATCAGAACCTCTCCCCTCGAGGAGAGTAAGGTCACTCCTATTAATGCTATCCAGTTACAAATCAATGAAAATATTAGGATGATGGATAAACTCAAAGAAGGATGGGCTAGAGAAAAAGAGGAAGAGGATAGAATTAAGAGCCTTCCTCCTTACCACACAGTAGCTACTATCCAAGTAGTTGAGGATGTCCAAACTATTAACACCCATCACACCCCTAGTCCCACTGGACCTATCAATGGTGATGCTACCACCTCAACCGTAGATGAAGAAACCTCTATGAACATAGAGGCTTTCAAGCAAGTGAGCTTAAATGATATCACTACCTCCTTGATAGATAGTAGTGATTTAGACTTTGACAACTGCACTTTACCAGAAGTTATTGGTTTCCTACACAAGATGTCTAGAGACCCCCACACTAGCACACTCAATCTTGCCTTCACAGAGCATATCACCAATGCTCTAATCAAAGTTAAGGAGGAGAATCTTAGACTAGAAGCCTCCATACCTAGGAAGCTAGAAGATGGTTGGGATCCTATGATAAAAATTAAATTGAATAACTTCTCTTGTTATGCTCTTTGTGATGTTGGAGCAAGTACCTCTGTTATGCCCAAAATAATGTATGATATGCTTGAATTGAAACCTTTTGATCCTTGTTCTTTTGGTGTTCGTCTTGTTGATTCTTCCGTAAAGAAACCTTTGGGGAAGATCGACGATGTTCTTATCATTGTCAATGACAATTATGTTCCCTTTGATTTTACTATTATGGACATTGACTGTGAGCCCTCTTGTCCAATTATTTTGGGACATCCTTTTCTTCGCACAGTTGGTGACATGAAAGAGGGAACTATCAAATTCCAATTCCCTCTCAAGAAAGGGATGGAACATTTCCCTAGAAAAAAGATTAAGTTACCTTTTGAGTCCATCACACGGGCTAGTTATTCTCTTGAAAAGACTTGATCTTTTACATTAAGCCTAGCTAATGGCTTTAAAGAAGCGCTTTCGGGAGGCAGCCCGCAATGAATTTAGCTTTTTATTTTTTATTTTGTTCTGTTCTTAGTGGTCTTGATGATTCTTACTACTGTAGCAACATCATTGTATCTTTACTTTTCAAGCTTTGTGCCAAGTTTAGCCTCATACGACAAGGGAAGTGAAAGTTGTGACATGTTGTCCAGACAACAGATTCTGTCCTTGTGACTAGAAAAACTCAAGAAATATCCCAGTTCATCTTTTTGAGCTGTATTTTTTACACAGAGTGCTCTATACAATTACGAAACTTGTGTATGTTCTGAGTTTTTTGATTTGAGTTCCAGAAGTATCCCTAAAAAATTCTTTTCTACCCGTTGTTCTGTTTTTCACAGATTCTGCCACGTTTTGTCTCTCTTTACTTTTGCAAACCTTAAGCTTGCCTTTTCTTTGCAATTTTTTTTGGCAATCTTGGGAAAAAGTAGCTCTTCAAGATTATCATTATTTTCAGTAAGGGAAAAATTATTTTATTAGGGTACCAACCTCTCTAATCATCCTACAATGAGTTATGTATGAAGGGAGTTTTCAAGTGCGTGATGGAGGATGATGAAAGAAGATTCAGGAGTGTCAAACGCTCAAGCTTGGGGATGACCATGTGCACCCCCAATAAATATTCATGGAGACTCAAGCATATAAGCTTGGGGATGCCCCCGATGCATCCCCTTCTTCATCAACAATTATCAGTTCGTCTCTCGTTGCACTATATTTTTATCACTTCATGCGTTATGTGCTTTGCTTGGAGCGTCTCGCTCTTTACTTTTCTAGGTTTGTTTTTCTCTGTTTGCTGTAGTAACAAGTTAGATCCCAGCTTACTTACTCTTTTGTGTGGGATAGATACACGCTCCGCTTGAACTAGAACTCCTCATAGGATTTGCATGCTTATTCTTTTAGCTGTGAGTTGTTCTTTTTCTTTTCTTAGCTGTTGTTCTATTTAGTTGTGGTGCTTTAGTTTTTCTAGAGCTTTTATTTTGTCTTAGGTTGAACTTTCTACAGGTTGCATGTTTTATCTTGTTAGAGAGTTTGCCTGTTGCACTGAGTTCTGTGTCTTGACTGAAAGTAGGTAGTTAAAGTTGTTGTTCTCTTTGTAGTAGTAACTTGCAATAGTTTTGAGGTATTGACTAGAGTAATGTTTGAACTTATGGTGTCAAGAGCTCTTGCCTATTAGTGATAGATGTCATTGTTTGGGATATGGGGCAGAAAACACAAATTTTTCATACCTACGGTACCTGAACCCAAGATCTATGCTATGGCGATGTAAAGTAACGGAGGGAATCGGTGTTCATACCTTTGAAGACCGAAAGAGGGAAACGTTCTTGCGAACGTGGTTGGCGTAGACTCAGAACTACGACCTCCCTGTCGTGTAGAATACCACCACCGGCGAGGATGACTCCCGGTAAACCTCCAGCGACGAAGTAGCACCACAGGTGTAGTGCCTCGAAGAGATTATACACGTACGGTACAATCGATGTTCCTCCCGGGCCCCGAACCAGGCGAGCAGCGGAAGAAAGACGGCTACGGATCCCGACTCCAGCAGAGCGACGGCCTACCTTATGGTGGAGAACTCCAATCCTGGTGCAGACTCAAAACAAGGGGACTCCACTTCCGGGAAGGAGAAGGAGGAAGAAGGAGATATTGGTGTGTTGGAAAAAAGGGGGGGTCTACCCCTCCTTATATAAGCCAAGGGGGGGTGTGATCCTCCTCCCCTCCCCCATGTGGGACTAAACTCACAAGGGGGGGGGAGTGCGCCGGCCATAGGGGGGGATGGGTCCCACCCTTGGCGTCAAGCCCAAGGGGGGAAACCCCCTCCTCCCCTAATGGGCCCCATGGGCGCATATAGCCTTTTTCCCATTTTTTTAATTTATTTAATATGTTTTAAATATTTAATTCAGATAATTAAATAATAAAACATTATTAAAACAATTAAACTTTATTTTGAACTATTCAAAATGTCCGGAAACCATTCCGTCCTCCTCCGGAACTATTCCGGTGATTTCTCCTATTTCACCGATTGATCCCGTAACTGTCCTATGCATCGATTGCCCTTAAGTGTAACACCCTAACGGTCCGGGAAACAGCAGACATGGTCGAGACTCTTCTCATTGACCAATGACTAGTCAGTTGGACCTGGTTACAATCCTTGACAGCCCCTGCGCTTCCATCGAATGAACTTCGATCGCTTTTGGAAACCGTTAACGATACGACGTAATCCCTTTGTGCTGCGGTACTTTGTTTGTCCGAGGTTTGATCGTCGGTATCCTACATACCGTGTTCACATATCGTTCACAACAAACAATTTCTCTCGTCCATGATCATTGCATCTCTTGTGACCTAGTCACGTCCTTGCAAGGTGTTGATGCAATATCACCGAGTGGGCCCAGAGTACCTGTCCTGTCACAAGGACTGACAAATCCCGCTCTGATCTATTAACATACTCATCAACCATCTATTTCAGAATACCCAAAGTGCACCGTTATATCCAGCATATTTCAGTCAGGCGGTGGGATACAAATCAAAGTCTCCTCATAGATGGTAATTACGTATGATCATTACGGTCTAAGGACTAAGGCATACGTTACAAAGTCATAGCAACGCTGAACTATGTGACTCGATCACAATGCAATACTTTAGATGGGTGTACGTCCATCACATCATTCCCCTTAATGATATGACCTCATTGTCAATGGACTTAAGTGTCTCCATGATCAGGAAAGCTTGATCAATCAATTGCCCAATGAGATATTTTACCCGAGTTAAACTACGGACCATGTTTTATACTACACCTGTATTAGTATTTCCAAGTAATACAGTTATAGCACAGTATAATACGTATTATGAACAAAACGGATATGTGACAAATATCTTTATTAATTTGTCTCTAGGGCACATATCCAACAGTCTCCCACTTCCACTAGAGTACAAATTCCACTAGTTTACATCAGGTATGTATCTAACACCAATGGTCTCTCGGTGTTCTTCAAACTTGCCCTGTGGAAGAGGTTTAGTCATCGGGTCTGCTGCGTTCAGATCCGTATGTATCTTGTGAATCCTAGTGTGTCCATCCCTGACGTAGTCTCGCGTCACATGGAACTTTCGGAGGATGTGCTTGGCTGTAGAGTGAGTTCTTGGCTCCTTCGCGTTAGCAATGGCACCCATGTTGTCGCAGAAGATTCCCACGGGGTCAGTGCAACTGGGAAAGACGCCAAGCTCGATCACGAACTTCTTCAGCCACAGCGCCTCGTTTGACGCTTCGCAAGCGCCAATATACTCCGACTCCATTGTAGATTGGGCGACGACTGACTGTTTGCCGCTCCTCCAGCTAATTGCGCCACCGTTCAACATGAAAACATATCCCGTCTGGGATTTCAAGTCATCTAGATCTGAGCCGAGGCTTGCGTCAACGTAACCCTTTACGGTGAGCTCCTCATCAACTCCTCCATAAACGAGAAAGAGATCCTTGGTTCTTCTTAAGTACTTAAGGATGTTCTTTACTGCTGTCCAGTGAGCCATTCCCGGGTTACTCTGGTAGGGATTAGTCATACTAATGGCCAGCACTAAATCCGGTCTGGTACATAACATAGCATACATGAGAGAACCTATGGCTGAGGCATAGGGCTTTGAGGACATCTCCTCCTTCTGTTTTGCTGTGGTTGGGCATTGAGTCACGCTTAATTTGACACCTTTTATAACTGGCAAGAGACCTCTCTTGGAGTCATCCATTTTGAACCTTTTCAATATCTTGTCAATATAAGTGTTCTGACTCAAGGCCAACCGTCGATCAGGTCTATCTCTATAGATCTTAATCCCCAATATGTACGCAGCTTCACCTAGGTCCTTCATGGAAAATTGTCCATTCAGATATTCCTTCACTTCCTCTAAGAATTTCTTATCGTTCCCTATTAGTAATATGTCATCTACATATAACACAAGGAATGCTACAGAGCTCCCACTCAGTTTCTTATAGACGCAGAACTCTTCGACGTTTTGGACAAATCCAAAAGCTTTAATGACCTCATCAAATCGAAGATTCCAGCTCCGAGATGCTTGCTTCAACCCATAGATGGACCGTTGAAGCTTGCAAACCTTACCAGCGTTCCTTGGATCGACAAACCCCTCTGGTTGCATCATATACAACTCTTCCTCAATGTTGCCATTTAGGAATGCAGTTTTCACATCCATCTGCCATATCTCGTAATCATGATATGCAGCTATTGCTAGTAGGATCCGAATAGACTTTATCATCACTACTGGAGAGAACGTCTCCTCGTAGTAAACTCCTTGAATTTGTCGGAAACCCTTCGCGACAAGTCGAGCTTTGTAGACAGATACGTATCTGTCTGTGTCAGTCTTTTTCTTGAAAATCCATTTATTCTCGACGGCCTTGCGGTCCTCGGGAATATCCACCAAAGTCCATACTTTGTTGGTGTACATGGAGTCTATTTCGGATTTCATGGCTTCAAGCCATTTCTCGGACTCGGGTCCCTCCATTGCTTCTTTGTAACTTGTAGGTTCATCCGACTCATCAGCCGAGATTGCATTCACAAGCTGTCCGTAAAACTCAGTAGGTTGACGGACTCTTGATGAACTACGGGGCATAAAAGGTTCCTCTTCATTCTCATCATGATCATCATTAATGTCATGATCGTTATGAATGTCGTTCTGGCCATTCTCTTCAGCTCACACTGTGGAAGATGGTTCCAGAACAATTTCTGTAGCCGTTTCTTCCAATTGGAGTGATTGGTCAGTCACTTCATCGAGGTCTATTTTCCTCCCACTCAACTCTTTCGCGAGAAACTCCTTCTCAAGAAAGTGTCCCGTCTTGGCAACAAACGTTTTGCTGTCAGACTTGTTGTAGAAGGTGTATCCACAAGTTTCCTTGGGATAGCCCATAAAGATGCACTTATCCGCCTTGGATTCAAGTTTGTCAGGTTGTAGTTTCCTTACATAAGCCTCACAACCCGAAATCTTCAGGTGAGACAACTTAGGTTTTGTGCCATGCCATTATTCAAATGGTGTTGTCTTTATGGATTTGGATGGTGCCCTATTAAGAATATGAACGGTAGTTTCTAATGCATACCCCCAGAATGACACAGGCAAATCAGTATGAGACATCATCGATCGTACACTATCCAATAGGGTTCGATTACGTCGCTCAGCCACACCGTTTCTCTGAGGTGTGCCTGCCGGCGTAAGCTGTGGTACTATGCCACAAGACTTCAGATGATTGCTAAACTCGTGACTCAAATACTCGCCACCTCGATCCGATCGAAGGTGCTTGATTTTTCTTCCGAGTTGATTTTCGACCTCATTCTGAAATTCCTTGAACTTTTCAAAGGTTTCATACTTGTGCTTCATCAAGTAAATATACCCATATCTACTCAAGTCATCAGTAAAGGTCACGAATTAACGAAGACCATTGCGAGTGGGGACGTTCATGGGTCCACATACATCCGAGTGTATGATCCCCAATAAGACATCCGCACGCTCCATTACGCCATTGAATGGAGTCCTTGTCATTTTGCCCATGAGGCATTGTTCACATGTATCAAGGGATCCAAAATCCAATGACTCAAGAAGTCCATCCTTATGGAGCTTCTCCATGCGTTTTATACCAATATGACCAAGTCGGCAATGCCACATCATCATGTGATCTTCATCATTCTTCAATCTTTTGGCCTCAATATTGTTAATGTGACACACGTCACCATCGAGATCAAGTACGAATAAACCATGCAACTCCGGTGCGTGAACATAAAACATTTCATCCTTATAAATCGAACAACCAATTGTATCAGACTTAAAAGAATAGTGGTCTCGCTTCAAGCAAGAGCCACTAACGATGTTCACACTCAACGCGGGTACATAGTAGCAATTATTCAGAACTAAAACCAATCCCGAAGGGAGACTAAGATGCTTCGTGCCGACCGCCAAGACCTCAATCTGACAGCCATTCCCCACGCGCATCGTCACTTCATCTTTGAGCAAGCATCTCCTATTCCTTAGTCCCTGAATGGAATTAGAAATATGAGCGACAGATCCTGTATCAAATATCCAGGATGTGTTCCAGGCGCTTGTCAAGAGAAGATCAACAATATGTATATCAAATATACCTTCGTCTCTCTTGGCGACCTTGCCAGCCTTCTTGTCCTTTAGGTACTTGGGACAGTTGCATTTCTAGTGACCTTCACCCTTGAAGTAGAAGCACTCCACTCCGGGTTTAGGCTTGGGTGCCTTGGGAGGATCGGCAAGTGACTTGCCATCCCTCTTGGGGCCACCTCTCTTGGCCTTCTCCCGCCTGCTTGACTTCTTGAAGTCAGTGGTCTTGTTGACCATGAAGATGGCGTGCTCCTTCTTGATCTCAACCTCGGCGCTCTTCAGCATGGTGAACAACTCAGAAGGGGTTTTGGTCATCCCCTGCATGTTGTAGTTCAGCACAAAACCTTTGTAGCTAGGGGGAAGCGACTGCAACACCCTATCAACAGCAAGTTCATCTGGAATCTGGCATTCCAGAGCATTCAAGCGCTGAACGTAGCCAAACATTTTGACTACGTGCTCACTCACGTTGCCGTGCTCGTCCATCTTTGCTGAGAAGAAGGCTTCAGAAGCCTCGTACCGTTCAGCCCTGGCTTGAGGTGCGAAGACCGCCTTGAGGTCGGTGATAATCTCATATGCACCCATCCTCTCAAAGTGTTTCTGCAGCTCAGCCTCCATGGATTAGAGCATGCCACTCTGGACAAGGTTGTAATCATCAGTCCTGGAGAGATAGACATTCTTCTCGTCTTGACTGGCATCATCTGCTGGTGCGTCACCTAACGCGTCCTCTAGTACGTATGCCACCTTGAGGGGAACGAGGAGAATCCTCAGGGTGCGGAACCAGTTGGTGAAGTTTGTCCCATCTGTTTTTAGCTTATCTTTCTCTAGGAATGATCCTAAGTTGAACGAGGGGCGAGGTGCTGCCATCTACAAGGTTGATTCACAAGGATACATATTTAGACTTTTGTTCATAATGTGGAGTTTCAATTTAATCTCAAAATTCTAGAAAGCTCCCACTTAGATAAACACCTCTCAATTTAACTAAGTGATTACACAATCCCAGCCCCCATACCTCCCCCGATCGTCACGGCCATCAGTATGCGAACCAGGTAGGCCTCTAAGCCAATCACATCAGGCATGTGACTCGTGCTCGTCCTTTCGGTCTCCTGTGTTCCAGGCTCGCATCTACATACGTCAAGCCTGCCAATCGAACCTTGATGTTAGCTGTTCAGCAAGGCCATATCTGCATATGCCAGGCTTGCCGAACCCAACCTCATGCGAACTCCGTTTAATATGTAGGACAACTCCGGTATGTACGGAGCATCAAGCCATATGGGAGAACCTTCCAGGCGGTGCCCACCAAGGGAGAACACAATGTTGGTATTGTGAGAGATGGTCCTGTTTCGTGCTACCGTCAATATATCTAGCATACTAGCATAAAACAGGAAGTAAAACTGTAAATCATACAACCTATGATCCCCCTTCATGCAAAGCAAAGTTAAACGCCTTTCTACTTTAGCTTGTGCAAGTTTTACGTGGCTGCTAGGGGTTTCGAGAGAGAGAACCGTTTCTATCCTGCGAAAAACATGCCACAACACCGTCTCCCATCCGTCTCTATTACACCCCTGTCGGGGCCCTCCGTTGCAAACATCTTCGTATCGCTAATGCAGAGAGACAGACACCCCCCCAGCCACTTTATATGGTAGAAGCCATATGTCAAGCGTGGAACCAGTCTCGCGTAAACGCGTAAGGTCGGTCGGGGGCCGCTTCATCAAACATTGCCGCAACGCTAAATGAGTACACGTGGGAGGGTAACGAATGTAGATTCGATGCCCACATCCTAGATGTGTTCTACCCGTCCAATACATCTACGCATAGCTAGCTCTGATACCACTATTTGGGATACGGGGCAGAAAACACAAATTTTTCATACCTACGGTACCCGAACCCAAGATCTATGCTATGGCGATGTAAAGTAACAGAGGGAATCGGTGTTCATACCTTTGAAGACCGAAAGAGGGAAACGTTCTTGCGAACGTGGTTGGCGTAGACTCAGAACTACGACCTTCCTGTCATGTAGAAGACCACCAGCAGCGAGGATGACTCCCAGTAAACCTCCAGCGACGAAGTAGCACCACAGGTGTAGTGCCTCGAAGAGATTATACACGTACGGTACAATCGATGTTCCTCCCGGGCCCCGAACCAGGCGAGCAGCGGAAGAAAGACGGCTACGAATCCCGACTCCAGCAGAGCGACGGCCTGCCTTATGGTGGAGAACTCCAATCCTGGTGCAGACTCCAAACAAGGGGAGTCCACTTCCGGGAAGGAGAAGGAGGAAGAAGGAGATATTTGTGTGTTGGAAAAAAGGGGGGTCTACCCCTCCTTATATAGGCCAAGGGGGGTGTGATCCTCCTCCCCTCCCCCATGTGGGACTAAACTCCCAAGGGGGGGAGTGCGCCGGCCATAGGGGGGGATGGGCCCCACCCTTGGCGTCAAGCCCAAGGGGGGGAAACCCCCTCCTCCCCTAATGGGCCCCATGGGCCCATATAGCCTTTTCCCATTTTTTTTTAATTTATTTAATATGTTTTAAATATTTAATTCAGATAATTAAATAATAAAACATTATTAAAACAATTAAACTTTATTTTGAACTGTTCAAAATGTCCGGAAACCATTCCGTCCTCCTCCGGAACTATTCCGGTGATTTCTCCTATTTCACCGATTGATCCCGTAACTTTCCTATGCATCGATTGCCCTTAAGTGTAACACCCTAACGGTCCGGGAAACAGCAGACATGGTTGAGACTCTTCTCATTGACCAATGACTAGTCAGTTGGACCTGGTTACAATCCTTGACAGCCCCTGCGCTTCCATCGAATGAACTTCGATCGCTTTTGGAAATCGTTAACGATACGACGTAATCCCTTTGTGCTTCGGTACTTTGTTTGTCGGAGGTTTGATCGTCGGTATCCTACATACCGTGTTCACATCTCGTTCACAACAAACAACTTCTCTCGTCCATGATCATTGTATCTCTTGTGACCTAGTCACGTCCTTGCAAGGTGTTGATGCAATATCACCGAGTGGGCCCAGAGTACCTGTCCTGTCACAAGGACTGACAAATCCCGCTCTGATCTATTAACATACTCATCAACCATCTATTTCGGAATACCCAAAGTGCACCGTTATAGCCAGCATATTTCAGTCAGGTGGTGGGATACAAATCGAAGTCTCCTCATAGATGGTAATTACGTATGATCATTACGGTCAAAGGACTAAGGCATACGTTACAAAGTCATAGCAACGCTGAACTATGTGACTCGATCACATTGCAATACATTAGATGGGTGTACGTCCATCACATCATTCCCCTTAATGATATGACCTCATTGTCAATGGACTTAAGTGTCGCCATGATCAGGAAAGCTTGATCAATCAATTTCCCAATGAGATAGTTTACCCGAGTTAAACTATGGACCATGTTTTATACTACACCTGTATTAGTATTTCCAAGTAATACAGTTATAGCACAATATAAAACGTATTATGAACAAAACGGATATGTGACAAATATCTTTATTAATTTGTCTCTAGGGCACATATCCAACAATCATATTTTGGGCAATCTGTGTTTATTTTCAAAACCTACAAAACTAGTTGAGAACTCTAGCTACTAGATGGATCACTAACCTCTAGAGGGTTCGAATATTAGAGTACACTCACGTACCATGAGTCGAGGATGCGCAAGGATAACCAAACCCCCATACACTCCTCCTCGGGGTACTTGTATCTTTGTGAACCTCCTGATTAGATTGAGAGTTACCGATAATAAGTGCATGAGTTCTTCGGACTAATGTGAGTATTCGAAAGTTGACACTTCCACCCACCTATACTTTTTCTAGTATCTCTTGTGTCGTGCATTGCTTTATTCTAACTCCGAGAGTTGGCATCCACCTTCGCCGGTACATCCAAACCCTTGGCATGATACGCTCTGTCATCATAAACCTCCTTATATCTTTCCTCAAAACATCCACCATACCTACCTACAAGGCATTTCCATATCCTTTCCGAGATACATTGCCATGCAACATCCACCTTCTCATGACTTGATCTTCATGCCATACATGCTACTTGCTTGATCGATGAACCGCATGCTAGTTGGGCCTTGCCCTAATCATTGCTACATGACGCACTAGTATCATTGCATATCCTGCTACCCTGGCAGAGGCATACATTTGCATCATGATAGTTACATTTTCTTTATGTGAGTACCTTTGTAAAGTGTGAAAGATCTCCTATATTCTTGTAAAATATAGAGTATTGCCCCTAAAGTGAGGAAAAGATCCCAAAGAGGACAAAATCAAAAGATCCCAAAGAGGACAAATGAGAGAAATAGAAAGAGCCATTGAGGCCACCAAAAAAATACAAAAAAATAGAAAAAAGAGAAAAGAAAAATAAAAAGAGAGAAGGGGGCATACTACTATTCCTTTTGAGAGATCCACACTAGTACTTCATCTTCTATCCCTTGTACTCCATAGAGATCATCATCATGCATCTAGCTATGTGGGGACCCTTCACACTATAGAACTTGGCTTGTATATTCCAATGATGAGCCTCCTCAAACGAGCTCTAGGTCTTCTTGAGCAAGCAAGTTAGATGCACCCCCACTAGTTCCCTTGGAGATATTTTAGCTCAAATGTGCATCCGTTGCATGGAAATCCGTACTCCTCACATCATATCTATCATATGGCCTTCTCTCGCATATGATTGTCCTCATTGATGTGAGCCTTTCACAGCTTTTTGTCTTCCTCCTCCACCTTCTTTCTGTTTCGCCTTTTAGGTGTCAACTTTCTTGCTCACGCTCATCCATTGCATGAGTGCTCAAAATATCGAAAGGGAGTGGATCAGTTTGACTTGTACCTGGCTAGTGGTCTGGGGACGAGTCAAGATAAGAATCCAAAGGAGACTAAGTGTGAAACTTTAGTAGATAGTTGTTCTCAACAAAAATACTTTTTTCTCTCGTATTTCCCTATCCCTTTCTTGCACGCAAACACCATTTGGACACATTCGAGTCACGTACAGCAAGAGCTCTTGTACCTTTTGTTCTTTTGTTACTTATGTCAATGCTAATATAGACTCTTGCTTGTTAAGACTTGAATTGAATTGCATGTTTGATTGCTTTACTTAAAAGTCCTTTTATGGTTGTGTGGCATGTCACCACAGAAATTATGCTTGTTATCATTTACCTACTCTAGGACGAGCAGGAATTAAGCTTGGGGATGTTGATACATCCCAAACGTATCTATAACTTCTGCTTGCTCCATGCATGTTTTGTGTGGCTTTGCCATGTTTTTCTTGAACTTTCATACACTTTTGAGCATATTTGGACTAATCTATTAACCCAGTGCACCCTACTGCCAGTTGCTGTTTTCTACTGTTTTTGTATTTCAGGTTTTCCGGCCATTAAAAGTGCTCCAAAAAATCCAGGAAAATCAGATAAAAAATCAGCGTCGCGGAAGCTTTCGGAAACACCAAAGCAGCGAAGGGGGGCCACCACCAGGAGTCCAAGAGGGTCCCTGGCGCGGCCCCACCCTAGGCCACGCCAGGAGGCCTCCTGGCTGCCTGGTGGGTCCCCTCGACGCCCCCCTTCGCCTATATTTACCCCTCGGGGTTGAAACCCCTAAGACGGACTCCACTTTCGCGATATCGCCTCTGTTCCGCCGCGGCCGCCGTTTCAAGATCGGGGCTGCCTGGAGAAGTTGCTCCGGCACCCTGCCGGAAGAAGCTACCCCCTCCGGGAGACCATCCATAGCCATGGACGCCTCCCATATGTACCATGAGTATTTTCCCTTGGACCATGGGTCCGTGACCAGTAGCTATGTGATCTATCTTTCCATTCTTTGTGCCTCCACTTTCGAGTCCTCGTGAGCTGCTTCACATGATCGAGGCATCTATGTAATTTCTTCTGTTGCTATGCTAAGTTTGTTGGGATCTGATGGATTATGAGACTATGTTCAGATTGTGATGAGTAATATATTTGGTTCTTCTCTTTTATATTTTGTTCTTGAGTAAATTCTTGCATGTTCTCCGTTGCGGTATTTGCTTTGGCCAAGTATTTTATTTGCAACTCCAAGAGAGAGCGTTATGCTCGATTGTGGATTCAGCCCCCTGATGTCTAGCTTGAGTGACAGAAACATGAGACTAGGGGATGTGCTGTTGCCACCAGGGATAAAACAACGGTGCTTATACTTGCGGGTGCAAGGATCGTTTACTTTACGCAAAGTTCTTTTAATGCAGTTATCTGTTGCTTTGAGTTTACACTTTGGGTGGGATTCTCAACTTAATACCAGCGAGATGTTCTGGATAGATATCTCAAGGTGGATGATTCTTAGTAGATGCAGATGGATTTCGGTCTACTTACCTTGGCGTACTGCCCATTGCTTTTGAGCCCTTCCTTTCTTTGCAGCATAGTTAGCATTGCGGTGCCTTCATAATCATGTCAATTGCCCAACTGTGATTTGTTTACCTCGCTAGCACTTTTATCGTCTTTTGGGAGAGAGACATCACTAGTGAAAATCACGGGACCCCGGTCCATCTTCATATCAGTGTTAACACCCTCAATTTACTTTCAGTGTTTACTTTCAGTAGCCACTATTATTATCTCTTGCGTTGATCCTTTGTAAACAGCAAGGCCGGAGGAATTGACAACTCCTCTGTACTCGTTGGGAGCAAAGTTATTTGTATCTGTGTGCAGGTCCAGGTGAAGCTAGCAACCTCGGTGCCATTGTTCACTTCACCACCTTCTTGTATCCTTCGGAGTCCTACGGGAGAAAAACCATGGTATCTTTGCCAAGGGAAAACTTGCCGCTCTACTATATCTCACTCTGCACTTGGGGTAGTCAACGAGGGCTTGAAGAGTATCAACACTCTCTTGCCATCAGGACTTTCATTAAAACTTGCTTCAAGTCAAATTCCTCGATATGTTTACTGCGTTCAAAATGTTTTTCCTCGAAAAAGGCTGGTACTTGTTCACAACTTTCCTATATTCCCTCGTACCTATCTATTTCGTAGGAAAATGTCTGCGAATGAAGGAAATTTCAGAGCACCCAAGCGTGTGGGAGGTCGTACAAGAATCACCAACAACTCTGAAGGTTTATCAGAGGAATTGATCATGGAGAAGAACTTGAGAACGCCTGAAGACTCTGAAGATGATCGTACGAGAGAAAATAGATTGCAAGAGATTCGAAGGCTCCAAGCGCTTCGTTGGTATGAATACAAGTCACTTATTCCTCGCTGGAAGAGGTTGTTTGCTTCTAAAAATCCCTGGTCTGATGTCAAGTCATTAAGGCCCAAGTGGACGAAAGATAATAGACCACCTCCTCCAGACGATGCTCGCCCATCCTCTCTCAAAACACCTGCTGATTTTAAAGAGTTGGTTGAGCCTCGAGCAGCCCGAGAAGAAAAGCGTAAGGAGGCCAAAGCCAGGAAGGCTTCTGCTGCTGAGGGTGCCGAGGAAGTTGGACCAAGCGCCAAACTGAGGGCTGGCAAGAAATCTGCCAAACGGAAGAAAAAGGAAGTCGTTGTCTCTCCACCAGAGGAAACTTCTGAAGAAGCCAACTCCGATGGTCAAGACCCTGGCACAGAGGCTGACATCGAGGATATTGCTCTGAATAAAAAGTCGAGCAACAAAGGCATTAGGATCCAGCCAGCTGCTAAGGCTCCTCGAGCAACAATTGGCATGACCAATTTGGTCACAGATCCGCCTATTTCCTCTGCTCTCCCAGTGCAAACTCGTAGACAAAAACCTTCGGTCAGGTCGAAGGGAAAGCAAGCCCAAGTGGCTGAAGATGATGATACCCTGATCCAGCGAAAGGAAAGGCTGGCCAAGCAGCAAGCACTTGAAGCAAAAGACTTGGAAAAGTCCAAACTTCTCAACTTTCACAGTCAGCCCGAGGAAAGGAAGGGAAGAGTTGCTCAACAATTGGGCATCTTGCATCTGGTTAGCGAGAAATATAGACGCCAGATTGAAGGAGGAAATGTTCCTAGTACTCCGAAGGAAAAGGTCGTGGCCCCTAGTGCCACCGAGAAAGTGGTGACTCCCACAGTCACGAAGGAAAAGGATGCAGCCGCTAGTGCTGCGAAGAAAAATGCTGAGGCCCCTAGTGCCTCGAAGGATAAAACTGCGGCCCCCAGTGTCGTAACAAAACCCGTTGCTGCTTCCAAGGCCACCAAGGAGTCCGAGAAGAAAGCCAAAGAGGCTACGCAGAAGGCTCAGGCTGCTCCAGTTCCTCGAGCTGCCCCTGCTGCACCAGTTGTGCCCGACCCTCGTGTCGATGAAGAAAGCTCCAATGAAGGAGATTCTGCTGCAAATGCTACATGGGATGCATCACAGATTTCCAACATACTTTGGCATATGGCCACCACACCGAGCAAAGTCACTGCCGAGGATGATGTCCCACCAGAGATACAAGAGAGAATTTCTCGATACATGATTCGTTGGGAAGAATATCTTACCCAGGATCGGAAGGACAAAGAACAAGAGAGGTTTTACACCCACCAGCTTCGAGAATAAACTGAGGACCTTGTGTCCCGACAGTTTTTCAAGTCCAAGATAGCAACACTTGGTGAATCCAGAAGGGCATAGAAAGAAAACATCTCTGCTGTCAATGAAAAGGTTAGACATATAGTATCTGATATGTGCAAGGAGCACAATGAAGCCCTATCCAAGAGACAATCTCGAAAGAGAAAGTCTGCTGCCCCAACCTCTGCGCGTGGGACGCCAGAGGTCGAGAAAATTGCCAAGAAGCAAAAATCTGCTGAGGTCGTTGCTGCAACGGCACGACAGGATACTGACCCAACCCTCGCCAAGAAACCCACTCCACCTCGTAAGAAAACTCCACCACCTCGCCGTTGGGAATGTGCCCTAGAGGCAAATAAAATATATTTCATCGAGCATATTCCATTAGTTCATAATACGTTTGATACTATGCTATAATTGTATTAAGCGCAAACATTAATACATGTGTGGTATACAAACAACCAGGTCCCTAGTAAACCCTAGTATACTAGTCCATTGGGCGATTGATGATCAAGGTTTCCTGATCATGAGACAATGGCGTCTGTTGACAATGGAGTCGTATCATTGGATAATGATATGATGGACATACACCCACCAGAAGTGTTGTGATGTGATCAAGTCACATAGTTCGACATTGCGATAACTATAACGTAGTGACCAGATCCTTTGACCGTAATGATCATACGTAATTGTCATCTATGAGGAGACTTTGATTTGTATCCCACCGCCTGACTGAAATATGCTGGCCATAACGGTGCACTTTGGGTATTCCGAAATAGATGGTTGATGAGTATGCAAATAGATCAAAGAGGGATTTGTCCATCCGTGTGACGGATAGGTACTCTGGGCCCACTCGGTGATATTGCATCATAAAGTTTGCAAACGTGTGACTAGGTCACGGAGTTGTAATATCACGGGAACGAGTAAACTTGTTTGTTGAGAACGAGGACGAACTAGGTATAGTGGATACCGATGATCAAACCTCGGACAAGCAAAGTACCCCAGGACAAAGGGAACAGGCACACGGTTAACGGATCCAACAGCGATTGAAGTTCATTCGATGGAAGCGCAGGGGCTATCAAGGATTGTAACCAGGTCCAATTGATTAGTCATTGATCAATGAGAATTGTCTCGATCATGTCTGCTGTTTCCCGGACCGTAGGGTGTTACACTTAAGGGTACTCGACGCAGTAAGGATTGATTCGGGATCACCGGAGAAATTGGAGAGAACACCGGAATTGTTCTGGTACTGACCGGAATTGTTCCGATGAAGGCCGGAAGTTGTTCCGGGTATTTTGAAAGGTTAAAAATATATTTAATAATGTTTAATATATGTTTTATTATTTAATTATCTGGATTAAATATTAAAATGTATTTAAATATAATTAAAATGAATTAAAAAGGCATATGGGCCTCATAGGGCCCATTAGGGGGAGAGGGAGTCCTCCCCCATGGGCCATGGCGCCATGAGGGGGCCCACCCCCCTTATAGGTGCGCCACCCCCTCCCTTGGGATTAGTCCCACCCCGGAAGTGGAGGGGGGGTGGCACCCCTCCTTGGCCTATATAAGGAGGGGTAGAGGTGCCCTTTTAATTCATCATATTTTTGAGATAAGTTCTCATATCTCTCTCCCTCCTTTCTCCTTCCTCGAGTGGACTCCCCTTGTTTGGAGTCTACACTTGGTTGGGGATTTCTCCACTATACGCACGTCATCGTGCTGCTGGAATCGGGATCCGAATCCATCTTCTTTCCGCTGCTCTCCTGGTTCGGAGCCCGGAGGGACGTCGGGTATACTATATGTGTATAATCCCGTGAGGCACTACACTTGTGGTGATACTTCATCGTCGTGGTCGTATCGCGAGGTCTTCATCAGCAACATTCCGACAGGGACGTAATCCCGTCATCGGTCCACAAGGATCGGTGGCTACAGGAGTCATCGTGGATCTGCGCGGCATCGGGGATTGCCGGTACGACTAAACCAACCACGTTCATGCGGGAACGTTTCCCGCTTAACGGACTACATACTGGTATGTGATCTATTTCTGTCCGTTACATGCATCGCCAAAGCATAGGTCTTGGGTATGGGTCTCGTAGGTTATGAAAAATTTGTGTTTTCTGCCCCGAACCCCAACAGTGGTATCAGAGCAAGGCTATGAGTAGATGTATTGTACGGATAGAACACATCTAGTATGTGGGCATCAATTCTCCAATTGTTACCCTCTCACGTGTACTCATTTAGCGTTGCGGCAATGTTTGATGAAGCGGCCCCCAACCGACCTTACGCGTTTACGCGAGACTGGTTCCACGCTTGACATATGGCTTGTACCATATAAAGTGGTTGGGGGTGTCTGTCTCTCTGCATTAGCGATGCGAAGATGTTTGCAACGGAGGGCCCCGAAAGGGGTGTAACAGAGACAATTTTGGGATTGGTGTTGTGGCTTGTTTTCGCAGGATAGAAAGCTGTTCTTTTCTCGAAACCCTTAGCAGCCACGTAAAACTTGCAAAAGATAAAGTAGAAAGGCGTTTTAAACTTTAATTTGCGTGAAGGGGGATCATAGGTTGTATGATTTACAGTTTTACTTCCTGTTTTATGCTAGTATGCTAGATATATCGACGGTAGCACGAAACAGGACCATCTCTCCCAATACCAACATTGTGTTCTCCCTTGGTGGGCACCGCCTGGAAGGTTCTCCCATATGGCTTGATGCTCCGTACGTACCGGAGTTGTCCTACATATTCAACGGAGTTCGCATGAGGTTGGGTTCCGCAAGCCTGGCATATGCAGATATGGCCTTGCTGAACAGCTAACATCAAGGTTCGATTGGCAGGCTTGACGTATGTAGATGCGGGCCTGGAACACAGGAGACCGAAAGGTCGAGCACGAGTCACATGCCTGATGTGATTGGCTTAGAGGCCTACCTGGTTCGCATACTGATGGTCGTGACAATCGGGGGAGGTATGGGGGCTGGGATTGTGTAATCACTTAGTTAAATTGAGAGGTGTTTATCTAAGTGGGAGCTTTCTAGATTTTTGAGATCAAATTGAAACTCCACATTATGAACTTAATCTTCATGTCTTAGCAAATATCATTGTAGATAACGTCATACCAATGTTTAGAACTATGGCTCTTTTAGTATGATAGAACTTAAGGTAAATGGGTCTTACTTCATTGATGTGTACCAACACCATTAGATACATACTCATTAGTAATGACTTGCTAAACATAATACGAAGAACTGCTAGGAGATACACCTGACAACTTCGTAATCAAGGAAGATGATGATGAGTATCGCACTCACCGTCACTTATGAATGACTGTCCAATACACCATAATTCATTCTATGGAATCTGAATTGTGAATGCATGTTAACCAACACGTATGACGTGCTAGGTGAACTTGAAAGCACTTGGTCACAAATCAGAGTAATGGAATATGAGTATATGGACGGGGTTTCTTTCAACTATGGTGGAAGGAACAACCTGCTGAGAAAGTCACTTGGAAAATGTATAAAATACATGGAACACCTTGTGTATAACTTGGACTACTGAATGACTGGTTACTTTGCGATAACTGGGGAGTTGCATCCGCTTCCTCCCAGTTACAAAGACCATGTCTGGACTATGTCATGAAGGAGAATCGTTCACCTATCATGAGGTCATGGTTAAAGTTGAGAACTTTAAGAGTAGAACCAATGCAGGAATGGTCATTGACGGAGAAGGTATATTTGATATACGAGTTATAAATGTCTTTCCCACGAAACACTAATTGCGGTTGATTAAGTATTCGATGCTTGAACTTACTGCTTGAGAGTGGCTTGGAAGGGATGAGGTGACAATGTGTGCTGACGGCAATCAAGATAGTTGATGGTCGACAACACTCTCCCTCTACATCTATCAATTGATTAATATATGAATAAATTTTATGATCGTTTGAATGAGGACTTTATTAGTGTGTCTTGCATCTCGCGAAGACAATTATTCATATTAGTGAGAAACAAGTCAGTTGTTCTCCTTTTATGAATGATATCTCTTATGGTCACATTACGATTATGAATGAGTTATTCTTATATTGATGATAGTTGTTTGATCATTTATAAGAAATATTGTAATGCCAAGAAATATCCAGGCTTAATAATGACACTACAGTTTAAGTCATGAATGGTATGATGATGTCTTAAGATACTTGATCTCTTGACACATACAAACCATGCCTTTTAGGTGAGATGACTAAAGCCTCGCATTCTAGTAAACAGAATGTGTACTCATTGTTGAGTATCATACATTGTGATGTATCGTATGTCAGCATGTGGTGAATTTCATTATTTCGTAAACTTCGTATGTGGACTTAGATGAATATTTGTATTCACTAATAAAACATGAGTCTGAAATAATTTGATATGATCAAAATGGATTTCAGAGTAAAGATGGATATTAAATTAACAAGAAAGACAAGTCTCTACGATTTGATCAAAGTGACAAATGTTTTGAGTTAGTCTTGGGCATAAAGACTTGTGTGAAAGTCGTTCCACAAATTGCAATGTCTTGAGACACTTCAATATGATTGACGTGCCTGAACATTGTGATCATATTCTATCGAAAAGTGTATGGTCTAAGTTATCTCTTACCAAGTTACGTTATTATTGTTTAGAGTTATTAATTTAATATGCAAACACTCACTTCAGCATAGGGAACCATCTGGGTTCGTGGAAACCAACACTATATATGTCATGGTGTGTTGTGGTTTCTAGGGAGCTTGATTTATGTAAGATAAATTATCTTTGTAGTGTATCCTTAGACAACTATGGATGCATCTTCCACAACTAGAACCAAAAGGAGCAAAACTTGTATTGCTGTGTTTGGTGTTTGTCAAGAATTGTTCTTGATAAATGTGGTAATGGAAGAAAAGTGAAAGTTCAACCAAGGTAATTGACCTTGCCTCCAAATGTCAGAGTAGTGCAACGGAATATGTTCTGGAAGCAAAGCTCTACAATAAAAGGAGAAACTAATGATAATGATCATGATCTTTTGATGGGAGCTTTTACTGAGAAACGTAGGATTCAAGAATATATATTTGCCCCTGGTGCAAAATGATATTCATGATTCACTTGTCATGTTAATGGAACAAGACATTCCTACAAACTAAAAAGAAGCGATGGTGGACCTAAGTACGAGATATGACTACGAGTCATGAAATCCTATGTTGAGTTACATTTAAGATTTCTTGAATCTTATCAAGTAAGGACGTTACTTGATATTCACAATAACTTCAGAGTTATGAGGAATAAATGTGAACATCAAAGGGACGTCAAGATTGGTTTGTTACAAAGATTGTTTCTGACAAATTCAATGGGTTGACTACAATGTGTAGCAATGCTTGAGTCAAAGGGATATTCACTACGATTGATCCAGGATTGTTATCAATACCGTGACTTCCTCAAATCCTATATTTGAAGAAGTGTTGTAATTGGTACAACAAGAAGGTTTTGAAAAAACATATGGATACTAGTGTCTCGTAAACTGAATTCTCATTTTGATGGATGATCAAAGGATTTTGGACTTAACCAAAATATCGAGGAAACATGCATTTGCATGAAACTGAGTGGGAGCTGAATAGTTTCCTGAAACTTAATATATAGACGACATATTTTGAGTGGGAGCTATGAGAGTATTATCCTAGACTTATATGTAAATGACATATTTGAGTAGAAGCCATGTGGTTAGTATCCTGAACTTAATATGTGTCTGACATATCTAAGTGGGAGCCATGTGGATGTTATCCTTGTCTTATATGTGGCCGACATATTTGAGTGGGAGCAATATGAGTGTTATCCTATAACTTAATATGTGCATGACATATTTGAGTGGGAGCATGATAACATTCTAATATATGGATAACATATTATGAATGGTGCAGCTAGTGTTAATGATTATTTGAATCTTTCATAAATGAAGATGAATAAGTATTAAGCATTGAAGATCTATTAAGATAGATATGTGTTTAATAACATTGAGTCGTAATACTTTCCTGGATAAGATTCTGAAGGAGTTCAGAATGGGACAAGTCAAGAAGTGGTCCTTACTTGTATATCCAAGAGAAGTGTTGAGTTAATCTCAGTACAAGAACAATGGCTAATGGTTAATGAAAGAAATGGATGTGTTGGATCCTCTATGCTTTTGTCATAGGTTCTTTCATATAAAACCAGAGTTATGTACTCGACATAATGTGACCCAAGTTCTTAGTAGTAAGAACATGTTGTGATATGATTTATGAGTAAATCATTGAACAAAGAGTTAAGTTTGTCCTTTAGTGTCTGAAGAGAACTGGGGATACATCTCAAATTTGTAAAGGATAGTGAACTTGACCATAAATGTTATGCTGGTTCAAGTTTTAACACTAACCTAGAAAATTGAGATATCATACTAATGAATGCCTAAGTTGAAAGAAACATGGTTAGACATCAAAGTTGCATACAATGCACTAAGGATTGAATCTACATTGATGTGGTTGCTTTAGAAGTAGCAGGAGTTATATTATGGCTTAAGAAGTTCGACTTCTGATTGAGTGAGTTTCAAGTGTGCATGACTATGGGAAAGTCCGCGTGACCCACCGGATGTCATTGCTATGACACAGCAAACGAAGTCTCACTTCACCGCCAAATATATATACCTCATCATTATAGTGGATAATGAAGGAATGTCAAATTAGGTGACATTATGATTTGCAAAAGGACATACGGTTCTGAATGGTATCCAGACCGTTGATACAACCTCTTCCACGGGCAAGCAAGATCAATAAGGAGTTATGATCCAGAGAAAATGCAACTAGATTATTTGTACTCTAGTGCAAGTGGGAGACTGTTGGGAATGTGCCCTAGAGGCAAATAAAATATGTTTTATCGAGCATATTCCATTAGTTAATAATACGTTTGATACTATGCTATAACTGTATTAAGCGGAAACATTAATACAGGTGTGGTATAGAAATAACCAGGTCCCTAGTGAACCCTAGTATACTAGTCCATTGGGCGATTGATGATCAAGGTTTCCTGATCATGAGACAATGGCGTCTGTTGACAATGGAGTCGTATCATTGGATAATGATATGATGGACATACACCCACCAGAAGTGTTGCGATGTGATCAAGTCACATAGTTCGACATTGCGATAACTATAACGTAGTGACCAGATCCTTTAACCGTAATGATCATACGTAATTGTCATCTATGAGGAGACTTTGATTTGTATCCCACCGCCTGACTGAAATATGCTGGCCATAACGGTGCACTTTGGGTATTCCGAAATAGATGGTTGATGAGTATGCAAATAGATCAAAGCGGGATTTGTCCATCCGTGTGACGGATAGGTACTCTGGGCCCACTCGGTGATATTGCATCATAAAGTTTGCAAACGTGTGACTAGGTCACGGAGTTGTAATATCACGGGAACGAGTAAACTTGTTTGTTGAGAACGAGGACGAACTAGGTATAGTGGATACCGATGATCAAACCTCGGACAAGCAAAGTACCCTAGGACAAAGGGAACAGGCACACGGTTAACGGATCCAACAGCGATTGAAGTTCATTCGATGGAAGCGCAGGGGCTATCAAGGATTGTAACCAGGTCCAATTGATTAGTCATTGATCAATGAGAATTGTCTCGATCATGTCTGCTGTTTCCCGGACCGTAGGGTGTTACACTTAAGGGTACTCGACGCAGTAAGGATTGATTCGGGATCACCGGAGAAATTGGAGAGAACACCGGAATTGTTCCGGTAATGACCGAAATTTTTCCGATGAAGGCCGGAAGTTGTTCCGGGTATTTTGAAAGGTTCAAAATATATTTAATAATGTTTAATATATGTTTTATTATTTAATTATCTGAATTAAATATTAAAATGTATAAGGAGGGGTAGAGGTGCCCTTTTAATTCATCATATTTTTGAGATAAGTTCTCATCTCTCTCTCTCTCCTTTCTCCTTCCTCGAGTGGACTCCCCTTGTTTGGAGTCTACACTTGGTTGGGGATTTCTCCACTATACGCACGCCGTCGTGCTGCTGGAATCGGGATCCGAATCCATCTTCTTTCCGCTGCTCTACTGGTTCGGAGCCCGGAGGGACGTTGGGTATACTGTATGTGTATAATCCCGCGAGGCACTACACTTGTGGTGCTACTTCATCGTCGTGGTCGTATCGCGAGGTCTTCATCAGCAACGTTCCGACGGGGACGTAATCCCGTCATCGGTACACAAGGATCGGTGGCTACAGGAGTCATCGTGGATCTGCGTGGCATCGGGGATTGCCGGTACGACAACACCAACCACGTTCATGCGGGAACGTTTCCCGCTTAACGGACTACATACTGGTATGTGATCTATTTCTGTCCGTTACTTGCATCGCCATAGCATAGGTCTTGGGTATGGGTCTCGTAGGTTATGAAAAAATTGTGTTTTCTGCCCCGAATCCCAACACTCGCCAATCCACTCCTCCACCTCGACAACAAACTCCACCACCTCTTCAACCCTCTCCACCAAAAGATTCTTCGCCACCACCCAACCCACCATCACCACCACATGGCATTCCATCGTTCACCCCAGCCATCGAGCCCCAATCTCAAGTTGAGACCAATCAACCTGCTCAGGTCGAGCAAGAACGTCAAGCCCCCATTCCATCTGCGCAGAAGGACTATTCATCTGCTCAGACTCTGAACGAAGGAGAATAAGCCGATGTTGATATAACAACTGTTTCCTCCCGTCAAGATGCTGCCGAAGGACAAAGTTCTGGCGATGCCAGTTTGAGTGAAAGTTCTTCCTCCTCCTCATCAAACTCTTCAGACGAAGAAATTTTCGATGTTTTTGCCCAACTGAATGAAGATATGAAGGCTATGGAGACTGCGGAGACCGAGAAACATTCCACTGCCGACGAAGGAGATGCCGTTGAAGAACATGCCGAGGAAAATGCTCCTGCAGCCATCCCAGCTCAGGATATTGTCAATGTTCCATCTTCAATTCCTCGCCCTGCTGAGCCTATACTTCAAATGCCAGATAATGCTGCTGAAGTCTTTCCAGTCGATGAGTTGATACATTCTGCTCATCCGAGAGAAATGTTTCCATTGTTCCGCCCTGATGTTCTTCGAGGAGGCCCTATCTTCAAGAGGCGGGAACACAAGCCATTTTTCTTCGGGCCCAATCCCTACGAGAATCCCAGAAATGCATATTCCCTTCGGTTTTGGACCCAGGAGCAAGCCATCTATTACACTCGTGTGCTTTACAACAAGGCGAGAGTTTTCCAACATCAGTACCTTGATATGCCTTCGGCGTACGCCACTTCATGTTTCGAGAATGTTGCCGAAACTATTGATGGTCTGCATGCTCATAAAATGTTTGCTCTCGATTGTGGCTACAATCCCGAGCTCATCAAGCAGTTTTATGCCACACTGTATGTCACTGGTGATCCTGAGAACTCGAAGATGTGGAAATTTGATTATATGATCCAAGGCCAAGTGTTCCATATGACTGTCGATCAATTTCTGGCCATCATAAATTTTCCTCGTTTCGAAGGATTCCCACACAAGCTGCATGATTTGCCTGCTCCAACTCCTGCTGAATTTTCTTCGTTGATGAATGAAGATGTCGTAGGAGATCACTACCCAAATGAGCCGATGCCAATGCTCGATGTGCACGATGATTTTCCAATTCCTCACGATGTGCAACTTGCTCTCTTGAAGTTAGTCCACGGTCATCCACTCGATTTTGAAGACTACTTCATCCGCACGTTGGTGTCTTGTGCTGATGATCACAATTCCCACAAGCCATATGCACCCTGGCTGATGGCTATCTGCAATTACTCTTGGGACGTGCCATTCCCCGTATCAATTTTCCCCAAGATTTTCACTCCACCAGTAAGGGAAGTATTGCAGATTATTACTCGACCCAACGATCAGTTTGCAGAGCACACTGGCATCCGCGCCCAAATGACTGAGCGCAATATTCGCTCGAGATTTATCAAGCCAGTGCACCACATGGAGGTATCCCTACGGTCCCAGCAAATGCTTCAACATCATATTGACCAAGACTTCATTCAGAAGCAGAAGATGATGGATGAGATAAACCATTTGCGCAACATTGCCATGAACAATAATGAAATGCTGCGTGAATGTCTTCACCGCGATTGGAAAGGACTGCACAAGTTCAATTCCCTCGGTCAACTTCAGCGTTGCGGCTTCGTAGAATATCCTCCTCATCTGAATAGGAACTGGACTAATGATGATCGTGTCGATCGACCAGATTTCAATATTCCTTTGCTGCCGAAGAACAGGGGTGTGCTCAGTGTTGATGACTACTATCACATCACGGTGAACACCATTTCCTCCGACTCCGACAAAGATGAAGCGCCTCCTTGCCAAGCGAGAGTTTACTCTCCATTTCCTCGAAGCCCCAGGACCCCGCCGGAATCTCAACTGGAATCTTCTAGAGATCATCATTCCTTCGGAACGAAGATTACTCCTCCAGGCGGTCGCCCCATTCGTCGTGCTCCAACACTCGTCGAATCTTCTCGACGTCGCCAGCGCCGCCCAAGCGAGTAGGTATTTCTTTTGATCCTATTCTCTCGACTTCTTGTACGTTGTGACAAAAAGGGGGAGATGTAGTGGCATCGAAGAAATTAGTTTGCCTTCGGGGTTAAGGGCTTTTCTTTTCGTTCGTTGAACTTTTGAACCTTTGAGTTTCTGATTAGTTTCAACAAACTTTCGATTCATATTCGATCTGGTTGTAACTAACTCTAAGTAGGTCTGTGACCTGCTATTTTTTATCGTAAGATATCTATCTGCTGCTTGCGATACTTAACCTTTTGCAGGAAGTTATCTTTCATATAAGTTCACAGGTGAATCGAGGAGATTGCATTTTTTTCATTGGATATTATCTGGAATGCAATTTCACTCGCTAAGATGATGTTTTTCCCTCGACACTCTACTGGTCAAATATGCACTTCACAGGAAATTCTTATCTTCCGTGCATACATCAAGGGGGAGTATTTCATCGATCTTAGCAATGGTTTATCATCGAAAACTCAAAACTTTTTTCAATTATTTATCGATGCCTGTTTTGTCAACAATCGTCCAAAAAGGGGGAGATTGTAAGAGCAAGTTTTTCCCCCGAAGGTTTTGGAGATTGTTGGACAAAGCAGAAGTGGAACTAATATTGTTTTCGAGTATAAACAGATACTTAGGTTTCGAAAGATTGGAGTTTGCAAGGAGAAGGTTGAAGGACAACTCACTACAGCGAAGCTGCAGTCAACTACCGAAACCTTTGAAGGAAGACGACCCCCAAAAATGTCGTTGAAGAAGAGGTTTTTCTCGAGTAAAAGCGAAACGAGGAGAAAGCTGAAGCTGGTCGAAGACTTAGTCTTTTTGCTAGTTTCTCTTTATTTTCTTGAGTCGTAGGAAAAACCATACTATAAATAGGGGTTTGCTAGTTGAGATCTTTGTCGAAGTGAATTTGCTCTGCTCAACCTAAACCCACAAAAGCCTACTGAGAGAAATCTTACTGAGTCGAGTGAATAGCTTGAAGGCAAAGTCATCGCACTTCGTGCCTTCGAGAGAGAACTCGTTCGGTAAGTCAGCTTACTTGTTCCTCAAGTAAAGTTACGCAGTGATTGGAATCCGACTGTTGTGGACACGCGTCAAGCGGTTGCATCGGGTCACCTCAGTCATTTTACCCATCGTGGTCGCCACCTATAAATACCCCGCACCTACCCGCCATTTTGGGTTGGCTGCTCCACTGAAGATTCTAAGACAGAAGTACTGTGAGCATACCAAGAGAGATCCATCGAGAGAAAACCAAAACCCAAGTCTGAACTGAGTTGAGCAATTCACAGAGACTTAGGTCGAGATTAGCCGATTTTTTTTATCTTGGAGAACTGCAAGTCTCCTAGACGGTTAGGCGTCGCCTATCAAGCAGTCGAAGAAAAATTGTCGTTGCTGAAGGAAGTTTGTAAAGGTCTCGGAGATGTCCTGAATCATATACCACGAGTGAAAACTGGACAAGCTCGAGGAGTTTGTTGCAGTGGAGAATAGGACGGAGAGAGTTTTGCTCCAAGTGTTCAATCACCAGTCCCTCCAACCAGACGTAGCACTTTGCAGAGTGTGAACTGGTTTACCAAACATTGTCGTGTCAGGCTCGTTTTCCTTCTCGCATTTACATTAAGTATTTACTCGTTCCCTGTTTTTTTCGAAGTTTTCCTTCGCTCCCAATCCTTTTGAGCCATGCATGTCTTTCGATTCTATATTTCCTTCGAGATGCCTTTAGTCCTTCGCAGTTTGCATGAATTCCTTCTAAGTTCCTTAGAATTTTTAGAAGTGATCATTCACCCCCTCCCCCTCTGATCATTCTTGATCTTTCAAATTTAATTTAGCGTTTTGCATCTTTATATATCTACAAAATTTTCTATCATCCCAATGTAAAATGTATTGGCATGACAGTGTGTGGCATAACGATTTTGTAATACACTAACACAATCCACATTTTATTAGAACCATCCACACACTATTTCTCTGAATGCAGATGTTGCTTCATCTCACTAGAAATACTGATCCAATCATGCTCTCTCTCTACACTTTGGAGAGGGCTACCTATTCCGACCCTCTAAATCTCATTATCAATATCACATACACGCATACACATAAAATTATTAAGGCTATGGGACTACTATGAGCTTAACATGCAATCACAAACACGCAAAACTTTGGCTTAGTTTCGTGTTGTGTTCTATGCGAAGTTGAGACGAGATGTGTATGTTGCTTTAGGAGTCCAGTTTCTAGGGACGACGTCTTGGGCTGAGAGGGTTTTCTTTGTTGTTAGGGTTGTTAGCCTGACAGAAAATGGCCCCACCAATGGTCCTGGCGTGAGGCTCCAAGTGGCACCCCAGATGTGCTTCATATCCTGCCAGTGTGCCGAGTTTGCCTGTTCATACATAGTAAAAATGCAAATTAGTGGTTTTACATCAGATCAATATAAAAATGTGGACTTGAAACTTCAACATGACAAGAAAATAGTGATATGAATCAATATGGCTCCGCTACGCTCTCCTTCCCCTCCTTCCCCTCCTATATCTCCCCTCTCCCTCGTCCGGCTGCCCTCACCCCTGCCGCCGGTGTCCGTGCATGGCTCTTGGCCTGTTGGCCCTCCCCCCCCCCATATTCCCCCCTTCCCCTGGTTTCTCTTGCTGCCTCCTTTGTGGTTGGGGAGGGGCCTGTCGGGGCTCCGTGCGGAAGCTCGGGAAAGAAAAAGTTCTGGGCTTTGGATGGTGTGTCCTCGTCGGACTCGGAGGGGAGGAGCCCGTGCTGCCTCAGGCTTCCTCCTCGTCGGCGTTGGGTAGGGTTCGCCGGAAGTTTGCCCCGGGTGGGCGGAGCCGGAGCTTTGCTTGTGTGTGGGAGCCGCTTCAGCCGGGCTGGACCCGTGTTCGTCGCCGTGGTGCCAAGCGGGCTCCTCCTCCATCTCCTCTTCCCAGCATCCTCGGTTCTCCGCTCTCCGGGCTGGCTGCGGATTATTTGCTGCCCCCGCCGTCCCCTTCTGGATCTTTGTACCAGGAGCGGGGTGTGGAGACGGTGTCCCCTCCCCGGCTGGCGGCGGCGCTGGTCGGGATGGAAACCCTAGGCCGTGATGCGACGCGGTTGCCTGCTCCTCCCGTTGGTGGGCTGGCCTGTTCCTCTGGGCCGGTTGCTGGGCCAACTGGCCCCAGCCTCTTCTCTTTTTTTCACATGATTTTCCTCCTCTGGTTAACCCCTCATCCGCCAGGCTTGGGCCCATTGCGCGGCCTCCGCCTGGCCCACCTCTTTCTGGCCCCTCGCGGGTACTTATGGATCAGGCGCGGGTCTACTGACCTAACCCTAGGTGTCCCCGCTGCCCCCAGTGACCTTCGCCGCTCCCTTCTCTCCCCCTCTCCGCCGCGCCGCATAGTTCTCACTCCCCCCTACCTCCCCTCGACCTCCCTTTCGCTGCGGTGGTCTCCATGGATCGTCCCAGATCTGTTTCGCCCCAGGCCGGCCCTGGCCTTGTGGCCTCTGATGATGGGGATGATATGGAGGCATCCCTTCGCGCTCAGCTGGAGCGGGAGAAGGCTGCCAGGAAGGCCGTTTCCAAGGGCTCGGCGGATTGGGGAGCTCCGCCTCCCTGGTTCGTTGAGGAGCAGCGCCGTAAGGCGGCAGCGGCGGCGGTGGATCCTTGGGAGGTCGCTGCGGCGGCTGCGCGTCCTCGTGCTCCTGCGGGCCAGGTGGGTGGCTCCTCTGGTTCGGTCGGGCCGGATTCGCTCCCCCCTCCGCCCCCACCCCCGCTTCCTCTCCTTCCCGTCGCTGGATCTGGTGTGCGTTGTGGCCCGAACCAGTCTGGCGCACCCTTCTGCCGTAACTATGATGGTAACAGGGGCTCCTCTGGATTTTGCTATCCGAACAATCGCAAGTTTGGAGACCGTGATGGTGGGGGCAGCTCGTTCGCCGGTCCTGGTATTCTTCCTCCTCCGGCTAGCTCCTCTGGTGGCGGATCTGGGTCTTTGGGGGGCAACAAGGGCGGCCACCTCACCTGCTTCTCTTGTCACAAACCAGATCACTTCCAATCCCAATGCCAATCCCCTCTCTTCAGCTTGATTTATCGTAAGGATGGGCACCTTACCGCTGAGTGTTTCTCCCGATACCTCCCCCGGTGGTCAAACACTATGGACGGGGGCTCCCGGGGTGTGGTTTCTTTGGTATGGAAGGAGGAGGGGAAGCAGTGGTGGCTGCCCCCAAGATTCTCAACGCTGTTGTCATTTCCATCCTGGAGGGGAGGCATCTTTGGATGGCTTGGCGGAGGAACTCCGGGCATGGGGGGCTGAAGAGTGGGACTGGCAACTTGAGCAGATCTCGGAGAAGGAGTTTGGAGCGGTCTTCCCCTCCAAGAAGTTCCTCCGCATGGTGTCCCAGAGCACATCTTTCACCTTGCCTATCCTCCACCTCGTCATTTCTGTGAAGGAAGCTACTGATGTGGATCGATCCTTTGGCTCGTTGGTCGAAGCTATGGTGTTGCTTGATGATGTTCCGCCTGAGATGCGATATGTGGCTGGTATACTTGCTTTCTCTGAGCTTGTTGGCAAGCCCTCGGCTGTGGATGAAGGATCTCTTTGCCGCCAGGGACCAGTGCGTGTGTCTATCTGGGTTCGCAACCCGTCTTTGGTGCATAGTTTTGTGGAATTCATCCATGGGATTAAGGCCTACCGGATCAAAGTCAGAGTGGAGGGTGCGCCCGTGGTTCCTCCTCCCCCTCCCCCTGCACCTCCCGCGGACCGTGAGGATGACCCCAAGGATGATGATCCCAAGGATGGCAGCCAGGAGGGCAGTGGCCCGAGTGGCCCTCCTTTTACCACGCAAGAGTGGGAGGCGCTGGGGTCTAGGATTCAGAAGCTATACCCGAATCGGGGTCCACATGGTTACGCGGGGCACAAGCGATGCTTTAAAGACGCCATGGAGTCTATCCTCGAAGAGGACTTCTCCCCTGCTCCTGCTCTTGCGCTCTCCAGGTCTGAGGACCCGGCTGTCTCCCCTGGTTCGGCTGTGTGCTCCAACCGCCCGAGGAGGGCGGGGTCTCCTTCGCTTTCGGGCATCGTGGACTCGCCTCCCCGCGCGGTGGCTCAGGATGCTGAGCTCTCGTTTTCCCGTAAGCGCAAGACGGTCCGCAAGACTTCTGCTCGGGCTAAAGCCAGAGCGGCGGAGGCCGCAACGCTCTCCAAATCTTCTCAGCGGGCCTCTTTCGTAACCTTGAGCAGGACATGGGGACTGCGGCGGAGGATTTCACCACCTTCCCCTCCGGGTCCGCCTTGTGTGGTCAAAACGCCAGTGTCTACGGCGAGGAAGAGCAAGCGGATCTCTGGTGGTGGGCTTTCGGTGATCCAGCGTGCTGAGCAGCGGAAGGCTGTGCGTGATGCTCCGATTGGTACGTCCCCTGTCCCTCCCTCCCTCTGGTTTCGCCTGTGCGTACGGTTATGGATTCCCTTCCTTCGCATTTTTTTTCAATGTGGCTTCGGATTCTGGTATTGTTTTGGGTGATTTGGGTTTTTCTCCCCGTGCGGTGCCTTCGGTTCTTCGTGCTAATGAGTTGGCTCGGGCTGCCATTGCCAAGGCCAGTTCGGCGGCGGCGCGGTCCTCCTCTGTCAATGCGGAGGTTGTTGCGCCTGTTCCGGTGCAGGATGTTGGGTTGGGTAGTGACCCAACTCGAACGGCCTTTCGGGGTAGGAAGCGCGGCTCAAATCTGGTTTCTTGTCCAGCGGCTCGGCGGACAAGTCTTCGCATTAAAAACCTCTCCAAATGAACGCCTTCATTTGGAATATTCGTGGGATCGGTGCTAGGGATATTTTCTTGTTTGCATCTCGAAAACTCAAACTTGCTCCATATCAAAATGCAATATGTGTATGGAATGGAAGACTGATCTACGATCTTCGTCCCATATATAATATAAGATCATTTTGTAAACTATGTTAGGTTGCAAAACGATCTTACATTATGAGACGGAGGGAGTACCTAGCAAGCCTGTGTTGTGAAGCAGTAGTGTAGTTGGATTTGAAACTGTTGAGAATGAGACCAATTGCAAGTGGGATGTGTTAAAGGGATGACAATTAGCAGCATTGGAAAAACAGGGACAAGGCAAAGGGCATCGCATATTCACTGTATGACACCGGGCAAGGTACGACTTGAACAATGAACATGGCACATGATTTCGTCTATCAACTTGGATACTAGCTAGCTGCCGGGAGATAGCTAGACGTGCATGCCGACTGGTACCATTTGGACAGAGAATCATGATCTTTTCCTAGTGAAGAATCAGACGGACCCAGATTTTAAGCGCTGTGGTAGAATTTTTCTACAACGTAGGAATGATAGCACAGGCAGTTAACTTCCAAGTCCTTTTTTAACTGGCCACAGCTCTGTTTTCTTTGTTATTTCTGAAATTCGGCGATGGAGAAAGCACGCGGATCAAAAGCTTGCTCCAAACACAGATGGGCAGAGCTAGAACAGGGGCCTAGTTGCTGTCCATGCTTGCCTACCTATTCATCCAGGAAACGACCATTTTCCATGTCCCACAGTGTCCAATCACATTCGAAAAGAGGGACACCCTCACATGCATGCACGAAAAAATGCCTTACATTTTGAAGTGCACTAGTGTACCATTTCCCATGGCATTTTAATACTTCCTAAAGGAAATGCAATGCAGAATTAGTGCATAAAAGCCAGAGCGGGGTGGAGCTTGTAGGAGTACGTACCTGCTTGAGCTGCATGGATCCAATGTCACCGTCGCCATCCTCGAACTCCACCAGAAGCGAGAGCCAGAAGCTGGTGGATCCCTCCACCACGCGGAAGGCGATGTTCTTCCCCCGGTACTTGCATGCCGTCCTGAGATTAAACGGCGTTTACGCATGCATGAGCGATCACGTACAGTCAAACAGTAACCGTGTTTTATTTGCACATAGTAACCGTGTGTTTGGACACGGTGTGAACTCTGCAGCCAGCCTTGGTGTGAAATGTGTGTGTGCGGCCAGAGTTAGTAGACGACAGTGTGAATGGAGAAGGCGTGATCGCTGGCCGGCCGGGGAGCCGTGACAAGAACAGTGTTTCATGGCACGCCCAAGATCCGACTACAGCAGGATGCAACGGCATGTGGACACTGAACCAACGGTGAACCCCGGTGGTCCCCGATCGGCGGCTAGTCAGATCTGACAGCGTTCTTGTTCCATTTGATAACCTTGGTTTCTACTCTACCCCGTGCCATTGCGGCCCTGCCTGCGAAGATACTTTTGACAGAGCTCAAGTGGTTAAACTGTCAGACATTCACCTGCGGAACACGACGGAGATCTCGCCTCGGTTGCGCAGCGCCCCTCCGTGGCCGGCGACGGCGAGCCTGCCGAACGCGGCGCCGCTGAGGTCGAAGTGGGTGCGGCCCGAGGAGCAGTAGCCGCCGGGGCACTCGTCGGTGACGATGACGGTGACGGCGCGGCGCGAGCAGATGCCGCGGTCGAGGCACCGGACCTTGTAGCAGGCGCCGCACCCCTCGCCGCCCTTGAACAGCACCGGGCTCACCGCGCCCACGCGCGCCTTCATCGGCACCACGTCCACCAGCGTCTCGTACCCGCACGCGCCGCCTGCAACACAACGTAGTACAGTAGGTCTTACACGAGATCAGCAAAGTATAGGGTAACTTTTACAACAAGCTCTAGTTTAGTTTACGGTTGCATACAGACAAAAAAAACCGTGGTCCTAGAGGAGGAAGAAGTTAATCTACAGAAGAAACGTCGAAGCTGGCTCGTCAGATCTAGTAAATGAAAATGGCTGCTTATGTATCAAGGACGTGAGCTGCATGTGCATCCCGTCGTGAGGATGCGTTAACTGCAAGAAAGAGCTCATGACTGAAACGTGCCAGTTCTGATACGTCTTCGTAAAATCATAAGCTCGGTCAATTTCCAAAGCAAAGGTAAGTTTCAGTGTATTCAGATCTCACACCAGCAAGTGTGACAACGTTTCCTTCACTAACGGAGAAGAGAACAAAGCCCATGACCGGCTGACCCCGAGACACTAATGGCAGGGCACATTTTACATGCTGCATTAACGATAGGTAAAAAAAAAACAGAAGATTCACGACGACGGAAACCGGCCGTTGTTGCAGTTGCGGCTCTAGGAAACCTTAAACTCGCGTGCTCTAGAGTCATAGACCAAGGATTAGAGTTGCTTACCATCGCTGCCGTCGCCGTCGGCGCTCCCGTACCAGGTCGCCGTGGCCTGATGCCACTCCGGGTCGACCACCTTGTGCGCAGGCCCGGACTCCCCGACATGGAAGAGGAGCGCGGCAGATAGGATGGAAACGAGGAGAACACAAGAGCCTGAGGAGGCGGCCATTGTTGCGCAGCGCTAGTTGCTACCTCTGCCTCGTGAATGGACACGGGCAGCGTACTTCTTCGCCTACTAAGCCTTCGAGAACCCCCAGTCTCTGATGCGCCGAGAGCTCAGACCCTGCGCTCTGCGCAAGTGGCACGAGACAGACGCTGGGGATGCACGAGTACTGCGGCTAGTGAGTGGCTGGATTTTATAGTGTGGACACCGGCTGAAATTTGTACTATCTGATTTATAAGGTTTTGGCGTGTGACTGATTGACGTGGGTGCACCACACTGCATCCATCCATTGTCGGTTTGCATGCACGTAGTAGTGTGAGAGCCTGACTTTTCTTTGCCGCATGATCGAGGGTCTTTCGCTTGCCATGTGCGCTGCCCATCTCCTCCGCTCGCCCCGCGCCTACTCCGTCCGTGCCGGCGCGGTTGCTTTGCCCCACCGTTACCGTTTCGCGGTGATCGATCTCCGATGGGTCGTGGGTGGTGGGCCTGAACCGGTTGCCGGGCCGTACTGGGCTGGACAGCGTGCTGGCGCGGGCGTTGCGTTTGGTGGTGGTGGTGGTGGTGGTTGGTGGTGCCCTCTACGTTCGGCCGTTGTTCTTTACAATCGGCAAGGCATCTCTAACGCGGAACTTTAATTTTTGTACGTAATTGTTTAAATCAAGCGATTCGAATGTAGGAGTATTTTGTAATTCATTTTGGATTAATATTCGTTTGTGAACTGGTTTATTTATTCTTAAGAAAAATAGAGGTAAACCGATGGGATTTTATGGACATCCAGACCGGTGCCACATCCACATTTTCAACACCTAAGGCGCACCCAAATCCTTCTATGAAAAAATACATTTTGCGCATGAAGAGATGTTGGTTTTTACACCTATTTGATGAGTGGGCTTTTGGCCCAAAGCACTTTATAAAGTTTAAAATTTTATTAGTCCATTCATGCATATCAAGTGGTGGAAAATTTAGTACCACCTCGCTTGTGAAGGGAGTTACACACTTGCTTATAAGGTGAGCTCCACTAGCACTTGTAAGAGTTTGAGAAGAGAAGCAATACACGCGCATTCCTTCTCTTCGCTCGCCTCGCCTCGTCACGACGCATGCGCGTCGGGTTTTGGGTTTCGAGAATGAGTTGAGCCACGCCGTTTTTGTGGGCTCTACTCCCACTTCGGACCGTCCTGCTGCGTCTATATAAACATCGCAAACCCTACCATGGCCGCGCCGCCACATGATTCCACCTCGTTCCAGTTCCAGATCATTGCGTCGTCGCTCAGATCATTGGAACACGTATGTGAGCAATTCCTTCATTCTTCTGCCTCACGATAGAAGAGCGATGCCTACAACATGGCTACCATGGATGACTGCTGGCATACCATGATGCCCTTGTCCCATGTAGATGGGCATCTCGTAATTTCACTACTGGTAACCCCGAAGATGAAGCACCTTTGGTGTCGGTGACTGATCTTCCGCATTTTCTTTTCGGAGAAACATGAAGTTGCAAGGAAGATTCTTCCCCGTCGGGAATCAGAAGCTAATAAAGAAGCAACTTCCATTCTGAAATCTCACGGCCGCCGAATCAGGTTTAAATAATAAAAAATATTTATTCTTGCTAAAGTAAAATTTAATTTAGCCTGAATAGGGATGATCTTACCTACCCCTTAATATTTTTAAATAGGTTTAGATGTAACCATTTATGTCAGTGCTAAGCAATATGAAACTAATGAGAAATAAAAGGGAAGCGTTGCTTTCCTTTACGTGAACTGAACCAACGAGTGGAAAGGCCTTCACTGTTCGTTCTCTCTCGTTCAAAGATAATGGGCCTTAGGGATCAAGGTCCAATAGAGGAGAAAGAATGGAAAGGTAAATGAGAGGGAAGAGAGAACAACTAGTTGTTTTTTTTAGGGATAAGACATTGCTTTATTCATTCATATCCAAAACTCTCGGAATACAGGCTGGATCATGAGAAAACAACTAGTTAAAAAGCGCTTCTTCTAATCTTACGTAAGGATCACTTTTAGAGCACACCACGTGTTTGCATCATGAACGCTTCGCTCAGGTTTCATTTTTTATTTTTGTGTACATATTTTCGGTGCTTAGTTGGATTTTTTAGGATTTTTTAGCTTTTTCTTACATTTTGATGAAAAACAGATTCGAATATAAAAAAATGTAAAAAGAGGCAATATCGTGCATCTCATGGAGGCACAAGTCTGCTTCCGCGGAAGGCATGCAGCGTGCTGTTAAAAAGAGGCGCGACTCGTGCCTCTAAAAATGGCACCTCGCGTGCCATTAAAAAACACGCACGATTCGTGTTAAACAAAAGCACGATCATACCTTCAAGGGAGGCATAAAATTACTTCCGAGAGGCACTTCGCGTGCTTCTAAGAAAAGACATTTCGTGTGCCTCTAACAAAAGAGGCACACGAGTCGTGCCTCTAAAATAAGCACGATCGTGCCTCCTTGCCTCTGACACGAATTAATTTAATTCCACGAGAGGCACGCCACGTGCTTCTAACAAAGGGAAAAAGGAAACATCAAATCATGATAAGTGTCAGGTTTATAGTGCGCCACTTGTCAAGCGTGGAAGAAGGTGGGGTGTTCCCTGGAATGAGTACTCCACAATAAGTGATTTCGGAGAGGACGAGAGAATTTCAGCCGGCTGAATAGATAAAGAAAAATGGGTAAGAATAATTGAGCACATCCGAGTTTATTGATTTTCTTTCTATGTAATATTTATCAAATTACAAAAAACCAGTATGTCTTGTATAGATCCTAGAATATGAGTTCATTTCCAAAAATACAAGAAAGATTCAAAAAATATTATTACTATTGTAGAGCTTGGAAAAATATTTCCAACCCAAATATTAAATAAAATACACATAAATTTTTTATAAATTTTATTTTGGGAATTATAAACATCCCTATTAAATTTTCTAGGGATATTAGTAATTCCCAAAATATTTTATGTCCCCAAAAAATAAACAAATAGATTTTTAAAATTTCCCATTTTTTATATGAGTCATATTACCTTCTATGATTATATTTAATTTTTAGCTAGATTTTCTTAAAATAATAAATCCAAAATACATATTTCAAAAGGACCTTTTATTACCTCTCATTTTAATATCTATTTTAACTCTAAAGTATCATATTTTGGTCAAAATTAAATAACAGCAAGCAACCTAGTAACACAAGCAAACTTTATTAAATCTGATTTTAATAGTAAGCATTTCAAAATTTAGAATCTTGGGTTGTCACAGACTAGCACCTTGCGATTGGTGAAATAGGGAAGTTTCCTTGCAAATCATAAAGTAAGACCATCTCACGCTTCGTACGCTCACAATCACGTAAAAATGGCGGCACATCGCACCTTGCATGTCTCGCAATTTTGTAAAACATAGGAGTGCTCCTCGCACATTGACCTCTCGCAATTTACAAAACAAAGGAGACACTCTTCGCACCGGTCTCACTTTCAGAAAACAATGGCTTACTTGCATTTGTATCTCGCAATTCACAAAGTGTGTGTAAAATTTGAATTCTTGGCCAACTCGAGCAGCAACATAATCACAACGGGGTCTCGCCTTGTGATAGCCTTGCATCAATCGATTGATCGAGTTCTATGATGTAATATATGTGAAGAAACAGAGAATCTAAACTCGAGCGTGCATAATAACATTACACACATGAACGGAAGCCTCCAACTACAATGGCGCACGAGCATCGATTGATCGGTGTCTTCAACAACCACGCACAATCTCGTTTCGGATAAACGTATGAGGTTTTATAGTCCGACTCGCCCGCGATGGCAGCAGTACATTCCCTCGCCCTTCCTATCTGCTATTCTTCCTATTTTTCGTTGCTAATCTGAAGTCTTCGAATCCAACAAGAAATTACAGAAAGGCAAAAGAACTGAAGGTACTATGCGTCAATAACTAGTTATAAGGTATCCGTTGCAAAGGTTATTTGCGCGCGCCCTGAACACGTCAAGTGCCACGTTCTAGTGCGTTTCGGAGTTTCCTCTTAGCCCTTCCGCGCTCGACACGTGACGCCTTTCAGATGCACAGCCGCAGCCACGGCCACACGCGCAATCACATTTCGATCCACAACCACAGTTTTTTCAGCCACAACTATAATTTTTTCAATCACATCCACGGTTTTTTCAGCCACAACCCAATTTTCTAGCCACAACCACATTTTTTCAGTCATAGTCCGAGCCACAACCACAGTTTTTCAACCACAACCCCTGCCACAGCCGAGCCACAGCCATAGACAACGTGCGCGCGCCACAGTTTTTGCTTCGCACGAGAAATAGTCAAAGCGCGAACGTGACGACTCCAGAGCGCGTCAAAAATAACCTCCGCAAGAACGCGTGAGAAAATGCCCGCTAACTAGTTGCTCTCGTACTATGCCCTAGCAAAATTGGGGTCACTGATTTGGGGTTTTGGCCGATTGGCCGGTGCTTAGCAGCACCCTTCAGCTCTCCCGTGTCAAGTTCAAAAAAAAAAAAACTCTCCCATGTCTGATACTGCGACCGGCTCTCAGCCTCTCACCTCATATTCTCCCCATTTTTCTTCTATCCCTCCTTCTCCCATAAGTACCGCCGCGGCCCAATCGTGCAACTGTCCCGCCCGACTCGAGTCAAATCCAGTTCAAACTTCAAACCGCAGGTTCTAGAACTCACCCGACCCACCGTTCCGGGGCCACCGCCGACCATGGCCAAGCCTCACGCCGCCGTCAACACCCCGCGCCCCTCGTCCGTCCGCTCCACCGCCGCCGCTGCCGCTCGCACAACCGCGGGTTCCTCGTCGGCGGACACGACTCCCGTCGCCCCCAGCTCCGCCGCCCGCGCCGACATCTCCTCCTCCGGCGCCAAGGCCGGTGTCACCTCCGCCACCCGCAGCTCCGTGGGCGACTCGTCATCCACTGATCTCTCCGGGCCCTCCATCCGCAGCTCCGTGGGCTCCTCGTCATCCACGGATCTCTCCACGCCCACAAGCCGCGACATGGCCTCCATCGCCAAGGTAACGGCGCATACCTCCCGTTAATCTCACCTGCGCGAGTCTCGCAGCCTAATCGATGACCATCTCCGGCCCCTTCGTGACCTGCAGGAGGTGGGCAAGCGCCTGGACTACGAGGACGACTCCGCCTTCCCCACCGCCGCCTCCCGGCAGAAGCAGTTGGTGCTCGCACCCGATGGCCTTGCCGACTTCGCGCCGCTGCTCGAGCTTCCCGACAGCGACAACGCCTCCTCCACCACCGTCGTCTCCGCCTCCGACGCTGACGCGAATCACGCGATGACCGCTGCCGCCGACTCCACCCTCACCCAGGTGAGGCTCCCGACTGATTCCGATTTTAGCTGCTCCTTGAGTTCTGAACTTCGAATTGCTGGTAAAATTTTGAAGTCCGGGCCGTGTTTTTGGGTGCCGATTTCGTTAACTTTTTTTCAATTGTGGATGACCGCTCTGAATTGGATTGGGGTGTGTTGGTGATGCTGATTCCGATCAGTACGAGTTGCAGTTACTTCGAGGGATGGTTCTAATCGAGGTTTTTTCTCGTCTGAATTCGAGTGCCCAAGAGTTCCTGTTGCCGATTAATTATAATTTGCGCCGCCTCTGGATCGAGTTCCTATTGCCGAATTTGTTGCGTAACTTGTTGTCTCGGGTGATCCAAATTCCATCACATTCTTAAACTAAGCGGCTACTGTTTATTTATCCGTGAATACCTGAAATTTCCTAACGCACTGAAGAAAATGCCGGTGTTCTTTTCAATGCAGCTGGGAGCGCCTGCCGACTCCACCGCAGACGCCGATGGTCCCCTGCTCAAGGAGATGGAGCTAGTCCTCGCCGAGCTGAGCGGCGCCCACGGCCTCAGCCGGCGTTCAAAGCGCCTCCTCGTCTCCCTCGTCGAGGTCGCCGACGCCGAGCTCAACGCCAACCCGACGGCCGCTGCGCTCCACATTCGCCGCGCTGCCTTCTGGAGGAAGGTGCGCATGGGGATCCTCGCCACGATGGTCTTCTCCGTCGCTGCGATGGACGTCGCGCTCGCCTTCGCGCTCTACGGGGCTGGCCGTGGCCACGGCCGCTACCACAATGTGCTGCCCCCCACCTGATACGTGCGCACCAGCCAGCGATCAAATCGGTGGATTCTCAAGTGTTTGCCGGTTCCGATTTTTGCCAGCTCTAGTACTTATGAACATCGTGATGTTTAATTACTGGTGTTTTTACATGCGTAGATAGAACTGAAGAGAATGCAATTGCTGTTAACAGCAACGTGGTTTGTGGAATTCAGTTGGACTGGGTTTTGCGTCAGTACTAGGTACAGGGAAAATCAGTACTGGTGTTAGATGCAAATTGTAAGATCAAAAGCATCTGGGGAAATTCTCTCTTTGTCGGGACTTTCTTGGAATGGTTGCAAGAAATTCGGCTGGTTCTAAGAAGAAAAGAGTTATAAAGTAAATTTGTAAAAGATCAGGTGAAAATCATCACAAATCTACCTGCCTATTCCCAAACTATAAAGACATATGATCATAAAGATAGGAGAGTGGACTATAAACTCCCGGATACCCCTACACCCTTTATAAACAGTAAATTCAAACATCAGTGCACTTTTGAGTGGTGATTTTGTTTTCTGGTGAAAGCTCCTCGAATGTTATCTATGGCTGAAACTTTGCACAAACATGAAATATTTAATCATGTTTGATATCCCAAAGTTTTAGATTTTTAACCTTTTTATTTCTACTTTTTGAATTTACTGTTAATGGAGGGTGTAGGGGCATCCGAAACCTGTCACACCTTTTGTAAAGATAGACCAACAAACACATCCAACACAAACCACCACAACTGCAAACACTTGGGGACAACATTGCCAAAAGAATTTCACCGCTCCATACGAATTACCTCCTAGACAACTGTATCATTAAAGCATCTTCGCCTTTCTATTATTGTCATATTTCTTGCCATTGTATATTCTAGTTTTTTTGTGAATACAAGATTGAGAAATAATGCAATCATATTTTTTTGCCATTGCATTTGCTAGAATGTTTTGCGGATACAATATTGAGACAGAATCCCATCTTTCTTGCATTCGTGTCTCAACGCGTCCTGCCTCAAGACAATCAATAGATATTTTTGATCTAGCATTCAAATTAAATAGGTATTCAACAAGCTTAATGATGAACATGGTATGATATTGTTTGCACATGGTTTTTATGGATGCTTGAACACTTATAGGATTTGAAAATGTGGATTTGGTACTGTAGTAAAAATTGTTGGGTGGATGCTCTTGTTGTTGGTCAATTGGTTGGATATGCAAATTGTTGTGTGGATGCTCTTATTGTTTGTCAGTTGACCAAACATGATTGCTAAATATGTTTTTTTGCTAGCTCGATCTTGTTTGCAATTTTCATTTGAAGGCCGAGAAGAAGAGCTTCGTCCTCATGCATTGTGGGTTGAAGCTAAACAGTCAACCCAAATGGATTGAAAACATTGCCAATACCTTCAAGACCTTCACCAAAAGCGCCAATGTGGGTGATCCAACGAACCCAGTAGATGTACCATGCAAGAAGGTTAGAGGGGGAGGGGGTGCGAGAAAGAGAAGGTGAAACGAGAAGGGGTGGTTGCCAAGACGACGGACAAATTCAAGACCATCTTGGACAAGAAGGAGGAGGCATGCATAAAGCACAACATGCTCAAGGACGAGAAGAACACAAATAGATTTAGCATCTTCATGGCGGTGCCCCAAAAGAAGATCGTCATCGAAGAGGAAGAAGCTGAGACCAAATTGCTCAGTTTGAAGATGACTGACTCGGATCCTGAAGCAACCATGATCGTGCAAGCCTTCCGCGTGCGGATGTTGAAACACATGTTGACCGTTCTGGTAGTAGAAAAGGCGTAGGATGCCAGACTAGCGGCGACGACAGTCTTTGCGGACCATTGATCTCAGTGAGGCCATGAACAACCAGTCAAAAAGGGCATGTTCTTTTTTGCCCAGATTGGCTGGACTAACACTTTTATGATCATTTGTGAGCTATTCATTTTGAATGAGATCTTTTTTGTTGTGATCAGAGTTGGGTGGACATTTAGGGTATATAGTCGGATTATCGGCTCTCACATTAATATCCGCGAACTGGTCCAAGTCGATCCACAAACAATGTTCCTTTTAAAGAATAGCGTTGGAGATGCTCTAAGACCTCCCGCAATGGGAGTATCATAGCTAGTATCATGCATGCCAACTAAGCAAATTTGGTGACGTGGCATAGAATTAAATGAAGAAAGAGAGGGTTGAGTATCATATTATGATACCGTATCATAATAAATGCTAAGCTAGTATGTGTCTTGCATGACAATAAATACTACTACTTATGATACTAAGATATGATACTATGCATTGTGGAGGTAGTATCATACACTAGTATCATGTGCATGATACTAACCTTATGATACTACCATTGCGGGAGGTCTAAGTACACCAACACTCAATCATACGTATATTTAACCGAAAATGCTAGACGCGCGGAAAACTTTTGTGGACTGGACTCGTATGGATGGATGGTGGGTCATAAATTGATTTGTTGATCCCCTAAAAATTGATTTGATGAGGGAGACCACCGAAATGCCAAACCAACGGACAATTACGGGGTTGTGACGGTTTTTTTTAATTCTCTCTAATCCTCCATGATTTCTCCTCGAGTGGGCCTGCTTATTCTTCTTTATTCCTATTAAAATCAGCCAAATTATAATGAGCATGTATGGGCTGTTGGGAAACGTAGTAGAAAACAAAAAATTTCGGCCTACGAATCAAGAACCCAAGATCATCCAAGAAGATTGCATACAAGGTTTTAGGTCATGGCTCACCAACCGATGTAGCGGAAGTAGAGTTGGTGAAGCTCGTGGACGTAGTGGAAGTAGATCTCGCAAGTTCTCCCACGAACAGTCCCTCGATCAATCCCACGAACAAGTCCCGCGATCTAGTCCCACGGACAAGTCCCATGAAGAAGCTCCTCGAAGAAGGGTCGAAGGTACGACCCCTCCATTAGTATCCACACATCCCGTAGCAGCAATCCAGCAGCGCTCCGCCGTCCAGAGATGAACGCCACCGAGAAAACTAGAGGGAGAAAACCCTAACGGATTCCGATCTAGAACAGCGTCTAAACCGGGGTCTAATTGTGGAGCAACGGGGTTTAGAGGAGGGAGGGTGGCGCATAGGCCTTGGGGATTGATTGTGTGTTTCTCCCCCTCCCCCTGGCTCACCTTATATAGGTGGCCAGGAGGTCTAGGGCGCAGCCCAAGGAGGATTGGGAGTCCAACTTGGACTCCCAAGCCTTCCAAACCTTCCCACACCTTCCCACCGGAAACCTGCCATAATGGGTTTTGGTATTCCCACCTGGAGGGGAATTCCTTCCCCTTGGTGCGCCCCCCACCCCTTGGCCGGCCAGGGCAGCCTAGGTGGCTTGCCCCCCAAGGCTAGGGGCGCAGGGGAGTGGGTGGTACTTCCCGGAACCTTCCAGAACCTTCCATGACCTTCTAGAAGCTTCCAGGACCTTCCGGGACATATCGGGACCGTTTCGGGACATTCCGGACACTTCTGGAGCACTTCCAATACCTTCCGGAACCTCTAACGAATGTTCCGGAGCCATCTAAATGGGTTTCGGAGCCATCCGGGCAAAGGTTATTATGTCCGGTGAACACAACATATTGTTTAAGCTGTCCACCGATCACCGAAACTATTCCGGTTGATCGTAAACTTTCCCATTGCCATTTTCATATGTTCCGGAACCACCTGGGACTACTCCAGAGTGATCCGGACATATCCTTAAATACCCAAAACTACTTCTGGTGCCCTTATGAACAATTCCATAAATCTCCGAAACTACTTCCGGTACCCGTATGAACTATTCTGCTTTGCTTCCACTAAACCTTCTACCATACTAGTATTCTAACAGACTACTGCTCGTTAAGTGTGTGACCCAATAGGTTCGGTATAATGCGGACATGACTAAGAACATCTTCCGGACATAGGTCAACAGCCTTTTGTCAATAGCCAATAATCAACAGCGGAGCCATGGACACCCATGTTGACTCCCACACATACACGAAGAAACTTCGAGTGAACCATTATGTTTATTCATGTACCATTCCCTTTGCTTCGTGATATATGACAAAGTTAGAGGAGAGATGTTTGGCACCCATGTGTAACAACTTCTTGAACACAAGCCACTCGTTATCCTCTTTGCTCGTTTGTCCATTTTCTCGTTATCGTATTCTGGTATCCCCGTGACGGAATCACAATGCGTCTGGCCAGACTATAATGGATACCGTCATACCGAGTGGGCCCAAAGTCAATATCTCTTCATCGTGAAGGAGCAAATCCCATTCTTGAACTATCACAGTCACTAGCCACACCATCTGACATACCCAGAACTTATTTTACTACTTCCCATTTACGGGAGGATTCATCTAAGAACCAAAGCATGTCTTCCTATGTGAAGCAACTCGATACTCTCATGGTCTAAGGAATTACGTATATGATAACATTTCATGATATGACTTATAACGTTGTTACGATGTGATCTCTAAGTATATCATTCAATACTGGGGTCGGTTCAACATCATTGTTCTGCTAACAATATGTTCCCATTGCTACTGACATCCTTGTTACAAGAACAATGTCCATGATTAAGAAAACGTAATCATCAGTTAGCACATGAGCTGGTCTTAGAGGCTAAACCAGGAACTCTTGGTGTTTACATTTCCACACATGCAAGTGAGTTTTCTTCTGAATCTCATAGTCAGGGTCATTGCAATTATAGCACAGAAATATAAACATTAATTACGAACGTGGAAATATATATAATAACATTTTATTATTGCCTCTAGGGCATATTTCCAACAGTCTCCCACTTGCACTAGAGTCAATAATATTATCAGTGCTTGAGCACTTTACACCTTATGGCATACCGGTGTAATACATGCTTCATTTGTGGTATAGACTTCATCATCGGATCTGACGTTTCAGACCCGTTTGTATCTTGCATATCTTCGCGTTTTCACGCTATCATAAAATTCACTAATTTTATCAGTTTAGCTTTGTATATGTTTGAATCATTTGGCAGGACCTTGGTTCCTTTAGAATAAGTCATGAAATCATTCATAAATGTTCCATGAGCTTTAAGCATCTTGGAAACCATACCATGTTCATAAATGAACTGATGATTCAAAATACCCTCCCTTGTTACTTCTTTAAGCAACAATATACTTAGCCTCTGTTATAGAATTCGCCACAGTATCTAACTTTAACACAGTTCCTTCATACTGTGCCACCCTTATGTGTGAAACACATAATCCCAATTAAAATCAAAAATCGATCGGAGTAAGTATGAAGACTGAATTGGTGTAACTGTTTACATCAAAATTCAGCTGGTGTAACTTGTTACAACGAGCTCTTCATTATCTCCATTTTCCGAGAAACATATCTTATCTATCATAAGTTTAACTTTTCACTGTTTGTCCAATGATCAACATATTGATCACTTTGGTATCTTGCTCATAACCTTTTGAAGCACTGGACATATCTGGTCGTTTTACATATTATGGTGTACATGATTAATCCAAACACACGGGTGAGTGGAATTCAATTCACGTGTTTTTTCTTATCTGTGTTCATCAACACCGATTTCTGCAAACAACTTTTCACCACGACTTCGGCAAGAACATGTTTCTTGGCATTTCATACTACTTTAGTATCATGTCAATATGTAGTGTTGGCTTTAGCATGATCAGGCACTTACTATCTTCATAGATCACTATGCTCAATACTAATGCTATATCAGCCCAAGTTCTTCAACCGAAAACTATTTCCAATGAAGTCCTTATTCGTGTCAAGAAATTTATATCATTTCTAATCAACAATATGTCATCTACATAAGGTTTAGAAATATTATTCAGCTCCCACTTACTTTCTTGAATATTCAAGCATCTTCGTTATTCCTGATGAAAACAAACTCTTTTGGCAATTTCATCACAATGAAAAATTCCAACTCCATTATGCTAGCTCCAGTCCATCACTGGATATCCAAGGCTTGCATCTATTTTAGCATCCTTTGAATCGACAAAACATTCCGGTCGTATCACGTATACGTCCTTTGTTATATTTCCATGTAGGAACTTTGTTTTGACGTTCATTCTACCATATCCTATAAATGAGATATGTAGTAATTGCTAGTATAACCCGAACTGACTAAAGCATTTCTACGGTCGACACTATTTCGCCGTAGTCAACCTTTGAACTTGCTAGAAAGAAATTTTCCAACGAGTTGAGCTTTATGGATAAAACAATTTCATCTGAATCAATTATAGATCCATATATATATTCTTCAGACTTTTAGTCTTTCGGAGGGTCTACCAAGTTCAAAACTTGACTTACTTCCATGGATACTATCTCGGATTATTTGGCATTTAGCCAAATCCCGGAGTCAGGGCCCATAAACGCTTCTTTGTATATCACAGGTTTATCATTGTCGAACAACAATATCTCGTTTTACATATCATGAATGTTTGTACGAGTTTTGTCTAACCTGTGTGGTTCAGCTGCGCACTTCTCTGAAGATTCAACAATCTTTGACAAGTTGCACTGTCCTCCCACTCACTCTTTTGTAAGAAACTATTTTTCTTCAAAACACATTTGTTCTTAACAGCAAACAGTTTTGCCTTTTGTGTAGTGATAGAGGAATACCAAAACTTTTGGCATAATCTTAACAAAGTAGCACTTATCTGATTTGGGGTTTTGAGTATGTCAAACATATGCCTCATATACCCAAATTTTAAGAAAATACAACATGGTTTTAACAGTCCATACCACATCTAATATGGTGTCATTTCAACAGATTTGATGGTGCTC